>JADMNL010000022.1:546820312-548039375 GCA_016271365.2 Neoceratodus forsteri | reverse complement strand
CTAGGTATTATACTTTGTGTATGCTGCAGTGTAACAGCATAGTGTGTGAACAGTTCTAGGTAGTATACTTTGTGTATGCTGCAGTGTAACAGCCTAGTGTGTGAACAGCTCTATGTATTATACTTTGTTTATGCTACAGTGTAAGTGTAGTGTAGTGTAAACAGCTCTAGGTATTATACTTTGAGTATGCTGCAGTGTAACAGTGTTGTGTGTGAACAACTCTAGGTATTATACTTTGTGTATGCTGCAGCGTAAGTGTAGTGTATGAACAGATCTAGGTATTATACTTTGTGTATGCTGCAGTGTAACAGCCTAGTGTGTGAACAGCTCTAGGTATTATACTTTGTATATGCTGCAGTGTAAGTGTAGTGTAGTGTGTAAACAGCTCTAGGTATTATACTTTGTGTATGCTGCAGTGTAACAGCATAGTGTGTGAACAGCTCTAGGAGTTGTACTTTGTGTATGCTGCAGTGTAACAGCCTAGTGTGTGAACAGCTCTATGTATTATACTTTGTTTATGCTACAGTGTAAGTGTAGTGTAGTGTGTAAACAGCTCTAGGTATTATACTTTGCGTATGCTGCAGTGTAACAGTGTTGTGTGTGAACAACTCTAGGTATTATACTTTGTGTATGCTGCAGCGTAAGTGTAGTGTATGAACAGATCTAAGTATTATATTTTGTGTATGCTGCAGTGTAACCATGTAGTGTATGGACAGCTTTAAGTATTATACTTTGTGTATGCTGCCATGTAACAGCATAGTGTGTGAACAGCTCTACGTATTATACTTTGTGTATGCTGCATTGCAACAGCGTAGTGTGTGAACTGCTCTAGGTATTATAATATGTGTATGCTGCAGTATTAATGTAGTGTTTAAATAGTTCTAGGTATTATACTTTGTGTATGCTGCAGTGTAACAACCTAGTGTGTAAACAGCTCTAGGTATTATACTTTGCGTATGCTGCAGTGTAACAGTGTTGTGTGTGAACAACTCTAGGTATTATACTTTGTGTATGCTGTAGCATAAGTGTAGTGTATGAACAGACCTAGGTATTATACTTTGTGTATGCTGCAGTGTAACAGCCTAGTGTGTGAACAGCTCTAGGTATTATACTTTGTATATGCTGCAGTGTAAGTGTAGTGTAGTGTGTAAACAGCTCTAGGTATTATACTTTGTGTATGCTGCAGTGTAACAGCCTAGTGTGTGAACAGCTCTAGGAGTTATACTTTGTGTATGCTGCATTGTAACAGCGTAGTGTGTGAACAACTCTAGGTATTATACTTTGTGTATGCTGCAGTGTAAGTGTAGTGTGTAAACAGCTCTAGGTATTATACTTTGCGTATGCTGCAGTGTAACGGTGTTGTGTGTGAACAACTCTACATATTATGCTTTGTGTATGCTGCAGCATAAGTGTAGTGTATGAACAGATCTAGGTATTATACTTTGTGTAAGCTGCAGCGTAACTGTGTAGTGTATGGACAGCTTTAGGTATTATACTTTGTGTATGCTGCCGTGTGACAGCATAATGTGTGAACAGCTCTAGGTATTATACTTTGTGTATGCTGCAGTGTGACAGCGTGGTGTGTGAACAACTCTAGGTATTATACTTCGTGCATGCTGCAGTGTATTGTGTAAACAACTCTAGGTATTATAATTTGTGTATGCTGCAGTGTAACAGCGTAGTGTTTGTACAGCTGTAGATATTATACTTTGTGTATGCTGCAGTGTAACAGCGTAGTGTGTGAACAGCTCTAGGTATTATTTATTTATTTATTTATTTGAGTTTGTTGACCGGGTAAGTCCACTGAGACAATTACAGTCTCTTTTTCATGGATGACCCGGGGTCACAATTTGTACAGAAAACAGTGCAAATCTATAGAGAAGTCATTCAAAACAGCAGGAAGTTGACATTCAGTAAAACAATAAATACAATACTATGTATACAGATGTAATATAAAGCTAAGCAAAGAAACAATTAGTTGCTACATATATACAATTTGAGAATTGTAGATTGAAGGAAATAATACTTACAGTTATAATTGAGGAAGCGGGAGGGGAAAAGAGGCAAGGGACAAGAAGTGAGGAGGGTAGGGGGTTCACGATCAGTCAGGATGAGAGAAGGTAAAAGGAGCATCAGCGGAAGCAAGAGTAGGATGTTGGGGCTGAGAGGCATACAAATTAGAATGTAACAGAGGAAGCGAGGAACTAGACAGGATGGAGGGAGGAAGGGAGTTCCAGTCAGAAACAGCAGCAAATGAGAAAGACCTTCTGGGGGAGGCTAGATGTAGATTTGGGAGGACTAGCAGGGGAAGTGAGGCAGAGCAGAGGGCACGAGGTGCTTGCCTGAGGTGTATCAGATCACTAAGGCAAGGAGGCGTAAAGTAATGGACAAGTTTATACAGAAGACACATGGAATAGTACCTCAGAGTAGCTTCGTATGGTAGCCAGCCCAGGGAGGAGAGGACATCACAGTGGTGTGAGTGGGAGTTACCCCCGAGGCAAACCTTCCAATCCTATGGTAGGCCTGGGAGAGGAGGGAGAGGGAGGAAGAATTAGTAGAAAGCAGCAGAGGAGTTCAATAGGTTAGGAGGGGAACAAGAGAATAGGATGCATTTTTTAGGCAGGAGGCAGAGGTGAGAAATGGTGGAGCAGCCCAAGCTTCTGATTCAGAGTTTTAACAATGTTGGAGACATGAATGTTGAATGAGAGCGCTGAGTCCAAGGTGAAGCCCATATATTTAATGGATTGGACTGTCTCTAAGGCATCACCCATGAAAGGTGAAATGTTAAGGGAGGAAGGAGTAAGCTTAGAAGTGGAGCGATGGGAGAATAGCATACATTTAGTTTTCTTGGTATTAAAGGAGAAGTCCACCCAGAATGTGCACGAACATATGTTATGTAGAGTGTTTTGATATGTATGTTAAGTCCTAGTGTGTCCTTCCCTCTGTCTGCTATTAGGAGTTTTTCCTAAATTAGCCTGCTAGCTGTATGGTAGTTTTACGACCCCTGGGGATCTCCATCACAAATAGGTTTATTGGCTTTCTTTCTCCTACGATGCACCCTGGTTCATGTGACTGTGATGTAGCTATGCCCCTAGATTTAGCAGGGTCTGTCACAGCTCAGCCACAAAGATAATACTTCTTTCAGAGAAGAAGTCACATTGCTACATTTTGGGTGAGTGTAATCATTATTTTTTGATATTAGTACCTTGTCCTGCTATGTTACAACCTATAGGGTGATGTTCAATTTTTGCTACTTAGTACTGGTGCAAAAACTGAAAGTGACTGAGAGGAATAGAGTAAACAGTGACATGATTCACACACACACACACACACACACACACAGAGCAGAGCATAGCAGGACAAGGTACTGATATCAAAAAATAATAATGATTACACTCACCTAAAATCTAGCAGTTTGTCTTCTCTGGAAGAAGTATTTTCTCTGTGGCTAAGCTGTGACAGACCCTGTAACAAGACACTGGCTTACTGCAGGGGCAATTAGACATCACACCAAAGGGCACTCTGGGAAGACTAGAGGCCATGAAAGAATCCAGAATGGCAACCTCCAAGGGCAATAAAACATTTAGGGAAAGTTAGAAAAAACATCTCTACAGCCAGAGGAAAAGAAAATACTGGGAACTGGTTAGAACAGAGAAAAAAAGACTACTACATATCTTTTTCTGATTTTAACATGGAGTTTTCCTTTAAAAATAAGTTGATTATGGTTGAACCATTCCTCAAGGGAAGCAAAGTCAGAGGCAAGCTCCTGGTTAATTTGGTCAGTGTTTGGTGAGGAATGATAGATGATTGCATCATCTGCATAACGATGTACAGAAGCACCACCACAAAAACTGGGACAGGTCATTAATGAAAAGTGAGAATAATATAGGTCCCAAAATGGAGCCCTGCGGAATGCCATGAGTTATGGGCCTAAGTTTAGAGAGGGAGCCATCCCATTTAACTCTTTGGGCATGGCAGGATGGGTAGCTTTTTACCCAGTTCAGAGCATTGTTATCCAGACCAAGGACATGTAACTGATGGAACAGGAGACCATGGTTTGCCAGATCAAATGCTTTAGTAAGGTCAATGAAAATGGCCCCTGTGGCACAACCCTTGTCCATAGCATGGTATATGTCAATTGTTACTTTTATCAGGCAGTTAGAGTGTTGTGATTCCTTCTAAAACTGTACTGATAAGGGGATAGCAGGTTGTGTGATTCAAGGTAGTCCTGAAGGTGGTTATAGACTATGCACACTTGAATCTTTGCCAAAAGGCAGAAAATGGATATTGATCTATAGTTGTCAACAACAGTATTGGAACCCCCCCTTGTGTACTGGAACAACTACCGCCACCTTCCATTTATCTGGTACAGAGTTGGAGAGGAAAGACCAATTGACTAGGTCACGGACAGGGTGAGCAAGGGCTGTGGCCCCCAAATTAAGACACTTTGGCTCAAAGGAGTCATGTCCAGAAGAGCTCTCTGGATTTAAGTTTGAGAGAAGCTGCTGTACCTCTTTGAGAGTGGCAAGTTTCAGGTGGAATTCAGGTGATCCTCAGGGGTATTTGGAGGAAGTAGGACAGAGTTAGGAGAGGAGGAGTTATGGAAGAGTGAGGTATATTTGTGTAGATCTGTAAAAAAACTTAAATCCTGTGGCAATGGAAGCAGAGTCAGCAAGTGTGGAGCCGTTGGCAGAGACAGAACTCGAGATTTCTACAGCCTTCCCTTTTACTAGGGAGCTAACTTGCAGCCAAAATTTCTTAGGGTTACAAAGGTGTTCCATTTGAAGGGACTTGAATTGAAGGCATTTGGCTTTGTGCAGAGAATTTTTACACTTGTTTCTGAGTTGTCTATAGACTTGACAGTCGGAGGGAAGTCCACTGTTTTTGTGGGCTCACCAAGCTTTATCACGGTGGGACATGAGCGTTCTAATTTCCTTAGAGAGCCACGAAGCCTTGACACCCTTGGACCTACATTTCTTTGGGGGGGGGCATGTTGGTTAACTATTTGAGTGAAGGTCGAAATGAAGTTTAAGGCTTACTTTATATCAGGAAGTGTTTTAATGGGGTGACAATCAGTGATATAGATGAAGGTGATAAAGTTGTGAACATCAAACCTAGACAAGTCTCAAACTAAGGATATCCTGGGAGGGGGATTAGGACAGTTGTTTCTCCCCACACAAAAAGTGGGAGAATGATCGCTTATGCAGTCTGGGAGTACACCCACTGCTTTGATCTTTTGTGAGCAGTTAGTGACCATCCAGTCAAGTAGTGTGTGCTTTCCTGTCTTGGTGTTGATATGCGTAGGGTCATGGAGTAGTTGAGTTAGGCTGGAGTCAACAAGTGAGGCACGCATTTTCATAATAATTTGTGTATGCTTTAATGTAATAGCATAGTGTGTGAACAACTCTAGGTATTATAATTTGTACTGTATATGCTGTAGTGTAACAGTGTAGTGTTTGAACTACTGTATTGTCCTCTTTCTATCTACCTTTATATTGATTAGTGGCAGGCCACCTGTACACCTACTCTGTATATTCTGGCTACCTCTACTGCTACCTGTTTTCTTAAATCAACTAAACCAGTACCTCAATATGGACTTCAGAGTGTTGGAAAAGTGGCTAGTGGATATGAAACTCATCCTCAACCTCAATAAATCCAAGGCCATGCTTTTTGGTCCAAATGCTTGGGAGCCAATAGATCAAACCTTCTACAGATCTTATCATCCAATGGGACTACACTTGAGGTCTATACATCCACAAAATATCTTGGAGTACACCTGGATCAGGAGCTAACCCTAGGCCCACACATTGAGGCAACCACCAAGATCCTCCATCAAAGAAGTGGTCTCTTACACAGACTTGGCAGATTCCTCTCCAGGGAAGCTCGTATGGCAATCACCATAGCTACCATTCTTCCAGAGCTTCTCTATGGTGCTCCCCTATTACAACCTCTTCAGGGCCCTGAACTCAACAAACTCAGAGTCCTTTATCACAAAATTGCCCACTATGCAGCTGCTGCTCATCCCCGAGATCACCACTGCAATGTTCTTATCTCTCTGAGCTGGCCATCACTCGAGGTCAGGCTTGCATACCCTACACTCTATCTGATGTTCAAAACAGTCAAACTACCAGCACCCCCTAGCCTAAATGGACTTCTCCTATTCAAGACTGCTAAACATGACCTGAGGTCTGCTGCCCACCCTGTCCTAGAAGTCCCTGGGGCATGGACCCAAGCTGGAGACAGGTCCTTTGCCAGCTCTGCCCTGCCACTCTGGAGCAGTCTACCCTCAGCTATGACAAACTGCTCCACTCGGTACTCATTTAAAAATGCCCTAAAATCTCACTTGCTGGTAGTTAATCAATGCTGTTGCACTTGATATGTTGGTGCCCTTACATTCCTGAGTTTTGACCTGTATTGTCCTGTTTCTATCTACCTTTATATTTATTAGTGGCAGGCCACCTGTACACCTACCCTGTATGTTCTGGCTACCTCTACTGCTACCTGTTTTCTTTTGTCTACTGTATGCTCCTTATGTATGAGCCAATGTGATTAATTGCCCTACCTTTGTCTCTTGTATGCTAATATGCCTTTCCTCTGTAATTAATTCCGGGTCACCCTGAAAAGGGACTCTGTTGTCTCAGTGGGCTCACCTAGTCAACAAACTTCAATAAATAAATAAATAAATAAATATAAACTCTATGTATTATAATTTGTTTATGCTGCAGTGTTACAGTGCAGTCTGTAAACAACTCTGGGAACTATAATGTGTGTATACTGCAGTGAAACAGTGTAGTGTGTGAAAATGACCTGGGTATGATAACAAAAGTATACTGCAGTGTAACAATGTTGTGTGTGAACAACTCTAGAAATGAAAACTAGTATATACTGCAGTGTAAGAATGTAGAGCGTAAACAATTCTAGGCATGAAAATGTATGTATATTGCAGTGCAACAATGTAGTGTGTGAACAGCTCTAGGTATACTTTGTGTGTACTGCCATGTAACAGCATAATATGTGAACAGCTCTAGGTATTATACTATGTGTACGCTGCAGTGTAACAGTGTAGTGTGTGAACAGATCTAGGTATTCTACTTTATGTGTGCTGTAGTGTAAGTGTAGTGTGTGAACAGCTCTAGGTAGTATAATTTGTGTATGCTGCAGTGTAACAATGTAGTGTGTGAACAGATCTAGGTATTTTATTTTGTGTGTGCTGTACTGTAAGTGTAGTGTGTGAACAGCTCTAGGTAGTATAATTTGTGTATGCTGAAGTGTAACAGTGTAGTGTGTGAAGACATCTTGGTATTATACTTTTGTATGCTGCAGTGTAAGTGTAGTGTATGAACAGCTTTTGTATTACACTGTATGCTGCAGTGTTAGTGCAGAGTATGGAACAACTCTAAATATTATACTTTGTATATGCTGCAGTGTAACAGTGTAGTGTATGAACAACTCTAGGTAGTATACTTTGTGTATGCTGCAGTGTAACAGTGTAATGTGTGAACAACTCAAGGTATTATACTTTGTGTATGCTGCAGTGCAACAATGCAATGTATGAACAACTCTAGGTATTATACTTTGTGTACGCTGCAGTGTAACAGTGTAGTGTGTGAACAGATCTAGGTATTCTACTTTGTGTGTGCTGTAGTGCAAGTGTAGTGTGTGAACAGCTCTAGGTAGTATAATTTGTGTATGCTGCAGTGTAACAGTGTAGTGTCTGAACAGATCTAGGTATTTTATTTTGTGTGTGCTGTACTGTAAGTGTAGTGTGTGAACAGCTCTAGGTAGTATAATTTGTGTATGCTGAAGTGTAACAGTGTAGTGTGTGAAGACATCTTGGTATTATACTTTGTGTATGCTGCAGTGTAAGTGTAGTGTATGAACAGCTCTTGGTATTACACTGTGTATGCTGCAGTGTTAAGTGCAGAGTATGAACAACTCTAAATATTATACTTTGTATATGCTGCAGTGTAACAGTGTAGTGTATGAACAACTCAAGGTATTATACTTTGTGTATGCTGCAGTGTAACAGTGTAATGTGTGAACAACTCAAGGTATTATACTTTGTGTATGCTGCAGTGCAACAATGTAATGTATGAACAACTCTAGGTATTATACTTTGTGTACGCTGCAGTGCAACAATGTATTGTGTGAACAACTCTAGGTAGTATACTTTGTGTATGCTGCAGTGTAACAGTGTAATGTGTGAACAACTCTAGGTATTATACTTTGTGCGTACTGCTGTGTATGACAGAGTAGAACTGGACCCTGTCTCATTTGTTGTGGAGAAAGTGTTTAAGTGCAAGGATCTTTCCTTTTCTGTCTCTTCTCTGTCTGGTTGCACAACTAAATTTTCCTGTGAGACTTCAGACTTGATCAACCCGACAGGCTCGCAGTTCTTTGCCGCTCACTGTCTCTCAGTTTTGTCTTGCTGTCTGTCTTTCTCCCTTGCATATCTAGATCTGCTGATATGAAAATATGTGCAAATCATTGTGTGGAAATGTAACTGATATTGGGATTCCTTGTCTTTAGAAAGTATAGCATTACTGTTGAAATGTATATAATTATAATTTGAGATAATTGCAAAAGCTATTGGAAAACTCAGAGGTTACCAGAGTTCAATTTTTAAGCCTTTTGCAAAAGCTGTGCAAAAGGAGGGGCCTCAACTCAAGAAGCACACTGTGTTCTAGCAGCTCTTGCCTGATATTTACAAAAATAAGATGCTTGCTAAGGATGGGGGTTGAAAGGACTTACAGTATAATAGCTAAGCTGCAACTACAAGAAAGATGAGAAGAAAAAGGGACACAGAGACTCAAGAAAACTACTGTTTTTCTCCGTTGTACACAGTTATACTGAACAAGTTTTTTTTTTTATGTTATTGCTACTATAAATAAATATTTTTGGTGATTTCTACAACTGCTCCCAGTTTTTCCTATGCTTCCTGGCCTGTGCCTCGACAACAGATGGTGTTAGCAGTGGGACTTAAGCCATGCATACCCTAAGACAGGAGTTTTGTGCGTGGGTACTGGACCTAGTACCAGGGAAGCACATAGGAAGGTATGGATTCTGCAGCAGTAATTCCAGGAGTGGTTACCAGGAGAATGGCAGCCAAACTATCAAGACAGAAGTCCAGCCCGATATTGTATATCCCACCATTTGAAAAAGTCCTTCAGGCTTTCAGGTTCTGTCACTGCCTGTTCCTTTTCCATAATGTGTGCTGGTTGTACAGTCTCAGACTGGAAAAGCCACCTGGAACACCTACAAGCAGTTATCCAAGCTATCAAAAATGCAGGTCCATTAATCCTACCAAATGTGCATTGGGCATGCAGGAAACCAGATATTTGAGCTATGTGTTGGTAAATGGAGAAGTTAAGCCAGAAATTTCTAAACTAGAAGCTGTAGCTAACAGCCCTGTCCCTAAAACAAAGAAACATGTCAGGCCATTTTTAGGGCTGGCTGGTTATCATCGGAGATTTGTTTCCAACTTTGCTGAATTATCTACTCCCTCACTGAACTAATGAAATAACAGTACCCAAATAATGTGAGATGGACCCCAGAGTGTGATGAAGCTTTTCAAGTCATAAAGGCTGCATTATGTTCAGCCCCTGTTTTAAGAAGCCCAGACTTTGAGAAACCATTTCTGCTACAAACAAATGCATCTGAGGTAGGCCTAGGTGCAGTACTGAGTCAAAATGTAGATGAGACAGAACATCCTATTCTGTACATGAGTAGGAAATTGCATGACAGAGAGAAAAGGTACTCCATTATTGAAAAGGAATGTTTAGCAGCAAAGTGGGCCATGGAGACGCTTAAGTTTTATTTGCTAGGACCTGATTTTGTTCTTGTTACTGATCACAATCCTCTCTGTTGGCTTAACCAGATGAAAGATAAAAATTCCAGAATCACAAGGTGGTACCTGGCACTACAACCATTTAAATTCACTGTGATACACAGATCTGGTAAAGAGAATAGCAATGCTGATTTTCTGTCAAGATATGGATCAGGAATTGAGGGCTGTGAAGGTTGGAAAACAAATGTATGGGTTTGAACTTTACTGTTTGCTGTACTGTTATATAAAAACAGACGATGCATATGTGCTTAATTTCTGAAAGCAGCAATTGTTAGTAGAGAATTAATAAAACGTTTTGGAAACCTGTTTAATAAAACAGGTTCCCTCTTAAGGAGGGGGTGTAAGTTACAGGGTAGAATAGGACCCTGTCCCATTTGTTATGGAGAAAGTGTTTAAATGCAAGGATCTTTCCTTTTCTGTCTCTTCATGCAACCAAATTTTCCTATGAGACTTTGGACTTGATCAACCCGACAGACTTGCAGTTCTTTGCCTCTCACTGTCTCTCAGTTCTGTCTTGCTGTCTGTTTTTCTCCCTTGCATATCTAGATCTGCTGATATAAAATATGTGCAAATCTTTGTATGGAAATGTAACTGATATTAGGATTCCTTGTGTTTGGAAAATATATAGCATTACTGTTGAAATGTATATAATTATAATTTGAGATAATTGCAAAAGCTATTGGAAAATTCAAAGGTTACCAGAGTTCAATTTTTAAGCCTTTTGCAAAAGCTGTGCAAAAGGGGAGCCTCAACTCAAGAAGCACACTGTGTTCTAGCAGTTCCTGACTGACATTTACAAAAACAGGATGCTTGCTAAGGATGGGGGTTGAAAGGACTTATAAGAGCTAAGCTGCAACTGCAAGAAAGATGAGAAGAAAAAGGGACATAGAGACTCAAGGAAAACTACTGTTTTTCTCCTTTGTACATAGTTATACTGAACAAGTTTATTTTTTTTTATGTTACTGCTACTGTAAATAAATATTTTTGGTGAATTCTACAACTGCTCCTGGTTTTCCCTATGCTTCCTGACCTGTGCCTCAATGACAAAGTGTAAGCATAGTGTGTGAACAGCTCTAGGTATTATACTTTGTATAGGCTGCAGTGTAAGTATAGTGTGTGAACAACTCTAGGTATTATATTTTGTGTATGCTGCAGTGTAACAGTGTACTGTGTGAACAACTGTAGGTATTATTAGTGTATGCTGTAGTGTAACATCATATTGTGTGAACAACTGTAGAAATTATAATTTGTGTATGCTGTAGTGTTTATTTATTTATTTAACAACTTTAGGATTACAACCTTTGAGTCAGGGACTCATTTACAAAGACTCCGCATCAGAAAAACAAACATAAACACTTAATACATATAGACGTAGAATGGCAGCTAAAGGTTACAGTTTTTTAGTTGCACAATAGTGCAGAATCAAGATTAGCTATACATTGAACGTGTTACCGAGAGCTGTATTTTACAGCTTACAAGAGAACAATGAGTTTGCTGATAGAGGGAGGGAGTAACAGGTTAGATATTTACAGCGAAGTAGAGAATTTGACATATCTTGTGAGTGCAGCCAAAGGAGGCATTATTAATAGGTAATGTTTGGTAGCCTTATCGGTAGGAGCTCAGTGGTGGGTTGGTCCTGTAAGATGATGGATAGATGACCCAGCACTAGCTGGTACATTGGCAGCGCCATGAAGAGAGGATGTGCTCTTTGAGGGCTGACTTGAAAGGTCCTAATTTGGAGATGGAGGAGACATCGGAGGGGAGTTCATTGTACCAGGCTGGGGCCCTGTGTGGGAATGACCTTTGAGCTAAGGAGGTTCTAACCCTCAGGATGGACCACACCTGTCAGTTGGCAGTGCGGGTGTTCACCGAGGTGTGGGAGGATAGGAGAGAGGCAGAAACCCCCCAAGGGGGTAAGCCCCAGGTGTATTTTCTTTGTGAGGAGACATGTTTGATAAAATAGCCTTTCATCCAGGGTGAAAAGATTTGTCAGGGCATATAGGGTACAGGTATGGGTACACTTGTCTGCCCCGGGGAGAAGTCTGCATGCTTTGTTTATGGTAAGGTGGATTTTGTTAAGGGCTGTGTGGTCAGCAGCCGAGTAGATAGTGAGCCCATAATTGACTAGGGAGAGGACTGAGGAGGTGACAGCCAGATTAAGGGCTTCCGGAGGTAGGCAATCCTTGTGCCGATACAATAGGCCTATACGGACATTTATGGCTGATGATAGAGTGTCAATGTATGAATGGAAGGAGAGGCTGGAATCAAATGTAAGGCCCAAGTATTTATATGTATGGACCTGTTCTAGAGGAAGCAGAGAGTGGGAGAGGATTGTTAGCTGTGCATTCTTGGCCTTATTCTGTCGATGGGCAAAGAGCATGGTCTTTGTCTTTTTTACATTGACCACAAATTTTTGGTCTATGAACCAGTTTTCAATCTGGTTAAATGCGTGTTGGAGAGAGGACTGCAATACTGTGGGATCTGGGTGCGAGGCAAAAAGAACTGCGTCATCCGCATAGAGTAGTAGGTTGCTGGAGCAGGAATTGGGCAAGGTGTTTAGGTAGATGCTGAATAATAGAGGGCCGAGGATGGAGCTCTGGGGAACCCCAGAGTGGACTGGCAGGGTGGTTGAGATGGTGTTTATTTTGACACATTGTGATCTAGCTGTGAGGTAACCGGTAAACCAGGAGATGGGTCCTTGGGACAGACCTATGTGTCGGAGTGTGCTTAAGAGTATGGGGTTGGAGACTGTATCAAAGGCCTTTGACAGGTTGATGAAGACAGCTCCAGCTAGGTGTTTTCTATCCAGGGCAGAGTGAATAACATTGGAGAACTCAGTGAGAGCTGTAGTTGTACTGTGCCCAGATCTGAAGCCGTGCTGCTCCCTGCAAAGTAGGTTATGAGCAAACAGGTACTCAGTGAGTTGGGTGGCTATAATTTTTGCGAGGGCTTTCGAGAGTGGTGGGAGAATGGATATGGGACAATAGTTATTGGGGGAGGTGCTGTCATCACTCTTCAGTATTGGGGTGACTGTGGCAGTCTTCCAGGCTGCGGAGAACTGCCCCAGACTTAGGGAGCGGTTAACGAGGTCAGTCAGTGGGGAGAGGACTGTATCTAGTACTAGATGTAGGATTCTCATATCAAAAGAATCTTTGCAATAGCAAGAGCCACTGAGTGCTTTAATGAGAAAAGGCCTTGCCTCATTCATAGAGATCACCCTCAGATGGAAGGGGGGATGCTGGGTGTTAGGGGGTAGTGTAACAGCGTAGTGTGTGAATTACTCTAGATATGATAACTAATGTATACTGCAGTGTAAGAATGTAGTGTGTGAACAATTCTAGGTATGAAAATGTATGTATGGGGGGGTCACGTGATGCAGTTGAACTGACAGGAGCTTGGCTCTCGAGCTCTGCCTTTCAGAATCTAAATCTGTTGTAACCCTGCTCGCCTCTGCAGACTTGGTTGATCATGTCGTATTAGCCCCCTCACCCATAGGTCAGAAAACTTGACTTTGAAGTTTCTGCCGAGACTCATATGTCAAAAAAGTCAAAAACAGACAAACAACTGGAAAGCGCTGGAACCTCTGACTGCAAGATGGCTACTGCTCCATTGGATATGGACTCTCACCCGGTTGAACAGGAACTTGCTGAAATTAAATAATTTATGAGTGACATTACCACCAAGCTGTCCCAAATGAACATTGCTCTTGAAGCAGTTATGGGGGCTGTACACAATTTAGGTGCCCAAATTACAGAGGTGGTGGAGTGGGTAGGACTCCTGGAAAACTGGGCCCACCCTACGGATCAGTGGCTCGTAGCAATGGAATGGGACATATAGCTACTGTGGGACAAATTGGATGATCAAGAAACTTGGAACCGCCGGAACAACTTGCAGTTCCTAGGGGTCTCCGAGTCCAGTGAAAGATCTAACACCATTGATTTCTTGCAGCGTTATTGCCCAAGCTTCTGGATCACTGTTGGGACTCCCCAGTCGAAATAGATCAAGCGCACAGAGTCCTGTCAGGCCCACCTCCCTTCTCAGCATCTCCTCACTTGATCATCTTTCATCTGCTCCACTACCAGGGTCAGGAACTTATTTTGGCTAAAGCACGGCAGTGGAAAGTGTTACCTTGGCAGGGATCCTGACTAGCATTTCAACCCGATTACCCTAAATGGGTTGTAGATCGTAGCAAGTCCTTCGACCCTGTCCGAGATACGGCAAGAAAGCAGGGTCTCAAGTGGTTCCTTAGCCCCCCAGCTACCCTTCAGATTTTTGTGAAAGGTTCATTGGAGACCTTCACATCACCTGAGGATGTCCAGCAATTCATTATGCAGCAGGACAGTACCATTGGACATCCTTCTGCATCGCAGAATCCAGCTAAGATAAAGAATCCTACCTCGGTCAAGAATCCTACTCCTGTCATGACTCCTGCTGCGGTCAAGAATCCTCCTGCAGAGAGGAATCCTGCTTTGGTTCAGAATTCTGCAGCGTATCTTGCTCCTAAGCTGCAATGTCCACCACAGCAGTTCACAGCTTCCCCTCTGAGACTTTCTTCTAACTCCTTAGAGGCCAACACTTCAGAAGGTCCCTCTGTCCATCCAAAGACATCTCCACCTCCACTGCACCTGCAAGAGCTGGATGATATGGATGCTTTAGCTGCTCCTACACAACACTTCTACTGGAGGACACCAAAGGGCCTCATCTTGTATTATTGATGGTTGGTGAGACCCTTTTTACCTCTCTGATCTAGAGAAGCTTCTTATAATTATGGACATGGCCTGGGTTAACTCTGGAGGTGGAAAAGTCAGCATTGACTTCTTCATATTTAACTCAGGTTCTGTGTTTGGGGGATTGTTGCTGTAAGCTGGGGGACTTGGCCCTTACGGGGACCATATCTTGATTTTTGTACTATTTTGACAGTTGAGAGTCTGCGGAGGGGGTATTAAGTTTGTTTACTATGTGCCTCTCTGACTGATTAGGCAGAGTTGGGAGGGTTGTCTATGTTTTTGGAGAAATGGGCAGCTAATGTTGCTCCTGTAGCAACATGGTGGGGTAGTCTGATATGCCTATAATTATATTTGTTGTCTTTTTCCTTTTTGGAAGAGGTTGGTAGACCTCGTTATAGGCATCATACTTGCAGAGGGAGCTTGAGTACTTTACTGAAGGAGAGTAAGACCTGCCCTTGGTCGACATAGCTGGCAGCTCTTTTACCTATCCCTCTTTTACTGATTTTAATTTTTCTTGATCTGTTATCTTAATATATACCAGTTGGAATTATTTGTCCCCCATGGAAAGGGTGTGACTTATGCATGTCTGCTAATTTAATTGTGTGCTGTTTTTGCACTATGGAGACATTTTCTTTCTTACTTCCTTCCGTAGGCTATGTGCCACTAGGCCACTATAGTTACAATACCGGGGACATATTGATTGCAGGAGAGGTGCTGTGTTGTGTGTTATTAAAGTATTTGGTTTAGAGCGGGGGGGATGTGTGGTTATTAATGTGCCACTCTTTGAGGCAGTAGCTCAGTGGCCACCACGATACCTTTCGTTCTTCATGAGAGGAATTTTCCTTGCTACCTTTGTATATAGTTTGTCCATTGGGGGGGTTAGTTCTTCACTGTTTGTTAGTTGGGTTCTTAGGTAAGATCATGGGTGATAATGTAAGGCAAGACAGACTCTTTAGGCATGTGGTGGTGCTATTTAGTGGGGGCAGGCTATGGGGTGGTACATACTCATTTTTTAAGATGGCTTATAAAGCCTTAATATGGAATGTTTGGGGGTTAAATAGCCCCATTAAGAAGAGAAGGGTGATTACACATCTCAAACGGCTTGGCAGCCAAATAATTTTTTTGTAGAAAACTCATCTGATAAAAAAGGAGGTATATAGGTTGAAGTTGTTCTAGAGTGGGCCTGTGTATGAATCCTGCTTTTTACCAAAGAAAAGGGGAGTTGCTATTCTCTTCCATAAAATGGTCAATTGGGTGGTAGATCAGATTAAGTCAGATAAGAAGGGTCGGTGGGTACTAGTTAAGGGCAGGTTGGATGGGAAGCCGCTGATATGGGGTTCTATATATGATCCCAATGTCGATGATCCTCACTTTTTCCACACGGTTTCCCAGGCTCAGCTGGACTTGGGCCCTGTCCCCATTCTTTTATGTGAGGACATGAACAATGTTGTAGATCCCCTGTGTGACAGAAGTGGATCTCTGGATTCTTTATCATCCAAAGGTAGTAAGGCTTTAAGACTTATGATGCAGGACTATGGTTTTCATGACACGTGGCGGCTGGAATATCCTTACATACTATTTGGCCCCACAGAAGTACTACAGTGGAATGGACATGGTCCTTGACTCTGGTTTTGTTGCTCATGGTGCTAATCGGTCTATAATCGAATCAATTCTGATTTCTGACCACTCTCCTGTGACGTGTAGTTTTGACCCAGAGGCCCCTGAGCAGCCTACTAAGAGGTGGGGGTTCAATGTCAGCCTTTGTGATGATGCTGTTTTTGTCTTGTGATTAAGTGAGGAGGTTGTGACCTACCTGGGGTGTAACTACTCCGGTGAGACCGTCGTCCGCTGGTCCTGGGAAGCTCTTAAGGCCTATGTGCGTGGACAGATTATTGCCTACACGTTGGCAAAGAATAAACAGAAGCAACAGGACCTTCAGAACATTGAGGCACAGTTAGCTGACTTGCAGTAGTGGCATAAAGTCGGGGAGCACTCCCCTGAGTTATTGCAGTCGAGAACTATTCAATATTGATTGAATGCCATAAACTTGCAAAAAGCTGAATTTGCTCTGTGTCAGATGCGGCATGTCCTATAGGCTTAAGAAGCTTTCTGAGGAATCCAAGATTCTGGGTATTCGAGATGGCACTGCCCTTTCAACTGCCCCGGAGGCAATTAATGATGCTTTCTGTAAATATTATATGGAGCTTTACTCGTCCAAGCTAGTGCCAGGGGGTCAGACAGAGGATGCTATTGCCACTTTCCAGGCATCTGTCACACTTCCTAGGCTTTCTAATTGTCAGCTGGGTTGTCTGGAGGCCTGTATATCTGTCCAAGAGGTTGCAGTTGCTATTCAGCAAATACTTAGTGGTAAAGCACCTGGCCCTGATGGTCTGCCTATAGAATTCTATCAACAGTTTCAAGATCTTTTGTGTCCCCTGCTTGTTTCCACCTTCCAGGAAGCTTGGGAATCGCTCTCTCTATTGTAGTTCATGACGGAGGCAAACATTTCGGTACTGCCAAAAAAGGGTAAGGACTCCATCGTATGCCAGCTATTGCCCAATCACCCCATCTCTCTACTGAACGTTGACTACACAATTTTGGCCAAAATACTGGCTATGAGGCTACAGGCGATGTTGCCTTATTTAGTGTATGCTAACAAAGTAGGCTTTGTGGCAGGGAGAGATGGGGCTGACCATATGGGATTCACCCCCAGAATCCTAAAAGAACTAAGGGAGGACCTAGTGACACCACTAACCACACTTTTTAACAAATCATGGGAGGATGGGGTGGTACCTGAGGACTGGAGGGGGGCAGATGTGATCCCCCTTCACAAAAGTGGGAGCAAGGCAGAAGCAGGAAACTACAGACCTGTAAGTTTGACCTCAGTGGTAGGGAAAATGATGGAATCACTTCTGAAAGAAAGAACTGTTGAGTACCTAGATGCCAGCGGGGCACAGGACTCAAAGCAGCATGGATTTACAGCAGGATGGTTATGTCAGACGAATCTAATAGATTTCTTTGACTGGGTGACCAAAGTAATAGACCAGGGAGGGGCTGTGGATATGGCCTACCTAGACTTTAGCAAGGCATTTGACACAGTCCAGCACAAAAGATTAATAATCAAGTTAGCCAGCTTGGGAGTGGGTCCCAGGGTGGTAGCCTGGGTTGCAAACTGGCTGCACAACAGGACACAGAAGGTAATAGTGAGTGGCACACATTCCGAAGAAAAGGGGTCACTAGTGGAGTACCCTCAGGGCTCAGTACTGGGTCCAGTCCTCTTTAACATCTTTATAGGTGACATTGCAGAGGGTCTGGAAGGAAAGGTATGCCTCTTTGCAGATGATACAAAGATCTGTAACAGAGTTGATACACAAGGGGGTTAGAAAGGATGAGAAGGGACTTGGCAAGGTTGGAGGAATGGTCAGACATATGGCAACTTAGATTCAATGCAAAGAAGTGCAAAGTAATGCACCTGGGAAACAAAAACCCAGGAGAAGAGTACACAATAGCTGGGGAGGTACTAACAACAACAAAAATGGAACAGGACTTGGGGGTAGTCATATCAGATGATCTAAAGGTGGGTAAGCAATGTGAGAAGTCAGTGAGGAGAGCCAGAGGATACTGGGATGCATAGGAAGGGGCATCACAAGTAGAAAAAGGGAAGTGGTTATCCCTCTGTACAGACAGTTGGCGAAACCCCATCTGGAGTACTGTGTGCAGTTTTGGAGACCTCATCTATGCAAGGACATAGACAGTATGGGAGCAGCCCAGAGGACGGCAACTAAAATGGTGCAGGGTCTGCATCAGAAATCATATGAAGAGAGACTGAGAGAGCTTAATATGTATACCCTTGATGAAAGGAGGGACGGGGGGACATGATAGAAATGTTCAAGTACCTCAAGGGAATCAACAAAGTCCAGGAGGGTAGCATCTTTCAGAAAAGAGATGTGTAAGAATAAGGGACACAATTTAAAGATAGAGGTCGGCTCAGGGGTAATGGAGGAAATCTTTTCACGGAGAGAGTGGTGGATGCGTGGAACTGCCTTCCTGGGGAGGTTGTTGGGGCTAAAACAGTGAGGGAATTCAAACATGCATGGGACAGACACAAGGCAATTGTAGTGGGGGGTGGCAGGAAGTAGGCTGTTGGTTAACTAGAATCTGCAGCTTATCAAATAGGTAGGGAAATGGGCAGACTGGGTGGGCCAAGTGGTCCTTATCTGCCGTCAAAGTCTATATTGGGAGGTTGGTTAACTTGATGTGGGTGGTGGAGTCTTCTCCACACCCAGTGGCAGCTGTTGCACTGGATACTGAGAAGGCATTCGATTCACTTTAATGGCCTTATTTATTTGCTGCTCTTCAAGCATTTGGGATCAGAGAGGGGTTTATTCAATGGATGCGGACGCTGTACTCAGCCCTTAAGGCCTCAGTTCTGATGAATGGGATCACCTCTGCGATGTTCCCTCTTGGGACGGGCACAAGGCAGGGGTGCCCCTTATCCCTAGCACTTTTCATTTTAGCATTAGAACTGCTGGCACAAAAATTGCATTAGAGCCCTGATATAAATGGTATTCAGGTGGGTGAAGAAGTATTTAAACCTATGTTGTTTGCAGACAATATTCTCCTCACCCTCCGGAATCCAGCTCATTCTATTCTGGCTCTGGTAGACCTATCGAATCAATTTGCAGCCCTGTTGGGTCTCAAAAATAATGGGGAGAAAAACAGAGGTTTTGCTGCTGAATGCATATTGTTCTTCAGCCTCCCTGAAAGGGTTGGGGCTTAAATGGGCAAAACATCTGGTCAAGTAGCTTAGATGCTCTTATTTCCCTGACTGGAGGAGTGGGTGCATCTTTATTTTCTCTGCTGTTGAAATCCTTGCAAGAAGATTTTGACAGGTGGAAGCATCTTCATTTGTCCCTTTGGGGGAAATTACACACTTTACAAATGATGGTCCTTCCCTGGATATTATACCTTATCCGATATCTAGTTCTACCAGTCCCGGCCTCCATTTGGATGTCACTGTACAAACTCCTTAAGCACTTTTTTGGGAAGGGGGCAAGTCCTGAGTCTCTCTGACCTAATTGGTAGCTCCCGTAATTCAGGGTGAACTCTGGATCCCTTGGTTTAGGGGGTATTATTTGGCTTAGGGCCTTAGACAGATTTGGATGTGGTTATTTGCTGAACAGTGCAGAGATTCCTCCCAGTAGATTGCTCTGGAAGAGCAGCTGTTCCTGAGGGTGGCACCTGAAATACTTTTGTGGAACCACTCCAGTGCATGCCCAGCTTATCCTATCCATGACTATATTTTAGAAATATGGAAGGGGATGTCTAAGGTGTCTCCTTCACAGTGGCAGGCCCCTTCTTGTGCTGCCCTCTCTGGAACAATCCTAAACTACAGATTAGTGGGCAGCCTATATACTGCCCTCAAATGGGCTACAGGAGGTATCCGATGGGTGGCTGATCTTTTTCACATGAAGACGGGTCAGTTTAAGGATTTTGTAACTGTCAAGACCCAGGCTTCCCTGCCACAATCTCACCTCTGGAGATATTTTCAAATCTGTCATTTAATATCCATGCACATAGGCCCTCAGTGTCAGCTACCTCTTATGGGGATTTGGGATGACATCTTGGGATCAGCAGGCAGAGGTGTAGCTACGCCTCAACCCCCCCAAGATAGGCTGCATTTATAAGGGGAGTTTAAAGATCAATGCACCCTCAACCCTCACCTTGAAACCGAGATGAGAGAAATGGGTATCTCCTTATCAGATGTGGATTGCGAGTGTTGCTGGACTAATGTTTCTGAGGTCAGTCAGGATCTAAAGGGGAGGCTTATGCAGTGGAAAACCTTACATTTGTGGTACACGACCACAGACCTTTTGAGTAACATGAATCTAGTTACTGACTTGGAATGTTTGAGGTATCATCAGCAGAATGGCACTTTACTACACATTCTTTGGCCGTGTCCTAGATTAACCAATTGGTGGGATCTCCTTCAGGAGAAGATTTCAGGGTGCTCTGCTGCAGGGTCCCCAGATGCTTCTATTGGTTATAGATTATAGATTGTCCAGCAGAAGCCCTTTCTTTATGGTTCATGGCAGCAGTGATTGAGGCTAAGCATCTCATTCTTCGGAAGTGGCCATCTGAACTAAACCCTACTTTGGAGGAATGGGAGGACAGTCTTCATAAATTAGCTAGTTATGAAAGGCTGTCTTATAGGGCAGCAGGGAAAGTTGCTCTGTTTGCTCAAGTTTGGGAACCCTAGCTAGCTATTCATTAGTAACATCATATTTTAGGGATATTTTGTGTGGATAGAGGTCACTCTTCTATCCCAACCACTTAAGTTCTAACTGTACCTACCTGTATACATGTGACACCTGGCATATCTACCCATTTCCCTTCATCATCTGAAGTGACTAATTGCTGCCTGCCATTTTGTCTTGTCTGTCTTGTCGTTCCTAGTTATCAGTCTTATCACCTTGTTTGTGACTATTACAGTTTTATAACTTTGGTTACATGGATTTACATTTGTATAGGCGCATAATGTCTGGCCAGTTGATTGTTCAAAATATCTGCTATCTAATGTGTTCTTTTTATGTTTGCTTGCGGCATGTGCAAGAAACATTTGTCACAACTAGGAGAAGCGGGGTTTTGGATAGTGGCACTGTGGCCAATGACCAGCCCAGTGCCTTTGAAACTTGGCCCACTTTCCCCAATCGGTGGCACTCTGCTGCTGACACTAGTTCAGCCAGCATACCACCACCTTGAAACAAATCTGCCACTGCAATGAGGAGAGACCCGTCATTGCAGGGGCGGTGCTACCATCCCTGACCCAGTTCATTTGTTGGCGGGGTAGCCTACTCCCTGTTGGCATACTGTAACCCCTCCCCTTTGTTGTGCCAAGGGGTGCCCGATCCCCTTGGCATCATGTCCCCTAACAGTCTTTCTTTGCCGATGGGGACCTAATCCCCATCGGCTTCAGTCCCCCCTTCCCAGTTGAATTTCCCAATGGGGGCCCACTCCCGTTGGCATAATGTTCCCTCCCAATTTGTTGTGTGCTGAGGGGTGCTCAATCCTCCTGGCCCCCGACATATGCCGACGGGGTGCCCAATCCCCATCAGCTACAGCCTCCCGAAAAAACACTCGGCTGGCATGCTGGGAGCCCACCCTGTGTGCCAAATGTCCCTGTAAAGAAAAAACTTCCTGCATGTTTTTGATTTTTTTTAAACCTGTAAAACAGAAAAGGTCCCTCGTTGAGTTCAGTGGCCCCTCCCCAACCCGCGCCCACCCTCTGTGCATCCTGCCTCCCCACACTCCCCTCACCCGTGCTTACCTCCGGGCTCTGCCACGATGATCTTAGGTGGACTGGGAACATGTCTACACTCTTCAAAGTCGACCGCGGACTGAAGAAATGCCGGTAAGCTGTATAATGGCATAAATAGTTTTTTTTCAACTTTGGTGTATATCTCAGGCATTTCAGGGAATTTTGGCACCAGATTTTCAACATGGAGTTATTGGGACCCCTCCTCATGAATTCAGCCACTGTCATGGCGTTATTCGGTCCCGAAAGGTGATTTTGTGGTCACTGTGCAGAATCATCTTTTGGGACCAAGTAATGAAATGACAGTGCCAGTGTTCATGAGGTGGGCTCTCAAAAAGCCTATGTTGCAAATTTGGTGGAAAAAATCCAAAAAATTACTGTTTTACGAGCGTGCGTTGCGCAGTTTCCACACATGCTTGTACCTTCATGAATTTGTAATATTTTCACTCCAGAATTTCAACACTGGCATTTTTTCTCACCTCCTTATGAACAGTACTGCTGTCATTTTTCACATCCTGACTGAAATGTGTTTTCGCACTTCCAGCGCAGAATAGCGCGGTCGCCGTGGGAAATCAGTGTTTGGGACACATTAAGAAAATCATAGTGACACTGTTCATGAGCAGAGGATCTAAAATGCCTATGTTGAAAATTTAGTGACAGAAGTTCATAAAATGACTGTGTTACAAGCATGTGTTGCGCAATTTCCACATATGCTCGGAAGTACACAAATTTGTAATATTTTCACACCAGATTTTCAACATTGGCATTTTGCCACACCTCCTTATGAACAGTACAGCTGTCATTTTTCATATCCTGCCCGAAATATGTGTTTGCACACCTGTGGCACAATGGCACTGTCACCGTGGGAAATTAATGTTTCAGACAGATTAAGAAAATCATAGTGACAGTGTTCATGAGCAGAGGTCTCAAAATGCCTGTGTTGAAAATTTGGTGAGATAATTCCACTAAATGACTGTGGTACAAGCATGTGTTGCGCAGTTTCCACGTACGCTCGGAACTTCAAGCATTTTTTATATTTTCACTACAGATTTTCAACATTGCCATCTCTTCACACCTCCCTATGGATGGTACAGCTGTCATTCTTCACATCCTGCCTGATCTGTGTTTTCGGACATCTGGCGTAGAATGGCACAGTCACTGTGGGAACTCGAAGTTCGGGACACATTAACAAAATCACACTGCCACTGTTCATGAGAAGAGGTCCCAAATGCTTTCATGAGGTGGGGGTCACAAAAAGGCCATGTTGAAAATTAGTAGTGCAAATACCAACACATGCCCAGGGTGTTAGGGTTTCTAACCATAACGTCACACCCTGTACAGACTGACAGGCATCAGAGGTGTAACTTTGGATCACCGGCTGTAATGCTCATGCAGTCCCACCCCCACCCTGAAGCCAATGACAAGCATCGAGGTGTGCCTTGTACTCTTCAGCCCCAGACTTACCCCATTCTCCTGTACTGACATTTCAGCATATGTCCTTACAAAATGAGGTGACTGTGAAGCCAAACACCCAAGGTACACCTCAACACTTGGTGACTACAGGAAAGGGTGAGGTGAAATGCCATGAGCATTATGGGCAACGACTCACAGACACACCCAATGCCTGTCCGTCTCTGCAGCGTGGAGGTGGGATTGGCGTGAGTTCAGTATTTCACTGCCACTCCTATTCTGTATCTGTCTAACTCCTGCACATCCAATGCTAATATCAGCAAGCAAACATTTGGCATTGACAAATGCTTGTTTTCCTCTGCCATAAGCTAGAAGTAGACAAGAGGGGAGTTATTATGGACTGAATATGGACTTTAACTTTTCTTTTGTTATGGACTCCACAATGTTTATATAAGGGTCAATCGCTGGTATGGCTGGGCCACTAATGTGACATTCTAGGTAAAAAAAAAAAATACTTTAAGTAAACTACTGTTCATAAGTATACATTTGTAATACTCATCCTAGAGGTTGAGTATTGGATAGTAAGAAGATAATGCTCTTTTCTGTTTTTCAGATATTTAATGCTGCACCTCACCCACCAGCTCAGGGTCTCACATGCGGCATGTCCAATGCTGCTCTGCAGGGGCTGCTAGAATTTGTTTTTCACAGATTCAACATTGTTCAGTCTAAGAGTGACACCTAGCATATGACGTGCCTGCATGTCATTAAACAATTATCATTTCCTGTTTTTGTATTTTGCCATCTGTCTGCCCACCATTGTCACTGCCTTTTAGCCATCTAATGTTTGTGTCACATCATATGGTAATAAAATAGAAAAATAAAAACTGTGTTTGTTGACTAGTCTAATGCACTTTATTAAGAGCACAATGTTGTTTCAAAAACTTGTTCAATGCCATAAATTAAAAACAAAATTTGAAAGCATCTCACTACAAAGTTATGCAGGTTAGATGGACGCTCATAAAGACCCAAAGAGATATTTTATAAAAAAAGTGTATCCAGACCAAGCAAAACACATTTTTAAATGAACAGTACTTACTGATTGTAAAAAAGCTGAATCTGAAGAAAGCAGGGTGACCAGAGGGTGCCACAGGGATCAGTTTTGGGGCCAGTCCAGTTCAATGTCTTCATAAGTGACATTGGGGCTGGAGGGGAAGGTGCACCTCTTTGCAGATGACACTAAGACTTGCAACAGGGTGGATACTCCTGTGTTTACCCACCCCCCCCAATGGTACAAGGTATTGAATGAATAACACATCAGAAATTAATCCCCGAGTCGGACCCAATCTGTTATGTTACTCATGTTTCAGTGGATTGCATGCTAGGCTGTAAGCCACACAGTCCCTGCAAATGTGTGCTTTTGAAATTAAATTTAGCAAACCCAAAATCCATAAGTATTTAGCAGAAACTCTGCCAGCTGTTTGGCAACATTTTTAGCAGGTTACACATATTAGTTTGCCACTATTCCAATTTTTACCCATTTCTCCTTCTGGCAAAGCTTGCAGGTTTGCTTTCTTAACTGTTTTAGCATGGACTCAGTTATAATAATGCTGGAGTTGCATCCCATGCTGAAACACTGAATATACAGGAAAATACTGTCTCCTGAAGGTCTTTACCTAGAATAATAGGTGATTGTATCAACATATGCTGGAAAATGCTTTTTGGCCCCTTCTATTGCATGCAAACATGTTTTGGCACCCTTACATTTCAGCAGGGCCTTGTATGCTTACCAGTCCCACTCACTGCAGTTAATAAATGTGGCTAATATTTAAGGGCCCTATACAGTATGTTATGGTAAATATTGGCTTAACTACAAGGTTAAAAGGCGGACTTTTCCACCCCAAAGTAAGAATATCATGGAGATGAACTTTTTCTAGCAGTAATTAAATTCAGCCAATGGTAACCGCTCAATTATATTTATATCCCTAGGAAAAATGGTTTTACTGACTGCTCTGTGCTGCTGTCTACTACCTTTTCTAGCTCAACACATTGTACAGTGTATTGACATGTGTGTAAAAACTGCTATAATAAAAGAAATTAAAAACAATTAAATGTGGCTAAAATGTAATCGAACAGTAACAGGGTACTGTGCTCTGCATTTTAAAGTTACAGGATAGCAAGTTTGTACTGGATGGTTGTTGGTTACTTTATCTTTTATTAATTTTCTGTAGTTTTATAACCGCACGTTTTTGTGACAGCACAATTCAGCACAGCAGACTAATACATACCGTGCAATTTTTATTTACTTTCACTGGGTCTTTATAAGCATGGCAGGCTAGTTTTAATTAAATAAATACATCCCATAATGGGCTTGCAGTGTGTACTGTAAGCTGTCATTCACAACCTTGTGTCATTCACAAAGTTGTGTGTAACCCCTAGATGGCGCTATCCCAGGGGCTACTACCCCTGCCTGATTTGCCACTAACAGGTTGAGGGGCCTGGATCCAATGGCGGGTGCCTCCACCCAGAGGTCAGGGTTTACAATAGTTAAACTTACTTGGTCACAGCCCTCTGGGACACTGCAACCCCCCTTTCTTCCCACTAGTGGCCCACACAATATATCAGAATTACCTTCACAGTATACACTTACCCCCAGGGCTGGTTCAGGCACTGGGACCTCCTGTAAAATAAGATACAGTGCAACAATCACAGTACAATACTTTAACGTGAACAAATACACTCAGGCATATAACTTTGCTGAAACAAGCAGCTCGTATTTATTTAGGGGAATATAACAAGGACAGGGGGAAATCAGGTTAATTAGCTTATACTTTACTCATCTACCTATGGCTCTGTGCACAGGTCTATCCCTACCAGTTACTGTCCCTGGGTACCCAAGCCCTAGTGGCTAGTCCAAACCGTGGCAGCTGGTAGGGGCCCTTTCACACAGAAAAGAAAAATTAGTTAAACAGTCAGCAGTACAGTAATTCTATTTGGATTCAATGTGGCAATTCAACAGGAAGCGACCCTGAATTAGTACTCACGACCTCAAACAAGATAGGGTCCTTCAATGTCAGCAGGGCTACTCTTGAACTCCACAAGACTCCTCACACATTTATATGGCAAAAGAAAGTACTATACCAGGCAGGCTGCTTCTCTATCGATCGCAATTACTGCACAATACCGGAGAACACACAGCAGATTCAGTTCCTGACAGACCGAGTGCAATTCAGCAATTTCTCCAGTCTTCTACAGGGTGAGCCTGGTTTCTACTCTTCAGATATCCTTTGATTCTCTTCACAGGACAGATTCAGTCCTAACAAGCAGTTACACAAGCTGCAGACCGGAACTCTGGGCCTTACACAGATTTCCCGACTAAAACTGCACACTGAAAAAGCACAGGGCTCCTTCCTTCTTCACTGCCAGAGCTCAACTGAAACTCCAACAGACAAAACCGGGCACTTCCTTTGAGTTCCTCCCAGTTCTTGACTGGATTGGCTGTCACTCACAATAGACTGCTCCTGTTGGTCCAAAAAGGCGCCGAAGTCTAAACTACATCTGCCAGAGTCACTGCCCATACAATCCTCTTGTCGCTGGCTCAGATTATGAGTCCAAGTTCTGATTCGTCCAAGGCACCATTTTAGAGCTAGCTTACCCCACACTGATTGGTCCAGTTCAGCAGTTCAAAACCAGAATGAGAACTGGGCAGACACAATTCTGACTGCAAAGAAAGCAGGTTAGACAAACTGTAATTTTATTATTACTCTAAATGGTTTCTGGCAAACAGTTACATCTTTCAGATAGGTTCCTTTGCACTCCTAGTGACTGCAAAATGGAGTGAATTGGCAGCAGCTCAAGTGGTACTCAATCAAAAAACACACAGTCCCCCATACAAACTAATTATGTCTGCAAACAGACAGCTCTTAAAGAGACAGTACCAGAGGTTCTAAAAACACTCACTGATAAATGGCTTAAACGCCAAACACCATTCAGGCTTGGAGCATTCAAGCAAGCTCCTGGAAGTCTTTTGGGAACCCCCATTTGCAGAGGGGTTATATGTGAATGACAGCTTATAGTCAGGGAGGAGGGGGAGGTACCTAAACCAAACAATAGAAGCACTCTGGACAGGGGGGTTGATACGAGTCCATTCACAGAAGAAAGGGTCCCGAAAGAACTCCTAAAACTGAAGGTGGACAAAGCAATGGGGTCTGATGGGATTCACCCCAGAATTCTAAAAGAACTAAGGGGAGAACTAGTGACACCACTGACTGCCCTTTTTAACGAATCATGGGAGGATGGTGTGGTACCTGAGGACTGGAAGAGGGTGGATGTAATTTCCCCTTCACAAAAGTGGGAGCAAGGCAGAGGCAGGAAACTACAGACCTGTTAGTTTGACCTCAGTGGTAGGGAAAATGATGGTATCATTTCTGAAAGAATAGTCTCCAGTTTTGTCAGTGTTTCACCTTTCACCAGTACTAAATACATCACAGTGAGGGGGAAGACTGCACTGTACACCTGCCCCGCACTATACCTAGCCCTGTGGGTAAGTAGAGAGCTTCAGTATACATTGCTGTCTCACCTTCCACCAACACTAAATCCATCACAGTTTGGTGGGGGGCCCTGTATTTCTGGTGCTACACACTATACCTGTCCCCCTGGGTAAGCGGAGGACTTAAATCCCAGTGCTGTCAGTCTCACTTTTCACCAGCACTACAGTAAATACATCATAGTGTGGGGAAGCCAGCACTCTACCTGCCCCACATTGTACCTGTCCTGTGGATAAGCAGAAGGCTTAGGCTCCAGTTGAGTCAGTCCTCACCTTTCACCCTTGCCAAATTCAGTCACCCAAACCTAAAAATATGTGCATTTTTTAATGTACTCTAGTAATCCATCATTGCATAGCAGATCCTTACAGAAATTGTCCTGCATTAACACAGACCTCTCTGTTGTGGTAGTGTGTGTGAGAGAGAGAGAGAGAGACAGGTGAAGGGGAAGGTGATAATGGAGGAGGTATGGCTTGACTTAAAAACTGAATGTCATCTGTCTTTCTCTCAGGAGAATCAAGGCACAAGGAAGGAATTTCTACAGAGATAACACCCCTACCCCTTCACCCTCCATCATTTGGATCACCGACTGCAATGCTCATGCAGTCCCACCCCCACCCTGAAGCCAATGACAAGCATCGAGGTATGCCTTGCACTCTTCAGCCCTAGACTTCACCCCATTCTTCTGTACTGCACCCATTTCACTACCAAATTCACACCTGCTTACCCAGGGGGACAGGTACAGTGTGTGGCACCAGAAATACAGGCTCCCCGCCCCCCACACTGTGATGGATTTAGTGTTGGTGGAAGGTGAGACAGCAATGTGTACAGTCACAGTCAGAACAAGGGGAGGCACCTAAACCAATCAGTAGAAGCACTCTGGATAGGGGGGTCGATACCAGTCCATTCACAGAAGAAAGGGTCATGAAAGAACTCCTAAAACTGAAGGTGGACAAAGCAATAGGGCCTGATGGGATTCAACGCAGAAAAATAGAAGAACTAAGGGGAGGACTAGTAACACCACTGACTACCCCTTTTGGCAAATCATGGAAGGATGATGTGGTACCCAAGGACTGGAGGAAGGTGGATGTGATTCCCCTTCACAAAAGTGGGAGCAAGGCAGAGGCAAGAAACTACAGACCTGTTAGTTTGACCTCAGTGGTAGGGAAAATGATGGAATCACTTCTGAAAGAAAGAATTGCTGAGTACCTAGAGACCAGCAGGGCACAGGACCCAAGACAGCATGGATTCACAGTGGGAAGGTCATGTCAGATAAATCTAATAGATTTCTTTGACTGGATGACCAAAGTGATAGACCAGGGAGGGGCTGTGTACATGACCTACCTAGACTTTATCAAATCATTTGACACGGTCCCACACAAAAGATTAATAAACAAGTTAGCCAGCCTGGGAGTGGGTCCCAGGCTGGCAGTCTGGGTAAAAAATTGGTGGACAACAGGACGCAGAGGGTAATAGCAAATGGAGTTCACTCCGAAGAAAGAGGGGTTACTAGCAGGGTACCACAGGGTTCAGTACTGGGACTGGTCCTCTTTAATGTCCTTATAGGTGACATTGTGGAAGGACTAGAGAAAAAGTATGTCTCTTTGCAGAGCACACAAAGATCTGCAACAGAGTTGATACACTGGGGAGTGGAAAGGATGAGAAGGGACTTGGCAAGGCTGACATTTTAAATAGGTACTTCTGCTCAGACTTTATGGGGAGGGATGGTCCACCAGAAAGAAGCAAAAATATGGAGGCAGATGGACACAAGTCCATTTTCAGAAGAAAGAGGACTTGCAGCCCTGTAGGTGGAAGGCTATAGGATTAGATGGATAAACCCCAGGGTATTGAAATAGCTCAGGAAGCACCAGAGAGTAGTGGTCTGTGGGGAGCTCTCGAACCCTAGAGAGGTTGGTAGTAGGGTACCGCAGGGCTTGGTCCTGGGTCCGATCCTGTTTAATGCATACATATCGGACATCAGGGAGGGTATAGGGTGTGAAATGAGTCTCTTCACTGATGACTCCAAGATGGGAGCAGTAGTTGAGGGAGAAGAGGGGAGGTTGGCCCTGCAAGGGGACCTGGACACCCTGGAAAGCTGGGCTCACACATGGAAATTAAATGTCAATATCACCAAGTGCAAGGTGTTACATCTTGGGCAGGGAAACCCTAAAACACAGGTACACCCTGGGAGGGGAGGTGCTGGAGGCCTCAGTAGGGGAAAAAGACCTAGGGGTCATGGTGGATGCATGTATGAATAACTCTGAGCAGTGCAGGAGAGCAGTTAGCAAGACAAACAGGATGTTGGGATGCATCGTAAGGGGGATCACCTCTAGGAGCAAGGAAGTGATTCTGCCGCTGTACAATGGACTGGTTAGACCACACCTTGAGTACTGTGTACAGTACTGGAGACCACACTTGAAGAGGGACATACAGCTCCTGGAGAGGGTACAGAGGAGGGGCAACTAAGATGATATGAGGGCTAGGGGATTTGACGTATGAGGACAGACTTGAGGAGCTCTGCCTGTTTTCATTGGAGGAGAGGAGAGACAGGGGGACATGATTGAGGTCTTCAAGTACCTCAAGGAAATAAATTGGGTAAACATGGAGGGGATCTTTAGACTAAAGCAGAGAGGTATCACCAGAGGGCATGGTTTGAAGTTGGAAGGTGGAAGGGTGAGGGGGGGGAGAGGAGGAGGTTTTTCACTGAAAGGGTGGTGGACCCTTGGAATGCACTGCCTGGTGAGCTGGTTCAGAGATCCGCAGTGAAGGGCTTCAAGAGAGGGTGGGACAGACACAGAAAGTGGATGTATCAGATGATGGCCTGTCCCAGGGGGGTGGGGATGGATGATAGGGGTTTCTGGAACATGGGGGGGGGGCCTCGGCACCCAACTAGGGATCTGAGGTTCGAGCAGACTCAATAGACTGTAAGGCCTAATCTGCTGACAAATAGTATGTTAGTAAGTACTAACTACTCTGCTGACAGCCTTGTTCTACAGCTCACTGGAAACAGGAATGGTTCAAGAGGACTGGAGAAAGACTAATGTGGTCCCGCTACATAACAGCAGAGAAGAAGCTAGCAATCACAGACCAATCAGCCTAACTTCAGTGGTGGGGAAACTAATGGACACCCTACTCAAAGAGAGGCTGGTTGAGCATTAAGAATCCAACTGGCTGCAGGACCACAGCCAGCATGAAACCACAAGGGGAAGGACATGCAAATGAATCTGATAGATTTCTTTGGTTGGGTGACCAGGGAAATAGATTAGGGTAGACCAGCGGATGTAGCCTATCTGGACTTCAGCAAGACTTTCGACATTGTGCTGCACAGAAGCCTGATTAGGAAGTTGACCAGCTTAGAAGTGGAGTCCAAATTGGTAGAATGAGTTAGAAACTAGTTAATGGATAGGAGACAGAGGATGGTGGTTAACAGCACACACTGTAAGGATGGGAGCGTGACCACTAGCGTACACAGGTTTTCGTACTGGGACCAGTCCTCTTCACTATCTTCACTGGAGACATTGCAGAAGAACTGGAGGGAATGTGTTATTTTTACAGATTACACCAAAATTTGCAATGGGGAGGACACTAGGAGGGGTGGAGAAAATGTTAAGAGATCTAGGGAAACTTGAGGAGTGATCAAAGAAATGGCAGTTGCTGTTCAATGCTAGAAACTGAAAATCATGCACCTAGGGCATAGGAACCCCAGTGCTGAGAATAGAATGGGGTGGAGGTATTGGCAGTCACTAGACAGGAAAGGAACCTTGGGGTTTTTATATCATAGGTAGTGCTGTGCGAAATTGGAATATTTCACCAAGCAAAATATTTTGCGTAATTAACACATCACGCAAAATATTTTGCTAGGCGAAATGCGAAATTTCACCCGCGGTTGTGAGCGAAATTTCGCCCCAGGCGGCGAATGCCACCCACAGTGAAATTTCGCCACCATGACAGAAATTTCACCTCACGCAGTGAAACTGTGTTCAAACCTCTCCTGGTGTCTAGTGGGCCTCTGGCCGGCCACTGGCCCTAAACATTAATAAGCGTCCCCCCAAAGTTCCCTACCACCTCGTTGTTTGTTTTAAATATATATATATACACACACACCCTTCACTCCGTGGTGTGTATTGTCCCCGATCGTAAACATTAATAAGCACCCCCAAAGTTACCTGCCACCTCCGTTGTTTGTTTAAAAAAAAATATATATATATCCTTTACTCCCTGGTGTCTAATGGTCATCCCCAGCTGTAAACATTAATAAAGTACCCCCAAGTTACCTGCCACAACAGTTTGATTTAAAACAATATATATATACCCTTCAATCCCTGGTGTCTAGTGGACCCCACTCCAATCAGTATATAGCAGTACCCGCCAGCTTCCCCCCCAAGTAGCCCAATTGGGCCCGCTGGCCTGGCACTCACCTCCATGGCGGCAGCCGGCACTGGGTGCCACTGAGGCACTTGAATAAATGAGTGCGGTGCTGGCTCATTCATTCCAAGCTCAGTGGCAAGCGGTGCCCGGCCATGGAAACAGTGGAAGAGGCTGTGCCCGGTAACCTGAAGGCACTGGTGGCACCTATGATCGTAAGATGAAAAGTATATCACAAACAAACAATGGATATGGTGAGGGTAACTTTGGAAGTGCTATTAATGCTTATGGCCATGACGACTGGGGAGACCACTAGACACTCAGGGATTGGAGGAGGTTGAATTATTTTTTTTAATAAAACAAAATGGGGGGCGTGTAGGGCAACTTTGTGTGTGTGTGTGGGGGTGTTCAATTTATGTTTGTGTCGTGTGTATAGGGTACTGTGAAATTTTGCTGCAATTTCACGAAACATTTCACCTGGCGAAATTACCAATTTTGCCAACGAAATGTTATTTTGCTGCATCTCTAATCATAGGACCTCAATGTGGCAGAGCAGGGGAGAGGATGATGCTGGGTGGGAGGGACTGAGGGGTCTGATGAGAGGTAAATCTCTATCTGATGCATGGTGATAAAGTAAAAAAAAAAAAAGGTGGCAGCATAGTGTGGCAAGGCCATAGGCAGGCCTAGTGGGATTCTAGGGTGCATAGGGATGGGCATTACCAGCAGGAGGTGGGAGGTGATGCTGCTGCTGTATCACTCTTTGGTACACCCTCACCTGGAGTACTGCGTCCGGTTCTGGAGACCACGCTTCAGAAAGGATATAATCAGGGTGGAGTCTTTCAGAGGAGGGCAACCAAAATGGTGCAGGGGTTGCAAAGGAAGATCTATGAGGAGAGACAGGTATCTCAGCTTACATCCTGGAGGAGAGGACAGTGAAAGGTGACATAATCAAGACCTACAAGTACCTCACAGGTCTGAACAGGGTGCAGGAGGAGAGCCTTTTCCAAATGAGGAAGAGCTCCAGGATTGAGGCATGCGATGAATGTGGAGTTGAGGGGTTCAGGAGGGATGTGAGAAAATGTTTCTTCACTGAAAGGGTGGTAGATGCATGGAACCAACTGCCAGTGGAAGTGGTGGAGGCCAGAATGGTGGAAGGCTGGGGTGTGTGGCTAGCAGCCGACTGAACTAGACACAAACCTGAGAACTCCTACTTCACTGTTATAAGCGACTAAAACTACTCATATTTTAAGCTTGGACTTTATCCCAACACATAATTTTAGAGCACTGATCCCTGGCAATCTCAGAATCATAGCCTGGCGTTATGGGAAACCCTCAGAAAACAGGACATCAAGAGTCTGGTAAGGGGAAACATGGCAAGCAGCCTGATGGCACAGTTTCCAGTGGCTGAGAGGCTGGAGCAAGTGACAGCCTGGAACCTTCTAACAGTGCTGTTCTCTGGGCTGTGCAGGCCCTTGACACTTCCATTAAAGTTCTGAATGCTAAAATGGACATGTTTAACAATTGTGTCACATCTTTGGAGACTAAAGTGGAGGTCATTGCTGTGGATGCCCGGTTATCAAATGACTAGACGGATCGAACATTGGCTGTGACTGCTGGGTTGGTCATAGAAAACAAATTGCTAAGCTTAAGAATGGAGCACCTAGAAAACGGAGCTTGTCTAGCCCATGTCCACTTGCTGGGACTTCCTCCGGGTTCCGAGGGTGAGGACCTGTTGCTTTATACTTACCAACTGCTGCAATGTATGCTGGATTTCACTGTCCCGGACCCCATCTTTAAGGTCTATCGAATTACCCCCAAGGAACCTCCACAAGACTTGGATCTACCACATACCATTTTGATTGTGACAGTAGGTCAACATATTAGAGACTGGATTCTTCAGCTGGCAAAAACTAAAGGCCCACTCCAACTGCCTGAAGGCCCATGCATTTTCTTTTTCCCTGACCTTAGCTTTGCCACCTGCTAGTGCCAGAAGGCGTTTGATGCCGTGTGCACTGAAATAAAATCCTTGGGAGTTAGTCACTCCCTTTTGCTTCCTGCAAAGCTTAGAATTTCTTATACAGGAAAAACCTTCTTGTTTACTGATCTTACAGAGGCCGGTAAGCATTTACTTAAAATCAAGAAGGATTTCATACGTGGAGTTGAGGTGCCTGAGGATCACACTGAAGGCTGCTGAACTGTGTTTCTCTTTTTCTCCCTCAAACTGTTTGCCTCCTCATTTGACACTTGTCCAGTATTTCTAGGAGCTCCATACTGTATATGAGATTTTGAGTACCCTGTTCACCAATGTTTAAAAGCTGAGCTAATGTTTTTTATGTTGGATAAGGTTTATTGTAGGCCGTTTTCAGTCAGAGTGACGGCTTGCTTCTCTTACCATTATATTCTGGCATTGTTTCTGTTGACATGGACTTTGTTAAGTCATTGTATGACTTACTGGGTCTGGTACCCTGGGACTTTTCTGATGTTTATTTGCTTGGATTATATAGTCCATGGTCATGGCTGTGAAGGGATTTGCTATACTTTTATACTTAAACTGTTTATCTCAGTTGAACGTCCCCTCCCATGTTGTAACCTTGGGAGATAAGAAAACTATCTTGTTTTATCTATATATATATATATATATTTCTATGCCTTGGAACTAAGAGTCCTTCTGTATCAGTACTTGATATAATGAATAAACAAATAAAATAAAAAAAGAATGGTGGAGGGCTTCAAGCATTCATGGGATAAACACAGGGGTATATTACATCTCACTTAGATGGGTAAATGTTTCCTCAGATATGTCAACTCCCTTATCACTGGGTTTTGCCTACGTATTAGGAAGAGCTCCTATGTTATATTCTCCTCCTGCAGGATAGTCTGATTCTGCTTTTTCGCTGGCCGACTGGTTGTTTGTGGAATGTAATATGTATTGTTATAAAATTCAAACAAATTTGAATTGAAAAAGAAAATGTATGTATACTGCAGTGTAACAATGTAGTGTGTGTAAAAACCCTAGGTATGACAACTTATGTACACTCCAGTAAATATGTAGTGTATTTGAAAAACTCTCACTATGATAACTTGCAGTGTAAAAACTTACTGTCTGAACAACCCTAGGTGCAGGATAACTAGAGTATGCTACTATAAAATGTAAGATTAAAGTGCCCCAATGAGTTTGGAAAACTTGGGAAATTAGACAGTGCAGTTCATTTTCCATATATATTCCATCTTTTTCATTCTCTCATTCTCAAGCATTAATGAACTTTGCATAAAAACAAATTATTTGTACTGTAGATTTCCACTTGATCCTACTGCATTTCTCCCCTAACCACCTTACCAGCTTCCTTCTACCTGACTTGGCACACCTTCCTGTCCTGCTCCCTCTGTATTTCTTTGTACCACTTCATTGTCATCTTTTTTTTTCTTTCATCAACCCTTGTCCTCATGCTAGTCACCTCTGCTCCTTTCCTTATGTTGAACCATGCTGTACAGTGATCACTGGTACCGATGAGACTCCCCACTGTGATGTCTGCAATGCTGTCCCTATTTGTTAGCAGTAGGTCCAGCACTGCCACATCCCTAGCAGGTTTACTAGCTGCTTGAGAAATGCTCCCTGTAGGTAGTGTAGGGAGTCAAGGATTGGCCTGCTCCTTGCTGAAGCTGCAGCCAGAAGGTTCTTCCCAAAGGGGTGCCTCTCCTGTAATGGGAAATATTGCCAGTCTCCTTCCTCCCTACCCTTGCAAGGTTCTAGGCCACCTCGTCCTCACACAGCTTCCCCTCTTCCTTGACTCCTCTTACTTCTTCACACCCTTCCAGTCTGGCTGTCAGAACTTCCCACTCTACCTCCACCTCCCTCCTCTGGCTTACAGGCTCCATCCAGACTGGAATGGACCAAGGTTTGATTAATTCTGCAGTCTTTGTTAACCTGGCCAATGCATTTGACATTGTTGCACTAACGTTTCTTATGGAGAAGCTTAGAAGGGCAGGGCTCTCCGACCATTCAGTTTGTTGGTTCTGTTCCTGCCTTGAAGGCAGATCCCAAGCTGTCCACAGTTGTAACACACTCTCTCCCCCTTCCTGTCTGATCAGGTATGCCCCAAGGCTGTACCCTTGGCCTAATCCTCTTCTCTATTTTCCTAAATGGACTCCCAAATGCCTCTATTTCTGTGGCCGTCCAGATATATGCAGATATTGTGCTCTATACCTTTCGGCACCTCCACGCATGACCCGACTGCTTGGCTCCAATTGGATTTCTTCAATATCCAATGCTGGTTCTGGGTTAATCAACAGTCCCTCAATATCAAGAAAACGGTCTCCATGACCTTTGGTATCAGGCAGAGGTTGGTCAGGCTCTTGCCCCTCCTTCCATACCCTTGATGGCAATGTGATTGAAAATGCTTCCTCCTTTAAATACCTTGGAGTATGGTTGGACCAGTACCTTGATTTCTCACTGCATGGGGATACAACCCACCAAAAGTTACACCCTGAAGTTAGTGCTCTGTACAGGAATAAAATGTACGTTCCACTTCCAGCTCAGAGAGAAATTGTCTCCAAGATGATCCTCCCCATCTTTGTTTATGATGAAATTGTGTACAGTGCCACTCCCTAGTCCACCCTGGATACCCCAATACTCTTTCTGCTGCTTCACCCTGGACTGTCCTTCCATTAATCTACGGTCTTCTCTCCCCCTTACTATCCTCGCCGCCTCATCCTCCATTCCCTCAAATCCCTTCTTCAAGACCTCACAGCTCATTCCTGCAATTGCTCATTACCTTGCCTAGATTCTCTACCATGCAATGTGCATCTCTCTGAGGTCCATGCAACCCCATGATTGCCTGCCTCTGACCATAGTTTAACCACTGGGTATTGTCACTTGTTCAAGGGCTGAGTCTGTGGAACCATTGGTTTGCTTTTGTTAACTGGATAAGTACACTAGACAATTAAATGCCTATTTACAGGTTCTATTTGTCATGGCAACTGTACACTGAATTTTGTATTGCCTCTTGCAGTTACTGTATTTATTTATTTTGCATGTACCTTATTGCATCTACTGTGTTGTACTGCACTCCCTTCACTCTCCTGTCCCGGACACATCCAGAAATGAGTTGTTACCAGCTCAGTATGCCCTTCTTGCTATAACATTTGAAATAAATAGGTGTGTCTCACATTCAGAGAGCCTTCTTCCTGAGAGAGTCCTACATTTAGAGACAATGGGTTAAGCGGTACGCTGCAAGGCAGTGTGTAAAAATACCTCTCAGTACCATTACTAGGGACTACATGAACATATAAAATTCAGCAGAAAATGACCACTGGCCCATTGAATTCCTTCCTCCACCAACTCAGTGGGAGTATTCCATCACCCCCTTTTCTTCAAGGTACTTAGCTTTGAGTTTGAAGGTAGAAAAAGTGTTAGCTGTCACCACCTGTTCTGAAAATCTGTTCCAGGGTTCCACACTTGTTTCGTCAATTTTTTTTTTATTAATAGTTACCCTAAAATGTTTTTCTTGTATAGACATTGAGTGTTTCCTGGTCCTTTCAACTCTTGTATTGCCTAAAAGGCTGCATTTGGTCTGATGGCATTACACCTTTCAGAAATTTAAATACTGTGATCATGTTTCTTTTTGAAGGAGAACTCCCCTCTGTGTAATCCTGTACTGGTCAAGCTGCTTTCTCCTTCCACTTTAAAACTTTGGAGCACCCTGTTGCCATTCGAAATCCTCCCTTCTGCCCTATTACTAAAATTCCTCCTCCATGACTTCATTATTCACTCCTGCAGTTGCTGCTGATTCTAGGCTAATCCCACTGCTCCTCTGTGAGAGGGCTGGGCAAGACCCTGTCCCATTTGTTACACAGAGTGTGTTAAAAGCAAGGATCTAGTTTTCTGTCCTCTCCTATTCTGTCACTTGTCTATCTCTTGTCTGTCTGACTGCACAATCAAATGTCCATGGGGAACCTTGGAACTGGCCACTCCAATGATCCCACAATTTCCCAGTTATCTCCCTTCCTTTACTTGCAGTTTCTGTTCTTTCTTTCTCCCCCTGCTTCTCTATGGTTAAAACCTATATGAGAATCTTCTGTGAAACTGAGATTCCTTGGTCTGTTAATGTACATAGTTCTATGGTCAAAAGAATTGCAGAAAGTTGTTTGGGGTTTCTTAGAAAACATAGCAAGGTAAAAAACTGGGGGGGGGGGTGACCTTGAGAAAACTTTTGACCTTCCACAAGCTTGTTTGCAGAGCTATCAGCAGGAAAACCAGCTCTGACCAGAATGTCTTAATTGGCTGCAACTATTGAGAAGACTGGATGTACTGGTCACGGGAAAGAAATTGACAAAGTTTAGTACATTGTGTGAAAACAGGAGATATAGCTTAATGAGAACAGGATGCAGAATGTAATTGCCAGGTGAAAATATCTTATAGAAATGAGAGTTTGACATTTAGAGATACCCTCAGATGAAGTACTCTGTTTTAACTGCCTGAATAAGAGCTATCCTGCACAATTTTATTTTATTATTGATAATAGAATTCTACTTGTGAATTTTATGACTTCTCCTGGTTTGTCTATGCTTCATGACCTGTGCCTTGATGACAGCTGGTGTCACAAGTGGGATTTACACCATGCATACTCTAAGCCAGGAGTTTTGTGCATGGGTACTAGACCTGCTGCCAGGGAAGCATAGAAGAAAGGTATGGATCCTGCAACAGTAAGCCCAGAAGTGATTACCAGTAGAATGGCAACCAAACTAGAAACAGAAACAAAAGTCTAAATTGAGACAGTACAGCCGGAACCACTTATGGAAGAAAAAACAGGCAGGGACAGAACCTGAAAGCATGTCTGCCTTCTTCAATTGGTGGATTGTAAAACAAAGAGAGGCAGAGAAGCAGAGAAAAGAAAAGATGCAGCAACAGGAGCAGCAGTGAAAAGAGGTGGTGCAGTGATAGGAGCAGCAGAGAAACAAAGACACAATGATAGCGGGATGCCTTGCAAGTTATCAAAGCTTGAGGATCTGGTACAGGTCCTGCAGATCAACAAAGCACAATCAACTTCAATACATTAAACTTGCAAATTTGTGTCCCTAGGATGATATCAAAGCATACCTGACAACTTTTGATAGGATTGCTGGAGACTGCCAATCACCAGAACAACAATGGGCAAGCAGGCTGGTACCTCATCTGACAGGTAAATCCCAATTTGCCTACAGCAATATGGACACTGCGCAGTCAGAAAACTATGACCCAGTGAAAAGAGAAATCCTTTATCAATATGACATCTGAAGAGAGACCTACAGGCAGAAGGTCTGGTCCCTGAAGTACCACTCAGTTACAATCCTCGAGAAGTCTTCACCAGACTCAAAGAACTCTTCATTAAATGGCTCAAACCAGAGGGAAAAACAGTCCACAGATCAGACATATTTGCAATGGAGCAATTTATCAACATCCTTCTCACAGACATGCAGCTCTGGGAAAAAGAATACTGACCAGAAAGTGCTAAATGGCCTTTTCTTTAGCTGAGGAATATTAGATGGCCAGACAGACACTGCAGCAGTGAAGTAATAGACAAGGAATGGTAAAACCCTCTTTTTCCTTATTTAACTCCAGATCAGAAAAGAACTCTGAAGGGGATAACAAATTTGCATCCAAAGACTTTTTTGCTATAACTGTAATAAGCCAGGCCATATTGCAAGAAACCGCCATAAAAATAAGGATAACACAGGAGCAGATTTGGCCTTAGCAAATTAGAGCATGCATTTAACAGATGTCAAGGTGGGGAATAAGATTGTGAAGGAAATTATAGATTCAGGAAGCCGACAAACCTTGGTACGCTGAAGTTCTGAGAAAAGACTGTGCAAAAGGACCAGGTACTGGGGTCATCTGCATCACAAGGGACACTTGGTACTATGCCACCACCCAGGTCACTCTGAACATTAATGGGATGTCACACCAAATGAAAGTGGGGGTATTACCTAAGTTACCTGTACCTGTGATTATTGGAAAAGACTTTCCAGGATATGCAAAGCTAATTACAGAGGAAGTAAATCCTGCTGTGTCAGTAGTTGTGATAACAGGCAAAGAAAATCTCAGATGTTGGGGACTCTTTTCCTTTTGCTACCTTTGATTCAGACTTGTTTTAGCCCAGCTCCAAGGTCCTGAAGTCCAGGAAAGAAGATGCCTGAAAAAACAGTGGCAACAAAGGACTGATGGAGCGAAGTAGTTGATATATGAAAATGCTGAATCTAAGCTGGCAACTGATTGTGATTTTCTTTCTCAGCAAACTAACAATGTTTCTCTACAAGGCTATTTTAAGCAGCTGAGGGTGAAAAAAAAGTGTACCAATGTTTAAAAAAAAAATGTAATGAGCTACTATACAGTTTGGGTTACTTCTCAGATGCAGGAACAGATAAAACAATCGGTCATACCAAAGAAATGTAAAACGGAGTTATTACAGATAGCACATAAAAAGTCCTTTGGCTGGTCACTCTGGCAAGGATCGAACCCTTGCCAGATTGCTGTACAGATTTTAATGTCCAGGGATTGATTAGGATGTTGCTGCCTATTGTCACTCTTGTGCTGAATGTCAGAAAGTAGCCCCAGTGACTAAGACAGACAAGTTGCTCCTGGTGACCCTAACCTTGTACCTTTTGAGAGAATTGCAATGGATGTGGTTGACCCTTTAGACAAAAGTAAAAAGTGTAATTGATTCATTTTGGTAGTATGTGACTATGCTACTCAATACCCAGATGCAGTTCCAATGTGTACTGTCACAGCCCCAAAAGTAGCAGCAGAGCTTGCCAAAGTTTTCAGCAGGGTGGGCATATCTAAAGAAATGGGTAGTGATTTTGGAGCTGCATTACTGAAGGAGCTGTACCAACTACCAGCCATCACTATCATAAGAACCTACCCTTATCACCCCAGACAGACTGTCTTGTTGAGTGTTTTAATTAAACCCTAAAAAAGACATGTTGAAAAGGTTTGTGAAAGGGGAAGGGAAAGATTGGGACCAATACTTACCCATAACTGCTTTTTGCTGACAGAGAAGTGCTACAAGCATCATCAGGTTTTTCACCCTTTGAAATGTTGCATGATAGACAACCTAGAGAGCCACTAGATGTATTAAAAGAAACATGGGAAGATAACCCACTCAGAAAGGATCTATTACCTCTTACATGTGTGCTCTGAGAAAGAAAAGTAGCAAAATATATTGAAATTGCCCACAGTAACCAGGAAGAAGCCCAAAAACAGCAGACGGTGTATTATGACCATGGGGTAAGAGAAAAAGTATTTGAGCCAGGTGAAAAGGTCTTATTACTGTTACCCACTACAGAAAACAAACTGCTGATGAAGTGGCAAGGGCCTTATAAAGTGGTTAGACATACTGGTGCAGTGAACTATGAGATTGTGACCCCGGATAGGGAAAAAATCCTACCAAGATATACCATGCTAACCTCCTGAAGAAATTAGCTGAAAAAAAAAAACACACCAAAGGTTGCTTTGTTAGTCTTACCAGAAACTGCTAAGGAAGATATTGATATAGCTTATGACAGACCACAACAAACTAACTTATGATGCTGTAAAGGTGAATGTTTCCTTATCCACAGAACAAACCGCAGAAATTCATACCCTGGTTAAGACATTTAGAAGTACTTTTACAACAGTGCCAGGTCAAGCAAAAGGGGTCGAGCACGTAATAGTGACAGAGAATGCTCGCCTTATTAGACAAAAGACATAACAGATTATCAGAGTGGTTAAGCGCAGATATGGTTAAGGAAATACAAAAAAAGAAAGAGTTGGATACCACAGGAGAATCAAGGAGTGCATGGTCATCACCAATGGCAATTATTAAAAAAAAAAGGTGTGTGTGTGTAAGAATATGCCTTGATTTTAGGAAACTTAATCAAGTGTCCATATTTGACAACTGTTCTATGGACAGAACAGATGATCTGATGGACAGACTGGGAAGTGCCAAGTACATCATCAGTACCCTCAATCTCACCATGGGTTACTGGCAAATTACCCTAGTTAAAGAATCCAGAGAAAAAAACCTGCATTTTCCTCTCCAGCTGGATTCTATCAGTTCACCACCATGCCATTTGGTTTACATGGTGCACCCGCTACATTCCAGTTGTACGTGGATGTAATTCTGGACCTTTACACTGGTTATTGCAGTGTTTATCTGGATGATGTTGTGGTGTACAGTCCAGACTGGAAAAGCAACCTACAGCAGCTGCATGCACTCATCCAAGCGATCAGAAATGCAGGTCTGACCATTAATCCCACCAAGTGTTCATTGGACATGCAGGAAACCAGATATTTGGGTTATACTTTGGGAAATGGAGAAGTAGAGCCAGAGACGTTTAAGATAAAAGCTGTAGCTAACAGTCCTGTCCCTAAAACAAAGAAACATGTCAGGTAATTTTTAGGCCTGATTGGTTACTAGAGGAAATTTGTTCCCAACTTTAGCCAGTCAGCTATTCCCCTCACTGAACTCACGAAAACACCCAAATAATTTGAAGTGGTCCCCAGACTGTGTTGAGGTTTTTTGCGCCACCAAGGCTGCATTATGTATGAATGTTCAGCCCCCGTTTAAGAAGTCCAGACTCTGAGAAACACTTTCTGTTACAGACAGATGCAGAGGTAGGCCTAGGTGCAGTCCTAAGTCCGAATATAGATGGGAAGGAACATCCCATTCTGTATATTAGTAGGAAGTTGCATGACAGGGAGAGAAAGTACTCCACTACACTACTGAAGAATGCCTTGCTGCAAAATAGGTAATGGAGTCCCTTAAGTTTTATCTGCTAGGAGTCAACTTTATACTTTTAACACATCACAATCCTCTAGCTTGGCTTAATGAAATGAAGGTTAAACATCCCAGTATCATGAGGTGGTACCTGGCACTACAGCCATTTAAATTCAAAGTGATGCACAAATCTGGAAATGAGAATGTCAATGCTGATTTTTTGTCAAGATATGGTTCAGGAGTTGAGAATTCAGAAGGCTGAAAAAAATGTGGGTCTAAACTGAAATGTATGCTGTAAAAGGTGTTCTGAAAATGGAGATAGTGCATATGCAAAGAACTGTACATGTTTGAGGGGGGGGTGGCCTACTGCAAGAGATACCCATGAAGTAAGATCTGCAAGTTATAAGATAATGTTAAAAGAAAAAACAAGAGGTGGTTTTGGAAACCTGTGGGGTTTTTTTCAAAGCAAAAAGTGTTACCTCGGTGGGGGGTTGGGGGGTATGCAACAGGGTTGTGTAACACTCTGTTCCATTTGCTGTACAGAGAAAGTTAAAGGAGTAGTCCACCCAAAATTTGCAAAAACATATGTTGTGCTGAGTGTTTTGATTTGTGTGTGAAGTCCTAGTGTGTCCTTCCCTCTGTCTGCTATTAGAAGTTTTTCCTAAATAAGCCTGCTAGCTTTATAGTAGTTTTACGACCCCTAGGGATCACCATCGGAGATGATTTAATTGCATTCCTTGTTCCTACAATGCACCCCGTCTGTGACAGTGGTGTAGCAGAGACCATAAATTTATCAGAAAGCACTGCTTTACAATCAGTTCACAACAGTAGAGATGGCTATATTTTAAAATCTATACAGAGTTAAGCTTAGTGACTACCCTCATAGTAAAGGTCTTTCTGTCTTGAACAATTTTGCTGCTGGTCATTTTTATGCAGCTTGAAAAGTTTCCAAGATATTCAGTTTGTTTGACGTGTGTGTGCTGAATCGTGGGCCTCTGCTACATCACTGCCACATGAGACTGGATGCATTGTGGGAACAAGGAATGCAATAAAGTTAGCTCAGATGGAGATCTTCAGGGGTGGTAAAACGACCATAAAGCTAGCAGGCTAATTTAGGAAAAACTCCTAACAGCAGACAGAGAGAAGGACATACTAGGACTTCACACACAAAGCAAAACACTCTGCACAGCATGTTTTTGCAAATTTTGGGTGGACTACTCCTTCAAAAGCAAGGATCCATTTTTCTGTCCTCTCTTATTCTGTCACTTGTCTGTCTGATTGCGCAATCAAATTTTCCATGTGGAACCTCGGAACTGGCCACTCTGACGGTACCACAATTTCCCAGTTATCTCCCTTTCTTTACTTGCTGTTTCAGTTCTTTCTTTCTCCTATTGCTTCTCTGTGGTCAAAACCTGTATTTGAATCCTTATGTGAAACTGAGATCCCTTGGTTTGTAAATTTACATAGTTATATTGTTAAAAGAATTGCAGAAAGTTGTTTGGCGTTGTTAGAACAGACAGCAAGCTAAAACACAGGGGGTTGACCCAGACAAACCTTTCGACCTTCCACAAGCTTGCTAGCAGAGCTATCAGCAGGAAAACCAGCTCTGTTCAGACTGTCTTAATTGGCTGCACCTGTTGAGAAGACTGGTAGTGCTGGTCACAGGAAAGAAACTGACAAAGTTTGGTACAGTGTGTGAAAACAAGAGATACAGATGAATAAGAACAGGATGCATAATTTAATTGCCAGGTGAAAACATCTTATAAAAAGTGAGCAGTGTTTGTTTATGTAACCCCCAAGGGCTTACCTTATTTGCCCCTAGGTCATTTTGTCCTCCCGTTTCCTCCCGCTGTAGCTGGCGTCCCGCTGTGTCCCCACCTCATGCTTGAGTTTCTCTGGTGCCCCTTAGTCCTCAAATTCCCTGATGCAGCAATACTATTATTTTAGCCCAGTTCGGGTTTAAACTTTAAAAGCGTGATCCTCCCGCTGCTAGATGTGCACCTCGGTGCAAGCAGGGATCATACAGCTGGATGTGGCACCTTTGATCTGCCGACCGGCAATTTTACCATCAGCAAGAGAGGAGTTTCCTGGTCCCGGTGCCTCTCCTCTGCTAAATGAGGGCCGGTGACCAGAATGCTATGGCTTAAAAGTCACTTGGGGGCTAAGTTTGTTACGGGGATTACTAGCATGGCTCATTAATATGCATGAGCCCCGCATAAATATTCATAAGCTGCTGCTTGCCACCTGTGGGGTCAGATTTATGGTGGCAGCGACAGAAAAACTACAGGGGATAAGTGCATAAATGTGGGCTTGCTCAAGAGGGCACAGTTGGGGCTGCACGTTGGTGGGACATTTAAAATATATAAAAGTATATTTACTGGCTGCACCAGACTGAAAAACATGGGGGACTGCATAATGGGGACAGTACATTTTTTAGCAGCCACAATTTTGTGAGTGCAACAGCCAATCATGAGCCAGGATTTCAGCCAGAGACTCATGAGAAAAGACAAGTGACTTGTGGGAGAGAATCGGGGACAAATCCCTGGCACCAAGGATCCAGCCAATTAAAAGGCTAAGCCTAATTGACAGCTTAGGCAGCCAAACAGATTTCTGGAACTCTGCCTTTTGTTTTAAGAGGGACTGTTTGAATTGAGTTAGTGGTTGTTCAGCTCGAGACATCAAGGAGAGGGGAGCATGAGTGGCTCTGTGCTGCCTTTTCACAGGGAAGGCCCTGTGAGTAATCCCCCAGTCCAAAACAGGATCGGAGCTTGGAACTGCTTGCCAGCAGACCAGAAAGAGTTCAGCAAGTCAGTTAAGACTTCAACTGGCCACAAACCGAAGAAAAGAGAAGTTTGATGTTTCTTCAGCTAAACATGCGGAGGCCTACCACGTCTGTGGAGACATTGAACCAGGGCCTCCTGTGCCATAATTCAGGAGCCATTCTAGCCAGAAGAGACTTTTCCTTTCAAAACCCAGCTGGAGGGTTCACCAGTACGCAGTCCAAACTTAGCTTTTGAAAGAGACATTTTCTTCCTCTGTGCCTATGCCATCGATGGCCCAGCCAGACTGTTCCTGTATCATATTCAGTATTGCAGCAAGAAACCAGACTTCAGGAGTCAGCCCCTGCGCAGCAATCAATCGCAGGTTGGGGCCACCTACAGGGAAGGTCGTGAAGAGGAAGTGAGTCGTGTCAGCCCAGGTCCCCACCAGCTTACAGACGCAGCACTTGGTCTTCATTTCGTCAGCCTTGTCATCTGCTATATTGGGTACAGTGAGTAAATTCAGGGTAGCCCCCTGCAATGAAATCTCAATTATTTAATGGTACCACCTGATTTTGACAGTTTAATGTGCTCAAAAGTGACTGGGCCATCTGGCCCCGGACACAAATGGTTAATGGTTTACAAATGTGTTCTCATTTTAATCATCCTTCTTTCAATTAAGGGCCCCAACATCAGCTGCAATGCCAACCATCCTGCAGCACTGCCTCAGGCATGTCTATGATCCACTCAGGGTACCCAGTAGTTGTTAGACTGATAAACTCAGGGACTGAAGTAATGCAAAGTAATCTAGCCTGTTTTAAATGCAGTACTCGTTTACCTAAATTTCCGCCCCTCCCTTGTTCATGTCCCCCTTAATAAACCAGACTTACTGTTTTGATAACCTGGTGTATGAGCATATTATTAAAATGGTCTAAAGTCATTGAATGTACTACAAGGTATATTGAAAGTGCATGCTTGTATTATTGAAATTGTTTCTTACAGGGGGTTGCAGGGCACAAGTCAGAGATCCAGACCCTGTTGGTGAGTGGGTTGAACGTGAGCATATCATTAATGTCAGACTGTTTGGTATTCTAACTGTCGAACATTGCAACTGTCTAGGTTTTTGTAACAGGTCACTAGGCAGGATTGTGGGTGGTATTAGCTTCCCAGAGGGCTGTACCTACTGTGACAGTTACCCACGTAATTTCTCTGGGTGGAGGCACCATAATTATAGCACTACTACTAGTAAGGTTCCCCCCATACTAGGTAGTTATGAACCCAGCCCCCTCAACCCGTTATTAGGGATACAGGCAGGGGTAGTACCCCTTGGTATAACAGCACCAGGGTTACATTTAGAGTGAGAGATTGAGATACAGAGATACCCTCAGGTGAACATTATTTTGTTTGAACTTTTTTTATATATTCTTTTTTCTGCTCCATACCTTTGGGGAACTCTCTCCGGCATCCACCACACATTGAGCTCTACCTCCCACCTGAAGCCCTCTCCCCACCCCCACACCAGCCTGGCAGATCCCCCGGCTCTGCACCCCCTGAGGTGGGGCCACCCTATCCACCCAGGGCACTCCATCTTGAAATCTAATTTGCCGGCTGTGCGGTTGGCCCTGGAGAGGAGAAGAGAGGAGAGAAGCTCGGTGCTGGAGTGTGGCTCAACAGGGCAGAGACGCTATCGCCTATCCCTGAGGACAGGGATTTTCTTAATATTTTCCCCTTGGAGTGTGGCATGCAATGACGCCTGCGCTTGGCTGCCCTGCTGGTGTCAGCCACATTGCACCCCCTTATGCTGGCTGGTGTACCTGCAGTACCCCTGATGTCCATCATGGGCCCACCAGGACACAGAGCAACCCTGGATCCCTCCCCAGAGAAAGGAGAGCTGTCCTCCGGAAGCTCCATCTTCTCCCTCCCCTGCCGATCCCTGGCAACCCGAGTCCATCACCAAACCTGGGTCGCTGGCATGGTGTGAGGTGTGGCATCCAGTGCCTCAACCCTAAGCACCACCTGACCGGCTATTTTGTTTGAACTTAAGCGAGTATTGCGCCATATATACACACACACACACACACACACACATATATATACACACACTAAATATTATATATACAGTATATATTATATATATTATATTATGTCTCTATATCTCTCCTAATATCTATATATATCTATATCTATCTATATATAGCTATCTCTCTCTCTCTCTATATATATATATATATATATATATATATATATATATATATATATATATATACAGTACATATCTCTCTCTCTCTCTATATCTATATATATATATATATATATATCTATATTTATCTATATCTAAAATATCTCTCTCTCTCTCTCTCTCTCTCTCTCTCTCTCTCTCTATATATATATATATATATATATATATATATTATCTCTATTAGAGGCAAAAAATCTGTTTAATGCATCAGTTAGAGGTTTGTTATACAGTGACAAAGTGAGGAAATTCGGTGTTGGGGTGAGCGTCCCCCTTGGACCCCTTCTGCCCACCCCAACCAGCATCGGGGTGCACATTGGGGTCGTTGGCCTAACTCTCACCCCATCACAAGTGTAAAGAAGTTGAGGAATAGGAGAATGGGGTGAGAGTTAGGACCGATGACCCCAACGTGCACCCCGATGCCGGTTGGAGGGCTGGAGGGGTCCAAGGGGGGTTTCAACCCAAACATCAAATTTCCTTGCTTTTGTCACTGTGGAACAACCCTAACTGATGCATTAAATGGAGTTTTTTGCCTCTAATTTCCCTTCTTTTTGAGAATGACGATGAGAAATAGTGAATGTAATGCCGCGGCGGGAGCACGGGGCCCGTCCCACCACATGATGTCTTGTCATAGTAACACGGTGCCCGCAAACACAATTGGTAATATGCATGGTGACACAAAGAGAAACAGTACTGTAGACACAAATGGTAAAAATAACGCAAGCGCAAATGAAAACGCTAAGGGTAACGCACATGGTGGCATAGATGGGAACGGTAAGTGAAACGGGTACGGAACTGTAAGCAGAAGCGGTAAGGGTAACAGTAATGTAAGCGTCCAGGCTGGTTTTCCCCAAAAGCTGCATAGAGAAAGACAGTGAATACAAAGAATGTATGCATAATAATGGGTCTCTGAGCAGAAAATGAGGAGTTGGAATACTAAATTGCTTATATCTCAGGAACCGTACGACATAGAAAAACATTTTTTAAAGTCGTATGTTTTATGACTTTCCTGGCTAGTTTTGCACTTAGTGTTTTTCTGACGAAAAGTCCGTATCTCGCACCGTTTTAGAGATACAGTCCCTGAAATGCGCGGCAAACGCCGTAATATTATCATATGGGGAAAAAAAAGAGAAGTTCGGCATGCCATAACTTTGCCACCATGCAGCAGGGTGGCAAAGAATTCCTGTCATGCAGCGGGTACCGCAATGTTAGTCTATGGAAAAAGTGTCAACTTCAGAGTACCGTAAATTTGCATCCATGCAATATTTTGTCACCAAACCATGAAAAAGCATATCTGTGAGATGTTGGCTGCCTTCCCTCCAAATTTCTGCCCAAAAGACCAAACCGTTCATTTGCAGCAGGGTGGCAAAGAATTCCTGTTATTTTTGTGCATAGTGTCGCAAAGTAGTGGCGCGATTCGCGAAAGCTCTCGCAAAAATTTGTGACACTTTCGTGAATGCGACACTACGACACTACTTTTTCCAGAAATTGGAAAAACATATTTCTAGGGTGTTTAACATCAAAATAAAGACATGCCTAGCATCCTCAGGGTCCGATTAGGTAAACACAAAAAGAATTGTGTTGCTAGAGGGTCGCAAATTTAAATGCCAAGCATTTTTACGATCACCAACTGAAAACAAAATGGCAGATTTGTGACACTACTAAGGCCAGTTGCGACACTGTCAAACTTTTTGTTGACTTTACCCATCAACTTATAATGGGAAGTTGTTTTTTGAATAACTTTTGAACCGTTTAATATTTGTTCACGAAATCTTCAAAAGGCACATCGGGGACCCCAGCTGCACGTTCCCTGAAGTTTTTGGACTGGTTGCGCAAACCGTGCGACCTGAAGGGACGAGCAAAGAATTCAAAAGTGCAAATGCGCCACAAGAGATCACACTTAGCTCCGCAGCCGTATATCCGAACAGTACAAAAGTTGGCAGATCCCAAGATGTATGGTTCTTGATCATGCATTCCAAATTTCAGGCAAATCTGTTGAACGGTTACAAAGTTATCAAGGTGCAAAATATATAGATATACAATGGTGAGCTGTCAGATAAATGATTTATCTACACAAGTGCTGTTTGACCTCTGGTAACCTCACGAGTGGCGTAAGCCATGAGTGAGGTGTCCGAGGTCAAACAGCACAAGTGTAGATAAATCATTTATCTGACAGCTCACCATTGTATATTTCATTTATGTAATAGGGATGCTTTCTCTCAGTGCAGGAACATTTGGTTTTGACTGTTTCTTTATTTTAAATGATAATTTCTGGGAGTTTTGGTTAACTTTCCTAGAGTATGTCCGCCTAGCATAGTGGTTGCTATTAAATGAAACACCACTCATTTTGTAGAAAACTTCTTGCTGAACAAATGTCATTCTCACAATACTATGCTACCTTTTTCATTTTTAAGTTATTCACATTCGTTTGTCAAAAGGGAAAAGAAAACTGAATTTTATGCTGTTTTTTTGCCAATTATAAAAAAACAAACAAACAAAAAAAAACTAAGTTTCTATAAATGAAACTCCACTCATTTTGTAGATATTTTTGTGCTGAAAATTTTCCGTGCTCACAGTACCACGCTATCATTTTTTGTTTTAAAGTTATTCACATTTGTTTGTCAAAAAAGTGAACAAAAAAATTTTATTTTCTTTTGCTTTTTTGCTAATTGTAAAAAATCTATAAGGTATTTATACATGAAACACCACTCATTTTGTAGATAATTTTGTGCCGAACAATTTTCGTGCTCACAGTACCTTGTTATCTTTTTTTGTTTTAAAGTTATTCCCATTTGAATATGGGTTATACTGCTTCTGAGGCCGAACATTGTAAATGAATTCTAAAGAGATTTGTGACATAGTAACTATTGTATAAATGACCACTGTATGTATAAATTTATTATACTGTATAGTTGGGGGCTAGTGCACATAGAATTCAGAGCGTCTCAAAATGTTGTTGTACCACAGTTCAAAAGTTCATGGAACGCGATTGTACCACACTGTAGTACAACAACATCTTGAAACGCTCTAGAGGGCCACACGCTGCTCTGTGCACAGTGCGACGCAGAATGGCGGCGGCGTTTTTTTCAAAATTAAACTTCGACGAGCGTAAGCGCTTCATTGAGGAGGATTTCCAAGGCTGTGAAACGTAAATGGGAATCTTAAAACAAGTAGCAGTCCCATCGTGACAGCGTGTGCAGTGGAGCAGCGTCTCAAACTGTCCCTCTACTCAGCCAAATAAATTGAGCAGTTAACTCTTTATCTGTTACTGTAGTTAATTAAAATAAAAATTTGTGCCTGTTACATTCAGCCTCTCTGTCTGGAAATTAATTTGTAGGTAAGTGAAATTGACTAAGTTTGTTTAGCGAGCGTCTCGCTTAGCGCCATTAATATTTTTGTCTTGTAAACCTGCCCACACTGCAAATGTAGCCAATAGCAGGGCATCACCTCTCCTAGCAACCACACCAAGGTTCTAGCAACCAGTACAATGAGAAATGACTGAATAATTGAAAATCAAAACGGTTTTGTTTTAAAGAAATGATTACTATACACTATAAAATAATACTGGATGGGCAACTAAGTGCACAACCAGTATGTTGTGCCACAGAGAGGTTCTGATTCCAGGGGACCTCTCGCCGCTCTTGAGGTCACCAGGAATCAGAACCCCTCTGTGACAAATATACTGGTTGTGCAGTTGCCCATCCAGTATTCTCTATATAATGTATGGTAGAACGCTGTTATGGCCCAAAAATCATCTTTTTACAGCGTTGTTACACTATCGATGTGACGTCACACTCTTGTTATACTATTGACGATGCATCACATCGATAGTGTAATAGATGCGAACCACCACGCGATGTTGTTGCCATGGCCCCCATAACAGCTAAACATGCCTATGTTTAAAAAGTTTATCAGGTAACTGGCGAGAGAGAGTTGCAGAGCTCTGTCAGAACGCTACCGTGCAGTCGGAAGCTGCATCAGAAGTAGAGGTGGAGGTGATAGTAGTAGATTATTGTTTCCAACACTGGCATCATTTTTTTATTTCTCTGCTGACCATACACTATAAAAGACAATGTATGGTCAGCAGTGTGCAACAACGTTGTTTGCCTTCTCATGGTTCCCTTGGCAACCCTGTAAACCTCTCGAGCTTCGCTCTCGAGGTTTAACATAGTTGCCAAGAGAACCACTCAAAGGCAAACATAGCGTTGTTACACACCGCTGCCCATACGTTATCCTCTATTATACATACAGTGACTCAGATAAACGTGTTTATCACACTGAATATATGTCCACCCCATTGCATAAATATATCTATATCTATATCTATATACTGTATACACACACACATATATATATATATATATATACATATACACATACATACATACACATACACATACATACATACACATCCATATACACACACACACACACACACACACACACATATATATATATATACATACACTACATAAGTATATATATACACACACACACACACACACACACACACACACATATACACACACAACTTGGATATCACTTAACTTTTTCAATGGTGAAATACATCTGCCATTTTGCCACCCACATCCTAAGCACGTCCATGGCCTTCTGTATTTTATTAACCTCCAGCAAAGATGCAACTACCCTCCCTGTGTTGGTGTCCTCAGAAAACTTGGCAACCCAGCTACTGGTGCTTGCCTCCAGATTGCCTATAAATGTACTCACTGAGCTCAACACAAAATCTTGGGGGAATCCACTGGCCACTTTACCCATTTATTCCAACCCTTTCCACCCTGTCCTGTAACCAGTTTCTACGCTGCTGAATTACATGAGCAGTTATACCTAGGTTCTCCATGCTATGACCTAGTCTCCCCTAGGGCCATTTTTGAATATTTGTACAAAGTAGAATACTAGAGTATAACATTAATATAGTTTGCAAAATACCATGGCAACATTACAAGGCTGTACTGCCATGTAACATTTATGTAGCGAGCAGGAAAAAAAACAAAAAAAAAAACCTCTTGTCACAGGTACTAGAGGGTGTTACAGCGAGTGTGTAAACAACCCTCAGTACCATTACTAACACCCACTACCTCACTGGGCAGACTATTCCACACATTCACAACCCTCTGTGCAACAGAACACGTTCTATTGCAACCTCTTATGCATCCCTGCCCTCAGTTTGAGTGCATATACTCCAGTTCTTCTTGCACTCACAACCAATGCTCTCCTGGCAGTGTGGGCAGTTACATACATCCTGTTGAGTGAGGCTAAGAAACAGGCTTGAGCAAAAGAGAGAGGGTGAAGCAGATACGTTTAGAGTGAGCTCAAGGGAGCCAACAAATGACCCAGAGGTAGCACGCAGCCTCGTAGCAGTCAGAGAAGAGGGTGAAGAGAATACTGGATCTTGGCAGAAGACACCAGGAGAAAGGACTGCTGTGTGACTGGACTTCACTGCTGGGACTAAAGTAGAAGAACTTTTGTACTTGGACCTTTAATTTAGGGTGAAAAAAACTAACATACAAAAAAAAAAAAAAAAAGTGTGTGTGTCTGTCTGGGTTAACTGAACTGAATGGGTATCTGAACAGTTATAGGTGTAAATATCAGGTGATTGAAAGGACTTAACTGCTGTGAGGTTTAAATTACTGGTAGAAAGATCTAGTAAGTAGGGGGAGTGGCTTAGCTAGAAGGAAGCTACATTTAAAGACTGCCTTAGAAAGATTCTGCTAATATCTTGGCAGAAGACACCAGGAGAAAGGACTGCTGTGTGACTAGACTTCACTGCTGGGGCTATATTGCCCTCCTTCCCTTCCCTCCACCCCCCCATCCAAAGCTAGTTCTATTTTTATAGGCACAGGATTTGACTGACAACAGGAACTTCCTGTTTGGGAGCAGGAGGTGAGTGATCACAGAACCACCAAAGACCCACCATCCTAGAAGGGCAGGAGTAGCTTTCCGGCCCCCTCCAGCTGCTGGAGGTCTGCCTCTGAGCAAGTAAGTGGTCCACTGAGAAATATAGGATATTCTTGTCTCAGAACAGGACAATCAGGAGCTTAAAGGGCACACAGGCAGAAAGTAAGGAGAGAGAGAGAGAGAAAAAATAAGAGGAAAGAGTAAGGATTGAAAACAGTTAAGGGGCCAGAAATAAGACATGATTGGAGTGGTGCAGTGCAGTGGCTGTGGAGCAGCAGTCTTCCGGGAGACGTTCTGGAGGATGCGGTGTTGTCCCATCTGCAGGCACCTCTCTGGGCTGAGGGAGGAGGTTGCTCATCTCCAGGCTGAGTTGACCAGGATTTGTGGGACCTCCTCTTCCATCCAGGGACCACCAGTGCCACTGCCGCTGCCTCAGAGGTTGCCAAGAAAGAGGAGCGGTTGGACCACAGTGGGCTCAGGGAGGGTGAAGATGGTGGAACAGAGGCGCATCCCTCCAGTTGTACCTCTCCACAATCCCTATGCCATTCTGGCAAAGTGTGGATCCTCTATGGAGGCACCCGCAGTGGAGACCAAGGAGGATGCTGGGAACCTCCACAAAGGAGACCCACAGGAGGGTGGCAGGGGACCCTGCAGGGGAAGTAAACTCCTGGTGGGGGACTCCATTGTTAGGAAGGTAGAACTGGGGGAGCAAGGGGAGAGGGAGGTAAGGTGCCTGCCTGGTGCCATGGCTTGGAGGGACAGGGAGCGAATCCTCAGGATTGCCGAGCAGCTGCACAGGGGAAGGAGCTGGATGTCATTGTCCACCTAGGGACAAATGACCTGGCTAAGAAAGGGATTAGAGAAGTGCAGGAAGAGTTTGTGGAATTGGGGAGGGGCCTTAGTCAAGTAGCACGCACGGTAACCTTCTCGGAGGTGCTGCCCATCTATGGCATAGGAGAGGCTAGGGTGTTCCGCACCATGGGATTTAATCAGTGGTTGAAAAACTGGTGTGGAGCTCAGGGATTTGGTTTCATTGGGGACTGGGGGTCCACCTGGAGTGATGCAAGCCTATACTGGCATGATGGGCTACATCTGTCCGGGAGGGGAACCAGGATCCTAGGTGATAGGTTTAAATGCTTCATTGGCAAGCTTTTAAACTAGCCAAGGGGGGAGGCACTGGAAAGGAGCAGGGAAATCCTAGCCCCCCCAAATAATCACGGTAGTAAGTGCAGCAAACACCAACATAAAGGTGTCGATAGGGAGAAGGGCAGGGTAAATGGAGAAAGTGACAAAGGCAAGAAGGACAGGGATGGGGCAAAGGAGTAAGGCCATCAGGAAATGGAGGGTAATGAGTACCAATGCCCGTAGTCTGGGCAATAAGCCCTGAGCTGGTGGCCTTGATGGAAGAGGGATGCCTGGATATCGTAGCAGTCACAGAAACATGGTACACAGAGAACCATGACTGGGATGTTAACATACCAGGGTACATAACCTACAGGAGAGACAAGCAGGGGAGAAGAGGGGGAGGAGTAGCTCTCTATGTAAAGGAAGGGATAAAAGCAACTGAACAAAAGAGTAAACAGGGAGGAGAGGAGGCACTGTGGGTCACCTTGGAGACTGGAAAGGGCACCACAATCCGCACAGGGGTTGTGTACAGACCCCCATGTCAGGGGGAGGGAATGGACAAGGATATGATAGAAGGCATTCTTAGAATGGCAGAGAAAGGGGAGATACTATTGATGGGAGACCTGAATATACCAGATGTTAACTGGAGCACATTTGCTGCAGCCACATCAAGAGCAGAGCCATTCTTGATGCCCTACAGGTGGCAGGCATTAGACAGCTAGTTTCAGAACCCACTCGTGAGGGAGCAATCTTAGACCTCATACTCTCAAATGGGGACAGTGAGAGGATCTCAGATCTAGAAGTGGGTTGCCATCTGGGGACAAGTGACCATCAAACAGTGTGGTTCACGTTAAACTCAGCTACAGAGTCAAGCCATACAAAAGTGAGGGTACTGGACTTTAGGAGAGCTGACTTTGGCAAGATGGAGAGTGCCTCAGAAAAGCACTAGCGAACGGCTAGAAGGAGGTGTGGAGCAACAATGGGAATCATCAAAACTGCCATCACAGAGGCAACAAGCCTTTGTGAAGCAAAACAAATCAAACGAAGAAAAAGCCACTATGGTTCTCAAAAGAGGTGGCTGTGAAAGTCAGGAAGAAAAGATAGCATTCGGAAGTATAGAAACACAGAAGGAGCAGGACAGAGAGCTGTACCAGTTAAGGCAGAAGGAAGCAGGAGGGAAGTCAGAATAGCAAAGGCCCAAACTGAGGAAAAGATAGCCAACTCAGTTAAGAAGGGGATAAAACCTTTTATAGGTACATCAGTGAGCGAGAAAGAAAGGGAGGGATAGTGAGGCTGAATAGAATGAACGGTGGGTGGGCAGAGGGGGACAGTGAAAAAGCAGGGATACTGAACGAATATTTCTGCTCAGTATTCACAAAAGAGGAGGGGGAAGTGCCTAATCCAATTAACAGAAGCACTCTTGATAGCGGGTCGATCCCAGTCCTTTCACAGAAGAAAGGGTTCTGCAAGAACTCCTAAAACTGAAGGTGGACAAAGCAATGGGTCCTGATGGAATTCACCCCAGAATTCTAAAAGAATTAAGGAGGAACTAGTGAAACCACTGGCTACTCTTTTTAATAAATCATGGGAGGATGGTGTGGTACCCAAGGACTGGAGGAAGGCGGATGTGATTCCCCTTCACAAAAGTGGGACCAAGACAGAGGCAGGAAACTACAGACCTGTCAGTCTGACCTCTGTGGTAGGGAAAGTGATGGAGTTACTTCTGAAGGAAAGAATAGTTGAGTACCTAGAGGCCAGTGGAGCACAGGACCCAAGGCAGCATGGATTCACAGCGGGAAGGTCATGTCAGACGAATCTAATAGATTTCTTTGACTGGGTGACCAAAGTAGTAGACCAGGGAGGGGCTGTGGACATGGCCTACCTAGACTTTAGCAAGGCATTTGACACAGTCCCACACAAAAGATTAATAGACAAATTACCCAACCTGGGAGTGGGTCCCAGGGTGGTAGCCTGGGTAAAACATTGGCTGCACAACAGGACACAGAAGGTAATTGTAAATGGAGTCCACTCTGAAGAAAGAGAGGTTACTAGTGGGGTACCGCAAGGTTCAGTATTGGGTCCAGTCCTTTTTAATGTCTTCATCAGTGACATTGCAGAGGGACTGGATGGAAAAGTATGCCTTTTTGCAGATGACACAAAGATCTGCAACAGGGTTGATACACAAGGAGGCATGGAAAGGATGAAAAGGGACTTGGCAAGGTTGGAGGAATGGTCAGAAGTATGGCAGCTAGGATTCAATGCAAAGAAGTGCAAAATAATGCACCTGGGAAACAAGAACCCAGGGGAAGAATACACAATGGGTGGGGAGGTAGTAACAACAACAAAAAGGAAAGGGACCTGGGGGTAATCATATCAGATGACCTTAAGGTTAGCAAGCAATGTGAGAAGGCAGTTGGGAGGGCTGGGGTATACTGGGATGTATACGGAGAGGCATCAGCAGAGAAACAGGAAGTTGTTATCCCTCTGTACAGACAGTTGGTGAGACCCCATCTGAGTACTGTGTCCAGTTCTGAGACCCCATCCGCAAGGACATAGACAGGATAGAGGTAGTCCAGAGGAGGGCAACTAAAATGGTGCAGGGTCTGCAGGAGAAGCCGTGATGAGGAGAGACTAAGGCAGCTTAATATGTATACCCTTGAGGAAAGAAGGAGGGGGGGACATGATAGAAACTTTAAGTACCTCAGTGGAATCAACAAAGTCCAAGAGGGTAGCATCTTTCAGAAAAAGAGATGTGCAAGAACAAGGGGACACAATTTGAAGATTGAGGGATGGCCTAGGGCAATGTGGAGGAATTATTTTTTCACAGAGAGGGTGGTGGACACATGGAACAGCCTTCCTGAGGAGGTTGTGGGGTCTAAAACTGTGGGAGAATTCAAGAATGCATGGGACAGACATAAGGCAATTCTTGTGGGGGGTAGGAAGAAATAGGCTGTTGGTTAACTAGGATCTACGGCCTATCCTGTAGGTAGGGAAATGGGCAGACTAGATGGGACAAGCGGTCCTTATCTGCCGCCAAAGTCTATGTTTCTATGCACTGGAAATGGAAAATCGTGCCTCCTTCAAGATGACTCGCTTCCCAAATATTGCCTCCACAGAACCTCAGAATCAGTTTGGCCTGACTTGGGACTCCACTTGAAATTCTATCCTGCCACAGACAGTTGGCCCTGCCATGAGCTAAGTCAAGGAGTACTTAGGGGCAAAAACAGGGTTGGCTGGAGTATGGCACCATGGGGCAGGGTTCCAATCTGTGGAGGGATAAAGAATGAAAAAAAAAAAAGCAAGCTCTTGAGTAGAACACCAATCAGCAATGAAATCACGTAGCAGCCTTAACGTGAAGTTCTCACTTTTTGAGACATTAAGATGGTGATTATCAAGCACAGTGATAGGCATGCCAGCAATGTCAGTGGCAGAGTAGGTCGCATTCTCACCTCTGTGACCAGAAGATTGGGTGTTCACAAGTTCTAATCCCTCACCAAGAGCTTGGGCTAATACCCATTACTGACACTGTAGTCAGCACTAGGGGAGGTGAGGGGATGCTGCACTGTTGATGTGCCATTCTTTGGAGGAGACGTTACACCGACTTTCCTTTTACCCATCTCTGTAAGTCAAAGAATTTTCTTCCCCCTTTCTGGAAGGCAAAACTTTTCCCCTCTTTATTTTTGAAGTTTCTACCTCTTTTATACAGTATTAGATGGTAAGTGTGCGTTCCGAATGCTCAGCCCGTTGTTTCTAAAGCGGTTATTCACAACAGCGATGTCACAATTGCAGTTATGCACAACTGTGAAGTCACTAGTGTGAATAATGATTTATTTTTTAGAAAGTTCCGATTACCACCTCATGGAACCATCCAGGGTCCTCCAGACAATGTCCAACCCCCCTGTCAGAAAGGGATCAGCCACTAGCACTACTACGCTGCCACAGAGACCCCCTCCACAAAGATATGCCCAGCAATGACCTGCTATGCTGATTCAGAGTGAAAAACAGCATACATTATAAGTAACAAGGCAGTTTTGAACAACTTGTAGATTAGCACACGTGGGTTTCTGCTGACATCTAGGACCATTCGAGCTTCCTCTTGTGGTTCTGTGATGCCACCAAAACCCCTCTGTATGCTAAAAGACTTGTTCACAACAGTCTGGTCATTATTCAGCAAGTTTGTCCAAGTCCGATTATTTTTCCCTGGGAGCTCTGTAAAAATGTGCTGTGGCTCAAAACATCTAATGCTTCCACATGGTCTTGGTGTCAGTGGCACCAGTTCAAAAAGTGGGACACTGACAGCGAAAGCTTTGAGAAAAAAAAAAAAAAGAATCGGGCTGCTGCATTTCATGTAGCTACCCCAGTGGACAAAATCTTTCAACTCAGTAAATAAGTATCAACAACGTCTGTTGCCATGGAAATGCAGACTTTAATATTCAACAAAAAGAATACAATGCAAAGTGCAATCTAGGTAAGCCAAAGCCTCCTCTCCACCATTCTACCTGCAGGTTGCCTCCCCCTTTTTCAAAGGTGGAGTGTAACACACCAGTAAGAGTTGAACAACACAATAAAACCCAACAATAAATGCACAATACTTTGTTTTGCCTTTTTTTGGTTTTTAAATATTTACATTTTTTTTTTTTAAGCTGGCTTTTTTCTCTCTCAATTTTTGCATATACAACAGGTCAAAATCTATACGTCTTGAAGAAACAAGATCCACAATGTACAGAAAAATAAAACGCACCTTCGTTTGTTTTAAAATACATACAAATTCAATCCCAAGAAAAAAGTGTTTGGAGGAGGGGAAGAGTGCTTTAAACACTAAAATAGTAACGTCCCTACCCCTTTTGTTTTTCAAATGTTCCAAAATATTAACCCTCTCCTGCCCGCTGCAAGGCTCCAAGGAGACCCCGACTCCTTTTATTTTGTTTGTAAACATAATATGGGCTACACGGAATTATGAGAATAACCATCTAAATGCAAAAGGCATTTTGGACAACACTTTGCAAGGTTTGGGACTGAAAGGAGATAAATAAGGAGAATTTTTCCCACTACAGCAAAAGAGAAAAAGAAAAGGTCTAGGATTATGGATCTTTACAAAGTCTCTCGTTTATGAAAGTCACACTGCAAAGTTCCAGGAAGGCAGAGTCTGCCAGGAAGACAGAGACGGGATCTCCATGCAGAAAGTCTCATTTTCCCTTGCTCCAGCTCCATTTCTCTTGCTTTTTGCCTTGCATTTGAGTATTTCTGGTTTAAAAAATAAGTTATCATGGTCCAGCGACAATATGGTTGACTGTGCACCACCACAACAGAAGCGTGAAAATTGTGGGTAGGGGTGGGGGGTGTAAAATTGAGTAACTCCGAGTTAGCAGAAGGCACCTGGGCTCAAAGTTTTTTTCCCATTCTTTAACAAACCTGTTGATAAAACAGAAAGGGAAACAATTAGTCAATGTGTTAATTCAGACAGGGTCATCTAGCTTCTTCAGGCAGATTCTAACAAAGATAGTTAACTGAAGTTGAGAGTGGGAAAAGTACTCCAGGCCAAGAAGTGTTCTCACTTTCAATGCTCCTATGCTCCTACATTATTCCGTACTGTGACTTCAGTTCTGGGAGAGACTGGGACTGGAGTAGGTGTAAGCAGCCTGAAGAAGGATACCACTCTGCTTTTAGATGGTTTACAATATACATGCCCCTGATGCCCACTTCGTAGCTTGTGAATTAACCTCTACACTGCATGACTTGCAATTCTCTTTGGTGCAACTCTGTGTACACTGGATGCATGTTCAATTAAACAAAGGATTAACAGTTTAAATCCATGTAAAAGCTCGATCTTTTGTATTTTCAGCAAAAGACCATGGTTTGAATCCTAACAGGGACGTGAACATTTTTTTCAGTTGGAATTTCAGGTGAGTGGTGCTCTACGGCGGTGCGGGATTGGTATAGTAAACTACACTGAAAACCAACTTGGTAAAGAATAATTTGCCTGGGAAGAAGATTGTCAAGTCAGAACAGGGCGTTCCTAACATGCGCAATTCATGACACTTGTCTAGAGAGCGTAGCTGTAAGCTCAGCCACAGGTAGCAGGGTTCTAGCACTGACTGCAGTGACACATGCTGGTAAAGGATGGGATGGAGCAGCTGTGAGCTGCATTACCTGCAGTGTCTGCAACTGGAAAGCTGGGGTAGGGGGTCACTGTGAGCTTCCCCACAGTTAGTGTTCCTACACCATCACCTATAGAGACTTCAGCTGGGAGACGCCATGAGCTCCCCCTGGGCCACAGCCAGTGCTCTTACACCACTAACTACAATAACTCCTGTTAGGAGAGGCTAGGACTGGAGTAGCTGTGCACTCCTGCACAACCAATGGTCCTAAACATCTAACGACTCAAACTGGGAGAAGCTGTGAGCTCCCCCAAGGCCCCAGTCAGTGCTCCTACACGATTAACTACTGTGTGCTGGTGGGAGAGGCTGGGACTGGAGTAGCTTTAAGCTCCCACACAACCAACAGTCCTACATCACTTAGTGACGTGAACTCCTGCATGGCCAGTGGTCTGACAACATTTAATGAGTCCAACTGGGAGAGACAGATCCCTCAAGGCCAATGCCAGTGCTCCTACACCACTGATTACAGTGACTCCTGGTGACAGAGGCTGGGATTGGAGGAACTGTAAGTCTCCTTGTTCTAGAACATTCATTCACAGTGCAGGGAGTCACCAATACAAAGCACTGTGAATACCAATATGAAAATCACCATCAGGGGTCTGAACTGACAAAGCTTCAACACAGTCACTGGGAACCAGCCTCTGCACTCAATCCACCACAGCGGATAGCAACAGACGCAGGCCAGGTTTTTCATCCTCCCAGGACTCCATGTAATGCTACCATCATTTCAACAAGGGCCAGAAGATCATCCTCAGCAATCTAGGGCACTTGTAGGTACATCCATGGGAAGCAGCATTTGTCAAGCAAGGCCTAAATGAGGAGCAGTGAGTAGCAGTTTGCAATGCTTGATTCTTACCCCACATGGAGGGAGTGAAATTAGACTACCTCCCTTCAAACCTTCGACATGTTTGCATATTAAGCAAGTCTGAGCAAACTGCTATGACGTCCACTTATGCAACCACTGAAACCTAGAATATGATGATAGATAAACGACCCAGTGGCCCTTCCAGTCTGCCTAACCTGCCTACTTCAGTTAGCCCTAGAGGCTGTCCCTCTCCCTTACTCTTTGTCCACTTCCTCCCTTGCTATGTACCCGACCCTGTCCCATCCTTGTATCCTCTTCTATTGTCTTGGCTGATACCACCTCCAATGGCAGTGTTTCAGTTGTCCACTGCCATCTGTTTCAGTTGTCCAGCACCTTTTCTGTGAAGAGCTTTCAGACATTCCTCTTGAATTTCCCCTTGCAAATTTAAAGGACAAGTAAACATCTATTTTATGCTGCCACCATACGACAAATGCTCCCCTGTAAACATAGGCTAAGGCATGCTGAGTTGAATAATTTTAGTTATTGACTTTATTATGCTTGTTTATACAGGTTTTGTCATCTTTAAAAGTTGTGTTGAAATGTAAACAGTTGCTCCAAAGAGCCAGGTCGCCACGCGGCTCGCAAAATGATACTACTAGAAATGCAGTTATGTCATCAATAGCTGGCTTGTACTAAAATTTAGAAGACTGTTTTAAACTGTAGATATCATTGCTGGATGTAAACATCAGCATATGCATCAATACTTCGCTTATGAAAAGGTGCACAAGCCAAGTATTGATACAGATGAGGATATTTACATGTAGCCCTAATATCTATAGTTTTTAAAACAGTGGCCATAGGTTTTAGTACAAGAAGCGGAAAGGACTCTGATGACATAACTGCATCGAAAAATCAGTGCCAGTTTGTGAGCAGAGTAGTGTCTTGGCTCTTTGGAGCAGTTGTTTACATTTTGGCACAACTTTCAAACATGCAAAAACATATATAAACGAGCATAAAAAAGGTAATAGTTAAAGTGATTTAACTCAGCATGCCTCAGTCTATGTTTACATGGGAGTGTTTATTGCATGGTGGCAGCATAAAATAGCTGGTTTACTTGTCCGTGAAGTGAATTCCCCTCACATTCTTGTGTTTGTGCTTAAACAGCCACTGACACCTCATGAAGAACTCTGAAAAACATAATACTGTATTTGGACACAAAGCAGCTTATATTTCTCATTAGCTCTGTATTTCTCATATCCCCATTAATTATTACTGAAGTCATATGCATGAAAACTGGATAGTTGTTCCTTAGGGATTCATCAGCTCCTATTGTTTCTTCCCAACCTGATATCATAATACTCTGTGTGTGACATCACAGTTATTCCCATGGCAACAGACTGTGATATCACAAAAGAGCGTTATAATTTCAATTAGGGAATAAATTATAGAGGCAGACAAACTAATGGATAAAGATCTTGTTTCTGTGGGAATTTCTTCAATAATAATCTGGGTTCTGTCAGCCTGATCTCGGTGGTGGGCAAGGTGATGGAGGGCATTGTCAAGGAGAGGCTAGGGGGGGGGACCTGGATAAGTCAGGGTGCCTGGACGATAGACAGCATGGAGTCATCCCGGGGAAATCGTGTCAGACAAACCTGGTGGAGTTCTATGACTGGGTGACAAGTGCCTTGGACCTGGGTAGACCAGTGGACGCCCTCTTTCTAGACTTCAGCAAGGCATTTGACTCTGTTCTCACGTGGCCTGTTGGATAAGCTGGGAGGAATGGGGTGGGGAACCAGATGATCAGATGGATAGGCAATTGGCTCCAGGACCGGACCCAGAGGGTCGTAGTTGGTGGGATAGTCTCATCCCCAAGGAGGGTCATTAGTGGGGTCCCACAGGGATCAGTCCTTGGACCCCTTCTGTTCAACGCCTATGTATCTGACATAAGGACAGGAATCAGGAGTGAGATGAGTCTCTTTGCAGATGACTCGAAACTGGGGGAGGTGCTGGATGGGGAGGAGGGGAGGGTGGCCCTACAGGGGGACCTGGAGGCTCTGGAACGATGGTCTAGAAAGTGGAAGCTGAGGTTCAATGCAGGGAAATGCAAGGTACTCCACCTGGGGGCCAGAAACCCAGGTCAAGTGTACACCTGGGGGGAATGCTACAAGTCTCGATGGCTGAGAGGGACCTGGGGGTGGTGGTGGATGTCAAGATGAACAACTCGGAGACTTGTAGGAGGGCAGCAGCCAAGGCCAACAGGATGCTGGGATGCATCGCTAGGGGGATCACTTCCAGAAGGAGGGAAGTGATACTCCCTCTGTATAACTGCTTGGTGAGGCCGCACCTTGAGTACTGCGTGCAGTTTTGGAGGCCACACTTAAAGCGGGACATTAAACTCCTGGAGAGGGTCCAGAGGAGGGCAACCAAAATGATTTGGGGCTTGGGGACAGGACCTATGAGGAGAGGCTCAAGAGCTAAAATATGTACACATTGGAAGAAAGAAGGGACCGGGGACATGATAGAGGTCTTAGGTACATGAAGAGGGTAAATAGGGAGGAACAGTCGGGTGCTTCAAGGAAGGAGGAAGGGGCCACTAGAGGGCATGGCTGGAAGCTGGAGGGGAAGATTCAGGAGAAAGGAGGAGGTGCTACTTCACTGAGAGGGTGGTGGAGCCATGGAATGCACTGCCTAGGGGCTGGTGGAGGCAGAGAAAGTGGAGGGTTCAAGAGGGGTGGGACAGGTACAGGGGAAGGGTTCTGGAAGCAAAATCCAATGCAGCAAGAATATCCGGAACTGGGAAGGAAGAAGCCAGAGAAGTCGAGGGGGACAGCAAGGTCAGCACCCAGGTTGGGGACTGACCAAACGAGCAGACACGAAAGACCGTTAGGCCTATTCTGCTGGCATTTTAGTATGTTAGTATGTAATAAATAATGGAGAGAAGAACTCTACAGATGATACACAAGACACAAGCTCAATTGTGTCTAAATACTAAGTTTTTCAAAGTTTTCCCAGTGGCATCAGCTGCTCTTTAAATCGAACAGTTTCTGGCATGACACCCTGCCTATCCCATGCAGGTATTTATACATCTCGATCATGTTCCCCCTTCTCTCCAGGGTGTACATGTTAAGGTTCCTCAGTCCTCCCTTACGTGTCTTCTCCCCCATGCCTTGGATCATTTTGGTCACGCTTCTCTTCACATTTTCCACCTTTACACAGTCCTTCCACAGGTACAGGCTCCAGAACCCTGTATAGTACTCCAGGCGCTGGTGCACCCGGGATCCATACAGTGATTGGATCACCTCCCCATTTCTGCTACAGACTCCCTTTCCTATGCAAGCCAGCATTCCATTTGCCTTTTGCACCTTGCCATGGATTTCAGGCTGCCCAATATCATCACACCCAAATCCTTACATTCAGTTGTACTTTCTAACACTGCTCCCTCATCAGGTATTGTGTTTCGGGTTTTTGTTCCCGAACAATATCTTACATTCATTTGCATTAAAGGGACACCGTCAGCTTTTCTTTGGTTTTACTACATACACTATCCATTGGGAAGAGCACCAGATGTTGCCCACATGCATGCCTGCTCATGCCCCAAGTCACAGCTTTCAATTTTCTAAATGCAAAAAAAACAGCCAGGTTAGTGCACTCATTTTCTTTAAAAATTAACATTGCTGAACTCAGGGTTGCAGCTAGTATCAGAAACAGTGTTTATCTCCTACAATTTAAAAAATTCCCACTCATTCACGAATGAGTTTACCATAACATGGTGTACCATCACACTCCAGGACGTGTGGTGCTATCATCTGGCGTTCTTCCCAGTGAACTGCTCAAGTTTTCATTTTGCACTAAAAAAAGGCATATCAAGTATTTTGTAGCTCCTGTTAGCAAGAAGGCATTTTGTTGGGCTACCATGCCAACAAGAGACATACTACAATGTATGCGGTACAACCGAAGAAAAGCTGACAGTGTCCCTTTGAAGCGGCAGTCTTTGTTAGTAACCACATGACTTTTTTCTGCAATAAAGTTGACCTGGCAAAAAGATCATGATACATATTTTTCTTTACATTTTCCTTCAATCCTAAACCAAGACACAGGGTTTTAAAAGTTTCTGAAAGTTCCCAATCCCGTGCCATGCCCACCATGAAAAAATGTAATATCTTGGTACAGTGTTGAGCTGTTTACCATCAGAAACATGTGGCAGCACCATTCTAATACATCTACAGTATAAATCTAGCCTGTACATTTCAACAGGTATCCGCAGATTTATTTTTTTTTTTTTTATTGCGAGTGGCAGTCATCTTTAAATGACTTCAGCCATTAATTACTGAACTAGCTGTAAAAGCAGTTCTAACAATAAGCAAGAAAACTAACAATACTTTGAGCACGATTCTTTGGATGCCAGAAATACGTTTGCTAAAAAACTATATGATGAAACTTCCTGCTGACTACCAAATACTGCCGCCTTAAAATTCAGCTGCCAAATGTGGAACCATTTTTCTAGTACTCCCAGGACTGTCCTCAGTGACCAGATCCCATCACACTGTTGACTGCTTTCTATGAATTGTGATTTTAAGGTTAAGGTTTTCCAGCATTGGCTTCTCTTGCTATTTTGTACTGTAATGTATCGATAGTATAGCACCAGTAATACTATTGAAAAGAATACAATAAATTTCCCATAATACTATTGACAAAATCCATCAATGGTCCCATAATACTATTGACAAAATCCATAAACAGTATTACGAGAGCCTGCAATACGATCATTTGATGTTACATAGAAAGAGACTCACTCAGCAGATAAGGACCTCTTGGCCCACCTAGTCTGCCCACATTTTCCCTACCTACACTGTCACTGGCAACCCATCTCAGTCCCCAGGCCCCCGGTTTCTAATATCCTCTGTGCCTACCCCTTGCATTCTTGAATCCTGCAACCATTCTAGCCCCCACCACCTCTGCTGTTCATAGATAGTATTATGAGATCCCATAATACTATGGATTTCCTAACACACTACCACGAGAATCCTGCTTCCCTTGCACCATACGCACTCTCCAAAGCTGCCCGCGAGCTGGCTTTTACTGTAACCATCACATACAGTAAATACAGGTTACTCACCTGTAACAGGAGTTCTTGGAATGGTATATGTTGTTCATCCACACTTATTGGCAGGTACCTTGCCGCTTTAAATCTTCCCGGAAGGTCTTCAAGCTGGCTCCTCCCACCCACCCGGGTGGTAAAACTCGGCTCCACCCCATGGCGCCAGATCTAGCCCGCTGGAAGCCAGGTTGTGCGTCGCAGCTGTGGAGGCTGGGTGGGTCGTGTGGATGAACAACATATACCATTCCTAGAACTCCTGTTACAGGTGAGTAACCTGTATTTCTAGGGACATGGATATGTTGTTCATCCACACTTATTGGCAGACTCCTAGCAGTTCTCCGGGAGGAGGGAGGCAAGGCGCACACCCCCTACTTAGGTAGGAAGACTGGAGAACCGAGGCCCCGACCAGCATCCCGGCGTGACCCCAGGGTCGATGTGGAAGGGGAAAAACGGTAAAGCCTGCTTCCAGGTAGAAGCCCTGCGGATTTCCTGGACTGGAGTATCCTCGGAAGCAGCCACCAATGCAGCGGAAGGGCGGGTAAAAATGAGCACTTATCCCTCTGGGAGGCTCCATGCCTGCCCACCTATAGCGGAGACCTATGTAGGAGGTGACCCACCCACTCGTCGTCCGCTAGGCTGCAGGTCTGCCAGGTGCGCCTTCAGCGTAGATGACAAACAGCTGGTGAACCTTTCCCAAACTTCAGCCCTACACTCCCTGGGTAGGCGAGCATATGAATAGGGTCCCAAAGGGACCTATATACGGCCTCCGACGCGTGAATGGGGATGAACCCCGGCAGAGACAATACCCGGTTAGGGAAGGACTCCGCCACTGCCTACGGAAGGAACTTTGGGTGGGGCGCAGGACAATCTTGTCCCTGTGGAAGACCAGATAGGGAGATTCAAAGGAGCGCCTGGAACTCTCCCGTCCTTCTGGTTGGCATGGTAGCCCCAAAAAGGTGTTCTTCCACAACAGGTGGGGGAACTCGCACCTGTGCAAAGGTTCAAACGGCTTGCTCGTGAGCTAAGCCCATACCAGCATAAGATCCCACAGAAATGGGGATACTCTCCCCAGAGGGGAGGTGTGATCAAGGCCTTGGAAAGTGCCATACCACCTTTCCTGCGCCACCGACTACCTTCCGGCCCATGCCCGGAAGACAGGAGTGGCTAACAGGAGCACCTTGTGGGTCGTCGACCGAAGCCCTAGTTCAAGAGAGAATGGACCGCAGATAGTCCGGAATGCTCATCGAGGAACAGGAGAGGGGACCAGGCCCTATCCCAACACCAAATGGAGAACTCTTCCATTTGAAGGTGAGCATATCTGGTAGACTTCTGGCAGGACGCCTTGAACACGTCAAGGACCTTGCCGGAAGATCCAAGGCCTGGCCACTAGCCGCACAGGGACCAGGCCATCAGGTGCAGGGATTGAAGGTCCGGATGGAGAACCTTCCCCTAATAACAGAAGTCAGGACTGGGCGGGCTGGAAGCCGCCTCGGGAGCCTGGGGCTGAGACTGAGAAGAGCTGGATACCAGAGCTGGCCAACCAGTCTGGGGCTACCAGCATCGCCTGCGCCTAGTCCCTCCTCGCCTTGCCCGTGGGTCAAGGGAAATGGGGGAGAGGCGTGGAAGAGGCCGGGGTCCGCGACCTCGATGGCATCCCCTACAGCAAACCTTGCTGAGGGGGCGGGCATGAGACAGTCTTGGCCTCATAAACTCCCTGGAGGGAAGGAGGGAGAAGATCCTGTGCTACCTCCGGCAGGGAAGACCACTCATGAGGCGCAGCCTATGCCCGGCTTAGGGCATCAGCCAGGGTGCTGGAGGCTCCTGCCATCGAATGGCTAGGAAACCGCCTCCCAGCTGCGCGAAAGACCCATTACGGAGAACCTCCTTGCGAGGTGCAAGGGGCTTGTCCGAGCCTGACGGGGTAGGTAGCACATGGTCGTGATGTTGTCCGCCTGGACTTAAACCACTGGACCCCGCACAAACGGAGCAAGCAGTGCAAGCGGGCAGACCGCCATGAGCTCCAGCGGGTAGGAAAGACATCGGGACTCCCGAGAGGACCAGAGGCAGAGCACTCTGCATTCCCCTTGATGGTCACCCCAACCCATCCGAGAAGCATCGGTCGGAGCAGACCGTCGACTCGGGGCGGACGAACCGGATGTACTCCTGCAAGAGCTGGAACGTTCTGAAGGAGAGCGTTCCCTAACTCCTGGGCTGTAGTCACAAACTGATCCAAAGGAACGCAGCACTGTGACCGCTGGCTGGCCAGTCCCCACAAGGGGAACGCATGAACCAGCGGGTCCAACAGACCACGCTGGAGCTGGCCGCCGTGAGGCCCAGGAGGAGCAGGAGGTCCCGGCAGGGCGCAATTGCCAGGTCAGACCTGACCAGGTAAGGGAGGAAGAACCTCAGCCCTGTCCGCCGGGAGCCGAGCTCGGACTCAAGAGTCAAGCCTGGTCCCAAAGGAGGATCACCCGCTAAGGCACAAGTTCCAATATGTCTCTGATAACAGGAGACCCACCTGAGACCCAGAACTCTGGATCGACCCCTTCCGCGGGAAGGGTTGAAGTGAGGCCGCCATCCAGGTGGGGTTACGCCCGGGAACCTCGATGCCGCAGAAAGCTGCTGGGCAGAGACCGAAGGGCCTGGCATGGAACTCGTAAGGAGATCCCCCGCTAGGAAAGGGAGAAGTCTCCCAGGAAACGGACGGAACGAGGAGTAAGTGCGTCCTGGAGGCCCAGGAGTGAAGCCACACGCCCAATCAAAGGATGGGATATCTAAGCCAGAGAGACCATCCAGGCGAGCAGAAGAATGGGGCACAAGCCCCCATCCGTTTGAGACTAGGGATACCTGGACACGAACCCAGGGTCAGAAGGGGGATCCGCAACCTTCCTGATTGCTTCTATTTAGAGGGCCAGGCAAGTCAGCTCAGCGGGCCGACGAAGAGGCTGTGGACCCCAAGATCCCCGTGGGGCAACAGCTCGAGAGGGTGGGACCTGCTCGCAAGCCCGAGACAGGGCCTAACCCTAGTACCTCTGACACCAGAGGTCCGGGGAAGCGGACCAGGTGGAGGAGGGGTGGAGCCGTCCCCCCACGGGGGAACCCGGGTAGGGCGACGGGCGGGACAGCGCCCCTAGCCCATCACTGAGCAGGCTTGGGGGAGGAAGAGGCCGAGGGAGCTCTCGGGCCTTTACCTCCCTGCTTCCTTTTAGAGGAAGACGCTGGTTTGGACTCAGGCCGCCCAGCACATGCCTGCTGGGCCGATCGAGCCGCAGGAACTGGGGGGCAAAGGGGCTTACCCAAAGGCTGCCGGCTGCCCTTGTCCCTCCTGGCGGGAGTAACCAAGTCCGGAGTGGCATCAGACTTCTTGGACCTTGGAGGTGTCCCTCCACTCCAGGGCAGAAAAGGTCAGTCCCCAAGAAGGGGATGTCCGCCAACTCGTGTTGGGTTTCCAAAGAGAAGGAGGATAACCTCAGCCACGCCCTGCGGCACATGGCCACTGCGGCCGCCACCGATCTGACACAGGAATTGCCTATATCCAGAGCAGTCTGGAGCTGCTGCTTCGCCACCGCCCTACCCTGGTCCCGCACCCGCTGGACCGTGGTCCGCAGGTCGGCCGGGAGATGAGGGAGCACCTCGTCCAGGGAGCCCAAAAGGGCGTGGGAGAAATGTGCCATCAGTGCAGCCGAGCTGGCCTGTCGGAGGCCTAGGGAGGACGCAGCGTAAACCTTGCGCCCGACATAGTCCATCCTTTTGGACTCCTTGTCAGGGGGCCTATCCACATCCCTAGTGTTTCCAGAACACTGGAAAACATTGTTGGTAACTAACCCCTCGGCCGAGGGGTGTTCTGAGAAACCGGGCAGAGAACCGACAGGGACAGAGTACTTCCTGGCTATCCTGGCCGAGGGCGCATGGCAGGAAGTAGGCCACCACCAGAGCTCCAAGGCCGGGCTCACAATTGCCTCAGCCACCGGGAAGGCCTCCGAGGGTGAACCCCTTCGGTCTAGAATCTCCGTAAGGGGCCCGTTTGGAAACGGGCTTGAGCTGCATCCCAGAGAATTCTGAGATGAGCTGGAGCAGACCCATAAAGGACGATGGGCCGTCATCAACAGAATGTTCCGGAGAAGACCCTGGGTCCTCCCGGCTAGGGAACATAGAGGAGTTGATTTCGGGCTCCGAGGGGTCTGCAAAAAGCTGCCTCAGGCCTGAGTCACTCTTCGTCTGCCAAGGGTGGGCGGGAGTGAGGGGGACAGATAACCTGTGGGACAGGTCATGACCCGGCCTGGGTTCCACGAGGACAGTGGGGCAGCAGGGATCGGACGAGCAACCAGCCCCGAAGAAGGCGCCAACTGCCGCGAGCGGTTGAGTCGGCCAATCAGGCGGCAGCTGCTTACTAGCCAGGGAATGAATCGGGGACAATTGATTCCCGGACAACAGCTGCTGCCACATGAACTCCTCGTAACGTTGACGCCATCGGCATCTAAGCCACTCCTCATCCGAGGAGGGGGACGAGGAAGAATGGCAATGCCACTTGACTCTGTGCCCCGACAGAGAATGCCGAGGTCAGCATGAGCAGCTAGACCGAGAGGAGGACCGAGACCGAGACCCGAATCCTCGGGGGAACCGAAGGCGGGCCTGGGAAAGAGCAGGGCGCGCCCACTCCTCCCTCGGCTCGGAAGAAAGGGCCAAGGTCTGTGGACCCAAGGGTGCAGGCAGAACCTCAGCCTCCGCCGTGGGAACCGGCGAAAGGATGGCAGCTCTAGCAGAAGACAGCCCAAATGACGGGTCAAGAGAGTCGACAACGTCGACGGGAGTCCTGGCCGGCTGACCTGACTGGGACACAGTGAGGCCAGCAGCAAAAGCCGCATCCTTGACCGAAGTCAAACGTTGGCCGGCAGGGGAAGGGGAACTCTCCCGCTCCCTCCAGCGCCGAAGGAACTTAGCCTGCGACTCCTTGGACTTGGGCCGAGAGGCAGGTCCCGAGGGACCCTCTTCCTTTGAGGAAAGGGACTGGCGAAGCTCCTTGAACGAAGCTGCATGAGGAGAACTCAAGGAGAGCGGGATGAGCGCCGTGACCGAGGAAGAGGGAGGGGCAGCCGCCCCCTCCCCGGAGGAAGGAAGATCGAGCTGCTCAGCCGAGACAGCCAACGCGGACACTGCCCGCTGAGTCTCCGAGGAATTTTCCAGAGCGGGAAAAATTTCCGGACGCCCAAGCCCCAAACGGGCCGCATGATCCTCCAGAGAGCTGGCCAAAAGGGCACAGCAAAAGTCGCAAAGTTGAGGATCATGATCCAAGTCAAGGCAGTAAACACACGTGGAGTGCGGGACTTTCCTGGAGGAAATAGCCGGGCACCTCCGAGAGCAGGAAAACGAGTGAGCCATCGCTGCAGCAAAGAAGAAGAAGAAGATCGAAGTTTCAGAAAACTTCCAATTAATTTCGAAGACCGAAAAATCCAGGAACCAGTTGAAAACGCAGAGCGCTAAGGAGGGAACCTGAGCTTCCAAGCGGTAAGGAAGATCTGGTCATGGGGCGGAGCAGAGTTTTACCACTCAGGTGGGAGAGAGGAGCCAGCTTGAAGACCTTCCAGCAAGATTTAAAGTGGCAAGGAACCTGCCAATAAGTGTGGATGAACAACATATCCATGTCCCTAGAAAAAACAGTCATCACCACAGCTGACACAAATACAGATCTTAAAATGACTCAAAAAATGACAAAACCACCATTCAGTAAAGCTGCTTCCACGGATGTTTGTTGTTAATATGCCCAGCGGGGCTTTGTATGCAGGTCCAGGGGTGGGCAGTGCCGAGGGAGGCATCTGGAGCCGCCAGATGAAAGCCACACTGCAGCCAAGTTTAAAGCACCCAAATGGGCTTAATTCAGTTAAATAAGTCCAGATCCATATATTATAAAATGGATAAGCCACAGATTGAATTTACTGGTCCACAAATTCTTTAGGTATGTACCTGAAGGCTGCTATTAAGGGATCATGTAGAGGACCCCCACAACCATGCCTCCAAAATCTGTGTTTTGATGACACAAAGTAGGGAGCAGGGCAACACTGCAAATAGTAGGCTGGCATCATGAATGTGGGCTCTGTCTGCCTTTACATTACTGTCTCTAACTTTGCCAGCTATTGTACATGTTCCAGGGGGTAGTATTAAAATACAAATTCCCTTAACATGTAGAACTGCCTGCAAAGTTAAAGATAGTAGTGTAAAGGGAGGGGCTTCCCTCATTCACCACTTGCAGTCTGTCATTTGCAATACAGCATTGTTCCTGACTTTGTATCATCAAAATGTAGAATTATGGGATGGGGCTGGGGCAGTACTTGGCTGCTCAGCACGCTCTCGAAAGTGAGACTGTAGCAGCTTTCAGGTACATATCTACATTCACGTACCAAAAAAATACATTTTATGGCTTATTTAACTCCTCGGGCAGGCAGCTCCTTGGCATGAGTTGCCTTCCCACAGGGTGACAGCTGCTCTTTAATTCTTCACCCAGCTTGCATTTTTGTATACAGTCGAAATCTGAAGCTGACTTGGCTACTTTCTTGTTTGATAAGATCCCTTTTCTCAGTGATCTGTGCTCTCACTGCACGGGAACTGCACACTATGTACCACATTTTGGGGCATATCATCTAAATGACCTCCAATATGGCCTTCTATTACAATCTGCTTAGTGAAACAATGTCACTAGGCAGACTACACCCTCCATCTCTCCCTATCTCTCCTCCCTCCCAGTGAGCCGAAGGTTGTCAGATGACAACTTGAACTCAGACTTTAAGTGCTGCGGGGAGAGGACTTGAATGTGTGCTGCTGCCCCTATCCACATCACGGATCAGGAGTTGTGGGGGTGAAGGCAGAGACTTCAAAATATGGGCCTTGGACACAGAAAGGCACAGGGGGCCAGGAGGGGTGATTTACTGATTGTGTCATGTAGGGGAATGGGCTGGCAGTTTAACTAGATATTCTGCCTAAAGGGCACCCAACTGATAAACCCACCTTTTCCCTTCTCCCCATCTTTGCCCTCCTCCCCAATAAGGGACTGTAGATGGTGGTGGTGGGGGGGTACATGTTAAACACTGTTGGTTTAGGATTCATGCTGACAGTATGCCATTTTACCCCCTTTTTATGTTGATTACGCGCATGCGCAAGAAACATGTTGCGGCAGCTTTCTCCACAAGCAGGTTGTGGAGGTGCAGCACTGCTGTGGCCAATGTCCCCACAGCCTGCAAAGGCTTGCCCGCATCCCCCAATGCCGTGGCACGCTGCTGCTGACACTAGTTCAGCCAGCGTGCCACAACCTTGTAAAAAATAAATAAATAAATCAGCCGCTGCAATCAGGGGCTGCCTCATCATTGCAGCGTCAGCCATCCGCTGCAATGAGGGAGCTACCAGTCATTGCAGGGCGGGATGTAGGAACCCTGATATTGTTTGTGAACATGGTGGCAGCTTGCCGCCGTGTTCACAAACAATATTACCCCCCAACCATGTTTATTTGCAGACAGGGAGCCCACTCCCCGTCGGTATAATGTAACACCCCCTCCCCCCGGTTTTACTTCTCTGCTGACGGGGTGCCCAATCCCCATCAGCAGAAAGGAATCCCTTTGGTTGTTTGCCAATGGGGTGCCCAATCCCAGTCGGCTACAGCTGCCCCCAAAGCAAGACTCGGTGGCACGCTGGGAGCTCACCCAGTGTGCCACATGCCCTGTAAATAAAAAGCGGTCAGCGTCATCTCTTTTTTTTTTACCCCTGTGAAAGGAAAGGAAACTTTGTTCTTGGTCTCCATGCCCCCCGCAACCCGCACCCACCCACTGGCGCACCCTGCCTCCCACACCCCTCACCCCATACTTACCTCCGGAGTCCAGTAATGCACGATCTTCAGTGGACCGGGAATACGTCTGCACTCTTCAAAGCCAACCGCGAACTGAGGAAATGCCGGTAAGCTGTATAATGGAATGAATAGGGTTTTCTCAACTTTAATGGATATCTCAGGCATTTTTTGGAATTTTGGCACCAAATTTTCAACATGGGGTTTTTCGGACCCCTCCTCATGAATTCTGTCACTGTCATGGCGTTAATCAGCCCAGAAAGGTAATTTCACTGTCACTGTGCGGAATCACCTTTCCGGGCCGATTAACGAAACAGTGCCAGTGTTCATGAGGAGGGCTCTCAAAAGCTTATGTTGCAAATTTGGTGGAAAAATTCAAAAGATCGCTTTAGGAGCTGCATGCTATAGTTACACGCGACGTCAGAATTCAAATTTGCAATGTTTCCGCCAGATTTTCAACACTGGCATTTTGTCACACCTCCTTGTGAGCAGTACAGCTGTCATTGTTCACATCCTGGCCGAAATATGTTTTCGCACTTCCAGCGCAGAATAGTGCGGTCGCTGTGGGAAATCAGTGTTTAGGACAGATTATCAAAATGACAGTGACACTGTTCATGAGTACAGGTCCTAAAATGCCTATGTTAAAAATTTGGTAATGATACTCCATTAAATGACTGTTACGAGCGTGCGTTGCACAGTTTGCACGCATGCTCATAACTTCGCGACTTTATAATATTTTCCCTCCAGATTTTCAACATTGCTGTTTTCCCACACCTACTTATGAACAGTACAGCTGTCATTTTTCCCCATCCTGGCCGAAATGTGTTTTCACACTTCCGGCGCAGAATAGAGCGATCGCTGTGGGAAATCACTGTTCAGGACAGATTAAGAAAATGACAATGATACTGTTCATAAGCAGAGGTCCTAAAATGCCTGTGTTGAAAATTTGGTGATGATAGCCCATCAATTGACTGTGTTATAAGTGTGTGTTGTGCACTTTCCATGCACCCTTGTAACTTCGCAGATTTGTAATATTGTCACGCCAGATTTTCAACAGTGGCATTTTTTCACACCTCCTTATAAGCAGTACAGCTGTCATTTTTTACATCCTGACCGAAATGTGTTTTTACAGCTCCGGCGCAGAATAACGTGGTCGCTGTGGAAAATCAGTGTTCAGGACGAATTAAGAAAATGACAGTGGCACTGCACTGTTCATGAGCAGAGGTCCTAAAATCCCTATGTTGAAAATTTGGTGACGAAACTCCATAACATGACTGTGTTACAAGCGTGCATTGGAACTGTTTCCACGCACCCTTGTAGCTTTGCAAATTTGTAATATTGTTACGCCACATTTTCAACAGTGGCATTTTTTTCACACCTCCTTATGAACACTACAGCTGTCATTTTTCACATCCTGGCTAAAATATGTTTTTGCACTACTGCCGGAGAATAGCATGGTCACTCTGGGAAATCAGTGCTTGGGACAGATTAAGATTGACTGAGTGAGAGGGGGGAGTGACCGAGCTCAACTGAGCTCTGTCGGGACTGCTGAGGATTTGTTTGTGGGCAGACAAAGGCCCCAACACAAGAGCCCAGTACAAAAGGGTAGCCTGCAGCACTGGGAGAAACAGAACGAGAGTGAGCGAACTCACTGAAGCGCTGTCAGGACTGCTATGGATTTCTTTGTGGGCAGAACAATGCAGGCAGGGGCCCAGTACAAAAGGCCAGCCTGCAGCGGTGGGAGAAACAGTATGAGCGAGTGAGACAGGGGGACTTGGTGAGCTCAACGGAGCTCTGTCGGGACAGCTGCTGATTTCTTTGTTGGCAGAAAAAGGCGCCAATGCAGGCAGGAGCCCTGTACAAAAGGGCAGCTTGCAGCACCAGGACAAACAGAATGAGCGCATGAGAGAGGGAGACTGAGCGACCTCAATGGAGCTCTGTTGGGACAGCTGCAGATTTCTTTGTGGACAGACAGACAAAGGTGCCAACGCAGCCAAGAGTCCCATACAAAAGCGCAGTCTGCAGAGCCAAGAGAAACAGAAAGAGCGGGTGACAGAGCGACAGTGAGGAGCTCAACGGAGCTCTATTGTGACTGCTGCGGATTTCTTTGTGGGCAGAAAATGCGGCAACGCAGGCAGGAGCCCAGTACAAAAGGCCAGCTTGCAGCGCCGGCAGAAACTGAATGTGTAAGTGACAGAGGGGGAGTGAGCAAGCTCAATAGAGCTGTGTCGGGATTGCTTCAGATTTCTTTCTGGCCAGAAAAAGCCACCAATGCATGCAGGAGCCCAGTACAAAAGGGCAGCCTGCAGAGCCAGGAGACAGAATGAGCGAGTGAGGGAGGAGGAGTCAGTGAGCTCAACGGAGCTCTGTTAGGACTACTGCAGATTTGTTTGTGGGCAGAAAAAGACAGCAATGCACGCAGAGGCCCAGTACAAAAGGGCAGCCTGCAGTGGCAGGAAAACCAGAATGAGCGAGTGAGTGAGCTCAACGGAGCTGTATTGTAATGGCTGCAAATTTCTTTGTGGGCATAAGAAGGCAGCAACGCAGGCAGGAGCCCAGTAGGAAAGGGCAGCCTGCAGCGCCAGGAGAACCAGAATGAGTGAGTGAGAGAGAGGGAGTGAGCCACCTCAATGGAGCTCAGTCGGGACTGCTGCACATTTCTTCCTGGGCAGAACAAGGTGCCAACACAGGCAGAAGCCCAGTACAAAAGAGCAGCCTGCAGCACTGGGACAGACAGACTGAGCCAGTGACAGAGGGCCACTGAGTGAGCTCAACAGACCAACGCAATCAACATTTGGCATTGACAAATGCATGTTTATTCTGATTACATAATTTTTAAAGAAGTGCACAACTTAGAAACAATAGGAAAGCCAGTTTCTTTCTTAAAACTATGCTGGTGGGGGGCAGGGAAGGGAGTATGGGGCAAGACACCACTAAGGGGATGTGGGTGGCTCTGCTACTAGTCCTGTGACCACCATGGGGAGGGTAATTTTTATTTATTTATTTTTTTTAAACTACCCACAATGTTTGCCCCATTAATAAATACAAATCATGTGGAATTTGACTTGGAAAATTCAGCAGAACAGTCGACAGACAGTATCTGCATAGTCCTAATTGTTAATGGGGGGAGGGGCACGGGTATATAAAGGACAGTTACGTAATAACTTACCGTAACAGTAGATCTTTGAGAGGCACTCTTGCAGCAGGTAATATCATTAGGGCTAAGTGCGCAGGTGTTAGGACCCTTCGGAAAAACTTTCTAGCTAGCAGTCTGTAGCAGGGGACTGCCCCCAACGTTGGACACACCCAAAGTCAGATGTGGTATAAAAAGGGGGCCGTCCCCCGGTGCCATCTCAGTTCCCCACCGGAGACCCGGCTGGTAAATAATGGAGAACCGAGAAGGGACACTCTCTATACAGGTAAAATATTAGAGGTACAAACTGACCTGGGGAATGGAGGGTGGGAAAGCCACCTGCTGCAAGAGCTCCTCTCGAAGATCTACTGTTATGGTAAGTTCTTATGTAACTGTACTATCCGACAGTGAGGTGGAGCTCTTGCAGCAGGTAATACCATTAGGACGGAGTCCCAAGCAGTACCAAAAAAAAAAAAAAGCCTAGACCAGAAGGGAGGAGGAATAACTGAGGGCATGAACCAGATCACTCTCTCAAGAGAGCAGTCCCTGAAGAACAGCCAAACCAAAACCTGCTCTCCTCCTAGAGGCTATGTCCAGACTGCAATGCCGAATGAAAGTATGGACGGTGCTCCAGGTAGCTGCAGCACAAAGGTCCATCATGGACACATTCCTTAGAGAGGCAAAAGAGGTGGCAATGGCCCTGGTGGAATGGCCCTTAACAGACCCCGGTAAGGGTTTCCCGTGGTGCTGATAACAGAAAGAAATGTGATTCACTAGCCACTTGGATAGTATTTGCTTAGTAACAGGATCCCCTCTCTTATGTTTCGCAAATGCCACGAAGAACTGGTTAACGGTCCGGACAGAAAGAGTCTGGTCCAAATAATAACGAAGGATTCTGTGAACATCCAGAGTATGTAACAAGGCCTACCCCCTGTTGGAAAACTCTGGATAGTAGACCGGAAGTTGGACATCCTGGCTCAGAATCATGGCGGACACCACTTTCGGCAGAAATTGGGGATCTGTATGAAGCTGCACACTATCCCTATGAACAACAAGGTAAGGCTCCTTTCACATCAGGGCCTGAAGCTCGGAAATCCTATGGGCTGAAGTAATGGTAACTAACAATAACGTCTTCCAAGAAAGGAGATGTTCGCATGATGTGGCTGGTTCAAAAGGGGGGGAGGATGAGCTTTTCTAAAATAAAACAGGAGGTCCCATGGGGGACTGGATCCCTCCTGGGTGGGGGGGGGGTTTTATGCAAGACTTCCCTGAGGAAGGTCTTGCAGATGTCACGCTGTGCCAGAGTCCTTGCTCCAACCGCATCATGATATGCCGAGACTGCGCAAAGATGCACCTTGATCGAGGAATAGCTAAGACCTAGGTCAAGGAAGTGAAGTAGGCACTCTAGGATGAACTTGGAGCACTGGAGCGGATCATGGCATAAGTGGTCCTGGTAGAGGGTTTTCTTGATGCCACTAAAATCTCTGCCACCCTCTGAGAAACTCCCCGTCTCTCCCTTGCCAAGACTGCAGGAGCCATGTGTGTATGTAGGTGAAGGGATCGTAGGGATGGGTGGACCAACATCCCTTGATCCTGGGAGAGCAAGTGGGTGAAGAGAGGCAGTGGTATGGGGGAGTCCTGTGGTCAGCTGCCGAAGAAGTGGAAACCAAATCTGACAAGGCCAGAAAGGTGCTACCAAGATCATCCTGGCACCTTCCGACTACAGTTTGAGCAGTACTCTCTGAACTAGAGGGAAGGCATCAAGAAACCTTACTGTCCAGGAGAGGGACAATGCATCTCCCCAGAAAACACCAGGCTCTGGATCTAGCGAGCAGAAATTTGGCAGTTTGGCGTTGTGTCGGGATGCAAAGAGGTCCAGCTCAGGATGATCCCATCTTGTGAACAGGTCATCTGCTACATCCTGCCACAACTCCCACTTGTGGTTCACAGAACAGAATGGTTTAGTCTGCCAGTGAGAATGTTCCAAATGCCTGGCATGTGAACCGCGACTAGGAACAGATCGCGTTCTATTGCCCAGTCCAGGGTGACTCCAAGCGACTGGAAAAGATGTTCCGTTTCCTGCAGAGTGACTAGGAGCCATTGTTCTGTGGGTGTGGAAATGAGACAATCTTCGAGGTAGGGGTAGACAAAGTGGCCCCTTCTCCTCAGCGTGGCTGCAACTACCGTAAGGCATTTTGTAAAGACCCTTGGGGCTGACGAAAGGCCAAAGGGCAAGACCCTGAATTGGTAATGCTTGTCCCGGAACCAAAAGCACAGGAACTTCCTGTGAGAAGGCACGATCTTTATAGGCGTCCTGCATGTCCAAGGAGCATAGCCAGTCCCCTTGAAGGAGGGGAAACAGGCTCGCCAGGGTGAGCATTCGAAATCTTTTGTACAGAACAAATTCATTCAGGTGGCTGAGGTCTAGAATTGGGTGGAGGGCTCCCGTTTTCTTGGGCACCAAGAAAAAGTAGGAGTAAAAGCCTTTGCCTTACTGGGATCTTGGGACTGGATGGATGGCCTTCTTTTGGAGCAGAGAAAGAAATCTCTTGTTCCAGATGAAGGGCATGTGCTGTTGAGCAATGGGATGCTACAGGAGGATTGTCTGGGGGGATGCTGATGAATTTGGTGGTGTAACCCCTTCTCATTGTCTGCAGCACCCACTGGTTGGACGCAATGGTGGACCATTCTGGCAGGTAGAGGGAGAACTTCCCCCCCAACTTGCTCTCCCCTCAGAGACCGATGACTGGGGGGAGGATATTGGGAGTCATGCAGTCCCTTGCAGGGTGGTGGCTGGATGTCTGGGGGCTTTAAGTTGTTTGGGGCTTTGGCCTCCCGGTTGCGCGGGTTGGTTACGACATTTAAAGCCTTTCCCTTGGTAGAGGTGGCCTCCTTGCTGACTCTTTATGAAAGGGACGCTTATGGGCGTGCTGAGGCTCGGATTTGTACAGTTTGTGTACATCCCTTTACGTTTTTGCCCAAATCCTGGAGGCCTTTTATCATTCCCTTCACTTCCTGACCAAACAGGACTGGTCCCTGGAAGGGCATCCAGAATAGCGTCCTGGAGGTCCTGCCTAAAGGACGTCGCTCATAACCAGGTGTGCCTGCAGAGACAGAAGCCAGATGCTGCCGCTTGAGCTGTCATATCAGCAGAGTCATATGAGCACCTCAGGACGTGTTTTTCAACATTGAACCCTGATTGGGCATAGGCCAGCAACTCATTCTTTGAGTCAGAATCTGGCTGAGACTTGAGAAGCTCTATGGTCTTTTTCCCGAAGATATTTCTGATATGTGACCATATGGGCCAAGTTAAACAACCTGATGACCCCCGTGGCAGGAGTACACCTTCCGTCCCCAGTGGTCCAACTTTTTTGACTATGGGTCTGGGGGCTGTGTACTGAGGTGCCTTGGTTGGGACTGTCTGCTATGTGCTGCAGTCAAGACCGTAGAGTCTGCCTTTGGCTGTTCCACCAGAAAGGGTTCCTCTTTTGGCGGTTTATAGAGGTGGTCCACCTTGCGTGGAACTGCTGGTGTGGACGAAGGTCTCTTCCAGACCAATTCTGCCACATCCTGGAAGGGTTCCACCAGCGGGGTGGTGATGAGAGGTTTTGGTTTCTTCGCCCCCAAGAACTTCAGATGCTACCTTTCTGGGTTGACTTCTTCAGTGTCCCACTGATATAAGGTTTGTATGTGCCTCATACTATCAAGGAATGTAGGATCATCCGGAGTTTATCTGGGTGTGTCCTTAGAGTTTGGTGATGGAGGCCTCATGTCCTCGCAGTCTGAGGAATCTGGTATGGACTCTCCTGCCATGTCCTCAGAAGTGGGGGTGGAGCGGCCACTGGAGTTGGGGGCTGGGGAAGATTTTCTCTTCCTTTTGCCTTTGGGTTCTGATGATCCTTCTCCTGCACCCGCATCTGGAGTGGGGGGGGGAGGAGGTGGACGTGTGGGAACCGTCAGGAGGCCTGTACAAGAGGTCACTTTTGATAGTGTTCCACCATGAATTAAATAGTGCTCCATTGTCCGATAAGAGACAACTGGTGGAGGTGGTGTCGGAGCCGATGGACTGGGTGTCGGGGAGGCCACCCCTGCTGTGTCTGGCTGAGGGGTTGACTCCCTGGGACAGCAGTCATCCAATCCAGCATCTGGAGTGCAGTTTGTCTGATCCGGCGGCTGGTCGTCCTGGTGGGCGTCAGACGGTTGTCCTCTGCAGACCACCTGTCAGGCGACTGCTCCTTCTGGGGCGAACGCCTGCTGTCTGACGCGGGCATCTCAGCTGAGTGACATCTGTCCTTTTTAGAAGCAGTCCCTGAAGCTGGTGGTGGAGGCGTCTGCTGGCAAACGACCAGCTGTCGCCGGTGGGAATTGTCTGGTTTCTTGCATCTGTCAGAGGATCCCATGGAGCTGCGGCCTTCTTTGGGCCTAACAGCAGGTGACTGTTCTTCCTGGACCGTGCCCTGTGAAGACTTATGGGGCCGGTGAGCCAGGAGGACTACAGCTTGGCCATGTCCAGAGGATGAAGGCTGGTCCCTGGGCTTGGAGGATGATCTGTGGGCACTAGTTCCCTGTGAAGGGGGAACAGACCCTGACCTCCCACCGGAGGAAGCAGCATGCCCGGAGGGAGACTTGTGGCGGGATTCTGACCGGGGCCTGTCCTTGTCCTTGGAGTATTTCCCCTGGGACATCTCTCTATGGGGAGACTCCCTGATGGGCGAATATGAACTGGGACCCGATGGAGAGACTTATGCATGGCGGCTACTTTCTGCTCGAGGAGGTAAGCCTTTAAAGCCTTAACCCTGAGGATCCTGGTCTTGTTGTAGAACTTTTGGCAGTGATGGCAGTCATCAGGCCTGTGGTCGGGGCCTAGACAGATCAGGCAGGCCTCGTGGCTGTCCTTAGCCAGGATCAGTTTGCCTCAATGGCACTTCCACTTCCACCGAGGAGGTGAAGGAGAAGGCATGCACTGAATCTTGTCAATAAAAATCGAGAAAAAGGCAAAAAATAATTATATATCTGAAGACTACTTATCTGCGGTTGACTGCCAAGTGAGGCGTCCGAGGAGCCGAACGTGGGTCGACGGCGGGAAAGTAATGTAGATGGCGCCGGGGGACCTCCCCCTTTATACCATGTCTGACGTCAGGCATGCCCAACGGGGGCGGTCCCCTGCTACAGACTGCTAGCTAGAAAGTTTTTCTGAGGGGTCCCAATGCCTGCGGCCTTAGTTCTAATGGTATTACCTGCTGCAAGAGCTCCACCTTGAAGTCAGATCAGAGAATGCTGAATCATGAATTGTAGTGATGCAACATCTGGACAAGCAATTTATATTATACAGCATTCACCGGGGCTTCTGGTGGTGAGGACTGCAGTCATGTATAGCAATGTCAGGTTGCAAAACGATTGAGCAGATGTTTTGCACTATCAAGTGTGAACAAGAATTGGGCCCGTCTGCAGACCTGGCCATATTGGATAATGGTCTGCTCAAAAATGAATTTAATACGATAACATTTTAAAGAAGAAGTATTCATTTCACTGCTTGCACAGGGATTAAGAGACTCTAGCCTTTTTTCCCCTTTCTCACTTTATTTTTGCATTATATTGTTATTAAGCTTTTGTTGCAAGATAACCCTTACAAAAAGCAAACATTCACAGGTGAAAAAGGGTTGGCAGTGTTTCCTTTAAGTAGCTCAGCATTAACAGGGAGAGATCGCGAACATCTCACAAAAATATGTTTTCCATTCCACCTCTCTTGCTGTCCTTCCTCTACCCTGGATCATCTGGTTGCACTGAGAAAGTCCCAGTCAACTTACTCTGCTCCACAGCTGGGGGTCCCTGGGAGGTAATGTTGCTTCCAATTACAGCCCCACCGCTCCCATGGCTAGCAAATCTCAACTTGGCCCTAATGGAAAGCACTCAATGCAGGCTGCAGGCACTCTTCATAAAAGGCTAATACGCAAGCAATTAGTAGGCCTCATTAAAAACAGGTCTTGAGTGGTGATCATGCCCAGGCCCAGCCCTCCCCGCCTCGCATCCCCTCTTCCAGAGCAACTAGAAACATAATGTCATTTTAAGACTCCTCCTAACCGATCAAACCTTGAGCATTCGCTAAATGAACCTCATCTGTGAGGGGGCATGGGAAAGACGACAATTAGATTCATTATGTTGAAACACTGAAGAGTATTTTCGACATCTTACAGCCTTAGAGGGGAAAAAGGGGTGGGGGAAGGGAGCTGACAAAACAAAATAGAAACAAAAAGAAAATGAGAGCCCTGCTCTCAATTGCCGGCCGGAACTCATTAGCCGAGCTAGTTAAGGAGAAAAAAGGGACATTTTTGGGACATTGTGTAGCAGAATGAGGTAGGGAAGGATTAGAGCACAAGAGAAAGAAAAAAAAAAAAAAAAAAATCAGTAATTTAGTAAAAGGGTTCAATAACGGGATTAACCCTTCATGCTCAAATCACAGGCAAAATGAGGGGATGACCATGCTCAGAGCTGCTGGAAGCCAATCAAACTAAACACTCCCCCTCCCCCACAAGGGAGCTCTGGGATAAAGAGCCCCCCTGCGTTAGCAGGGGGCATAATCGGAAACCTTCATTTGGAATTAATTTGGACATTCACTTCAGGCCTGTGGTCCTGAACAGCAGCCAGGGTAGCAATTAAAGTGAAGGCACACACGGCAGTACCTCAGCAGCTAACTTTACACTGGGCAGTGGGACATCAATTATAGTCACCCACACCCCTCCCTTCCTGAAATGTATGATGGAAAGATTAACAGTTTACATTCCTGACACTCATGCAATCTGTGACGACGCAAGCCATTTGAACTTTCACTTCTTCTTGGTTTATGACCGTGGAGCCAAAGACCATCTGCCTCCTGTGTGGCACTCAGAGAGCCTGCAAAACAAAAAGTTTCTCCCTCTCCAGGGCTGACCGGGTGGCTACTCCTCATCATCCCCAGGTACCGATCATCCCTTGCCCCCTCTCCTCATCTGGGGTTGGTCCTCTCCCCCCCTCCCCAGACTGCCCCCAGCGGTGGGGCTGGGGGGGCTGCTTCCCTTCCTCCCCAGTGTCTCACATCCAGAAGTCCCCACAGACTGGAGTGGCAGGGTGGACTGTGGTACCACAATCGAGGCTTAACTAAGCCCTGGCTCCCTATTTTCCATCTGACTTTTCTTCCCTACAGCCCAGAGCTGTGGCAGCTCAGAGAATGAGTGCACATGGAGACGGGCATCAGTTCTGGAAATGCACCTCCCTCCACGACTTGCATCTGTCCCCACCAAAAGCAGTGTCACTGCCACCAGGCCTCCATCTGGTGGCAGCCAAGAGCTGGGAAGGCACACCACCCGAGTTCGGAAAAGGAGAGCTGCCCAGCAGCTGCTCGCTCCTCTAACCCTCCTCTCCCTGGCTGTCCCCAGGCAACGCGAGCTTGTTCCCAAACTCAGGTTGCCAGAGTGGTGTGCAGTAAGGCGCTTGCAGCTTCTTGGCCCTCTGCACCACCAAGCTGGCTCGCAAGGCACAATTCTGGCTGCAAATTTCATATTCTGTGACCTGCCATTTTTTGAAAGATGTTTTTTTTGCACCACATAGAAAACAGCTTGTGGACTAATTTTATGGTCCACAGGTTGAACTGTGACATGGCTGCAAGGGATCTGCTTATCAACCTGCAGGATGTTTTACTGTGATCAGGCTGCAAGTGAGTTGTTCATCAACCTGCTGGTTGTTTTATAGTGAAGGGGTTTGCGAGGGTAATCATTCACCAGGTCATTTTACTGTGGCAAGGTTGCGAGTGCACCAGTCCATGGTTTGCGCTGTCATGACAGGGCTGTGCATACATTTCACATCCCTATCGCATGCCATTTTCAATGAATGGCCAGTGTTCAGGATTGCAGAAATTTGCATAAAGTTATTTTTTTGCACAAGCTAAAAGAGGCGCAGCACTCCCCCCCCAAAACAATTTTCTTAGGGAATTTAGTGTTCATGAAAGGTGCGCAATTGAAAGTAATGTTGATTGAAGTACTCCGTTTTATCCACATGACTGATACAGCATGGCCTATCACAGTACCCTGCCAATGTGCCACAACCCAGTCATGAAGGTTCCACCATCAAGTGAAAAGGGCAGCTCAGATTCCATGCCCTTTCAGTCCTTTGCCTCTCAAGAGAGGCTACCAACAAGGATGGCAATTGTGTAGGGGGATTTGTGATGTGGATGCCTGTTCACCGAGGCAGGGCTGAGAAACACTGCAACCATTTTGCAAAGTTCATCATACAGGCATCAGTGAACAATTTCAGCCACCACTGACCTGAGTTGAATTAGAACCAGTGACACAGAGTCACTGGTAATGCAACTACCCTAAATCATATCACTTATTCAGGACGGGATTGAACTGCACTGCGTTTGAGTGTATCATTCTTGCTGTACATATTTTTTGTTCTGTGCCCCTTCTCCTGGGTCATTCCTGGAAATGAGCCCTTGTGCATTTCCTGGGTACCAATTTTCAATAAGTTGTCCAGACAGATACAGCTCACACATGGCTGTCATGCTGTCTGCCCAAGCATTTTGATTTTGACAAACTTTTTTTTTTAAACAGTACAAATGCGTAAGTGATTGGCCCCTCAGAACATTTAAAAAATTAAATAGAATTAATTTAAATGTCATATTGGAGAGTTGAGCTGCAGACATTCTGTGAGGAGAGTCCCGACAGCCAACCAGTTTTACGTTTTACCCCTCACACATGGTCGACTGCCAGCACCATTCCCTGTATGATCCAGTTAAAAAAAAAAGACATGGCAAGTTAGAAGTTGGTGCCCCACTGTAAAACCGCTCTATTGAACCTGCAGCGCGACTGTACAAGGCTGCTGTGCACAGGTGGTGCATGAAAGTTTTCCTTGCTTTTAACATCCTGTGCTCCAGCCCCCTCCCCCCAAACTGTGTAGCTGGGTTTAACAAGAAGTTGCATCTTAGAAACATAGAAATCTGTCAGCACAAAAGGACTACTTGGCCCATCTAGTCTACCCTTTCCCTCCCGTCTAGTCTGCCCTTTTCTCTCCCATGGCTCCTTCCATCTAGTCTGCCCCTTTCCCTCCCATGGCTCTTTCCATCTAGTCTGCCCCTTTCCCTCCCATGGCTCCTTCCATCTAGTCTGCCCCTTTCCCTCCCATGGCTCCTTTGCCATAATGTCCTTACTCCCTTCTTTCTTTCTTTTGTACCCTTGCCCCTCATGTTCAATCCCTTATTGGTATCCCATGCCCTTTTGAATTCCTCCATCGATTTCACTCCTACCACCCACTCTGGTAGCTTAATCCAGGAACCCACCACCCTTTCAGTAAAGTACTGTCCCCTTATATTTCCTCTGAAATTGCCTCCCTCCAGTTTTAAGCTGTGCCCCTTTGTTGAAGTGTTATCATAAAATGCTCCCTTCCCTCACCACATTTATTCCCTTCAAATATTTAAAGGTTTCTATCATGTCCCCACTCTCCCTCCTCATCTCCCGTGCGTACAGGCCAAGCTCCTCAAGCTGTTCCTCACAGATCTCTTGTGCAAGCCCAGAACCATTTTGGTAGCCCTTCTCTGGACCCATTCCACTCTATCTTTGTCCCCCTGCAAGTGCGGTCTCCAGAACTGTACTCCATACTCCAGGTGTGGCCTAACCATGGACCTGTACAGCGGCACGATCACCTCCCTCCTCCTCGCGATATCTCTACCTGTGCATGCCAGCATTCCGTTTGCCTGGCTAGACTTGCCTGCGGAATGAAACTGTAAAAAGCAGAAACAAAATTATCTGAGGGGTAATTTGAGCCTCTAAGTGTACTTTGGTTCTGGCGTGCCTGACTTAGATGGGAGTTCATTTAAGAGAAAAGCTGACTGCACTTTATACCTTCTTCTAAAGGAAGGTAGTATGGTCCAATATGGTGAGCTAGATCTGCAAGCCAAGGATGGGGGTGGGGTTCGAATCCCATCCCAGTCACTGTGAGACCGTAAGCACATCACTTGAGTCCCCCTGTGTGTCAGTCTCTCTCCTAGCTACAAACTGGGCAGCAGCAGGATCCCACTAAAAATGAGATGTTGCATCTCAGCTTGGCTAATCTGGAGAACATGTGATGAATAAAAACAAAACTTACCTTCTGATCAGGAAGCATGGGGTTACTTTGCAGAGGGTTGCTCTGGAGTGCATTTAAGTGCCCATTTAGAAGTGCTGTGGGGCGGTCGTGTTCGCAGAAGATCGTCCCATTGATGTAGTGAAACCTGTCCCCAGGTACAAGTCTGTTTCTGCAGGTGGCGTATGTGAAACACTGTGAGGAACACCAAAGATGACCCTGAGTTAGGAGATCATTTAGCGAGACACACCAGTATATTGTGGGGAACGGTGATCAGAAGAGGACAGCAACTAAAGGCAGCATAAACTATACAAGCCAGGGTAATTCAAGGGCCAATACTACATATGCTTAATTACAATTTGTAGGGTCTCTCCTCACCTGCAAAGTAACAGTCGACAGACTGTGCCCTTCCTCTGGCAGGACTGGTGAGGAGTTAATATCACAGCTGAGTCAAATGCCACCTTCTTATTGGCGGGAGGGGGTGAGCAAATGCTAGATGGCCCACTCCCTGTGAGTACAGCATATTATTTCGGTGAAGTACTTGGATCTCCCCCCCCCCAACCTGCCAGACCCAGCGTGGGATTTAGAGTTCCAGCTGGTACGTAGCCAGACATGCCTATTGCAGACTGTGAGGTCCATCAAAACATTTACCAACATCAGATGTGGATTAGCTTGGCTGTGCTTTTATGATGCCTGTTAAACAGTCCCAGTCATATCTCCTCAAGTGCCTGTCAAACTCCACCGACCACGCTGGTCAAATCTAGACAGGGGTCAAAGTCTTCACTTGGGTTTATTCACAGTCTACTCTTGGGTTTATTCTCAGACAAATTTTATAAAACAACCCTGTTTCTCAGACACTGTTTATGGGCCCCTATAACAGTGAGCTCCCTGCATTCAATAAGCAGCATAGGTTTTCCACACTCAAAACCATGAAAATGCTTTGCTTGCCCCTCGTTACTCCTCAAAACTATAACTGCATACCCCTGTGTATACAAATTATTTGCCTTGCACCTATGCTTCACAAAACCACCCCTGCTCCTTCAATAGTCAACATTATTTCCCCACCTCCACCACAAATAGCACTTAATTGGCACAGGAAACTGACCTTCACGTGGTACACGTTGCCTTGTGCTCTCATCACCATTTCGCTGGCAGGAATGGACTGTCCGCACGCACTGCAGGCCCCACTGTTGCCAAACAACCTGCAACAGAACATGCAGAAAGAAAATGTAAATTACAGGGTCTTAAGCTTTTCTGTAACTCAGGCAACTTACAGTTACTCAGTGCATTCGTCTGATCATTTTTACACCTCAATAAAAAGAAAAGTTTCAGCTTAAAAAAAAACAAAAAAAACAACAAAACACTGACATGAGCAGCTGTGAGGGAAAGAACATTACAATGCAAGGCCGAACAGGATGCAGTCCTATATACATGTATTTTATAGACACCACGTAAGGTGTCTGTTAGAGAATGTGATCTAGCGTGTTCTTTGGGTGAGAGAACTTTGAACTGAAAATTAACAGTTCAAGCACCATAAGGACGCAAGCCATGGCACTCAAACCTTTAAGAGACACCCTAAGAGTCACTGTAGCTATATTTTTTTAAAAAAAAAATAAAATAAATAAATCAATGTTTCGATTTAAACTTTTAACAAAAAAAAGTTAACATAAAAGTGCTCCCTTAGAGGTAGCTTACCTTTCACAGGGCTTCCCAAACAGAAAAGATGGTGCAGTCGCAGTGGAGGGGAGTAGTCTAAAGCTAAGGGGTTTTAAAGTCCCCAAATGTACTCAGCAGCCTAAATAATGCCACAGAAATTCCATCTTATAATAAATGGCCAACTTTACTGAAAACTTTCATGCAGTTCAAAACAAAGACTTGGCCTGTTCCTGACATCATAACATTTCAACGTGTGTAATGACTTGGTCACATGGAGACTTTAAGCTTCTGAGTCAGTCTACCTTCCTGTTCAGGGATCCCTACAGCCCAGTGGGGAACAACACTGGGGCAGACAAGAGCCGAAGCAGTGCTTCTGCCTTTCCTTACCTAAAAGTGCTCCCTGTTTCAAAAGTGGTCGATTCCATTCTTTCAAACGCAGAGCGTGAGATTCTCTTATGGTTGCCACAGGCTTTCATGTGGCACTCAATCTCAATGCCAATTAGCTAAATTAATGTTCTGGATTTATAACCCACAACAATGGTTCAGATGGAGGATTAATTATGCAGACCACTGACATCTTAGTGCGTATACAGTCCCTTCTGTCATTATGGCCACAAAAGGGCACGGATAGTGCGGTAAGCACTCCCAAGCTCAAGCTGGTCAATTCCTTGGTTACCTGGTAGGTAACCTCATTGGGGTGCATCCAATTTAGGTAACATTTTCTAAATATTTTTTCTCCACATCAAAAAGTAATTATCCTGAACTGGGGCTCATTATCTGTTATAGTATACCACAGAAAATGTATTTATTTGTTGACTGGGTAGGTGGACGGGTCCAAGAACCATTTTCAGTCATGACCTGGGCCATGAAGATGGCACAGTAATACAGCAAGTACAAAGCATCAGGAGACTTTAATAAGCACTGTGGCTTTAAGTACAGGAAAATAAATTATACATAAGTGGTAAAAATAAAAAAGGGGGTAGATTATACAGTTAATAATAAAAATTACAACACAGCAAACAAAAATAGCACTGAACCAGCAGGCAATTTCAATACAACGTTAAGACATGGCAGAGGAAGGTTACAAATAAACAGGGTTATGTAATGCAGTGCCAGGGTAGAGGGATGAGGAAAATTTGATGGTTACAAGATGAAATCTGCCAGGGGAGCAAGAGCAAGTGGCAGAGGACAGCAGGTGGGACCTGTGGAGAGAGTAGAAATGCCGTGGGGAGTCACGCCTTAGAGACAGAAGGAGGAAGGAGAAAGGGGGAAGTAGCTGGTTTATGGATGGCCTTGTAAACAGTACAGGCAAGGTAGGAGATAGCCACGTCTGGCTTGAGGGAGCCAGCCAAGGTCCTGTTGGAGGATGCAGTGGTGGGTGGGTGGTGTACTGAGCCATAAGGGCAAAACGGCAGAAATTGTTATAAGTGGTGTTTAACCGTCACAGGTTAGTAGAGGAAGTATGGGAATAGATGGGGGAGCAGTAATCCAGTAGAGGGAGGGGGGTTACGCTGAGCAATGGTGAGTCGGACTTCTGGGGTGAGGTAACAGATTAGGCAGTAGCTGATCCCCAGTCTCTGGTTAATGCGGCTGATTAGGATCTCACTATGGTCGGAGAAGATAAGGGCAGGGTCAAGGGTGACACCCAGGTATTTGAAGAAATATGACTGTCTTGAGGAGCGAGCCATCAGGGGCTAGGATGTTGAGTGTTGTGGGCTTGCGCCAGTTTGGCTAGCCTGGGCTTGAAGCCGAAGAGCACTGCCTTCATCCTTTTGGTCTGACCAGCAGTCGTTTTGTAGTGAACCATTTGTGGGCTTGTCTATAGTTAGGGGTAAGTGAAGTGGAGAGGTTGGTCAGGGATTTATCACTCTGGTACAGGATAAGATCATCTGCATATAGTAAGGAGTGACAAGAGAGACAGTACTGGGGGAGAGAGTTTATAAAGAGGGATAAAAGAACAGGCCCCAGTACAGATCCTTGAGGGACACCAGTGGAGACAGGTAGTAAAGAGGAGCTAGCACCCCCCGTACAGACCATTTGGGTGTGGCCAGAGAGGTAGTTGTTAAACCAGTCCGTGGTGACAGGGGACAGTTCAAGACCACCAGGTTTGTCGAGTAGGATATTGTGGTTTACCATGTCAAATGCTTTGGAGAGGTCCACAAAGACAGCGCTGGTAGCATCCAGTCATCCATTTTGGAGGACATGGTCAGAGAAATGGGCCAGTGCTGTAGTGGCCTTTTCTGAAGCTGTGTTGCTGGGGGAAGAGGAGGTTCTATTTAGTCATAGTCTGTAACCTGGTGGCGAACAATCTTTTCCAGTAGTTTACTTGGGGGGGAAGAGGGTATAGATATAGGGTGGCAATTGTCCATATTACTAGGGTCTCCAGATTTACAGACAGGGATGACCCTAGCCTTTTTCATACAGAGGGAACTGAGGCACTGGCAAAGGAGAGATTGAAAATCTTGGTGAGGGGTTTTGCAACTGCTTGGGCCATGATCTTGTGGAAGTGGGGGGAGAGGCCATCACTACTGGCACTACCCTTGTTGGGGGAGGCTCAGAAGGAGTTTAAGTGCATCACTGGGGCAGATGGCCCTGAAGTAGAATGGAGGGCAGTGGGGAGAGAGGTAAGCTGGTCTAGGGCAGGAGGGCTGAGATTTAGAGAGGGCAGTTTGCAGAGGTATTCATCCCAGTTAGTAAACTTGTTATTAAGCGAGTCAGCAACATCTGCTGGGTCACTCAAGGGACCATTAGGAGTGTTGAGTTGGAGCAGGGGTAGTTTAGCCCCTTGGGCCAGCAGGGAGCTGATTACTGACCAGAAATATAACTCGGTTTACCAAGGCTGTAAGATTGAAGGTTGCAGACACAAGCAGCCGTACTGAAGTTGATAAGTCATTTACAGTGGTTATGCAGGTTTCTGTATTCATTCCATAGTCGAAGGGAGGAGGATTTAAAGGATGCCCACCTGGCAGCATACTCCATCAGTCTTGTAAGGTAAGATAACAATATTAAGTATAGATGTTTCATCCAGAATGGATAGTGAGAACATTATCCTGATAAATCATCCAAGCCTATCCAGCCAAAAATTATCCATGATCCAGCTCACTGCTACTGAGTAAGACAGATTCACAGGACAGTGAGTGCCTACTGTGGAAAAGGAATCAGAGTTACCTGGTGTAGCGTTCCTATTGGGTGCCAGCATGGCTCAGTGGGTAGCACATCTGCCTCTGGACCAGAAGGTTGTGGGTTCTCGTCCCACACCAGGATTGGACTTGCACCTAAAAATTGCTGGCATCCGAGTGCAGTATTGGGGGGGTTACTGTACTGCTGGGGTGTGCCGTCCTTCGGATGAGACGTTAAACCGAGGTCCCTTCTACCCATCCTGGTGTTGTCCTGGTGGGTGTCCAGGTGGAAGTAAAAGAACCCAGGGCACTCTTCGCAAAGAACAGGGAGCATTCCTGGTGTCCTGGCCAACATTCCCCTTCCCATAAACTGGTTCATGCAACTATCCAGGCTGTGTGTGGGTTATGATGTGCAATATGGCCACCACCACACATTCAGTCACTTCACTACCAGTCTAGCATTGCTTGTAAAGCGCTTTGGGATACTGTGTATGAAAAGCGCTATATAAATGCTGGTGCTTCTTCTTCTTGATTCTTCTATTGTTTGTGCCACAAATCTGAGGAGATCAGGAAAATGAAATGGCTGTTCTGAGCATCTGCAGGTGTCAAAATAGGACACTGGACCACTAGGAAAATGTTGGCAGATTATGTATTGGTCTAGTAAAATGTATTTTTAAACTAGCCCTGCTGGCGAGTACTGGAGAGTATAACATTTCAATAAATGTACCAGTTGGGCCAGAGGATACCTCTATGGGATCTATGGAGTTTCACAATTACTATCCTTACTGGCTAGTGACTATTCATTTAATTTTGACCACTGCTGCATTAAATTACTTTATTCTATTTACTGCTGTATGAAGTCTGAAAAACCTACGCAACAAACACTTGCATATTAAACTGTGTTGCCCTGTCCAGAGCAGACTTCAGAGAGACCCAATTTACAAGCAGTGCAACACAGTTTTGTTTAAAAGAAAGGCAGTGTGGCCCAGGGACTAGGACATGAAACTGTGAACCAAGAGGGGTCCCTGCTAGTTCAAATTCCACCACAGCCACCGATTTACTGTGTGACCTTGAGAAAGCCACTTGGCCTACCAGAGCTTCTGTCACTTTTAGCTTTAAAACTGGGTAGAAGCAAGACCCCAATGGGAAAAAAAACAAACACCACGCACACACACACACACACACACGCACGATCTTGCATTGCATTTAGGGCATACTGAACAAAAACACACACAAGTCCAAGCCCTGAACGACTTGTACCGTTGTGTGTAAGCCAGTGTTAAATGTAAAACACACTGACCTGCCCTAAATCACAAAGAGATTCATACAGTGATGTGTGAGTGAGCGTACAATCATGCACTTACTTGGGGCATTTTTACTCAAATGTCTTTTATAAAAAAAAATTTAAAAAAAAGTACCTTAATTGTATTTATGTCATCCCATTTCCTGTGCAATAATTTCGCTACTGAAATTCTTAATCTGAAATACACAGTGCTAATGAGTTACGGGCGATGGATGGGGGAGGAGATTTGGGACAAGTCCTACAGTGGAATCCCGGGAAGGAAAATCCTGTGACAGTTAGCCATATGGGTGCCAGTCCTGCCCACCATCTCCCTGGTATCTCAGTTTAGATGGCATGCAACAGTCCAGCTGTTGGGATCAAACTTGAATCTGTAGTTCAGTGAACCCGAGAGGACATCAGGCACGTCACAGTGGTGATGCCAAGGAGGGCTGCCATATGCTGATCTGCAGTCCCCCCTTCCCCAAAGCAGTGATGTATCAGAGTTTTTATTGAACTGTGGGCTTCGAGAGTTCCGAGTCCCCAGCAACACTGGTCTTGGCCAAGTCATCTGAAACAGAAGGGACTGAATACCACATCCTATCCCAAGTACATTATCCCATGCTCGTTCAGTCATGTGACTACATGAGAGAAGCCAGACACAACTGGTGACGGCTTTGAGAAAGTTCCACTTAAAGCTTGGATAAAAGCCGGACAGAGCTTGTAAAAAGTTGATTAAATAATAGATAAAACATTAACCAAGCCAATCTCCCCTCCCCCCAAAAACCAAGCATTAAGACTCCAGTCTGGAACCATGTCACAGCTGTGCCAGACACAGCAGTGAAGATGCAGGTACGGAATGGGATCTTGCTTGGAAAACAAATGAAAAAGCAAACACCAATTAAGGGGGGGAAAAAAATCTTCTCCCCAACTGCCGACTGGAGTAAACCAGTAAAATGTTGATCTAGTCTGGAGGTAAGAGACACAGGGTTAAATTCTTTGCACACACACCCCACCACGCATCCTCCTCCCCCAAGACACATGCACACACACACACACACACTCTATTACTTATCGACAAGCACAGGACTTAAGTAAACAGGCCTTTTCTTGTATTGATTGACTAGTGCTAAATTAGTTTTTTGTTTTTTTTTACCTTCCCCCTCCCCCTGTGTGTTCCATGGCTGGCAATAATTTTCTTTCAATAAGAACGAACTTAAACAAATACAGCCTGAACGGTGCTATGATTACCGTTTACTTAACAGATGTGCCAGCACCAAATGAAATTGCAAATCCCCCCCCCACACCTCCTTTTATTTCTATTAAATTATGAGAACTGCTCTATTATTAAATGTTTTCCTGAAGAGATTACAGTCCCTGCAAAATCTATTATTATTCTAGGCTCCGCAGTAATTGATGCTTCTGGCTTTTAATATCCTGTCCCCGGCTCTCTGACACAATCCACTCGAACAAGACCCAGCTCGCTCCAATCTAATAAAGAGCCCAGTAATGAATTTTCGATCTTAATTCAAACAGTAATTTAGTGAACAAGAAAGCCCTGTTATTCCTCCTAATTAATATTTGTGTTCACTCACTCACTTGGGGGGAGGGCCCGAGGTGGTGAATAGCTCATTACTGGAGCAAAAAGTCCCCCCCCCCACCTCAAATGCAGCTGCAGCATGATTTTTAACAGGCACAACTGCATCATTTTGAAGCCCTGCCAAAACGTCTTTGGGCACTATGTTCCCACATCCATTGGTCCCCCGACTTGAGATTTGAGGCCTGGGACCCCCAGTACTTCCCCAGCCAGGAAGCAAGTGTTCTGCACCATCACATGATTGTGCAGGCAAAGCACAGGACATATACAATTTCATGAGAACTTTTTTTTTTTTTTAAACTTAATTTACACACCTTATTTACGCTTACACACATAAAACATTCCCTTAACATCCAGAACAAGTCCCCATTTCTTCTGTCATTATGGGGAGATGGTATCTTAAACACTTCTAAAGCCAAGCCATGTTGGACCTTGTCCATAGTGATAGGGCAGCCTGCACTTCTCTAGTAACCAGCATTCCAGACAGACACAAGACAGACACAAAAGCTCTATAGGGTGCCACAGATGTGCCTGGTGGAGAAGAAAGGAAAAGGACAGGGATTTAGTTGTATATAGCTTTACACGAACTGCATCACAAAGTGCTTTACAATCCAGGAGAGAGAAATTAGATAAACGTTGCCGCCATTTTCAACTTAGTGAGAGACTAAGAGCTCTGAGGCATTCAGTGAGTCAACTGCTCCGCTAGGATTCCAAGCCTGGGGCTACCTGGTTCAGAGTTCTGTGCTTTAACCAGTGGCCCACACTGCCTTTGAAATGCTATGAGTCAACCTCACTCCCTCTCATTCTCCATACAAGCAGATGACAGGGCCCTTTTCCCACATCTCTGGGGAACAATTTAGCCTGAGCACAGATCAAACATGGCAAAACCCCTTCAAACATTATGGCCACGGTTCACACCCAAGCATCCCAATTCCCCATGGCACAGGTCCGAGTCTACACTCCTACCCAGGTCCACGCAGTCACCTCAGCATCATGCCTTGATATGCAACAGTCCAGTACTGGGAGTCAAACCAGAGTCTGAGCTTGCACCTCTGCTCTGCAGCCCAGCACACACTAGGCCAGGAATGGGCATCAACCTCATGTCCGAGGTGTCAACTCTGCATCATGTCCCAGTCCAGGACTGGGAGTTCATCATGGTCCCCCTCCTAAATCCAGTTTCCCTATATCCACATGGGCAGCTTTCAGATCTCAGCTTACAACAAGAGGGAAGTTTGGTCTGCTGATCAGAGCACACGCCTGTGTACCTGAAGACTGAGGTTTGAATCCAACAACCACCACTTACTGTGTGACTTTGAGCAACTCACTTAACCTCCTTGTGTTTAACCTTTCTAAAATTACTGGATAGAGTCAGTTAAAACCCCAAACCAGTACCTAAAATTTTCCATTACACACTGCATTATACAAGAGTGTGTGTAATGGAGAATTGCTCCGCTCTTGCATACAGCATCGCACACTGCAACAGCGAGCGTGAAATATAACTGCTTTCATTTTCAATTCACTCACACACCCCTAAGTCCTGCAAAATATTAAACTACCACACTGTTTCACGTCCTCCACGTGAACTAAAACATTTTCAAAACCAACGTTTCATAAAGTTGAAAGTTTAAAAGAACCGAGATTTTCCAGTTTAGAATACAAGTGCACGGTCACCCAATGAGCTTCTCTACAGCTTTTTTTTTTTGAACCAGTAATTTACAAACTAATCGGCAACAGTGTATTTACACACCTGCTGTGTGGGATACCTTAACAGACCACTCAACCTTTGATCTCATGAATTCTCACACCTCGGGTGTGTAAATAAAACTTGTAACATATGGCCAACACTAATAATACCCCTCAAAGCCCATAAAAGAACAAATCTCCAATACCATTGTTCATTTCTCATCATACTATAGTTGGGAGCTTGCAATATTTTTGCTTAGAGTTCTGATAGCCCTGCAAGGAAGAATATTTCAGGCATGCTGAAAAAAAAAAACAATAAAAAAAAAAAAACAACTGTCTTTCACCTTAACTGTCACATACTGCGAGAGCCCGCCAACATTTATTTATTTATTTATTAGCTTTTGGTAACTGGGTAAGTGCGCTAGGCAACAAACCTGCCTATTTTCAGGCACGACCCGGGAGAGTACAGGCCATAGAAATGACAGATTTACAAATTACAATAAAAGTAAACATAATACAGGAATAATAAGTATCAACATACAATGCAGATAAAGTGACAGAATTGTTTCAATGTACAATGCATGATACATCAACATAAGATTAGATCCTAGACACAAGCCAGCAAGCAGGTATAGTTAAATCATGAACATTTATGACATGAAAACACACTAATTTTACAATCAAGTGAAAAGGAGAAAATTACCTGGATTCGTATATTTATTCAAAATACCAGAATATTGGACTATGTTATTTACCAGCTATACCATCTTGAGATTCTGATGACATGTTTGAACCTCTCCACCTTTGCTCTCGCAGTTCACATGTCATCAAAACCTCTAGGTACTGTAGCCTCATAATGTACAGTCTCCTATCCAATATCTTGTCACACACTGTTGCCTATGCATTATTCTGTTGCCCATGCATTATTCTTTAATGTACTCTACCTCTGCACCGACTGAATCATGTGGTATGTCTGAAAAGGCATTAACATTTTCTATCCTTCATTTCCTGGACTGTAAAGTGTTTATTGATACAGCTGTATGAAATGTGCAACAAGAAACCCCGTATCTTTGCTTTATATTCAGAAAGGCTGGCCAACTTGATTCTTTTTTTTTTATCAAGTTTTGTTGATGGGTATTATTTGAAGCAATGCTTGATGCGATTTGCAGCTCTGTACTATTATCCATTTGGTACAGGGGACAGCAGCGTGTGTACATGAAATGCACTCCAGAAAAATCAAACGAAGATGAAGGGTTTTTGCATGTTTGCCTCAGCTGCAGGGCTGCATCCCAAACACTGAAGAAATGAGGGCATCGAATCCGCTGGACAGGAGTAGCTACTGACAAAGGCTGGTAGACATGGTGGTCATCGACTTAACCCCCCGTTTCACGGAACAGGTTTATAAAACATTTCCTTTACTACCCAAGATCTATTTCAAGCAAGTGATGGCTCTGAGGTGGGAATAGGGTCCAGATGGCCACTGTGAAAGGTCCCGTGAGCCAGAGTCAGGAGAATAGGGCAAAAGTTGGCACTGTCAGAGCTGGAGTCTCTCTATGCAATGGGCAAAAAAAAAAAAAACTATTACAGATACTGCGAGGGGGCCTGCGTCTACAAACAGGATAAACAAAGAATGACAAATCTGAGTGAGGGAAAAATTTCCTCTTGTATCTCCAAGCCACCTTAGAATCAGAGACTGGGTCCCTTAGTGAAAACCAGAATTAGAACATGTAGCTACTAGACCTGAATGCACTCCCCCTGAGTCTACGTTTCATTAAGGACAATATTAGAGTTCGTAAGATTCAGCCACGATGTGGAGTCTGCCTGTAAATATGAAGAAAAACAGCAAAAATGTGAACTTTACTTTTCCTTCTCTGTCCAGGCCTCCTTTATTAAACTCTTAGCTAGCGTCAGCATGTGTCACGCTTCATTTCTCTGGCCTGCCTGACTCTTTAATCGATTGAAATATTATTAAAAAACGTGCTGGCACTTCAATAGAAGCCGCAGTCTCACTCTCTCCCTCCTTTTCGGCTCCCATCCAGCCCAGGCTGACTGATATTGATGGATGAGGCACCAGAGAAGAGATTCCGAGATGCAGAAATTAAAATCTCCCTCTATAACTGTAGAATCTCACACACACACACACACACACACACACACACACACACTTTTCTAAGAAGTCTCTCAACAATCCAAAACAAACTTTACCCCCACCCCCATAGTAATTTTACTGTCAACTCTCTGCCAAAGCAAATAACAGTGTATAAGTAAAAATGGAGCACCTCTGCTGGGATAAAGGAAGAAAAACTAGATCTCGTTTTTAATTAATTTCTTGCACATGAACTTCATAAGAACATCATTTGATTATTTTCTGTTCTGTTAGCCTCTTACTTTCCCCATTAGAGCCGTTGGATTCACAGTAAATTAACAGTGGCATTTGGGAACAGGGTTGAAGGAATGCCGTAGTTGTAGTTCTGAGCTCCGAAGTTACTTTCCTGAGATGGGAACTAAATTTGCCAAAGTCAAACACTACTGTATGCTTGTTTGGGAGGTATGGCTTTAGGAGTAGCCTTGTTTGGAGAGTGCCTGCTGGGTTTTGGATAGCAGTGATCTACGTGCACATCCAATCAGAGGATAGTAACATCAGCGCCTTGTTTTCCTGAAAAGCGGTCATTGACACATCCTAGATCGTAATCCACGTACACATCCAACTGGAGGACATATCAGTTCTTTTTTTTGTGGAAAGCTATCGTTGAAAGTTCCTAGAGTGTCATCCACCATTTCAAAAGAATCTGCTCCAGTGAGCCACCTCATGGCACTGTAAGCTGTCGGTGCTAGGACCACCTGGAAACTTTTGCTAGCTCAGGCCGCCCAAGCAGACATGCGTCACTGCTGCCTATATGACGTGGGTGGCACTATCATGCCTCAAGTTCCCCTGCTAGAGACAAGCTAGGAGGATCAAATGCACCGATAGGGACCAAAGCAACCAGAACCAAACCTGTCATACAGGGCAGTAGATGAAAACATGAGTATTATAATACTGAAATCTGGCATAAGAGGAGAACTAGTGTGCAACAACAGGCAGGATAGTCACCAGGGCCACCCAAAAAAGGGGAGGGAAGGAAGGAAAGCTGCGGATCATGAAGGAGATTCTCGAAGATCTACTGTCACGGTAAGTAACTATTCAGTCTTCAAGGACATTTCCCTCCTCTGAGCCATATTATGGGACGTAAGCAGTACCAAAGCACCGATGGAAGGAGGAAGGTTCTCCATACCCTGAGTCAGGAGGCCTTGCAGGTCAGCAAGACCAAATCTGGCACATCTACAAGAGACTATGTCCAGACTGTAATGTTTAGTGAAGGTGCGAAAAGTACTCCAAGTGGCAAAATCAAGAGCAGAGATCAGAAAGCCATAAGTATAGCTGTCACTTCAATATTCAGTGCTGCAGGCAGTGACAGCACATTGTCAGGCTGTGACTATTACACCCTTTTCACTTAAAAAGAATCAAGCAGATACATATTGAGCATAATAAAGAAACTGCTGCATATGTTCAGGCTGCAAGTGGGAACGATGTGGCTGGACAATATCTCCTGCAGTACTGAAGAGGTGCTCCGAGGTTATGCTTGTCGGGGACACAAGATATTTACATGCAACCTGGGACAAAGCAGGACATTAATGTTGACCCTCTTTTTCCTACTGGAACACCAAAAAGCGATTAAAGTCCCACTTGGCTCATCCAAATAATTAAGTGAACAACTGCGCAGCAGAATGCGGCAACAAACTTGTCCTCTGCCGCTGCTTGTTCTGCAGAGAACTCGTGAGCAGCAACCAATCATAATGATGCGCTTTTGTAACCTGAGGCACAGTGTCATGGGCCTGTGTAGCCAGCTCACTGTCTTCCTGCATCAGCAGGCAATCTCATCGTCAGTGGCATGCCACCAGCCACCACTGTCATTTGGGCTGTCACTGCCACTCATTCCAGTTGTTCCAGAACTGTCTGACCCACCAGCATCCTCTGAATGGAACAGGTTCATCTCCCTCATGACTCCCTCCGGTTTACTGCACAGTTGCTGCTGGTACTCTGACTTTGCATGGCCAAACACAGTGCCTCATATTTAATACTATGGTCTTAGGACAGCACAAGGTCAAGGCCCATGAGTGTTGTCCCCACTACTCAGTGGTGGTACCCAATGTTACCTTCCTGAATAAAGTTAAAGTTTCTCTTAATGATGGCCAGGTTTGGTGCATTAATTAAATCCCCAGGCAGGTGGTTCCACAACCTTATGGCTCTTGGTACAAAGGAGTATTTCCTGAGTTCAGTTCTAGGTACAGTGCCTGCCAAATGGCACTTATGTTGTCTCATGACATACTTAAGGTTCTTATATACACACACACACACCAATCCTAGTTCTCTCACTAGTACACAGTCATCCAGTATTTTGTACAGAAACAGCATGTCACCCCTAGTTCTTTGGGTTAAGGACCATATGCCTATGTCCTCTAATCTGTACTCATATGCCCCCGCATCTAGGAATGAGTTTAATAAATTTCCTTTGAGATTTTTCAAGAATTTTACTTTTTTTTTTTTTTTTTTTTTTTAATACATGGGCTCCATAGCTATGAGCACTAATCCTTGAGACCCAATGCAAGTTTTGTACTCGGGTAGGAGAATGGATTCTGACCTAGAGAAAAATGACCTGGCACACAGTTGATTAGATATCCAGTTTTATTTGCCACCATCCTACACTGGGTGCTATTCTTGAGGTCATTACTTACATAAATACCCAGGTCCTTCTCCGTGCCAACAACTCAGTTTAGTCCCAAGGATGCAGTACTCCTGAGAACTGTTGTTTCTGTCGAAGTGCAGATTTGAATCTTGGGTCTGGCATTGCTGGGAACATGCAAATAGTACTGTCATGCACAGTTGCAAACTATTATCTTTAACTCCCTGGTAAGCCAGTCAATGATTTTCTTTGACAGGTTCTGGAAACAAGTCCATAGTGCTGCACTCCTGGAAACTCTTTATGGTTGACGTGAGATGGACAGCTGGAATGACCTCACTCAGTGAAGATGTAATGGAGGTTGGGTCACTGGTGCATTTCTCAAAGGGAGACAGAACCTGGACAATGCCCTCAGTGATGCTCCAACCCTGGTGTAGCAGCACCCCACCAATAACCTGCTAGATGGATAACTCATGTAGAACATGATTCTGTTCCAGCAAGCATTGCAACATATAAAATGTGCTGTTCCATTGTGTACTGACACTTTGGATTAGCCGATGGCTGGTAAACTAAGCTAGTCATGAACAGTTTGCAGCTCTCTGGTTGCCTTACCATAATGATGGAAATGGCTACAGATGTCTCTTGAAGTATCAACGATATAAGAAGCACCCACATTGCTTTGGAAAGCACCAGTGACCACAAGGTTCAACGTATGATCAAAGCAGCAGATTTCCTAGAAGTGGCCATCATGAACTGCTTTTACCATATTCTTCCAGTTATCTGTAATAAAGAACCCAGCATGCAAACCAGTTTGCTAATCCAAGAGTCAAGCATTTCTTGCAAAGATCTAAGAATGTTAATAACAGTGTGTTCGCTTGGAAGGACTGCAACATTAAGGAGACCACACATCCAGTGGGATGGGGCATTGCTACAGCCAAGGCCAGAGGAAGAGGAGGAGTTAACAGTTATGCCACCATGTGCTACTGGTGTAGGTGAACACCAGTGTGCTAGGAGTGTGAAGCATGCATGTAACGAGTTTGCACTGGTCCACACGTCAGATGTGCAGTGGAAAACCCTGCCCACAGTCTGGTTCGGCAATTTCTTCACCTGACTGTGGCATGCCTCAGATACTTGGCATGACTGTATGATAAAAACTAGTTTGCAATGGGATGTGGTATCAAGGTTCCAAACAAATTTAGAAGTCTAGGGAATCCAGCATCTTCAATAATAGAATAAGATTGCAAATCCAGTGAAATCATTTCAACTACAAGCTGCATAATCTGAACAGCTGTGGGGTGAATTGGCAAGAACTCTGTGGGAGTCTGAAATGCCTCCTTTATTGTGACAGTAGTCTTTTGAAATGGCATAGCCTTGCTCTTGACCCTGGCTCCAGAGGGGAAAAATGTGAGTAATTTAGGCGGGGGGGGGGGGGCACCATGAACTGCACATCTGCTGTCTCACCATCTGAACCGGTCTGTGAGGGTCTTGGTGTTATGCCTGTCTGAGTACTTGGGCAAGCACTAGAAACAGGATTTTACTGGTGTTTGGTCACTTCCCAACTGCTTCAACCACCACCACCACCACCACCACCAGCAACAGCATCATCAGAGTCAGGAACTGGTTTTTCCTTTTTAAACTACAAAGTGCAGTGATGTGAAGAGACATCAGCAGGGGCTTTATCCAAGTTAGTCACCTCATGATGCTTTTTCAGAAGGTGGTTCCAAAGGCACATTGTGTTCAGTTTATCAATAATTTTACCACGGCTGAGTCTCTGGCTACAGCGTGAACACACAGGTCTCCGTTTATCATTCTCCTGCTCAGAAAAATATGTTCAGATATCATTGGAACTTGAACTTGTACCCAACGTCAACCCTCTTGTATGGTGCTTGTGCCCATGATCACCAGATTCAGTTTGGAGTGGTGTAGAAGACTGTTGTAAACAGACACCACCAGATGCAGTATCAGAATCACTAGGATGAGCAAAAGTTAGGATGGACTGCCTTTTTTTTTTTTTTTTAGCAGGAGGTTGATGTGACTTGAGGAGTAACAGTGGCAGATGTTTTGTCCCTGGCTTCAGCAGCTGATATTTTGAATGGTTTCTGATTGAAGTGCTTCCTTGTGGAACGATGGTGCAAGGACTCTGTCTTAGCATCCCTCAGACACACTCAGTACATTGTTCTCAGAGAATGTGTCATGGAACACATCTTCAAGCTTTTTAAATCTTGTGAGGTAACAGCATATTCTGACACAGAAGACATTGCCTCACTGTCCTCGTCATGTTCAAAGGAACTGCTTGGATTTAACCATCAAGTCCGTAGCTGAATACTTTCCATCATTAACAGTGGTCATGGTGGTACTGGTTGGTTTGGTGGTGGCAATGGTGCCAGAAGCAGCAGAGATGGTGGTAGTAGCAGTACTGGAAATAGTGCTGATGGTGGCAATGGCAGGAGCAGTGGAGGTAGTGATTGTGGCAGCAGCAGTAGTACTGAAGGTAATGCTGATGGGTAGCACTGGCAGGGTCAGGGGAGGTGGTGGTGGTGGTGGTGATGGTGGCAATAGCAGTATTGAAGGTGGTGCTGATGGTGGCATTGTCATCAGTAGTGGAAGTGGAGGTGATGGTGGTAGTAGCAGTACTGAAGGTAGTGCTGATGGGTGGCACTGGAAGGAGCAGGGGAGGTGGAGGTGATTGTGGCAGTAGCAGTACTGGAGGTAGTGCTGATGGGTGGCACTGGCAGGACCAGGGGAGGAAGTGATTGTGGCAGCAGCAGTATTGAAGGTAGTGCTGATGGGTGGCACTGGAAGGAGCAGGGGAGGCGGAGGTGGCGGTGATTGTGGCAGTAGCAGTATTGAAGGTAGTGCTGATGGGTGGCACTGGAAGGAGCAGGGGAGGTGGAGGTGACTGTGGCAGTAGCAGTACTGGAGGTAGTGCTGATGGGTGGCACTGGCAGGACCAGGGGAGGGGGAGGTGATGGTGGCAGCAGCAGTATTGAAGGCAGTGCTGATGGGTGGCACTGGCAGGAGCGGTGGAGGTGGTGGTGGTGATTGTGGCAGTAGCAGTATTGAAGGTAGTGCTTATGGGTGGCACTGGCAGGAGCAGGGGAGGTGGAGGTGATGGTGGCAGCAGCAGTACTGAAGGCAGTGCCGATGGTGGCACTGACAGGAGCAGTGGAGGAGGTGCTTGTGGCAGCAGCAGTACTGAAGGTAGTGCTGATGGGTGGCACTGGAAGGAGCAGGGGAGGTGGAGGTGGCGGTGACTGTGGCAGTAGCAGTATTGAAGGTAGTGCTGATGGGTGGCACTGGAAGGAGCAGGGGAAGGGGAGGTGGAGGTGGCAGTAGCAGTACTGAAGGCAGTGCCGATGGTGGCAGTGGCAGCAGCTCATGTGGCCACAACACTGGTCACTACAAAAGCCAAGACTTGCACTGGAACAGTGGTGGTGGCAGTGGTACCAGCAGTGCTAGCACTGGCTGAAGCAGCAACTGGTCTGATTTGGAGTAAAGGGCACAGCAGGATGGCAAATGCGTGTCGAATGTTGACCCAGAGATGTTCTTCCGACTGTACTTGATCGTGTGTGTGACACTTTCACTTGTCAGATACAATATAAATACTTGAAATTTCCAGTTTATTTTTCTGATGCATTAGAAAACACTAATATGCAAAAAATGTTAAATTTTTACATCAGTAGGAACCAGAAACAGTAAGAATTACTGTCTTCTGCTTATCCAGCAGTGGCAGTCAGCAAATGTAACCGACAGCTCAGACAACTTCTGTAGAGTCTGGAGATGAAGAATTCAGCAATTTATTTTTTTTCTTATACTGCTGTATGTAACTTAACTGTAATAACTACAGTTAGAAAGCCAAGTCTAGGCTGCAAAGTTGCCCCCCCTTGGCACCTGCCCTGCCTAGGGCACAGATAATGTTTGTCTGGAGACAAAAGACTTCAACAATTTTGCTCATATTATTTCAAATGTTACTGTTTGAAGAACAGTCAAAAAGCTAAATCTAGGCCATAAAAGTACCACCTGGCCCCTGTCTTGCCTATCCTAGGGCATCGATAATGTATGTGGCATCCACCTTCTGGAGACCAAAAGAGCAAAGATGTCAAAATTTTTTTTTTTTTTATATTGTTTGTATCAAAGCCAAGGTGGCAGTGCCCCCTCCCCCCTTGCTTTTGATTCATTATGCACCGACTGCAGTGGTGGCAGGCAGGCAGCAAATGCCGAAGTGCACTGCCAAAACAAAGACTGCACTGTCAGGAGAAAAATTATATTATCTATATCTATATCTATATCTATCTATATCTAGATAGATATACACACACACACACACACACACACACACACACACACACACTTTATTTTTTTTAAATATTTACTTAAAAAAAAAAAAGTTTGCTGTTTTAACAGCTACAGAAAAGGAAACAAAGTTGCCCCCTTGTGCACTGGCAGCAGCTTCAGAACACAGTAAATGCACACTAAGTTTTTGCACAAACAGATACAGTAGTAGTTATTGCAAAATGGAAAAAATATAATTTTCAGCACTGTAAGTCAAAGTCTGAAGAATTCACAGGAACAGGTCCTCTTTTAGCCAGCTATTCAGCAAGCAAGAGCTAGCCTGCAACTGTGGACAGACCCTGGCCTACAGAATGCAACAGCTGCTCCGGTTTCTCCTCTAGTGAGCCACAACATTTCAACCCGTCTGTCATTAGAAAGCGGAGGTGGTTGGGGAAGGAATTCATAAGCAACACTTCCTCCACACAACACAATGCAACAGCAAGCAGACTCTAGTAGCACTATTATGCAGCAAGACTATGTGATATTTAAAAAAAACCAAAAAACAAAGAAACAGAATTTTAATATATGTATGTGTACATATTTCTTTTAATTTAGGGTCAGAAATCCCCAGAAACCCGTAAATGTACTTCCATGGTGGAAAGCACTCAGTCTGCAACCTTGTTCCTCATAATGCCCTTTGCCGTGCATTTATCTCAGAACAATGCACACCCCATTGTGTCTCACTGCTTATGTTATTTTACCATGTAGTTATTTTACAAAGTCACATAAGAAGGACATTACAATGTTGGGCATCAGGAGCACTCAACCAACCGATACTGCGCTGCAAGCAACGCACTAACACATCAATAAAGAACTCAGAACTTAAACAAAAATCTACTAAAAAAAAAAATAAAATCTTGGTGTAACCCCCCTACAAATGGGGGTTCCCAAAAGACTTCCAGGAGCTTGCTTGAATGCTCCAAGCCTGAATGGTGTTTGGCGTTTAAGCCATTTATCAGTGAGTGTTTTTAGAACCTCTGGTACTGTCTCTTTAAGAGCTGTATGCTTGCAGACATAATTAGTTTGTATGGGGGACTGTGTGTTTCTTTGATTGAGTACCACTCAAGCTGCTGCCAATTCACTCCATTTTTCAGTCACTAGGGTGTAAAGGAACCTATCTGAAAGATGTAACTGTTTGCCAGAAACCATTTAGAGTAATAATGAAATTACAGTTTGTCTAACCTGCTTTCTTTGCAGTCAGAACTGTGTCTGCCTAGTTCCCCATTCTGGTTTTGAACTGCTGAACTGGACCAATCAGTGTGGATTAGCTAGCTCTAAAATGGTGCCTTGGGCCGAATCAGAACTTGGACTCATAATCTGAGCCAGCCACAAGAGGATTGTATGGGCAGTGACTCTGGGAGATGTAGTTTAGACTTTGGCGCCTTTTTGGACCAACAGGAGCAGTCTATTGTGAGTAACAGCCAATCCAGTCAAGAACTGGGAGGAACTCAAAGGAAGGTTTTGTCTGTTGGAGTTTCAGTTGAGCTCTGGCAGTGAAGAAGGAAGGAGCCCTGTGCTTTTTCAGTGTGCAGTTTTAGTCGGGAAACGTGTGTAAGGCCCAGAGTTCCGGTCTGCAGCTTGTGTAACTGCTTGTTAGGTCTGAATCAGTCCTGTGAAGAGAATCAAAGGATATCTGAAGAGTAGAAACCAGGCTCACCCTGTAGAAGACTGGAGAAATTGCTGAATTGCACTTCGGTCTGTCAGGAACTGAATCTGCTGTGTGTCTCCGGGTATTGTGCAGTAATTGCGATCGGGATAGAGAAGCAGCCTGCCTGGTATAGTACTTTCTGTTTTACCATATAAATGTGTGTAGAGGCTTGTGTACCTCAAGTGAATCCTGCTGCCATTAAAGGACTTTTGCCTGTTACTGTTCACCATATAAATGTGTGGGAGGCTTGGTTAGCTCAAGTGAATCCTGCTGCCATTAAAGGACTTTGCCTGTTGCAGTTTGCCATATAAATGTGTGAGGAGTCTCGTGGAGCTCAAGAGTAGCCCTGCTGACATTGAAGGACCCTATCTTGTTTGGAAGTCGTGAGTACTAATTCAGGGTCGCTCCCTGTTGAATTGCCACATTGAATCAAATGGAATCACTGTACTGTTGACTGTTTAAACTAATTTTTCTTTTCTCTGTGGGAAAGGGCCCCTACCAGCTGCCACGGTTTGGACTAGCCACTAGGGCTTGGGTACCCAGGGACAGTAACTGGTAAAGATAGGCCTGTGCACAGAGCCATAGGTAGATGAGTAAAGTGATAAGCTAATTAACCTGATTTCCCCCTGTCCTTGTTATATTCCCCCTAAATAGATCAGAGCTGCTTGTTTCAGCAAAGTTATACTGCCTGAGGTATTTGTCTATGTTAAAGTATTGTACTGTGATTGTTGCACTGTATCTTATTTTACAGGAGGTCCCAGTGCCTGAACCAGCCCTGGGGGTAAGTGTATACTATGAAGATAATTCTGATATATTGTGTGGGCCACTAGTGGGAAGAAAGGGGGGTTGCAGTGTCCCAGAGGGCTGTGACCAAGTAAGTTTAACTATTGCAAACCCTGACCTCTGGGTGGAGGCACCCGCCATTGGATCCAGGCCCCTCAACCTGTTGGTGGCAAATCAGGCAGGGGTAGTAGCCCCTGGGATAGCGCCATCTAGGGGTTACATTGGTTTTTAAAAACACTATTTCTGTGCTTTGGACGCGACCCCCCAAACACACATAAGCAATAACCGAGAAGACAGTCATTAATCCAAGAAAATGACTGGCTTTGAGTTATTAATACAATTATAAATCTAATAATATCCCCATTTGCAACCTCATTAAGGTTTTAAGCAGAGTGGTGTGAGCTGTCCATGCCGCACAGCAGCAGTTAGAAGCTGGCTCGGTTATTTCTAAAATGTTAATGACAGATCCAGGAGCGACTCGGGAGCCTTGCAAGGCTCATGAATAATTAGACTTACAACACACATCTGAACATACGAAGGTGCCAGCAGAAAGACCATCCGGCCTATCAACATCTGCTCAGTTGTGAAGCTTGCTCTCTAGGTTGCAGCTGCCCCTCCCTCCCCAACATCCCTTGGCTACCTTCTGCCCCCCCACTCTCCCCTGCTCTCTATTCCATGCCCTCTTGAAACTAACCACATTCCTGCTCGATATCACTCTCTTTGGAAGGGCATTCCACCTTGTCACCACTCTCTCCATGAAGTAATGCCTCCTCATCTCGCTCTTAAAATCTTCCTCCCTCTATTCTCAGCCTGTGGCTTCCCTTCTGCTCCTTAGTTTAAGCACCACGTCTGCATCTCCCTTGTTGATCCCCTTCAAGTACTTGTAGGTCTCCATCATGTCCCCCCATCTCTCCTCTCCTCCAAAGTGTACATATTCAGTTCTCCCATCCTGTTCTCGTAGTCCTTCCCCTCCATCCCCTGTATCATCCTAGTCGCCCTTCTCTGTACCCCCTCCAGCAGTGTGACATCCCACCTCAGGTAAGGCCTCCAGAACTGTACACAGTACTCCAAGTGCGGCCTGACCAGTGCCCTGTAGAGGGGCAAGGTGAACTCCCTACTCCTTGATGTGAACCCCCTCGCAATGCACCCCAGCATCTTGTTTGCCTTCGCAGCTGCCTTCCTACATTGGACCGTGTTATTCATTCTCCCTGTTACCAGTACCCCCAGGTCCTTTTCCTCTTCAGTGACCTCCAGTTTTACCCCCTAGCCAGTACTCCCTTCTTGAGTTCTTTGCCCCAAAGTGCATGGCTTTGCACTTTGTGTTGAACCCCAGTTGCCACCTCTCCGACCACTCTTCTAGCTTGGCTAGGTCCCTCTGCAACTGTCTCCACCCTTCCTCCTCATCCACTGCTGCACCCATCTTGGTGTCATTGGCAAAAAGGCTCATCTTACTCTCCACCCCGTCCACGATGTCCGAGATGAATAGCCCAAAAAGCACTGAGCCCTGCGGTACCCTGCTTGTTACTGGTCTAGGCCCTGAGAGTTTCCCTACCACCACCACCACCCTTTGTATCCTTCCACTTAGCCAGTTTGATATCCAGCATGCCATCTTCATCCCCACTCCCACCTTAGCTAATTTTCCCCCCTAGTCGCCCATGAGACACTGAATCGAAGGCTTTATCAGCCTGTTTGGAATATACCATGTCCCTTTCAAGACACCTGTAAATATAAGGCCCCATTGTCTAGGGACACTTGTCCCAAGGGGTGCACAGCAGTTCAAGCAAAAGCCTCTGAAGCACCCACTCCTGAACTTACCACATCCCATTTGGAAGACCCAAACATGGCAGATCCCCATAAGTTTAACACACCCATGTTTACAGCACATGCGCTGTTAGCAATGTTCTCCAGTTCTCTTTGTGACATTTGCCTTTTTACCTTGGTAGACACATGCAGGTTTTCCCTTTGGGGGGTATAATCAATGGGACTACATGTAATTGGGGACCCAGTTGCCACAGCCTTAATGGCGGCCCAGTATAACAGCCTTATAGTACAAGTCTGATGTGCACTGCATTAACACAATGACGACAACTGGGGTTTGCTATAGTAGAATACAGACCAGTATCTCGTTCCCCATCTGCTAAGGTCCAGTATGGACCAGTACCTCATTAACCCGTACCCTAATCTGCTAGGGTCAAATATGGACCAGTATCTGCCTAAGATAGGATATGGACCAACAATTCAGGTCCAGTCTGTTAGGGTCAAGTATAGGCCAGTACTTTATGCCCGTTTGCTTGGGTCAGACATGGACCAGTACCTTGGGCTCTCCCTTCTAAGTGGAGATATGGACCACTACCTAGTGCCCCATTTGCTAAGGTCAAACAAATGAATACTGTGTGCCCAGTCTGCTAAGGTTGGATATGGACCAGTACCTCTTGCCTTTCCTGTTAGGGCCTGATGTAGACCAGGGATCTGTGCCATCTGCAAAGGTTGGATATGGACCAACATCTTGTGTCCTGTCTGCTAAGTTCAGCAAGTACTGGGTCAGTACCTCCTGCCTTGTCTGTTAGGGTTTGCTATGAACCAGTACACTGTAGCCAGTCTATAAGTAATAAATTGCTTGTACCACTGACCCTACATAAACCCCCAACATTCATTTCCCATTCACTGAGGGGGATGCAGGCACACATCCTCAAGAGTCACCTACCGAATGTAGTCGTTTCGACAAAGAATCATGCCACTCTTGGTGTAGCAGGATGTGCCGATCTCCCCAAGTTGGGCCTGGCAGCATGAGCACTTGAGGCAACGCGTATGCCAGTATCGCTCCATGGAGTAAAGCAGGAACCGGTCGGCAATCTTCCCTCCACATCCGGCACAGGCCTTAGGTGGAGAACTATTACTGCTCACCGTAGTGCTGCTGGACTCAGGGTTTCGGTTATTTACCATGACTTATTCTGAAAAAGAGAAGGAGAAGAAAAAGAAACACTCTTAAAGTTACAAATGAAGGCTACGCATCACATTTCTTCCACATGAATACCAAAGGGTGTGAGGTTATTACTCTTACTCTAATCAGTTTCAGTTTTTCGCCCAAATGGACAGGGTGAAAGTAATTTGCAAAACATATTCAGAAGATTCAAATTTCACCACTGCCAGAATTTTTGCGAAATTCTGTGAAAGCTGCATGGAATCAGAATTCGCACTCTTCACCCAGCACTACCCCTAAACATGCTGTTTAAACCACAGTGCCAGCCCCACTATGGAATCTCTCTAGTTCATCTTTGAAAGTCTGAGAATGCTAGCTTCCACAACCTCACTGGATCAGCTATACCACATGTTAACCCCCCACTGTGTGAAGTCACGGCGGACCAAGCGTGTTTTGGAGGGAAGTCAAGAAGCTCATGCGTCTGCCATGGCACACTCTAAACTATGAAAGTGATGAAAATCATAGCATCCAGGGCTACCATGACAAAGGTACATTGCTAGTCCTAGCATATTAAATACATTCCACTGTGCTTTCTCACATATCTTTGTTTTTACATATATTTCTTACATAGCAGAGCTCCTCTGCAGATTTTACAGGCTTAGAAATCTTTACCAGGAAAACCTGTGATACCCCCAGGGCACTCTCTGAAGCAGGGTAACAGCGGCATTGGAGGGAGGAGCTACAATTTAAACCCACCACCAACAAAGGCGTGCCCAATAACTGGTGGGCAATAAAGGCCGAAAAGGGCACATTATGGTGTGATAAAGGCTACTATGGGTGGGTTGAAGCACAAGGCAGAAGCCAAGTACTTCCACCACCCAAGAAGGGCTGTTACCCTATCACAACACACCCCCTGCAGTGTCTTACTGTGACTGTGGTGCCTTACTGTGATCATGAAAGGGGTCTTTCTTTTTTTTTAGTAAATTGGATGTATATTTTAAACATATTTTTTTTGAGCTACTTTTTGTTGTAGTGTTGTACTGTGATAATGGGCTGGCTGAGAGTACCTCCTGGCCAATCAGGAGGCAGCATTCTTACTACCCACTTCATAACAGTAAGCAGAACTTACCATGCTGACAACCTAGGTTCGAGATCCAAAATTGGATTTTCACATATCAGGCAAACCAATATAGTGTGGAGCATCCGTCTTAAGCCACCTTCTGCCTTGGAAAGGGTGGTTGGCTCTTGCTGTTAAATGCCTACCATCCCCCTGGCATCCCAGAGTGAAAAGAGTCCAGTGGGCAGGGATACGAAACCCAAGACATTTTTTTGTTGGTGGAATCCCATCGTCAGCATGACAAGATATATGGTGGTATCGTACATCCAGAACTGTGGTGGATTTGGTCTCAGCCTGCTTGAAACTCACCAGAAAAGTCTCCCATGTCTTAAGTTATACCCAACGGGCTGGGTGTGAGTCACAGGTGGAAACAATGGTGGTGCTGAGGTGATGATGCTGCTACACTCTCCCTGCACCCCAACCACCAAAATCTTCCATATCTCAATAAATGGACTGGGTTGAGAAACAAGTGGAAACAATGGTGGAGCCAAGGTGAATAACCACCATTCTCCCCTCCCCCCAAGGTGGTGCTGAGGTGTATGATGCTATGTTCTCCCCTCCCGGTACAATGGTGGTGAGGTAAATGATGCTGTACTCTCCTCCCTACAATGGTGCTGGGTGGATGATGCTGTACTCTCCCGCCACCACAGCAGCTGGGGTGGATGATACTGCACTCTCCCTCCCCCACAATGGTGGTGAGGTGGATGATGCTGCACTCTCCCTCCCCACAATGATGCTGAGGTGGATGATGCTGTACTCTCCGCCCCACAATGGTGCTGAGGTGGATGATACTGCACTCCCCTGCCCCACAATGATGCTGAGGTGGATAATGCTGCACTCTCCCCCCCACAATGGTGCTGAGGTGGATGATACTGCATTCTCCCGCCCCACAATGGTGCTGAGGTGGATAATGCTGCACTCTCCCGCCCCCACAGCGGTGCTGAGGTGGATGATTCTGCACTCTCCCCTCTCCCACAATGATGCTGAGGTGGATAATGCAGCGCTCCCGCCCCCACAACGGTGCTGGGTGGATGATGCTCTCCCGCCCCCCACAGCGGTGCTGAGGTGGATGATTCTGCACTCTCCCCTCTCCCCACAATGATGCTGAGGTGGATGATGCTGTACTCTCCCTGCCCCCACAACGGTGCTGAGGTGGATGATGCTGTACTCTCCCCGCCCCCACAACGGTGCTGAGGTGGATGATGCTGTACTCTCCCCGCCCCCACAACGGTGCTGAGGTGGATGATGCTGTACTCTCCCCGCCCCCACAACGGTGCTGAGGTGGATGATTCTGCACTCTCCCCTCTCCCCACAATGGTGCTGAGGTGGATGATTCTGCACTCTCCCCGCCCCCACAACGGTGCTGAGGTGGATGATGCTGTACTCTCCCCGGCCCCACAACGGTGCTGAGGTGGATGATGCTGTACTCTCTCCGCCCCCACGGTGGTGCTGCTGAGGTGAATGCTACACTCTCCACCCCCTTGCAGTGTCTCTGGTCCTGCCACTGCTACATTCTCCCTGTTATCCCCATGTATCCCTTGTCTTGTGCTTCAGTGGGCTGGGTGTGGCACACAAGTGGAAACAATGGTGCAGCCAAGGTGAATAACCCCCATTCTGTCCCCCCCCCCAGGTGGTGCTGAGGCATATGATGCTATGTTCTCCCCTCCCCCTACAATGGTGGTGAGGAGGATGCTGCTGCACTATCCCACCCCCACGGTGGTGCTACTGAGGTGAATGCTACACTCTCCACCCCCTCCAATGTCTCTGGTCCTGCCACTGCTACATTCTCCCTGCTATCCCCATGTCTCCCTTGTCTTGTGCTTCAGTGGGCTGGGTGTGGCACACAAGTGGAAATAATGGTGGCATTGAGGTGGATGATGCTATAATCTCCCCACCCCAGATAATTGTGCAGAGGTGGATGATGCTATGCTCATCCTGCCCCCCCCCCCAGTTCGATGATGCTAAGCTCTCCATGCCCCCATAGTAGTGCTGAGTGGGAGATTCTATGCTCTCCCCTCCACAGTAGTGCTGAGGTGGAAGACGCAATGCTGTCCCCCCTCCATGGTACTGTTGAGGTGGAAGACTCTTTGCTAGCTCCCCATAGCAGTATGGAGGTGGAAAATGCTATGCTCTGCCCCCATGGTAGTGCTGACGTGGAGGACACTATGCTCTCCCCCCCATGGTAGTGGCTGAGGTAGGTGATGCTCTGCCCCCACAGCGGTGCAGAGTTGCATGATGCCATGTTCTCCCTCCTTCTCACAGCAAAGCAAAGCTGAATGATGTTACACTCTCCCTGCCCCCACATGGTAGTGCTGAGGTGGGCGATGCTACATTCTCCCTGTAATCAACAGCAATGTTAAGGTGGATGTTATGCTCTCCCTGCCTCCCACAGTGGTACAGAGTTGGATGAAGTATGCTCTCCCTGCCCCCGTAGTTCTGAGGTGGACAATGCTATGCTCCCCATCATGGTAGGGCTGAGGTGGACGATGTTATGCACCCACATACCAAGAAGGTCTCCAGTGTTTGGGTTAGGCCCCAGTGGGACATACTGTAGGTAGAAACAGTGGTGCTGAGACAGACACTGCTGCTGCCGCTGCCGCTGCTGCTAAACTATAGCCCCCCACTGCTGTGTTCTGCTCAGACCTCCTTGCAACTGGCCCAACCTGCCAAACTGTCACTGCAACATAAAAAGGCACAAACCATTGGGCCACACAGTGCTTCTGTTAGGCCAATGAATCTGCTCCTTTCCACACCTCTGCCAGCTGCAGAGTACAAGTCAGTAGTTGTTTTAGACTTGTAAGATTTATGTAGCGTTTGAGCTAAAAGCTTTGATGGCAATTAGCCAAAATCCTATCAAGTTTTACATTTTTATGTTTTACCCAGTGTGTGTGTGTGTGTGTGTGTGTGTGTGTGTGTGTGTGTGTGTCTAGCCTCAGATTTTGGTGGAGGTTGAAGGTAAAACACTAACAGAATCCCACCCTACAAGAAATGCATCTTTCCTTGAACCAAAATTTGGTCAGCTAGGAAAAAAAATTTAAAGGAGACATTCACACTCAAAGAAAAAAAATGTTACAGCAGATTTTTTAAAATAGGAAATGCTAAACCGATCTCTGGCTCCATTGTTGGAATGAAATCTATAAAGCAAATACATTCTATATATCTATAGCTGTGTGTGTGTGTGTGTGTCTGTGTGTGTGTGAGTCTATATAATAGATATCACACACACACACACACACACCACCACCTACCACCTACACCCAAGGCCCCTAGGTGCGGCAGCAGAATTTCACATAACTTGCAATCTACCGCAGAACTTCTGTGGTGCCGCAGAATTCACTCTTCTTGGTGATTTTTTATTAATATTTCTGTTTAAACATAGAATCTGGTTCCCTTTCCCTCTTTTTATATCCAAAACCCCCCTATATGTTCAGAATGTGATGTTATCATTGCTATAACATCACACATTAGCTAATGAAATGGCTGCATTCTGCAACAGAAATGAAGAGTCACTTATCTACCACAGCTCCCACTGCCTGAGACGGTGGCACAGCACATCAGGCATGGTGATATTTGCTCAACCTGCACTACAGCCTAATACAGTTTTCAGTCTTGCATCGTTGCACTATGGCCAACTTAAACAAAACCTTGTCAATAGCACAGACCTATTAAGTGCATACCTCACTTTGTACAAACCTATTTGTGCCTCTAAGGTATAGAGATGCTATCTGAAATGAATAACTGGTAAAATTAATTTAACTGTCTAAATTTTAAGAAAATAAAGTAATTATGCCCAGAAAAGTGAAATATAATAATGTGTAGACCTGTTGAAAGAATAGACCTGTTAAATAAATAATTGCACTGTACGCATTTTTGCCAGGGTTATTGATTACATATTGTCATTGGTTGATAGAATCACCTAAAAGTTATTGAGAAATGCTGTGTGCAGGGACAGCTGTTGGGCCAGAGGGTAGCATGCTGTGTTTCCGTGCCGGCAACTCAGGTTCAGAGATTAGCTCTGGTTGCTGGCTGGGCAGCACAAGGATTGGTGGAACACATCACTGCTTGGAGCCTGGGAAGGTATGGTGCAGCGTTCTGTCACATGGTGGATGCATTGTGATGGGCCAGAGAGCTGTAACTCACAATTGCTTCACATGCATGGCATGGCCTGATGGTGTTACGCACTGTGTCAGGGAAAGCAGGTTGACATGAAAAATGAGTTTGCAATAACTCTTCTATGCCATTTCCAATGGGACCTGTATGAATGAGGATGCAAGTTCATGGAAATAAAACAAAATATATATATATATACCATATATACACACACAATATACATATACACACACACACACACACACACGCACACACGCACACACACACACACACACACAAAATATCTCTGTCTCTCTCACCACACACACAGACACACACACATATGCATATTACAGATTGCATAGAAATATGCAAGTGATACACAGTGGGAACCTCATGAGTGGTGTTGGAAGCACACTACAAATATGTAAGTGATAGACAGTGGAAACATCATTAGTGGGATAGATAGCATGCATATAGAAATACCTTATTTATCACATAAGATCCCTCTGCATATCTCATTTATGCAGCAGGCTAGGATCTTAAGGGAAAACAGCTTATTTGCTTTTTAGGCATAAAATTATTTTTATAAGTTTATTTTTTGAACTAGTGTTACTGTGCTTTCCACCATCCTGATTGCTATAACCACTGGCATGAAAATAAAGCCAGGATGACAAGCTGACACTGTGATGTGGTAGTCTGTTAGTGCCGCAGAACTTCCGCAGAAATTACAAACCACCGCTGCAGAAGTTCTGCGGCAAATGGTAGTCTTGCCGCAGAACTTGGTCCCACTGTGCCGCAGAAAAGTAGGGGCCCTGCCTACACCTTTTCACCACTTCAGAGCCAGAAAAAAAAAAGACATTGTTTTGACTGTCTGCACTGTATAGCCAGCAAAATCCTTAGGCAAATATTCACTAACGGCTTCCAAAATAATAAGCGATTTTACTGTGGATATATTACATTAATTGCAAAAAACTGTTAATTTATACACTAGGGTTGAAAAACATAAGGTGCACCAAGTTAGAAAATGAAAAAAAAATTTACAGTTTGGAGTCTCAGGAGTCTTTAAATTGGTACTGTGGTGCTTCTTGGGGTTTTCAGCCTAATGCCTACTTCCTCTCCTAGCTCCTAGCCATGTGACGGCTTACAAGGCACAGTTCCAAGCTTACCTACCCCATAAAATCTAGTGCTTGGAGCTGAGACAACTATGGATCTCAAGTGGTGTCTGCAGAATCAGTCATAACTTTCTTTGCACAGGTCCTGTGGGCTCTACATGAAGCAGAGAGATAATTCATGACTTTCTTCATACAGTAACCTCAAGCCCTGCATCTGTATCTTGTACTTGGGTCATAAGGCTGGGGCATGGGGGACGAAACTGGGCTGTGGAGCAGCAGTCTTCAGGAGGCGTCCTGGAGTATACAGAGTTGTCCCATCTGCAGGCACCTCTCTGGGCTGAAGGAGGAGGTTGCTCATCTCCAGGCTGAGTTGGCCAGGATTTGGAGGACCTCCTCTCACCCAGGGGACTACCAGTGCCACTGCCACTGCCTCAGAGGATGCCTAAAGAGGGGCGGTTGGACCACAGTAGGCTCCAGGGAGAGGGGGAACAGGCGCATCCCTCCAGTTGTACCTCTCCACAATTCTCATGCCGTTCTGGCAAAGTGCGGTTCCTCTATGGAGGCACCCACAGTGGAGACCAAGGAGGATGCTGGGAACCTCCACAAAAGGAGAACCACAGGAGGGTGGCACGGGACCCCACAGGGGAAGGAAGCAACTCCTGGTGGGGGACTCCACTGTTAGGAGGGTAGAACTGTGGGAGGAAAGGGAGAGGGATGTAAGGTGCCTGCCTGGCGCCATGGCTTGGAGGGACAGGGAGCAAATCCTTAGGATCGCCAGAGCAGCTGCATGGGGAATGGAGCTGGATATCATTTTCCACCTAGGGACAAATGACCTGGCTGAGAAAGAATTGGAGCAGTGCAGGAAGAGTCTGTGGAGTTGAGGAGGGGCCTTGAACCAAGTATACGTGCAGTAACCTTCCCGGAGGTGCTGCTTATCTATGGCATGGGTGAGGTTAGGGTGCTCTACACCATGGAATTCAATCAGTGGTTGAAAAACTGGTGCAGAGCTCAGAGGTTTGGCTTCATGTGGACTGGGGGTCCACCTGGAGTGATGCAGGCCTATACTGGCATGATGGTCTGAGTCTGTCCAGAAGGAAAACCAGGATCCAAGGTGATAGGTTTAAATGCTTCATTGGCAATCATTTAAACTAGCAAGGGGGGGGGGCACTGGAAAGGAGCAGGGAAATCCTAACCCACCACCTCCAAAACAAAATAAAAACAAAAATCAGGATAGTTAAATGAGGTAAATACCAAGATAGACATTGGGAGAAGGGCAGGGGTAAATGGAGAAAATGAGAAAGGCAATAAGGACAGGGATGGGGCAAAAAGGGGTAAGGCCATCAAGAAATGGAGGGTAATGAGTACAATGCCCATAGTCTGGGCAACAAGCTCCCTGAACTGGTGGCCTTGATGGAAGAGATACCTGGCTATCATAGCAGTCACAGAAACATGGTACGCAGATAACCATGACTGGGATGTTAACATACCAGGGTACACAACCTACAAGAGAGACAGGAGGGAGAAGGGCAGGAGTAGCTCTCTATGTAAGGGAAGGGATAAAAGCAACAGAACAAAAAGAGTAAACAAAGGAGGAGGAGGCACTGTGGGTAACCTTAGAGACCGGAAATGGCACCTCAGTCCGCACAGGGGTTGTATACAGACCCCTATCTCAGGGTGAGGGAATGGACAAGGATATGATAGAAGGCATCCTTAGGATGGCAGAGAAAGGGGAGATAGATGCTGTTGATGGAGGGACCTGAATATGCCAGATGTTAACTGGAGCACCTTTGCTGCAGCTACATCCAAGAGCAGGGCCATTATCGATGCCCTACAGGGGGCACGCCTCAGATAACTAGTTTTGGAACCCACTCATGAGGGAGCAATCTTACACCTTGTACTCTCAAATGGGGACAGTGAGAGGATATCAGATCTAGAATTGAGTAGCCATCTGGGAACAAGTGACCACCAAACAGTGTGGTTCACGATAAACTCTGCTACAGAGTCAAGCCATACAAAAGTGAGGGTACTGGACTTCAGGAGGTCTGACTTTGGCAAGATGGGAGAGTGTCTTAGAAAAGCACTAACAAACAGGCTAGAAGGAGGGGTGGAGCAACAATGGGGAAACATCAAAACTGCCATCACAGAAGCAACAAGCCTTTGTGTGAAGCAAATCAAAAATTAATGAAAAAACCACTAGGGTTCTCAAAAGAGGTGACAGGGAAGGTTAGAGAGAAAAAAAAAAGATAGCATTTAGGAAGTATAAGGAAACACAAAAGGAGCAGGACAGAGAACTGTACTAGTTAAAACAGAAGGAAGCAGAAAGCCAGCCCGCGGCACGGTGGTTGGATTTCTGTTGCGGCTACTAGTGACCTGGGTTGAAGGAATGAACCGGGTCATTGAAAAACCGGACGGGAGGAGAATGGATCATCCCACAGACTGCTCTCCTTCTTAGAGGAGGTGAGGATGGGGACACCGTCCGGGGCGTGATACACCACTGGCAGAGGCTAGGGCATCGCAGCTACTGGCGCTCAACAGAATTCAGGGGGCAGGGTGGATGCAGGACATCATTGCACGTCCCCGCCTCCTGGGGAAGAAAAACACTCTGCTTCAGCTGCCTTGATGCCCGCTCAGGCTGCACTGGCTCTCAGGCCGACTCCCACCTCTCCCACATTCACGCTGCCCTTGGCCCAGAGTGCCACAACCCAGCCCTGGGGGGGGGGTGACCCAGGGGGGGTCTAGAGAGGAGCGGCTAAATGAGTAGCCACAGCCAGAGTCCGTGATCAGGGCAGATGGTCCCGGCAGTGGGGAAAAGCAGGGACAAAAATACAGAATTAAAAAAAAAAAAAAAAGGGAAGCGGGGAGGGAAGTCAGAATAGCAAAGGTCCAAACTGAGGAAAAGATAGCCAACTTGGTTAAGAAGGGGGATAAAACCTTTTATAGGTACATCAGAGAGCATAGAAAGACAAAGGGAGGGATAGTGTGGCTGAATAGAATGGACGGTGGGTGGGCAGAGAGGGACAGTGAAAAGCAGGGATACCGAACGAATACTTCTGCTCGGTATTCACAACAGGGAGAGGTACCTAATCCAATTAACAGAAGCACTCTGGATGGCGGGGCGATCCCAGTCCTTTCACAGAAGAAAGGGTTCTGAAAGAAACTCAAAAACTGAAGGGTGGGCAAAGCAATGGGGCTACGAGGTTCACCCAGAATTCTAAAAGAATTAAGAGGAGAGCTAGTGACACCATTGACTACTCTTTATAAACAAATCATGGGAGGATGGTGTGGTACCCGAGGACTGGAGGAAGGTGGATGCGATTCCCCTTCAGAAAAGGGGGAGCAAGACAGAGGCAGAAAACAGACCTGTCGGTTTTACCTCTGTGGTAGGGAAAGTGATGGAATCACTTCTGAAGGAAAGAATTGTTGAGTACCTAGAGGCCAGTGGGGCACAGGACCAAAGGCAGCATGGGTTCACAGCGGGAAGGTCATGTCAGATGAATCTAATGGATTTCTTTGACTGGGTGACCAAAGTAGTAGACCAGGGAGGGGCTGTGGACATGGCCTACCTAGACTTTAGCAAGCCATTTGACAGTCCCACATAAAAGATTAATAAACAAATTAACCAGCCTTGGAGTGGGTCCCAGGGTGGTAGCCTGGGTAAAACATTGGCTGGACAACAGGACACAGAAGGTAATTGTAAACAGAGTCCACTCTGAAGAAAAGGGGGGGTTACTACTGGGATGCTGCAGGGTCCAGTCCTTTTTTTGATAAGAAACATTGCAGAGGGACAGGAAGAAAAAGTATGCCTCTTTGTAGATGACACAAAGATCTGCAACAGAGTTGATACACAAGGAGGCGTGGAAAGGATGAGAAGGGACTTGGCAAGGTTGGAGGAATGGTCAGAAGTAAGGTAGCTTGGATTCAATGCAAAGAAGTGCAAAATAATGCACATGGGAAACAAAAACCCAGCGGAGGATTACATAGTTGGGGGGTAGTAACCAAAATGAAAGGGACCAGGGAGTAATCGGATGACCTCAAGGTTGGTTATGCGAGAAGACTGTAGGAGGGCTGGGGGGATACTGGGATGTATAGGGAGAGGCATCACCGGCAGAAAACAGGAAGTTATCATCCCTCTGTACAGACAGTTGGCGATACCCCATCTGGAGTGCTACATCCAGTTCTGGAGACCCCATCTCCACAAGGACATAGAGAGGATGGAGGCAGTCCAGAGAAGGGCAAACTAAAATGGTGCAGGGTCTGCAACAGAAAGCATATGAGGAGAGACTAAAAGAACTTAATATGTATACCCTTGAGGAAAGGCGGGAGAGGGGGACATGACAGAAACTTTTAAGTACCTCAGTGGAATCAAAATCCAAGAGGGTAGCATCTTTCAGAAAAAGATGTGCAAGAGCAAGGGGACACAATTTGAAGATGGGGGAGATGGCTCAGGGGCAATGTGAGGAAGTATTTTTCCACAGAGAGGGTAGTGGATACATGGAACAGCCTTCCTGAGGAGGTTGTGGGGTCTAAACCTGTGGGAGAATTCAAAAATGCATGGGACGGACTTAAATCTTGTGGGGAGAAAAGAAGAAATAGGCAGTTGGTTAACTAGGATCTGCAGCTTGTCCTGTAGGTAGGGAATTGGGCAGACTAGGTGGGCCAAGCGGTCCTTATCTGCCGTCAAAGTCCATGTCTATGTTTCTATGTTCTATTAGAGTTGAAATTCTGCATTTTTTTTTGCAATAAATTTCCTTTTTTTTTTTGTGACAGTGGAACTGTATCCCGATTCAAACAAGTCCTGAATAAACTGAATATGTGACATATTTCGAGCCCTTCATCACGAACCACCTGCATGCCAGGATGTGCAGGGCCCAAAGACAGAGCCAGCTGGATCCATGCAGGTAAGCACCAAAGACCACCATGCCAAAATATGCAAGGCCCTCTGGTCCCTGTGCCAAGAAAAAATATTGGATCTGACTGCATGCAGGCAGACACCAACAACCGCTATGCCAGGACGCACGTGGTCCTCCAAGCCCTATGCCAAGACAAAAGCATTTGGCTGCAGGCCCTGTGCATAGACAGACACCAAACATGGCCATGCCAGGATGCAAAGAAAATGGCTGACATGGCTACAGGCAGATACCGAAGACCACCATGGCAGGATACACTGGGTCTCTGGACCCTACACTGTGACAAAGATCAGTATAGCTACATGCAAGCAGACACCAAAGACTGACACGCCAGGACACAATGCCCAAATCTACAGATACAAAAATATATCCCAAAGATCCTTAACAAAAAAGTAAAAACAAAAAAGCATTTCCATATGTCAAGAAAACTATCTCATGACAGCATAAATCTGTTTTTGGTTTTGTCACTCATGACTTGGCACATTTTCATTTTTAGTTAAAAGAAGCACAGTTCTTTTGAAAAAAAAAAAAAAAACACATCAAAAAGAATCCCCCACACAACCTAGATTGTCCAACACACAAGTTACATCAGTAAAATCCACGTTTTCAAATTGTTTCTACACAATCATATGAACTCATAACGGTCTAAATCGACAAGCATTTGTCAATACCAAACGATAAGCTTGCAGGTATTTGCAGTGGTATTTTAGCATGGACATAGCTTAAAAGAAAAATCAGTGACAAAGAAGTACAAGCATTTGTCAATACGAATGTTGCTTGCTTTTATGTGCTGTTTAGGTATTTGGAAGTCATTGGTGCAAATGTGAAAATTAGCGAACTACGAGGTGTGTAGTAGGAACTGCATAGCATACGCTACGTAAAACAGTTATTTTAGGAATTTGTTCACCAAATTTTCAACACAGTCATTTAAGACCTCTGCTAATGAACAGTGTCACTGTGATTTTCTTACTATGTCCCATACATTGATTTCGCACCGACTCGCCATTTATTAAGCTACATGGCGGAAAATACGTTTTAGGTGAGATGTGAAAAATAACAGCTGTACTACTCATAAGAAGGTGCGGTAAAATGGCAATGTTGAAAATCTGGGTAAAATATTGAAAATTCGCCCGAACTTACGAGCCTGCGTAGGAACACTGCTTGCTGCCTTTCGTAAAGCGGTCATTTTAGAATTTTCTGCCAAATTTTCAAATAGGCTTTTGAGCCACCTTATGAATGCTGGCAGTGTCGTTTGCGTTAATCAGGCCCAAGGTGATTTGGCGCGGTGACTGCGAAATCACCCTTCGGGCCCGAATAACGCCATGACAGTGACATCATTCATGAGAAGGGGTCCCAAAAACCCCATGTTGAAAATTTGGTGCACAAATTCCAAAAATGCCTGAGATATGCAACAAAGTTGAAAAAACCCCATCTAGCCCATTATACAGCTTACCGGCATTTCCTCAGTTCGCGATCGGCTTTGAAGAGTGCAGACGTGTTCCCGGTCCACCGATGATAGTCGCGCCGAGCTCCGGAGGTAAGTATGGGGTGAGGGGAGGTGTGGGGAGGCAGGGTGCACAGTGGGTGGGTGCGAGTTGTTGGAGGGTGGTGGGGAGACAGCGATGGAAGGTTCTCTTATTTACAGGTTTGTTTTTTTTTTTTTTTTTTACTTCAGACAACGTGGGATGTTTGCCAAGCTGGGGTGGGCTCCCAGCATGGCACCAAAGCTTTGGGGGTGGCGGCTGCGAGCACACAGCGGTGCAACGCAGGACGTTTGCCACGCTGGGGTGGGCTCCCAGCGTGGCAGCAGGGAAAGCTGTTTGGGACGTGAACCGACGGGGATTGGGCACCCGTCGGCCAGAACGAAGATTTGCCACGCTGGGTGGGCCCCAGTGTGGCACCAAAGCTTTGGGGAATCGCAGAATGGCCAGGACAAGCAACAGCGGTGGTTTTCATTGAACTGAACACCACCGCTGTCATACACAGCACCGCATCCATTGGTGCAGGACCGCCACACCTGCTCAGCAGACAGTGGAATGCACAGGAGAGTCACACCTCCAAAGTGTGCTATTCTTCCAAGACGCCCTGCGCATGCCATGGAACGTAAAAATATACAAAAGCAGGAATGAGTCACAAAGCATTCTAATGGAACCATATAATATTTATGCTTCCATCACTCATGACAGTTAACATAAATAAATAAATAAATATTTCCAACAAACGAAGACAACTCTACCCACAAGAAATACCAGGGATTGTTGTTTCAGGCCAAACTCCTCCACTTATATTTTCTGTTTCGAAACGCACAAAATTCTTTTTTTTTTTTTTTTACTGATATTGCTAACTCTTACGAACGTTAATTTACCTCACAAAGGCAAAAAAAAATAAAATTAAAAAAAAAAATTTACTAAAATCCAGTCATCCTTTGAACATTATTTTCACTACTATGCATGCATGTCTGCATGAAAAATTGAACATTTGTGCTGGTCTCAAAAAAAGGCAACAGAAAAAAAATTAGCAAGGACCCTTGGACCAAGCCCCGTCAAAACTGAAAGTTTCAGATTTTAAATCCCAACCATTTTTTGCCTACTGATAAGCAAAAAAGGTTTTAATTTAGGTATTTTTACCCATTTGGAACTTTGCCCTAGCCGAGCAGATCACTGTGAAATATAGAAGATCCAGTGACCCTGGCACGGACTGTGTGTGCCGATTTTCAGGTGAATCAGTGTAACGACAGCCTGCTATTAGGGGGCCAAAATAAGGGTTTAACATTCCTTTTTTATTTCACAGTATGCTAAAACAGAAACCTCTTTAAGGGAGCTTCATTTGTGGCAAAAACTGAAGTACAGCATAAAAATGGAATACACAATGACCCAACTCAGAATATGCTACCTATCTTCAGGAATATGATGCAGAACCATAAACACATGTGTGGCAGAGCCACGAGTTAGTTATGTAAGTCCTGCCCCCTCACAAGGGATGATAAGTCATATTCCGATTATGAAGCCATTGTGTATTCAATTCATAAAAATGTGTTTTAAATTGTAGAGATTTCAGATTAGTTCTTTTAAAGAAGATTTAACAGTTTCTTTTTGACTTCACTGCTCTGTTTTGAGCCCCGCAGAGGCCACTGTGATGTCAGACATTGTGCAAGCGGCTCTCTAACTGGTTAAAAGCTCCTTTATGACCAAACTAAAGTAGAAATAAATGATAACGACTCAACTAATGTGGAAATAAAATATTTTTATTTAGAATGTTTCAGTGGTTAGAATAAATTGTTTATCTGTGAAGTCTGACTCACACCTACATTGCATAAACACATATGTACCGGATATGTAGTTTATTATTCCAGAAAAGAAATGTACTGGATATGTAGTTTATTATTCCAGAAAAGAAATGCATGGAGAATTTCATGTTTTTTTTGGTTTTTTTTCTTCAAAACCTCTACCCCATACCAATACTGTAGTGGCACAGAAAGCAGGAAAAATAGGACAGACTAGGTGGGCAAAGAGGTCCTGCCCTTGTTAACTTCTGTGTTTCTATACTCTTCCTGTATAATATATTTCATATATATATATATATATATATATATATATATATATATATATATATATATATATATATATATACATAATATATATATACACACACACACACACACACACACACACACACACACATATACATATATATATATATATATATATATATAGAAACACAGAAACAAATGTGTCAGTTTTTTCTATGAGGCAAACAGACTTCTTCTGAATCCTCTGCACACAATTCCCTGTCTCCCCCTTCCCCCTCTGCCTTTTTCAAATACATTTCCACAAGGGAAAGTGAACAAATTAAAGTAACTTCATTCCCTTTCTTTTGGTTTCATTCAGCTTCACAAACCCTCAATTAAAGTGAGAGTGGCAGAGCCATCTGCTAGCAGGAAATGAGCCAGCACCCAACAACGCTGTGAGGAAACCATCCAATAAGGCAAACTTTGTACTGGAAACCTCCCAAGATTCCAGCCCCACAGAACTGGAGGCTCCACTAATCCACTCACTGAGTCTACAGGTGTTCCGTTACTCACTCTCTTTTCCATCTTTTTTTGTTTGTTAATTAAAATAGCTCGTCAAAGCCCAGCCTGGAAAGGACTGTAAAATGCAAGCACAAAGCTGTACGGCACGCACAGTTAAGAGATGGTAGATCATCTTCTTCCTTCTTCTGTTTGCAAGTCAATTTAACCCATGGACAGGCTGGCAGACAGATACTTGAACTTTTCTGGTGGGAGAGAAGAGGACAAGGTGGATGGAGCGATCTTGACTCAATTTGGAGAGGTTAACCGTTATCTCACTTAAGAAACGGACAACTGGATCGACAAACTGAGTCTTGGACCAGTTTTGGGGTAAGTATGCCAGCTGAAAGATGCTCAAGGCCACTCTATCAGGTGCATCTCACTTTCAGATGGGCCAGTAGAAGCGACTTTGGACTATGGGGTGCAGGAGGCAGGCCGACAGCGAGGAAGAGCTGTACCCTCTTTCGACGGTGGCAAGCACAGTGGGAAACGGACAATTCAGAGGTACAGCAGGTGGGTAAGCAGGCAAGGCTGGGCCCACTTTGGCAGGATGGGCAAGTAGAACAGGGTTATACCCATTTTCTAGTGGATAGAGCAATTGAGTAAAACACTTATAGCACTTTTGGGTGGCAGGGTCAGATGGTGCATTTCACCCATCTGGCAAGCAAGCAAGCAGGTTAATCTTGGTTTAAAATTACGGGCCTTTTATTCTCTAAAAAGCTTCATCTCCTCACATGATCAGACCACAGCCACATCTGCGTGCCAAGTGATGAACTGACTTGCTCAGTCCGCGACTGTTGGCCTCCATAAAAAAGCCTGGGCTGTTCTATTCACTGAGACTGTAGCAAGACTGGGGATCAAAACCCAGTACAGAGCTCATCATTCAGTGACGTCAATTGCCCCAACTGCCATGGCATTAAAGGGGAAGGTTCAGTTCCACCTGACCTCCAGACCAATGTAATCATTCCACAGCTTTACTGGAGATTCACAACTTACAGAGTCTGGCAGCTTCCACAACTGTACCACAGGGCTGCCCTTCACTTCTCCCAGCACCACGGGGCTGCCTTTCAGTTATCTCAGCAACTAAATCATTGAAAGTCAATTACGTGGTCATAACGATGATGTAATTACTTGGAAAAATAGGAAGGTAATGGTACTTGGTGAATCATGGGCAATTAGAAAACACTGGTAAAAACCTTATCTTTGGTATAGCTATGGAAGAGTGTGATGTTTATGTATAAAAACCTTCTCATTTACTATTGAGATTACATCATTTGGGGAAGTGGAACTATCAAAACAGCCATCTTTCCTAAATATATAAGCCACATCCAGACAGACGTTTACTCAAAACAAGCTTTAAAACAGCAATCCATTGTAGTATGGGATATTGTTAGTTGAGGCGTCAGTATAAATCCCTGAACTACTGAGAAAAAGTCTACCTTCTCAAAAAAAAAAAAAAAACTGCAGCATTTCAGCTAATGGTAGAGCTGCCTTTATTAAAACAAGCTGTGTTTTAAGAGATTTTCTTGCATACAATTCACATATGGCATCAGAACTTATTTACATAAATTCCCCACCCCACACGCATTTGAATCTGAGGACCTTAAAATCTTTATTCTTAAGAACTTCTTGTTACACCTGGACCTTTTCCCATAACTTTGTTTTCTGCTTATTCATGTTCCCATGTCCTAGTCCTCTACTTATGAAGTCTATTCCGATGTCGCAAGCAGAGGATTATGACTTTAGGGAAGGAGAAGATTTGGACAGATGAAGCAGTATATATGCAGAGGATTAAAGCACAAGCTGTGAATCTGGAAATCCAGTAGACCTGGGTTTGAAACCCACCTGCATGCCGTATGGCCCTGAGCAAATCATTTAATCTATTGTGCTCCACAGGGCCCTGGAGCTGACTTCAAGATCAGTGTGCCTTTCCTGGACAAAAAAGTCTAAGGGCTTCAAGCCCAATTTTTATACAAGTGTCATTATTCAATAAAGAATGAACTGTCCTGAAATTCCAATATGTGAGATTAAGCTATACCAACCTGTGTGTGTGGTAATTCAGAGTGTAGCCAGGAATTTCAGATCTGCACACCAAGTGGACTCACTGCTACCCCACCCTTGTTAGTGAGCTAACCCCCAACCCGGGTGTAGCCAGACAATATACAATGTACAATTAGGCTAACGTTTGTTGCTTCATTTGTCACAATAAATACAACTTTTGTATCTCATGACAGTGATTATTGCCATGCATGGGTAAATACAAATGCTATGCATTGTTCCCTAAGACACCCACATACCAGCCCAGAGCCTGTAAAGTTGTATTGCCTTGTGATGCAAAGAGAGTATTAGTGACCAGTCTTTCTAGTTTCAACTCCTATGAATAAAATTACAGAAAGGTTCAGTATTTTCTTTGTTAGTTTTCATGGAAAAAGGAAGCAGTTCAGAGCCTATTTGCTACCCCCCTTAAATAAAATTGCACACCATGGCGTGCTTGGAGTATGCCTGCCTACACCCATGTGTGGTATGTTAATTTGGGGAGAGAAGGTGGGACTGACTTCCACAGCAGGTGAAGAAGTGGCAAGAGCATCCTCTTCCACTGAAAAGCCAGTGCAGGCGAGTTGGAGTGAACTTTCAGTTTCTTGCAACGTGGGAGTAAACTACGCCATACCTCAGTGGCAGATGGGACAGGAAGGCTCTGTGGATTATGAAAGCATCCCAGGTCAATGTCGCTGGTCTATACCTGGTCCAGGGAGTTAGTGCTTGCAAACTGTTCAGATCTGGTAAGGCGGCTTATGTGAAATGAACTGTGGTGGTCAGACTCCTTGCAGACAGGCATCCATTTCACAACTGGCATGAATTAACATCCTTGTTGGCAGTCCCACACGAAGATGACAATAACAGAATAGGCATGCAGTATAAAACTACCCAACCACCCCCTAGAGCTGGTCCATCCTTGACAAGGCTGAGACACACTGTTGAAGACAGTGTAAGGCAACACAGTTCCCAACCGTGCTGTACTTCTCACGCTAGTTGAGAATTTTGGTCCCCAACTCGGTCCAGTGGATGCCTTTTCACAAGCGAAACAGACATTCCTACAAAATGGGATCAGCTGGGGTACTGTGCGAGGACAATTATGCCAGTTTTAGTTTTATGTGCAGACAAACAGTAAGAAGTGTTTGAGATAAAATTAACACTACACATTAAATTCAGATTTTAAAAAAGTGCTAAATAATCTTTAAAAAAGAACCTTTTGCTGGGCTTTAAAACTGGTCATCACAGAGGGGCCTATCAGATGTCAGCAGGAAATCTTTATCATAGTCAGTGGGGGGGCACAAAAGCACAGTCACCTACCATGATTTCCAAGCAGAGAACTGCTAGCAGGTTCTCATTCTGGGACCAAACAAGACAAAAGGATTAATAGATCAGCAGGTGCCAGTCTCTCCCATCTCTTTCAGGACCTTTGCAAAAGCAACTTGAAGTCAACGTGAAGTCCAGCAAGCAGCCAGAGCAACGCTCACACTGAAGTTGATGCAGCCATACCTCTGAACCTCTTGCCTCATAAATCAGGGACAAAGGACCAAAATCAGGGACACATCTTCAAAATTAGAGATATCCACCCAGAAAGCTGGTAGAATATGGGGCTTAGTGCACAATGCATTTTCTAAATAAGAACAAGTCTGTAACTTCAATGCTTGACATCGTTTTGTACTTACAGTCCCCTGTTTAGCCACAAAACACAATTTTAGGAGGGACAGAGCAAAATTTTGAGGCAAAATCAGGGACACTTGAGAGGTATGGATGCAGCTGAAATGGCCAACCGTCAGGCAGGAGCTGTGCAGCTGCATTTTGTACTGGACACAGTAGGAGTCGGATCAATTTCAAAGGCAGGCCGACACAGAATGCATTACAACAGTGTAGTCTCGATGTCAGAAATACGTGACCTAGCACAGCCAGAACAGCTGGAGGAAGGAACGCACAGTCTGGCTGTGTTACTGTGAAGATGAAAACTGCCAGATAACCTAGCACTCTGCACACTCCATACAGAGTTATATGCAGGAATACCCCAGACATTTAGCCACTTACACCTTTAGAGGCATCCACTTTAAAACCTAGGGAGGTTCAGCATCCATGAGATCTTCATCCCCTCTGCTCCAAGCTCACCACGATCACCTCTGGGCTCATAATGCAGCCAATGACTGATCATCCAAGCCCGAAACTCATCCAGGTACCACAAGCACTGCACAGCTGTGATGGACTGGAGTAAACAAACAAAAAAAAAGATAGACTGCACAGCAGTGAAAACCCACCACTTCTGAAGATCACCCCTCAGTGGAAACATGTATGCTCACGCGCGCACACACACACACACACACACACACACACACACACACCCTCACACACCCGCAGGACTCAGAGCAGTTAACCTTATACTATGACAGAAGTTTAGTTACTTACCAGAAACAGTAGATCTCCATTGAGCTGCACATATTAAACTGTCAGCTGTCTGTGCCAGGACCATTCAAAAACTTTTGCCTAGCCTGGGCCGCCCATGATGACATAACTCAACAGCAGCTGTATATTGTAGGTAGCCCCATACTCCGTTTCCCACCAGAGATGAAATCAGAGTTGTACAATTATGACAGGAATGGGCAACAAAAACATGACTAGTTCAACAGAAGGATGGGGAGAAACATAGAAGTTGGACAGGCAAGGACATGAAGGCCCATTCAGTCTGCCCATTTTTCTACCTTATGAATGTGCCATCTGCCTTGTTCTGTCAATGGCCCATCTATTCATACTCATCTGTATTGCTCCTTATGCCTATCCCATGCCTGCTTGAAGCCCTGCACTGTATTCATATCCACCACTTCCTGAGGTAGGCCGTTCCATGCATCCACCACCTTTGCTGAAATGAACTTCTCCACATTACCCCATACGGCCTCCCTCTAATGTCATGCTGCATCCTATTGTCTTGCTCCCATTGGGGAGGCGCAGAAACTGCAAGAGCAAAACATGCAGCAGTCATCAGTTCTTCTACAGTATTATACATCAAAATACAACAGGACATGGGTGGTAGGAGAACAGTGACTATAGATTTATTTTTTAACTTGTTAGTACATGAACAGAAACTGCCCTTTCACGTGCAGTGAATACACAAGAAATACAAACAGACCACTTCTCACAGTGTAGTTTAACCCCTTGCAAGGCATACTTTTAAAATCAAGGATGGAAATGAGAAAGGAAAAGTGTTGCCCACTGGGAATTGAACCTCAGACCCCTGGTATGCCGTTCTAGTGCTCTATCCATTGAGCTATAGGCTCACATGGTCAGCTGGCCTCAGGTCTTTCCTTAAATCCACACATTCCTTTCTCCAGTGTGTTGCGTAATCTTGTGACATAGGAACGTGAATACACAATACAATTCATACAAATATACAAATATAACATTCAGTTACAGGTACTATTCATCCTCAAATATTACTATTTTCTCAATTGTATCTTAGAAGTGCTCAAATGTGTACAAATGGATATGTCACATGGGACTGTATTGTAACATGATGGGACCCTATAGGACAATTGATTTTTGCCCCATAGTAGTTTTAACTAGGGTATTTTGAAATTAAGCAATGATAACCAACAGGGTGTGTGTCGTGCTGGGATAACGTCATGCCTCAGATGGTTGGGCACGAGGCCGTAGGCAGAGTGCGCCCAATACCTGAGGCGTGACGTTATCCCAACCAACGCACACCCTGGAGGGCATGATTGCTATTATTGAAGTTTCACTGCTATGCAGCTGATACAGAGCTATACCTGTCTTTTGCACCCGACCAGGATGGAGCACTCGAGGTGTTTAATAACTGTCTGGAAGAAATCCAAGGGTGGATGGATTCTAGTTGGTTAAAGTTGAACTCAGAGAAGACAGAGGAGTTAGTGGTGGACCCGGGTGGTCAGATAGCGAGGTCGCATGATGGCACGCACTCTGGAATTTTTCTTGGGGGTGTGTCACTTTCGACCTCTGAAGAGGTGCGCAACCTTGGGATTGTCCTAGACGATAGGCTGACCCTTAAATCTCGGTTGTCAGCCGTTGTCAGGACTTCCTTTTACCATCTTAGGAATATTGCCAGGGTGCGTCACCTTGTTCCTTCTGACTCCCTACCAACGTTGGTCCACGCTTTTGTGTCCTTGCGCTTAGACTACTGCAACGTCTTTTACTTTGGGCTTTCTGGGGTTGAAATCAGTCGCCTTCAGCTGGTGCAGAACGCTGCAGCCCAGGTTTTGACTGGGAAAAGGAGATCCAGTCACATTACCCCAGTGCTGTGCAAACTGTACTGGCTGCCCATACGGTGGCGGATCACCTTTAAAGTAATTTTATTGACTTTTAAAGCCCTTAATGATCAGGGTCCGACCTATCTGAAAGAACATCTGGTGCCTTACTGCCCCAGCCAATCGCTCCGCTCGGCCGACGAGGTGTTGTTAGAGATTCCAAAAGTGAATTTAAAATCTTCTGGTAGTAGAGCATTTTCATATGCCATACCCACTCTTTGGAATTCTCTACCACCCCGATTAAGGGAGTACCTCCGTGGAGGTATTTAAGAAAGATCTGAAAACTTATTTATGGGATCTGGCCTATCTGGATGAGTACTGGTAATTTATAAATATTTGTTAATAATGATGACCGTATGGTTTGTTTTAACTGAGTGATGTTTTAATGCATTTTATATGTTTAAATTTGATATTGTATACTGTGTTTTGATGTAAGCCTTGATATTTTTAAAGGCGCTTTAAAATAAAGATTATTATTATACAATGGCTCGTTGTTATATATAAAATAAAAATAATTTTAAAGAATGTCTTTATTAGTGTGGAAAAATATTTTTGCTTCTTAAGAGGAGCTGCAAAAAAGATGATATCTAGCTCATAGAGCTCATCTCCATTGGTTCACAGTGAGGCTGAGACTAGACCCGTGATGTTGTGCTGGGATAACATCAGGGTCCAATCAGACTGATCAGAGACCAGGATTCTTTCGTGCCAATGTATAATTTAAATTTACATTGAGAACTAGTTCCTAAAGAGTTAACAGCAACAGAAAAAAGTGAGAAACTGTTTCAGATAGTAACCCCATTCTAAATTTATGCAGTAGAACACCCATTTTCAGGTATACCCTATCCGCAAGTGCTAAACAGTGCTAAAATATTGCATCTCATGAACCAGTATTTTTTATTTATTTATTTTTTTAAACAGGATTTGATGTACAGAGACAGAAGCCCTGCTTTACAGCTGAAGCCGTTTCTTGGGGAATGTGAGAGGGCTGACCCTTTTAACAAGGTCAAAGAAAAAGGGTGAGATCCAAAAGGAAGTGTAGCTGTATCAAGGCTGCAAACTAAGCAGTGATCTGTGCGGGAATGTTTGTGGGATACAGCAGTGTACTCTTGTCAAGCAGATGGCAGTTCCAGGATGGCTTAATGTCTCACCTGATCCCATTTCCTGATTGACTCGGACTATAACGAACTACTTCAGAGGAATTATGGAGGTAGGGCTTTAAAGGCGACAGGAAGAACTACAGTATTCCAATTCAGAGTAAATTAATCTGGTTCTCTTTCTGCATATGCCTCTTTTTTCTGTCTCTCTAGTAACTCTGCATGTGCCCCCCCCCACTCTGCCATTATTAGATGCTCCAACCAGTAACATCAGCTGCAAATCAGTCAGTGCCCCCAACGTCAATACCTCCACTTGCATTCACAGATACACTGATGAAAATGGAAGCAGCTTCTCAATTTGCTCAATATTTAACTAAAAACAGCAACCTATGCTAATTTATTTATTTGAAATCACTCCAATCAGGACAACCCATTGAGATGCACCATCTCGTTTTCACAGGAGTCCCTGGGAGAATAGCAGCAATCAGTATGTTAACATAGTCCTGCAGGAATACAGACTAAAATATAAACAGGAGAAAAAAAAAATGTAACAGTATGTAAATACAAACAGTGTTATGGAAACAATGATACTATGCCAAGAAAGTACTGCTTCACAGACAGGGTAAAGGAAGGGTGGAACAAGCTATCCAAAGCCCTGGTCAGTGCAAATACTGTGGGGTCACTTTAAAGAGAGAGTGGTATAAGTACAGTGGGCTGGCCAAGGCATCAGTGCAGCAGGGGAGTTGGAGAGGGCAGCCATGATCTAGTGTGGTGGAGGGGGGGACATGTACCACCTCAAAGGGCAGAATGGCTCGACTGCAATGCCTTTTTCTTCCGGTAGTTTTCTACATTTCTATGCAAGTAGCAGTGTAAGCATTAGGAGCCGCTAACTAACTGCAAACAATGAGATCAGTGATTCGAGCACCTATAAATGAAGCAAGAGGGCGGACAACAGAGCTGCTGTTAAAGACCAGGGGCAAGAGTTTCAAAACTGGGAAATTTCCTTGTGCAACCACAATTTCCTGCCCCCATGTGCTCAATTACTGCAAAATCTTCCACAATGTATGACTGGCTGCACATGGTTTTACAAAACGGAAGAAAAATCCTATGCCTGGTAGCATTTTTCCCCATAATTTGCTGGGGTGGGGGTGGAGGAAATGCCCTATGTGCATAAAATGCTACAAACAGCATTTTCACAGGTGCAAGGATTTTTCTTGCAGCAGGGAGTTGCATATAAACTGATGTGACTAAAGCACAAAATGAAGTTTACATACGGTATAGTAGTCACATTGCGTGAACAGAAACTCTCCTTGGCAATGCTGCACCCAAGGCAGGGAATTCACATGATTTAGCATCACTCCTCTTCTGAAATATACTTTAGGGAACAGTGTTGACAAAATTCCCCCTCATTAATAATTTTCAGAGATCGGTCTGTGGCAAGACTGCTACTGGCTCTAGGGATTGCTGTTCATGCTATATACAACATCTCATGTCACAAAGTGCTGGGATCTGCCACCAACCCATTTTTAAAACTGGAACCAAACTTCCAAACACCCCCAGTGACCATCATATGGTTTTACTGTGTGTCTTGTGTATGTATACAGCAGAAGATCATCACGCCTTAAATCCCCACCCCACCCCACAAATTCATCTACCTCAGGTCCTTTAGGTCACTGGACTGATCATCCTTCCTAGCTGACCTATGGGAATCCAACTGGTCTCTCATCTCTGCAGCCACTAATATTAATTATGCCATCCATTCCTTCCAGACAAAATTTATGGCTGTATAGTATCACCATGCACCCCAAAGAAAAACCACAGTATGGGGCTCACACCTTCTCTGGACCAGCAAATGGCTAGCTTGCCTCTGTACCAGAGACCTTGTCTGGTGATCCCACTGGTTCCCCGGCTGCTTTGGCCAACTATTGGCATCTTCATAACACCTGTAGCGAAGCCATCAGACTTGCGAAGGCAGAGTATTTTGGATCCACACTCCAGAACATTAATCACCCTACAAGTTCTAGAAGATTATCCATTCACTTTTCTCCCCTCTGACACAGCCTCCCTCCCATTCTTAAGGTTGGCAACTCCCTCATCTCTGACCCTTCTTCTGTTGCCTCTTCTTTTAACTCGCAATTCATCACCGCATCACCCATGTGCGCCCTCTCTCTCTCCCCTCCCCCCTCCCTCAATTTACCCTCTCCTTCCTCTCCAAGCCCTCCCTCCTTCATCCTTTCTCCTCCTCCTCTCCTACCTCTTCCACTGCTTGCCCTTAACCCTTACAAGGGAGGTAGCCCTGATAATCTCAATCCCAAGTTTCTACTTCTCTGCCACAGTCCTTGAAGCAGGCTACGCTCATCCTTCTCCCTAAAAGGTAGGAATCCTTCTACTGGTAATGTCCACCCTACCTCTTCTCTTCCCACCCTGGTGAAGTTACAGAACACCTTGTTCTCCCACAGCTCTCTTTCTTTGAGTCCTCCTCCTCCTCCTATACCCCTTTCCAGTTTAGTTTCAGGAAATCCCACCCCACTCTTCTGCTTACTGACTCTTGAAGTCTGATCACCTCTGCCATCTTTGTGGATTTGGCAGAAACTCTTGACACCAACATTTCCTCCTTCTGGACAAGTTTAGAGCAGTGGGCCTCTCTGCCTCCTCAGTCAGTGGTTCTTCTACCTTGAGGGCAGGTCTCAAGCTGTCTGGACTGGAAGCTTCCCATCCCCATCTGTTCAGGCGTCCCTCAATGGTCTGTCCTAGGCCCATTCCTTTCCATATTTTTGAAGGACTTCCCTCTGCATCCATTCATATTATATATATTTTATTTAAAATTATTTTATCTCTATCTCGCTCTCTATAATAGATATATATATACACACACACACACATATATATACAAACACACATATATATATATATATATAGTGTGTGTGTGTGTATATACATACATACATATATATGTATATGTGTGTGTATATATACACAGACATACACACACACACATAACAGCGTTCTTTGCATCTGCGCCCCCCCCCCCATGACCTTACTACCCAGCTATAGTTGGGTTCTGACAATATTCAGCACTGGTTCTGGTCAAACCTATTGACCCTCTTTGCATCTGGCTCCTTTTCCCCTTGACCTTACTACCCAGCTATAGGGAAAGGGATTATTAACCAGGAAAGGCACACTAAGCTGAAGCTTGTTTACAGGTGTGACCTGGGAGCATGAGGAAGTTAAGAGGCTTGCTCAGGGTCACACAATATGCAAGTGGGGCTGTGGGATTCAAACCTCAGTCTCCAGGTTTGCAGCTCAGGCCCTAAACCTCGCTATCTGTCTCCCAGCTATAGCTGGATTTTGATAATATTCTGCACTGGTTCTGCTCAAATCTACTGATCCTCAATGCCAAAGTAAACAAACCATTTCCGTGACATTTGACTCCCTCCCATTATTCCATACCCTTGATGGTGCTCCAACTGAGGGATATCCTAGTACTGTGGGGTCTGGCTGCACAGTCATCTTGATTTCTCCTTACACAATACCTCCATCCAAAGCTTGGTGCACTGTGCAGAAACAAACAGTATCCCACTTGCTGTCTGCTGTGAGATTAAAGAGGAGTCTCCTTATTTTTGACTATGGTGACAATTTACAGTGGAGCTCTAAAATTCAACCTTACCAGACTGGACCCCCATTACTTCTGCCATTTTGCACTGTCCCCTCGTACCCATCATTGCTTGCTCTACTCTACCCTCTCCCTCCCCTCTCAATGCCAGATGTTTTCCCCCACTGTGCCTCCTTTATATCAATTCCTTCCTCCTGTCCCCCCCCTCCTCCCCTTCCCTTTCCACAACAATCTTTCCCATTCACTTTCTATTATATCTACTGTTGGTCAAGCTGCCTTCTCACCACTTTTCTAAACTGTGGTTCACCCTTCCCCTGTAAACCTGCTCAGCCTTTTCTCTCTCAATTCTTTTCTTTGAAGATTTTCTACTCCCACCTGCAGCTGCCCATGACCCCTTACCATATCTCCCTCTCCCTACTCATACTGCCTTGGCATTATTGCCTTGGCATCATTGCCCCCGCCCCAAAACTATGCTGTTGGGAGTCACTTCCCCTTGCCTATCCAAACACAATTTTTATCTAACGCATGTCCATTGTCGTGCTGTTTTGTCTTGCAATGTTTAAGATTATGCCCTTTTTGATGTACTGTATTGTTTGTACACGTCTATTAGTTTTGTAATGCTGTTAATTACACCTTATTTTTCTCCTTTTGTACTATCTTCTGTACCCCTCCTCCCCAGGATGCATCTGGAAACAAGCAGTTATCAACTCCATATGTCTTTCCTGGTAAAACTTTTGAAACAAATACATAAATATAGAGAATAATGCCTGTGCAGGTGTGTGTTATGAGATTATCACACACAAAGGGTGTGTGAAAAATCCCTATAAACAAACTTTGCACAGACATTATTTTACAATTTGTAAAAAAAACAAAAACAAGGTGCTGCGTCAGCATGTGGTGTAAAAGCAAAACAAAATGGTTATATTAAATGCACGCTATTTTCTATTTTCAGCGTGCATTTAATATAACCATTTTGTTTTAATATTTTACAATAACTGGTTCAAGATTTCAGAGGGAAAAATTGTTTGTGCCATCATGTACCCAAGTAACTGCCATATTCACACAAATACAGTGTACCCTCTTTCGCGTTTCAGTGAAGTGAGAGCACGAGGAGGGAAACACCGTAATAACACGCTAGAGTTTTTGCAATGCTTTATCGAGATTGGATATCCAGTCATTATTGGGGGGGGGTCACCAGTTATTTAATATCCATACCACACCCGTCATTTTTGGACTGGTTGCAGATCACATGTATCCCAATTCTAAATTGCGTTCTCAAGCCAACGTTTGTTCCAAAACTGTCAAGAGCGATGGAATCCAGTCTATAATAGTTTGCTCTCTTACTGGGGACTTGACAGGTGACGTGCTCAGTCAATGCCAAAGTGGATCGTCCAGATCCTGGCCACTAGTGACTACCAGTATTTAACTTGCCAGTTTTGCAAAAGCAGAGAGCACAGCGGTATAAGGCACTACATAAAACACATTCTGTTCTAAAGAAGGCCTGGCTGTGATTTCTGCCTTATTTGTGCCCTTTCTTCTTCATTTTGGTTGACTGTTTACCTAAGTGTATGATCTTGCAGCATTTAAAATGGACGGGTTCTCAGTACAAGCTCCATGAAGTCTATGGTCTCTAATCAGTGAAAAGGTTGTCCAGGGACTGTACAATTCTTCTGGGGTCCCAGTGAAAGCAGCAGCCCTGTAGGAGATACCATGAAAGAAACATGTAACAAAAAGACTTCTTCTGTCCAGGGGTAGGTGGAATAAATTATCTGTACTGTGCTTGGTGAGTTTTGGGGGGTGCGCACTGATTAACCAGTAACAAAACGTCAAAAATTGCAGCAGGCATCTGTGGAGAGCAATCAGCTTTCATTTGTGATAAGGTATTTCCAGAATCCCAAAACTGATTTAACTCTCTGCTGGCTGAATGCTGGCCATTCAGTGTCTGTGTAAGATTAGACACATTCCTCTCACCTGTCCACATTACAATGTAACCTCTCACTGTGTCACTCCCAGGACTTACCATCCCACATGGAAAAGGTACTGTTGCACATAAAAGGTTTCTGTTTTTATTTATGAAAAATGGATAAACCATTGAGTTAGGAACTCATTCACAGTGGTCTCCCATCATTTCCAGGTGTGTCCTTGGAGCACAGGGTGGTTAAGTAATGTGCTCAGGATAACACAATTGTACAAGTGGAGGCTGTGGGAATCAAACCCTTGTTTACTGCTTATTCCAAGCTCATTCACAGCTAGTTACTCTAACCACTAGGCTATAGTGCCAGCCCAGTGTCTCAGATGCAGTCTCGCACTGTAAATTCAGGCTTAAAAGTAGAAATTTTTTTTAAGACCGCATATCAAAATGAAACTCTGCACAAGCCATCTCCATGGTGCCAAGGAATAGGAGAACCCTGTGGCCCACTGGTGACCCCATTTTGCGCTCCAAGCACGGTACATGAGGAGTGGCAGTCAGCTGGAAGGGTTCAGAGAATCCACTGGATACTCTCCTCCTGGGAGGAGGGCACCATGTACCACAAACCAAAAAGACAGATGCCCAGGAGTGTGGTGGAGCTCACCACAGAAGCGTTAAATAAAAAATATTCCACCTTAAAAACAGCTATGAAAGCACTGCAGTGAAACTGTTGGCTCTGTTTTTGTGGTTCAACATTTTTGAGAACTTTGTGCAATAAAAATAAGCGCACTAGCAGTTTGTTTTTAAAGATGGGAGATTAGTATTTTTGTTTGTTTGAGCCACTTCACTCAATGTACCACTCTGGAGCAGCACTTAGTGGTGGCTAGTGGAAGTGCCTTGCCAGTATGGGTGACCACACGCTCTCAGGGACCTCTGCGGACAAGCTGTAACATACATAGAATTCGTCACAAAAGGTCTGCTTGGCCCTGTCAGTCTGCTTAGATGTTTCCTACCTAATCTGTCTCCACAGGCCCCAACTGGTTGATGACCTCCTCCCTCCTCCTATTTACTAATATACCCCTATTTCTATCCACGCACTCAAGCCCCCACCGTTTTAGCTTCCGTCACTTCTGCTGGCAGTCTGTTCCAGGCATCTATCACACTTTCAGTAAGGAATATTTCCTCATGTCTCTTAACCCCCACCAACTTCATCGCATGCCCCCAGTCCTGGTGCTCTCATTTGAAATGGAATCTTCTCATGCACCCTGTTCACCGCTTTGTGGTACTTTGAGGTCCCCATCCTGTCCCTCTCTTCCTGGGTGTGCATGTCGAGATCCCCAGTCTTTCCTCGTGGGGCTTGTGGTGGCCCTGCACCATTTTAGTTACTCTCCTTTGGACTGCCTCTACCCTGTCTATGTCCTTTGAGGTACAGCCTCAAACTGGACACAGTACTCCAGGTGGGGTCTCACCAGTGAGCAATATACTGGCAACACTACCTCCCTCCCTCCTCCTGCTGGAGCTACCCCTCCCTATGCACCCCAGCATCCCACTAGCCCTACCTACTGCTTTGTCACACTGCCCTGCCATTTTGAGGTCATCAGTTACTGTCAGTACCTCACTCACCCTATACTGAGCTGCTGGGTTCCTATGCCCCAGGTGCACAATTTTGCACTTTTTGGCATTGAAGCCCTACTGCCATGCTCTTGACCAGTCCTCAAGTTTCCCCAGAGCCCTACATTCTCTCCCCCTCCTCCCGAGTGTCCACTCTACTGCAGATTTTGGAATCATCTGCAGACAGGCATACCCTCCCTTCCAGTTCTTCTGTAATGTCCCCATGAAGACACTGAAGAGGACCAGTCCTAGTACTGAGCCCTGCGGCACCCGCTGGTCATTAATTTATTAAAGTGAGTGCCATTGACCGCAACCTCTGTTGCCTATCTGTTAACCAATTTCTCACCAAATTCACCACTTTCTTTATCAGATGCATCTCGCAGTGGCACAGTGTTGAAGGCATTGCCGAAGTCCAGATAGGCCACATTCACGAAATCAATCACGATTTGCCTGACATTAATCCCCCAAAACAATGAATCCATGCCACCTGTTGTCCTGCAGCCCACTGCATTCAAGATACTGTACCAGTCTTTCCTTGACAAGGGTTTCTATTAATTTCCCCACCACTGAAGTAAGACTGAACAGCTTAGAGTAGCTAGCTTCCTCCCTGCAGGCACTCTTGTAATACAAGAGAAACCACGTCAGCTCTTCTCCAGTCCTCCGTAACCATGCCCATTTCCAGTGAACTGTTGAATAATGCTGTCAGTGGGGCAACTAGCACCACCCCGGCTTCTTACAGTACCCTTGGATGGATTCCATCCATTCCCATAGCATGCCCTTGTCCACCTTCAGAGCTGCAAGTCCCATTTCGGGACTCTTTCCTCTGAAACTGGACGTGTGTCCACCTCCCGCTACTTCTTGTTGGGTCTGTCCCTCGTCCCAGTACTATGAAGACTGAGCAGAAGTACCTGTTCAGGATGGCAGCTCTGTCATGGTCCTCTTCTGAGCAGTATCCCCCAAATCCTCACCATCTCTCCCCTTGCTTTCCTCTTCTCACTTATGTACCTGAAAAAAGTAGTATTCTCCCCAGTGACCCCTTTGATTATTTCCTCACCTTCTTTCCTGCTTCCTACTGTTTTGCACTGTATACCTCCCTGTCTTCCTTCTTCTATTTTCCTTATGCCTCTCTAATGAACCCCCTTCACCACTTTCCCAAGAACTAGAACAGCTTATTTTCCTTCTACTTGTACTCACTTCATGTCATGAGGCTGGTTGCCTTAATTATACCTTCTTATTTTCTTACTGTCTCTGCCCTTTGTGGAAATCATTCCCCCATGAGCAGCCTCTAGATCTTTAAAATCCTAAAGTCCAGGAACCTCGTTCCTGTGTGGCTTGCCTCTGCTCCTGTCTTTATGAGAAACCACATTGTATGGTGATTACTGGTAAATAGGGGACTGCCCACTATGACATCTGCAATGTTCTCTCACTCTGTTTTTCAGCACTGTGACAGGGTTGAATAAGACGCTATCCCATTTTATTACACAGAGAGAGTTAAAAGCAAGGATCTATTCTGTCCTGTCCTATTCTGCCATTTGTCCATCTCTTGCCTATCTGATTGCGTAGTCATATTTTCCTTGTAGAACCTCAGAACTGGCCACTCCGATGGTCCCATCATTTCCCTGTATTATCTCCCTTCCTTTACTTGTTCTTTCTGTTCCTTCTTTCTCCCCTTGCTCCTCTGTGGTTAAAAATATATAGGACTCTTTATGTGAAACTGAGATTCCTTGGTTTGCAATAGTATATAGTTACACTGCTGAAATAAATTGCAGAAAGCTATTTGGGGTTTGTTAGAAAAGATAGCAAGCTGAAATACAGGGGGCTGAGAGCTATCCTGCACAATTATTTTACTGTTATTGATAATAAAATGCTTCTTGCAAATTTGATGACTTCTCCCAATTTGCCTAGGCTTCCTGACCTGTGCCTCAATGATAAGCACCAGGTCAGCACTACCTGGTCCCTAGTAGGTTATTCGACTAGCAGCCTGAGAAAAGCCCCTTTGCAGGGAGTCAAAGATGACCCTACTCCTTGCCGAAGCCACATTTAGAAGACACCAGTCCACATCTGGCAAGCTGAAGTCACCAACAAGCAGCACCTCCCCCTTACTTGCCATTTTGATGAGGACTTCCCCAAGTGTCTTATCCAACACCTCTCCTTGAGGTGGAGGTCTGTATACTACCCGTATGGATAGCAGCCCCAGAGCGGTCTCCAGGATCCAGAGTGTAGCCAGGCATTTCAGATTTGTACACCAACCTGCCACTGCTACCCCTTCCCTACTGTTGCTCCTGCCTGCCCCAACCCTCAACTCGAGTCAAGGTTCCTGGCTCCAATCAGATGATTCCCACACTAGACCTGCTGTCTGTGCTGCTAGTGTGGTGCTTGCTCTGCTGGTAGAAGCCACAGACTACACCACGAGTCCAAGACCATGACAGAAATTTCTTCTCTCTACCTTGCAGGTAGGCAGATTCACGCCACTTGCCACTCCACGTGAAGTCTTTTTTCTTTTAGCTGGCTCCGAGTCTGTTCTGTCTGCTGTTCCTCAGTTTTGTACCGCTTCTCTCGCTCCCAGTACAACTGAACTAATAGTAGGGCTTCTAACTTTGCTGGGGCATTTAAACTCACTGTCCCAGACTTGCCACACCCCCTACCAGACGCTGCAGCCAACCATATACAGGCAGACCATGTGAACCTAATTGAGACCTTCAGCTCAGCGTCCGGCTGTTCCTCTGCCCCCAACAACAAAGCTGAAAGAAAAGAACAAGCATTTGTCAATGTCGAATGTTGTGCTGGCACTGGTAGTGGGAGTGGCGTAGTGAGAGGCGCATAGTGCTGTGATTTTGTGAATGTGTCTCAAAAGGTGATTTTGCACAGTGAGCATGCCATTGTGCGCCACAGCTGTGGAAATGCATTTTAGGCAGGCTGTGAAAAATGGCAGCTGGACTGTTGATAAGGAGATGTGCACAAATGCCAGTGGTGAAAATGTGGCATGAAAATACTGCAGACTGACGGAGTTACAAGGGTGCATGGAAACTGCGCAATGCATGCTTGCAACACACAGTCATTGTATGGGTTTTGGCACCAAATTTTCAACACAGGCATTTTAGGACCTCTGCTCATGAATAGTGTCACAGTCATTTCCTCAAAATGTCCCAAAAACCAATTTACTGGCTGACCATGCAATTCTGTGCGGATGTGCGAAAACATATTTCAGGCAGGTGCAGTGTTCATAAGAGGTATGGAAAAATGCTAATGATGAACAGCTGGAGTGAAAGTAATACAAATTCAAAGTCATGGCGTGCGTTACAAACTGTGCAACACGCGCTCATAAAAACTCATTTATTGACTTTTGTTCCCAAATTTTCCAACATAGGCATTTTGGGCGCATCTACTAACAACGAACAGTGTCACTGTCATTTTCATCATCGCCCGAACCACGAACTTTCCACGGCGACCACGCTATTCTGCGCTGGAACTGCGAAAACAGATTTTGGTCAGGATGTGAAAAATGACAGCTGTACTGTTCACTAGGAGGTGCAGAATAATGGCACTGTAGAAAATCTGGAGTGAGAATATTAGAAGTTTGCGAACGTAAAAGCGTGCATGCAAACTGCGCAACGCACGCTCGTCACACAGTCATTTTATGGAGTACTGTCACCAAATTTTCAACACAGGCATTTTAGGACCTCTGCTCATGAACAATGTCACTGTCATTTTCATAATGTGTCCCGAACACTGATTTTGCACAGTGAACGTGCTATTCTGTGCTGAAAGTGCGAAAACACATTTCGGCAAGGATGTGAAAAATGACACCTGTACAGTTCACAAGAAGGTGTAGTAAAATGCCAAATTTCAGAATCTGGCGTGAAAATATTGTGAATGTGCTAAGTTCACGAGCTTGCGTTGCGCGGTTATCACACACTGTAAAGCTAGTTATGTTTAGTTTTTCCACAAGTTTCAACATAGGGTTTTTGAGAGCCCCCCTCGCATGAACACTGGCACTGTCATTTCCTTATGTGGTCGAGAAAGGTGATTCCGTGCAGTGACTCGCAAAATCACCTTTCGGACCAAAACGCCATAGACAGTGCAAGAATTTTGAGAAGGGTCCCAAAACCCCATGTTAATAATTTGGGGCCAAAATTCACAAAAATGACTGAGATATGTACTAAAGTTGGAAAAAATCTGTCTATCCCATTATACAGCTTACAGCATTTCCTCAGTTCGGTCGGCTTTGAAGAAGTGCAGGCGTGTTCCCGGTCCACCGATGATTGTCGCACGAGCTCGGAGGAAAGTATGGGGTGGGGGTGTGGGAGGCAGGGTGCGAGTGGGTGGGTGCAGGTGGGGGAGGGACACGGAGAATACGAGGGACAGTTTTCTTTTACAGGTTTAAAAGGAATAAAAACAAAACAATGTCGGACAGTTTTTTTTTTCCCCAGAGATTTGGCATACTGGGGTGGGCTCCCAGCGTGCCACCTAACTGTTTAGGGGGTGTCTGTAGCTGGCGAGGACTAGGCACCTCGTTGGCACACAAGAGGGCGCACAGCTGAGGGGATTAGGCACCCCTCGGCATTAAACAATTGGGGGTTATTTCTGCTGATGGGAGTGGGCTCCCCATCGGCAGCATTCACAGGCGGCAGGGGGCAGCCGACAGAGTATCAGGCACCCCAAAATTCGGCAGTTTCACGGCCAGTGTCCGCCACGCGTACATGATGGCGGAGAGCACAGCAAGAAAGGGTCTATTAAGGCCTGACGAGCTTTGCCTCGATTGCAGCGGACCTTTCTTAGATGTGCTCATCACATTATGTATGCATGGTGGCGCCGCATGCAGGCTGATTGGGAGTGCAGGGCGCACCTGGTGGTGCGTGCCTGCGTCGCCCAACAGCGAGCAGCGCCTCAAGCTGCACTGTCCACGATGTTGGCTGCACTAGCGCGCCAACATAAAGCCTGCAAAGCCAAACAAAGGAATTTAACGTGATGGACTACAGAGGCAGAGCAATGCTGGCCAGTTGTTTGCTACCCTCCGCTACTAAACTTGGTACGCCATGGCTTACTTGAAGAGTATCAGCAGCCTACGCCCTTCAGGATGACTTATTGCACCTCCAGCCCTTCCTTTTCTTCTGGGTGCCTCATACCTCTGTGGCATTAATTCCTCCCTCACATACAGTACCACCCTCCTCCAGAAAGTAGCTGGGTATGGTCAAGTCCCAGACGTGATATTCTGTGCACCACAACTTCGTTATGGCAAGCAAATCCAGAGATTAACCTTCATCTTGATGGCTTCTAGGTCTGGAATTTTGTTTTCCAGACTCCGTGCATTAGTGCACATGGCTCTCTGTACCTTACTCCCTTCCCTGTCAGCTTCCCTGCTTCCCCCTTCCTGCCTGTGATGTTTCCTGAAGCTCCCTCTGACCCATCAGTTTCCTTTTTATTTTCTCTGTTCTCAGTCTCATTTAATTCTTTACCCTTCCTTACCTGATTTACACACACACACACACACACACACACACACACACACTCTTCCTTTTCCTCTATCTTGTGCCCACCCCTGCTTTCTTGCGCCCCTGCCCACTCCCCTCCGACCTTCCATTGTGATGCTCCATCATCTGGGAGGGGGCAATTGTTGCCTCCCTTGGTTTTATAACAAACAGGAGATTTTGTGTGTGTGGGGGGAGACAAAAGGCAGAAATGTCACACTGTTATGCCAGATAGTCCCGCTGTGCCCCCATGTCTCGGACCCACAGCCCCAACAGCTCTCTTCCTCCAGGTCACAGAGTGGTCCCCGGCTGGGAAGAGTCAGTTCTTAGGGACAAGAAAGCATATATCTCTAGAAATATAAATAAAAGTAGTGTTCAGGAGATACCATGATGACTGACAAGGGCCCCTAGGAAAAGCTGACCCAGATGTATGGCTGCAGGTGTAGGGAGGTCTCTGAAGCAGGAAGTGGTGACGAGTCTGGCAGGTATCAGGAGCCTGAATGGTGGAGTGCCAGTGGGCACACTGGTAGATAAATACAGCAGGCAATAAGAAAAAGAAAAATAATATTATATTATATTAATACATATATATGTGCCCCACCATTTACATTTTGAGCCTCAAGTGTGCCCCACTTCGGCGTGAACAGCTGGGAGGTATGGGTGGATGATGGGCCAAGACCTGCAGTACTCGTGTATTTTGCAGAAGGTCTAATGAACACAAACCAGGCTGTCTCCCTTGTCACTTGAATTTGTATTGGGATCCTGGTATTCAAAGTTGTTTGTGCATTAATCGTTAGTGTTCAAAACAACGATTGACTAATAGGGTCCCTATTAGTAGATTAGTCGCTTTGATGTCGCATAATCGCAACATTAAGTAGTATAAAAATGTATGAAATATCACCCCATAGAAGTTAATGAGACGCGCTCCATGAATTTCGTTTTGTGATATCACAAAAAACAGGGCTGCGTGGGGGCATGTTTTCGAACCGGAAGTCTGACCTTTTTCCAGCGCTTGCAGAAAAAAAAAAAAAAGTTTTGAAGGGCATAACTTTTCTTTTAGGAGGAATTAATTTGCAAGACTTCATCAATGGACTCCTATCAGGGTCAGTTATCAACCATGCTGGGGGTGGGGAAAGGCTTATACATTGGTACTAGGAACCTGCTCTTTAACCCCTAACACACACACACCCCACACACTACCCCCCTTTACTTAACCTTCCATTAAGCACACAACCTCCTTGAACATGCCTGATGGCTACTGGAAACTAATCATGGACTGTCATTCTAAATTCTATTTCTCATGAGCAGAAGGTGCACTATTCTATCATGTTCATAATGCACAGCTACCTCCATACCCCCCACACACACACACTTTGTTCATGGCTACTAAAACTCAATTTCATATTTCATTTATATATTCCTTCAACATAATGGGCCTTACAAGATCAAAATGTAGCATCTTTGTCACCTGTGGTCTAATTTAGTTGCTAGATAGGTAAACAGCAGGAGTGCCTATATGACTGAGAATGCTGCTGGAAAAAAAAAAAAAAAAAACACAAACCTGGGGCAGTTATAGTTTAAAAGGATCCTTTTAATAAACCTTAAAACATATGCAAAGGCAGAATTGAAATGGAAGGAGGGAAGGAGGAATGACAAGGTCTGGGTACAACAATTGCCCATATCCGAATGCAGCCTTAAAGGAATGTGTTTATTTAATTTATTAATTGCTGATCAAGGTATGCCCTTTGAGATGCACCATTCTGTACAAAAATGGGTCCGGGGCAGTAACAAGGTTCAAGAGGTGCAGCACACAGATTTAGTAAAGAGTCAGTGCATCGTTACATATAGAGTTTCTGTATTGCTTCCAGTCTCATGCATTTAATAACCTCAGAAGTGACATCCAAGTGAGGCAGGTCCCATGAAGGGCAGCACGTGGATCCCTAAAAGGATGAAAGAGGAGAACAAATATCCAAACGGTTTGGTTTCCATCACAGATCGGCACATTCAGAGCAGGTCAACATATGTAACCGTGCTTTTTGTATGGAGAAGGCCAGGGCGGTTAAGCAGGCACAGTCTGTACTGCTTTGATATCTAAAGTAGGCTAGTCAAATAGGCCATGAGCCAGGACCTAGGAAAAGTGAGCTCCCTACATGTTCAAGGTCACCAAGATAAAGTGATAGATAATACTGGACACTGCGTCTGTGCATGGCCACCGTGCCCTTCAAAAGAACAGCGGAAACATCAGAAACTGCTAGTTCCATAAGGTGGATTATTATGCATACTGCAAATTAAAGAGGGTGGAATACAGGAACCTTGTAAAGCTTCGGTTATAAATAGAGTATTTGGCCAGTGGCTGTTAAATGTATTTTTATAGGAATCTGTGACGGCCTGAAGGTTTCAGCAGAGTAAATATGAGCAGGGCTGAAACGTCCATCCCTGATAGATGCTTTAGGATTTAGTTACTACACAACTAAACCTACATGCCACGCCGAAGAATCCCTTACCAGTCTCACTGTAGCCATGACATCCCTTAGCCTCAGCAAGATGCACCTTCTTTTACCCAGAGATGCCCAGCTTGTGAGCCGCATGTGCACTTGTTATCTTGTGACTCTAGAACTTCTGTTATTTCTCATTTCTGAATTCTGGCTGATGCACTGCACTCGCCCAACAGATTAGCGACCCTGCCACCACTGTTCTGCCACATTCCCCTTCACTGTAATCCCCCCCCGCACCTGGAATTCAAATGCGGCTCAATGTGCCCCTTACACTCAACATTTAAATAAAATGCCCCCATCACGTTAGAAATGCAGAGTAGATTTCTCTGAGCACGTGTATCATTTTGAAAGAAATAAAAACAAATAAGTTGCCCACTAGGTTTTTAGAAGGAATCTAAAATTATTGTATGAAGGAAAGGACAAGAAATTTTGATTTATATAGTTATTTTCATACACACTACATCCCACAGCTCTTTACACACCACCCCTGTACATGAAGTGGAGAATTCAGATTTTTCAGCATTCTGCACATGGAGAATAGCATTGGACTTGCACAGCCTCCTGCACATGGGGAGTAGAATCTGGATTTTGCAGCACGTTCTGCACGGAGAACAGAATCTAGACTCATTAATACCCTCCACCAGTGCTTTACTGATGACCAAGTTAGATTCTGCTTAGTGCAGTCACTCATGCCCTACATATATCACATACTGTTAAACCCATATTTAATGGCTGGGGCGAAACTGAGAACATAAAAGATGCAGCTGAGCAGAAAATGCCACAAAGCACATTTGCATTCTGTTTTTTTTTTTTTTAAAACAAGCAAAACTTGTGATGTCTCTCCTGGCTACCAATTTTAACTAACTAAATGGATACATGTTTTGAAAACAGCAGTTTGGACATATCTGAATTGACACAAGAGACAGGCACAATACACAGTTGCATCTGAGATGTGTGCCCCTCCACCCCAAAAATTCTGGGACTTTGTTCTCCATTTCTCTTAATCCTTTGAGCAGTCCTGACAACAGTTCTGGGAACATCCCCCCCTTTGCCCCATCACACATGTAAATCCCAGTCAATTCTATCGATTTCCATTTTTGTTGACCAGGTGGGTGCACCAGGCTGACATAGCTGATTTTCATTCAAGACCCCCCGCCCACTGAGTACCTGACACAAAAGTAATATACTGTACATTGCTTTAGTGAGGTGAAGGAGTCTGTCTTGACCGAACAAGTTGCTTCCTAATATCATATCAGCGGTGATATATTCACACTTAACACACACAAAGTTAGTAAGGAGCTGTAGGGGCATCTGCATCACTTGTGTGCACAACCAATCACAAGAACCCTAACCTTTGTTTTCAACAAGCTCACACTTGTTTGATGTTCAGAGCACATCAGAAATTGTGGATGACAATTTTGGCTAGCCTGCTGGTGATACATTCTGAATGTAAACTTTGTTTCATTTTGTAATGTATGTAAAAGCACTGTATAACTATTTAGACTTGGGTGATGCACCAGATTTCTGGTTTCCTTACGACATACCAAATTTAAAACTACATTTCTAGTCCTGCTAACTAAGCGGAGGACTTAACTTTTCCAAGGAAATACAAATCAAATGATTGCTACCTAAAGTCCTGCAAACCTTGTCCTACAAGAGTCATTGGGCAAATCAGTATGAACCTTACTTTGAAAGTGGACAGCCAACAGCAAGCACCACTCAATGCAGATGAGGTGCAAACCATGCAGCATGGTACCCCAGTCACCAGCCCCCTGCCAGTAAACTCCCTTCCATGGCTAAAAGGAGGCAGTATAGCTAGTGGTCTAAGGCTCTGAGCTGCAAATCTGGTGACATCCAGCAGACCAGACCTGGGTTTGAATCCACAGCTTCCACTTGCGTGCTGTGTGACCCTGAGCAAGTCACTTAACCTCCTTGTGCTCCCAGGTCACTCCTGTAAAAAAGTTATCAGCTTAGCATGCTATACCTGGTTAAACAACTAAATAAAAAAAAAAAAAATTAGCCTGCCCACTCCACCCAAGTTCAGGCCAACCAGCAAGCACCCTCCTGCTGCAGAGAAGCCCACCCACCAGCAAACACTATGCTGGCAAAGAATATCTTCCACCGGACCCACCGGCAAACACATGTATGCATACATGAATCTGTATGTTGTGCATGTCTGTGTGTAGTGTGTGCATGTGTTGTGCTGATCTGTGAATATACACGACTGTGTGTGCATCTGGATATGTAGTTCTGTTTGTGTGCTCATCTAATTATGTTGTCCTGAATGTGTGTGCTGTGTATGTGGTGCTGTATAGACGAGTGTGGGCATCTCTATGAAGTGGTGTATGTATCAGCCACTCACTGATGTTACATGGGAGGGCAAGTAATTCATTAGTATAACCTAGGGTTACTGTGAACTGAGACTCGGGTTCCAATTCCAAAACCAACACTTATTATATGACACTGGGAAAGGGCAAAGTACGAAGAGCATAATTTCACTTTTACCTTGCCTTATAAAACATCTTTAAAATTATCTTATGCCCTTCAATCTCCCAGATTTCTGGGCACTGGGTATGTAGCTCAGAATTTGTCAAATTTCATAACTTACTCAATTTTTCAAATCGGTGCTCAACGGCTCATTCAGTAGCCCCCTTATGCCCAAGCCAGGAAACATTCATGGCCATGGGCTCCAATTCCAACCAAGACACCTGGGCTATTCCAGCCCTGACACTGAAGTGCTGCACTCTATTCTATTCCAGTTTCCGAAAAGAGACCCAGTGCATTTTGAGCAGTGGTGTACCATTGGGGCAGAGGATCAGGCACTACTGCAGTTGTGCAGGACCCAGCATACGGGGTGGGGTGGCTAAGGTCAAAGTCTCCCAGGGCATCACTTTTAGTGCTGCCATACAATCGAATGAGATATTAAACCAAAGCCACTTCTGCCAGTCTTTGGTGGCTGTTAAAAATCCCAAGGCATTTGTATCAGGCCATACCAACCAGCTAATAGTTTTCTAAAAATGTGAAACTTGTCTCATCATCGTATGTGCACCTGCACATACACACGCCTTCTCATGGACTTGCAGTCACACAGACACACAATACAGGGTTCTGTCTTTTAAATAGTATTCTAAAAGTTCCAAAGTTTTACTGCTGGCATGATGTTAGGACTCTGTTCACCCCACAGTAACCAGGAAGTTCACCCCACAGTAACCAGAAAGTAAGAGAGTATACTTAAACGCATATCCTGTCAAAACCATACAGCGGAAAACAGCGTGGTCAAATAAACTTTAGAAAATGGTGTAAAAAATCCCAGGGCTCTGACTGGTTGATAGCCCTAGCAAGGTGGGTGTCCATCAGGCAATAGATGCCCGCTAAATAAAGTGCCAGCCCAAAGTGCCACTTGACCCACTCAGTTATCCTTGTGCTAACCCCGATCCCTCACTGGCCCAAAGCACCTCAGGGAATTTGGAATTGCCACCATTTTTATTTCATCGCTTGGCGAAATATTCTGGTCACCCAAGAGCGTCAGTAGTTTAGTGCAAGATGACAACGAAATACTCATTGCCCTCAGATGGTCTAATTCCTCCCCACACTTTTTTTTTTTTTACATATATATACACAGTACTCTAATAACCCATACTTGGTGCTGTTATGATAGCAACACTCTCCAACAGCAAGCTCTCGCTCCTCTACCTGGCCACCTAGTCCCTCTACCCAGCTGGCTAGTCGCTCCCCAAAAGTAAGGTACTGATCACCAAATGCTCAGTACTGTAGTTCAGTGCCAGATGCTGACGAAATGCATGTCACCCTCTGGTGCACTAATTTCCTGACACTTTTTTTTGTTCCAAAATTTACAGATCTCTAATGCACATAGTTGGTGCTACTGCCTACCGTGATAACCAGACTCTTGAGAAACGGGCCGCCTGTTTCCTTCTCCCTCCTCTAGTATTTGACCCGGCGCCCGATAATGAAGCTGCTTTTAACCTCTAGCATTCGGCAGTCCAGTCAACACATCTGTGTTTTAATCTGTTCAATTATGATTTCCGAGCACTGAACGGCAGTTTAAACTTATGCGTATGCACGTGCGGCAAGACATGGAGTGAGAGAGAGACAGACAGACAGACACATGGGCGGGTTAGCAGATGAGCCGATGGCCTGGGCTGTTGGCAAGTCAGATGAACTCCCCCCCCCCCAACATAAAAAGACTACTAAGTTAGAATATTGTGTGCCTATATGTGTATTTGGGGGCAGCATTCAAGAATGAGCCACTGCATCGAATGATAATCTCTGCTTTTATTTTTTGAATGCTGCCCATTTTCTCTATTGGCAGTCACTATCCTGAAACAGAAAACTGAATAACTTCGCTGCATAGTTAGACCAAAAAAAAATTATAATTAAAAGCAATGCCCTTTCCTCGCAGTCAGTCACTGTCACGGATCTTCACTTCCTGGTTCAAGCCAATGGTCACGTGCAAGACGGCTTGCAAATCCATTCTGTTTTCCAGCAATCAAAAAAATATAGCAGCTCTCTAGGCCTAAAAATTGCACTACACAAAAAACTACAAAATACTCTTTTTTAAAGAATTACAGTGACAGAGAGACACAGTACTGAGGTGGCAGAGTGGAAGGGAGCAAAGAAAAGAATGACTGAGGGAGGGGCCAATAGGAGAAGGAACATCACAAAAACAGAGGAACTACTTTACAGTAAAAAGATTTCAACTAAATGTTTCACCGTATCTTTTAACTTCTTTTTAAATTTTATTATTTGCCATATAAAAATGTCACAGGACGCCCATTTTCTAAGCGCAATAATACCCTCCAGGGTGCGCGGTATGGGCAATACCAAACCTTCCAGGGGCTATAAAGGCCCTCTGCCTGTGGCGTCGGGCCTCATTACGGCCCTGGGTGGTCCGGTATTGCCCAATACTGCCCACCCTGTCGGGTATTATTGCTTGCTTGGACAACTATTTTCACAGGATTGTTCAAATAAACTTCCAATGCAGAATTCAATTCGGGAGGATTTTAAAGAACAAATTTTGGTAAAAACCCTTGCAAATTTCTGGTTGTGAATTTTACTCATTTCTGTTCATGGCACTGGTATTTGTGCTGTTTGTTTCACGGCTTTGACATGAAACCACTTAAACCCTCAAACGAGTGCCAAGGTTCCCTGTCAGCTGCAGACATTGTGCCAGCTCATGCACCCTGCTGAAGGGGGGTAAATGTTCACACACAATACACTAAAACTTTGGAACTTTTGGAATATTATTTATTTAAACGTTAATATGGGTTACACATTGTGTGCTACTGTCTTCCATTACAAGGAGCAGCACAGAAGAGAACTAATCTCTTTGTTTGGGTATGCCAACAAGGTGGAAAGCACAAAATTAAAAGGTACTTTTTAAAAAATAGTTTGGGCTACGATATGGTAAACAGATTACAAGTTATACAAACTTGCAGAGGAAGAGGCACTTTTTTGTAGTAATACAGTCAGTGCTCCGGATAAGGCGAGTACAAGTCTACTTTACTTACCATTTTTTAGGAAATACACTTCAAAATGTTTTTTAATGAGTGCAAATACTCATCCACACGCATAAAAATGCTCCATACTCAGCAAAAGAGCACTTCATAGCACTACTACCGCTTCAAAAGGGTAAATCATCATCAAGATTTGAAGCACTTTTACTCAGCAACATTTCATTTTACTCACCTAATTTAACAAATGGGAGTAAATTACCCTTACCTGCCAAAATTACCCAGAGCACTAAGTATGGTGAAGAAAACTAGAAATGTGATATTCTTTTTATAAAATGCACGTTTTGATGAAAGGAAACATTTAAAAGCCAGCTAAGTTACATAACAGCAAAATAAGGAATACTGTTTATGTTGCATGGAATAATTTTGTTTTTTTGGGGGGGTGGGGGCTCGACTGCCACTCCCATCAGCGGCAACCTGATTCGCTCCTACACTCTCCCCGAGACTCAACTCCTGGAACACTCCTGGATTACTCCCAAAGAGCAGAGCTGCTGGTGTGGTGCACCCCACCCTCAGCAGACTTTAATAGGTGCATTGGCAGCAGGAGCCCAGTCCGCGGTCGGAGTCTGGCATGGGGCATCATCCTGTGGTGGCCAAATCCATTTTTGCTGCTTTGCTCCCCGGAGGTGGAACATGCAATGGTGTCTGTCCCGTATTCCACAAATCCAGGAGCCAGTCACTGCTGATCACTGGCCTCTGCCAGGGATCCGTCATGCATCGGACACTCAAACCCCCCCCAGAAGAGGGACAACCAGCCCTGGAATGCTCCATCTTCCTTGCCCCGGCTGGCCTTCTGACTTCAGAATCCACTACCGAAGTCGGGATGTCGGCATCGCTGGCGAAAGCCCTACCCACTGCGCCAGTGGGCTGGCTGGAATAACTTTGATTTAAGAGTTAAGCAGGTCTCAGATTTGTAAGGATGGCTGAATATGGATACTGGTATGCAGACAGTAATTGTTATCTTTATTTTTGTTTTAGGAATTGAGGCAATTTAAGACAAACTGATGGTTGGTTACAAGAATCATTTGACCAAGAAATAGGATTGTGTGGCAAACTTGTTGCTTACCCTACTGTGTGAATTTCATAGGAAATAAAAGTGGAAAACAGAACAGCACAGTAAAATAACAGTAGTAGGTAGAAATTATAAATACGAAACTCATTTCTGGAGATATAGTATGTGTTACAGCCAAATGAATAAGTTAATATAAGGAACGGGTACTGTATGACAAAATCATGAGAGGCAGAACAACAAACAGTTTCCTAAATACGGTTTTAATTTATGTTTTGACATTCTAGTAACAGTTTGCCTGAGGAAGAGGGATGTTATCCTTTGAAACTTAAGCAACTGTAACCAGTACTGTGATCACTAATTATCAAATAAAATTCTGCAAAATATGTGTGTGTGTGTATTATATATGTTAGGTTTACTCACTGTATATTCATTACTATTACTCCAGAGGTGGTAGACTCATATGCACACTTTGTCTACAGCAGACTTCTCCCTGTGGATTCTTTAGTTACAGGAGATGGGCCACACTGGGTTCCTTTGTACAAACCCTCAGCCGGCCTCTTCAAGGGCCACCACTTAAGTCACATAACTACAATATCAATATACTAGCGGGTATACCAATATAGGAGTTGTGAGACATCTCTGAAAGTCAGGAACTGCTTTATCTGTAAAACAGTCTTACTACAAAATTACCTCAGGCTAGTACAGTTTAATCCTCTACCTGTCTGGACTAGTGCAGGTAATGCCGGCTGCTGAAGAATTATCCGCTAACCCCCCCACCACCACCACCAAAGTGCTGGCTGTTCACTTGCTGGAATACAAATATTTTGAGAAGTGCAGCTCTTGGTTTGGTTACAAAGTGGAGATGGAGCCTGTCTTTCTTTGCCCGACTCTGTTCATTGCCTTGTGTGTACAAATTTCTCCACTATAAATTGTGGGCTAGTGTGATTTTTTAGCCAACTTGTCCTACTGGTAAGTGCAAAAAAAGTGAAGGCCAACCCCAGTAATGAAGTCCTGCCATTACATACCCAGTCCATTAAAACTGGTACATTTACCTTTCAGTAAGAACTAGCTAGCAATTAATCAAAACTGGGTAGGCAGCCGGCCCGGTGGCGCTGAGGTTGGCGCTGGTCGCCACACCTCGCAGACGCCCGGCGACCGTCGATCGAGGAAACGCAGCACGGGTTGTCGGGAGTCAGCGGGAGGGAGATGGATCAGGCCCTGGAGGACTGCTCTCCATCTCCGGGTGGCAGGATTCGGCGGCGGTGCTTGCCCGACCTAGTGGAGGCTGGGGATCGACAACACGCGGCGCGGGAGCGGGGGCGGGGCGTGGCAGGCGGCCCGACTAGTCTCTTGGCGCCGCAGAGATGCGCGTGCCTCCGCGGCGTCGCATTGCACGCCATGTCCGTCGGTGAAAAATGGAGCGTAGTAATACGCGATCCCCTATCGCCATCCCGGAGGAGCCTCCCTGGCATGGACCCGCTCTGGTGGGTTGAGTCGCTCCCCACCACCCTGCCTTGAAGGGTAAGTCGCGGGGGTGCTGAAGAGAGGAGGGTCTCATGTCCGGGATGGCGCCGAAGGAACGGCGGAGTGGCGAGAGGCTCACAAAAAAAAAAAACTGGGTAGGCTTTGTACAGCTAAAGGCTGAATATTCCATGGTGAAATGCCAAAATAAAGAAATCAAGCTCTCATCCCATGTCATACATTTTTTTTTTTTAAAGATATTAAAACAGTCTTCTCAGGCTATAGAGACGATCCAGTTTTTTTTTTTTTTCTGAGCAGTGTAACAAACAAAAAAAAAAGGAAATGGTGCAGAATGCATCAGAAATAAACTCCGAGTTGCTAAACAAATGATGAAAAAAATGACAGGGAGCTAGGTCAGGACAAGGAAAAGCATAAAAATGAAAGTTGGGGAGTAAATCAGAAAGCTTTCATGTTGTTTACAGAGATTCTCCAATACTAGTGCATTTTGTTGTACTGTACAAATCTTAACCAAAAATGAACTGGTATGAAAACTGTAAAACCAAGCACCAAGCAGTAAATATTGAAAAATAATTTAGTAGAATTTTAAAATACAAAAATAAGAGATACCGAAACTAGCCATGTGTTAAGATCAGGTCAATTCAGTCTGTTCCACTAACATATGTCATTACAATGTGTACACTTTTAAACGTTTCAGTTATACACTTTTCCAACTACAAAATAACTTCACAATATAAAAAAATCAACACAACTTTACATAAAAAAAAAAAATCTGTGAAAAATTAATTCAAGGGTTCGAAACTGGCACCAACCCACCCAAGGCAGGTACATTTTCTGTTGGGCAGGTAGAATCACCAATTTAAAGCACCCACTGGGTGCCTTGTGTTTTGTCCATCTTGTGCCATGCCTTTACAGTGCTCCTGCTCTATTTATTTATTTAGTTTTTGTTGACCGGGTAAGTGCACTAGACAAATCCTGCCTATTTTCAGGCACGACCCAGGAGGGATACAGATGAATGCCAACTGACCTTGAACCAGATTAAGCTGTTGGTGGTATTTTTTAGTGAATGAGGGAAATCTGGCCAAGACACCAGGGAAATTCCCCTATTCTTTTCGATAAGTGCCATGGGATCTTTAACATCCACCTGAACTACCACCAGTCCAGGCAGATGGGACCTCGGTTTAACGTGTCATCCAAAAGACGGCAACTCAGAAGTGCAGCACCCCTCATGTTGCACTACAGTGTCAGTACTGGGATATTAACCCAAGTGCCAGATGTGGGAACTGAACCCACAGCCCTCTGATCTCCCGGCCTCAGAGGCGAGTGTGCTACCTACTGAGCCACTGACACTGTAGACCTCCTATAAAGAACCCCTCTATAAAATCCCTCATAGTGAACTTGATGACTCCCATTGTTCCCAAAATAAGCATATTAACACTTCACTATAATAAACAACTAGCTATAATGAACATCTCTGCTGGCTCCCGAGGTGTTTACTATAACAAGAGGGACCACTGTATTTTGATTTCCCCACCCAACCATGTCTGGTGCCCAAACTTCCCATCTATTGTTCCGGACTCTCTTGCAAGTTCAAACCATCCTCAACTGCTCGACTCCTCACCTGCCACACCTTCTCATTGGGCAGAAATGACTAGCTTTTGTTGCCGCTAAGTGGGTCTGCATCTGCGTTCACTCCTATGTCACACAAATACCTCTTCACCATTTTGTTGGTGGGAGCAGGAGGAATAGTTATTCATCTTATCTTCTCCAGCAAAGCATAAGGGCAGGCAGGCAAGTGCAGGGCAAATGCCCCCAGTCCAAGATGAAGGAGGCGCTGTTGACTCGTCACAGTGCACTACATGCGTTCTTAGTTTCAGTCGGAGCTAGTTGAGGGCAATGCGGTGGAAGCAGAGAGGCAAGGTAAGTGCCAACCACCAGGATGGGTGTTCCAGACACCTTTGTTGTACTGGGAAGGAAGCGCAGAAGTGCAGACAAGCAGAGACAGGGCTGAAAGCATGACAGACACACGATTGTCGCTGTAATGACAGACTTGGGCACTGGCTGGAGGACTGGATAGCTAGCTCAGTGCCGTTGCTCACTGCAACTTACTTTAAGACCAGGTTTGTGCTGGGCAAGTGAGAACCTTAGAGGCCAGTGGATTTGTTCAGTCACTAGGAAAAGGTTAGTTGCAACCCCTGAATTCTAAGCACAACCTCATATGCATCATTTATATTAATTTTAACTTCGTTTAATTTGGCGGCCATTTTGTGTCAGATTATGCAATGGATGGTTCAGACACATGGAGCTACTGGAAGCAATGAGTTCTAAAACTGGCATGTGTGACTGCAGTTGGATTGAGAACCCAATTTTATACACAATCTCAATACAATGCAACCTTGCCAGTCAGTTGGGACATTTGTAAAATACAATTCTCCTTCATTTTCAAAACTTCACAGCACGCTACCAGATCCAGTAACAGGAATCTGTCCCACCAAGGGATTACTCTGTGAAAGCCAAGCTTTGAAGTCAGGCAGGCCAGCGGTATCCCCCATACACAAGACTAGAATTAAATCATGCAGCACTTCAGATCAACCCAAATGGCAAGTGACAAAATGCACGGTTACCAAGACATACTGTAAACTGAAGGCATACAGTATTTCTCAGAACCTTTCTCAGCAGCATTTGTTTCTGTACAAATATGTTCCTTGCTTTCCTGAAGTACACTGCTGTGTGAGTATTGCATTTTTCTGCAGGGTGGATTACTTGTTCTGTGTTATATATTTCTGTGCAAAATCCAACTGCCACAGGGCCTTCTCAAAAAAAAAAAAAGAAAACATACTTCCTGCACACCCAAGGAGTTGGCCTGTCTAAATATTTTCAGGCACTAACTCAGAGGCTTAAAGCTCAGGCTGATATTCCTGGCTTGTACATTTCCCAGGAACCAGTGCCAAAACTCTCCAGGGAGGTGGGGCAGACTAGGAGCTGTGGATGCAGCTCTCCTGGGAGTATGAAATGAGACTTGAAACAAACAGAAAAGACATCCATATCCCTGAAAATAATCCCACAAATCAACGACCAGGTCTTGCCAGTACAGCACTCTACATGCAAGGCTGTTTGGGATCAACTTGTTTACTTCCTTAATTTCTACAGGTTGTATGAAGTGCATTATCTTTTCCCCTGGATGGCTTTAGATGCAGAAGCCATCATTGTGCATGGGGGGGGGGGGCAGTATCTGTCTGTAAACTGGTGGTGCGTATGGTGACTAGCTTTCAAAATCTGGCAGCCAAATCAATATTTTTGGTGACCAACATTAATAAGGGCTAAAAAACCAAAAACACCACACTCCATGAACGGGTAATCAGTTGGCCTGCACATTTCAAAATCTGGCAGCCAACCAACTCTTTTAGTGGCCACTTGCCACCAGGCTACTTGACCTGTCCCACCCTGCACCTAGGCAAACCTAATATTGGCACCCACCCCAACCAGATTCAGCTCTTTGTTGATTTCCCAACAGCCAAGAAAAGAAGGATTTAGTGCTTATTGATCTGGCACCCCCAGTGTTGCCTGGGGTACTGCCCAGTGTCCGTGTCAGTGGCACAGCAGGTTGCACCTCGTACCTTCCAAGTTCGGAAGAGTGAAAAGTTGTGGGCTGTTCTAGCCCCACACCAGGAGCTTGGAGTGCAACTCAATACTGGACACTGTAGTGCAGTATAAGGAGGTTGTTGTACTCCTGAGGTGCCATCTTTCAGGTAAGATGTTAAACCGAGGTCCCGTCTTCCTGTTCTGGTTGATGTTATGGCACTTCTTGAAGAGTAGAGGAATTTCTCTGTTGTCCAGGTCCCTCCATTCATTAAAGATACCAGAAACTTAATCTGGTTCAATTTCAGTTGGTTTCCATCTGTATTCCACCCACACCACACAATCCCCCAGGACAGGATGAAGGCATCTGCTGAGTAACACTGTCCTCAACTCTGTTCTTTGATTTCTCCCCATTTCATTCTCTGGTCTAAAAACATGTATTCTCTTTTCCCTTTCTCTCCATCTTAATTGCCATTATCATTTCCCCCCCCCTCTGTAGTCTCCCAAATGCCCTAGCTGGAACAATTTTTTTTTTTGGGGGGCACAGCTCTATTTCTAAGTGGTTTTCCAGGATGCACAAAAGTTTATAAATGGTGTCATTCAGACTTGTATTATATATTCAAATATAATATTTGCAGGACCTCACTGAAATGGAGATGCATCTCAGTTTGGCTTTTCTAGATTAAGTGTAAAAAAAAAAATCAATTAAAAGGCAACCCAGCTTATAATTAATTCCTGTATTTATCGTCCCTCTTTCAGTTATTACTGAGGACATTTATATGAAAACAGGATCTTTGTGCCTTGGACTTTGTCTCAAGCCTCCTGCTTCTCCCTCTACTGAAGTCAATTCTCGGTTTGTACCATCCCAGTCTGTTGCAGTTGGTATGACCGAGCAGATACTGAGAATTATGGCCTGGATTTTCAAAGCTTTGGACATAGGATATATAGCAGTTCTGCCAGAGCGGTGTCACTGCAAATGCATCAAAATGTCTGCTTATGGTTGTCAAACATTTTGTCACATCTGTGACACTGCTCAATTTGCAGAGAAAAAATAAAATAAAAAAAAATAAATGAGTAAAAAATATTTATGTCATTTTTTCCAGAATCGTGCATCATTCTTTTGATATGTGATTTGCAAGACGTGACATGAAGCTAGACCACTCTTATCTGATCTAGACATGTCGCATGTATTGCAACTGCGGCACAATCATGGCACAATTATTTGAAAATCCAGCCCTATGACTTCAGCGGGGGCAGCAGCAGCAGTAGAAGAAAATTAAGTCTGAGACACAAAAGAAGGTCTTGTTTTCATGCAAATGTCTTTCATAATAAAGATTGAGGGAACATACTTCTCAACCCTCTGCCTCGTAAATTAGAGACATGGCTGGAGAGAATAAAAAAAAAAAATACAGGACAAAGGACCAACATCAGGATGCATTTTAAAATTTGGTGCTATCAGTCAGGAAGCTGGTAGAATAAGGGGCTTAGTATAACATTTCTTTCCTTCCTTACTAACATACTAAAATGCCAGCAGAAAAGGCCCAACAGTTTTTAGTGTCTGCTTGTTTGGTCAGCCCCCACCCTGGGAGCTGACCTTGCTGCCCCCCTCGCCTTCTCCTTTCCCAGCTCTGGATATTCTCGATGCACTGGATTTTGCTTCCAGAACCCTTACCCTATACCTGTCCCACCCCCTCTTGAACCCCTACAATGTCTCTGCCTCCACCAGCCTCCTGGGCAGCACATTCCATGGCTCCACCACCCTCTCAGTGAAGTAGCACCTCCTCCTTTCTCCCCTGAATCTTCCCCCCTCCAGCTTCCACCCATGCCCTCTAGTTGCCCCCTCCTCCTTCCTTCAAAGCATCCCGACTGCTCCTCCCCTATTTACCTCCTTCATGTACCTGAAGACCTCTATCACGTCCCCCCAGTCCGTTCCCTCTTCCAATGTGTACATATTTAGCTCTTCAAGCCTCTCCCCATAGGTCCTGTTCCCCAAGACCCAAATCATTTTGGTTGCCCTCTGTGGACCCTCTGCGGGAGTTTAATGTCCCTCTTTAAATGTGGCCTCCAAAACTGCATGCAGCACCATAGGTGTGGCCTCACAAAGCAGTTATACAGAGGGAGTATCACTTCTCTCCTTCTGGAGGTGATCCCCCAGCAATGCATCCCAGCATCCTGTTGGCCTTGGTTGCTGCCCTCCTACAAGTCTTCAAGTTGTTCATCTTGACATCCACCACCACCCCCAGGTCCTCCTCAGCCATCAAGACTTGTATCATCCCCCGGCTGTACACTTGGCACAGGTTTCTGGCCCCCAGGTGCAGTACCTTGCATTTCCAATGCACTGAACCTCAGCTTCCACTTTCTAGACCTTCCTTCTTGAAAACTTCAGAGATTACCTTTGAGCACAAGTGCTCATTTGCAAAGGTTCTGCATCAAATACATAGTTATAAATTACAAGTACAATATGTGGTTCCAGAGGAAATGCAGTCAAGTCAGGCTCAAAGAAAATGACTGTACAGGAACATGTCTTCAGATTTAAACCAAGGTCCCGCCTGCCTGTTCTGGTGGTTGTTCAGGTGGATGTTAAAGATCCCATGGCACTTCTTGAAAAGAGTAAGATTTGCCTGGTGCCCTGGCCAAAATTTCCCCCATTGATAAAATACCATCAACAGCTTAATGTAGTTCAGTTGGCTACCATCTGTATCTCCCACTCCCCCCAAAACATTCAATAATGAAAAGACTGACATTATCCAGTGCTTACATATCTCTGCTGTTCAGCCTCAGAAACATCAATTATTTTTTTGTTGCTCCCACGCAGACCAACCCCCATCGGCCCTGCTGTGCGCTCCAGCCCATCCTCCCGGTACTAGAGGGGCACAGGAAACTTCTGATGCAAAATTACGGATAACCCAGAAAGCTAGGTATGAAGAGGCGAGCGATACAAAAGTTAATGAAATATGGACAGAACTGTGTTTGAAGGTTGCATTTTTAAAGGTGCTCCTGAAGGATGAAGAATTGCTGTTAACAAGGAGGAGAAGCAAAGGGAGGAGAGGCAGACCCCCCGTGACTAAATGTCAGAAGAAACACTAGAGTGCAGTTACACTTCAGATAGGACAGGGCAAGGGTGTACTGTGAATTTACTAGCGACCATGTGATCAAGGCTAGGAAATATCCAACAGCACTGTGCTGATGCTGTAATGAAGATCTCCGTGCCAGCCCTGCAGGCATTACACACTGCTCCCCAGTACTATGCAAAAACACACACATGCGCAAACATTTGCACTTTTCTAGGTAGGGAATCATCACCCAGTGTCAGAAGAAATATTAAGTTTCTAAATTGTGTGTACAGCTTTTCAGGTGTTTTTTTTCTCCTTAACTAAATGCTACTTTGTCTGGCTCCAGTGCATGTATATGGCGAGCGATACTCCAGTCGTATTCAGAACACTCAGCATTCCAAATACATATTCCAGTCACACAAACAGTATTCCGAATACTACAGCTGGGATATTTCAACAGTACTGGGAATATAACCCTTCTGGAGAAAGACCTGTAGAAAGGCCTCCAGTAATTAATAAAACCATGTACTGAGCATGCCCAGAGCCAAGCTTATTAAGAATACTGAGTTACATATAAAAGTAGAATACCAACTTAAAATATACGTATATTCCACTTCATGTAAACACACAGCATTAAGAAATGTAGGCCAATGTTATCTACGGACTTCATTTTGCAGTCCCTACCCAGCTAGGCTGGTGATTAGGGAAAATCGACCAACTCAACTGGTGTGCTTATTGAAATGTTACCTCTTGCAATACAACACTGCAGGACTAGTTAAAGGAAACATTTCTTGGTCATGTACAAAATCTACCAGCACTGGACAGGTACCAGTGCTGGCCAGCACTTGACTGGTACCACTGTTAGATTGTTGAGGTGTGAGGTAGATTCTTGTAAGCTATATGCTGATGCAGACTGGGAAGGAGAGAGAGAGAGAGAGAGAGAGAGAAGGGATGTCCTGGTGAGTAAGATGTTTACTTAACTCATTGCTCAGGAAAGACAGACTAGGTCTTGTGACCACTACGGAGCTATGTTCTGGGGAGATTAATGCATACTGTACCTCTAAATATAAACTTTACAGAAATAAATATTTAAAACACAACAATTAATACATCCATAGCAGTGCCTAGGAATGCATGAAAATATAACAAATAGAATATGAATAAAATATAAATAATGACTAAAACTATAAAACAAACCAAGAGTGAACAGCAGTTGCTAGAGGCATGAAACCATTCCAAAAAAAAGTGTCAAGTGTTTAGTACAATGGCACTGTGACAGTAAACAGTTGGGGGAGGGAAGGGTACCAGCCAATCAGTTTGCAAAGAAAATGCAAGCATCTGAGGAGGCCATATAGGACTTTAGGCTCCACTTGATGGATGTTTTAGATGTCGATTACTAGGCTGTTCTATTTCTGGGGTCCTAGGAAGCCGAATACTCTCTGCTTTTGTTTTCAGTTCAGGGAGCATGAGGAGGCGTCCCACTGCAGCCACACAGACTGTAAGGTGGTTTGCGGGAATATAGCAGGTCGAACAGTGTGTGGTGGGTAAACCAGTGCTTCATGTTGTATAGATTATTGTAACTGACCTGTTAGCACATTTGTTCCCATAGACGCCATATGGGGTCGGAACCATCCATTGCCAGATCTGACCTAAAATGGCCACTGGGAGCAAATGAGTTATAAGCAAGTTTATAAAATGGCAAGGAAAATTCACACACCTTATTATTGGCAGAGAGGGGTCACCTGCCTGTGCACTGAAATGCTACCTGTGCATGGTCAAGCGCGTTATAGATTTTAAGCCATCCAAGCCCATGTACAATACCAAATCTTACACCTTAAATAAAATAAAATATAAAAAAAATAAACACTAAAGCAATGCTGCAGTGCCACCTTCTGGTTTAATACAAAGAGGGGAACTAGCATCTGGTACTGCTACACAAGAGTGGGCCCAGGAACTACTGGCCTGTCGGTCTGACCTCCATTGTGGGTAAACAAATGGCGACCATCCTGAAGGAAAGACTAGTGGAGTTCCTTGAAATCCATGGGCTACAGGATAAGATACAGCATGAGTTCATGGCAGGGAGATCCTGTCAAACCAGCATGATCAACTTCCTTGACTGGGCAACGAGGGTGACCATAGCTGGATTTCAGCAACGCCTTCCAAAAAGAGGCCGATCAGGAAGTTGGCGGACCTATGGGCAGGGAGCAACTTAACCAGTTAGGTGGCAAATTGGCTTAGTGATAGGACCCAGAAGGTGGGGGTGGGAGAGTCACAGGTACAAGGGAAGTTACAAGTGGTGTCCCACAAGGGTCAGTGCTCAGACCAGTGTTTATGTGTTTAACGACATTGGAAACAGCATTAAAGGCAAAATCTGCTTCTTCCCAGAAAACACCAAGCTCTGTGAGAGGGTGCAACATATGAAGGGGTGCAGGACCTAAAGAACTACCTGGTGAGGCTGGAGAAGTGCTCAAGTATCTGGCAGCTGTGTTCAATGTGAAACGTGCAAGGCAATCCACACAGGGAGAACTCAAGGGCTGCATACAGTCTTTGGGGGGGGGGGAATTCAAGGTCACTGAATCACAGGAGGAAAAGGACACAGGGATAGTCATCACCAACAGGCTACGCAATGTAGGAAGGCAACAGGCAAGGGGAAGAGAATGCTAGGCTGGATTGCTAGAGGATTCAGAAGCAGAAGGAAGGAGATTATACTGCCGCTGTACAGATCCTTGGTGCAACTGCACCTGGAGTACAGAGTGCAATGCTGGAACCCCTACCTGGTAAATGATATCAACCCCCTCAAGGCAGTTCAGAGGAGGGTGACAAGAGGGTCCAAGGACAGCAGGGCATGTGAGGACAGACAGAGAACTCAATATGTACTCACTTGAGGGAGGGAGAGAGAGGGAGAAAAACATGATTTCAAGCATGGCTAGGACAGAATGAAGGGTTTGGGGTTTGCTGTACTCCATAGCAGTGGGGGGGGGGATGGGGAAGGGTGATAAACACTGCATGGACAATACATCGCATGGCAGATAGGGAACTCCAGGTGCTCTGGGCAGACTAGACAGACCTGTGGTCTTCTGCTGTCATTGTCTACATTAAGATATAAACAAGTTGGAGATCAGGGAACTTTTCTGTCTGGTGATAAGACCACAACGGGACACTGTTAAGCTGGTGGAGGGAGATTCAAGGATGACAGGAGACATTTCTTTACAGAGAGGGTAGTGTCGGTGGAGTGAACTCCCATCTGAGCTAGTTACTCAGAAGATGGCAGGGGGGTTCAAGAGAGGGTGGGTCCCACTGTAATTTCTAGATCGGGGCACCATAATCGAGCAAGGCTTGAAAGACCATTAAAGTCTTCTGCTGGCTATTTCATATTTTATTATTTATTTAAAAAGTTTCACCCGCAAAGACATAATGAGCTAAAAATAACTTGTTTCCAGATGTGTCCTGGGGGACGGGGAAGGGATAAGTACACTAGATTTTACGTATATGTTCATATCACATCAAAATAAAACATTTGACACTTTATGTTTTAACTTTTTTTCATTTTGAAAGCAGTGCTTTTATTGATGTTAACTATAGGACACAACAGCAAATTTTTTTTTTTTATATTATTAAGTGCAATAAACCACTCCAGGGTTGTGAAGCAAAGGATTCTGATGCGCCTTCCAAGGGTTTAAAGATATTCGGCCATCTGCCTTGTACCTCACTCCCTTGATGTGTGCATTGAAATCCTTTACACGTACCCTGTCATGGTTTGTTCCTTAATCCTTACAGTGGGATTCAGAAAGGCAATAAGAGTGCAATCAGATGGCAGTGATGCACAAGTGAACTTACTGATACAGCTGTAAGTAGCATTTAGCCTGTTGAGACTGGTTGCAGGGATACTGATAAACAGGATGTTTCAGCATTCAAGGATGGACAGGTGTGAAGCGAAACTGATTTCTCAGCCTCACAGCCAGACTCTTTGGACTGTATAAACAGGCCAAGTTCAGCATTAATGTTTTCAAGTTCAGCATTTAATGTTTTATCAACTTGTCAATGTGGTCGCCAGTTGGATCAAGACAGACTCCCAAGTGCACATATTTGTTGACACACACAGTGAAACTCTGCCCTGGGGCATGAGATATTCCAGTGCAGATTTTTTTTTTTTTTTGGTAGGTGTGCCAGGGATGAAAAAGGTGGCCACACCTCCATGAGCTGTACTCTATAAACATGGCATAAATAATGTGGCTATTACTATCGGGCACAGAACAAGCTAAGCGACTGGTGCATTTTACCTCAATGCTTGTTGATAATCTGCCTCTTCCCACAGCCTCTGTACAGGAAAACTACATGCCAGGGTGGGAGTAAGGGGGAAGGGCAAGGCGCTCATTTCTGTTGGACCCAGCACAAAAAGGCACCACATGCAGCTCACAGCAGTCCTACAGGAATAAAGCTACATGGCTTAGAAACTGGTAACCAGGAGAGGCACTCCTGAGCTAGTTTCCAGGTGCAGAACGTAACCAGTGGGAGAGGAGGTACTACACCAAAAAGTTAAAAACAGCTGAAAACAAAAAATACAGCGGACGTTTTGTTGGTCACCAGTGAAAACAGTAGATTTTATCCCTTCTGATTTTTGCTACTTTCAGTTCCATGCAGAAAACAGAAATCGATCCATTTTCACCATTCACTATCGCTCACAGCAGGACGCAGTTTTGAACAGCGTATGCTGCTGCTTCTCCCTCAGCAGGACCTCCTGGAAGCCCACGCTTATATTGCCGAGATCAGCACAACGATTAGTCTCTACTCATACATGCACGAATTTAGAGAGATTCAGCAGTGGTGCTTCACTGCGCGAATACGCAGGAAGCCGCAGGCAGCGACACACAAGGTTGGGACAATATTAATTTTAGCACTAAAATTCATTTTATGTAAAATTTATTCCTACTGTGTGACACGTAAGGATTTGATGTGTAAAGGGTTTTAAGTAGCACCTTCATTGAAAGGGACACTGAAAATCCATCCAAAAGCTGACAGTGTCCCTTTAAGTTGTTTACTGCTGGAGCTTGGTCAGAAGTGTATGTCTAAGTAGAGCTGGCTTACAAATGTGCGTACACACACACACACAGGCATACCTCTCAACCTCCTGCCTCATAAATCAGGGACAAGGCATAAAAAAATCAGGGACAAAGGACCAAAATCAGGGACACATCTTCAAAATTGGAGATATCCACCCAGAAAGCTGGTAGAATATGGGGCTTAGTGCAAAATGCATTTTCTAAAGAAGAAGTCTGTAACTTTAATGCTTGACATTATTTTGTGCTTACAATCCCACTGTTTAGCTTCAAAAACACAAATTTTAGGAGGGACACAGTAAAATTTTGAGGCAAAATCAGGGACGTCCCTGAAAATCAGGGACAGTTGAGAGAGTATGCACACAGGGAAAAATAGCAGTACAGTATAAAACACTATACAAATTAGAAGGTAATGACAGCAAGCCACATTGTGAAATGCATAATATGTGTCAAGCATGGTTTTAATAGGCGCCCACAGAAGAAAAGAAAAAAGAGCAATACAGCTAATTGTACGAAACACACATTCTGCCCACAGAAAAATATATTAGTCCATCTAGTTTGCTTATGTATTTACAGAATTGTTTACCTTTTTATTCCTTTGAAGACTGCTATAAATTTTCCGAATCAAACTGCTTTGCATCACGCACAACTGGATAGTAGGACAAGAAGGGGTTGCACTCAGAAGTGCAGATCCAGGGTACTGTTACTGGGGCTTGCCATGCTCCGCACACAATGAACACCAGAGCCCAGCGCAGCAGCAGTCACACAGTGCAACCGCACACAGAACCAGCCAAAGAATCACCCTCATCCACAGTTTCCACGGGTGTGAGAAAGGTTTACTGCTGGTGAAAATACACAAAAAGCTCCAGCTGAGCAAAATGCAAGGATGTCAGGACTGTGGTACCTCGCCCTGTACACAGTTCATATCCTTTGCCGTGTATTTTCACCAGCAATCAACTTTTTGCACACCTGCGGAAATTATGGTTTACCAGTGATTCTTTGGCTGGCTAACAACCTTCACTGCGTGTATTGCTACACTTGGGTCTGGTACACCATCTAAAACTGATAAACAGATTAAGTTGATTATTTATGCACACATGAATTTGCTGTCTATCTTGGATGGTAGAGGGCTCCAAAACAAATGCATCCACACAGACATGTTGGGATGACAAAGACAGCATAGCATCCCTTCCATACAGCGTGGGTAATCTCTTCTAACAGAATTCAGAATACAAAACTTGTCCAGGTGGCACACACAATCGTGCCGGACACCCTAGCTCCTAGATAAGCCACTGGGATCGGATGTTTTTTCCAGAGACCGGAGGCACATTAAATTACGTGTCCTTACTAAACCATGCTCTCCATCTTCATATTAATAGATACATTTTTGAAGGTAGCTGCAGCCTGCAAATATTAACGCTGCCATATCTCCAGCCAAAGGCGCACTCCTATAATGCCCTCTCAACGGTTCAGCTGCCAGTTTCCTCAGCCAACTTTATGTTAATCAGTTTAAAAAAAAATGAGCACTATATTATAATACACTACACTAGGCCTTTAGGCAGAAGTAGACCTAAGGGGTCCACTAAGACTGCCTTCCACCAGCCATGGTACAGTAGTAGTGGAATGAGAATTATACCATGGACATAATGCATTTAAATTCCAAATTAGTTTGGTAGAATGAAAAAATAAATAACTGTGATATTTTGCAGCAGGGATGGCTAGCCATTCCTCATTAGTTTAATGGTTACTATTGTAAACGATGGTGAACTTACTTGCATACTGCCTGACCCTGAGCAAGTCACTTAACCTCCTTGTGCTCCCAGGTCACACCTGGAAACAAGTTTTGGCTTAGCATGCCTTCCTGGTTGCACAAATATCCCCTTCCCATGCATGTTATGTATTGTATATACTTTCACATGCTTTATGTACAACTTGAACATGTGAGTTTTAACATTAGTGTAAGCTTGATTATGGGTCATCACTGCAAACGAGCTTATGGCTCAGTTGTCATAACCTGAACTAAAATGCAAATGAAATTAAATCATTACTGCTATATTATTATTAAAAGTGGAAGCTTTTAATGGAGTGGATGCGAACCCAAGTCACAAGGGCAGCGGCCGTTGCACCAGAGTTAGCGTGTTCAGCTAAGCCTAACTCAACAGATGGTGCAGTTTGGGAAATGTACAGGGGCTGCGGTATAATGAGGGATTTCAGTCCCAGTGCCAGAAAAAGCCACTGGCTCAGAGCGAGAAAGACCCAGACAGAGAAGCTCTCTGTTAAAAATATGTAGGAACAGCCTCCCCGCTTCCCCGGATCAAGTACATACCAAATCTCCAGAACACACTTGGAAATGGAGTAGCAGCCCCAATTCAGATTTTATTTTAAGTTCAGATTTATTTGATGTGGCAGTGTATTCCAGTTATTAGACCACCCACTTGGGAAACTGGATATCAGAGGTTCAAACCCGCTAGAGCCAAATACTGACTGTGTGACCTTGGGCAGTCACTAAACCGATCAGTGCTCCATCCCACCCACACCCAACTATGTGTAGAATCAGGAACCCACCCCAATGGCAATAGGGCTATCCAATGTACTTAAACTGTAAAAAAAAACAACAAAAAAAAAAACACATGCATTATGTTTGTTCACTTCACCTGAAGAATCTGTTCTTTACTCTTGTACCGGAATGTACATGGGAGCCTGGAAATAGGCAGCGATTTCTAGTGCACTTTCATTGTTAGGAAACAAAATAAAAACTATATATAATAGCCGTGTTGCCCGCAGGACATAAACCTCATTTGGCTTTAAGTTATGCAGTAAAATATGCATGCGGAAACAGCTGCGTTCAGGTAATACCTAGTTTTCAAGAGTGCCCGAAGGGTAAAATGGCACACATACCCCCCTTTTAAATCTCTCAGAAATCAGGATATTATTTTTTTGGGGGGTGCTGACATATTCAGTCCAGTCCCTGACCCAAATTATGGACATGGAAAGGCAACCCCAAGTAAAAGCGGCAACGCTGTCCGTTAAACATTTATTCTAGGTCGTGTCTCCTGATTTTATTTCGAGACCCCATGTTTTCAAGCACAGCCCTGAAAAGTACTGCCCAAGCATGTTGCCCTTCAACCCCAAACACACACCCACCATCATATCATATCGTGTCATATAATCTTTTCATTTCTGGTAGAAGTTTCCAGCGACATGTATGGAGGGGGCTGTTGCTGTAGTATTGGGGGGGGGGGGCTCTAAGAACCTTTTTAATTGCCAACCCCACAAACCGTTTGCCACTATGCATACAGATACATAAGCACACACAGCTCCCTGTTTCAGTGCGGTGATGAATCTCAGACTACATTCAAAGACAGCCCAGCCAAAGTTGTCCGACTAGAAAATCCTCTTTCCGTTCCTCCCACCCCTTGGCAGCAATCTGTGCAAAACGCAGAGATCGGAGGGAAGCACACAGATGGACTCTGTGTGTGCGTTTGCGGGGCGGGGGAATGAGGAGGGGGGTCATTTGGGTATTTCCTCTGTCCCAAAGTTGTCAACAGTAGATCACAAAAGTTTGCTTACCTCCCACAAGTTCGCCTTTCTTAAGAGTATATTGTCGTCGACGGTGCAGGGGACTGCTATCGGTCCCTCCCAGCCCCAGGCAGGCAGGCGCTGGATTCGCAGCTCCGGCGCTCAGCTTCAGCCCGCGGTGTGGACTCGAGCAGCGCAGGGTTTCTCAAGCAGTCCTCAGCTCCGTGGCTGCAGCAGGCTCCACTCCTAAACAGCACAGTAATGGTGACAAGGCAGATCAGACATACACACACCCAGACTCCCGATCTCCCTCTGTCTCGCTGTATCTTGTACTCCAACACAGTTCTCCAACCCCCGGCTGCTTATCCTCTTCTAGCTGACTATGCACAACATTAAATACTGGCCATGTGATGTCACAGGAGAGGGCTGTCCGCTGACAATTTGCAGGCAAGAGGAGCCAGCACTGTGCTCACAGCTGCACGCTTAAAGCGCCCCTGACACCATTAGAAAACCTTTAAAAAGTGAAATTTAGGCACAAGACATCACATATATTCTATAATGCTTTATCTCTTTTTTATTACAGAGGATAGTTGTATGTACTGCCCCTTAGCCTTATCTGCTCTTTCATTTTGCCTACATCTGACATAATCCCTGTTTATTTATGGCTTCATAATTATCTCCACAGCAACAGAATGTGATGTCAGGTATATGTAAGCAGCCAGAACAGATAGGGCAGTCATACTGTTCCCAGCACTGTCTCTATCAACTTCTTCAAAAGACTAGCTGCATCTAAAATGAAAGATATGTATAGCTGCTTCTAAGCCTCTTCTTCACCTTTACTCCTCTCCATGCCTTCCCAACTAGCTGGAACTAGCGCTAGCCAAGACAGAATCACCTCAGCACCTGCCCTAGACTATTTTTTTAAAAATGTTCTATAGAGGCTAAACCAAATGGTGTCTACATCTGTTCTATCTACTCTTCACTGCCCTTTCTTCTTCTATATCATACTCCCTCTTACTCCCACTGACCCTCTTCCTACCCCCTTTACCCTAACTCTATTATTTCTCTTTATAACCTTTCCTCTCCTTAACTATATCTTATTCCCTCTTACTCCCTCTAGCCTTTTTCTTGCTCCCCCTTACTCTAATTTTTCTTATATTTTGGCTGTAAACTCTTCCTCCCAATGCTTCTTACCACTCTATGCTTTCTATACCCCTCGTTATCAATCCCTAATTGAGCAGTATGTATCATATGACTCGAAACTGTACTTAATAACTGTGATGATTATTATGTAATATGTAATTGCCTGCATACATGCCACAGGAACTCCCGTGAATGAGCTTGCTCAACAGAGTTTTCCTGCAATAAATGTGAACTTAATTTGAAATGTCCTTAGTAATAAAGAAGTAAAAGGTTGACAATTACAGAAAATATTAAATAGAAGCTGAATTGTGTCTAAATATAACATTTTCAAAGTTGTCAAAACAGGGCAGGGGCTGTTTAAAGGATATGGTCCTTTATGTCTGCCTTGAGCATCAAATGATCGCCTGTTGCCCTGTGACCCTCCATCCACCTCCACCATACCGCTCAACTGTCACCCGTTACAAGCTTCTTTACTCTAAGTACCTCTCACAGAAACCCTCTGTACAACATGGAGAAGCCAATATCCCACATACCTCTGACCCTCCAGCATTAAAATACATTGTAGTGGCCTGTAAAATGTAGAGAAATGGCCAGAATGTGTATCACTTTATTTATTTAAGGAATAACAAGTTTAATAATAGTGAGCACCGTGGACCAGATATATATATATATAAAAAAAAAAATTGCCCATGAGGCCAATTTTGCACTGCCTGTCAGTTACCATTAGCCTGCATCCACTGCATGCAATATTCAAAGGATTAGCCCATGAGCAAACACTGCTGAATATAGTGTGCAGAGGTGTATAACACAGCCAGAGTGCAGTACAATGATTGCCCAACACTGAAGACAGCTCTGAATATAGCAAATGGGCAGTGCAAAGAGCTACATCATGACATCATTGCATTTGCACATTTTACATGGTACAAATGCACAAACTGCTTTGTGCGGTGCATTTGTGCAGTGCATTGCATGATGTGTAATTGCAAAACCATTTAGCACAGTGGGCAAACTTGCTATATTCAGCCAGTCTATGCAAATATGCCTTATTGGGAAGTCAGTGGGCAAACAACACATTTGCATGTCATTATAGTCAGATACACATACATTTACATGTGTAAATTGCCTGGGCTAGTTAAAGGGGACCAGAGCTCCTGCTGCAAAGCACACTGGAACTGCAATCAGGACACTGCAAGAGAAAAATGTCTTCACAGGAAACAAAATCCACTGGCACAGGTAGCTGCTCTGCAATAAGGAGGCAGTATAGCGCAGTGGTTTAAGGCTCTGAGCTGCAAGCCTGGAGACCTGGGTTTGAATCCCACAGACTCATTTGCATACTGTGTGACCCTGAGCAAATCACTTAACTTTCTTGTGCTCCCAGGTTGCACCTGTAAATAAGCTTCAGCTTAGTGTCTCTCTCCTGGTTAAAAAAAAAATTAAAAAAGCCAGCCTGGTGGTGCAGAGAGTTAACGCCACACCTTGCACTACACCAGTGACCTGGGTTCGGGAATGGACTTGGGTCACCGGGGGTCAGATGGGGGAAGGAGGCTTGAACATTCCAATGGATGCTCTCCTCCTGTTGTGGCTATGCTTGTGGAAGCATGGGCATTAGGGGCACAGGCGGCTCTCTGGAGTCGGGGAAGGGAGGGTGCTGTGGGCACTTGACCACGGTGAGTGTCAGCACATTGTCTGTCTGGACGAACATCCTCTGCTCTGTTGCTCTCAGGGGGACTGGGAGATAAAGGGGGAAAAATGCATACACCCCTGGCCCACGAGCACAATGAAACCGAGGGGGGGGAGCCTTGGAAAGCCCTGTCAGATGGAGTAGGAGGGGGTACGAGGCCCTCTCTGAAGCTGAGCCGGGCAAGTTAATAAAAAAAAAAATACATTTTTTTTTCTTGCATTACCAGCTGAAAACATACAGGTTAAGGTGACACATTGCAAAAACTAAAAAGCAAAGATGACTGTTGGGGAACAAGAAAACAAAACACCCAACTCATACAGAGTTCAGCAAAGGGCCATCATTGTGAAAATCGCCCTCTAAGAATGTTCATGGCTTCAAACTTGACTTTAAAGGGTAGCCAGAGAAGCTCATACTTCCGCATTTGTTTAGCAGAAATATAGTGGATTCGTTCCAAAGAGTGAATCCCAATGAAGGAGTTTAACCAGATCTTAAACTGAGGAGGGTCCAGATCCTTCCATTTTAAAACAATCTGTTTAAAAGCTTGAGTTAAACTAATATTAATGGAATTCTGTTTGATAGGGGACAAAGAGCTATATGGTGGCCCAATCTTAACAACATCCACATGGGATTTTTATCTAGGGGCATCTGACTGACTTCTGAAACAAAGACCAAGATCGAATTCCACCACTGATCTAGCTCTGGGCATTCTATAAGCATGTATTCCAGAGTTGCTAAATCATGCTGACATCTGGGACAGGCGAAGACATATCGGTTTATCTTATTTAAAAGGGCGGTGTATAGTAAACCCGATGTAAGATATTAAATAGGATCTGTTGCATCTAATAGATTTAAGGCCCCAGTTTTTTTATACTTATGGACCTTTTCCACATATTAAGGGGGCTAGAGATGTTACGTTTTCCTATTTAGCTTTTAACTGACCAATTGTGCAAGAAGAGGAGGGTAAAAGAATTTTGTAAATTTGAGGAATCAATTTTGATTGTAAAGTGTGTTTAAATAGGTTTTCCAACTCATTTAATTGGACATTATTCATTTTATTGTTTTTTGTTAATAAAATCTCAAAGTTGTAAAAAACAAAGGAATTGAGAGTTGGGAATACCAAATTTCTTACATAACATATCAAAATCCAACATTAGACCATCCTGCATGCAGTCTCCTCAACCCTTTATCATACCAATTTTAAGGATGGCATTATGCAATGCGATGGAAAAGAGGTATTGAAGCGGATTAGACAGCTTAGAGAGTAAGCCTTTATATCTATCATTACTAGAGATCTTATTCCAAATGCATAAGGTGGCGTTAGCTGTACATGCTAACTTTAACTTAGTTTTCCTAGGAGCTATATACAGCATATGGTTGACACTGTAAAAGGGGGTTCTTGAGGTCTCAATAAGAAAAGATGAATCTTGCCTGTCTTCCTTAAACCAGGTCAAAATAATGGCAAGGTTAGCTGCAAAATAATAATATTTGAAATGTGGCAATGCCAAGCCAGCTTCTGAATTAGGTAGTGTTAGTTTATTTACTTTGAGTCTCGTCCGTTTCCTCTTCCACAGAAATCTGTTAACTAAAGTTTTCAACCCTCTAAAAAATTCTCTGGTATAACTGCGGGAACAGAGAGAGTGAGGGAAGCCCTCAGGTCCCTTAAGACAAAGAAAGAACTGGGGCCGGATAAATTACATCCCAGAGTGCTGAAGGAACAGGCGGATGTCCTGGCAAAACCCCTGGCCGAGCTTTTCAGCATCTTTCTGAGGACAGGGTGGGTGCCCCAGGACTGGAAGGTGGCGCATATAGTGCCTATCCACAAGGGGGATCAAGGTAGGTGTCCAGGGAACTACAGGCCCATCAGCCTGACATCGGTGGTGGGCAAGGTGATGGAGGCATTGTCAAGGATAGGCTGGGGGATCTATAAAGTTGGGGTGCTTGGATGATAGACAGCATGGATTACGTCCCGGGGAAATGATGTCAGACAAACCTTGTGGAGTTCTAAGACTGGGTGACGAGTGCCTTGGACCTGGGTAGACCGGTGAACGTCCTCTTTCTTGACTTTAGCAAGGCGTTTGACTCTGTTCCTCACAGGGGCCTATTGGATAAGCTGGGAGAAACGGGGGTGGGAAACCAGATGATCAGATGGATAGGCAATTGGCTCCAGGACTGGACCCAGAGGGTCATGGTTGGCGGGATAGTCTCATCCCCAAGGAGGGTTATTAGTGGGGTCCCTCAGGAATTGGTCCTTGGGCCCCTCCTGTTCAATGGCTACATCTCTGACATAAGAAAGGGTATCAGGAGTGAGGTGAGTCTCTTTGTGGATGACTCAAAACTGGGGGCGGTGGTGGATGGGGAGGAGGGGGGTGACCCTACAGGGGGACCTGGAGGCTCTGGAAAGGTGGTCTAGAAAGTAGAAGCTGAGGTTCAATGCAGGGAAACGCAAGGTACTGCACCTGGGAGCTAGAAACCCATGCCAAGTGTACACCCTGGAGGGGATGCTACAAGTCTCAATGGCTGAGAGGGAACTGGGGGTGGTGGTGGATGTCAAGATGAACAACTCAGAGACTTGTGAGAGGGCAGCAGGATGCTGGGATGCATCACTAGGGGGATCACCTCCAGAAGAAGGAAGTGATACTCCCTCTGTATAACTGCTTGGTGAGGCTGCACCTTGAGTACTGTGTGCAGTTTTGGAGGCCACACTTAAAGAGGGACATTGAACTCCAGGTGAGGGTCCAGAGGGCAACCAAAATGATTTGAGGCTTGGGGGACAGGACCTATGGGGAGAGGCTCAAAGAGCTAAATATGTACACATTGGAAGAAAGAAGGGACCTGGGGGACATGATAGAGGTCTTTGGGTACATGAAGGGGTAAATAGGAGAGAAGCAGTCAGGGTGCTCCGAAGGAAGGAGGGGGTGGGGCAACTAGAAGACATGGGTGAAAGCTTGAGGGGGGGGAGAAAGGAGGAGATGCTACTTCACTGAGATGGTGGTGGAGCCATGGAATGCGCTGCCCAGGGAGCTGGTGGAGGCAGAGACAATGGAGGGGTTCAAGAGGGGGTGGGACAGGTATAGGAGAAGGGTTCTGGAAGCAAAGTCCAGTGCAGTGAGAATATCCAGGACTGGGAAGGAGATGCCAGAGGAGGGGAAGAAGGTCAGCTCCCAGGGCTGGGCTGACCAAATGAGCAGACACAAAGACCGTTAGGCCTATTCTGCTAGCATTTTAGTATGTTAGTTTGAAAAAACATAAATTTGAGAAGAATAGCCATTTTGATTATGTTAATTCTACCCATCAATATGTAGGGAAAGTTTCCAAATGTAATAGAAGTCTTTGACTTCTTGCATTAAGGGATCAAAATTTAATGCAAGTAGATCCTGAAGTTTGTTGTCAAGTTTAACACTAAGATAAGTTATTTGAGAAACTTTTAAATATAATAATGGACTAAAGGAACAAAGGGATCTGTATGAAACAAAGATTCTAAGACCTCAGTCTTCAACCAGTTCACCTTGTAGCCTGGAACTTCTCCAAATTGTGACAGGATCTCAAAATAAAATATTTGTTTAAATTTTCCACAAAATCGTTGTATCATTAGTGTAATGGTGGATGCGTTGTTCCTGCCCTTCAATTATAGGACCCTGTATACTAGGAGACATCCTTAATGCAATAGTCATTGGCTCTATGGCCAGGGCAAATATCAAGGGTGACAGGGACATCCGTGATGGTTGCTCCGTTGTGAGATAAATCAAGGGAAAATCCCAATTAGTTAAAACCCTGGCTACTAGACCCGAATAGAGTATATCTACCCAATTACAGAATCGGGGCCCAAATCCATATCTTTCCATAATGTATTTTATATACTGCCATTCAACTCAATCAAAGGCCTTTTCTGCATCAATCAGTGCCATTGATAGATCAAAGTTTTGATAACAATCCATTATGTTAATGATGCGACATATATTGGATTTTAAAGACCTACCTTTTACAAAGCCATTCTGATCGGGATGAATCAGCATAGGTAGAACTCTCTTGATTCTGGTAGCCAGGGCTTTAGCTAAAATTTTTGTGTCTGAATTTAACAAAGATATGGGATGATATGAGACAGGGTTCTTTGGGTCTTTGTCTTTTTTGAGAAACAATGAGATTGTAGCCTCTTGGAATGAGAGGGCCAATAACCTACAGATATAAATGTAGTCAAATAAGTTTTTAAGCCATGGGGCTAACTTCTGCGAAAATGTTTTGTAAAAATCCATTGGTAGTCCATCCGGACCAGGAAACTTTCCTTGGGGCAAACACTTGATCACAGAAATAATTTTTTCCTCAGAAATATCCTGATCCAATTCATCAGTAAATTCTAAGGGGACCGTGGGGAACTTAACCTTAGATAAAAATTCTGAATGAGTATTAAATGGACTTGGATCATCTGAAGTGTATAAATCTTTATAAAAGTCGCAAAAGACCCTATTAATATCTTTAGGAGTTACATGAGTTTGCCCCTGTGGGTCATTAATCTGTGTAATATTTTTTTGTTGCACTGATTTCAGTTGCCAGGCCATGATTTTTTGTATACGCTCCCCATTGGAATAATAGCTACTTTTAGTGTAAAGAACTTGCCTCTCAACTATTTCAGCAGCTAAGCTATTAAATTCTTCTTTGAGAGAGATTAATCTTTGGTAAGTCTGATCATCATTTGATTGCATATGATCCAGTTACAGGTCAGCAATGCTTTTTTCCGATTATCTTAACTTGGCCCCCCTCTTTTTATTACGTGTAATTTGGAAGGAGGTAACAGATCCACAAATATATGTCTTGAATGATTCCTAAATCATAGCCATACTTGTATTCAAAGTAATATTAGTGGAAAAATATTTATTTCTTTTTATGTATTCAATAAAATGTCGTCCTTCAACAAAATTGGATTGACTTTAAAGGTGGGGATTTTAGCACAATTTGGGACTTGAAGGTCGATTAATACTGGAGCATCACAAGCAATATGAGTGAAGGTTGATGAGGACTGAAAATAAAGAATACTGATGTGAAAAGGATTTTGGTATGTCAAGATTCAACCAATTTATAATCACCCATAAACTGAATTATCTTTGAGGCAGCTGAAGAGATGCCATAAGCTGAATACATGATTTGTCCAAAGTTGGGTTTAAGACCACATTAAAATCCTCAATAATATACGGGCCAGGAAATTAGCTAGTTCAAGAAATATATGTGAAAAGAATTGTGAGGAATTTTAATTGGGTCCATATATATTACAGATTGTACATATGTTCCCTGCTATCATAATGATTACAATAATGTACCAACCGTTTGGGTCTGTAAGCTGACTGAGGATCTTAACCTCTAGGGTTTTTAAAAGTGTGACCACACCTCGAGAATTTATAATAATGTGGCATTCATACCAATGCCCCACCTTTTGGCATGGAACACAAATTCTTTTTGATCTAAATGCATTCCTGAAGAAGAATATAATTTGCACCTATTCTGTCTATATAATTGAAAACTTTTTGGCTTTGAGTCTATTGTGAATGCCACAAACATTCCAGGACACAGTTTTAAGTAACTGAGACATCTCTATTAAGTGCAGTAAACTGTAAACTAGTACCTCCAGTCATAGTGAGTAAATAAACCAGCCTTAAGGCTATAGGTAGGTGCTCTGCAAGCCATATGTATAATAAAACCTGCTGATGGGGGTATATCACGTGCAGAAACATGGCTTGCCAGAAGTGCAGCAGAAAGTATATTACAACAGTGTGTGTTACCTAATCTAGGATGCTGCTATCAAAATATCCCACTCCAGCTGTCAGGTGTGTCCCAACAGTTTGCATTAAAGTCACACTTTCCATGTAAACCCATGTACCAACAGCACAGAGTTCAACTGACAACACACATTGCCAGACATGGACGACAAGGTCCCTGTACATGTATGCTGTATGCAATCATGTTTGGTGGGGGAACCATGTTAATGCCACATGCACTTGCAGCACAGCCAGCTCTCATAGCCACCATGGTGTCAGATACTTCCCCTGCATTGGCCTTTTTATCTGTCTTATAAGTGCAGTGCAGGACATCATCCTTGGCAGTAGGCTGCAACTGAACATCAACACCGCAGACCTGTATGGCACACGTGTTCCCCATCAGTGAGTGTAGTTTCAGTGTTCCTGGCATGTTTCTGCCTGTCCACTGCATGATGTGGTTGGGTTATATGTGTCACACAGGCACCAACATTTGTGTGATGCTCCACACTGGCCATGTGTGGAACAAAAGGTAGCCTATGACAGGGTGGCAGTGGGCATTGTCTGACCCATCAACACAGGTACAGTGTACACAACAATGCTGCAATGGTGGTTCAGATTGGGGAAGCACACACACACACACATTCTACTGACACACAAGACACTGACCACTGTCTCATAACCTTCTCCTGCAGGTGCCTCTGGTTGAGGAGAGAGACTGAGGGTGCACAAATTATCCTGCAAGGAGCTTAAATCCCTGATTGAGGTGTACAAAGTCAGGGAGTCCCTGTTGACACAAAGCTGTGCCACTGATGCCGTTGTCAGGCAAATGTGGGAGGAGATCACTGCAGCAGTCAGTGCCGTCAGTGGCCTGGATCGACTACTGGACGCAGTGCACAAAGAAAATATGGCTTCACGGTGCTATGCGCAACACGCAACTGGTGATAGACACCAGCCATTGGCAGTTGCAAGACCACTTGACCCTGCAGAGGAGGTGGTGGCTTCCATGCTGCAGCTAGCCTGGGTGTGGCTTTGAGTCCCAGGCTGTGTCCTTCCAAACATGTAAGTACATGGCTGGGGCACATCCTTGCGTGCATGGGTACATGTGTAGAACCCTTAGGTGTTGGGGTACACTGCAGCAATGCCCATAACACTCATGCTGTGTGCTTTTTTTTGGACTCAGTGTTCTCTGTGACATGAGCTTCTGCTGTGTTTATCAGGTGTCCAGCACAGCAGCATTTGCCACACACAACCTGATGGGTATTTCTCTGTACACAGATACCCAGGCATTTGCCCATGCACATAGGGTGTGTGTCATATCTGCCAAGGTGATTGCCATGTGTGCTGGTGCATACTGCCACATGTGCTGTGTGCATGTCACTGTGTGGGCGGGGCTTGCCATTCACTGTGGGTGGCGGACTGCATGTGTGGGATACATTGTTAGTGGGTACTGTAATGCATGCAAGACCCAACAACCATGGGTAGCTGTATGGCCAGTATAGGTGCGGTGTGGTTTGCCTTTAGTCACCAGTTGTATGATGACCATGGGCAACAGAGACTAGACCACTGGGGTATGCATATGACATCACTGGGACTTGACTAATATGTAATGAGTGACACACTGAGAATGCACTCCTATCTCTACAGTGCAGGACACATTATCTGGGGGGAGGAGGCATCTGGGCCATAAGCTAAGGTACATCACCCAAAGACAATGCCAGCAGAGGATCTGCTGGACTTGTTATGGGGGAAATGGAGGACAGCGATAAGGACACATACAGTATGTGCCAACACATCAATACCTGGAAGCCATAGCTGCCTGGGGGGTTCTCACCAACCCTAAGCCCCCCCCACCTCCCTGTCCAGCGAGTGGTGCTGTACAGAATAGATGCACCTGCTGACAGCCGCACCCCTGGGAGTGGGATTGTGTTGCTGGGGACAGCAACGTCCCAGGGAACAACCACTACCTCCTCCACCACCATTGGCATAGCCGCCACATCCTCCACCTCCGATGCCACCCACCCACCCAGCACAATGAGTGAATGTGGGCAGCCATCAGGAACTCTGCCATCCCACACACCACCTTGTGCATGCCACCATATCCTCCGAGGCCCTGTCACCTCCGCCACTCACCCTGGATGTGGTGCATGTGCACCCCACTCAGTGCCTACACCCAACAGCACATACTGTCCTACAGGACAGTGTACCCAGAGATAGGCTCTTTCTGACTCTCAGCAGCTGCTGCAGTCTGCCATAGAGTTGTAGTCAGCCGCACACATGAATGTTGGCAACCCCCACAATGTACACCAGCCCCAAAGAGTGGCAGGTCAGTGTTAGGCAGCACACCAGCAACACTGTCATCCATGGGCACTCCTTGAACCCTAGGTGCAACCTGAGCATTCCATCATTCAGCCAGAGATGTGGGCAACATGGGCCAAGGTGACCCCATCCCCACAGACATCATTGTTCCCCTCCCCTCTCCTCCCCTCAGTCCATGATCCTTTCATACAGGGGTCATGGACGCCAGTCCCGGCGCATCTGCCCTCAGACAGAGAGCTTGAATTTGGAGGCCAGCCCTGCCTTTCCCACTCATCCCCTGCCCCCTTCCCATGTCCCAGTTTTGTTTCACAGGCATCCCTACCACCCCTAGCCCTGTAACACCAGTTGCACACACTGTTATTTTCCTGCTCAATTTTACACTTGTATGCATTGTCACTTAGCATTTTGAGTTTACATTACAGTTTTGAAATCTACAACAGTGTCCTTTTATTTTGGCTCCCACTTGCTCCTCTCTGTGAGTCCTCTTATGATGTGGCCTTTGTGCTCCTGGGCCTTCCTGGTCATCGCGGTGCCACGTCTGGGAGGGTATGCGGCTTGTATTTATCGATAAGGTGTCCACTGGTATTTGGCCACCTTCAAATGCCTGACATAGTCTTGAATTATGCCATATGATGGCATTGTGGGCACTGCCAAGGTACCATCCCAAGACATTGGTGATGTACCCTGCTGCATCTCACACGACCTGGCAATTGATGGAGTAGTATCCATTCCTGTTGAGGTAGGCATCCACCCCATCACCAGTGGGTGCCCAGGTGGCAACATCAATCAATCCATCATTTATTTATAAAGTGCAATTACAAAAGATTAAAGTGCACTACAACAATTTAAAAATATCATAAAACAACAGTTAAAATCCTAATAATAACAGTCTGAACTTAAACAGTCAATATGTTCCTAATTCTAAACCTCAGAAGGGAATGCCTGGGTAAAAGGAAGGTCTTTAATTCTGACTTGTAACTCTCAGTGGTCTGGCACTCTCTTATCCCGTGAGTAGAGAGTTCCACAGTGTTGGTGCCAGCGTAAGCAAAGAGCTGAGCTCCTGATGTCTTTAAACAGACCCTGGGAACTTCCAACAATCCCTCGTCGGTGGAGAGGAGCCAACAGAGGGGCAGAAAGGAAAAAAAAGTAGCTGGGTCCCTGTCTGTGTAGGGCTTTGTAGGTCAATAATCCGACCTTGAAGGTGACCCACCAATTCACTGGCAGCCAGTGCAGATAGCGGAGCACAGGTGTGATATGACTAGATATTGGTAGGCCAGTCAACAACCTGGCAGCCGCATTCTGTACTAGCTGCAATCAGTGGATATCAACCCCCGGTAGCCCTAAGTTTAAGGCATTGCAGTAGTCAAGGTACGAGGTTACAAACGCATGAACCAGGGCTGGCATATTGCTAGGCGGGATCAGGTGCTTTATTCAGATAATGTTCCTCAGATGGTAAAACGAGGTCTTGATAACGGCCAACACCTTGATGTTTTAGTGACAGACCACTGTCTAATACCACGCTCAGATTCTGCACTCGATCAGAGGTAGGCAGCAGGATAGACCCTTGCCGAAGCCACATGCCCCTCCACACCATAGTGACCTTGCTCATCCACCAACACCTCAGTCTTATTATGGTTCAATCTCAGCCAGTTAGAACTCATCCAGTCCTGAATTTCTGAAAGGCAGTTGCTAAAAGCTGAGATTAATCCACTCTGATTGGGCACAAAGGACATGTAGAGCTGAGTGTCATCTGCATAGCAGTGAAAACTCATCCCATACCACCTAATAATGTCCCCTAATGGCAGCAAGTACACTGTGAACAACATGAACAGCAAGAGGAAGTAGGTGCTGTTAGAACTTTACTACTCTACTGGTACTTAAGAACTAGAACTCTACAACTGGGACCTTCAATTTAGGGTAAAAACAAACAAAAAAAACAAGAGTTAGTGTGTTTGTCTGAGTTGGGCGAAGTGAATTGTTATCTGTGCAGTTAACTAGGTGAGAAGGGAACTGTGAATTAGGGGGAGTGGCTTAGGCAGCAGGAAGCCAGGTATTTGCATTTAAATTTGCCCTAGATAGCTTTTGGCAGAGAACAGCAATAGGAAGGAGGAACTGTTAGAACTTTACTACTCTACTGGGACTATATAGCCCTCCCTCCCCTGCCCTCTCCTCCCCTCCACTCCCCACCCTTAACCAGTTCTACTTTTATAGGCATGGGATTTGACTGACAACAGGAACTTCCTGTTTGGGAGCAGGAAGGGAGTGATCACAGAAGCATAAAAGACTCACCATCCTAGAAAGAAAAGAGTAGCTCTCCACCCCCCCAGCTGCTGGAGGTATGACTCTGAGCAAGTAAGAAGGAGACTACTGAGGAATACAGGAACGTCCTTTCCCAGAACAGAAAGCGTAGGAGCTTTAAGAGCACGGAGGCAGTAGGAAAGTACAGAGAAAAAAAATATATATATATAAAATAAATAAACAGAGAGAGGAAAGAGTAAGCATACAAAACAACAGTTGAGGGGCCACAAATAAGACATGATGGGAGTGGTGCAGTGCAGTAGCTGTGGAGCAGCAGTCTTCTGGGAGACATTTTGGAGGATGCAGTGTTGTCAATCTGCAGGCATCTCTCTGGGCTGAGGGAGGAGGCTGCTTGTCTCCAGGCTGAGTTGGTCAGGATTCTGGGGACCTCCTCTCCCACCTAGGGACCACCAGGGCCGCCGTCTCTGCCGCAGAGGTTGCCAAGAAAGAGGAGCAGTTGGACCCTAGTGGACTCAGGGAGGTGAAGGTGGTGGAACACAGACACATCCCTCTAGTTGTACCTCTCCACAATTTGTACGCCGTTCTGGCAGAGTGTGGTTCCTCTATGGAGGCACCTGCAGTGGAGACCAGGAAGGATGCTGGGAACCTCTACAAAGGAGACCCACAAGAGGGTGGCAAGGGACCTCACAGGGGAAGGAAACAACTCCTGGTGGGGGACTCCATTGTTAGGAGGGTAGAACTGGGGGAAGGGGGTAGAGGAAGGTAAAGTGCCTGCCTGCTGCAATGGCTTGGAGGGAGAGGGAGCAAATCCTCAGGATTGTGGGAGCAGCTGCATGGGAGAGGGAGCTGGATGTCATTGTCCACCTAAGGACAAATGACCTGGCTAAGAAAGGGATCAGAGCAGTGCAGGAGGAGTTTGTGGAGTTGGGGAGGGGCCTTAGACAAGTAGCACGCACGGTAACCTTGGAGATGCTGTCTGTCTATGGCATGGGTGAGGCTAGGGTGCTCCGCACCACGGGATTCAATCAATGGTTGAAAAGCTGGCACAGAACTCAAGGTTTTGGCTTCATTGGGGACTGGGGGTCCACCTGGAGGGGTGCAGGCCTATACTGGTGTGATGGTCTGCATCTGTTCAGGAGGGGAACCAGGATCCTAGGTGAGAGGTTTAAATGCTTCATTGGCAAGCATTTAAACTAGCCAAGGGGGGAGGCACTGAAAAGGAGCAGGGAAATCCTAGCCCCCCTCAAAAAAAAAATCAGGGTAGTTAGTGAGGGAAACACCAAGATAAAGAAGTTGCTAGGGAGAAATGTAGGGGTAAATGGAGAAAAAGGCAAAGGCGGTAAGGACAGGGATAGGGCAAAAAGGGGTAAGGCCGTAAAAAAGTGGAGGGTAATGAGTACCAATGCCCATAGTCTAGGTAGCAAGCTCCCTGAACTGGTGGCCTTGATGGAAGAGGGGTGCCTGGATATTGTGTCAGTCACCAAAACATGGTACACAGAGAACCAAGACTGGGATGTCAACACACAGAAGGGACAGGGAGGGTAAAAGAGGGGGAAGAGTAGCTCTCTACTTAAGGTAAGTGATCAAAGCAATGGAACTAAAGGGTAAACAGGAGGGAGAGGAGGCACTGTGGGTCACCCTAGACACGGAAATGGCACCACAATCCACATGGGGTTCTATACAGACCCCCATCTCGGGGAGGAAATGGGCAAGAAATGATAGAAGGCATCCTTAGGATGGCAGAAAAGGGAGATATTGTTGAAGGGGACCTAAATATGCCAGATATTAACTGGAGCAACTTTGCTGCAGCCACATCCAAAAGCAGGGAATTTCTTGATGCCCTACAGGGCATGTTTCAAGCAGCTAGTGTTGGAACCCACTCAGGAGGGAGCAATCTTAGACCTGGTACTCAAACAGGGACAGAGAGAGATCTCAGATCTAGAAGTGAGTAGACATCTGGGAACAAGTGACCACCAAACACTGTGGTTCACGATAAACACAGCCGCAGAGTCAAGCTATACAAAAGTGAGGGTACTGGACTTTAGGAGGGCTGACTTTGTCAAAATGGGAGAGTGCATCAGAAAAGCACTAGCAAATAGGCAAGAAGTAGGGGTGGAGGAACAATGGGGAAACATCAAAACTACCATCACAGAGGCAGCAAACCTTTGTGTGAAGCAAATAAACAAATCAGAATGAAAGAAAAAAACACTATGGTTCTCAAAAGAGGTGGCAGGGAAGGTTAGGGAGAAAAAGACAGCATTCAGGAAGTATAAGGAAACACAGAAGGGGCAGGACAGAGAACTGTACCAATTAAAGCAGAAAGAAGCAGTGAAGGCAGTCAGAATAGCAAAGGCTCAAACCGAGGAAAAGATAGCCAACTCGGTTAAGAAGGGGGATAAAACCTTTATAGGTACACTAGGGAGTGAAGAAAGACCAAGGAATAGTGAGGTTTAATAAAGGGAGGCGTGGGTAGGCAGAGAGGACAGTGAAAAGCAGGGATACTGAACGAATACTTCTGCTCAGTATTCATAAACGAGGAAGAGGGGGAGGTACCTAATCCAATCAATAGAAGCACTCTGGATAGGGGGGTTGATACCAGTCCTTTCACAGAAGATCTGGCTCTGAAAGAACTCCTAAAACTGAAGAAGGACAAAGTAATGGGGCCTGATGGGATTTACCCCAGAATTCTAAAAGAATTAAGAGGAGAACTAATGACACCACTGACTACTCTCTTTAACAAATCATGGGAGGATGGCATGGTACCTAAGGATTGGAGGATGGTGAATGTGATTCCCCTTCACAAAAGTGGAAGCAAAGCAGAGGCAGGAAACTACAGACCTGTTAGCTTGACCTCAGTGGGAGGAAAATAATGGAATCAGTTCTGAAAGAAAGAATTGTTGAGTACCTAGAGGCCAGCAGGGCACATGACCCAAGGCAACATGGATTCACAGTGGGAAGGTCATGTCAGACAAATCTAATAAATTTCTTTGACTGGGTGAACAAAGTAGTAGACCAGGGAAGGGCTGTGGACATGGCCTACCAATACCTTAGCAAGGCATTTGACACAGTCCCACACAAAAGATTAATAAACAAATTAGCCAGCCTGGGAGTGGGTCTCAGTGTGGTAGCCTGGGTAAAAAATTGACTGGACAACAGGACACAGAGGGTAATAGTGAACGGAGTCCACTCTGAAGAAATGGGGGTTACTAGTGGGGTCCCACAAGGTTCAGTACTGGGTCCAGTCCTTTTTAATGTCTTTATAAGTGACATTGCAGAGGGACTGGAAGGAAAAGTATGCCCCTTTGCAGACGACACAAAGATCTGCAACAGGGTTGATACACGGGGGTGGAAAGGATGAGAAGGGACTTGGCAAGGTTGGAGGAATGGTCAAAAATATGGCAGCTTAGATTCAGTGCAAGAAGTCAAGTAATGCACCTGGGAAACAAAACCCAGGGAAGAGTACAATGGGGGAGGTATTAAGAACAACAAAATGTAAAGGGACCTGGGGTAGTCATATCAGATGACCTAAAGGTAAGAAAGCAATGTGAGAAGGCAGTAAAGATGTCTGGGGATACTAGTATGTATAGGGAGAGGCATCACCAGTAGAAAACAGGAAGTTGTTATCCCCTGTACGGACAGTTGGTGAAACCCAATGTGGAGTACAGCATGCAGTTCTGGAGACCCCATCTCCGCAAGGACATAGACAGGATGGGGGCAGTCCAAAGAAGGGCAACTAAAATGGTGTAGGGTCTGCAACAGAAGTGATATGAAGAAAGACTAAAGGAACTTAATATGTATACCCTTGAGGAAAGGAGGGCGAAGGGGGACATGATAGAAACTTTCAAGTACCTCAAGGGAATCAACAAAGTCCAAGAGGGTAGCATCTTTTAGAAAAAGAGATGTGCAAGAACAAGGGCACATGATCTGAAGATAGAGGGGGGATGGCTCAGGGGCAATGTGAGGAAGTATTTTTTCACAGAGAGGGTTTTGGACACATGGAATTGCCTTCCTGAGGAGGTCATGGAGTCAGAAACAGTGGGGGAATTCAAGAATGCATGGGACAGACATATGGCAATTCTGGTGAGGGGTAGGAAGAAGTAGGCTGTTGGTTAACTAGGATCTGCAGCTTATCCAATAGGTAGGTAAACAGGCAGACTAGGTGGGCCAAGTGGTCCCTATCTGCCATCAAAGTCTACGTTTCTGCTTTATGGGGACAAAATGGAGCCTCTGCGGTAACCCTACAGGATAGGGGATGTCAAGAATAAATCCCTGACACCACTCTCTGAGTCCTGCTCATGAGGAAAGATCGGAACCAATGGAGGACTGTCCCAGGCAGTCCACACAAAACCCACAGACGCTCCAACAGCACCCCATGTTCCACAGTGTCAAATGCCACAGAGAGATTGAGGAGCACCAAGATGGAATGACTCCCTCGATCTTTCACCATCAGGAGATCATTAAGTACCCAAACAAGAGCAGTCTTGGTGCTATGCCTTTTACGGAATCCAGACTAGAAAGGATCACAGATTTCGTGAGATGTTAAATGGGTCTCCAGTTGTACGGCCACTACCTTCTCAATAACCTTACCCACAAAGGGTAGGTTAGAGACTGGTCTGTATTTAGCCAGGCAGTCTGTGTCAAGAGAGCTCTTATTCATTCAGAAGCGGTACTACTACTGCTTCCTTCAGAGAATCAGAAAAGATCCCTGTCTTTAAAGAACACCACACTATCCTGGCCAGGACCAGGCTGATGGCCTCCACACACCCCACAAGGAGGCACGTAGGGCCCGGGTCCAGACTACAGTAGATGGGACGTAGTTCCTGAATGATCCGCATGCCATCCATGATCTCCAACTGCCTGAAATCGGATCAGACAGACTGGGTGCTTGCAATCTCAGGCCGAACACTGCAATGCCCGTTTGAGGGTATTGATAGGATTCCTGATCTGATAGTAGCAATCTTATCAGCAAAAACAGAGCAAACTTGTCACACTTTATTTGTGAAAAGGCTCCCCTGATTGGAGACGGTTGGATTGTGCAACCTGTCCACAGTCCGGAAGAGCTGAGCTGGTCTGTTTCCTGCTGCAACAATCTCTCTGGACTGGAACTCTGCCTTCTTACAGGAGATTGCTGATTGATAGTCCTTCAAATGGACCATCAATCTAAGCTTATCATCTACCTGGTCAGATTTCCTCCAGCACTGCTCCAACCTTGACCCCATGCCATCTCATCCACTCCTTCTGTTCTGGCTGCAGTGTCACCGCCCCACCTTTAGGGTTTATCTGGAGTAAGTCAGCCTTTTATAGTAAGTATTTGAGCCACGTATTGATGTCATGCAAACACACTCTGCGCGGCTCTAACACACTCAATATAGCATAGCGCCTGTATTTATGTCCATGCCTCCCTCTTTGCCCAGAACACATATTATCTGCTTGCCTGATGCTATTCCATTTTGCTCACACTAACTGGGCTTTTGAATATAGCGAAAGCGTACATACAGTGTGCAAAGCTCGTGCAATCTGTTTGCCCACCAGTCAAAGTTTTGAATATTGGGCCCCTATGTTTAGTGTTAAGGATTGTTTCTATCAAGTTATTTTTCATAAAACAAGTCAGTTTTGTATTCATTTGTGCTTGCGCGAGGAACATCTTGGGACTATATGGCAAATGAGAGGTGTGTCACTGCCAAGCCAGTTACAGCTGAAACTGCAATGGATCTTGCAGTGTACACCAATGCCCTAGCAATCTGGTCATGACAGCAGTTCAGCTTTGCTGACTTGGAGCATACTGGACTTGCAAGAATAAACCGCTCTAATGGGGCGCTTCATTTCTTTCTGTAGCCTGAACTCTGGCCATGCACATTACAGTGCAAAGTAATGCGCATGGCCAGAGTTATGGCTGCTGTATTCTTTCTCCCCATCTTTGTTCTCTGACCCCCCAAAGGCTCAATGTTAGCCACAGTACAGCTTTCTCTCCCAGTTCTCACTTCTCAGCCTCCCTCCCCACCTCAACACTAGCCATGGTACGGCTTTCTCTCCCCTCTCCAGGTGCTTGCTTCTCTGCACCCCCCCCCGCCTCAACATTACCCGTGGTGCAGCTTTCTGTTAAAGCCGACATTGGGGTGCCCAATCCCTGTGTCGGTAAAAAAAAAAAACAGTGCCACCACTGATGGACACTGGGAAGCCCACTCCCAGTGTCCCCATATCTGTACCCCCCCGCCAATATTCCGGCATACTGGGGAGCCCACTCCCAGTATCCCCTTATTTATAAACCCCCTTTAGAAATGGCCAGACTGGGTGGGCCAAGCATTCCTTATCTGCTGTCAGAGTCTATGTTTATGTTTCCCTGTAAAAAAAGAAAACAGTTTCCCAACATTTTTTTTTTTATACCTGAAAAGAAAACTGTCCCTCGTTGTCTCCTCCGTCTTCTTCCCCCATCCCGGCCCTCCCACTGCATACCCACCTCCCTTACCCCATACTTACCTCTGGAGGTCAGTGGCTGCGATCTTCTCAGGACCGGGACATGTCTGCACCCTTCAAAGCCGAACCACGAACTGAAGAATCAAGATAAGTGCTGTATAATGGCTGTCAATGGGGGTTTCAACTTATGTTGCTATCTCAGCCATTTTTTGGAATTTTTGCCCCAAATTTTCAACATAGCCTTTCTGGGACTGCACCTCATGAACACTGGCACTGTCATTTCATTACTTGGTCCCAAAAGGTGATTTCATGGTCATAAGCGGAATCACCTTTTGGGACCATTTAATAAAATGACAATGCCAGTGTTCATGAGGGGAGGTCCAAAAAGCCCATTTTGAAAATTTGGTGAAAAAACTCCAAAAAATGACCTCATTACAAGCATGCGCTGTGCAGTTTCTATGCACGCTCGTAACTTCACCAATTTTTAATATTTTCACTCCACATTTTCCACATTGCCAGTTTTTTACACCTCCTCATGAACAGTACAGCTGTCATTTTTCACATCCTGCCCGAAATGTGTTTTCGCACCTGTGGCACAGAATGGCGTGGTTGCTGTGCGAAATCAACTTTCAGGATGGATTAACGAAATCACAGTATCACTGTTCATGAAGTGGGATCCCAAAAGGCCATGTTGAAAATTTGGTAAAAAATACCCCAAAACGCCGGTTATGTTCGGGCATTGAAATTTCGCTACACCTGCAGCGTAACTTGTGCAAATATTTATATTTTCACTCCAAATATTCAACATTGTGAGATTTTCACACCACCTCATGAACAGTATAGTTGTCATTTTCACATCCTTTCTGAAATGTGTGTTCAGACTTATGGCTATGGGCCTGTAGAAGCCCGCCGTAAATCACCTTTTGAGATTGAGTAACGAAATGATAGTGCCACTGTTCATGAGGTGGGGTCCAAAAAACCCATGTTGAAAAGCGGAGTGAAAATACCAACAAACTACCAGGGCATTAGGCTTTCAACTGCAATGCCCCCCCACCCTATGAGAGACTGACAGGCATTGGGGTGTGCCTTGGGGTCGTCGACTATAATGCTCATGCCATTCCACCCCCACACTGCAGCCAGTGACAGGCATCGGGGTGTGCCTGGGGTCTTCAGCCCTAACATTCACCCCATTCTCCTTTACTGCTCCCATCTCTGCATATTTACTTATGGAATGGGGTGAGCGATAGGGCCGAAGACCCCAAGGCACACCACAGCTCCTGCCAGTGTCTGCAGGGTGGGGGTAGAATGGCATGATAATTATGGCTGATGACCCAAAGGCACACCCCAACACCTGTCAGTCTCTGAAGGGTGGGGGGATAGGGTTGGAAACCCTAATACCTCATTAAGGAAACAAATCAGGGAGGGACGGTTGACGTCACATACCTGGATTTCAGCAAAGCCTTTGACAACGTCCAACATAGAAAGCTGATTAACAAGAAGGGTAATCTAGCCACAGGGCACAAGCTGATAAACTGGGTTAGAAACTGGCTGAAGGACAGGAGGCAGAGGGTGGTAATGGAATCCAATCTGGGGAGAGGGGTTGACCAGCGGGGTACCTCAGGGATCAGTCCTGGGATCATTTATGGTGCAGCTTCCACCATGTGGCACCACCGCTGTCACTGCCGCCTCTCTCCTCTGAAGCCAATACCAGTACCAAACACCACTGCAAATACCTGCAAGTGAACATTCAGCACTGACAAATGCTTGTTAATTTTAACAGTTTATATGTTCAGAAAGGACCATCAGTACATTTTGCAGAGCACAAGTGAATTTAGGTGAAAAATACATAGCGCTATGCGAAATTTATAGCAGTCAAGAAACATGCCACTAGTTAAGATCCCACCCAAATAAAAATCAGCACCCCTGCCTCTACACAGCAACAGAAACAAACAAAAAAAATACTAAGGACCGATACTAGTCACATAACTCCATCTCAACAGCCAGCATGTTGCTCCAACCGTGTGGAAGCTCACTGGAGTGAAGCACCAGGGTGGTAAGCTGGAGTTATGTGATGACAAGTCAAGCCCCTGATGCTGGAGCAAAGAGCTGAAGTGGTGAGCTGGAGTTATGTGAGTAGTAGCTATAGCTCTTTTCGTTTGCCGTTTATGTTGGGCTAAAGCTGCAGTGTGCTACAATGTGTCAAGCTGTGCTGCAGTAGATAATAAAGAACTGTAGCTGTTTAATAAATAGTTAGGTGTAATACACCTTGTTATCCAGCATGTTCAATTTTCAAATTGAGTATTGAGCCAGTGCACAAACTTTGCTTTGGGCTCCATTTGAGGTTATTTTATCCAGTGGCTCCATCTGATCTAGCTGATATATGGAAGGCAATGTGGCCAGTCACGTCATCAGGACCCCAGAGGGTGCAAGCATTGTGCTGCATATCGCCAGGACTGCCAGCATGCAAAGTGTCATGAGCACCCATGCACCCAGGGCTTGCTGGCCCTCTGACACAGTCAGTGTCCGCCCTCCCTCTGCTGTGCTTGCTGCACCACTACCTGTGGTCACCCAGATGGTGAGATTGCGGGGCAGTGGAGACTGCAACCCCTATGCCCCACATAAGGAAAGTGACTTGTGGGCTACGCCATCCTTCTCCCCTAAGCAGGCCCCTGATTTATTTATTTATATTTTATATTTTATTCTTTGGTAACCGGGTAAGGCCCACTAGGCACAAGTGTCTGTTTTCAGGGGCAACCCAGGAGCACTGGGGAGGTTAAGTGACTTGTTGAGTCACACAGTACGCAAAGGGTGGTAGATGCATGGAATGGCTTACCACAAGAAGTGGTGGCTATGAATACAGTGCAGGGCTTCAAACAGGCATGGGATAGGCATAAGGGAGCAATACAAATGACTATGAATAGATAGGTCACTGACAGAGCAAAGGCCAATGGCACATTTATAAGGTAGAAAAAGAAATGGGCAGACTGGATGGGCCTTGCGGTCCTTATCTGCCGTCAACTTCTATGTTTCTATGTTTCTATGTTTCTATGTAAGTGGAGGTTGTGGGAATAAATCCCAGGCCTGCTGGATCATTCCCGAACCCAGATCACCAGCAAGCCCTACATTCCTTTCTTTTAATTTTAAAAAGGGAATGCAGAAACTTCCGGTGCAGCTCCCTTCCCTAATGGCGGCTTGAGTACAGAGCTCCTCACCAACCTCACTTACAATTGTTAAAAGCCATTGTATTGGCCAGTTAGAACTACTGAATTTGTACTATAGTGTATGTTAGAATGTTGTATTCTCTCAAAATCTAACTTTCCCTACTCTTGCTGTACCATCGATGTGACGTCACAATGTTGTACCATCGTGAGGACATCACATCGATGGTACAACAACTTGAAATTAGATCGCGTGGCCACCCACCAGTGTCCTCGAATGGTCGAACGGCCAGAAAGCTGTTTCAATCCGTACATCTTTTCCTAAAGTTGTTGTATGGCAGTTCAGCATTGGCACTAGAGGACGTCCTAATTGAAAAGTAAATGCTGCGTTTGTTTTTCGTTGATCCTGTGATACCGGGGTTGGGTGATTGCGCTGCTGCCCTCAATGCATATCTGGTTGATCCTGCCATTTCTGTTGGCTGCGGCTGGTTCATTTCCCTCCTCGGCTCAAACGTTGTTGTAGCAGAGTTGTGAGGTGCCCATACACTATAAAAGACAGTGTATGGGCAACAGTGAACAACAACAGTGCCGTTCACTTCTCGAGGTGTCATGACACCCTCAAACCTCTCGAGCTTCGCTCTTGAGGTTTCAACGGTTGTCACGACAACCTCTCAAAGTGAACAACACTGTTGTTGTTCACTGTTGCCCATACACTATCCTCTATATAGTGTATAGTGGAATGCTGTTATGCATGAAATTCCATGTCTGGAATATGCTTGTTCTGCTGCAGTAGTGATGTAATTATGTTGTTCTGCTGCACAAGTGATATCACTACTGCAGCAGAACCACTTGGAATCCTGGCACATTGTTGCTTTCCTCTATTTAATTCTGTGGTGACAGTATTATAGAACCTCTAGAGACTTCAAGTCAGTTTTGTTATGAAAAAGAGAGAAAAAAAAACACAAAGCACACATTTCACACAGTACTACTATACACTATAAAAAATACAAGATGAGCAACTTTATGCACAACCTGTGTGTTCTGTCACCCCAGGGTTCTGGTTCCCATGGACATCTCGAGCTTCGCTCTCGAGATCAGAGGGAATCAGAACCCCTCTGTGGCAGAACACACTGGTTGTGCACAGTTGCCCATCCAGTATTCTCTATACAACAGATGGCTACTCATAAAAATAAAGGCGGGGGAAGCAGATTTGCAATTTTAGCCCAAGAAGCTGAGATTACTGACGCCGACCTCTCCGACTCAGGGACCTCCGACTGCTCCACTCAAAGGATCCAGTCTATGCCAGCAAAAGCTCCCAAAGGCAAAACCAAGAAATCGGCTAAAATGAACCAGAAACTTGACAGAATTTCATTCGAACTGCAAGAATCTAAAGGAGAATTTCTCACTTATAAGCAGGCTCAAGAGACTTTTCAAGTAGACCTCACGGAGCTTCAATCCAAACGGTTGAGCAGCAAACAAAACATCATGCTACTTTCACCACAAAATTGCAGGTCACAATGGAGCAAGTCATTCAACTTTGTCACTTAACTGTGGAGCGGCAGGAGGATGCTGTAAACTGGCATCGCCATAGAAATCTACATGTTTATGGTATCCCGGAGGAGAGTGAAGGCTCAGAAACTGTCCTATACATGGCCTTAATGTTAGATCCAGACTGCAAACTTGAAATAGAAAGGGCCCATCGAGCTTTAGGCCCTAAACCCACTCAGCAGAATGCTCGCCCTCGCTCCATAATCATTCGGTTTTTAAGATTTCAAACCAAAGAGATGATTTTGAGAAAAGCCTGGGCACAAAGTAAAATATTTTTTTATGGCACCACACGCATCTTCATTGATAATGATTACGCCCCCACTACAATGCAGCGGTGGAGGGCTTACATTACTTTGCTCCCCCTTTTAAGACAACAGAAGCTTAAATGTCGAACCCCTTACCAGAGCAAACTGGTGCATCAATATCCGACAGGCCAGCAAAGATATGAGACAGTGGAGGAGGCCTGCCAGGATTTAAGGCAATGAGGGTTCTCCTTGCCAACCATGATGAGATTACCCCAAAGAGATCCATCTTCACAAGGGCCCTGCCATATTTCAGCACCAGGATAACGGAGTAAACAGGCCACCATCGACTCCATTAAGAGGATGCTCACTCAATTTTCCAGACAAGCTCCCTGAACATTCATTAATATCCTGAGCCATTGTGCAGTGAATATCTGAGGGGGGGACTGGTTCTACCTGGGATCTCCTTCACCTCTGGGGAAGGAGGGGGATTCAGGACTAGGGTAGTCACACTGGGCTGGGTTTACTTGGTCTCTTCACCTGGGCGAGGAGGGGAGGGCTTGTGGTGCTCCTTCCTGCAGCCTGTCCCTGAAGTTGTTGTGCTCTGCTTATGAGAGGTTTCCTTTTTTTTTTTTTGGGGGGACATTGGCCCTGGTTTCCCTAACTTTATTATGGGGTTGTGCGCTCTGCGGTATTTGCAGCACTGGAGTGGAGAGGCATTAATAGTAGTGGCACTATGATGGTCCAGTAAGCAGGGGAGAGGACTCCCTGACTATCTCACATTAAATAGGGAGTTGAGGGGTGCTCCTCCTTTCTCAGCTAATCTGGAGGGTCGGAGGTGTGGTGGTGACTGTAGTATGACTGCTTCCACATGGAAACCATCTTGAACTGCTACTCATTAAATGGGCATAAGGTGCCATGATATTTCGGACTGGATTAACAGGTGCTACTTGACATGTAAGAGCAGGGGTGGAGCGAGTCAGAGGCCCCTTTGTGGGATTTCTCCTTCGAGCCCCTTCCTCATTATCTTGCCCGTTAAATAAGGACATATAGAGACCTTCTCTGCTCCACAGGTTGTATGCCTGCAGATGTGCACTGACCCCAGCACTTTTATTGGAAGGGAGGGGTGAGAGCTGCCCCCTGGCTTTTTTGGCATGGCAGAGCACAAAATTAAGTAGAAATGTAATTATTTTGTTTATTTTTACTATTGATGGCTCTGGGGGTGGCCTGCGGGGGGAGGGTGCTGCGGGCGGACCCTGTACCTCTGCTCGGGGGGATGTGTACAGGCAGCTGAACCCATCTCTCAGGGATGGTTGTCTTAAGTTAAAGCTTCCTTTTGGGGTGGTCTTGTCTCTCTCTCTCTCTCTCCCCCTGACCCCCCTCCACCCCGTGGGTGGGAACAACTGAGAACTGCATCTTGATCCTCCCCTAGGTCTTACACAGGGAATGGACATTCTGTTGAAAATTATGGCTATGAACAGGGGATAAGGACATTAATGGATTCTAATAACCATTCTGTTACATCTGCTGATCTGCTCTGATTGCAAAGAGACTGGGGGGAGGTTATCCCCCAGAACTTCATAGTTTGTTTTTTATTACTTTCATTGACACATTAACAATGATTGGACCATTTTAAGACTACAGGTGGAAAGAAGACTGATAACTAATGCTGCTAAGGGCTCACCTGTCTTAATCATCTGTATTTATAATTAGGTCTGATTTTGTTTTCCTGCCCATATAACCAGATGAGCAGGTGAGGAGGGGAGGATATTTCCAATAGAGATGGTTATGCTACTGCACCTTTTCTCCCTTTCCTTAGTTTAAATCCTTGTACCTTTAACCATCCTTTGCCCTCTTTATTTAAGGCCTCCTCCTGCTCACCCTTCCCCTTCCCTTAAAATATGGGGTGGATGCTTCCCCAAGGGATACCCACACTGGGTGGGAAATCGGATCCCATACAGGCAGCTTTTATTACTGCCTTCCCCAGATTTACCTATGAATAGTACTCTGGGTTTGGTAGTCTTGTTGCTTTATCTATTTACAGGATTCATAAGTTGATATTGGTTCTATAAAAGTCGCCTAGTTGGCCCTTTTGGAAATGTTTTTCCATAGTTTTTGATATTGTTCCCTTTTTAGGGGTTATATGTTTGGTTCTTCTTGTTATTCTTTATAGTTTGCACAGATATTTTAAGGAGATATCTTACGTAAGTCTGACCTTTATGTCTAACCGTGCACGGTGGGGAGAGTATAGATATGTTTTGATAGTGCTTTATTTATGGCGGTTCCTTTTCGAATTGTTTCTCACAATGTGAACGGGTTGGCTGGCCCTGTTAAATGGTATACGACTCTAACAGATTAAAAAAAAACCAAAAACAGATGTTCTCTTATTGCAGGAGACGCACCTGTCCTCTGCTGAGCATCAAAAACTGCTGGGTTTTGGATTCTCCCAAATTGTTGAATCTACTTATACATATGGCAGAAGCCGGGGAGTAGCAGTTCTAGTCCCCAAATCGTCTCCATTTCAAATCCAGGAACAGTACTCTGACGGGGAAGGGAGAGTGGCAACTGCTGTTGGGACCTATCAGGAATACACTTTTTTTTATTTTTTTTATTTAACCAGGAGAGACGCACTAAGCCCAAAAGCTTGCTTACAGGTGCAGCCTGGGAACACAAAGAAGTTAAGTGACTTGCTCAGGGCCACACAGTATGCAAGTGGTGGTTGTGGGATTCAAACCCAGATCTCCTGGTTTGCAGTTCTGAGCCTTAAACCACTGCGCTATACTGCCTCTACTTTGACGGTGTGTAGTACATATATATCCCCAAACAGCGACGCTTCCACTATACAGTTAATAATAGATTTCATCTTAACACACCAGAAAGGAATCCTGATTATTGGAGTGGATCTAAATTGCCCCTTAAATCCTGTACTTGATACATCGGCTACTCGACCCCCTCCATTGACCATGGGACAAAAACACCTCCGCGCTTGTTGCAGGATATAGGTCTTGCGGACTCTTGGTGTCATGTACATTCTTCTCAGAGAAAATTTTCTTTTTATTCTCACGCCCATTGACATTACTCCAGATAAGACTATTTATGCATTGCAGAGGAGCATAGAGAGTTGATACACAGAGCTGAGATTTTAAATATTCATTTGCCTGACCATGCCCTAGCAATTCTGGAATTGGGACTTGGTAGGCCACGAAGGACTACTTTGTAGAAGTTTAACCCTTTCCTACTCCGAGACCCAAAATGTAAACAATTTTTAAAAGACAAAATCCCAGAGATTGTAGCAGATAAGTATCTCCCTAGACTTCCCCACAACTTTTATGGGACACACTCAAAGTGGTCCTCTGGGGACACATAATGTTTTATGCGGCAAGGAAGAAGAGACAGAGTGAGGCTAGATTGAGGGATCTCCAGAATCACCTTAAAAACTTGCAGGAACAACACATGCAGGGTGCTCTTAGCACACAGAATCAACAAGAAATACAACCTTCTGACTGCTCAAACTGAGAAAGCACTGGCATGGTTATGTCAGTGATACTATGTGGGGGCTAGGGTCTTGGCATACAGATTAAGACGACAGATAAAGTTGACATCAGTTAATAAAGTGAAAGACTTTGGAATGGGCCAATTTAAATACTCCACTGACCAGATTTTGGCCTGTTTTAGGCGATATTATCAAGATCTGTATACAGCCCACCCTGCACCAGACCCTCAGCACCTGTCTTCCTTTTATTCTGGTTTAAAGCTCCCTACTCTTTCTGAGGTCCAAAAGGATAAATTACTTGCCCCGATCTCCCCCTTGGAATTGGTCACTACAATCAGGAACTTAAACAAGCATTTGTCAATGCCTAATGTTTGCTTGCTGGCATTGGCAGTGGTAGTGTAGAAGTTACAGAGCTGCGTAATAGGAATGGCAGTGAAGTACTGAACTGAAGCCAATCCCACCACCACCCTGCAGAGAGTGACAGGCATTGGGGTGTGCCTTTGGGTCGTCAGGCATAACGGCCACGCCATTTCACCACACCCCACCCTGCAGACACTGACAAGTGTCACGGTGTTCCTTGGGGTCTTTGGCCCTTATGCACACCCCATTCCATTAGGAAATATGGTGAGATGGGTGCGATATAGGAGAATGGGGTGAACATTGGGGCTGAAGAGTCCAAGGCATACCTCGATGCCTCTCACTGGCTGCAGGGTGTGGAATGATATGAGCATTACAGGCAAGAATCCCAAGTCACACCCCTGATGCCTGTCATTCTCTACAGGGTTGGGCGTTATGGTTGGAAACCCTAATACCTCAGGCATTTGTTGGTATTTTCACTCCAAATGTTCAACATATTTTTTTTGTGACCCCACCTCATGAACAGGGGGAATATCAGTTTGTTAGCCGAAAGCTGCTTATCCACAGCGACTATGGCATTTAGCACCACAGGTACAAAAACATTCCAAACAGGATGTAAAAAAATGACAGCTGTACTGTTCATGGGGAGGTGTAAAAAATGGCAATGTTGCAAATCTTCAGTAAAAATATTTAAAAAAATGGTGAAGTCACGAGCGTACATAGAAACTGTGCAATGCACACCCGTAATATAATTAGGTTGGGATTTTTTTTTACAGCAGATTGTCAACTCAGGCATTTTGGTGCCTCCGATCATGAACAGTGCCACTGTGGTTTTCTTTATCTGTCCCGAACAATGATTTCCCACAGTGACCAGCATCTCTCGCTGAAAGTGTGAAACACACTGCCATGTTGTAAAATGACAGCTGTACTGTAAATAAGGAAGCGTGGAAAAATGCCACTGGTGAAAATCTGGACTTAAAATATTACAAAGTCATGAACTTACGAGGGTGCGTGGAAACTGCGCAATGCTCACTCGTAACACAGTCATTTTATGGACTTTTGTCACCAAATTTTCAACATAGCCATTTTAAGACCTCTGCTTATGAACAGTGTAACTGTGATTTTCTTAATCTGTCCCAAACATTGCTTTTGCATACCAACAGCACCATTGTGCGCTACATGTGCGAAAACACATTTTGGGTGGCATATGAAAAATGGCAGCTGTGCTCTTCATAAGGAAGTGTAATAAAATGGCAATGTTGAAAATCTGGAGTGAAAATATTAAATTTGCAAACTTATGAGCATGCATAGGAACTGCGCAACGCACGCTCGTAAAACAGTCATTTTTAGGAATTTTTTCACCAAATTTTCAACATAACCATTTTAAGACCTCTGCTCATGAACAGTGTCATTGTGATTTTCTTAATGTGTCCCATACATTGATTTCGCTACGACTACGCCATTCGCGCTACATGGGTGGAAACACATTTTGGGCAAGATGTGAAAAATGACAGCTGTAGTACTCATAAGAAGGTGTGGTAAAATGGCAATGTTGAAAATCTGGGTGAAAATATTGATAATTTAGAACTTACTTAGCGTATGTGAGGAACTGCGCAACGATGCTCGTAAAACAGTCATTATTTTAGGAATTTTCACCAGATTTTCAACATAGCCATTTTAAGACCTCTGCTCATGAACAGTGTCACTGTGGTTTTCTTAATTTGTCCCGTACATTGGTTTTGCACACCGACTGCGCCATTGTGCCCTACATGGGCAGAAGCACATTTTGGGTGAGATGTGAAAAATGACAGCTGTACTGCTCATAAGAAGGTATGGTAAAATGGCAATGTTGAAAATCTGGAGTGAAAATATTGAAAATTTGCAAACTTACGGCGTGCACCAGGAACTGCATAACTGCATTTCATAAAACAGTCGATTTTGAATTTTCCACAAATTTTCAAAATAGGCTTCTTGAGAGCCCACCTTATGAACACTGGCAGTGTCGTTTTAATCGGTCCCAAAGGTGATTTCGCGCAGTGACTGCGAAATCACCCTTCGGGCCCGAATAACGCCATGACAGTGACAGCATTCATGAGAAAGGGTCCCAAAAACCCCATGTTGAAAATTTGGTGCAAAAATTCCAAAAAATGCCTGAGATATGCAACTAAGTTGAAAAAACCATTTCTAGCCCATTATACAGCTTACCAGCATTTCCTCAGTTCGTGGTTGACTTTGAAGAGTGCAGACGTGTTCCAGGTCCACCTAAGATCGTCGCGCCGAGGTCCGGAGGTAAGTATGGGGTGAAGAGGGGGGTGTGGGGAGGCAGGGTGCACAGTGGGTGGGTGCGGGTTGTGGAGGGGTCAGGAAGACTGCGTGGGACCGTTTTCTTTACAGGTTAAAAAAAAAAAAAAGGCGGCGGGACGTTTGCCACGCTGGGGTGGGCTCCCAGCATGGCAGAAGGATGGCTGGGGGGGTGTGGAGCCGGCGATTGGGCACCCCGTCGGCCATGGCATTGTTGCCATGCTGGGGTGGGCTCCCAGCGTGGCACCTTGTATACTGGGGGAGAGTGAAGCCGACGGGGATTGGGCACCCGTCGGCGGCCAGGCATGGGGAGGAGAGACAGTGAAGCCAACAGGGGATTGGGCACCCCGTCGGCTATACCATTGAGTTGCCACGCTGGGGTGGGCACCCAGTGTGGCATTTGAAAGGCTTTGGGGAGGAGCAGCACAGTGGACGGGGATTGGGGCACCCTGTCGGCTATAGAGTGTGTTCATAGTGAGTACGCAGACAAGTGGCGTGTGTGTGTGTGTGTAGTGTGGGGTAGGGGGAGCTGCGCGAGCAGGCGATATCTTATCACTGCTCACTGAAGCGTAGCTCCCCCTTTCAACTGTATGCTACTGCATTTTGGAGCTTGTCATAGACAGCTCCAGCATGCATTGGCTTACAGGGGCCACGCCTGCCAACACACTGAGTGAATTGGAAGAGGGGGTGACACACCTCCGAAATCTCAGACGATGGCACTGTTTCTTGCACATGCGTGCAAGCAAACATAAAAATGGGAAAAGTTCAGGCCCAGACGACTACGGCGCTGAATTCTATAAAGGAACTTTGGATCTGATACATGATACTCTGGATGCCTTGCAAGCAAGTCACGCCATGGTGGAGTACCGTCTCCTGGAGGCAAGCGGTTATTTCTGCAATTTTGAAGCCCCAGAAACCTCCCCATTTATGTGAATCATACCGTCTCATCTCCGTTCTTAACCAAGACTATAACATTTATACGAGTATTTTAGCATTTAGGATGTATGATATTCTTCCTACACTCATACATCCCGATCAATCTGGCTTTATTCAATCCCATCAGACTACAGATAATATTAAACATACTTTATTTTTAATTGAGCATGCCCAGTCTACTTCTGCCCCATTACTGATTTTGAGTTTAGACACCCCCAGAAAGCGTTTGACCTCGTCCCCTGGCATTTTTTACAATATACTCTCACGCAGTTTGATTTCCCACTAGAGTTTAGGAATAATACTGGAGGCCTTTATATGCACCCTGAATCGGTGGTGAAGATTAATGGATCCCACTCCCCATGATTCCCACTTCAACAAGGAACACGTCAGGGGGTGCCCCTTATCCCCGTATCTGTTTGTCATATATGCAGAACCTATAGCACAATATTTAAGACAAACTGAACAGTTGGAGGGTTATACAGTTAATGGGACTCAGCACAAGCTGGTGTATTATGCTGTTGATTTATTGCTTTATATAACACATTCGGAGTCCTCTCTAAATATTTTGCAAGAAAAACTTACCATAATTGAATGAGTAGTAGGGTACAAAATTAACCAGAACAAGTCTGAGGCCCTGATAATACAACAAATAATCCCACGGACAATTCAAGACAAATACCCATTTAAATGGGATCACCCCCCCATAACACATCTCAGAATGTACCTCTCTTCATATCTCCAGCAAATATATAACCTGAACTATGATACCCTTTATTCTCAGATTCAGGATGCTCTTACATAATGGCTACATCTACCTATCTCTCAATTGGGTCCATTCAATACAAATGCTCGTACTCCTGAGACTTCTCTATTTAATGCAGAACATCCCTCTGCCGCTTTCTCAAAAGGATGTCTTGCACTGGAATAAACTAATCTCTGGATACCTCTGGGGGTAGACAGACCACATCTGGCTCTTAAAAAATTACAATTGCCCAAAGACAGAGGTGGACTGTCCCTTCCTGATTTTTCTAAATACTCGACAGTGACAATATTGACGCATCTGATGAAGTGGCTCCTGTCCTCATCTGACTCCCCTACTTGGATGTCTATTGAACGCTCTTTGGCAACAATCCCTCTGACTATGGAGCTGTTATTTCTCAACATCCTGAAGGGATAAATGGCCCTGGCTACCCATCCCCCCATCTCCCTCACCTCCTACCCCTCCTCCTCCTTTAACTTCAACCTACAAGTATTCTAAAGTGAGGATTCTGACTGTCACCTAGAAACCCTCTCCCCCATAAAACAAGCAGTTACAGCCTATGCCTGCCCCAGCTCTTTCACTACCAATATGGTCCTTAACTGCCTCCGCCCTCGCTCTACCAGCTCTGTTCTCAGCTACCAGTTCTTCCTTTGTTTTAAAAATGGGTTAGTCACAATGATTAAATCTAATGATGTGTCTATAAAAACTTGCTGTCCTGGCATTATGATTTAGTGATGTGCTGTGCTGTTAGAATATTTGCATATTAAGCCCTGCTAATGCTAATTTCTGTACTTGTTTATGGCCTGTAAATGTTAATTTATGCACTTGTTATCATACCTGGATTGTCTTATGGCTGTATATGTTCTCTGTTCACTGCTTCCTTCTGTTGGTTGCTCCTACTCCTATTGTAACCCCCCAACCCCCAGGACGCTTCTGGAAATGAACTGTTTGCAGTTCATGTTGCCTTCCTGGTGAATCTTTTATAAATAAATACAATTTCAGCTCAGGGTGCTATCCCATATAAATCAGGGCTCTGTGTTTACTAAAGCATTGCTTTAAGATTGAATTTGATTTTTGAAGCGCCCAGAAAACCGTTTTGGGGCTAGATGGATAGGTATCCCTGGGTGTAATCCGGAATGTCTCCCTTCATGTGCGGATAGAGGGTTTGAGAGATGGAGGAAGCTGGGGCTTATACATACCTTTCAATTTTATGATAAGTGCACCTTTAAAGCATTGCAACAACTCCAAGAAGAATTTTCCATACCAAAACAGGATTTCTTCTGTTACTTACAAATCCACCATTTTTAACTACAGAGCTGGAACCTGATGTGTTTGACCTCTCTCCTCCTCAGTTACAGTATTTTAGTTGGTTATTCAGTTGGGGGGAGCTATTTCTGCACGACATCTGGTGTCTCGGTTTTATAAAGCTATACTCAGCTCCCCTACTAGTGAGATGGACAATGTCCAGGTCAGCTAGGAAGCTGAATTGATGTTGATCTTACCTCCACATGATTGGACACTTATTTGGTGTCACCAGCAGTAAACGACAAATTCATATTCGTGGAGAGAGTGCTCTTGGAAGGTGGGCATTAGATTTTTCTGTACACCCCAGATCACAGCTAAATATTCAAAGCAGGGTGACTCTTCTTGTTGGAGGGGTTGTGATTGTGAGGTGGCCACGCACTCTCATATCTTCTGGTTTTGCCCTGAGTTAACTTCTTTCTGGACTGAGGTGGGTGAGACTTTGACCTGACTCTTTCCTACATTGGACGCCCTGACTCTGGAGTTAGCATTACTATTACATTTCCCTAAGCAAATTTGGGGTAAACAACAAATATATTTATAAAATGGGCAAAGGATTTCAAGCAATCTGATCGGTTGTTAGCCGTGCATTAGATGTGTCTAATGCACAGCTAAAACTAGAAACCCCCTTTAGAATACACAGGCCCATTTTATAAGTGCAATAAGCCACTCTGGGGATGTGCATTAGACAGTTCTAATGCACGGCTAGGGGACTGGACGCACTCGGCCTGTGGTCTCATGCCTCACTATGTCCCCCTAGCTGTGCATTAGATCTGTCTAATGCACACCCCAGCGTGTCTTATTGCTTACTTAATCACTATTTTATTACCTGCAGCAAAGAAACGTAATACTTGCCTATGCCTGAAACCCACCCCTCCAGCAATTTCACACTGGGAATCTACTATATATGACATATACTGTACAAGATGGAACATCTCACGGCCAGGTTACAAAATAGAATTCCAACTTTAATGAACAGATGGACCCCTTGGTTTCTCCTAATTTCAGAGAAACCATCTGATTTTGTACCATGAGGGGTTTAGACGTTAGGACTTGAATGGGGGAAGGTGAGGTTACCTCATGGCTATCGGGAGCTATTCTTTCTCACCTCTTTAATGTAGGGCATGTGCTGGCCAGCCTGTCATGGAGTTCTCCCTCCGTTGAGAAGGAAGATTAACTATAAAGTACAAGTTTTGAATTAAAATAATTGGAGGGTGATTTCCATAACAATATTACATGCTTGATTATCCTTCCATGAGAAGGAGTTTTTATTCTTCTCCCCCTTTTCTTTTTTTATTATTGCTATTAGCCTCTTCACCGCAAACTTACATTTTTTATAATTTGCTTAAAGTTATTACAATCAATGATCTAGATACGTTTTATATAACTTATTCTGATGACGCAACTGCTGCTAATTTATGTATGTATACTGTACTTCATGTGCCTAAAGACAATGTAAATAAAAAGTTTAAAAAAACAAAAAAAAGGAATGCAGTACTCCTCACTCATTTTCTTTGAAGTGGAGCACTTAACTTTAACATTGAGATGACAACTGACACAGATTAAAAGGCCCTGCAGTTGTGAACGCTGATTTCCTGACACCACAAGATTTATAAAATAACATTTATATACAGTAACTGGGTCTCCATGCATGTTTTTAGGGTAAGAGAATGGTAAACTGATGGTGAATGGGTCTGACACTTCATTGTTATAAGTATCAGTACCAGGTTCATACGACACAATATGAGTACTCTATCTTAACACATACAGAACAGACCTGGGGAGTACTTACATAATTCAAGCAGTTTTTATTATTATTGCATGACCTTACGGAAATAATTATGGGACATTTTTGCATGCTGTGTGCATAAAACTACCCAAGTGGCATGAATGCTGCAAGCATTTTTTTCATATTAAACTGGAACGGATTGCATGCATGAGGCAGTATAGCGCAATGGTTTAAGGCTCTAAGCTGCAAATCTGGAGACCTGGGTTTGAATCCCATGGCTCCACTTGCATAGGGTGTGACCCTGAGCAAGTCACTTAACTTCCCTGTTCTCCCAGGCCACACCTGTAAACAAGCTTGCAGTTTAGTGTGCCTCTCCTGGTTAAACAATTGAAAAAAAAGCAAGTGTGGCATGTGTGCAGCTAGCATGTTTTTAATGTTAAATTGGAACAGATTGCATGCATGTGGCATGCATGCAACAAGCAAGTGGTTGCTTATAAATCCACACATAAGAGGAAAAATTGTTTAACCAGTAAAGGCACACGAAGCTGGAGCTTGTTTCCAGGTGCGACCTGGGAGCACAAGGAGGTTAAAAAACTTGCTCAGGATCACACAGGACACAAGTAGGGGCTGATGAGAGTCAAACCCAGGTCTCCAGGTTCGCAGCTCAGTGCCCTTAACCACTACACTATATAGCCTGCGTACATGCTGTTCACTTGTATCTCAGTACAAATCTGCATGCATATGACATGCTTATAACCATTGCCATATTTTTTAGTTTCCATATCCCCCATCTCAGCTGCACAGCTGAACCATAGTACGCATACCATCAGAAACACACATGGTTCTTCCCATCCCCCATACACACAGAGACCCACAGAACCACTTAATCACTTCAATCTGGCCTGTATGCCTACTATTTTCTCTCCGTACTTTTGAATGCTTCCACGCAAACAGACTTTAAGGGGAAAACACAAAAGAAGCAATAACTCGGCACTCACCCACCCACACATCCGCCCCCCCACATACATACATACATACACACTGTAGTAGGTGCAGCCACACTGTTACAGACAACCCACCAAGTATAGGTATAAGTTGAGAGTCTCTTACCCGAGTACTAGGGAGCCAGAGGAAGAAGTCTTTAAGAGATGATGTCCATGGGACAGAGTACGGGGAAATGCCCCTTTGAAATGAATGGGGTTACTTTTTAATACAATTTTTATGTTTGCTTGCATGCATGTGTAAGAAACATAGTGCCATCATTCGAGTTTTTGGAGGTGTGGCACCCCTCTTCCAATTCAGTCAGTGTGTTTGCAGGAACAGCCGCAGTTCTCCAATGAACGCTGCAGCTGTCTATGACAGCAGTTGAAAATGCAGTGCCATACAGTTGAAAGGGAGAGCTACGCTTCAGTGATCAGCGATAAGATATTGCGTGCTCATGCACACTCCCCCACACACACATGCATGCATACTGCCGCTCGTGCTTCCCCCCCACGCACACACGGTATAGCCGATGGGGGTGCCCAATCCCCCGGCAGCTGTGCTGCGCTCCCCCCAACAGAGTTCCAGATGCCACGCTGGGAGCCCACCCCAGCATGGCAACAGATTGTATGCCCAAAGGGGTGCCCAAACCCCCATCGGCTCCACTGTCCCTACCTCAAGAGACTACAGGGTGCCATGCTGGGAGCCCACCCCAGTGTAGCAACAGATCATATGGCCGACGGGGGGTTCCCAATCCCCCATTGGCTCCATGGCCACCCCAAACATCCTTCCAGCTGCCACACTGGGAGCCCACCCCAGCATGGCACAAGTCCCACATCGTCTGTCCAAAAAAAAAAGAAACCTGAAAGAAAAAACCTTCCTTCGCTGACTGTCCTGACCCAATCTCCCCCCCACCTGCACCCACCCTCTGCACACCCTGCCTCCTCACGCACCCTTCTCACCCCATACTTACCTCTGGAGCTCAGCGCGATGATCTTCGGTGGACCGGGAACACGTCTGCACTCTTCAAAGCCAACCGCGAACTGAGGAAATGCCAGTAAGCTGTATAGTGTAATAAATAGGGTTTTTTTAACTTTAGTGCAATCTCAGGCATTTTGGAGAATTTTTTCCCCAAATTTTCAACATGGGGTTTTTGGGACCCCACCTCATGAGTTCTGTCACTGTCATGGCGTTAATTGGCCCCGAAAGGTGATTTCAAGGTTACTGCGTGGAACCACCTTTTGGGACCAATTTATGAAGTGACAGTGTCACAGTTCATGAGGTAGGCCCCCCAAAACCCTATGTTGAAAATTTGGTGACAAAATTCCCAAAAATGACTGTTTTACAAGCATGCATTGCACTGTTCCTACGAATCTCGTAAATTTGCGAATTTCAATATGTTCACTCCAGATTTTCAACATTGCCATTTTACCATACCTCCTAATGAGCAGTACAGCTGCCATTTCTCACATCTGACCCCAAATGTGTTTCCGACCATGTAGCACACAATGGCGCAGCCAGTGTGCAAAATCAATGTCCAGACAGATTAAGAAAATCACAGTGACACTGTTCATAAGCAGAGGTGTTAAAATGGCTATGTTAAAAATTTGGTGAAAAAAATTCCCCAAAATTACTGTTTTACAAGCATGCGTTGTGCTGTTCTATGCATGCTCGTAAGTTCGCGAATTTTCAATATTTTCACTCCAGATTTTCAACATTGCCATTTTACCACACCTCCTTATGAGCAGTACAGCTGTCATTTTTTCACATCTCGGCTAAAACATGTTTCCGCCCATGTAGCGTACAATGGTGTAGTCGGTGTGCGAAATCAATGTTCGGGACAGATTAAGAAAATCACAGTGACACTGTTCATGAGCATCACAGATGTCATTTTTCACACCATGGCCGAAATGTGTTTTCGCACTTCCAGCACAGAAATGCGTGGTCGCTGAGGGAAATCACTGTTCGAGACAGATTAAGAAAATCACAGTGACACTGTTCATGAGCAGAGGTTACAAAATCCCTATGTTGACAATCTGCTGTAAAAAAACCGCAAACTAATTGCATTACGGGTGTGTGTTGCACATTTTCTACACACGCTCGTGACTTCACCAGTTTTTTTAATATTTTCACTGCAGAATTTCAACATTGCCATTTTTTGCACCTCCCCCATGAACAGTACATCTGTCATTTTTCGCATCCTGTTCGAAATGTGTTTTCACACCTGTGGTGCCAAATGGCGTAGTCGCTGTGCAAAATCAGCTTTTGGCTAACAAACTGATATTGCCACTGTTTATAAAGTGGGGGTCACAAAAAAAACATGTTGGAAATTTGGAGTGAAAATGCCAACGAACACCTGAGGCGTTAGGGTTTCCGACCATAACGCCCCAGCCTGTAGAGATTGAGCAATATCAGGGGTGTGACTTGGGATTCTCGCCTGTAAGGCTCATACCATTCCACACCCTGCAGCCAGTGAGAGGCATTGAGGTGTGCCTTGGACTCTTCAGCCCCAAAGTTCACTCCACTCTCCTATACAGGACCCATCTCACTGCATTTCCTGATGGAATGGGGTGAGCATAAGGGCCAAAGACCCTAAGGCACACCGTGACATTTGTCAGTGTCTGCATGGTAGGGTGTGGTGAAATGGCGTGGCTGTTATGCCTGATGACCCAAAGGCACACCCCAATGCTTGTCAGTCTCTGCAGGGTGGTGTTGGGGTTGGTTTCCGTTCAATACTTCACTGCCATTCCTATTATGCAGCCTCTGACTCCTACACTACCAATGCCAATGCCACCAGGCAAACATTCGGAATTGACAAATGCTTGTTTACATTATGATGATGAGTTGGAGATTAATGAAAGCCACTGTTCAACTAACAAGGCTCTTGTTAGTTGAGCAGTGGCCTTCATTAATCTCCAGCTCACAATCACAATGTATAGAATAGTAATAAAAAATAACCTCATTCATTTCAATGATGCGTGCCCCGCATTCTCTCTTGCCTTATGTCATAATGTGCCTGAGCATGGGGGTGTGGAACTCAGCTTCACTGGGGGAGCATATGCCTGACTATAGTGGGGTTCCAATAGTCTGTGCATACCATCCCTCTCAATTGTTCCTGATTGCAATGGACATCCCTCATTTTACCCCTGAAAACCGCTCTGTCCCTCATAGAAAACATGCTGCTCACACAGAGGATATCCTGTAAATTTAGACTTAATGGCAGGGGCGCTATTTCAGATTTTAACAGGGAGGGCAACAACCAGTGGAAGTCAGGTGCCAGTTAGCCCCTGGAAGGAAAGGTCTGGCACGTCTTCAACATCTCTAAAAGATAAAACTCATTTGTTGTGATTAAAAAAGTAGTATGCAAAACAGAAAAAATTCAAATGTATACGATGCATCCATCTGCCAAGGGACAAAACCTGAGACTGTAACTGTAACAGCCTGTCAAGAACCCCGGCGCATTCACAAAGGTACTGTGTGCGTGCACCTTAAAGCAGGCAGCAGCTGCCTGCCTGCTTGAACATGCAAGCTGATTCCAAATTGAATGTTCAGCTCTGCAGACTGGGAGAGCCCAACCAGTCCGTTCTGCTACAAACAACAGCAACCTTATATTATTGGGTCAAGGCACATCACACACTTGCTTGCAGCCTTCATTTCAGCTATAAATATCACAAAAATGACACATTTTAATTAGTTGACCTTCTAGCTTCAACCACTGCATCGACTCTTAAGTCTCCCTCGATCCTTGCTCAGCTGTCTCTTTTTACTTCACTCAGTCATTCAGTCTCTCTCTCGACACTCAGGATTTTTTGATTTAGGCATTTAGCCCATTTTATTATTATCTCACACAGACTTCAAGCCCATGCCCCCAGAGCAGTGCATCAGATATGGGCTTAAACCCACCCAATTACTAACCATTTTTTTTTCCTGGCTGAAGTTCTGAACCCCCTCAAAAACCCACCCCAATCTCTCTCTCTGACTTCATACCATTCAATACCCATCCCATAAGGGCCGTGAAGCTGCCCACAAGTGCAGAACAGTGAAAAGCACATTAATATTTCAGTCCTACCTCCTTCCCCAATCCCCCTTTAAAATAAAATATTTACTTTTACTTACCCGGATGTCCGGCCAAAACCTGAGGCCTGGCCCAGTGTGCCACTAGTCCAGTTTTCAGTCTGCTCCTCCTCCATCCATCTGGCAGAAGCTGGATGCTGGAACTGACCATCCCAGGTCCTGACCGTGGTACACGACTAAATCACCTCACTGACCAAACCCACACAACCTGTGTTGCATGCTTCTTGCTTGGTTTCCGCCGTGCCTGCTACTGCATTGCACTGATCAAGGCCTGTGAAGATTGCCCACACCACCGTCGCCATTGCTGCTATGCCTAGCTTGTTGCCACAGGGGGCCCACGCTGTTTGTATTGAGAGGCCAGTCTAGTACTGTAGATAGATATCCTAGTCATTGAGCTAGGTTCTAGCTCACCCCTCTGCCCTTTCAACCACCAAGAGAGATGGAGACTCACTAAGAGTAGATCAACAAAAATATGCTGCCGCAACACTGCTGTCGAGAGCTCAGTGTTCACTGAGTCCTCCGAGCTGTGGTGCGTAGCCTGTCTACTCTGTGGCAGGGAAGACAGTGTCACACTCACACAACCCGCACGCTCTTGCTTGTTCAGAGCTCCTCCATGTCACATGTGATGACACCACCACTATAAGCAGAGAGAGTAGACAACAAAACACAGAGACAGTCAAGTCATGAGCACACCTGCAGCCACAGTGTGAGCGTGAGCGCACACAGGCCCGGGGGAGGGGCACTTAATGTGCAAAATGATTAAATCCAAATTTAATGCCATTATTGCCACACTGTAAGAACAACTTAGGCACAAATGCAGGAGGAGGGGCAGCTTCCCCCCTCTGCCCTGCCTAAATGGTGTTCCTGCTCTATGACAGAAATTCATTCCTGGGTGATGATAATAGTAAATGCAATGGTTTCCATTGTGTTCTGCGGTATCTCCATGTTTCAAGATGTGTCCCTCAATATGAGGGTTAGTGTCCTTCATTGTCCCTCATTTCAATGGCAAAAAGTGAGGTATAGTGCATGCTTTCTGGGCACTACTCTGCACAAAGAGTGCTGAGCATGGTAACAGTGTATATGCTCCATACAGAATGACAAAGAGAAAGTAAATGAGCCATAACAGTCATGGAGAAACACATATGAAGCACTAAATATACATAAGGGGATTTGCATAGTCCAAAACAAAAAAGTCAGGCTTCATACCGCAAAGGCCCCTCTTCGCCCATCTGGAATGTGGGGGTGTTGGCTGACTACTGAGAGCAAAGATTAATGGGATCATATATTAGGCATTTAATGCTATAATCAAACAATACTTTACAAATGTATGGCCATTTAATGACAAAAATCAAAAGCCATTAAACAATTTGCAAAAGGATTTATTGGTGAGAATTATTGAGTTTGCTTAATTTTAATGGGAAATCAATGGAAATGGTATTTCAATGTCTCTTAATTGCTAGCAGTAGTATGAGAACTAGAAACTGATTCGTTTTTTAGATGAGATTTGCACCAGCTTAGCTGCTGCATGGACATCAAGCGTGCAACATGTGAACCTGATGTGATTTTTAAATGATGTTCACACCAGCTTAGCTGCTGCACACACGTCAAGCTTGCAGCATGTGAACCTGATGTGCTTTTTAGATCTGGTTTGCTTGGGTTCACTTTGTGTATGCTAACCACATGCAAACATTGCACAAATAAGCATGTGACATGCATTGTGCATGTACGCAACACACTTGTATTTCTGTAAGGCATAGTGCTATCACTGAACTAGATAAGAGTACATATTCACACTCTCATATCAGAAAGATTTATTAGAAAACTTAAGGCAAAAATTATTTTCCTTTTCCAGTAAAAGCAGTAATCAAAATAATTATTTCCTATTGCCAGCAATCTTTTGGCATATAGCATAGATTTCTAATCTGTGGTACTAAAGCAGCCTAACCTAGCTAAGTTGTGTGGGTACTCGTATCATAAAACAAGATTCATATTACACACATTCACATATATATATATATATATATATATATATATATATATATATATTGTGTGTGTGTGTGTACAGTATATATATATATACTATATATACTGTATATAAATATATGTGTATACTGTATGTATATACTGTAAAAATATATATATATATATATATATATATATATATATATATATATATATATATATGTATATATACTGCCCCCTAAGTTTCTCATATTGCAGTCAGTGGTTCCAGCAGCAAGACTTGTCTTTGATCAGAGAGTGGATCTTCACCCTGGGACCTGTTCAGATGAGTGAAGGTGTGTGGGGAGTGGTGGGGTGGCGGGTGCTGACTGGGAAGTTGGGTTGGGGGAGGCTGGATCGGCGAGGGACCTTTTTCCTTTTGATAGGTTAAAAAAAACTGAGGGATTGTTTTCTTTACTACAGGCAGGATGACGATCGGAGGGGAAGGTGCCACTAGGCACCAGGGAAAGAATGTAAAATATGGGGGCAGCTATCAGAGGGGTGGAGAGGTGCCACTAGACACCAGGGAAACCTAAAGGAATATGGGGACGGCAGTCAGGGGAGGTGCCACTAGACAGCAGGGAAACACTGAAACAGGCGAACAGCAATTGGAGGGTGGGGAGTGCCACTAGACATCAAGGAAACCTAAAGAAATACAGGGACAGCAAATGAGGGGCACTAGACACCAGGGAAAGACTAACTATTAATGGGGATGACGATTGGATGCTGGGGACACCACTACACACCAGGAATATGAAAATTTTCATATCAATGGCACAAAAGCCCATACAAAAAAGTGGAAGTGAGTCATGAAAATGGATTTAAAATAAAAAAACACACACATTTTGGGAGCATGTCTCTAACAGTTAAATGCAAAAGCCACCTAACGGACTCCCAATGAACAAAATACTTGTGTTGGTGTCTCTGCAGGATGCCATTTTTGTGGAGTTTGAATTTTTTTACACAAAAACAGAAAACAAGATAGCGGGAAACAAAAAAGGATTTTCCCCTCACAAAAAATAACTAGCCCCAAACAAAAAAGGATTCTTTTTTCATTTCATACAGCTTCTTGAAGTGCTTACTGAGCATGCTCATAACCATTTTTTGAAAATTTAAATTTTAAATAACTTTGGAACGGATTAATATTTTGTTACCAAACAAGCAAAAGGCACATCTGTGGGCCAGCCCCTTTGTACCCTGAACAGTTCAGACCAAAATTCCAAACTTGTCTGGGCACTACAGGTGTCACCAAAAAACACAGCAAAACCAATGGGAAAACACACCCGAAAATGTACTTTTTCCCCTATCCAGAACTCAGAGTCTGTGCATCTGACCAGAACACAACTTGTCACATCCACAGATATACTAAACAAGACCATGCATGCAAAATGTGACGCAAATCCATTGAACGGTTGCGAAGTTAGTAAACTGCAAAAATTGGAGTTTAACATTAAACTGCCAACTCAACCCTAACTATAGTGGCACTACCGCGCCACTATAATATAAATTATAGGGGCCGGCTAGCGCCCCTATAGTTAGGATCGAGTAGCCTGTTTAATGTTAAACCCCTATCTTTGCACATTTACTATCTTTGGTGCCGTTTGCCAAAATGAGATGAAATTTTGTTATGTGTTGCCTAGGAGGCAAAGTCTTGATCTGTGGACATTTTTGTGATGGCAGTTTGTGCTGTTTCTGTCATTTTTTATAAATGTCTAGCTTTTGTCCTATACTTAACATGTTTTTTTTCTTTTGCTCTCCCCTAAAGCCTACATGGAATAGAATTTTTTCCCAGAACTTGCAGGGGACATGTGTCATGTCCCAAGGTAGTGCCTTTGACAGGTCTGGTGAAAAAACATTTAAGGGTTCCTGAGTTATAAGGCTTTAAAATTTAGTGTTTTCTGCAGTAGAGTTTTTCAGATAACATTCTGTGGTGAAAGCAAAAATTTATGCCGAAAATGCCAGTTTTTGCTTTCACACCACTTGATTGGCAGGGCACCAAACATTTTTTGTGCCGTATCAACCGCCATCTTGTTAATTTTTTTCCATGAACTAACAAACATGGAAAACACATAAATATGATGACATTTCAAAAAACAAACATCAGAACCTAGCTAAATGACACCCGTTTAGCTAGATTCTGATGTTTGTTTCTTAATGTAACGGACACAAATATGTTTTTTGGGCACCCAGAATCAGGGTGCTCAGCTTATCGAGAGGAGCACTTTCCCTGTGTTCTCTGTATGAGAACAGCGAGAACGTCTTCATTTCTGCAGCTGCAGCTGAAATCACGCTGCCAGCTGCAGTGTGAGCTGCCCCTGCTGTTTCCTGGTGTTTGGTGGCCCCCCTTCCCCACTCCATTGCCGTGCCTGGCAGTGTATCCAGTTGCCCTGGTGTCTAGTGGCACCCCCCACCCTTCTGTTCACTGTTCCATAAATAGAATCTTCCCTGGTGTCTAGTGGCACCCCTGACCCACCGATCATCATTTTCTCCATTTCTCTGGTGTTTAGTTGCACCCTTCACCTGCCAATCACCTTCCCCATTATTGAGCACTTAGTCTCACCAAACAACACTACTAACTCTCCAATTCCAACTGAAATTACAACTGAAAACACACCTGGTTTTTAAGTGATAATAGTGACCACTGTCAGTTACCTGAATCCAGACAGCTGATTGTCAGTTTTAAATAGAAGCGGCCTTCAATTAAAGATCACTCTCGATTAAATGTCTCTGCCCAAAATAGGAAATTGACATAGAAGCCACATTTTCTGTAGTTAAAATCATTATTAATTTTTTCAACATTTAAAGGCAGGTACAGTACTTTAGACAAACAGGATGTGTATCATTGCAGTCACATGCAGTACATCTGATAGATAAGAGTAGAATTACTTATGTTGTCTTCTATCATGTCAGAGTTACAGTACACATAGGACTAGCCAGTGGTATGAACCTGACCATAAAACAAGTTAGCCAACAACAAAACATACAGTGGCAACCAATGTTAAGCATTCAATCAGTTTATCATAGTGGAGAAAAAAACGTGGTCTGTCTCACCACCCATGCTCCACTAAGACAGTTTAAAAACAGTTTAAACAGTTTCTTGTTACTGGGTTCAGTTAAGTCCCCTGAGATAGTACTGGCTCTACAGTCCATATGATGATCGTGGCAGCTGTCCAACTGTTCCCACAGGATCCAAAGGGATCCCATTGCTAGCTTCAGGTGGGCAAGCAAAGAATAACAGTATGGATGGTTTTGTAGGGGCTGGGGCTGAAACTGATGACAAACGACATTTAAGATTTTTATTATATCTTAGTTGGTAGGCTGGCAGATACAAAATGCCATGGACAGGAGTGGCAGTAATTTTACCACAACCAGGAGTTACAGAGAAGAGTACTGACATTTGTGTTTCTGTTCCCTCTCCTCGGTAGTAGCCTAACCTCTCCCATCCAGTAATCTGTGCATGGGTTCCTCTTCCCTAAGTGTATCACCTGGCAATTATTGGCACTGAATCTCAGCTGCCAGATCATTGAACACCTTTCCAGTTTCTCTAGGTCCTTCCTTGCTAGAGCTCTGTAAAATGTTGAATTTCTGAATACAATTCTGGGAATTTTAGAAAATTCCATTGATTTCCAACATTTGTGGAATTTCAACCTTCTGCACGCAAAATGTTTTTTTGCGGAAAAATAATCAACAGTTCACATAAACTGCAGATTCTTTTTTCCGCAATCTACGGAAAATTATTCTGTGGTTTACATGATCCACAGAAAATGATTCCGTAGTTTTTACTGAAATGTTTTTTTCCTGCGGAATTTAAAACTGAAATTCTGCAAAGCAATTCAGAAGTGTAACTATCATGCCACAGCAATTCTGACAGAGGAATTTCACATTCCACACAGCCCCATTCCTTGCTGTAGCCTGTCAACCCTGCCATGTGCCTTTATGTCGTCAGCAAAGGGACACATCTTGCCCTGGATACCTTCACCTATATCATTGTCCTGGATACCCTCACCTATGTGCATCTTGCCTAGATACCCTCTGCACATCCTGCCCTGAATAATCATACCTATGCACATCTTGCCCTGGATACCCTCCACTATGCACATCCTGCACTGGATACCCTCACCTTACACATCTTGCCCAGGATACCCTCCATTTTACACATCTTCCCCTGGATAGACTCCACTATGCACATCGTTCCCAGGATACCCTTCATTACGCATATCTTGCCCAGGATACCCTCACCTATATCACTGCCCAGGATACCATCACCTATGCACATCTTCCCTGGATACCCTCCATTATGCACACGTTTCCCTGGATACCCTCACCTGTGCACATCTTGCCCTGGAAACCCTCCACTATGTAAATCTGCCCTGGATACCCTCTCTTATATTATTGCCCTGGATACCCTCACATAAGCACATCTTGTCCAGGAAACCCTCACTTATGAACATCTTGCCCTGGATACTCTCACCAATACACATCTTGACCTGAATACCCTCCACTATGCACATCTTGCCCTGGATACTCTCAGCTATGCACATCTTACCTTGGATACCCTCACCTATGCACGTGTTGCCCTGGATACCCTCACCTATATCATTGCCCTGGATACCCTCACCTATGCACATCTTGCCCAGGACACCCTCACTCATGCACATCTTTCCATGGATAGCCTCACCTATGCAAATCTTGCCCAGGATACCCTCACCTATGTACACCTTGCACAGGATACCCTCACCTGAATAATTTTCCTGGATACCCTCAAATTTGCATATCTTGCCCTGGATACTCTCACCTATATGATTGCCCTGGATACCCTCATCTATGGACATCTTACTCTGGACACCTTCACCTATATCATTGCCATGGAGTCCCTCAACTATGCACATCTTGCTCTGGTTACCCTCACCTATCTGCATCTTGCCCAGGATAACCTCACTTAGGCACATTTTGCCCTGGATACCCTCACCTATTCACTTCTTGGCTGGAAACCCTCACCTATGAGCATCTTGCCCTGGATACCCTCACCTATGCTCATCTCGATCTGGATACCCTCTATTATGCACATCTTGCCCTGGAATCCTCACCTAAGCAAATCATGCCTTGGATACTCACAGCTATGCACATCTTGCCCTGGATACCCTCACCTATATCACTGCCCTGGATAACCTCACCTTTGCACATCTTGCTCTGGATACTGTCCACTATGCACATTCTGCCCAGGATACCCTCACCTATGTACATCTTACCCTGGATACCCTAACCTGTGGACATCTTGCCCTGGATAACCTCCACTATGCAAATCTTGCCCTGAATACCCTCACCTATGTGCATCTTGCCCTAGATACTCCCACCTATATCACTGCACTGGATACCCTTCCCTAAGCACATCTTACCCTGGATACCCTTACCTATATCATTGACTTGGATACCCTCCACTATGTACATCTTGCCCTGGATATCTTTACATATATAATTTCCTTGGATACCCTCACCTATGCACATCTTGCCCTGGACACCCACGCCTATCTGCATCTTGCCCTGGATAGCCTCACGTATGCACATTTTACACTGGAAATCCAATACTATGCACATCTTGCCCTGGGTACCCTCACCTATATCATAGCCCAGGATTCCCTCATCTATGCACATCTTGCCCTGAATACCCTCAACTATGCACATCTTGCCTGGGTACCCTCAACTATGCACATCTTGCCCTGGATACCCTCAACTATGCACATTTTGCTCTGGATACCCTCACCTATATCACTGCCCTGAATACCGTCACCTATGTACATCTTGCCATGGATACCCTCACCTATATCATTGCCCTGGATACCCTCAAATATGCACATCTTGCCTTGGATAGCCTCACCCATGCGCATGTTGCCCTGGATACTACCACCTGTATCATTGCCCTGGATAACTTCCTCTGTGTACATCTTGCCTTGGATACCCGTCACTATTCACATCTTTCCCTGCATACCCTCACCTATGCACATCTTGCCCTGGATTTCCTCACGTATATCACTGCCCTGGATACCCTCACCTATGTACATCTTGCCCAGGACACCTTCATTCGTGCACATCTTGCTATGGTTACCCTCACCTATGCACATCCTTCCCTGGATACCCTCACCTATATCATTGCCCTACATACCCTTACCTTTGCACATCTTGCCCTGGATACCCTCAATTATCTGCATCTTGCCCTAGATAGCTTCACATATGCACTTCTTGCCATGGAAACCCTCACCTATGCACATCTTGCTCTAGATACCCTCACCTATGCACATCTTGCTCTAGATACCCTCACCGAAGCACAACTTGCCTTGGATACCCTCAGCTATGCACATCTTGCCCAGGATACCCTCACCTATGACCACCTTGCCGAGATACCCTCACCTGTGTCATTTCCCTGGATACTCTCACCTATGCACATCTTGCCCTGGATACCATCACCTATATCATTCCCCTGGAAACCCTCACCTATGATCATCATTCCCTCGATACCTTTACCTATATCATTTCTCTGGATACCCTCATCTATACACATCTTGCCCTGGATATCTTCACCTATATCATTTCCCTGAATAACCTCACCTATGCACATCTTGCCCTGGATATCCTTACCTATATCATTGCCCTGGATACCCTACCAATATCACTGCCCTGGATACCCGCACCTATGCACATCTTGCCCTGGATAATCCCACCTATATCGTTGCCCAGCACACTCTGACCTATGTACATCCTGCACTGGTTACCCTTGCCTATATCATTGGATACCCTCTACTATGCACATCTTGTCCTGGATTCCATCACCTATGCACATTGTACCCTGGATACTCTCACCCATATCATTGTCCTGTATACCCTCCGCTATGCACATCTTGCCCTGGATACCCCCCACTATACACAACTTGCCCTGGATACCCTCCACTATACACATCTTGCCTGGATACCCTCCTCTATGCACATCTTCCCCTGGATACCCTCCACTATGCACATTATGCCCTGGATACCCTCACCTATGCACATCCTGTCCTGGATACCGTCACCTATATCATTGCCCAGGAAACCTTCACCTATGCATATCTTGCCTTAGATATCCTCAACTGTGGACAACTTGCCCTGGATACCGTCCACTATGCTCATCTTGCCCTGGATACCCTCACCTATGCACATCTTGCCCTGGATATTCCCACCTATATTATTGCCCTGGATACCTTCCACTATGCACAGTTTGTTCTGGATACCCTCCACTATACACATCTTGCCCTGGATACCCTCTACTATGCACATCTTTCCCTGGATTCCCTCGCCTATGCACATATTGCCCTAGATACTCCCACTCATATCAATGCCCTGGATACCCTCACCTATGCACATCCTACCATTGAAACCCTCACCAATATCATTGCTCTGGATACCCTCACCTATGCACATCTTGCCCAGGATACCCTCACCTATGACCATCTTGCAGAGATATCATCACCTGTATCATTTCCCTGGATACTCTCACCTATGCACATCTTGCTCTGGATACCATCACCTATATCATTCCTCTAGAAACCCTCACCTATGATCATCATTCCCTGGATACCTTTACCTATATAATTTCTCTGGATACCCTCACCTATGCACATCTTGCCCTGGATATCCTCACCTATATCACTGCTCTGGATACCCTACCGATATCATTGCCCTGGATACCCGCACCTATGCACATCTTGCCCTGGATAATCCCACCTATATCGTTGCCCAGCACAGCCTGACCTATGCACATCCTGCCCTGGTTACCCTCGCCTATATCATTGCCATGGATACCTTCTACTATGCACATCTTGTCCTGGATTCCATCACCTATGCACATTGTTCCCTGGATACTCTCACCCATATCATTGCCATGTATACCCTCCGCATTGCACATCTTGCCCTGGATACCCCCCACTATACACAACTTCCCCTGGATACCCTCCACTACACACATCTTGCCTGGACACCCTCCTCTATGCACATCTTTCCCTGGATACCCACAACTATGAACATTTTGCCTTGGATACTCCCACCTATATCACTGCACTGGATACCCTCAACTGTGCACATCCTGCCCTAGAATCCCTAACCTATATCACTGCCCTGGATACCTTCCACTATGCACATCTTGTGCTGGATACCCTCACCTATGCACATCTTGCCCAGGTTACCCTCACCTTTGCACATCTTGCTATAGATACCCTCACCTATGTACATCTTGCCCTAGATACCATCATCTATATCACTGCCCTGGATACCCTCACCTATGCACATCTTGGCCTGGATGCTCCCCGTTATATAATTGCCATAGATGCCCTCCACTAAGCACACTTTGTCCTGGATATGCTAGACTATGCACATCTTGCACTGCATACCCTCACCTATGCACATCTTGCCATGGATACCCTCAACCATGCACATCTTGCTATGGTTACCCTCACCTGTGCACATCTGTCCCTGTATACCCCCACCTTTGGACATCTTGCCCTGGATACCCTCACCTATGTCATTTTCCTGGATACCCTCACCTATGCATATCTTGTCCTGAATTCCCTCACCTATTTCATTGCCCTGGATCCCATCACCGATCTACATCTTGCCATGGTTACCTGCACCTATCTGCGTCTTGCCCTGGATAGCTTCACCAATGCACATTTTGCTCTGGAAATCCTCTACTATGCCCATCTTGCCCTGGAAACCCTTACCTATCACTTCCTGTCCTGGAAACCCTCAATCTAGGCACATCTTGCCCTGGATACCTTCACCTATGCACATCTTGCTCTGGATATCCTCCACTATGCACATCTTGCCGTGGATTCCCTCACCTATGGACATCTTCCCCGGATACAATCTACTATGCACATCCTACCCTGGATACCTTCACCTATATCATTGCCCAGGATACCCTCACCTATGCATATCTTGCCCTGGATACCCTCACCTGTGGACATCTGCCATTGATACCATCCACTATGCACATCTTGCCTGGATTCCCTCACCTATGCCCCTCTTGCCCTGGATACTCCCACCTATATTATTGCCCTGGATACCCTCCACTATGCACATCATGCCCCAGATACCCTCCACTATACACATCTTGCCCTGGATACCTTCCACTAAGCACATGTTGCCCTGGATACCCTCATCTACTGAATATCACTGCCCTGGATACCCTCAGCTATGCAAATCTTGCTCAGGATATCCTTACCTGTGCATATCTTGCTATAGATGCCCTCACCTATGACCATCTTGCCTAGATACCCTCACCTATATCATTGCCTGGATATCCTTACCTATGCATATCTTGTCCTGGGTACCCTCACCTATGAACATCTTGTCCTGAATACCTTCACCTATATAACTGCCCTGGATACCCACTCATATACACATCTTGCCCTGGATACCCTCACTCATATCATTTCCCTGGATACCCTCACCTGTGCACACCTTGCCCCGGATACCATCACCTATATCATTGCTCTGGAAACCCTCTCCTATGCACATCTTGCCCTGGATACCCTCACCTATATCAATGTCTGGATACATTCATCTATGCACATCTTTCCCTGGATACCCTCACCTATATCACTGCCCTGCATACCCTCTCCTATGCACATCTTTCCCTGGATACCTTCATGAATGTAAATACTATCCTGGGTACTCCCACCTTTATCACTGCCCTGAATACCATCAACTAGGCACATCCTGCCCCAGATACCCTCACCTATATCACTGCCCTGGATAGCCTCACCTATGCACATCTTGCCCCTGGGACACCCTCACCGATTTCAATTCCCAGGATACCCTCACCTATGCACATTTTGTCCTGAATATCCTCCAGTATGCACATGTTGCCCTTTAAACCCTCACCTATAAACATCTTGCCCTGGATACCCTCACCTATGCACATCTTGCACTCGATACCCTCCACTAAACACATCTTACCCTGGATACCATCACCTATACACATATTGCTCTGGATACCCTCCATTAAACACATCTTGCCCTGGATACCCTCCACTACGCACATCTTGCCCTGTATACCCTCACCTATGCACATCTTGCCCTGGATACCCTCTCCTGTGGAAATCTTGCTCTGGATACCCTCCACTATGCACATCTTGTGCTGGATACCCTCCACTCTACACATCAGCATTGGATACCCTTACCTATGCACATGTTGCCCTGGATACTCCCACCTATCTCATTGCCCTGGATACCCTTCTCTATGCACACTTGCCCTGGATACCTTGACCTATATCATGGCCCTAGATACCCTCACCTATGCACATCTTGCCCAGGATACCCTCGTCCATGCACATCTTGCTACGGTTACCCTCACCTATGCACATCTTTCCCTGGATACCCTAACATATATCACTGCCTTGGATACCCTCAATTTTGCACATCTTGCCCTGGATACCCTCACCTATATAATTTCCATGGATACTCTCACCTATGCATATCTGGTCCTGATTTTCCTTACCTATATCATTGGTGTGGATTCCCTTACCGATGAGCATTTTGCCCTGGTTAACCTCAATTATCTGCATCTTGCCCTAGATAGCTTCACATATGCAATTCTTGCCCTGGAAACCCTCATCCATGCTCATCTTGCTCAGGATACCCTTACCTATGTACACCTTGCCCTGGATTCCCTCACCTCCATCATTGCCCAGGAAATCTTCACCTATGCATATCTTGCCCTGGATATCCTCACCTGCGGACATCTTGCCCTGGATACCATCAACTATGCACATCTTGCCCTGGATACCCTCACCTAGGCACATATTGCCCTAGATACTTCCACCTATATCATTGCCCTGGATACCCTCACCTATGCACATTCTGCTGTTGATGCCCTCACCAATATCATTGCCCTGGATACCTTCAGCTATGCACATCTTGCCCAGGATACTCTCACCTGTGTATATCTTGCTATAGATACCTTCACCTATGACCATCTTGCCTAGATACCCTCACCTATATCATTGCCCTGGATACCCTCACCTAAGCATATCTTGCCCTGGATACCCTCACCTCTGGACATCTTCCTGTTGATACCGTCCACTATGCACATCTTGCCCTGGATACCCTCACCAATGCACATTTTGCCATGGATACTCCCCCCTATATTATTACCCTGGATATCCTCCACTATACACATCGTGCCCTGGATACCCTTCACTATACACATCGTGCCCTGGATACCCTTCACTATACACGTATTTCCTTGGATAAGCTCACCTGTGCACATATTGCCCTGGATACTCCCATCTCTAGCATTGCCCTGGATTCCCTCACCTATTCACATCCTGCCCTGAATTCCCTCACCTATGCCATTGCCCTGGATACCCTCCACTATGCACATCTTGTTCTGGATACCCTCACCTATGCACATCCTGCCCTTGATACCCTCACCATTATCACTGCCCTGGATACCCTCAGCTATGCACATCTTACCCAGGATACTCTCAGCTGTGTATATCTTGCTACAGATACCCTCACCTATGACCATTTTGCTTGGATACCTTCACCTATATTACTGCACTGGAAACCCTCACCTATGCATATCTTGTCCTGGATATCCTCACCCATATCATTGCTCAGGATATCCTCAATTAAGCATATCTTGCCCTGGATACCCTCACCTGGGGACATCTTCCTGTTGATACCCTCCACTATGCACATCTTTCTCTGGATACCCTCACCTGTGCACATCTTGTCCTGGGTACTCCCACCAATATCACTGGCCTAGATATCCTCCACTATGTGCATTTTGTCCTGGATACCCTCCGCTATGCACATCTTGCCCTGCATACAGTCAACTATGCACATCTTGCCCTGGAGACCCTCATCTGTGCAGATCTTACCCTGGATACCCGCATCTATATCACTGCCCTGGAAACCCTCCACTATGCACATCTTTCCCTGGATACCATCACCAATGCACATATTGTCCTGGACACTCCCACGTATATCATTACCCTGGATACCCTCACCTATGCACATCTTGCCTTGGATTCTCTCACCAATATCGTTGCCCTGGATACCCTCCGCTATGCACATCTTGTTCTGGATACCCCTCACCTATGCACATCTTGGTGTGGATACCCTCACTTATGCACATCTTGCCCTAGATACCCTCACCTATATCATTGCCCTAGATACTCTCACCTATGCACATGTTGCCCTGGATACCCTCACCTATGCACATCTTGCCCTGGATAACTTCACCTGTATCATTTCCCTGGATACTCTCACCTTTGCACATCTTGCCCTGGAACCCCTCACTTATATCATTTCCCTGGATACCCTCACTTATGCATCTCTTGTCCTGGATTCTCTTATCTATATCATTGCCCTGGGTTCCTTCACCTATGCACATCTTGCCCTGGTTACCCTCACATATCTGTATCTTGCCCTGGGATGGCTTCGCCTATGCACATTTTGCCTTGGATACCCTTGGCTAAGCACATCTTGTCCTGGATACCCTCATCTGTGCACTTCTTGCCCTGGATACCCTCACCTGTGCACATCTTGTCCTGGATACCCTCACCTATGCACCTCTTGCTCTGAATACCCTCCACTATGCACATGTTGCCCTGGATTCCCTCACCTAAGAACGTCTTGTCTTGGATACACTCACCTATGCACATTTTGCCTGGTATACACTCACCTATATAATTTCCCTGGATACCCTCCAGTATGCACATTTTGCCCTAGGTACTCTCACCTATGCACATCTTGCCCAGGATACCCTCCCCTATGCGCATTTTGTTCTGGATACTCCCACCTATATTATTGCCCTGGATACTCTCCACTATGCACATCTTTTCCTGGATACCCTTCACTATACACATATTTCCTTCGATAACCTCACTTATGCACATATTGTCCTAGATACTCCCACCTATAGCATTGCCCTGGATTCCCTCACCTATTCACATCCTGCCCTGAATTCCCCCACCTATGTCATTGCCCTGGATACCCTCCACTATGCACATCTTGTTCTGGATACCCTCATCTATGCACATCTTGCCCTGGATACCCTCACATATATCATTGCCCTGGATACCCTCAGCTATGCACATCTTTCCCAGGATACCCTCACCTGTGCATATCTTGCAATGGATACCTTCACATATGACCATCTTGCCCTAGATACCCTCACCTACATCATTGCCCTGGATACCCTCATCTATGCAAATCTAGTCCTGGATACCCTCACCTATGTGTATCTTGCCCTGGATATCCTCACCTACATCATTGCCCTGGATACCCACTCATATGCACATCTTGCCCTGGATATCCTCACCTATATCATTTTCCTGTATACCCTCACCTATGCACATCTTGCCCTGGATACCCTCACCTATATTATTGCCCTGGATACCCTCTCCTATGCACATCTTACCCTGGATACTGGCTCCTATGCACATCTTGCCCTGGATATCCTCACCTATATCATTTTCCTGGATACCCTCACCTATGCACATCTTTCCCAGGATACCCTCACCTGTGCATATCTTGCTATGGATACCCACACCTATGCACATCTTGCCCTGGATACTTTCACCTATATCATTGCCCTGGATACCCTCTCCTATTCACATCTTGCCCTGGATACCCTCACCTATAGTACTGCCCTGGATACCCTCCACTATACACATCTTACCCTGGATAGCCTCCACTATACACATCTTGCCTTGCATACCCTCCACTATGCACATCTTTTTCTGGGTACCCTCACCTATGCACATCTTGCCTGGATATCCTCACCAATATCATTGCCCTGGATTCCCTCACCTATGCACATCTTGCCCTGGAGACCCTCACCTGTGCACATCTTGCCTGGATATCCTCACCAATATCATTGCCCTGGTTACCCTCACCTATGCACATCTTGCCCTGGATACCCACAGCTTTGCACATCTTGCCCTGGAGACCCTCATCTGTGCAGATCTTGCCCTGGATACCCTCCACTATGCACATCTTGCCCTAGACACTCTCCCCTTTGCACACTGTGCCCTGGATACCCTCACCTGTATCATTTCCCAGGATACCCTCACTTACGCACATCTTGCTGTGGATACCCTCACCTATGCACACCTTGCCCTGGATACCCTCCACTATGTCTCTACTGGAAAGTGCTATGGATTCTCTGACTTTCAAATAGACACCCACCAGGACAGCACAAGAGATAGACAGAAAGGACATTGGTTATCCATCGCATCTGATGGATGGCACACCCTAAGAACACAGCACACTTCCCCAGTAGTCCACTGGAGTGCCAGTGTTTGGGGGTATGAGCCCTAGTCCTGGGGTGTGACCAGAAAAAACTTTTGAACCAGAGATAGATAAGCTCCTGTACCAACTAAGCCATGCTGACACCCATAAACAATGGTATATAAAGGGGATGATGTGCAGTTGAAGTTACTATTTTTAAGTTTTCAGAAACTTTTTTTTTAACCTCTCCCTCTCCCTCCCAAATGCCCCTTTCTGCGAACAATATATTTTGTAAGTGGCTGTAATGATATAATCTTCTGATGTGTAACTCAGTATCAGCAGTGGCTTCACAGCCAGGATTTCCCTCTCCACTCTGTGACTGTTTTAATTAATTCTGCAAGTTGCTTTCTTTAGAATTCAGTTCCAGTGATCCATTGACTTTGGTGACTGTTCTATCTAAAGAAAAAAGGAGAACGCAGCGCCCTGGTGAGCTGGGAGGGGGCTAACTTCTACCCCTTTCCCACAGTGTTCCTGTCATGCTTTAATTCATTTCATATTTTAATTTCATTTACGGAGGTAGTGCTGGACTGGCCATTGACAAGAGGTTGGGGGGGTGGCTGGGAAATGTGTGGACACTTTGATGCCTAAAACAGATGTGAAGATTCCAGGCCTGACAGTGGAACTATGCCCAGGAGATGCTTAGGGAGAGCCATGGCAGTACCAGGAAACTGCAGTCATCCCCAAAGAATCGTTGTTTAGCATAACAAACGGCTTCAAACACACTTCAGCACAAAAGGAGACAATAAGGCCTTTAGGCACACCCCCATCTTCCCCCATATCCTATCCTGCCTCTAACTTGTTGATTCCTAGAAATTCTGGATGCCCTATGCCTGCCTTGCTGCCTTGTCCCGCATTGTTTTTAGTTCAGCTGACAGTTCATTTTTCAAAGGTTGTTTGGGGAGGTGAGAGGGGGGAATGCAATGCTGAAGATTTTCACACCACACATCAAATAATGAAACACATGAGTTAGCAGAGGCAGCAATGGCGATGAATGGAAACTTGGGATGGGGGGAGGGCTGAGAACTTCACTACACCTGCCATTCAGGACTCTTATTGTTCTCCGTCAGCTGAAATACGATTTGCCAGGGAATATGTCAGTGCCACCTTCCCCAGTTTGCATTATTGTATGTATTTGTTTTATTAGGAAGGGGCTCCACAGAGCGATGCTCATTTACAAGGAGGTCCTGGTTAGGACAGCTAAAGATACCGTAATAGATACAGAACAGGATGTAAAGAACTTAATAATTAGGTATAAAGCGATATATATATATATATATATATATATATATATATATATATACACAACACTGGTATAACACCCTAACATTAAGCAGGATATACAGAACTTAAAATTAATCACAAGTGCAATATATATGGTAAACAGTCAAGGGGGTGTGCTTCTAAAGTTATAGCCCTCAACAACAACAAAACAAAGCAAACAAAAAAACACTATCTTTTTCTTGATGGTCCTAGTGGCGTAGTACTGGCAGCAGCACATTGCATTGCCACCTGTGAGACCAGGGTTTGGAAGTAATACCTGGACACATACTCGAGGGCTGGCTGAGGAGGACAGGGCACGCTGCGGTGGTGTGACACTTGGTTCCTTGGATGGGAGGCTGTCGGCTGCCTGGTATAGATGTGTGGAATGTGGCATTCCACCAGCAGAATTCATGCAGTGTGGCAATTCCGTGTTTGAAATGCTTTTCTGGATTTCTTTCTTAATTCTGCTGAATTTCGAAAATCATTTCTACCCGCATTTCTGTGTAAGCCACGGAATAATATTCTGTGGATCAGCTTTGCAGAAAATGAATCTCTGGTTTACTTAAACCGCTGAATACTGTTCCCTGATTTATGTAAACTGCAGGTGACTAATATGCATTTTTTTTAAATCTGCTTTTGGAGTCTCAGAATTCTGTTTCTGATGGAATTATGTGCATTTAGGTGGAATTTGTGAAATGTTTCAGAATTCCAGTAGAATGTGACAATTCTACAGAGTTATACTGCTTGGCATTCACGTACCCTGCTGTCCCAGATGAGCAAGGAGAAGCACTAGTGTCGACTATGAATAAAGCCACCGCCTGCCTGCCCACCCAACCGGAGGGAAGAGTACCATCATGGCTACCCTGATCATAGGCCAGGGGGCTCTATAGGGAAAGGGAATCAAGCTGTAATCTGCCTGTGTCCTTTAAAATTCATAATAAATCACTAACGGGATTTCAAACAGTGAACATGCAGAGCCACTGTTCCTCTTATGTGGTGTACAATGTGCTGTTGTGTGGAAGTATGAGGAGGAAGCGTTCCACGTTAGCGCCACAGGGAGGGTGGTAAAATAAAAAAAACTCTAAACTTATTATAAAAGACTCAAGCTAAACTCAAGTGACTTCTAATAAGATATATAGGGCCTCCAAAGGGTATCCATTCTGGTAAAAGATACTCCTTTCATGAGGTTTGCGCAGACAGAGCCACTCATCTTCACTTAATGGTCCTCTCGCCCAAACCTCACACTTGGAATCTCTTATACTGTAAGAGACACACTTCAGAGGTACTGCTAACTTAGAACGTCACTCACGTTTCCATGTCTCAGTTTTTCACTGCCCCTGTACAAGTGCTGGACAGCTGCTCTCCCCTTTTGCTGTCATTTTGCAGGAAGGTCTTGCACTCCAAGCCTTTTAAAGGGTGTTTGCAGCTGTTGCATTGTTGACTAGTGATGTGGGGGGGGGGTGGTTAGGGTGGGGGTTGCAGTTTTCGGCGATCACACTGCTATCATACCATCTCTCATGAGCAGCTATTAGCCAGGGAGTCTAAAGCCCTTGATTGCAGATAAAGGGGATTAGATGGGGAAGGTGAGATTAGAGGCATTAGCATTCTATTGAAGGAGTAAAGCAAGAACAACTTCACAGATAATGACGGGAGGAGTAAAAAAGACAGCAGCTAACTCCTTCTGCCTGACTGATTTTATATTAAAGTTTAAAAAAATCTTGCCCTTAAAAATGAAGTGATGAAATGACTGATCTCTAAATCAGATGGCGACACCTAGTGGCCATAACCAAAACTCTTTGTTTTAAAAAAGTGGGCAGCTTTGTCTGGAGCTAAAAAAAACAAACTTGTGCACTGTCTTGAAATTAATACTGACATTAAAGAGTAGAGAACTATTACTTCTTATGTCCGGAGTATTTTTTTCTTTCTTCCATGGTTTGATGGGGAGCTCAGGGAGTTGAAGACATGGGTCATCCCAGGGAGACAGGTTGGCTTTGAAAACTCACTACTGTGAGTATTAACTGGGCAGTCTACCATAAGAAGGCAGAGTTCCTGTTCAGGGAGCTTGCTGCCGCAAAGAACGGACTGCCTCAGTTCTTCCAGAGTGCAGCCAGACTTCTCCATCCAGTGTGTCTCCAGCTGCATTGCAAGCTGCTAAATGCAGAGTTTGCCCTGTTCTTTGCTGATAAGGTGTCCTCCATCAGGATGGGTACTTCCCCAGGGTGGCTACATCGGGTGTGCAGCAATGGGTCTGAGGTTAACAGAAGTAACCCTTATGTCTGGAGTGAGTTTAACTCAGTGGGGGTGGAAGAGGTCAGAGAGATAATCTTTGAAGCTGCGGCCCATGTGTGATCTGGAAGCAGGCCCAACATGTCTCTTAGTGGCATGTGTAGAGTCCATTGGTCCACTGTTCATTGAGATAATCCGGTGCTCCCTCTCAAAGGGGATATTTCCCAGTTCCCTAAAAAAAGAACTGGTGAAATCTCTTTGAAGAAACCATCACTGGTCCCGGATTGTGTCGTGAACTACAGACCGGTCTCTAACCTCCCCTTTCTGGGGAAGGTTGTTAAAAAAGTAGTGGTCATGCAGCCTAAGGCACATTTCACTGCCTTTGAGATCTATGAACCTCTCTGGTCTGACTTCCAGTCTAAGCACAGTTCGGAGACTGCACTAGTCAGGGTGCATAATGACCTCCTCAGGGCAAGAGACAGAGCCGAATGGTCAATTCTCATTCTTCTCGATCTCTCCTCAGCATTTGACACTGTGGATCTTGGGGTGTTGCTGGATCACCTAACAGAGCACTGTGAATTTGCAGGTACTGTCATCAACTGGTTTGAGTCATTTCTCACAGGCAGGACACAAAGGGTGGTGATGGGAAATTACTTCTCCAGCCCGAAGCCCCTGTCCTGTGGAATTCCCCAGGGCTTGATCCTCTCACCCATGTTATGTGTGGTGTACATGCTACCTCTGGGGGATATCATTAGACATTACAAGATGGGTTTTCACAGCTATGCAGAAAAAGAGACTGTATTCTCTAGTGGACTTATCCGGTCACCGAAACTCAAATAAATAATACCCAACTGCATATGCCCTTTGCTCAACAGAGGGTGCGGCCTTGGTTTTGAACTCCTGCCTGTCTGAGATCTAAGACTGAATGTCTTTCAACTAGCTAAAGCTTAACCCAGATAAGATGGAGGTACTAGTGACTGAGTCTGGTCGTCAGTAGGCAGCTGGGGTGGCAGGACAGGAAAACGGACTTGTGCTTGGTTCTTCTTCTCTTGTCAGATCCACTAAGGTGAAAAATGTGGGTGTTATCTTGGATAGTGAACTGACACTGGGGGATCAGCTGTCATCCGTGATTCAAAATGGTTTCTACCATTTTAGGAATATTGCCCAAATTAAACCTTTTCTCTCAGCCAATGATTTGCCCTCACTGGTACATGCTTTTTTGACTGTCAGACTTGATTACTGCAAAGCCCTTTACCTCAGGCTGAATGGAGGGACCCTGCATCACCTGCAACTGTTGCAGAACATGGTGGGCAGGTTGTTGATGGGCCTTCCTAGATCCTGTCCTATGACCCCAGTCTTGAGCAATCTGCACTGGCTACCTGTGAGATGACGGATTTCCTTCAAGGTTAGTTTGCCGTCCTACAAAGCCCTAAATGGACTGGTCCCTAGCTACATGCGTAAACTTCTGTTTCCTCATCAGACCTCCCACCCTCTTTGTTCTTCTGAGACGGGCCTCCTTGCAGTTCCCAGTGTTTGGTGGAAATCCTCTGGTGAGAGGGCCTTTGACATAGCTGGCCCGACCTTGTGGAGTTCGTTCCCAAGGTTATTAAGGGAAGTTCCTTCACTGGAAGCCTGATAGATAGATCAATAGATAGACTGGTTGATAGATCGATGGATGGACAGACGGACGGACAGACAGACAGACGGATGGATGTATAGATGCTTTATTTATGAAGCACCCCTTTCTGGGGATTCAGAGCACTGTACATTAAAACAAATCAATAACATACAGTACAATAATAGTATTGCTTAATGTAACCCCCCTGCAAATGGGGGTTCCCAAAAGACTTCCAGGAGCTTGCTTGAATGTTCCAAGCCTGAATGGTGTTTGGCGTTTAAGCCATTTATCTGTGAGTGTTTTTAGAGCATCTGGTACTGTCTCTTTAAGAGCTGTCTGCTTGTAGACATAATTAGTTTGTATGGGGGGACTTTGTGTTTCTCTACTTGAGTACCACTCGAGCTGCTGCCAATTCACTCCATTTTTGCAGTCACTAGGAGTGCAAAGGGAACCTATCTGAAAGATGTAACTGTTTGCCAGAAATCATTTAGAGTAATAATGAAAATACAGTTTGTCTAACATGCTTTTTTTGCAGTCAGAATTTTGTTTGCCTAGTTCCCCATTCTAGTTTTGAACTGCTGAACTGGACCAATCAGTGTGGGTTAAGGTAGCTCTAAAATGGTGCCTTGAACGAATCAGAACTTGGACTCGTAATCTGAGCCAGCCACAAGAGGATTGTATGGGCAGTGACTCTGGGAGATGTAGTTTGGACTTCAGCGCCTTTTTGGACCAACAGGGGCAGTCTATTGTGAGTGACAGCCAATCCAGCCAAGAACTGGGAGGAACTCAAAGGAAGTGCCCGGATTTGTCTGCTGGATTTTCAGTTGAGCTCTGGCAGTGAAGAGGGAAGGAGCCCTGTGCTTTTTCGGTGTGCAGTTTTAGTTGGGAAATGCGTGTAAGGCCCCAAGTTCCGGTCTGCAGCTTGTGTAACTGCTTGTTAGGACTGAATCCATCCTGTGAAGAGAATCAAAGGATATCTGAAGAGTAGAAACCAGGCTCACCCTGTAGAAGACTGGAGAAATTGTGCATGCTCGGTCTGTCAGGAACTGAATCTGCTGTGTGTTCTCCGGGTATTGTGCAGTAGTGCGATTGGGATAGAGAAGCAGCCTGCCTGGTATAGTACTTTCTTTTACCATATAAATGTGTGAGGGAGGCTTGTGTAGCTCAAGTTAATCCTGCTGCCATTAAGGACTTTTGCCTGTGACTGTTTACCATATAAATGTGTGGAGGAGGCTTGTGTAGCTCAAGTGAATCCTGCTGCCATTAAAGGACTTTTGCTGTTACTGTTTACCATATAAATGTGTGAGGAGGCTTGTGTAGCTCAAGTGAATCCTGCTGCCATTAAAGGACTTTTGCCTGTGACTGTTTACCATATAAATGTGTGAGGAGGCTTGTGTAGCTCAAGTGAATCCTGCTGCCATTAAAGGACTTTTGCCTGTTACTGTTTACCATATAAATGTATGAGGAGGCGTGTGTAGCTCAAGTGAATCCTGCTGCCATTAAAGGACTTTTGCCTGTTGCAGTTTGTCATATAAATGTGTGAGGAGTCTCGTGGAGCTCAAGAGTAGCCCTGTTGACTTTGAAGGACCCTATCTTGTTTGGAGGTCGTGAGTACTAATTCAGGGTCACTCCCTGTTGAATTGCCACATTGAATCCAAATGGAATTACTGTACTGCTGACTTTTTAACTAATTTTTCTTTTCTCTGTGTGAAAGGGCCCCTACCAGCTGCCACGGTTTGGACTAGCCACTAGGGCTTGGGTACCCAGGAACAGTAACTGGTAGGGATAGGCCTGTGCACAGAGCCATAGGTAGATGAGTAAAGTGATAAGCTAATTAACCTGATTTCCCCCTGTCCTTGTTATATCCCCCTAAATAAATCAGAGCTGCTTGTTTCAGCAAAGTTATACTGCCTGAGGTATTTGTCTTTGTTAAAGTATTGTACTGTGATTGTTGCACTGTATCTTCTTATTTTACAGGGGGTCCCAGTGCCTGAACCAGTCCTGGGGGTAAGTGTATACTGTGAAGGTAATTCTGATATACTGTGTGGGCCACTAGTGGGACGAAAGGGGGGCTGCAGTGTCCCAGAGGGCTGTGACCAAGTTAGTTGAACTATTGCAAACCCTGACCTCTGGGTGGAGGCACCCGCCATCAGATCCAGGCCCCTCGACCTGTTAGTGGCAAATCAGGCAGGGGTAATAGCCCCTGGGATGGCGCCATCTAGGGGTTACATCTTGGAGGCTCACCGCTGGGATTGTGTGTCCTCTAGTGGCCATATTTATGAACCACTGTTAAGAAAAAAATGGGTACCCCAACAGAAGTGGCTGTGCACCGGCTGGTGGAGTGGTGTACTGGGGAGGAAATCGACCCCCAAAATGCTATGCTTATCCTGGACATCCCCCTGGGTATCAATACGGACACTGTACAGGGAGTACTTTCCAAGGTGGAAGGTTTACAAAACCCTGTGGTGGTGGGTCGGCATGCTAATCTACTCACCCACACTTTCCTGGCCCTAGTAGAGTTTAAGGATCCCATAGATAGCTCCCAAAGTGCCACAGACCATTACCCCAGAGGGAGCCCTCACTGCCTGGAGAGTGAAAACTAAGGACAGTAAAGACCCGGGGGGGGAATGAGCCCCCACCACTGTCTGAAACTTTTGAGGAGAACTTTGCTAAATGGTTGCTGGGGGAAGGGAAAACTGTGGAGGACTTGAAGAAACTATTCTTACCACCTGGGGGTGTTCCTCCCCCAACACCCTCTCCCGCTCCAGTACCTGTAATGGTGACTGAACCAATGCAGACTCCTATTTCTGCACCTGCCATTAGTCACGACTCTTACCGAAGGTTGAGGATCTTCTCTGGCACCCTCCCCACCCCCCAAGGGGAGGATGACTGGGAGACCTGGATAGACTATGTTGCCCCCCAAGTGCTAGAATGGCAATGCTCGGAAGCCGAAAAGTGAAAGAGGGTTAGTGAGAGCCTCCGAGGTCCTGCCCTGGCTACCATCCATGCTAAATGGGCCAGTAACCCTGAAGTGACTGCACAGGCCTATCTTGAGGCCTTGGAGAATGTGTATGGGAGCCCAGATTCTGATGAGGACCTATGGTGGAGAGTAAGAAATGCACAACAGTACCAAGGGGAGTTGTTGTCTGTGTATGTATCTTGGCTGGAAAAATTGTTGCAAGGATGCCTCAGAAAGGGTAGTTTGCCAGCGACTGAACTGGACCGAACCAGGCTGGACAGGATCCTTAAGTCTGCCCCCTTCCTCAGAACTGCTGTTGCTTCAGTTCGCCTGGCAAATCGACTGGAATCCCACCCTTCTATGATGAGTTAATGAGAGAAATTCGAGGAGTTGAGAAAGGCGACCTCGGGAGGGACCTGCACCAATAGCTGCGCTCGACCCAGTGACTGAGGGTGACCCATCAAGTGAAGTTCAGGGGCAGAGGTTGGCAGTCAATGAGTGCTCTGACAAGGAAAAAGATATGCCACAATGGGGCAAACTGTTGAGAGAGATCGGGAATTCAAAAACAGTCCCTTTATGAAGGCCACGCCTGCAAGTATCGTGGCCCTGACCTATATCCGACTGAATCTGCTATGGGGGTGGGGGTACCCACCCATATATCTCCTGCTGATAACAGCTCCAAATTCAATTCCTTGACCATGGAAGTGGAGAAACTGACGAGATGTCTCCAAATGCTTATCACGCCACAGACAGAGATGGCACCAAGGTTTCCAGTTAGTAGTACCCCCGCCCTGGCTCCCAGTGTGGCGCCTTGGCCTATAGAACAGGTTCAGGCCTCCCCTGGGAGGCTGGCCTCATCATTTGAGAAACCCTGATCTAGGAGCATGCCCAGATCCTTCACCTGTGTAGACAGGGTAAGAGGGACCCCCCCCCCAGCACTAGGCCAAGGAGGTTTCCCTGATCACCCCCTCCACCATGATGACCTGGATCCACCACGAACACCTCAGTCATGTCTGGATTAAGTCTAAGTCAGTTAAGAATCATCCAAGTCTGGATTTCCTCTAGGCAGCTGTTCAATACGGAGAGTGCTATCTGGTTATCCGGTGCACAGGACGTGCATAGCTGGGTATCATCTGCATAGCAGTGAAAATCCAGCCCATACTGCCTGATAATGTCTCCTAATGGCAGCATGTACAACGTGAACAACAAGGGTGTCAAGACCGAACCCTGCGGTCCCCACAAGCCAGAGGTTTTGGGCTAAGAGGGGTCTGAAATCCCACGCTGTTATGGAAGTTTTTGGTTTCATCTAATTTACTGACTGTTTATAATTGCTTTTAGATAGACTATCATTTGTTTAAGCCTGCTTTTCATTCTTAATATTGTAGTTATTTCGCATCTTATTATTCATGTCCTGTATGTAAAGTTATATTGTTTCATAATGTATAGCACCTAGAGCCTACAGGAATGGGTGCGTTCTAAATAAAAGTTTGCTTGCCTGTTTGCTTGCTTCTTGCTAATTAGAAGATTTCTGCCTGACAAGGCTTGGTGTGTTATGTGGAACAGTACTGTACTCTTGTCTGGAGGCTGACACCAGTGCTACTGCTGCTCATAAATCATCACACATCATCAGCATTGTGACCTCACTGACACAGTCTCCTGAAAAAAATCTCTGCACCAACAGATATTCATATTTTCAGCCTGTGATGTGCACCGGCGGTGGCCGCAGCTGAGGAGGAGGATGTAACGTCTGGTAGTACCAGGCATAGCATTCTGATGCAGCTAGGCCTGAAAAACAGGTGCAAGCTGCCGTAAACCATGGAGCCAGTTGCAAAATTGCTTCCTGTTGGAAAATATGGTGCATGTGGGAAAATTTGTGGGTCTGCAAGTGAAGCCCCCCTTGTGCTAGGTTTTCTGTCCATGCGCCAATTTACCGGTCTTTGAAAGTCCGGCCCCTGCTCATTACATGCCACCTAATACTACCAGGTAGAAAACCTTCTAATTAGCAATTTGAGAAGGAAAAATATTTCAGAAATATCAGGGAGTGCGAGTGGTTCCATCCATTCAGTAGACGGCCTCTGGTAAAGGTGGAGGAAGGGCTGTGCTAGCTACGCGAGTGATATATCCTCATTGGGGAGTTGAATGGGGCTTGGAAGAGGGTGCTAGTGGGCAGTGGGGTGGAGGTAAGAATCTTACTGGGTCTGGGTGGGGAGGAGAGTAGGTTTCTTAAAGGAGACTGTCAGATATGGTCATTAGGTGGAAGGGTTAGGATTTTATTTATGGTTTAAGCTCTGCCAGGAGTTGGGGAGGGGGAAGGCAAGTGTTGTGCTATGAAGGTGGGGGATGGATGAGATTTAATTTTTAATGGCTGGGTTGGGGAGGAGTTTGACAAGGCTGCTATGGGGGTGGGCAGGTGGTGGCTTCACAGTTTTTTGAGCTACATGTAGTTGGCAAAGTGCCACTAGGCATAATCTTAAAAGTATAAAATATGAAGACCCACCTAATAGTCCTCTATTCTGGAAGGGTTCCCTCATGGTACTTAATATAGAACAGTGTAACCCCCCCCCAAAAAAAAAAAAGTGGTGGGGCTTACCTTACAGTCATCTTCCTGAGCACTGTGTTTATCCTCTGCCTGGCCACAACCCAGCCTGTGTTCTGTCTCTTGAACCTGGCTAGTGTGCAGTGATATAAATGTAAATCCAATGCAAAGTAATGCTGTATCCTTGGTTCCTGCGTGAACGTGGAAATCAATGTTGTCATGCTGTAGCTTTAAGAAGCTCAGCCCTTGTGTATAGTGTATGGCCTGTGCTGGGTCTGAGTGAAACAAAGTTCACAACCCGTCTGGGCATCACTCCTACAAACTCCACTCTGCAGTTGCTTAACAGTGCAAAGGGAGCCCCTTCAAATGCTGTAAATATTTATTTCTAAAACTGAACTATTGTGTTTAAAATGAACTTTAAAGGTGAGACTATTTACTTTCTGCACTGCAGCAGCCATGTTTGGTACTTTGTCCCTGCTTTTTAGCCAATTGGAATTCAAAGGGTCCTTGTGGGGTCCTTCTGCTATGGTTGCTGGGAGAAATAGTGAATTGTGTGTGTGGTGACCATTTTAGTCAAAAAGAATGCTAGATATATGTGTAACCCCCCTACAAATGGGGGTTCCAGAAAAGTCTTCCTCAAGCTTGCCTAAATACCCACTGCCAGACCAGAGTCCTGCATTTTAGCAGTTTAAATGTGATTGCCAGAGAGTGCCTTTATAGCCTCTGTGTACTGTCTCTTTAAGAGCTGCCTGGATTGCAGTCATAAGTAATCTGAGAGGAAGCTCTGTTGAAAGATGTAACTATCTGCTGAAAATAATTTAGAGTGATAATGATAATGTAGTTTGTCTAACTTGCTTTCTTTGCAGCAAGGACTGTTTTGTTTATCTCCACTATCTTGGTCCTGGACTGCAAATTGGACCAATCAGTTCTGGTGGGACCTAAAATGGAGCCGGACTACAGGAGTTGTTGGGAGTCAAAATCTGTAGGAATTGTAGTATTGGGCTTTTTGCACCTGAACGGGGAGCTTTTGTTGTGACTGACAGGAGAATCAGCCAACTGAACCTTTTGGATCTTGGGGAATTTCCCAGGCTGCTGCAGTAAGTTTCAGTTTTGAGCTGAGAAGTGAAGAAGTAACATACTTAAGTGATTTTGAGCAGCAGTCCTGAGTGGATTCGCATGGGAGAACTGTGAAAGGGCTGAGTTTTGGCCTGAATGTCTGCCTGCTGCCCCTGAGATGGAGAGAAGAGAATTATTTCGGACTAAATCCAAGTTTGTGAGAACGATGTAAGCCACTGATTTTTACCACGTTCATACCTGAAGATGCCCGAAGATTTTGCTGAATGTGATCGGCCTGTCTGGATTTCCAGTTGCTTTTGAATCCCCAGTTTGTGCAGAGACTTTGTGAGCGGCTGGCCTGGTACAGTAGAATTTCTTTACATGTAAATGTGCTGTGTATTGAAAGTGGGTCGTGATTTGGTTGCCCAGTGTGAACTGTGTTCTGCTTGCTGATACCATAGAATCCTTTACATGTAAAAGTGCTGTGTATTGAAAGTGGGTCGTAATTTGGTTCCCCACTGTGTGGACTGTGTTCTGCTTGCTGGAGCTGTATCCAGCCCAGAATGGACTGTATCTAAATTTGTCTCCATTTGGCTGGGGCCATGCCACACTGGCCCAGCCAAACTACCCGCTGCACAGAGAAAGCCATCGACGAGAGACCTGCCTGGGGATCAGCCCCCTGCTCCACGCTTGAACAGGAACAACGCCTCGGTGATTCGTGTGGGCCCTGCTTCTCCTAGCACTCCAGATTAACCTCCTGCTGTCTTGATTTTCGTCCAGCCTGTGTCCAGTCTTGGGTATTGTGAGCAATCAGCAGGGTAGCTCCCTGCAACAACAGCTTAATCTAAAAGTTTGTCATCTGATTGTCTTGTTGCTTTCTTTTCACAAACTGAGCCCTCTAGCTCCGGATTACAAATAGTGTGTGTTGTGCATGTTGTTATCTTCTGTCACTGGGCCCCAACCAGCTGCAACGTTCCTGGCTAGCTCACCGTTCTCCATCTGGGTACCCAAAGTGTGTGACTGTTTATGGACCCTGAAGTGCATGCTTAACTGTTTGAATGATAGAGTCTTTAAGCAAATTAATCTGATTATGCCCCTCCCTTGTTTAAGTCCCTTAAATAAATCAGATCTAACTCTTTTTTGCATTTACCCTGACTGTGGTTCCAGTTTGTGCAAGAGTACTGTACTGTTGTTATTTGCTGTGTATAGCCTTGTTTTAGGGGGTCCCCAGGGCCGAGCCAGAGAAAAGCCCTGGTAGTAAGTGCAAACAGTGTGGGTACTTGTGTGGTGTTTCAGGGGTATTGTGAAAGTGATTATTGTGTATTGTTCCAGCCACTAGTAAGGAAAGAGGGGGGTTAAAGTGTCCCGGAAGACTGTGCCCAGGTTAACTTGACCACTACCAACCCTGACCTCCGGGTGGAGGCACCCGTTTCAGAACTCAGGCCACTTAACCTACTACTAGCCCAGCAGGCAGAGGTAGTAGCCCTTGGGATAGCACCACCTAGGGGTTACATATGATTGACAGCCTCAGTATCCAGTTGGATTACAGGACTCTGTTTTTTTCAGTTAAGGAGGGACAGTTGAACTACGCAGTTGCTAGAGGGCTTTCAGAATGGAAGAAAGCTCTGTGTTTGGCTCTGAGAGAAAGTAGGGAGGCCTGCTTGCCTCTTCACTGCCTAACAGCCCAAAAGGGAGCTGTTTGAGCTACCAAAGTTGCAGATTGAATTCTTCAAGCTCCCAAGCCAAAAGGGAGTGTGGTTTCTGCCCCAAACTGCGACTTCTGACTGAACTTTTTCACAGCCTGTGTTGGAGATAGACAAACTGAGCTGCTGCCAGGTATAATATTGCCTCAGAGACTGCTGTTTAAAAGTGAAGCCTGTGGCTACAGAGTTGTCTCCTTTCTACTGCCTAGCTGTGTTTTGGGGGAGACTGGAAGTAACTGTGCCAGTTTACTGCCAGAGTCTAACATTTGCCAAGTGAGTAAGCTGTGTGACCTATCTGAACTGCATCACAGACTGAACCGTATATGTCTAGTCTATATGCTAAAAAGAGCAAAAGACTGTTGCTGCATGTTAAGACTGAGTTGCTACTGCCCGAAGACCGGATTGGGGAGTCAGCTACCACTGCAACATCCAGTGTGGGTTGTGGCCACCTCTGAGAGGGAGGGAGGCCTTGATGTGGGGGTGAGTCATGTTAGCACTGGTCCCTGTATACTGGTCCTGTTTCTAGATGGACAGAAGATTGCAGCCTGCAGTTGAGCACCAGAAGATTAGATCTGGCTCCAGGTCGAATCAGCCTGACTACATTTCCAGATCTAAAGTTCACGGTACTGTGAGTAAATTCAGGGCCTGCCCCTGCAACCAAAGTTAAAGTTGTTTTGCCAAGCTTGTTTTGTTCTTCAGTTGCCAGTCTGCTGTTTAACTGTTGCACAGGCCATCAGGCCTAGGAATTACAAATTGCTTGTGGTTTAAAAGTTTGCTTTTGATTCTACAAAAAGGTTAAAGAATTAAATTAAAATCTATTTGTTCAAGGGCCCCAACGCCGGCCAACCAGCTGCAACACGCCAAGCCTACAACTGCTAAATTCTGGGTACCCAGTGAGTTTAACTGGACTGTACAGAGGGGCTAAATGTGTTAGTTGAATGCTTTGCCAAACCAAAAGAGTGCCTTTAAATCGTTTCTGATTTATGACCCCTTTGTTTAAATCCCCAAATAAATAAGATTTGTTGTTTATATTTTACTACTGTCCATGAGCATATTATTACCGAGTGCCAGTTTATTGTGGAAAGCTAAAAGGTGCACAGTTACTGTTGAAAATCATTCTTTACAGGTGCACATGGTGTATTCCAGAAGTCCAGACCCTGTTGGCAAGTGTGATTACTGTGAGCATATTATTAGCAGTCACGAATAATTATATCACTGAATGCAAAGTAAAGTATTTATTGCTAATCCATGTGTGGGACCACTGGTTGGGGCAGCGGGTAGGTACAGCATCCCAGAGGGTTGTACTAGCTTGTCATCAGACCCACTTAAAAGTTACTCTGGGTGGAGGAACAGTGCAAATAGTTCAACTGTTGGTCCTGAGCCCCTTTTAACATCCAAACTAGAACCCAGGCCCCTCAACCTACAATGTGGGCAGCAGGCAGGGGTAGTAGTAGCCCATTGGGACACGGCGCCCGGGTTGCAACAATCAACATCTGCACACCCCTATAATGTGCTGCCAACTGAGCCCATGACACTGAATGAAAAGAACAGTACTTTACTTCTCAAAACTGGATTACCGCTACTATACCTCTCAAGTGCACTGTATACTGGCTGTGTTGCTACGCACTTTGCAGCTAAATTTAACTTTATTCTGCACAGACACCCCTCAAATTTCCCATTACAATGGAACACAATAGATTTTAGACTATTAAAGGGCTAAACTACCTTCATAACAACAATGGCAGGCTTGTAGAGGGCATGGGACATACATAAAGGACTAGTGACACCTCGTTGCACAGGAGGTCTAGCAATCAGTTTTTAGACAGGTAGCAAATGAACAAACTAGATGGCCCTTGCACTTCACTTGCTGTCACCTTCCTTAAACCAACAAACTGCATACTATAACTTTTTGTGTTGTATAAATTGGGAGTGGATTACATATCCAGGCCATTCTGCACCTCTCCCAACAGTCTCACAGAAACAGGAAAACTGCAGCACGTGGGGACACAGCATAATCCTTGTAGATTCCAAACACTGTGGAACCTTTTTTTTCTTCCTTAGAAATGTTTATTTCCCTGCCTATGCTCATCTCAGGGATATACTGTACCCTGTTCCAGGGGTATGCCCAGAACAGGCCTGCTGTCCCTTTACCCCCCCCCCTCACTAGCATTGTCTGAATTTCCCTATGACTTCCCCTCCATGGCAGGAGCTCCAAGCGAGGGTCACCCCCTCATGTTACAGTCCACATGTATGCACCACGATCTGGTGGCAGAGTCTGCGGCTGAGGGCCTTCTGGGACCCACACCATCATGAAGACAGTGGATGTTTTTTCTCTCTCCTTAATCCCGTCCTCCTCCTCTGGCTTAGGTGAAACCTGCTAGTGGCCCCAGCTGCATGTAGCACATGCCTTGCAGAGAGAGGAAGCTGCTTCGGCCTACTACAGGGGTCACTGTAGCACACCAGGGGCTTAATGACAGACCTTACCCAACTGCACCACACTGCTGAGCAGCCACTGCTACGGTCTGACCTGCCTCCTGACTTGGTTTCCCAAGCTTGGTTCTGTGCTTGGGTTGCATGTATAGCAGCATGTTGCTCTGTCACTGGCCCACTGGGGGCAGCCCAAACACTGTGGGACTCCATGCTTTCCTGCTCATAAAGTTTGCTATATGTAACCCCCCTGCAAATGGGGGTTCCCAAAAGACTTCCAGGAGCTTGCTTGAATGCTCCAAGCCTGAATGGTGTTTGGCATTTAAGCCATTTATCAGTGAGTGTTTTTAGAGCCTCTGGTACTGTCTCTTTAAGAGCTGTCTGCTTGCAGACATAATTAGTTTGTATGGGGGGACTGTGTGCTTCTCTGAGTACCACTCGAGCTGCTGCCAATTCACTTCATTTTGCAGTCACTAGGGTGCAAAGAGAACCTATCTGAAAGATGTAACTGTTTGCCAGAAATTATTTAGAGTAATAATGAAATTACAGTTTGTCTAACCTGCTTTCTTTGCAGTCAGAACTGTGTCTGCTAGTTCCCCATTCTAGTTTTGAACTGCTGAACTGGACCAATCAGTGTGGGGTAAGCTAGCTCTAAAATGGTGCCTTGGACGAATCAGAACTTGGACTCATAATCTGAGCCAGCCACAAGAGGATTGTATGGGCAGTGACTCTAGGAGATGTAGTTTAGACTTCAGTGCCTTTTGGACCAACAGCAGCAGTCTATTGTGAGTGACAGCCAATCCAGTCAAGAACTGGGAGGAACTCAAAGGAAGTGCCAGTTTTGTCGGTTGGAGTTTCAGTTGAGCTTTGGAAGTGAAGAAGGAAGGAGCCCTGTGCTTTTCAGTGTGCAGTTTTAGTCAAAACTTGTGTAAGGCCCAGAGTTCCGGTCTGCAGCTTGTGTAACAACATTGTGACTGAATCCGTCCTGTGAAAAGAATCAAAGGATCTCTGAAGAGTAGAAACCAGGCTCACCCTGTAGAAGACTGGAGGAATTGCTGAAAATTGCACTCGGTCTGTCAGGAACTGAATCTGCTGTGTGTTCTCCCGGGTATTGTGCAGTAATTGCGATCGGGATACAGATGCAGCCTGCCTGGTATAGTGCTTTCTTTTTATATGGATGTGTGAAGAGGTTTGTGTACCTCAAGTGAGCCCTGCTGACATTGAAGGACCCTATCTTATTTGGAGGTCGTGAGTACTAATTCAGGGTCGCTCCCTGTTGAATTGCCACATTAAATCCAAATGGAATTACTGTACTGCTGACTGTTTAATTCTCCTTTTCTCTGTGTGAAAGGGCCCCTACCAGCTGCCACAGTTTGGACTAGCCACTAGGGCTTGGGTACCCAGGGACAGTAACTGATAGGGATAGGCCTGTGCACAGAGCCATAAATAGATTATTAGAGTGATAAGCTAATTAACCTGATTTCCCCTGTCCTTGTTATATCCCCTAAATAAATCAGAGCTGCTTGTTTCAGCAAAGTTATACTGCCTGAGGTATTTGTCTATGTTAAAGTACTGTACTGTGATTGTTGCACTGTATCTCATTTCACAGGAGGTCCCAGTGCCGGAACCAGACCTGGGGGTAAGTGTATACTGTGAAGGTAATTCTGATATATTGTGTGGGCCACTAGTGGGAAGAAAGGGGGGTTGCAGTGTCCCAGAGGGCTGTGACCAAGTTAGTTTAACTATTGCAAACCCTGACCTCTGGGTGGAGGCACCCGCCATTGGATCCAGGCCCCTCAACCTGTTAGTGGCAAATCAGGCAGGGGTAGTAGCCCCTGGGATAGCGCCATCTAGAGGTTACATATAGATTGAGCTATAAGGAATAATATAAATGTCTGCTGTACAAAGAAGACCGTCAGCTGCATACCTGTCCACTGTCTCACATTAGGAGGGACATCCTTCATTTAACCCTTAGTACCCCTCTAATGTACTAACCTCTGAACTGTCCCACATTAGGTGGCTATTTTCAGCCACTCAGTCATTGTTTCACTGCTATGTGTAACTGCCCATAACATCCAGCTTCTGTTTCTGGTTACTTTCATATTGTTTTATTTATTTATTTATTAGCTTTTGGTAACCAGGTAAGTGCACCAGGCAAAAAAATACTGCCTATTTTCAGGTATGACCCAGGAGAGTACAAACTGCAAAATGCAGCAATGACAACAGGAAGGTATCACAGTTACAATCAATTGGAACACAATGAGGATAACTGTCAGGACAACAATAAGTCAGCATTATAGATCACAGAAATTATACAAGACACGGATAACAATAAAACACAAGTTAGAGTAAAATGACAGTTACAGCATGAATAACCAGATCACACATCAAATAGCCTATCTAGGGATAGAAAATGTACAGGTAAAACAATATACTTACGTTATACATTACAGTCATGGGCATTTACACATCTGGCAACAGACACAAAAAGTTAAGTGCAGTTGCAGTTACCAAGAGCACAGAGGTTGGAAAACAGTGAATGCTTAAAAGTAAGGTGAGATGAGACATTCTTAACATGTAAGAGGAGTGAGTTCCAGCACCTAGGTGGAAAGTAGGAGAAGGCTTGCTCTCCCATTTTCAGTGAGCACGGCCAAATGGACAGCAATGGGAAGGAGGAGGACCTAAGGGAGCGGGAGTGTGAGACAGGGGTAAGCATGTCACCCAGAGTGGTGTGGCGAGGGGTTCTAGTCAAGTGAGTCAACAAAACAACCTAGGGCATAAGCACGGAGAGCACTGAGAGACAGTTTAAGGCAGACTAGAGTAGGCAGTGATGGGTTAGGTGAGGAGCAGATAAGGCGAATCTACAGATACTGTTGTAAGATGTGTCCCACTTGCGAAGAACCCCAGCACTCACATGAGAGAGTACAGGGAGTGCATATAGTAGTTGTGGGAGATGAACACCTCTAGCTACAGAGATTCTAGTCACTGGGGTGAGTGAGTGGCACACTCTATAGGTCGCATCTACCTTGGCATTGACTGAGCGACAGACTTTATTGACATGAGCAGCAACATCCAGTACCGGGTCCAGTGTAACCCCAAGATGTTTGAAAGATAAAGTGTTAGAGACAGCAATCCCATCACAGCAGTGGACCAGGAGTTTATGGGACTCCGTGGGTACTTTTCTAGTGGACCCAAAAAGCATGGCCTGGGTCTTAGCTATGTTTTGGATTTGATAGTTAGATGAAAACCAGGATTGTAGGGACTGTCCACAATAGACCTGGAGGCACAGTAAAGCACCAGGTTGTCCGCATACACGATTATGCTGCTGTGTGGAGAAAGGATAGGAATGTCATTAAGAAAGAGAGAGAAGAGCAGAGGACCATGGATAGAACCCTGCAGAGCCCCACAGGGGATAGATGCAGGGAAGGAGAGAACCTTACAGAAAGAGACAGCCTGAGAACGATTATCAAGGTAGCTTCCAAACTAGGATAGAGTAGAGTCGGAGGCACCAAGAGACTGCATCTTGGCCAGCAGTAAAGGGTGATGTACCATGTCAAATACTTTACAGAGGTCTATGAACACAGCTCCAGTTAGTAAGCCCTTGTCCATATTACATTTAACATCACTGGTAAACTGTGTAAGAGCAGTAACTATGCTGTGCCCAGCCCTGAAGCCATGTTGTACAGGGGACTGAAGGTTAAAATTGCAAAGGTACTTAAGAGACCTGATGATGAACTAGTTTCTCAAGCAGCTTAGTGAGTGTAGGCAGAAGTGATATGGGGAGGTAGTTAGATAGGATTTTGGTGTCACCTTTCTTAAACACAGGTATAGTTCTGGCCATTTTCTAGACCACGGGTACTGAGGCAGTACAGATAAGAGTAGCTGAACAGCCTGGTGACAGGCGCCACAAGACAAGAGGCAAATTTCCTAAGAATTCCCAGATGAATGCCATCAGGGCTGGCGCTACCACTAGCAGGAATGGCCTTTAGTAACTTGAGGACATCCTGGGCGTGACCAGTGACAAATCAAGAGCAGGGGAGGCAGTGGATGGCACTGAAGTGGTAGCCTGTGCAAAGAGGGATGTGGTGGGGGTGGGAAGTGTGGAAAAGAGTGAATTGAAGGCATTCACTATGGTGAGAGGGTGGTTACAGTCGGTATCGTTTACATATCATAACATTTGGGGTCATGGGCTTATTGTTCCCAAGAATCTCCTTAATTTGAGACCAGTAATGTTTAGGGTTAGAGGCGGAGGCACTGAGCAGGTTCCTGTAGTATGTGCTCTTTGCCAATCGAATCTCCTTTTTACAGGTGTTCCGAAGGGCCCTGTAGGCCTTGAAATCAGAAAGATGAGAGGAGGACTTCCATGTTGACCAGAGTTTATCCCTTAGTTTCAGAAGCTGGAGTAGGGGACGCTTGAGCCATTTGGTAACTTTCCCTTTTACCCTGCGCTTGGTAACTGGAATGTGTAGGTTTCGTAAGGAGAGTATGGTAGCATTGAAATAATCCGTTGCTATGTTGATATCATTGGTAATGTAGAGGGGAGACCAGTCAACCCGGTTAAGGTCATGAAGGAACGCACCAGAGTTAAGCTTAGAGAGGTTTGAAAAAGATAAGACTTTAGAAGGAAAAGATGGAAGGGAGGTGTCCCAACACAGTAAACTGGGCAGTGATTGCTTATGGTGTCAGGTAGAACACCAGCAGAGAGGAAATACTGCTTTCTAGTTGTCAGTATCCGATCAATGGGAGTGTTGCAGGAACCACGACAGGAAATTCTAGTGGGGTCCTGTATGAGCTGAGTGAGGTTGTCCTTGCTAGTCACAGAGGATAGGAGAGAGGAGTTGGGTCTATCCCAGTCCAGATTAAAATCTCCCAAGCAGATAACATTTTTCCCTGTCATGGCTGGCGCATGTTCCATAAATTTTTCAAGACCTAGTCTGCAGCATCTGGGTGGTATATAAACACAAAATACATGGTGTTTATTAACACCTCCAAGCAATAGAAGGGAATAAAGAACCTCACAGTTAGTGAGAGGTGGATTATGTATTATTGATACATTGAGATGGGCCTTGTAGTAAAATGCCAAGCCCCCACCTCTTTTAGCATTGCAGCGATCCATCTGAAGTAAATTATAGCCCTGGAGGTGGCAAAGGGAGTCCTTTATGGAAGGTTTAAGCCAAGTTTCAGACAAGGCAAGGATATCAGGGTCATTAGCACACACCCAAGCCTTAAGTTCAGGGAGATTAGCCACAAGACTCCTAATGTTAAGGTGTGCAAAGGTGAGACCAGGTGATTGGGGCAAGCAATGCAAGGGAAGAGACTGGGTGATAGTAGTAGCAATGGTAGGACCAGGATTGGTCTCCACATCCCCAGCAAGGGTAAGGGATAATGTAACTATCCATACCGAAGCAGTCACAAATCCCTCAGAGGTACACCCAGGGGAGAGAGAGAACCTACGCTGGATAAATCTAATTAAAACTCCTATGTACTTATAATTAAGCCCTGATTGAGGTACAGGGTTAGGAGTAGGGTAAGACAGTAGGTTGGAGAAGCTGAAATTGTCAAGTGAGTACACATAGCAAGAAGAGGGTAACTGATCAGGACCGGCAAAACTAGATAGCAAAAACAGCATAAATAATAAGGGCAGTAGGGGGAATAAAGCACTAGAATCCATGATGAGGGAGTCGTTTGAGTAAGGGGTACTTAGGGAGGAGGGAAGAGGACTTGAGGTAGGAGAGGAAGATGAAAGGATACGTAAAAAACAGACTCAGATGAGCACTGAGGCAGAGCCAGATACAAGGATCCCTGAGGAGTGCTGGCGACCTCTAGTGGATAATTAGTATAAAATGCAAATGGGAAACCCGGGAGATAGAAAAAACAGGAACAAGTCACGTGAGACTATAAGCTATATAACTAACACCAGCTAAGGGTGGGAGGGTATTGGGGGTGGGCGGGGAGCAGTCGCGAAGTGACTGCGAGGTCCAGGTAGGCACTGAGACTACAATCAATGCAGCCTGAGTCCCCCAACTGCCGCCTGCACTTTTGTGATTTCAAGCTCCGAGTTACAAAGGCTTGCTGAAACTAAAGATTGCAGCCTGCACAACCAGTTTTAGGAACCAAATTCAAAACGTGCTGGCTGGAGAATTTAACATTAATTAACATCTGCTGCCTCCACTCCGCTAAAGATTTCAAGCTCCGAATTAAAGGCTAGCTGAGACCTAAGGATTACTGCCTGTAGAGCAGGTTTTAGGCTCCAGATACAACCCGTGCTGGCTTTTAGGAGTTTAAAATAATTAAGCTGCTGCCTCGAGCGGCCCGGTGGTGCAGAGGGCTGAGGCACTGGATGCCACACCTTGAACCATGCCGGCGACCCGGGTTTGGGAACGGACTCGGGCGCCGGGATTCAGCAGGGGAAGGGGTAGGATTGAGCGTCCATAGGACTGCTCTCCTCCCCTTGGGAGGGTTAGGGATACATGATCGCTCTGCAGCGGCCCCTGGAGTAGACCAGGGGCACAACAGATGGATCGCAGGAAAGGGGAACACCAGACAAACGGAAATACCACTCGCTGGCCACCGGATGACGGCTCTCTGTCCCCGGTTTCCTCCAGTGCCTTCCCGGGGCCTCCTTCTCCCTGGCAGCATCCCTGGGCCCTAAGAAGAGTGTGCTGGGGTCATTCCTCTCCCCCCAGTGCCTTCCCCCTCAGAGGAGGGGGGCCCGCCCAGTGAAGGGATACGGCGGGATATCCCAAGGATCGGCTGCAATACGAGGAGTTAGAGGAGGACCAGGTTAGGACAGGAGGAGCTATCGGGAGACTTGCAGAGCCTGAAGGAGTGCAGGCCTGCGAGCATGAGGAGGCTGGAAAAAAAAAAAAAAGGCTGCTGCCTCCAGTCTGCTTGTGTATAACTGGCTCTGAATTAAAAGGCTTGCTGAGACCTAAATATTGCAGCCTGCAGAAAAGACTTAGGCTCCAAATTCACAACATGCAGGATTGAGGAGTTATTTTACTTTTTTTTTTCTTTTAAGAATTCCTAGCCAGTACAAATTAAAGCTCAAACAGTTAAATATTAATAGAGTCCAGCAGATACGCCATCGGGGTAACAGATAGAATACAATGAGCAGGTCACCTTGCGCAAACAGCCCCGGGAGCCAGCTGGCGATCCTCAATAAAAAAGGCGCCAAGTTTGAAAATCCATGAACAAAGGAGTGGAATCACAATCACACAGGTGTCCAAGCATACCTTGAAAAGGGCCGGAGGGACCACGAGGGCAGCTCCATGGGTGGTCCGGACCTTGAGCACTTGAAAAGGGTCGGAGGGACCACGAGGACAGCTCCATGGATGGTCCGGACCTTTGTATTATATGTCACTAAATTTGTTTTTTTGTACATTATCTAAATGTAATTTAATGTTATTTGCTACAGTCTCATTCCGGTGTATCCTATCTCCAGGAGACATCTGGAAATGAGCTGATCACAGTGCAACATGTTTTTTCTTGACAAAAATGTCAAATAAATAAACATTTGCCGGGCTCATACTCTGATTGTTCATGTTTTCGTGAACAAAAATGGTTGCCCATGGTCATCAAAAGTAAGCCCTTCGCTGTCACTGATTTCTTTCCATGATAACACCATCCATGGTTTGTCCATGATTCACGGACATGATTATCCATGGCAGATGAATGGCGAACATGCAAAAATGCCTGAAAAAAAAACACATAATTAAGAGAAGCTAAACAGGGAACTAAATCCATTTTCAGTTTGTTAATGAAAAAAAGATGCTGATAAAATACAAGTTTAAATTATTCCTGGTGGTAGCCATGAGTTCCATGATCGGACTATAGTTTTTTCAGTAACCATGCTTGATAATACTGGCAGTAGCCTAGAGGTTAGAGCAACAAGCTGTGAATGAGCTTGGTACATCCAGCAGGCTGGAGTTCAATTCCCACAACCTCCACTTGCATACTGTGTGACTCTGAGCAAGCCACTTATACACCCCAGGGGGTTATATGTGGGAAGCTCCATAAGGGACATAAATTAAAGAGAGATCTTTACTGTAAGATAGGATGGAAGCACAAGCGAAAGCACCTGAAACAGGCACTTTTGCCTTTACATAAGAAGAAGGAGAAGAGGTAGCATTTGATTCAGCAATCTATGTAGGAGTATTTGGTAACACACACATAGGAAGGAAAGAAGCAAAAGTTGATGTTGAAAGTATTGAAGCACTAATTAAGAAAGAAATTACAATGCAAATGCATGCATTATCATTGAGTATGTACTAGCAAGAGAAACAAATTCCAAGAGGGCTGCGCATACAAAAGGCCCCTTCATTTGGAACAGATGATCTTATATATATATATATATATATATATATATATGAGTGATTGGGAGAGAATCCTTAATAAAGGCTCCTTAGATCTAATTTTAGCTACAATTAAAAAAGCAAAAAGAGATTGTGATAAGTTTAACAAGCATTTGTCAATGCCGAATGTTGCTTGCTTGTATGTGCTGTTTAGGTATTTGGAAGTGATAGTTCCATGCCTTCCTCCCAAGACATCCACTGTGTCTTCCGTTCAGTATTCAGAAAAGAGTGGGAGGGGCAAGGGCCACAGCAGTACAGCAGTTGCCAAGGGAGTGAAGAGGTGGACAATAGTCCATTCAAAGGCAAGAGAGTCCTGCAGGAGTTCACTAAATTGAAGGGTGGACAAAGTGATGGAACCAGATGGCATACACCCAAGGATATTAAGAGAACTGTGAAGGGAGATAAATAGTAGAACCTCTGGCAGCCATGTTCACTGAGTCATTCAACATGAATGAATTGGAGGAGGGCACATGTGGTCCCTCTACACAAGTCCAGCAGCAGGGAGAAGGCAGGGAACAACAGGCCGTTCAGCCTCACCTCAGTAGTGGGGAAGATCATGGAGACATTGCTTAAAGAAAGGATAGCGGGGCATCTAGAAGCCATCGGAGCCCAGGACCATAGACAACATGGATTCACAGTGGGGACATCATGTAAGACAAATCTGGTTGATTTCTTTGACTGAGTGACAAAGGAAGTGAATCAGGGTGGGGCAGTGGACAATGCTTACCTTGATTTCAGCAAAGCCTTTGACACCATCCCATATAGGAGGCTGATAAACTAGCTGGGTAGGGTGGGCATGGGGGAAAGGGTAGTAAACTGGGTTAGAAACTGGCTAACAGACAGGAGGCGAAGTGGTGGTAAATAGTGTGCAGTCTAGGGAGGAGGTGACCAGTGGAGTGCTGCAGGGATCCGGTACTAGGGCCAGTCCTGTTCAATGTCTTCATTAGTAACATTGCAGAATGTCTGAAGGAAATTTTCACCAAATTTTCAACATAGCCATTTAAGACCTCTGCTCATGAATAGTGTCACCGTGATTTTCTTAATCTGTCCCAAACATTGATTGCGCACACTGAATGCGCCATTGTGCGCTACATGAGCAGAAACATGTTTTGGGTGAGATGTGAAAAATGACAGCTGTACTGCTCATAAGGAGGTGTGGTAAAATGGCAATGTTGAAAATCTGGAGTGAAAATACTTAAAATTCGCGAACTTAAGAGTGTGCAGAGGATCAGCGGAACAAATGCTCATAAAACAGTCACTTTTGGGAATTTTTTCACCAAATTTTTAATATAGCCATTTTAACACTTGTGCTCATGAACAGTGTGACTGTGATTTTCTTAATCGGTCCTGAACATTGATTTCACACACCAACTGTGCCATTGTGCGCTACATGCGCGGAAACACATTTGGGTGAGATGTGAAAAAGGACAGCTGTACTTCTCATAAGGAGGTGTGGTAAAATGGCAATGTTGAAAATTTTGAGTGAAAATATTGAAAATTCGCGAACTTATGAGTGTGCATAGGATTAGCGCAACAAATGCTCGTAAAACAGTCATTTTTGGGAATTTTTTCCCCAAATTTTCAACATAGCCATTTTAAGACCTCTGCTCATAAATAGTGTCACTGTGATTTTCTTAATCTGTCCCAAACATTGATTGCACACACCGACTGCGCCATTTTGTGCTACATGCGCAGAAATGCATTTGGGTGAGATGTGAAAAATGACAGCTGTACTGCTCATAAGAAAGTGTGGTAAAATGGCAATGTTGAAAATCTGAGTGCAAATATTAAAATTTGTGAACTTATGAGCATGCGTAGGAACTGTGCAACACGCTCGTAAACAGTCATTTTAGAATTTTTCACCAAATTACAACATAGGCTTTTGAAAGCCCACCTTATGAACACTGGTACTGTCGTTTAGTTAATCAGTCCGAAGATGATTTTTGCGCAGTGACTGTGAAATAAACCCTTCGGGCCGAATTAACGCCATGACAGTGACAGAATTCATGAGGAGGGGTCCCAAAAACCCCATGTTGAAAATTTGGTGCCAAAATTCCAAAAAATGCCTGAGATATGCAGCAAAGTTGAAAAAACCTTATCTATCCCATTATACAGCTTACCGGCATTTCCTCAGTTTGCGGTCAGCTTTGAAGAGTGCATACGTGTTCCCGGTCCACCAAAGATCGTCGCGCCATGGTCCAGAGGTAAGTATGGGGTGGGGGTGTGAGGCAGGGGCGCACAGTGGGTGAGTGCGGGTTGTGGGAGGGGCAGGAAGAAGTGTCGAGGACAGTTTTTGTATTTGCAGGTTTATTTTTTTTAAGGCGACAAGGGACATTTGCCACACTGGGGTGAGCTCCCAGTGTGGCAACTGGAAGGCTGTTTTGGGGGGGCTGGAGCCGATGGGGGATTGGGCACCCCCATCGGCCATAACACATTTTGCCACCTGGATGCTTTGGGGGGGGCATGGAGCCGATGAGGGATTGGGCACCCCCATCAGCCATAACACATTTTGCCACACTGGGGTGGGCTCCCGCGTGGCACCTGGAAGTTTTTGGGGGGTGTGGAGCCGATGGGGGACTGTGCACCCCCGTGGGCCATACAGTGTGTGCATGTGGGAACGGGACAGCATGAGCACGCAGTGGCGTGCATGCGGCATGGTGTGTGTGTGTGTGTGTGGAGGGGGAGCTCTGCTCACTGAGGCAGCTCTCCATTTCAACTGTAGGACCACTGCATTTTCAACTGCTGTCATAGACAGCTGCAGCAGTGATTGGGGAACTGGGGCCTCCCCTGCAAACACACTGAATTGGAAGACGGGTGCACACCTTCGAAAACTCGGATGATGGCACTATGTTTCCCATGTGTAAGTAACATAAAAATGAAGCAAAACAGAAACAGGAAGAGACATTTAAGGAAATACAGAGAAATTATCAAAGTGAAGCTATTAAAAAAATTGAAGCTGATATGAAAACATTTAAAGATGAATTAATGGAATATAAAAAGCAGAAACATGAATGCAATTTGAGAGACTACAGATATGGTACAATATACAACTGTCATGGGAGGAGACATAGGTTTTTCACAAAAGACGGAAATAAGTTTAGGATGGAGAAACCACTAAGGAAAGTGACACAGAAAATGCGGGACCAAGCAGGAGAGAACAGCACGAGCAGGATTTTCAACAGAACAGAGAGCAAGCAATGAGTGGAAATTCAGTCGGGAGGAGGAAGAGGCAACGGAGGGAGGAGCAGAAGGAACTTTGGACAGTATTGAGGAGAACAGGGCCCCAGAAGATCAACACACAACAAGAAATGGAATTAATAAATTTGACTAAGAACGATTTAACAGAGAAACAAGAGGAAGTACTGAAAAAAGGACAGTCATTTGTCCCTAAAAACAGAATAAATGTGTTCAGATAGAAAATAGATATTTTTAAGTTATATAGGAAACTCCTTTTGAAACTGTGCTTTACTAAAGTAACATCAGTCCAAAACAGAGCACAAGTCATAACAAAAACGAGAAGTATGACAGAGGTGAATGGAGAAAATGAAGAAATGAAATGTACAGGAGAAAGAACTTTTTTTTAAAAAAGAGTTCAAAATTTGTTCCAAATATGAGTTTAAGTCCAGCGATCAGCACCTTTAGCAAATAGATTGGTTAAGATGTGGAGAAAGTGTTAAAAAGATATGAAACCCTAACAGGGAGAGATAACATGACATTGAAAGACAGAGAAGCTCCAAAAGAAAAAAAAAAGAGTTACCCAATACAGTTGTAAAAAGGGGGATAAAGGAGGAGTGGTGGTTCTCTGGGACACTGATATGTATGTTAAAGGAATGGATAAACAACTACAGAATGAGAAATACTATAAGAGGCTAGAAAACGATCCAACAGAGAAAATAAAGAACGAAATAGAAAAGATAATAATGAAAGCGAGAAAAAGAAAATGGATTACACAAACAGAAAAATCTTTCCTAACAGTAGAATGCCCCATACAACCAGTGATCTACCTTCGCCCAAAGGTGTACAAAAGCACAGACTAACCAACAGGAAGGCCCATAGTAAGCAGTATAGGCTCAGTAACGGAGCCACTTTCAAAGTTTGTGGATTTCTTTTTAAAACCAATTACTAGAGACATAAAATCATTTACAACAGATACTAAGGATGTGATTAATAAAATCAAGTATATACAAATCAGTGCAAATACGATTCTAATAACATGTGACATCGAGAATCTGTACAGTAATACCCCCCATCAGGCTGGCATAGAAACCATAAGAGAAAAAGTGGATAAAAGACCTCATGACATATGCCACTGTTATCATTCATCATAAGTCTAGTAGACTTTGTTCTCAAAAAGAACTATTTTAATTTTGGTAAAGATTTCTTCCAACAAATACATGGGACAGCTATGGGCACAACTGTTGCCCCTTCCCTGGCAAATCTGTACATGGGGAAATGGGAAAATTTCTATATTTGGGATAAACAGAAGAATCTATGGCATGAAAATGTGAAGAGATGGCCACGGTTTGTGGATATTTTTATGGTCTGGGAAGGAGATGAAAGTGAGCTGAAAAACTTTTTAAAATACATAAATTAAAATTTAAAATTCACGGCAGAAGTAAGTAAACAATTAGTGAATTATTTGGACATCATGATATACATTAATGAAGGGAAACTAGAAATAAAGCTCTTTAGGAAACAAATAAACCAGAACACAGTTTTACACTTTGATAGTCACCACCTGAAACATATGAAGATTAATATTACAGTAGGGCAGCTACTGAGAATAAAACGGAACTTTAGTGAAAACGAAGTGATGCTTGAAGAAACTGCTAATACCTGCCAAAGATTCTTATATAGAGGGTGCCCACCAGATATTTTGCTGGAAGCATTGAAACGGACCAGTGTGATAGACAAGAGTTACTGGACAATAACAATTTTGAGAAAGGTGGAGGAAATCATATGATTAGTTTCTGCATGACCTATAACCAAATATATGGGTGGATAGGAAAAATAATAAAAAAGCACTGGCACGTTTTAAGAGCAGAGCCATGGCTGGAGAACGCAGTAGAACATGGAATAAGACTGTGTTATGAGAAAGGCAAAAGCTTGAATGACATATTGGTGCAAACACAGTTTATTAGAAAAGAAACCACAAATAAAAACTGGCTTCCCCTGCCTCCTGATGGAACTTCAGATGTGGAAATTGTACCCACTGCAGCACCACCAGAAAGACAAAAACCGTGAATCATCCCAGGTCGGGCAAAAAATATCAAATTCGAGGGTTCATAACCTGTAACACAGAAAACGTGGTTTACACGCTAAACTGCCCTTGTGGCATGGCCTACACTGATTAGATGAAAAGAGCTCTGAAATGGAGAATTGGAGAACACAAGATAGGCATTGGGTCAAAAAACCACAGGTATGTGATGGCAAAACATTATGATGAGGCAGATCATGGGTCAGCAGCCTCTTTGACCCTTGTGGGATTAGAAGCAATAAAAATACCGGACGGAGGAGGAAATATTAAGGACATTCTCCTACAGCGAGAAGCATTTTGGATCTATGAATTCCAAACAATGTGGCCAAAAGGGTTAAACGAGGAAAATGGATTCAGTAGCTATTTATAGCAAAAGGATGAAATGGATTCAGTGGTTATCTAATAAAAACATGATGCAGTAGGATCATGATGTAATATGAAGGGAATATGCATAGTTGCTTTGGAAACGTGTATCAAGTTATATACGTGTTTATGAAAGGATGAATTTTATTTGAATATTTCTGCAAAAATAGGAAAAGCAACCGTAAATGAGGAAATGGATCCAGTCGTTATTCGCTGCAAATGTATGAAAATGTATTCAGTAGTTTTTTAGCAGAAATATAATGTTGTAGGATCACAGTGTAATATATAGGGGAACACGTATAGTTGATTCTGAGAATTTAATAGGATGAATACGTGTTTAGGAAAAGATGGATTGGAATCCATACTATAAGGATAGGACAAGCAGAATGATGTAAGTTGTTGCATATAAAATATAATTTTTCCGTTAATCCCCCTGTGTAAGGTGGGTATAGTTTAAATGAGTAAAACAGGTCTGCAAAGAATGTAGCAATGGTACATAAACATAAAGGTTTAACATAGTTATGATCGCACACGGAATGAATAGGAGGTCAACAAAAGTCAAAAGATGCTCCTCTACAAAAAGCTGCAGAATGCTGAACGAATCCAGCTCTGAGGATGGAGTGAGCATCACTCTGAAACATCAGCACGTTTGGGAATGTCCTACACCTGGAAGAAGGTGTGGTCCGGAAGGCGAGTGCACCGCCAAAAGTTATATGCAGAGAAGTGCGCATTAAAAAGCAAATCCCTTTTTCTTCTGATGTACAGCGTATTTCACGAGGAAATATATGCAGTGGACACCTTATGGATTAGGCAGTTTAGCTAAGAAAATTAAGTGTTCTGAGCAGCGATTTCCCTGCGAGCTGACTTTTGATACAGAAACTCGAGTTGGAGGGCTAAGCCCCCACATAAGTACTGCTTTCTTTTCTGACACAGTCAATAAGCCGTTAAATGTTTAAATATAAAGAAAATGGTGTGTGTGATCTACAGAAAAAAATTTGTGTTTAAAAACTGAAGCACAGGTTATAAAGTTGATTTTTTAAGGCGTGCACAACAACTTCATTGTTTGGTACAGTGAACTTAAGCGCAAGTTATTTTCCTGGTTAGAGCATCCAGTCCATTAAACACCTTATATAGGTTTTCTGAGCACTATGAACCAGTATTCTTTTGTTTTCTCCTGACTATAGTTTTTTCAGTAACCCTGCTTGATAATACTGGCAGTAGCCTAGAGGTTAGAGCAACAAGCTGTGAATGAGCTTGGTACATCCAGCAGACTGAAGTTCGATTCCCACAACCTCCACTTGCATACTGTGTGACTGAGCAAGCCACTTATACACCCCAGTGCTCCCGGGTTGCCTGTGAAAACAGCCACTTGTATCTAGTGAGCCTTATCCAGTTACCAAAAAGTTTAAAACACAGAGCTAGTGTGTCAAATTTAACTGGCACATTGATATGTGTGTGGCACCCTGAGCCCTCCTATATTGATTTTCCAGGTGGGCCCCTGTATCCACATTCCTGATGGGCCCTCTGCACCCCAGTCTGACCCTGACAAGGACCTCCTAGTTTGTCCAAAGGAGGGCTACACAAATGATTCAGGGGCTACAGTGAAAATCATATGAGGAGAGACTGGCAAGTCTCAACATGCACATTCACTGCCAGAAGGGAAAAGGTGTGTGTGTGTCACGATAAAATAAGTATTTGTAGGAAATCGACATGGTAGAATGCCATGAACAGCTCATAGGGAATGAAGGCTCAATGATGAGCGGTCACCCATGGAAATGAATGGCAGTGAGGGTCAAGAAGGATGTACAGTAGTTAAGTTCCTCTTTACAGAAAGGATGCTGGATGATTGGAATAGATTGCCCAACATGGTGGTCCACCCAAAGTCTGTGACTGCATTCAAACAAGAGTGGGACAGATTTAAGAGATTAGTATGTACTAAGGAAAAAAGGGGCATGGGGTGAACAAAGGAACAGGGCATTGAAAAACCACTAGGGATACTGGCTAATAACTGTGGCCCAGTATAGCCTGGGATTGACTTCAGGTAGTCACAAGGGAAGACTAGACTGGCCATCCGGTCTTTTTCTGCCAGTATATTCTAGGTATCTGTGTATCTTGGTTGAGTTTTTGATTAACATATTAACCACATGGGGGTGGAAACTATGCACAGAGATCTGGAGAAATTCGAGGCATGGTCAAAGACATGGCAGTTGGATTTCAACGCCAAGAAGTACAAAATCATACATTTAGGGCACAGGAACCCTAGTGCTGAGTACAGAATGGGTGTGTGTGTGTGTTGGCAGTCATTAAACAGGAAAGGGACCTTGGGATTATTATAATGGAAGGTGGCAGAACAGTGTGACAAGGCTGTGGGCAGGGCTAGCAGAATGCCGGGATGCATAGGAAGAGGCATCACCAGCAGGACAAAGGCGGTAAGTGCTACCACTGTACTGCTCTCTGGTACAGTCACACCTGGGGTACTGTGTCCAGTTCTGGAGACCCATGGTCTGGGAGAAGGAGGTCAAGAGGAGGACAACCAAGATGGTTTAAGGCTTGCATGGGAAGCCCTATGAGGGGAGACTGACAGACCTCAATATTCACACTCTGGAGGACAGGAGAGTGAGGGGGTGACATGATGAAGACCTTTAAGTACCTCACAGGGGTTAAAAATGTGCAGAGAGAGCCTCTTTCAAGTGAAGAAGAGCTACAGGACTAGGGGGCATGTGATAAAGTTGGAGGGGACAAGTTCTGGAAGGGTGTGAGGAAGTACTTCTTCACTAAAAGAGTGTTAGAAGCATGTAGCCAACAGCCATTGAAAGTTGTGGAGGCTAGAACGTGGAAGGCTTCAAGCATGCATGGGACAGGCATATGGGCATATTAGTACAGAAACAGGGAGGGGGAGGGTCCCTGGAGGCCAGTTATGGTATGTGTAGGTACAATAGTAGGGAAGCCTTGGGCAAACTGGGTGAGACAAGTGCTGCTTTTCTGCAAGTAGCTTCTGTGTTTCATCAGATTTATTCTTGTGTCCTATTTAAAGAGCTTGGGACATGTTCAGCAGAACTTCAACAAAACGTAATGTTTAGGCACTGCGCAGCTTGTATTTCCCATTAATTCTGTATTCCTCCTCCCCATTATTTAGTAGTGAGGTCATTTACATGAAAACAGGATCTTTGCTCCTGAAGAGTTCATCTATTCCTGCTGCCTTTTCTTACCTGAAGTCATAGAGCACTGCTTGTGACATCACAGTTACTTCCATGGCAACAAACTGTGATGTCACAACAGAGGATGATGACTTGAAGTAGGGAGTAAATTATAGAGGCAGATTAACTCAGAGTGAACTCTAAGGGACAACAGTCATATATTCATACACATTTCTTTAGTAATAAATTATGGGGAAGGAGAAATATATCAAATATAAATTGAATGCAAGCAGAATTGTACCTAATTAATATGTTTTTTAAAGTTTTCTTTGAGGCGTCAGTAGCTCTTTAAGGATTATATCATAGATGGTATCCTACTTAAAATCCAGACAGTATATTTATCACATTGGTAGTTCTATCATTGAAAACTCTTGTGGCATAGCCTCTAAAACTTGTAATCAGATGTGGACGAAGTGGCCAAAATTCACTCCATGAAGCAATTCAAGGAGTAATGCGGAATCCGAGAAGTAATCCATAACGCAAAGTGGAGTACTTCGCATCATAATGAGGAACACGAAGTCCATTGATAACAACGACTTTTATGCTGCTCCGCCTTCCCCCAACCACTTCTGAACCAATTTTAATATGAAGTACATAGAAATCAATGTACTTTGCATCACTTCGCCTTGTTACTGAGCTCCAAGGTGAATTTTGCAGTGATTCATGGGCTTGCAGGTCACAGGGGCTCTAGATTGTTCTGCACAGCCTCAGTTCTGTGTAGTGTGTGTGATTCAAACCCTCTAAAAGCTGTAAAAAAAGCCTTTTGGGGCCACTTTTTTTGCTCAAAATTTAGTACATCGATTGTAGGAAACCCTCCTGTGCTCATATCATCGAGTGTTTATTGTTTGTGTGTGGATTTTGAATGTTAATTTAGAACATTCAGTCTGTGTACTGACAGACACTTGAAGTGTACTTTGGGGGAGGGGTGTATCTGTGGTGGTGGTAGATTAACTGGGAGAAAAAGGCAGTCTTTCTGTTTTAGTTATATTTTTCTTGTATAACTGTGTTAATGTACACACAGTAATATTTTCAGTAATTCTTGACATTTTTTTGCCGATTGTTGTGGTGCAGCCGCACATAATTTCAATTTGTTTAAAAGATTTGGTTATATTACTGAAGTTTTCAATTTGCTACGCATTACATGTAGTGAGTATGTGAGTGTGTGTGCGATGTGTGCCATTAAATCAGACACATTTTATTGTGCCACAGAATAATTGCAGCAGTGTGAACCTGTTATCCACCGCACCTGCGTGATTTTGTACTGCTTTGTGGTATCTTGGTTTTGGACTGCTACTGCAGTGCACTGCACCCCCACCCCACCAGCAAAAAGTATTCTTTTCCAGACTGGATTGTGACTTGTGAGCACTGGTTAAGGTGCTGTTGTGACTTTGTGTCTGTATCTCTTCTCGACTGCATAGTGCAATCTTAATCTGTCTGTGCTTTTGCATCTGTTTAGTGCCCAATCTCCATCTGCAAGCCACAGTTGTAGTTTTTTTTGGCCTCACATCCACTGGCCCAGATTGAAAGTTCAGAAATCTAAATTTGTTTAGAATTTTCTTGGTGATTCCCAAAATGCCTGCAAAGAGACATGCAAGCAAAGCTGTTTCTGGCCATGGCACTGCTGCCAGTGGCAAGATTGTCCGTGGGCATGGTAGTACGCAGAAGTGCATAGCTGGTATCAGTAAAGGGATTTCTCCATCAATGTTTTTTACAGCGCAATCTGTAGCTTCACTCATAGTTGGAGGAGATTATGCTGTCCCAACTGGTGGTGTTAGTGTAGTTTCTGCTGGCGTGAGTATTGCTGCCTCAAGTTCCACTTCTGACCAGTTAACCATTTCAAAAAATATAGTTGAGTCTAAAACTGTGACTAACAGTGTAGATGTTATCATACTCCCCATTAACATCCCCATGGTAGTTGAACATGATTCTGATCCTGGCGATGATAATTCACAATGTCACATTTCCAGTGCTATTGAGGTCATGCCTTTGCCATCCAATGATTCAAAGTGTGGCACAAAAGTATCGGGTGATGATGATGATGATACTGTGGTTGGAGCATGTTCTCCACAGGACAGCATCCAAGCTGAAAATATGGATGTGGATGATGAATATGATGATGATGTCAGTGACCCCTGTTGGAAACCGGAGAAAAAGAAAGTCAAGGTGGCTGTGTCTGGGTCTGTTGGCGTTAAATCCCGCCCTGCTCAAAAAAGTTGTGATTTAGCTGTTCCTGTTGACAATAATGATGATGATCCAGTAATAATCATAGGCAGTTGTGGTAGTCAGCTGGAGTCCAAGTGTGTCCAGCCTGAAAAAATCATGTAGCACCCCCCATTTCCGGGGTAAAAAGCCAGAGTCCAATATGCAGCATCAGGGACATGTTAAAAGTAGGGGATCACAATCCCTTGTTTGGGATTTTTTGTCCAAGATGCAAATGATGAGTCAGTTGCAAACTGCCAGCTTTGCCATGTGCGTGTGAGTTGAGGTAAAAAGGGGAGTCATCTGGGCATGGGGGGCCAGCATACAGTACAAGTCACATTAAACTGTTTCTCAAATGAGTTGTTTTAGGATTTCTGACTGAGTTGCACAAGTGTTGCTGGATCCAGTACAAAGCCCTGCACAAACTGTTTAAGAGTTAAAACTCAGTTTTGCATTACATTGTGACGGGACTGCTAATGCAATCCAAACGAGTTGCAAAAACATTTTACAAACATTGCTTTGAGCTGGTTAAGCATTGAAAAACAATACAGTATGAGTTGCCAGTGCATTGCCAACTGTAAAAAAACAATGCTAAACCAACTCATTGGTGGAACAATTTAATGTGACTTGTACTGTACACATCTTAAGAACAGGCACATGGCACTGTGGACCTGGCACCACATGGCAGCTAATGCCACAGTGGGGTGTTCATCCTCATCATCAACCTTACTGAGCATGTTATCTCTTTCCATGAGTGTAAGACCAAGTAAGAATGTCTGCAGTAGCAATGAAATAACACCAGAGAATTACTAGCTACAGGCGTGATGATGAAGAGGATTATGATTTAGAAATCTTGTCAAGTGGTGGTCAGAGTAGCAGTGGCGGTGGTCAATGCAGTATGTCTACTGCAAGTGGTACATCAACCCCTGTACATAAAACCGGGAAAATAACTTCATTCGTGGACTTGTCGCCTGTGCACCCCTCTTTGTCACATGTCCACACCCCACCCCTGGCCATTCACAGAGCAGAGCCATTTGTCACACCCATGCAAAACATGTAAGTCAGCCCAAGTTGGAGAGTTTTTTTGCCCATAACCTCCTGTCTGCCTGCCTGAGGCATGTGACCTAGACTGTGTAAGCCATGTGATGTGTGTGGGCTACCTGTGAATTCTCACTCCGCCGTACAGTGGAATAAGGTAGAGCGCGCAATGCAAAGTCATAATTACAATGCGAAGTGGCGAAGTGAGGGTTTAAAATAGGCACTTCACGTAACGGAATACTAACGTGAAGTGGCCACTTTGTGTCCACTTCGCGGGCAGAATTTTACTTTGCTGCATCTCTACTTGAAATATATTTCCAGTTCCCAAATTAGCTGCATTTTAAGAAGAGTCCACTTAAGTCCTTTACAGGTGTCCATATAATTAGAAGGGGTGCCTAAAGCAGTAGCAGTTGTTAGTAACCATATAGTTTTTTCCCCAGTAATAACGTTTGTCTGAAGAAAATATTTAGATGCACATTTTTCTTTTTGTTTACATTCATTTCTGAACCAAGATACAGGATTTTGACATTTTTAGAAGTTCCCACTCTCGTGCGATGCTCGCCATGAATAAAATTACATATTTCTGTACCATGTTGTACTGTTTACCATTAGAAACATGTGGTAGCACCATCCCATTCAGCCTCAGTGTGAATCTAGCATGCACATTCAACAGGTAACCCCAGTAGAAGAGTTTTTTAGAATTGTGAGTGCCGGCCATCTTTAATGACGTGAGTCATTAATTAAAAAATAGCTGTAAAAGCTGTGATTTTTTTAAAATTCAATATACTTTATTGAGCACACTAAGGAACAAAGAGACATCATGTACAGGATATGGTGCAAACAATTTTTCCACACAATTACACAAGAGTCCCCACCCTTCTCCCTCCCTCCCTTACCACTCCTGCCCCCAACAACCCCCTTAACCATACCACCAGTGTAAAAGACACAGACAAGCTGGGTATATTTGTGTAGAACTTTAGTATTCAGGTTACAGCTATAACTATAAAGATGCAGTAGAGCCACAGTTATGCTTTATTGTGTTCCAGAGGAAGATGTCTGAGAGTTAATAAAGTATAAAGGGGATCCCATATCCTTTTATAAGTTGCGGAGTGGTGATGTGTACTTGCAATGATTCATTCTGTTTGAAGGGCAAAAAATATCTCCCTATACCATTCTGTATAGGTTGAAGTGAGTGAGTCCAGCCAATGTCTTAGGATAACTTTTTTGGCTGTTGCTGAGATGAAAGCTATGTGGGCCCGGAAGGCTCCTGTAACTTTGCCGGAATAGTCCCCTAATATATAGATCTCTGGACTAAATCTATTCTGAAGATTTAGAAGGGGATCCAGGCAGGATTGGATCTGTGACCAGAAGGGGGCAATCTTCACACATGACCAAAGCATGTGTAAAAGTGACCTGGGAGCTCGGTGACATTTGGGACAAAGATCCATGGTGAGATGACACATATAATAGAGATCCTGATTAATCTGGAATTGCATATCTCTGTAGCGGTCCCATTTAATAGTCCGATAGAGATGCTTCCAGATTAAGGACCAGTGTCTGAGAGAGAGAAGGATGCTGGAAGAGAATAATCCCACACATACGCTCTACTACCTTCCTTACATGCGGAGGCGGCAATAAGGAACTGATAAGAATGAGAAATTAAATGAGAATTGGGTAGAGAATCCAGAAACAGATAAATTACAGCAGAAAAGGGTTCATCCCAGAAAGTGTTGCCGAAATGATGTAGTAGCGTATGCAAGATTTGTAAGTACTTAAATATGTGAGGGGGGACCATCCGAAGATATTGCTAGTGACTTGGAAGGGCATTCATTTTTGATTGAGCACCAACTGGTCTACATGTTCCACACCCATAGTAGGCCAGAATAACGACAGGTTGATGAGTTTCCCAGCTATTAACAAATTGGGATTACCAGCTAGGGTTGTCAGTCCTTGTATGGGTCAACCTCTAGGAATGAGGTGAACTGCGCATGTACTTGGAGGGAAGAGCTGAGAGGGGTATCTTGTGCTTGTTTAGGGAGGTGTTTTTTACATAGGAAGGTAAGAGATTTATAGTCTATATTATATTGAGAGCATAAGCTCTGTTCGATCTCCACCCAGAGAGGGAAATAGGAGTCACCTGCTGCCATATGAGGGGGGTTGAATCAATGTGTTATTCATAAGAGATGTATAGACAAATAGTACAGGAAGATGTTGGGGGCTTGCTGCTTTCCATCTGCTTTGAGGCGTGTAAGGTGGAGATAATTCCTTCTGTCTTTCTTCCCCTTCCAGAGAAAGGAGCTGCAGATATGATGAACCTGGGAGAACCATGATAAGGGAAGAACACTGTTAAACATGACAAGTGGGTACAACAGACAGGGTAAAATGTTCATCTTGAGGATACTCATACGGCCCCATAAAGTAAGGGGAAGCTGGGACCATCTGAGTAAATCAGATCTTATTACCGTCAACAGGGGATCAAGACTGAGTTGCTTGAAATGACTAACTGAAGAAGTAAGAAATATTCCTAGGTATTTCAATTTATCAGGTTTCCATTGTATCCCCAGATGGTCCTTGTCCGTCCAGAGTGTGTATTTATTAAAAGGCATCACCTCAGTTTTGCCCAAATTTAATTTATAGTTTGAGATCATACCAAATTATGTAATAATATGTAGGGTGGCTGGGAGTGAGTCAACCGGAGAAGTCAGGTGCATATGGATGTCGTCCACATAGACTGAGAGTTTATATTCTTGGCACAGAATGGGATGCCCCTCACTTGCAGGCAGTACTTAAGTTTCCTAATTAATGGTTCCAAAAAAAGATTAAACAAGTAAGGGGCAAGCAGACAGCCCTGTTCGGTATCCTGCTTTAACGAAAAGGGAGAAGAGAGAACACCGTTGCAGAAAACCCTAGCCGATGGAGAAGTATAGAGAATCCAGAACCACTTAACGAATTCTGCTGGAATACAAAATTGAGGAAGAAGGGCAAATAGATAATCCCATGAGACCCTATCAAATGCATTCTCTGCATCCAAGGAGACCAGTGAAGCCAGAGTGCAGGCATCCCTGGAGGCAGACAGGAGGTAGGAAATTTTCCACAGATAGTCTGCAGAAAGTCGGCCCCTAACAAAGCCAATTTGCTCCCTGCTAATAAGCGCTTCCCATACCTGGCCTAAATGATTTGACAAGACCTTGGCCAGTAATTTAAGATCTGTGTTGATCAGGGAGATTGGCCTGTAATTAGAAACCAAAGTGGGGTCTTTGTCTGGTTTGGGCAAGAACTACTATAATGGCTGCAGTGAGGGAAGGGTCAGATATACCTTCTCGAAAGAAATATTGAAAGGTGTCCAGAAGAATGGGAGCTACTTGTTCTTTAAAGGCCTTGTTGTAAAAGTTGTTTTAACAATATGTGAGAAAACTAAAAATACAGTGAGCATTACTCTTTAGAGAGAGTAATAATCAGGGAAACAACATTTAATTAATCTGTTTTTTTTTTAGGTAGTTTTATTCTTAGGGCTTAGTTGAAGGTTTTTAGTAAGTAAAGGTAGCAGCCATTTTTGTGATGGAATGTCAGTTCTGGGTGTAGGGGGATTGATTTGCTCTTTGTCTGATGCGGCTACCAACAAATCCAGTCAGGTTAGGACAAGGATGGCCATGCATTATGCTGTAATAATGCATGGTCACCTGACTGGATTTACCCAATTACATTTCTTTGATTTTTGGACCCACTTTATAAGATGGATTAATCAATGGTTCTCCAGCAATCAGATTACAGGACTTTTGTAACCCATTTTATAAATAGAAATAAGGCCAGTCTATCAGTCAAGGATGAGGAAAGACTTAATTAGAGAAAGAACAGCAGCGATGGGTAAGTAAAAGAGAGCTGTTTCAAAGGTATGTGTGGCAAATGTGTGTTAATAATGGAATGCTATGGTTGTTGGGGAGGGGATGAAATAACCTGAGCTGTGTAGCAATCTGTTATACAATGCAGGGAACTTCTGAAATGAACACTTGTGCTGCTACAGAATTAGAATGTATTAGAATGCTGGACTGATATAGCAGTCTGCAGCACAGCAAGGATCAACAACCATGCATAACCATGGCTGACCTTGGTCAATGTGGATACTTTTCTAACTAGTGTGACCAAGGTCATGCATTGCATGGCCCGGGGCCATTTGCAGGCAGTTGTCCAATGATAATAATGATTAAAATCATGGTCATACATGAATGATGAATGACCATGGTTGCTAACCAGGTATCACCAAGGTCTAACCATGATCGTAAGAGCAGGGGAGGCCCCTCAGGTAAGCAATAAGACATAATGAGAAATTGGTTGTTTTGGTTTTACCACACACCCAGGGTTGTAATAAGGCACAAGGCCACAGATCAAATGGTCCAGCCCCTGGAAGTGTGGTAAAACCAACATAACCGGTGCCCCAAAATGTCTTATTGGGCTTATAAAATGGGTCCATGGGCACCTTTTAAGAAACAAACACTCTAAAAGTTTTAAAAGACACTCACAGGGTGGGGCCATGGACAGGCAGCTGGCATTAGTGAATGGCACAACGTGCTTGCCTGTCCAGAGGTGCAGGTGGGCGAGGGGCCGGTTATGTGCCTGTCTCAAGTACTGGGCCTGCAGTAGCACATAGACCCCACAGAAAGCAAAACTGAGACTTGATGATTCAGATATCAATTAGATGGTTACAGCAATGTAGAAGTAAATGACAGCACACAACGGTGTGTGTGGTTGTGCTATAATAGCAAACAACTGACATTTTCTGCCACAACCAGCCCCATACTGAAAGTTCTCACTAGCTGTCACTAGCAGATGGAACCCCACCCAAACATTTGGCATTTCTTGGGTTATGCTATAGTAGCCACATGCCCTGGGTGTGTTGTGAGGAAGAAGGTCGAAGGCTGAGTGCTTCGACCATCCAGGAAGTAAGGTTATTACAGCTAATGAACATGCCCAGACTCATGGGCTTACTTTTTTAAAGCTGAATTTTATCCTGTTAGGCTGCTTGTTTTCAATTTGGAGTTTGTTAGAAAAACTCAGTACAGAATGAACTTTTAGAAAACAGATTTAGCTGTCTGCACTTGGAAAATGAAAAACTCATTCATGAATGAGTTTACTGGCACCTCTGCACCATTAGAAATGTTATTGTGTAGAAGGTATACTGTGGGTGTGTCTGAAATGTCAATAAAGTACTGTGGGTGGGTGTAAAATGTGAAAAATGCACTGTGGGTGTGTACAAAGAAATCATTTATTTAAATGCTTCCTTGTTCAGCTTGTGACCAGCACCACTCAAACTATAGCGGGTTGTTGTGTACTGTCACCATGACCGCACACAGTGCTTCTAGACAACTGGTGGACTTCTCTCTCACTCCCCCAGTCACTCTCGAAGTATCCTGCTCAGCTGCTGGCCTGCCTGTCTGCCACCCCGCCAGTCCATTGTCCACTCAAGAAAAGAGAATGTAATTTATTTAAATACTTGCAGGCGGTGCCTCCGACTGGAAACATTCAACATGAAATGCTCTGTCTTTTGCTATTATGATAACTGCGCACAGCACTTCTGATTACAAGTGCTCGATCTCTATACCTCTCACTTGCTTTCATCGGGGCCCTCAGGACAGGGACAACACCTGCAGCAAAACAAACAAACACAGGCATGACTAAAATATTATACTATTTATTTCAGTTTGGGATTAATATCTTTGAGCCAAGACTTGTTTACAAAGGTTCCAAGTCATCAAGAGACAGTAAAAAACAAATACATTACACGTAGTACATACATTTTGAGTAACATGTTTTTTTTTTTTTTGGACCTCCTCCATGCCAGTTTCCACCCGGTCACGGATCCCCCTGCTCTGGCATTCCTCCTCATAGCCGTGCTCCAAGTACCCCTTGGCTTGCCCCCCAAGATGGGGTCAGGGCACTCCCGCACTTAGGGTGCCACGGACGTCATAATAGGCTGGGAGCCGTGCTCTTTATTTATGGAGGAGCCCATTGCAGCCCGAGGGACGGGCATCATAGAGGCGTCGGAGGTAGGCGGTGTTTTCCCCCTTAAGGGGGCCGGAGCGTGCAATGACGCCAGCGTCCGTCCCGCCCCCATCTGGCGTTAGGTCCTGAGTGCTTAGGAGTTCTCCCAGTCTCCACCAGAGTCCCCGTGCACGGCGACTCACCACCTCCCCGGATCAGGAGAGCAGTCGTGAGGCCTTCGATCCTTCTCCCCGGAGTCGCCTCCGGCAACCCGAGTCCATTCCCGAACTCGTCGCGTCATAAGTGGAAATCCAATCACAGATCAAGTACGGCCCCTTGAGTAACATTTTCTAATATACAAGAGGAGAAAAGGTAAAACCAAATTACAAGTCAGAGGTTTGAACAAGTTTCCATCAGTTCTACAATACATTGTTGTTTTTTTTTAACACTAGGTTTAGTGTGGTACTTCTTTTGTAAGTGCAAGAAATGAGAGGTGCCTAAATCCTAAGGCAGGGGAGGGAAGCAGCCAGAGAGTTTTGTCAGGGAATGGGAGCAGAGGGGATGGGGGAAAATCGGAGGAGGAGGAGGGGAAGGGGGGGGAGGTGGGGCTAGGTAGCTGGGAGGTATACTAAAGCCATATGTATGCCCAATGTAATAAATACAAAAAAAAAAACACAAATAGGCCCTTTACAACAGCACCACATAGTGGCAGAAAGTACAATAGGGACATAAATGACATTTTTCTAAGGTCTACAACATCTTTTGGGTGGGGCTTTTTTATTTAGTTGGGGTGTACATCAATTTTCTTTTAGCATGAAACCCATTTTGTAAGTGCTGTAAGACCCTCCAGGGGTGGTGGCTGTCATAGGTTAATGCACTTCCAGGTGTTGAAGGCGCTCAGTACAAGCACCTTGTGCTTCACTATGCACCTGGGTATGCATTAACCCATGACATCCACCTCCCTGTCATGTCTTATTGCTTACATAACTGCACACACCCTGTCTTCTGTGATTGCATACATAAAATACTATCAAAATAAACACTGACCATGGCTACACTAGTATTATTTACTCCATCAAAGATTTAAAGAGCACCTTTCTTGGTGCTTACAAGGTTAAGCAGAGAGCTTCCTTACCTGAATGGGACCTCCTATGGGCAGCAAAATAATTTTTTAAGTCACCCCCTAAAGGAAGTGAAGGGATCGTAATTTGCCCCTGAGGGTCTCGCAGCACAATCCCTTTCCACTTCCTCATAGTAGACTCTGCCCCTGCACTCCAATGTCTTGTGATGTCGGTTTAGGGAGAGCATGGGAGTGCACTCCATTCACTTGAATGGAGTGTCTTTTACAAGTTCATTTACCAATTTTAAATTGGGATTTGGCACAGATCAATGCCTGTGTTCAACTAGGAAGAGCGGTGTTATCTCGATCTGTGCCAAAACCCTATTTAAAATTGGGAAATGAACTTATAAAGAGATGCTGAAACTGAATGGAGCATGGCCCCCCCGGCCCGCTTTCCCTATACCGACATCACCAAACAGAGCTCAGGGGTGGAGCCAACTATGAGGAAGTGGAAAGAGATCATGTTGCAAGCCTTCAGGGGCAAATTATGATCCTTTCCCTTCCTTTAGGGGTGAATTAAAAAATTATTTAGCAGGCTATAGGAGCTCCCATTTAGGAAAGGGAACTCCCTGCTTATCCATCTCAGACAGTAACAATATCAAGATTGGTTCTCTGTAAGAAACCATATTTCATAGAGAACAGAGAAATTCTATATCCATTAGCTCTGTGAGTAAGAGTAGACATATGCAGGACCCCTAGTGCTCTGAAGCACTTCAGTTCTGAGTTCCATGGTAATTTTTGTTCATTTCTGCAGTATGAATTATTCAGTTCTGTGGCAGACTGCAGTCCTGCTATTGGCACATATATGATGTCATGTCTTTGATGACATCACATGTTGAGCATAGAAGAGAGGCTTCAGGGTGAACAAGCTGGAGGAGAGCCAAGCACAATGAGAAAATGTATATTTAAATGAAAAATCACCAAGCTCATGGAATTCCATGGGCACAACATATGTTCTGTGGCACGATGCAAGTTCTGTGAAAATTACATGGCTGTGGAGCTGCAGAATTCCAGGGGCCTGGCCTACAGGTAGACAGACAAAATAACATTTTGAAGGCCCAGATACTGCTGCAGTGAGAAAGGCGGGGATAGACAGCAATGGAGCAGCAGGAACAAAGGAGGTGGAGGAGGTGGATACAAGTCCATTTTTAGAGGATGGAGTCCTGAAGGGAATTTCAGCTTTGAAAGTAGACAAGGCTGTGGGACTGGATGGGATACACCCAAGGTACTACGAAACTCAGGGAAGTGCAAGCTGTCCCACTGATGACCTTATTCAACAGCTCACTGGAAATGGGCATGGTTCCAGAGAACAGGAGCAGAGCAGATGTAGTCCCTCTCACAAGAGAAGCAGCAGGGAGGGAGACTTGCAACAATAGGCAGGTCAGTCTCACATCAGTGGTGGGGAACTTATTGGAAAGTCTGTTAAAGGAGAGGTTGGTACCAATGAATAGACAGCATGGATTCATGGTGGGGGGGGGGTCATGCCAGATGAATTATGATTGATTTCTTTGATTGAGAGACCAGGGAACTAGATTAGGGGAGGGCAGCGGATGTGGCCTGTCTGAACTTTAGCAAGGCCTTTAATACTGTGCCGCACAGGAGACTGAGGTAGGAATCGAGCAGCCTCGGGTTGGGACACAAAGTTGTGAACTGGGTAATTGCCAGGGCAACAGAGGGTGGTCATTAACGGCACTCACTCTAATGAGGGGACACTGACCAGTGGGGTGCTGCAAGGCTCAGTACTAGGACTGGTCCTCTTCAATGGCTTCATAAGTGGCATTGCAGAAGAACTGGAAGGGAAGGTATGCCTTTTTGCAGATGACACCAAAATCTGTAATAGAGTGGACACTGAGGAGGGGTAGAGAGAATGTGCAGGGACCTTGGGGAAACTTAAAGAGTAGTCAAGAACATGGCAGTTGGGGTTCAATGCAAAAAAGTGCAAAATCATATACCTAGAGCATAGGAACCTAGGAGCTGAGTATAGGATGTGCTGGGGGAGGGGTTACTGACAGTCACTAAGCAGGAAAGGGACCTTGGTGTTATCATATCTGATGACTTCAAAGAGGCAGGGTAGAGTAACAAAGCAGTGTGTAGGGCCAGTGGGATGCTGGGATGCATAGAGCGGTAACTCTAGCATGAAAAGGGAAGGAGAAGGAAGGTGGTGTTGCCACTGTGTCACTCGCTTGTGAGATCCACCTGGAGTATTGCATTCAGTGCTGGAGGCTGCACTTCAGAAAGGACATAGACAGAGCGGAGGCAATCCAGAAGAGGTGCAGGGGTTGCATTAAAAACCCAATGAAGAGAGACCAAGGGATCTCAACATGTACACCATGGAAGACAGGTGAGCAAAAGGGGACACAATAGAGACCTACAAGCACCTGACAGGGGTGAACAGGGTGCAGGAGGGGGTCTCTTTTAAATGAGAAAGAGCACCAGGAGCAGAGGGCATGTGATGAAACTTGGGGGGTAGCAGTTTAAGAGGGATGCAAGGAAGGACTACTTCACGGAAAGAGTGGTGGACGCACAGAACAGACTGCCAGTAGAAATTGTGGAGGCAAAAACAGTAGGTAACTTTAAGCATGTGTGGGATAGACATAGGAGAATATTAATAAATAGGCAGGGAGAATGGAAGGGTCACTGGAGACCAATTAGAGTTAGCAGAGACAGACAAGGCAAGGACCATCTGAGCAGACTGTGTTGGAAAAGTGGTCCTTTTGTGCCTAAAAAATGTATGTTTCTATGAGAGATGGATGGGGTTATGGACCCCAAATGTGATAAGTGTCAGTGGCTCAGTAGGTAGCACACTCACCTCCGAGGCCGGGAGATCAGAGGGCTGTGGGTTCAGGTCCCACATCTGGCACTTGGGTTAATATCCCAGTACTGACACTGTAGTGCAGCATGATAGGGGTACTGCACTTCTGAGGTGCCGTCTTTCGGATGAGACGTTAACCGAGTTCCCATCTGCCTGGATTGGTGGTAGTTCAGGTGGATTTTAAAGATCCCATGGCACTTATTGAAAAGAGTAGGGGAGATTTTTATTAAACAACCAAAAATGGAACACAATAATAAAATATAAAACAGAGACATAAGAAAAACATAAGCAAAACAGATACAGAACAAAATATAAACAATAGGAATTAACACAGACAAAAAACATGACCTGGCAAAAGTACAGTGTAAATACTGAAAATAGGAAAGTACAACAGTGGCTATTCAGCACCTCTGACAAGATAAGTTCTGAGGGGGAGAGAAAAGGAAAACAATCTATCCCACCCACCCAATATTACGCCATAGACGTGTTCCCACCTCAGACCCCAAAGTGTGAAACTCATATTCATGTAATTTATCCAGGTCACTTTGAATCTGAAAGAAAATTTCCTGCACTTGAACTGTCTTATTCTGAAGGCATTTCAAACACCTCGTCTGCCAAATAGACCATTTGATACAGGCTAGAATTACAAAATCTGTACTCTGATACCATTTATGCCAGTTCTGTGGAATCTGTCCCAAAATCAAAGTGTCATAAGACATAAGGTGAAAAAGAGGCTCACTCCACCAATTGGCCAATGCAGACCAGAAGCCATGCATATGAGTACATTCAAAATACAGATGCTGTATAGTTTCCCAAGCACCTCTGACAGGATTGCTCATAACAACACCTATCCACCATCTGTTTATGTTTCTGATTATTTTTCACATTGAGCTTTTGATGCCTACACAGCCAAATCATACCTTGCATCTTTTTTGGAATTCTAGGCTCAGTAATACTGGCTGTCAGTATTCACAGTATCAGGGACCCTGAATAAGGGGTCTTCAAGATAACAAAAGTCAACAATATGTTTATAAAGTGATATTTTCTCATGTGAAATGAACCAGAGAAGCTCAATCTTCTACATTCTGATGTACTTAAGTGTCATTCTGACATAAATAGGGAGCAACTTTTCTGAGGAATGCCACTTACCTCTACCCCAGGCCGTCAAATATTTTTCTCCCCATAAACGCATCAGAGACCCCATTTCCTCAGTTGCCAACAACATTGGTCTAACAGTACTATAAAAAAAAAATTACTAAACAAGTATACCAAAGGATGAATCATGTTAAGACCTCCTAATTTCCAGGCTCTGTAAGTATGGGCCCTCTTGACAGGGTTTATCCGACTACCCCATAACAATGAAAAAAAGATCACCTTCGCATGCAAACTGTTTGGGAGAGGAAATACATGAGAAACATAGAAATATTGGTGTTATATATGCCTGAAGAAGGAACACTCTTTTCTTCCTAGTCATTTTCCACGACTGCCATTTAGTTACCTTCTGATGAGCTATGTCAAAAACCATGTCCCAATTACATTGCAAAGCAGTCGATGTACCATAATATATACCCAATAATTTCACATTTCCAGTAACAACAGAAATGACAAAAGTGTCCATTACCAAAGCCGTGCCCAAAACCAACATCCGACTCTTCGTAGGATTAATCTTAATACCTGTATAGGGTTGCAACTCCTGAAGAACTTGAAGGACCTTTTTTCCTGAGTCCAAATTGGCTAACGTAAAGATACAATCATCCACATATGAAATACCTTCTGGAAGGTAAAGCCTTCTGTAGTAGAAATAGGTACTACCTGGAGATCTGCATCTATCAATCTTAAAATTGGATCCAGGCCAAAAACAACTAACAGAGGACTCAAAGGACACCCTTGTCGAACCCCACTCTTCAGATTGACAGGAATGCCCATATGTCCATTTACTAGAGGAGTAATCTGTGCTGCTGAATACAAAGTTTTCAATAAATTGAGCAGTAAGTCTGGAATACCATGAAAACTTAAAATAGCCCAAATATGTTCCTGTCGGATGGCATCAAATGCTGTTTCTTGATCTAGCAACAAAAGATAACCTGACAAATTATGCAGCAGACTTTGCTCTACAAGTTCCCTGAGATAAATCAAATTATGCACTATATTTCTGCCAGGGACTACACAAGCTTGAGTCGAAATGAGCAAACTCCGGGCAACCTTTGAAAGCCGACTTGTTAAGATATTAGCTAAAATCTTATAGTCTGAAGTCAACAGGCTCAAAGTCCTCCAGTTTTTTAACAGTTTTGCATCTCCTTTTTTAAAGTGAAATATCATAATTCCATTACACATACTGGGTGCAAGCCTATTCTCTGACCAACAGCCTCATAAAGGATATGTAACCATGGGAGCAAAAAGTCTGAATACACCTGGTAAAATTCATTTGGGATGCATCAAGGGTAGTGCAAACAGATAATTTGCTAATAGCTAGTATAATCTCACATTCAGCAATAGGGACTACCAATTCCACTAGTTCTTCAGGCAATAAACGGGGAACATCTAAACTATGGGAAAATGAGCTAGGTAAAGCTGAAGGGGCATCCTGAAACGTGGACCTTACATGTGTTTGAACGACTAGACATATACCCCTAACATCCTGTACAACAGTACCATCAACATCTAGTAAAGCAGTCACACCAAATCTTTCCAAACCCTGCCTGGGAAGATCAAAAGGGTTCACTTGTTGCTGAGTGCCTTTAATCGAATATTTTTGCTGATAAAAGCACCTTTCTTCTTTAGTTTTAAGGAAATCATACATCTTATCCTTAACTTCTTTAAGTTTGTTCAATACCACACCATCCGAGTTAGTTACCTGGGTCAGCAATTTCAGATATTGTGCCCTATAACCCAAATATGTCAAATAGAGATCTCTGGCTTTTGATTCTGAAAGTTGTATAGATAATTTTAAATCTAGCTTGGCATCCTCCCACCACTCAATAGGATTGTCATACAGAAAACAAAGATTAGACCGAGCAGCAAAAAAAGTTTTCACATGGAGATCAATAATAGCATCATGTAAGAGAGCAACATTCAACTTCCAATAGGCACGGCCCATCGGAAGTTTTTGGTAAGGACCTATCCGAATTTTAACCACCACACGATCAGATGTCTCCATAGGCAATACCATTACCTCCGAACAAGTGATTCTATCTGATAAAAACCAAAAATCTATGCGGGAAGACAGGACCACCTTAAAAAAAGTATGCTGAGGGGATATTTGCAAAATGTCATACACATCTGTAAGGTTGTTATTCTTAAACACATCAAGAAGCATGATGTATCACAAAAAATCTTCTGTGTTTTCCGTCCCCAGTCCCTCGGAGCTAGGCCACAATTAAAATCCCCCCCCCCACAATACTAGTTTAGAGGTGTACAAGTAAGGGGCAATTCTCTTAAAAAGTGCCAACCTATCTGCCTTTTTCTGTGGGGCGTATATCTTTATGATACGATATGCACAATTAAAAATGACAATATCTACCATCATAGCCCTACCCAGCAAGATATTAAAGACTTGCAAAATTCTAACAGTGATACCAGCAAATAATATTCCTAATCCATCACAAGTGTCTTCCCCCAAGGACCATAATGAGATACCACATCTCCAATCCCTTTCTGCTTCTTTTAGCTGCAATAAAGAATATATCCTAGTATCTTGCAGCAAAATAATGTTTCCGCGGCCTTCTCGTAAACTAGCAAAGGCAACCTGCCTCCTATGTGAGGACTTAATACTATTAACATTAATGGTAAGAAAGACTACACCCACTTCCATAAGAGGCATGCAAGGAAAGAGTAAGTACTAAAAACAAATTGACCAAGCATTATAGAAATGTAACATGTCACTTTCCTTTTTTTCTTTTCATCGGCTTTGGCTTATCACAAACTCCCACTTCAGGGACAGTCTCAGTGTGTGAGAAAGCCACAGAAGAGATGTCTGAGTCTAAACCATCCTCGTCCCCATCCTGATCAATCAAAAGGGCATAGGAATTTTGTAAGGGGAGCGCTTCGGGTTCTATAGGATTTAAATGATTGTCCAGACTAGCTTTACTGGACTTAAGAGCGAGTCACCCTATGAAAGGTGGCATCATGATGCACTTCTGGAGGAGGCATACAAGACATCTCCACAGACACTGTAGTGGTATTGAGTGCATTCGGAGCTACACCATTAGAATTGGGTTCTCCCGATACTGATGCCACAGGAGCAGGAGAGTCATCCTGAGGGGGAGGAACAAGGTCCTGTGTAGTCTCTACCACAGGTATACTGAGAACTACAGGTTCTGGTTGTGAGAGTTCCATATCTGAATGCATATGTTCTGAAAGTACTCCAGGGGCCTCTGGCTGAGCAGAGGGCTGTGAAGGAGGGATCAAGGGAGAGGCATGGGAATGTGTAAGTAAGTCATGCACCTTCTGATTTTCTTTCTGGGCAGTGGCCACATAAACATCTTGTTCAGCCTGAAGGGCTGGGTCCGCATTATTATGAGAAGCCCAGGAACAAGTACGAAATGTATGACCATGTTCATCACAAAGATTACATTTCGGAGAGTTTCTACAATGCGCACCTATATGTCCCAAATCACCACAAAGTCCACATTTCTGCTGATCACAGACATTACTGAGGTGACCCAAAGCTCCACACTTATAACAGGCCCTTGGCTGTCCTGGGTAAAATATCACTCCCCTGTCCTTCCCCAGGAAGAAACAATTGGGTAAATGCTTGGTTAAACCATGCTCCAGACGTAAATCCACCAGAAATCTCCAGCCCCCAGTCCAAAGGTATTCATCATCTAAGATAGGTTCTGGTTGTCCCTTTACAGTACAATGCTGCTGCAACCAGCAGGTAATGTCTGCAACATTAACCCCCTCATTGAGGAACAAGACAGTGATCTTTTTTGAAACCGGTTTTGTCAAGGGGATTGCTATAAAGGGTTTCCACAAAGGAGTATTCTTAAGAGCATGGAATTGTTTCCAGAACCTATCAAGACCTGCAGAATGTTTAAAGCTGACATCAAATACTGAGTGTCCAGGCATGTGGATCAGGGCACATATCTCGTATGCATAAAATTTCATACTGCCCTTCAGTAATTCTCTCCCAACAAAAAGTCTATTGGGGACCTCAGACAGGGGACCCCTGAATTTTAAACATGCTGCATTCCGCCTTGCTGCAGGTTCTGAAAGAAGTCCAAAAGTGGCGGGAAACAACTGTTCCTTGATTCTATCATGACAAACAGTATTAGAAATATTCCGTACTGGCACAGGCTCTGTAGGGATCTGCACTGAGGCAAAAGATTTTGACTGTTGGGCAGTAACCTTAATTTCCTCGGTTTGTGAAGTGGGGGGGGGGCAGCAGGTAAAGAGACTTCTCCCTCTAAACATTTAATAGTGTCTAGAAGAGTGTTTGGGACCAGAGCAGGAAAGGACTGAGTCTCTACTATAGGGGAGCCTTGTCCAGGTGGTATAAAATCAGAAGCTGCTGAATTAAGGGTACTTGTACCTTCCTCAGGTCCACTCCGATTGATGCCCCTGATCTACTCTTTAATACTATCTGGGAAAACTCACTCTTGCTTCTCGTACCAAACCAAAAACCCCTGATCACTGCATACACCTGCTTACCTGTTATCCCTCAGCCTGCCAACCTACCCCCCCACCCCGGTCATATCTACTATACCCCAAATCCCTCCCCTCGCCTGCCTCCCCCTCCCATCACACATCTTCACAGTAAATTATATGTCGCCAATGAAGCTGCATGTCACATCTTTTTCAAGAACACCATCCATGTGTATATTTGTTGAAACCAGTATTATTCAATATGTGGTTGTTATATGTTGTAGGTTCTCCTTCACTATTGCACTTTTTAGCGACTGTTTTATTTCTGTATATAAATGTATTGTTATTTGACCTTGTACAATGCAGGTCCACCTTGCAAATGAGCTTGCTCAATGGTGTCCGCCTGGATAAATAAAGATTTTGATTGATTGATTGATTGTAGTTCCAACCAGGTCTCCTACATTAGGTAATGCTGTAACATTTGCATCCCATCCTTTCTCATCCGGAGATTTCACCCACCCTGCAGCCTCCAATGCCTGGGAAACCCAAGCTGCTGGGGCCAAGACCTCACTATCAGGAAGTTTGTCACCCTCAGGACCCTCCAAGGGAGAATGGGAAAGCACTGCAACAGGAGGAGAGACATGAGTATATCGTTCCTGCCCTGGGCTCTCAGATCTTTCATTGTCCTGGGACGGAAGCACAGACAGCACTTAAACATCCATTCAAAGGGGGACCTGGACAAACAGTCCAGGTAGCTCTCCCTCAACTAAAGTCTCTATAATAGGCCCACAAGGAGATCGTAAATCCTGATTATCACTAGTCGGTTGAGAAACCGTGGTACCTGAAGCAAACGTACTCACAGTATGTTCCTGCATAGCAGAGGATGAACCGCCACGGGAAATCACGGCAGTCGGCATTCGATAGACCCTACAGGCAAGATGACCAGCAGCGGTCCAAATCCAGTGGAAGCCGTGTGACTTCCTGGTCCTGCCCTCCATACATTCTTCCGAGTATATTCCAGCTCTAGCAATAATCGGTTCGGACAGCGTGGAACCGGCGGCTCTTCAGCAGCAATCTGTTGTTGAATATAAGACTCATCGTAATCTTTCCCCAACAAAGGTCTCCAACCAGTTGTCTGAAAGACCAACAGCTGCACAAACCTGGACTGTTGTGGGATAAGCTCCTCATCCGTTTTCGCATCGTAGCCATGTTGATCACTAAAGAAGATGGGGCGGTGATCAGCACCCGGTCTCCCACCAAGTCCACAGTCTCCGGTGTCTCGGAGCACACTGAATGAGTCGTTCTGAATTGCAGTGCCCTCTGACTCAGAGTAGGGGAATTTCCCGGTGTCCTCGCCAAATTTCCTCATTCACTAAAAAAATGCCACCAACAGCTTAATCTGATTCAAGGTCAGTTGGCATTCATCTGTATCCCCCTCCTCTGGGCCGTGCCTGAACATAGGCAGGATTTGTCTAATACACTTACCCGGTCAACAAAAACTAAATAAATAAATAAATAAAGAATCCTTTAACAGGCATTTTGTACCACATTCATTGTAACATCCTGTATAGAAACCTGGATACATAGACTGTGGTGGCAGAAAAGGGCCAGTAGGCCCATCCAGTGTGCCCTATTTTCCCTGCCTAACATTATACCCTGGACTCTGTTTAGTCACAGGTATCCCTCCCTCCTCCCTTACACCTCTGTTATACCTGTGTGCCTATCCCATGCAAGCCTGAAGCTCCACATTGTCTTTGCCCCCACCACTTCCCTCTGGCAGGCTGTTCCAGGTGACCACCACCCTTTCTGTGTAGAAGTATTTCCTCACATCCCTCTTAAACTCCTCCCCTCAAGTTTCACAGTGTGCCCCCATGTTCTGGCGCTCCTCCTCCTGTTAAAGAGACTCTCCTTGTACATCTGGTTCACCCCATGAGGTGCTTATAGGTCTCAACGATGTCCTTCTTGCTCTCCTCTCTTCTAGGGAGTACCTATTGAGCTCTCACAACCTCTCCTTCCCACAGCGTGCCTTAGCTTCCTTTATATTGATTCTTTTTTGGTGATTAAGTTCAAACCGCACTGTTAAAATTGACCTAAATAAATCAGAAGGCCCAGATGGTATAACTTCATGATTTTTGAAGTCTCTGCTGCTCCAGTAATCTGCCATCCTTTAACATACCTTTCTAATATGTCAATCTCCCTGTAACATTTCCAAGATTCGTGGAAGTTAGCTAAAGTTTTGCTGGTTTATAAATCTAGTACTAATACTTTATTTTCAAATTACAGACCCATTTCTCTTCTTTCAGCTGTGCTAAAGGTCTTGGGAGAAGCTTGTGGAAAAAAAACTTATCTGATTCTTAAATCAAAATAATTATTTCAACCAATTTCAGTTTGGTTTTAGATCTCACCATAGCACTCCATCAGCTCTGGTTAAAGTAACCAAATGCTAGCAACTGGTAGTGGTTCCATAGTAAGGGCCATTTTCATTGACCTTTCCAAGGACTTTGACACAATAAATTACATATGGTTATTATACAAACTGAGATTTTTGGGCCACAACTCAAAGTTTTACAGTTGGCTGGAGAGCTATTCATCTGGCTGGCGTCAGATGCTTTTCTATAAAGGTGCACATTCTCCTACTGTTCCTGTAAGTAATGATGTCTTGCAGTGCTCAGGTCTGGGCCCACAGCTTTTTAGTAAATTTGTTAATGACTTAAAATTAACTCAGAACAACGTGCCCTTACATGTTTATGCTGCTGACACAATTATTTACATTTGGAACCCAAACTTTTTGGACTTGCAAGAAAGTTTACAACTGCCATTTAATGAGGTTTAGACATTTTTTCATCACAATTTACTTTTGTTGAATAAGAAAAAGAAAACACAGGTAATGCAGTTATGTACTCCTCATTGTTTAAAAACATGTCCTAACTTAAATAAAGATCACCAAGTCCTGTATTACAAATACATAGGCCTCTGGCTTGATGAGGGCCTCAAATGGGATTACCATATCACGGCTATTGTTAGGAAAGTAAATGCTAGGACCGGGTTTTCGTACCAACATAAAGGCTGTTTTTCTTACGATGTAAGATTAAGATTGGTAGATTCAGCGATTCTTCCCATGATATGCTGTGGTTCTGTGGTTGTTTCTGGAGCACATCTTTCTTGTCTTTCATGACTTGATAAACTTACTACAAACTTGCAAGACTTGTTCTTCAACTTCCTTGGCGTACTCACCATTATAGTCTTTTAAGGTCCCTTGGTTGGTGCACCCTAGGACAGAAGCATATCCAGCATACCTTTGTCTTGTCAACAGAAAACTCCTCTTTACCTTCAGAAATTGCTTACTTTTCATTCATTTAATAACAATCTTACGTGACTAAGCACTTGGAGTTGAATTTGTTGTTCCTGTTACCAAACTTTCTTTGGGGTGTCAGACCTTTTCATGTAATGGCTCAGAACTCTGGCGTGCTTTACCTGTGTACTTTCGTCCTTGCGCTGGACCACTTCCTTCATTGCCAAGTATAAAAAGTTGGTTCAAAGATAACTATTCGGTCCACTCTTCTTGTTTATAGTTATTTCAAAGTTATATCTCAGTTAAATAAGTTTGTTGCTGCTTTATTCTGTTTATAAGATATTCTCTTTATCTTTGTAAACAATGTGTACATTTATGTATAACTTTATAATAACCGGCTCCCCCTTTTTCCCATAGGGAAACCGTGGCATAATTTGGTGTTATAAAGGAGTGTTTATAACGGCAAACACACGCACAATTTCCCTTGCTGTGCGTATGCTCATGCAGCAACGCGACTAGTCAAAACCACTCGCCGCTTCCATGTCACCCAAAACAGAACCGCCAGAAGAAGGTGGCGGTAAGTTCTTTTCTTTTTTCCCCCACAATGAAAATACACATAAATCTGCCAAAAGGGGAGAAAACATTTTAAAATATGGCAAATCTTGGCACCGGACTAAAACAAAAGCGAATCGAGAATGCACTGGAAAGTCTTTATTTTATATAATTGCTGAGGTAAAAAAGGGAAACCCAGCAATTATATAAAATAAAATATGGGGTAGTGTGTTTAAACTCGAAGTTTGCACACACCCTCAGGGTTAGATGCTAACATAAACCCCTTGAGCTTCGCTCTCGGGGTTTATGAGCATCTATCCCCTCGGTGTGTAAACTTCTAATTACCACACCACCCATATATTATTCTATATCTAATGTATTACTTTTCAACAAGATCTTTTACTGTTTGTATTCTTATTCATGTCAGTTCATGGAAGAAGCCATTGAAAATGAATGCAAGCTAAACTGGCTTATTAGAACCTTTCCTGTTTTAAATAAAAATCTTGAATCTTGAAATCTTGAATTTTTCATCGTATGGTTTCTCGTGCAACCCCCACACCATTTTATCAGCCCTCCTCTGGACCACTTCCACCCCGTCGATGTCCTTGCGGAGTTATGGCCTCCAGAACTGGACATGGTACTTCAGGTGGGGTCTCATAAGTGAGCGATACAGGGGCAACACCACCTTCCTTCTCCTGCTAGTTATCCCCCCTCCCTATGCAACCCAGCATCTTGCTTATCTTGCCTGCTGCCCTATTGCACTGCCCTGCCACCTTCAGATCATCAGATAGGATCACCTCAAGGTCTCTTTCCTGCCTGATAACTGTAAGTACCTCTTTCCTATCATATACAGTGTACACAACTCCCCATTCTAGGTGCATAACTTTGCACTTTTCGGCATTGAAACCTAGCTGCCACTCCCTTGACTATTTTTCTAGTTTCCCTAGGTTGCTTTGCATTCTCTCAGTCCCCTCCTGGGTATCCACTATGTTGCAGGTTTTTGTGTCCTCTGCAGTGAGATACACCTTCCCCTCTGGTTCCTCAGCAGTGTCACTTATGAAGACATTGAAAGGACAGGGCCCAGTACTGATTCCTGTGGCACTCCACTAATCGCTCTCCTGCCCTCCACGTGACTGCCATTTACCACCACCTTCTGCCTCCTATCTTTCAGACAGTTAGATGCCCAGCACACGCCTTCTCCCCCACCCCAGGCTCCTAAGTTTCTTTATCAGCCTCCTGTGTGGTACAGTGTCAACGGCATTAATGAAATCTAGGTAAGCCACACCACTGCCCTCCCTCATCCATGTCCTTTTACCCAGTCAAAGAAATCTATGAGTCATTTGACATGACCTCCTCCCTGTGAAGCCATGCTGCTGGTGGTCCTGCAGCCCACGTGTCTCCAGGTACTCCATCAGTTTCTCCTTCAGCAGGGACTTCATTAACTTCCCACCACTGATGTGAGACTGACTTTTCTGTAATTACTGGCCTCCTGCTCTCGTACAGAGGACCATCGACCCTTCTCTATTCTTCCTGAACCACCCCTCCCATCTCCAATGAGGTACTAAATAGCATTGACAGAGGGCAGCTAGCACCATGCTCAGTTTCTTAAGCACCACTGGGTGACTCCTGTCTGGCCCCATTGCCTTGTTTTCCTTATGGGCTTCAACCCCGGTGGACTCTCTTCAGTAAATGAACTTGTATCCCTTCCCTCCTGTGTCTGTTCATGCATACCAGACCATCCCTCCTCCCTTCCACTGTGAAGACCAAGCAGAGTATTTGTTTAGAATTTGCTTTATCTTGGTCTTTGTCTGCACAGTCTGACCCCTTCTGGTCTGATCTTCACTATACCAACCCTTGCCTTCTTGTTTTCTGTCACATACCTGAAGAAAGTCCTATCCTCATTTTTGACCTCCTGGGCAATCCTTTCCTCAAGTTTGAGCCTTTGCTGCTAATTTCCTCCTTCCTGCCTCACTTTGTTTCACTAGATATACCTCCCCGTCTGCCTACATTTGGGTCTCCTTGTATCTCCTGAAAGCCGCTTTTTTCTCCCATACCACCTTATTTACCTCGGAGAACCACAATGGACTCTTTATCCTCTAATCCTTGCTTGTTACCTTTAAGGAAAGCAGCACAAAACAGTGGGGGCAAACACCAGGGCTGCAAAAACGCCCGTTTAAAACAACCTATACGGTTTAAACTAAATTCAGCTAACCTTTCTCCAGCTATGTAGCTTTTTAATCGTGCTCCTTGAGGTGCCATGTCAAAAGTGCCGCCGCACCGGAAGACGGAGTGTGCCCCTGGCATCCTGTCCTGTGCCGGAAGGCTCGTAAAAATGACGAGCGAGGCACATCTTCCTGGGAGAAAAATAAACACTGTGGCATGTAGAGATATGATAACTACACCTCTACATCCAATTCCCAGTGAAAACGGAGCCATGTAATGTACTTTACATCATTATGAAAGTTGCAGCTCCGAGTTTGGGCATGCGCAGTAGCACACTTACTACTGCGCATGCCCAAACTCGGAGCTGTAACTCTTTCATGATGATGTAAAGTACGATTACGACTCGTTTTCACCGAGAATGGACGAGAAGTGTGATATCATAATCTACATGCCACAGTGTTTATTTTTCTCCCAGAAGGAAAGTGCCTCACTAGATCATTTTGAGAGCCTTCGCACAGGACAGGATGCCAGGGGCACTGCTTCTACGGCATGGCACTTGTTATAACCTCAAGAGCACAGTAAAAAACTACATAGCTGAGAAAAGTTAGCTGAATTTAGTTTACACCATATAGGTTGTTTTAAATGGGCGTTTTTGTAGCCCTGGTGTTTGCCCCACTGTTTTGTGCTGCTTTCCTTTAAAGAGCTTGTCATTAGTTACCCTTGTTATTCCCTCCTTTATTCTATTCCACTGCGCCTCCACCCCCCTGCTATCCTTCCTTCCTTCCTTCAAAGTATTATCTAAAGCAGTCTGCCATGTCTTTAAAATGTGCTCTCCTAAAGTTCAGGACCCCCATCCTAGTGTGTTTTTTCTCCTGCCCAATCAGTATAGCAAGCCACACTGTATGATGATCGCTTGAACCCAAAGGGCTACCCACTCTGACATCTGAAATGCTGTCCTTGTTCATAAGTACCAGATCCAGCCTGCCTCATCTCTACTGGGATCTGTAACCAGCTGCCTGAGAAAGGCTCCTTACAGGTATTCTAGGATGACCCTGCTCCTAGTTATAGGTACGGCCTGGATGTTCCAGTCCACATCCAGTAGATTAAAGTCACTCATAATTATTACTTTTCCTTTGCTTGCCATTTTGCCTATGGCCTTCCCCAAAACCCTGTCCATATCCTCTCCCTGTTTTGGCAGCCTGTACACCAACCTTATGTATAGAAGGCTCCTGATCCTGTCTCAAGCCAACCCAAACAACCTCCAGCCTCTCCTTCCTGATTTTACCTTTAATTTCTGTGGCCTTAATACCTTCCTTTACATCTAAAACCACACCCACTTTTATCCCTGCCCTATCCTTTCTAAAATGTTGCACCCCGGTATGGTCACCTACCAGCTGTGGTTGTCAGTGCACCATGATTCTGTTATGGCCACCAGATCCAGGTCTGCCTCTCCTTGGTGGCCTCCAGCTCAGGAATTTTGTTCCTTGCATTGGCACACATGGCTCTCCATTCCCTTTGTCCCTCCTTTCCCCTGCTTTGCCCTCCCTTCCCGAGTCCATCCTTCACCCTTCTTTTGTCACTGACACTGTCCTTGCCCTTTTTAGCTGCCCTCTGTCCACTTTTCTTAGTAGTTCCTTCCACCCAAGTTTCACCTCTTGGTTTTCATGCCCCTTCTTCCTCCTTGCTCCTACTCTGCACTGCCCCTGGGAATTAATTTATCCCAGGCTATCCATCACTGCTGATCTATCAACTGGAGAGAGTACATTTTCTACCTCCTGCATTTTTACTGTCACCCAGCTAGCTTAAATGCCCATTAAAGCAGCATTTATATTTCCACCTAGGACTGTCATTTCCCACATAGATGGATGAGGCCATCCCATTTCTACAAGCCTTTATCCGCCAATAGTTTATCAGAATGATTCCTAGTCGGACCGCCGGTGCAAAGGTAGTGCATCCATCTGCGATGCCAATGATCTGGGTTCAGGAATGGACTTTGGATGTCAGAGGGCCAGCCGGAAGGAGAAGGATTGAGCATCCTAGGAACTGCTTTCCTTTTCCGGGGGGCCAGCATGCTATGGACCCCTAGTGCAGGCTGGGGAGATCTGCTGTGCCAATGCTGCACTACTGGGGAGGCACAGTGTAGACATGGGCCATCACTGCACATCCCCACCCCTCGTAAAGCACACAAAATACCGGCACCGAGCATGAAGGCCCGCTCTGCTGCCTCCACTGCCAACAATGTCTGCCGGATGGGGTCCCGCTCCCATGGCCCCACCCTGGGGGATAAGCCAGGGCTCATTACCACTGACCTTGGGAAGGGGGCACCTGCCCAGCAGCCTTGACCGGGGGGGGTTAATCTGGGCATAGGGAGGTGGCGAGCAGGAGCTTAGATCTCCTGCGGGGGATCAAAAACGGAACAAAAAAAAAAAAAGAATGATTCCTGACTGATGAAATACAACTGCATCAATGCTTTCTAGTCAGGTACTTTCACTGAGTGAATTCTACAGCACTACATATATTCTGTGGCATGATGCATGTTCTACAGAAACTTCTGTGGCTGTGAAATTGCAGCCTTGCTTATTCTCATATATGGAAACACAGAAACATTGAGATTTATCGCAGAAAAGGACCAGTTGGTCCACCCAGTCTGCCAGATGGTCCCTGCCTTGTCTGTCTCCATAACTCTAACTGATCTCTAAGGACCTTCCTGCCTCCCTGATTATTTACTAATATTCCCTAGAGTTTATCTATCCACATATGCCTGAAGCCCCTTACTGTTTTTCCCACCACACTCTTCTTACAACCCAGTCTATTCTAGGTTTCTACAGCTACCACTCTACCAGTGACATAGTACTTCCTCACATCCATCTTAAACCCCTCCCTTCCTTCATCTCATGCCTTCTGGTTCTGGAGTTCTTCTTCATTCAAAAGGGACTCCCCTCCTGCACCCTGTCCACACCCATGAGGTACTTGCAGATCTCTATCATGCCCCTCTCATTCCTCTCTCCTTCAGGGTGTACATGTTGAGATCCCTCGGTCTCTCATCATAGGGCTTTTGGGGCAACCCCTGCACCATTTTAGTTGCCCTCCTCTGAACTGTCTCCACACTGAGTATGTTAGAAACATAGAAACATAGACTTTGACATCAGATAAGGACCTCTTGGCCCACCTCGTGTGCCCATTTCCCTACCTACTGGATATGCTGCAGATGCCAGTTAACCAACAGCCTATTTCTTCCCCACAAGAATTGCCTTATGTCTGTTCTATGCATTCTTGAATTCCCCTACTGTTTTTGACCCCACAACCTCCTCAGGAAGGCCATTCCATGTGTCCACCACCACCTCTGTGAAAAAGTACTGCCTTACATTGCCCCGAGCCATTCCCCCTCTATCTTCAAATTGTGTCCCCTTGTTCTTGCACGTCTCTTTTTCTGAAAGATGCTACCCTCTTGAACTTTGTTGATTCCCTTGAGGTACTTAAAAGTTTCTATCATGCCTCCCTCACCCTTCTTTCCTCAAAGGTATATATATTAAGCTCCTTTAGTCTCTCTTCATATGGCTGCAAACCCTGCACAATTTTAGTTGCCCTCCTCTGGACTGCCTCCATCCTGTCTATGTTTTTTCTGAGCTGCATCCTCCAGAACTGGACACAGTATTCCAGGTGAGGTCTCACCAGTAAGTGATACAGTGACAATATCACCTCCCTTTCCTGCTGGAGATACCTCTCCCAGTGCATCCCAGCATCACACTGGTGCAACCCGCTCCTTTGTCACACTGCCCTGCCACTGTGAGGTCATCAAATATGATAACCCCAAGGTCCCTTTCCTGCTTAGTGACAGAGTACCTCACCTCATCCCATACTCAGTTCTTGGGTTCCTATGCCCTAGGTATATGATTTTGCACTTTTTGGTACTGAATCCCAACTACCATGTTCTTGAGCACTCCTTGCATTTCCCAAGATATGTACTCATTCTTTCTACCCCCTCCTGATTGCCCATCCTATTACAGATTTTGGTATCAGCTGCAAAAAAGTCCTGTGTTCCATTCCAGTTCATCTGCAATGTCCCTTATGAAGACATTGAAGAGGACTGGTCCTAGTAGTGAGTCCTGCAACACCCTGCTGGCCACTTTCCCATCATTAGAATGAGTGCTGTTAGCCACCACCTTCTGTGGCCCATCCTTTAACCAGTTCTAACCCAATTCCCACTTTGGGTTTCACCCTTAGGCTGCTCAATTTCTTAATCAGCCTCCTGTGCAGCACAGTGTTGAAGGCCTTGCTAAAGTCCAGATAGGTCACATCGATTGTCCCCCAGTCTATTTCCCTGGCTACCCAGTTAAACAAATCAGTGACGTTCATCTGGCTTGACCTTTCCGCCATGAATCCATGTTACCTTTGGTCTTGCAGCCCATTGTATTTAAGATAGTCTAACCTTTCTTTATCAGTGTTTCCACTAATGTCCCCAACACTGAGGAGAAGCTTACCAGCCTATACGAACATACAAAATTTGCCAGCAGATAAAGGCCTAGAGGTCTATCATGTCTGCTTCGAATGTGCAGCTAGCACCCTTATTCTGCAGCTGCCCTCCCTTCCACCTTTCCCTTCATTGACCCTCCCCCTTGTCTTGTCCCATCCCCTTTTGAAGCAGTCCACTGTTCTACTGGATACCACTTCTGCAGGTAACGCATTCCACCCAGCCACCATCCACTCTGTAAAAAAGTGTCTCCTCATCTCCCTCCTGAACCTTCCTCCCTCCAGTCTTGTATCATGGCCTCTGATGTCCCTCCCCTCCCTTACTTTGAACAGCCCCTCTGTACCTGTCTTGTTTATTCCTTTCACGTACTTAAAGGTTTCAATCATGTCCCCCCAGTCCCTCCTCTCCTCCAGTGAGTACATTCTCAACTCCTTCAGCCTCCTCTCGTATGATAAGTCCCCCAGCTCCTTGATCATCTTTGTTGCCCTGCACTGCACCCCCTCCAGTAACTTAATGTCCTTTTTCAGATGCGGGCACCAGTACTGCACGCAGTATTCCAGGTGCAGTCTAACTAATGACCTATACGGTGGCAGAATCACCTCCTCCCTCCTCGAGGATATACCCCTTGCAGTACAGCCCAGCATTTTGTTGGCCTTTGCAGTTGCCTTCCTACATTGTGCTGAGTTGTTCATTGACCCTGTAATGAGCACCCCCAGATCCTTCTCCTCCTCTGTCTGGGCTATCTGCACTCCCCCCAGCTGGTAACTTCTCCTTGGGTTCTTCATCTCAAAATGCAGCACCTTGCACTTTTTGGCATTAAACCCCAGTTGCCACGTGTCTGACCAGGTTTCAAGCTTTGCCAGATCATCCTGCAACCCCTGCCACCCCCCTAGGACATCCACCACTGCTCCTACCTTGGTATCATCAGCAAACAGACTGATCTTGCTCTTGATGTCCAATTGTATGTCTGCAATGAATATCCCAAACAACACTGGTCCCAACACCGAGCCCTGTGGAACACCGCTTGTCACTACCCTTGGGTGTGTGAGCTCCCCACCCACCACCACCCTCTGTTGCCTTCACTGAAGCCAGTTCCCTACCCATCTCACCAGCTTTGCACCTGCCCCTGTGCCTACTAACTTACTTCCCAGCCTTCCATGTGGCACCGGTGAATGCCTTACTGAAGTCCAGATACAGGACATCCACTGCATGGCCCCTGTCCAACTGCCCAGTTACCCAGTCACGGAACTCCACCAGCTTGGTTTGCAGATCTGCCCCATATGATGCCATGTTGTCTGCTGTCCTGTAGTCCTTTGGCCTCTAGGAGGGCCACCAGCCTTTCCTTCAGGATAGTCTCCATTAGCTTACGCACGATGGATGTGAGGCTCACTGGTCTGTAGTTTCCCGGTTCATCCTTGGGGCCACTCTTGTGGAGGGGCACCACATGAGCCATCCTCCAGTCCTGAGGTACACACCCTGAATGTAGTGAGGCATTAAATAGGACTGCCAAAGGTCTTGCAAGGACCTCTGCCAGCTCCTTCAGTACTCTGGGGTGGATGCCATCTGGGCCTGGCGCCTTATCCACCCTCAGTGCCTTCAAACCCTCTCGAACTCTGCCCTCCATGATTTCCCCATCTGTCATCCCCTCCCCCGTTTCTGCCATTTCTCCCCTTGGGTGTCACCCCCCTCTTCTCTTTAGTAAATACTGAGCAGAAGTACTCATTTAGTGCTTCTGCCTTATACACATCCTGCTTCCACTCAACCCCCTCCTTCCTAATCCTTACTTATTACTATAGTTTCTAGCCTCATTCTTGTTCTTGTTGTGTAGTCCTCTGGAACCATGCCTGTTGAACAAGACTATCAGTAGGGCAGCCAGCACTTCCCTAAGTTCTTTTAGTACCCTTTGTTGTAGCCCCCCTGGTCCAGTAGCCTTGTCTGCTTTCAGAGCTGCAAGTCCTTTCAGGTCTCTTTTCTCTGAAAATGGACTTAAGTCTACCCCTACATTTTGTTCCTGCTATTCAGTCCATCCCCCCTCCCTCCCTCCACTGTAAAGACAGAGCTGAATACCAGTTACGAATGTCTGCTTTTCCCTGGTCCCCTGCTGCACAGTCACTCTCTGCCACTCTCCTTATCCTCACTATCCCTCCCCTTGCTTTCCTCTTCTCACTTCTGGACCAGAAGAAATAAGCTTTCTCCTCTTTAGCTACCCCCTGGACTATATTTTCCAGTATGTATGATTAAAAGTTTCAGTCATCTAGGGTATATCCTGTGGGAAAATACAGTAATTAGAGAACTAGGAAGTTAAGGTTTAAAGAAGGGGGAAATTCAAATAGTATCCCCAAGTTCCTACCACCTTTTAAGAAGCCGAAATCAGGACATTTCAAATTGAAACATTTTTTTTTTTAGAACAGTGTGTAGCCTAGACCAACAGATTTCTGTTCTCTAAATAATCAGAACTACTGTATGACTAAAGGCTCCATATTTAGAGCCAGCAGTTAACCCCATACAGCCATTTGTAATGCTTGTGAGATAATGCATGGACAGCCTGGGGGACATACTCAGACAGGCAGCATGTTCCGATTGGCGCATTACGCACTATGCAAAAACAGCCCCCTGCAGGAAAGTGACTCACAGGAGAAAATGGAGACAGCACATCCCAAATGGGATGGTGTCTTTGCCTGTTTGAGCTATTTTCAGCTGACAGCATGATAATGAGCACATATAGCACATAAGGCACTAACGGTTCATTTGCAAGCCATTATGTGCTTCTCATTAGCATCTCCGCACAGTGCTGCCATGCATGACTGAGTGGATGCATTGTGTGGAGCTGTGGCCGCCCCCCTGATTACCGGTCTGATGTGTCTAAACTGTCCAAGCCCTAGTTTTCTGGCAGTCTAGTTCCTTCTCACCCCCCCCCCAACCAACTGCAGGTCTGTCAGACAGGTATAGTCCCCATCACTGTGGCAATCTAGTGGCCCTCCACCTCCCTAACCCCTGTCTCCTACTGGAAGTCTAATCTGTTAGATAGGAAAACACCCTATCACCCTGGGGTTTAGGGGACACTAGAGTTCAATGAAGCGGACACTGTTGTATTCAGCATGATGGGACCAGTGATCGTGGAGAAGGAGGGAATGCTAGATTACTAGGGAAAAGGGGACTGCTTTTCTCCAGGAAGAACAAAGGGCATCTGAGTGGTAAAATTAAGGCTGCCTCTTCTTGTGTGGAACACTTGAGTGGTATGGACAGAGATACTGTATGAAGTGGCACATTCCAAACTGGCCATTAAAAGGTTTGTATTTTAGTCCTTGTAGAAAGTTTACGTACCTGTTTATTGTACCACTCTAAACTTGAAAAGTGCCCCAGGAGTAGGTGATTGGTTTACACATGTAAAGGGATCTGTAAGGCTCTCTGAGCTAGTTAATCTGTGACAGCAGCATCTCTGTTACTAAAGCACTAAACAGAGACAGAGACAGGGGGATTGATCTTGAGAGCTGGGTGATGGGTCTGGATTTCAGAGAGATTACACTGTAGCAGCTACACCAGAGGTAGGGCTTAGCAGGAGTCTCATGTTTCAAGTGTTTATATTCAGGAGAGCCCTTCAGTAAATACCTTGAGAGTAAATCTGCCCAAGCCAAGGCACACAATCCTCCCATCTTCCTCTGTAGAGAACACAGTAATGTCAAACATTATATCAGCCAAATGTTGTGTCTTATTTAGTTATTCATTTATTTAAAATGGGATGAGCAGGATAGGCACACAGAGATGAGTCTCATTTCAGGGCATGGGGAGCAGGGAGATGACACAGAATATACCAAACAGTGCAAAATATACTCTGCATATGGTGGTAAAAACAAGAAAGAGTGCAAAACAAAGCATTGTAGGCGCTGTGACAAAATACACAAAAACAGGAATGCAAAAACTGCAAAGTAAGACAATACATATTTATTTTATTTAGTTTTTGTCAACCAGGTAGGTGCACTATCCATGAAGTGACTATTTTCAGGCACGATCTGGATATATATGTCAAAATATGTATATCATTCTTATAAAATGTTAACTGATGAAATTGACAGTGGAGAGGGGAAACCGAGAACTGGAGGCTGGCTAGGGACTAGCTGCATTTGCAGGAAGTGGAGAAATGGTCATGAAGGAGAGGCCAGACCAACTGACTAGAGGAGGAGAGATCAATAGGTAGAGGAAGCTATTACGTACAGCAGGAGGCAGATGGAGAAAGCAGACTGGCCAATAGAGGTTTTACAGGTAGCGATAGAAAGGTCCATGCATCAGACAATTGGAGAGACAACAAGGTAGGAATAGAAGGAGAAGAGAGCTGATGGGAAGAAACAAAGAGGAGAAATAGTATTTAGAAAACTAGGAAGAGCAGTGGAGGAGCTGCCAATGCTCAAGGGAGACAGAGAGTTAAGGAAATGAGAATAGGGATATGGGCAAGAGTTGGGCCATTAAATGTGAAACAACAAATGAATGAAAAAGGGGTCCGGTCTGGCAAGGGTGATTCTGGGAGCAGCACTGTACACAGCTCCACATAGTTGACCACAAGCAGGATCTTCTTGAAGATGATCTCACAGTGGACCAGGAGAGGCAGGCAGGACTTGTGCCTATACAGAGTGCCAAGCTTATAACACAGTTTTTTTATAAATGGCATCAATGTGGTGGAAAAACTTAATGTTTTGATCCAGCCACACATTTCTTCAAGGTGGGGGTGCACCATCAAGGGTCTTGAAATCTGGGTTTGTTTAGAGCCTTGCAACACGTTTAGTGCCAAAACCCATAGAAAGTCTTTTTAGCATTAAGAGAGAATTGGTTGGAGTTGAACCATCACTAGACATTATCAGAGTCATGCTGAAGGACAATTCTAGTTCAGGGATTGAGGTTCTCAAAGTACAGTGTTGTCCATATAAATATGGATGGTCGAGGAGACACAAACCGAGGGAGGTCACTGAGAAAATGGAAAGAGGATGGAGCACAGAGCGTAGTCCTCAGGCTCCAGAACTGATAGGAGGAAAAGGAGAAGGTATTGCCATCCTAAACCACCCGGTGCAAGTCAGAAAAACAGGAGTGGAACCAGCTGATCAAAAGGCTTGATGTCCCTCCCCTTCTAGCTTATCTGGGAGAATGGGGTGAGCCACATGATCATAGATCTTGGCTGGGCCTATGAATATGGCAGCAGTTATCTGTCCTTGTGCCTGTCCCTGGGCCATACCTGCAGAATGCAGTCAGTGAGCTGGAGGAGGGAGGAGATGGTAGAGTGGGATTTTCAAAAGCCAGACAGTAAGGAGGAAGAAGGGGGTTGAGGTGTCACCCTTTTGTGGGAAATACTCTGACCAGCTTCCAGACCCTGTGGACCATGCCAAGACAAAACAAGAGATTAAGGAAGGAAGCTATAGGAGCAACAGTAGTATGGGCTGAGAGATACAGCAGTGTGGGCTGAGAGATGTTTTTAATACAGAGATGCATGTTATGGTAGATACTATAATAATGAGAGTCTTGCCAACTCAAATGGTCTGATTGTGATCTTTTTTCATCTGCAGGTCAAATGCTTATTCCCCTGAGTTTCTTCTCATTTCTCACCCAATCATCAATGCCAAAATGTGTGACCTTACCTTGTCTTCCACTGTGGCCTCAGCTTGTCTTCTAATGTGACTACATTGTCCAGCAACATGGCCGTGCCTTGTCTTCTGGCATGGAAAGAAGAGGTATGTCCCCAGTTGCACACTTCCCTATTGAGAAAATTGTGAATTAAAGCCAGAGGCCCTGAGCATTAGCAAAATCTGACACTAAGAAAACATGAGGCAGACTCAACTTCTGAAATGTTCACATACTATTGTAGGAATCTTCTATTACATCTAATGCCAGGTGAGTGTTGAACAAGCTAATGTTTTGTGACCTGACATCACTTTCTCAAGGCAATGGTTGTATACTATTTTGGTTTACTGCATATCAATTTACTGTGTTTGGCAGGTTACAGTCCTTAGTTTTATATTGATCTCTCTTGGCTGACTCATTATCCTGTTCAGTCTAGTAGGTAACTGCCATTTACAACTGCATCCTGAGAAAGATTTTTACAAATCTGAGCAAACTCCAGTCATTTCTGCATTTATTCCTATTTGTAAAAACCTTTCCCAGGATGCACTTGTAAGGCAGTCACCTACTAGGTTGAACAGGATAATGAACCAGGTAAAAGAGATCAATGTGAAACTAAGAATTGTACCTACTAAATGCAGTGAATCAATACTGAGTAAGCCAGTTAGTGGATCACCGTTGCATTGAGGCACTGGTCTCAGGTCATGAAACATTGGCTTGGCCAACACTTATATGGCATTCGATTAAGACATTCCTATAATAGCATAAAACATTTTAGCAATTGAGACACCCTCATTTTTTCACTTTTTGTCCTCTGGCATGGCAACACTTGTTCTTGAAAGTGACCACACCTTGGCCTCCAACCTGGCCACACCTTGTCCTCTAAAGTGGCCATTCTTTGTCCACTGATGTGGCCACCCCTTGTACTCCAATATGGCCACAAACTGTCCTCAAATACAGCCACACATTGTCCACTGACCTGGTTACACACTGTCCTCTAATGTGGCCAAACTTTATCCTCCAATGTAGTGACACTTTGTCTTTCACGAAGAACAAATCTTGTCCTCTGATGTGACCACACCTTTTCCTCTTGGGAGATAAAACCTTGTCCTTTGATGTGATCACACCTTGTCCTGCAAGACAGCCACACCCTGTTCTCCAACCTGGCAACATCTTGCTCTCCAACATGACTATGCCTTGGTCACCAATGTAACAATGTCCTTTCATTCAGCTTGACCACACCACATCCTTCAAAATGATCACTCCTTCCTTTGATCTGATCATGCCTTGTTCTATTAAGTGGACAAGCCTTGTTCTCTGATGACCATGCCTTGAACTTTCAAACACCATTAGCTGTTCTGTCATTTCACAATTCATATGGCCTCCTGCCAGTTCCAGGATGAGTAATCTAGGGTCCACTTTTGAGCAAGGGTTTCATAGAAACATAGAACATATTAGCAGAAAAGACCATAGGTCCATCCAGTCTACCCTGTTTACCATATCCTATCCTGGGACCTAAACTATTTGGGGTTATTGTCTTCACCTCCCTTGCCCCTGCCTACTGTTTTTCTCCTCGTAACTATTAAACCTGTTACCTGATCCAGCCATGTATGGAACCATTAATGGTTCTTGCATCCATTACCTCTGTTGGCAGCTGTTCCACACCTCAGCCACTCTCTCTGTAAAATAAAACTTTCTCACATCCTTCCTGAATATCTCACCTGCCACTTTCCACTCATTCCCTTGCATTGTTAATTCATCAGTCCTGCTCAATATCTTCCTACACTCAACCTTGTTTATTCCTTGCAGGAACCTGAAGGTGTCTATCAAATTTACTCTCTTCCTTCTGGTCTTCAGCAAGTACATGTTCAAGGCCCTAAGCTGATCCTTACAGGATCTTTCCTGCTGACCCTGAATCATTTTGGTTACTCTACATGGTACTGCCTCTAGCCTGTCTTTGTCTTTTCTTAGGTGTGGGCTGCAGAACTGAGCACAGTATTCCAAATGCAGCCTTGCTATAGAGCAAGAGAGAGGCAGTATCACCTCCTTCTTCCTCCTGTTGTCAAATCCCTCCCAATACACCCAAACAGCCTGGATGACTTACTGTAGGCCTTGTTCCATTGGCTAGATTGTTCTAGGGAGTTGCTTATAATGACTCAAGATCCCATTCTCACTGGTAGTGTCCAACTAAACTGCTCCCTTCAATATTCTTTCCTGTGGTTCTTGTTCCCTATGTGCATCACCTTGCACTTTTGGCACTAATTTCAACAGCCAAACTTTGGACCACCTCTCTAATCTTTGCAGGTATCTCTGCAGCTACCTGACCCGTTCATTGCTGTCTATCCTGCCATAGAGCTTAGTGTAGTCTGTGAAGAAAGGACCAGTATGAAGACAGCCCTGTGCAGCCAGCTCATTGGTGCAGCAGTTGGATTTCTGCTTGCGCGCGATATTTCGAGTTCAAAGGTGAGCTTGGGGAGTTGGAGTGCTTGTCAGGTGGAGGAGGACTGAGAGTCTTACAGACTGCTCTCGCCCTCTGGGGAGGGGAAGGAGGAAGCAGTGGTGCTTGACGAAACCTAGCAGAAGCTGGGGCCAGCATATCCGAGCCTTGAGAAATCCAGGAGGTGTGTTAGACATGGGTGCATGCACCCTTATGTCACTACATGCTGCATTTCCCAACAGTGGGAAAAGCAGGGGACTTTGGTTGCAGAGCACATTGCGTCCTCACTGGGCACCACGCAGCTGGCGAGGCACTCTGATGCTGGACTAATACCATGGCAACATTTGGGGTGTTACGAGGGGGACTCCTTCAGTGACCTTGCCTGAGGGGGGGCAACCCAAGGTGAATGCAGAGGTAAGTCCCAGGGGATGGGGCGAGTTGGGGGACATGGCTGACAGAGAGCAAGCTGAGCCAACAAAAAAAAAAAAGACTGAACTCTGTGTTACCCCACTCATGACCTCCCTCTCCCCTGACTTTAACCCATTTACCACCACCCGCTGCTGTCTCCCCTTCCACCTGGCAGCTTCTCACCCATCTAACTAGATCCTTTGCTGTTCCCAGATCCTCTAACCTTTTCAATTACCTTCCATGGCACAGAGTCAAACATCTTGCTGAAGCTGAAGTAGAGCAATTCAACTGCTTGTCCCTAGTCCACTGCCCCAGTTACCCGTCAAGAGTACTATCAGTTTGGTCTAACAAGAGCTCCTACCATGAACATATGCTGCGTACTATCCTGGGCCCTTTCTCCAGGTAGTCCACTCAGGTCCTCTTTGATTAGTGTCTCCATTAGTTTACCTGCTATGGAGTAAGACTAACATGTCTGTACTTTCCTGATTGCTCTTTGTCTCCTTTGTTGTGGTGCAGGACTACGTCCACCTCCTTCCAGTCTTTTGAAACCACCCCTGACTGTGGGAGCTATTGAATAGCACTGCCAGGGGTGCAGCCAGTTCTAATGCCAGTTGCCTGAGCACCACTGGGTGCATCCCATTCAGCCCTGGAGCTTTGTGTCTATTTTCAGGGCTGCTAGCCCTTTCTGATCCTTTCTCTCATAATTGTCATCTGCCCCATTTCTGGGATCCCTCTTACAGCAGCCTTTATGCCACTTTCAGGCAAGGACTATCCTCCACTGTGAAGAAAGTGCAAAGGTAGTCATTTAGAAGGGCTGTCTTCTGCTTGTCCTCCTCTGTTACCCTGCTCCCTCCATCAGCCTAGTAATTCCTCCTCTCATTGTCCTTTTTTCCCAATGTATCTAAAGAATGGTTCTCCTCTCATGACCCCCTCGGCAATATGCAGATCCATGTCTGCTTTCGCATCTCTGACTGCCTTCTTGGACTCCTTCAACCTTAACTAGTATTCACCACATTTGTCTCACTGCTTCTCTTTGTACCTAATGAAGTTCCTTTGTTTAACCCTCACTGCTTGTCTGACCTTCTTAGACATCCAGATTGGTCTCTTACCAAGGCCAGTTAGAATCAAATGGTGTTACAGTCACTGGACCCAGAGGTCACCTGTAACATGTTATACAAGTAAGCATTATTGATCGGCGTCAATATGGCGACTCAATACTATTACTCACACTGACAGCGAGTGGTGAAAAACATTGTTATATCCTGTACAGCGAGTATAGCTAGGGGCTACACTCGCTACAACAGGGTATAGGATGTTGTCTGGCCAGCCCATGCCAAGCTGGCCATTTAGCATAGTGGTGTAAGCCACCGCTTGCAATGCCAACAGACCCAGGTTTGGGTCTGGTTCCAGGGGAAATAATTTTTTGCATTTTTTAAAAATAGATACTTTCTGGGGGGCACGGGGGGGCCTAGCCCCCCACATAAAAATACTTACTTCAGTAGTTCTTTTGCTTGAATGTAGCTACCGTCGCTATTTGCGATGGTCATTGTGAATGAGTCGCCCTTTTAATGACAGGCTCTTTTTTAGTCTGTTTTTGTGATCAGTGGTCTTTCAGACTCGCCGTTATCACATAAAACCAAGGTTACCCAACCCTCATCCCCTACCATTTCCAAGCTGGTTAGCAATCATGTCAAGAATGCCATTTTTTACCTTGTGGGTTCTCTGGCCAGCTACTCAGCAGGTAGTGCTGCAACATATTTAGTAGGGCCTGACTCCTGGTGCTTTTAGCTGCTGGAATCACAGGAGGAAGCACTCTGTGCTCTACAATTGGCAGGTCTGGGCCATAACTGATGAAGTCCTATTAAAAAAAACAAAAAAAAAAAAACAGTGTATGATCCCATCTCATATTCTGAATTAACTTTTAAATATTTAAAACAGTTTTTCTTTAAAATGATTACTTTTTAATCAGAAAAGGGTGTTTGTGTTGTGCTGTCAATCAGAATGCATGCAACACAACTGAATAAGCAAGCTTGAAGCCTGATTAAATAGGAGTCCACAACAATGGTTCTGCAACGTTTTAGAAAAATTAAAACTTTATTTAAAAAAATAAAAGCAGAATGCAGCCTTTAGTGAATCACTACCCCATATTTTTTTAAAACAATCAATGTCATCCATTCAGGAAATGACAGAGTTTTAGAAAAACTGCTAATGTATGGTTCACATGTACTGTATGCAGAAAAGCACCATAGTCTACTACAGACTACCTACATCAGTCGGGGGTCCAGATTGCTTCAATACATTTCCTATCAAATAAAAAGATGCTTCACCAGGACACCCTTGTGCTGGATGTTTGGATCACCAAACCTGTTACAGAAACAAACAGAACCTATGCATATGTGGTCAAGGTTTCTGAAGTTTATAAATTACTGGCACAGGTCACGGAAACGAAATCGTCTGGCTCTGATGGGCTCAAACCCATACATCTCTGTACATTTGCTAAGGAAATTGTTCCTACGGTCACCAAAATTATTAATGTATCTCTGGTGTCTGGGGTTGTATCTGGGGATGGCTCAAAACATGTTTCTACATATATGGCAATAGACAGAGTAAGCAAAAACCCCAGAGGGCTATAGGTATCTGGTTTGAAAAGGAGAATTTTGGATTCTAATCATTGGAGCTTTAAAATACCCCCTTAATGCCAGAATAGACATGTGCCCCTATTTAGAGGAGGTAAATTGAATATCTTACAAAAGATTGAAAGGTCTTAGAAGTCTTATGAATGTGATGTGAAAAAAAATATATATTTTTTAATGCAGAACTGGAAAGCGGCTTGGCTCACTAAGAAAGTATAAGGCAAAATTTGTTTTCTATTTCGCCTTGTTGGATATAGAACCCGAAATTGGACATCATTGATGGTTTTACCTGTATTTTGTAAAACAGGAGCTTGATGTTTAAAATATTTGAATTTTAGAAACAGCCAATTAGATTGCATGGCTAGTCATTGTGCATGTGTGATGTCATTTGCCATGGACTATTTAAATGTTGTCAACTGACAATAATTCAGCCTTTGAGAAAAGGTCCAGTACGGGGATCTGAAACACGTCAGAGCAGTTTTTAAAATATGCTACTGGTATTTTAAAATTGAATATTTTTCTCTCTTTTAGCCTCATGGTGTTGGCGTCATATGTGGTGGTGAGTGACCGAGCAGTATGTATGTAATGTTTGATGATTTACTCAAGAGCACCACAGCCTAGTGTGCACTGTGTATGTGGCGTTTTGTCTGAGGGAGTAAGGTGGGACAAAAGGAAAAATGAGAACACGGCAAACAAGGAGCAAACAAAATGTGAAAGGTCATGTGTCTAATCCTAGGAGTTTGGGAAATAAGATCCAGACCTAGAGGCCATGATGGCAGAGGCTGACCTGGATATTGCGGCCATTAACAAGTCATGGTGCACTGAAAACCATGACTGGGACATGGTCATACTAGGGTACAGGTTATTCAGGAGCAGGGTAAGAAGGAAAGGATGGGGAGTGTTGCTTTATGCGAAGGACAGCATAAAAGCAATGGAAATACTGAGAGAGGGGCTGAGATGCTGTGGGTTACCCTGGAGTCAGAAAAATGAGCCAATATTCAGACAAGTGTGATCTACAGGCCTCCGGCATAGGGAAGGACATGGATAGGGTAATGTTAGAAGAAACTAGAAAAATTACAGAAAAGGTGAGGTGTTTCTGGTAGGGGACTTCAATCTGCCGAATGTTTATTGGAGCCTTCCTGCTACATATCAGCTAGAAGCAACGATATCCTGGACACTCTCTGTAGGGTACTTTTCTTAGGCAACTAGTCAGGGAACCTGCTCATGATGGGGCACTACTGGACCTGGTGCTTACTAACAGGGGCAGTGTTACAGACATCAGGGTAGGAAGCCATCTGGGGACTAGTGACCATCATATAGTGTGGTTCAACATTAGAGCAAGTACAGAATCCAACCATACAAAGGTGAGAGTCCTGGACTTAAGAAGGACTGATTTTACTAAGAATGCGTGAATGCCTCATGAACGAACTGACAAGAGAGTAAGGACCGGGGGGTGGAAGAAAAGTGGGCTAGACTTAAAGAGGGCATGGTGAAGGCAACAAACCTCCATGTTAAGCAAGTAAGCAAAAGTAAAAGAAAGAAAAAGGAGACCGTTATGGCTCTCAAAGAGCTAGCAGAAAAATAAAGGCTAAAAGAGCAGCATTCAGAAGGTACAAGGTGACCCAGAGAAATGAGGATAGGGAAGTGTATCAGAAAACAGAGAGAGGCAACCAAAGCAGTAAGGAGAGCAGAGTGCAAATCGAGGAAAAAATAGCTCAGGGAATATCAAAGGGGATGAGACACTTTTTAGTAAGTTAGTGAAAATAAGGAAGACAAAGGAGGGATTGTATGGTTAAGGGGAGTATTGCATGGAGGAGTCATGAAAAGGCAAACATCTTGAACAAATAATTCTGTCTAGTTTTCAAAGTAGAAGGGGAATGGGAGCGACCACAAAGAGGCATCAGAAGCTTAGAGATGAGAGAAATAGACAGTAGTCTGTTTTCAGTGGGGAGCATACAGAAAGCACTCAACAACCTGAAAGTAGACAAAGCTATGGGACAGGACAGGGTACATCAAAGGATACTGAAGGAACTTGGGGAGACACTGGCTGCACCTCTGACAGACCTTTCTTAACAGATCACTGGAGACTGGTGTGGTCCCAGGACTGGAGAAGGGCAAATGTGGTCCCACTTCACAAAGTGGTAGCAGGGATGGGCGAGCAATTATAGGCCTGTCAGCCTGACATCGGTGGCCTGTAAGTTGATGGAAACACTAATGAAGGAAAGGATTGTGGAATATCTTCTATCCAATGGATTGCAGGACCCAAAGTAGCATGATATCATGCCAACAAAATCTGACAGACTTTTTGACTGGGTGATCAAGGAGCTAGATCAGGAGGTGCAGTAGATGTGAGCTTACCTGGCTTTCCATAGAAGTTTTTGACACCGTTCTACAAATGAGACTGGTGGGCAAGTTGGAGTAGCGATGGGGATAGATAATAAGGTGGTAACCTGGATAAGAAACTGGTTGGTGGATAGGACACAGAGGGTAGTGGTAATGGAGTTTGCTCAAAGGAAGGGACGGTGACTTGTGGGATTCCTTAGAGATCAGTGTTGGGACTGGTCCTCTTCAATATTTTTATAAGTGACATAGCGGAAGAACTGGAAGGGAAGGTCTGCCTCTTTGCAGATGACACCAAGATCTGTAACAGAGTGGACACACTGGGGGGGTGGACAGAATGTGCATGGATCTTAATAAACTGGAAGAGTGGTCAATGGTATGGCAGCTGAGTTTTAATGCAAAGAGTGCAAAATAATGCATTTAGGCCATAGGAACCTGAGAGCAGAGTACAAGATGGGTGGAGTGATACTGACAAAGACCAAACGGTAAAGAGACCTAAGGCTAATCATATTGGATGACCTAAAGGTGGCCAAGCAGTGTGATAAAGCAATTGAGAAAGCTAGTTGGATGCTGGGGTGCATAGGCAGAGGCTGTCCAGCAGAAAGAGGGAGGTGATTCTGCTCCTATATAAATTACTTTTAATATATGGATTGTTGAAATAATATGCCTGAGAAGCATACAAAATTCTTGTAATACCATCGCTCCTGGGCGATAATACTACTGTTCAAAGTGATAATACACAATATTTTTGAGTGCCGTCCTTAGTATCGTTCGGCACCCGAACGATAGTATTATCAAGAAAGCTGAAGAGCGCATGTCCAAGTCTATCCCCAACGTGTTAAACTGCATGCCTTCTGATTGGCTGCTTTTCCTCTGTGGGCGGGCAGAAGGAGTCTGAAAATATGGTGGCTTGCTCGCTCGCTTAGCGAGACAATCTTCCGTTAAGCAACCGGGTTTTTTTTTTTTTTTTTTTAGGTTGAAAACCATTTGACAATCGGACTCTCTCTGGGGCTCCTCTGCTCGCTTCATATCGCCACTTACCCCCCCAAAAAAACTGCTAAATGAAGCCCACAGCAGCAGCTCGTCCACACAGGACTGGGGAACCCTGCCAGCACGGCATGCACCTGCTAACTCAGTGCTGAAACGGAGGTGAGTCAATTCACCTCCTATCCATATATTAAAAAATAAATAAAGGTGCATTACAAGGTAGTAATTACATCTCGGGGTTCTGGGGACACGTGAAACCTCTCGCAGCCTCAGGGTTTCTGTGTCCCCAGAACCTTTCAATGTAATTACTACCTTGTAATACACCAGAACCTATCTATTATTCTATTTGTAAGACCCCACCCTGAGGACTGTGTACAGTTTTGAAGACCACATCTCTGAAATTACATCGACAGATTGGAGGTGCAGAGGCAGGCCACCAAAATGATGCAGGGTCTGCATCAAAAGCCATATGAGGAAAGAATTAATGAACTAAATATGTACACCCTGGAGGAGAGGATGGAGAGGGGATATGACAGAAACCTTTCAATACCTTACGAGGTTAATAAGGTACAGGAGAAAGTATCTTTCAGAGAAAAGGTGCATTAAACAAGAGGGCATAATCTGAAGCTGGAGGGTAAATTCAGGAGGGATGTGAGAGTACTGTTTTCACAGAAAGGGTGGTGGATACCTGGAGTAGCCTTCCAGAGGAGGTAGTTGGGGCAAAACAGTAAATGGATTGAAAATGCCTGGGATAGGCACAAAGGTAATTGGGGGTAGGGTAGAGGTATTATAATAATAATAACAAGCATTTGTCAATGCCGAGCGTTAACTTGCAGGTATTTGCAGTGGTGTTTGGCATGTATGGTGCTGTACCCTAATGCCCTGTCGCGATTGTTGGTATTTGCACAATAAGGTCAGCATGACCTTTTGTTACCCATTATTAAGCTACATGTGAGGCGGAAGCCGTTTTGGGCAGGATGTGAAAAATGACAGCTGTACTGCTCATAAGGAAGTGTGGTAAAATGGCAATGTTGGAAATCTGGGTGGAAATATTGAAAATTGCGAAGCTAGGAGCGTGCGTGGGAACTGTGCAATCGCGCTAGTAAAACAGTCATTGTTAAATTTTTCACCAAATTGTCAACATTGGCATTTTAAAACCTCTGCTAATGAACAGTGTCACTGTGATTGTCTTACTGTGTGCCATACATTGATTTTGCACACCGACTGCGCCATTGTGCACTACATGGGTGGAAACACGTTTTGGGCAGGATGTGAAAAATGACAGCTGTAGTGCTTATAAGGAGGTGTGGTAAAATGGCAATGTTGAAAATCTGGAGTGAAAATATTGAAAATTTGCAAACTTACGAGCGTGCGTAGGAACTGCACAACGCACGCTCGTAAAACAGTTATTTTTAGGAATTTGTTCACCAAATTTTCAACATAGCCATTTTAAGATCTCTGCTCATGAACAGTGACACTGTGATTTTCTTAATGTGCCCCATACACTGAGTTCACACAGCGACTGTGCCATTGTGCGCTACATGGGCGGAAACACGTTTTGGGCAAGATGTGAAAAATGACAGCTGCAGTGCTCATAAGGAGGTGTGGTAAAATGGCAATGTTGAAAATGTGGATTGAAAATATTGAAAATTCGCAAACTTACGAGCGTGCATAGGAACTGCGCAATGAACACTCGTAAAACAGTCATTTCTAGGAATTTTGTCACCAAATTTTCAACACAGCCATTTTAAGACCTCTGCTCATGAACAGTGTCACTGTGATTTTCTTAATGTGTCCCATACATTGAGTTCGCACACCGACTGCGCCATTGTGCGCTACATGGGCGGAAACACGTTTTGGGCAGGATGCAAAAAATGACAGCTGTACTGCTCATGAGGAGGTGTGGTAAAATAGCAATGTTGAAAATCTGGAGTGAAAATATTGAAAATTCGCAAACTTACGAGCGTGCATAGGAACTGCGCAACACACGCTCGTAACAGTTATTTGTAGGAATTTTTTCACCAAATTTTCAACATTGCCATTTTAAAACCTCTGCTAGTGAACACTGTCACTGTGATTTTCTTAACTGTGTCCCATACATTGATTTCGCACACCGACTGCGCCATTGTGCGCTACATGGGCGGAAACACGTTTTGGGCAGGATGTGAAAAATGACAGCTGTACTGCTCATGAGGAGGTGTGGTAAAATGGCAATGTTGAAAATCTGGAGTGAAAATATTGAAAATTCGCAAACTTACGGCGTGCATGGGGAACTGTGAATGACTTTTCGTAAAACAGGCATTTTAGGAATTTTTCACCAAATTTTCAACATAGCCATTTTAAGACCTCTGCTCATGAACAGTGTCACTGTGATTTTCTTAATGTGTCCCATACATTGAGTTAGCACACTGACTGCGCCATTATTAAGCTACTAGAAGTGAAACACGTTTTGGGCAGGATGCGAAAAATGACAGCTGTACTGCTCATGAGGAGGTGTGGTAAAATAGCAATGTTGAAAATCTGAGTGCATATATTGAAATTCGCAAACTTACGGCGTGCGTGGGAAGGCACAGCACACTCATAAAACAGTCATTTTTAGGAATTTTTTCAGCAAATTTTCAACATTGCCATTTTAAAACCTCTGCTAATGAACACTGTCACTGTGATTTTCTTACTGTGTCCCATACATTGATTTCGCACACCGACTGTGCCATTGTGCACTACATGGGTGGAAACTTGTTTTGGGCAGGATGTGAAAAATGACAGCTGTACTGCTCATAAGGAGGTGTGGTAAAATGGCAATGTTGAAAATCTGGAGTGAAAATGTTGGAAATTCACAAACTTACGAGCGTGCGTAAGAAGTGCACAACGCATGCTCGTAACACAGTTATTTGTAGGAATTTTTTCACCAAATTTTCAACATAGCCATTTCAAGACCTCTGCTCATGAACAGTGTCACTGTGATTTTCTTAATGTGTGCCATACATTGAGTTTGCACACCGACTGCACCATTGTGCTCTACATGGGCAGAAACACGTTTTGGGCAGGATGTGAAAATGCAGCAGCTGTACTGCTCATGAGGAGGTGTGGTAAAATGGCAATGTTGAAAATCTGGAGTGCATATATTGAAAATTCAGCATGCAGCGTGCGGCGTGGGAACTGCGCCAGCGCTTGCCGCTCATCAAAAGTCATTTTAGAATTTTTTCGCAATTTTCAACACAGCCATTTAAGACCTCTGCTCATGAACAGTGTCACTGTGATTTTCTTAATGTGTCCCATACATTGATTTCGCACACTGACTGCGCCATTGTAGCTACATGAAGTGAAACACGTTTTGGGTGAGATGTGAAAATGACAGCTGTACTACTCATAAGAAGGTGTGGTAAAATGGCAATGCTGAAAATCTGGAGTAGAAATATTGAAATTAGCAAACCCTACGCACATGCGTGGGAACGCTATAACATACGCTCGTAAAATAGTCATTTTGGAATTTTTGCACCAAATTTTCAACATGGGGTTTTAGGACCCCTTCTCATGAATGATGTCACTGTCATGGCGTTATTCGGGCCTGAAGGGTGATTTCGCGCAGTGACTGCAAAATCACCCTTAGGGCCCGAATAACACCATGACAGTGACATCATTCATGAGAAGGGGTCCCAAAAACCCGATGTTGAAAATTTGGTGCAAAAATTTCAAAAAATGCCTGAGATATGCAATAAAGTTGAAACCCCCCCATCTAGCCCATTATACAGCTTACCGGCATTTCCTCAGTTCGCGGTCGCCTTTGAAGTGTGCAGATGTGTTCCGGTCCACCAAAGATCGTCGGCGCGGTCAGCGGTAAGTATGGGGTGAGAAGTGGGAAAGGCTGGGTGCGGTGGGTGGGTCTGGGTTGTGGGAGGGGAGACTGGGAGGCAGCGCCTCGGGACCATTTTTTCTTTACAGGTAAAACAAAAAAAAAGATAGGCGTGGGGCGTTTGCCACGCTGGGGTGGGCTCCCAGCGTGGCAGAAAGATAGCTGGGGGCGAGGGAGCCGGCGGGGAGTTGGGCACCCGACTAAACTTCTGGCCGGGGCGAGGGCCGACGAGATGGGCACCCGTGTCGACCAAAACAAAGCGGATGTTTGCCACACTGGGGTGGGCTCCCAGGCGTGGCAGCAGGATGGCCTGGGGGCCGTGGAGAGCTGACGGGGAATTGGGCACCCCGACGGCAAACAATGTTTGCCACGCTGGGGTGGGCTCCCAGCGTGGCACCAAGCTTTGGGGCGGCGTGACACGCGAGGGAGCGTGTGATGCAGTAAGCTGTATGGCAGCGGTGGTTTTCTTTGAAGCAGAAGACCACCGCTGTCATACAGAGCTCCCACACCCATTGGTGCAGGACTGCCATGCCTGCTCAAGGGAGCAGTGCATTGGATGGGAGAGCACACCTCCAAAGTGTGCTACTCTCCCAAAACGTTCCTTGCACATGCGCGCAAGCGAACGTAATAATAGCAATTAAACAGAAACACACAATAGGGCAGGCTCGGTGGGCTCAGTGGCCTTTATCTGCCATTACATTCTGTGTATCTATGTATCATCCCCGCAGCCATTAATATCTTCCTCCTGAACTGTGTCATCTACGTCACATTCTTTTGATTCTCTCTCCTCACCAGCTGTTTTACATTCAATAATTTTTGACTGCTCAACATCTCCCTCCTCTGACTTATGCTCCAGCACACCATCATTCAAGCAATAATACCCAACAGGGTGGGTGGTATTGGGATATACCAGACTACCCAGGGGTGCAATGAGGCCTGACGCTCCAGGCGGAACACAATACTGTTCTTGTCCTATAAATGAGATAAATAAGAAGTGTGCTCCCTGCCTGGACATACAGCAGCCATGAGAGGAGGTGCAAAGAGGCTGCTCCAGTCATCATATATTACCCTTGTTTCAGGACACTAGTACCATGATTGGGGGCATGAGACATCAGGGATTATGAAATTGCAACAGGCAATTATGTGGCATGGTGCCAGGGGAACCATTGGACACCAGGAGGATTTTGATGTTTACAACAGGCTGGTGATCGGGGGGCACTAGCACCAGGAAGGTCTTAATGTGTATAACAGGCTGGTGATTGGTGGATGGGGTGCAGTAGGCACGGTATATCTACACATGTCTGGGACTGGGTAATTGGGGTGTGGTACCACACTAACCTGCCTCGCTACCAGCAGAAGTTCAGCTAGCCATTAAATAATTGCATAATAATTCTGCCGCTGGGGAGGATGGCTTCATATCTGAATTTTACAAAACATTTAGTACGCAGTTAAGCCCAACCCTGACTGAATTATTTAATGAAATTTCAACAACTGGTTTGGTTCCACCCTCTCTCAGGTAATTATGTATTTTTTCCAGAAAGGATGAGAAACATAACAGAAAAACTGAGGCCGATAAATCATCTTAACATGGTCTTCAAATTACTGACGTGGATTTTAGCCAATAGACAAGTAAAAGTGGTGGAGACTTTGATAGTACCAGTTCAAACTTGTCATTACCTCAGAGATCTCTGTTTGATAATTTAAATTTTCTTAGCGAACTTATTGATAAAGCTAATTTGGAATCTTATTTCTGCTTATTTGTTGTCTTTAGACCTGGAGAAGGTGGATGATAGGGTATGTCATACATATATGTTCTCTCGAGTTTGTCAATCGATGTACTTCATTATTGCAATTAACTGAGCGTTGGTTATGTACTAAACTTTATGTAAACTGCTATATTGTTACACTGGCTTGCTTCACTGTTTAAATAGAGAATAATATATGGGGTGGTGTGTGTGACATTTACACACCGAGGTTGTCGGATGCTACATAAACCCGGCGGCCGGTTTATAAAACATCCACAGCGAAGAACAATAAAATCGAGTTTTACACAACTCCTCATGTTTTTATTTTTTATAATTGCTGGTGTGCGCTTTTTCGCCTCAGCAATTATAAAAAATAAAATTAGATTGCTGTTCAGGAAGCCGCAGAGCAGATTGGATTCTGTGTGGTCTGCGGTCTTCGTAGTTACAGTAGTACACTTGTTGGTGGGAAAAGGACGTGGATATTTTCTTTCAAATGTACAGAAACATTGATTTTACCACTGTGTGGCAGTTGCAGCATCTTTCCCGGCTTCGCAAGGCAGGGACAGTCTGTGTCATTCACACGACTGAGATCGATGCTGATGAGAAACACAGCACTAGTTTTACTTTGTTTTGTTTCCTTTGTTAAGTGAAGAAAGAGTTTATTTAAAAAATGAATGAAAAGTAAATTACCATCGAATAAGAGGGATCTGAAAGTGTGCTTCAGGATTGCTGCGCGAATGTGAAGATCAGAGACTGGGGACTCGCGCATGGCTGCTCCGGGGAAACCTGAAGCGTGTTTGCCATTATAACCAGCCCAGCTGGTTATAATGACAAATTATAATCAGTTTCCTGTGGGAAAAAGCGCCCAGTAATTATATTGTATTAATGACAGTTGATAGTATGTGTAACCCCAGGTGGCGCTATCCCAAGGGCTACTATCCCTGCCTGCTTGACTACTGACAGGTTGAGGGGCCTAGGTGCTATGGCGGGTGCCTCCACCCAGAGGTCAGGGTTTGTAGTGGTTAGACTAGCTTGATTACAGCCCTCTGGGACACCGTGACCCCCTTTGGTTCCCTCTAGTGGCTCACACAGTACACAAGAGTTACAGCCCCAATACCCCACGTATACACACTGTTCACTCATAAAGCACCACTTACCCTCGAGACTGATTCTGCAGCACGTCTCTGAGGACCCCCTGTAAAATAAGGTTAAACAACATACACAGCGAAATACAATACTGTTTCCATAAGTACCAACACCACAGACAGTATATAGTATAACGACAACAAATCTGATTTACTTGGGGACAATAACACGGAGGGAAATCAGGTTAGTGGTGGCATTAAATCACAGTACTGTGCACACATTCAGGGTCTGAAAAGTCACACTCTGGGTACCCAGGTTGGGGGCTAGCCAGGTCCGTTGCCGGGGATGGCGGCAGGTGCAGATGGATATAGCCCTGTAGAAGAAAATATATGCACAACACCCAATTGTAATCCGGGCGGACGTCTCAGTCCATGAAGCAGTGAAACAACAAAATTAGATGACACACTTGTGATTGAAAACAGGCTGCAGGGGAATACCCTGATTTGTACTCACAATACCCAAGTTGAGAACCGGATGGTGGATGTTCTCTGGATTGTCAGAAACAACAGGCATGGAGACAAGGTCCTTGTGACTGGACCCACTGCAGTTTATAGCAAATGGATTTAGTCGAGACAAGCTGAGGTTTTCTTCCAGCTTCAACACACAACACACAGCACAGGGGATTGGAAATATTGATTCCCCACAAGCACTATGCACATTCATATGTAAAGGAAAGTACTATACCAGGCAGGCTGCTCCCGATCCCGATCGCACTTACTGCAAAATACCCAGGAGCACACTCAGCTGCTTTAGTTCCTGACAGACCGAGCATGATTCAGCAATTTCTCCAGTCTTCTAGAAGGGTGAGCCTGGTTTCCACACTTCTAGTGCTTCTTTCTCCTCACAACTCAGATTCTGTCCAAACTGGCACTCACAAAGGCTGCAGACCCGAAACTCAGGGCCTCCTGCCTTCCCGCATGAAACTATACACCGCAGAAGCACAGAGCTCCTTCTCTCTTCACAGTCACAACTGATCTAATCTTTCTAGTCACAGAGCAGGGCATTTCCTTTAGCTCCACACCATTCTGTTGGCTGTTTCGGCTGTCACTCACAATAAGACTCCCTCTGTTGGTGGAAAAAGTTGTCAAGGTTAAAACTACATTTCCCAGAGTCACTGCCCATACAATCCCCTTGTGGCCGGCTCAACACTGGGAGTCCAAGTTCCGATTCGTCCACAGGCTCCATTTTAGGGTCTATCATCCTGATTGGTCCAAGTCAGCTATTCAGGACCAAAATGAAAAAACTACACTGAAACAGTTCGTGCTGAAATGAAAACAGGTTAGACAAACTATATTTTCTCAGTCACTCTAAATGATTTCTGGCAAACAGTTATATCTTTCAACAAGGCTCCCTCTGCACATGTAGCGGCAGAAATGGGCGAATTGACAGCAACCGGGTGGGATTTGGGCATTAGAACACACAGTCCCCCCATACAAACTAATTAAGTCTACAAGCAGACAGCTCTTAAAGAGACAGTATGTGGAGGCTCAAATAGCACTCACTTGGAACCACATTTAAACAGCTCAGGCGCCGAACACCGCCCAGATTTGGAGCATTCAGGCAAGCTCCTGGAAGACTTTTGGGAACCCCCATTTGCAGGGGGGTTACACCCTTCCTGGCCTGGAAAACTTGGCGTCCGGCGTCAAGTAAGTACCCCATAAATTTCAACACAACCATACACATTTACATCAGTATCACATTAGGCTTATACATGTAATCATCAATCAACATATCACCTTACCAGAAACATTTCTGAAACTTTTCAGTACATCATTTTACTCAGTGTTATACACACATTGTGCCGTAACTCAGGTTATTACTCCTGTACATGAAACCTGAAGAGGGCCCTTTCCTATCAACTACCTTGGGACTGGATGGGGCAGGGTCACCATACCTTTAGGGCTACACAATTAACTTGGAGGTAGCACTTATGCTCCAGTTTGGGCAATGAGCTTGAGGACACATACACTCCTTTATGGACAACATTGAGGACAAGTCCACTGGCCTCCCAGGGGAATCATAGCTTAAGCACATTACAGGCTTTACAGTTCAACCAGTCTTTCTAGGGGGAACTGTTACAGTTTCTGCACTTTTAGACTCACTTTCAGCACTGTCTTCACTTGCCAGGGGAGTCTCTCTGGGGTATAGAGGCTAAAACCTGGGGCACTTTCTGCTCCGTGATTTGCAATCTCAGAGTCCACAACACTTGGCTCACATGGGGAGTTTTCTGACACTGGCAGTGAACTATCAGGGCACTCAACATACTCTTCTTGTTTTGGTATATCACCAGTTTGTCCCAGTCCATCATTTTCCTCCTCTGAAAGCTCAAACAGTTCAACCATGCACAATGATTCCATATCATCTGACGTGATGATTTGCACTTCACTTTCTGGAAGCATTGGCTCCAGGGACAAAGCTGGGGGCTTAGAAAGTCCAGAAGACCCAGCTTCATCTCCAGGATTGACTAGGGGATTGCCCCAAAATAATTGACTCAGTTCGTAAGAAGGGTAGTATTCAAAGCCACACTCACTTTCCTCTGACATGGACTGACAGTCATGTTCAACTGGAACTTGTGGAGGGGAACACTTTAACTCAGCTTCTGTAGATGCAGCCTTTCTTAATTTTTGCTTAGTAGCAGCTCTAGTCACTGGTCCAGAGGGGCATTTCTGGGGCTCAGACTCAATCAAGATTTGTCCAGTGGGCAGTAAATGATTTCTATGCACTGTTTTCACATCTTTTGAGTTATTCTCCAGCCTTACTTTGTACACAGGCAGATCATCTAGTTTGCCTACCACAATGTGGGGGAGACAGTGCCACCTATCAGCAATCTTGTGTTTGCCATGCAGTCCCAGATTTCTTAGCAACATCCGATCTCACTCCTGGAGTTTCTGTGCTTTCACCTTTTTATCATACCTTTCTTTGTTGGCCAGATTTCTTTTGGCAGCCAAGGTTTGAGCCAGTTGGTGTGCATGATTTAGCTGGGCCTTTAACTTTTGCACGTACTGGAGATAGTTATCAGCCCAAACCCCATCAGGAGAAACTCTCAAACAAACATCTACTGGTAGTCGGGCCTCTCTTCCAAACATTAGGTGGTATGGGGAGAACCCAGTGGCATCACTTTTGGTGCAGTTGTAGGCATGTACCAAGATGCTGTTTGTTGGCTCCATCTAGGCTTGTCCTTGGGGTGGAGGGTGCCCAGCATATCTAACAGAGTCGGTTGAAAGCGTTCAGGCTGTGGGTCCCCCTGAGGGTGGTAAGGGGTGGTTCTGGACTTTCATACCCCCCACAGAGAAAGCATCTCTGATCAAACGACTCTCAAAGTCCCTCCTTGATCAGAATGGATTCTTTGTGGAGCCCCATAGTGAACAAAAAAGTTTTCTACAAGCACTTTGGCCACAGTGGATGCCTTCTGGTCCTTGGTGGGGAAAGCTTGGGCATATCTCGTAAAATGGTCAGTAACCACCAGCACATTGCTAATATTTCTTTGATCTGACTCCAAACTCAGAAAATCAATACAGACCAACTCCATGGGGGCACTGGTGAGTGTTAACAGGGGCAGCCCTCTGGGGCAAAGCCTTCCTCTGTAAACAGCGACTACAAGTTCTAATGTGTTGCTCAACATCAGCCCCCATCTTAGGCCAATAGAATCTGGATCTCACCAAGTCAAGTGTTCTGCCTATACCAAGGTGCCCCATGTGGTTGTGTAAGGACCTCAGTACTGAGTCTCGAAAGGCAGTGGGCAGCACTAGTTGTTGTTTGTCTATTTGTCCCCTGTCTACTGTTTCTCTGTATAACAGTCTATTAATCAGTTTCAACTTAGAACCTTCCTTGTATAACAATGCAGTTCTCAAATCAGTGGAGTGTAACTTGGACACATCTTTCCCTGTGTGAGGGCTTCTAAAGCTGGTTTGATCATAGGATCTCGAGATTGAGCCCGACGAAGACTCATTGTCTAGCTGAGGCAATGCACCAATGTCTAATGCAGAAAAGTGGCAATAAGCAGCAGGTATGCAATTTTCAGAGGGCCCCAAACAGTCCACTAAACAGTCCACTGTGTCTGTGGCCACTTGTTCCTCTCGGTCAAACTTCTGGTGGAGTGCTCGAATATCAGGTTCTGACAGTCTGACCCAGTCATTTCGGGAAACAGGCCTCCGGGAAAGAGCATCAGCAACTATGTGGTTCAGGCCTGCTCTGTATTCAACAGCATAGTCGTATGTAGATAATGCAGAAAGCCACCTATGGCCAGTGGCATCCAACTTAGCTGAAGTCTGCACATAGGTCAAAGGATTATTGTCAGTTTTTACTAGTATCTTAGCCCCATACAAGTACTCATGGAACTGGTCAACAATGACCCACTTCAAAGCTAGGAACTCTAACTTATGTACAGGATAGTTCTTTTCGGATGGGGTCAGGCTTCTACTGGCAAAGGCCACTGGTCTCAGTCCATTCTCGTGCTCCTGGTACAACACAGCCCCCAAGCCCTGCAGGCTAGCATCAGTGTGCAGGACATAGGGCTTCAGTTGGATCTGCATAGGCAAGGACAGGAGCGTGGGTAAGTTGATATATAATCTCATGAAAGGCAGCTTCACACTCAGGTGTCCATCTGGCTCCAAATACTTAATTAGGATGGAAATACACTCTCTCAGGCTCAGAAGAAACCGACCTCTTATATTTTTTGTTAGTAGGAGGGTAACCTTGAGTAAGATTAAGTAAAGGACGAATCACTCTTGAATAGTCCTTGATGAACCGGCGATAGTAACCACAGTATCCCAGGAATCTTTGCAGTTCTTTTAGATTGTGGGGCTGTGGCCAGGTGGTCAAGGCCTCAACTTTACTCGGGTCTGTTTCAATTCCCTCGGTGGATACTATGTATCCCACATACTTTACAGAGGTTTGGAAGAACTGACATTTATCGATCGATAGTTTAAGGCCAAAGTCTTCCAGTCAGTCCAACACCTTGAACAATCTGCTCTCATGTTCCTCCAGTGAGCTGCCAAACACAATAACTTCATCTAGGTATACCAGGCACTCTAACATGTTCATGTCCCCCACCACATGCTCCATTAGTCATTGAAAAGTGTCTGGAGCACCTGAAATCCCTTGAGGCATCCTCATGAATTCATAGAAACCAAGCAGACAGATAAAGGCTGTCTTTTCGCGGTCTTCTGGGGCCATCAGGATCTGGTAGTACCCACTGTGAAGATCCAACACGGGAGAACCACTTACTACTGTTCAGGCAGTCTAAGACATCCTGAATGCGGGGCATTGTGTACTGATCAGGAATAGTCTGCCAGTTCAAGGTGCGATAATCCACGCACATCCTTACTGTCCCATTCTTTTTCCTCACTACCACGATAGGTGAAGCATATGGGCTTCTGGATTCTTGTATTACACCAGCAGCAAGCATCTCTTGCAGATGCCGTCTCACATCATCTATGTCAGCAGGTGCCAGGCGTCGAGACCTCTCACGAAATGGTCTTTCATCATGCTGCCAGATGTGGTGCTCAGCTCCTTGCACACATCCTATGTCCCATTCTTTGAAAGAAAACACCTGGTCTCTCTGGGCAAGATTTCTACTGATTCTCATCTTCCATTCGGCTGGCAACGGGAGTCAAATCAAACAAGTCGGGCGCCACTCTGTCATTTTCCCCGAACACTTGTTACTGGGTAGCATTGCCGTATCTGTACAATGTACATTAGCCAGGGTGCAACCACTATTTACTCGAATCTCCCTATCAGACACATTATGAATTTGGACCATTACCCATCTGGTATAAGCATGGGCTCTGGCAGGCAAAATTCTTGGCTTGACCAGCAGTCTTTCTGGCAATTTCCCATCGCCTGGTGCATACAGCATGAGGATTTTATTCTTGACATCCTTTCTGATATGGACTTCCCCCTGTAAGGTACACTGGGCATTTGGCGCCAGAATCAGAGACTCAGGATCCTTCTTCCAGACAATTCCAACCGGTTCCTCTGGTTCCACTTTTTCAGCATCTCTCTGTGCCTCACAGGCCTTCTTGATTAAGGCTGAAATTCTTAAAGCTCTACCAGTCCTTGACCCCTGCTTTTCATAACACAACTGCGCCAACCATCCAAACATATGCGCATTCATCCCAATTAGTAGAGGAACCCCATCATACAGTCCAGTAGGGGGACACACTAAGGCCAGGGTCTCTACTTGCTCTGCCACTCCAGCCACGGAGGTAGGGAAAGATAGCCAAATTTGGATATATCCAGAGTAGAGGTAGGCCTTCTCACTTAACCCCCATACATGCAGTCCTTCCAATGGTTGTAAGGGTACGTCTGACAAATGCTTCTGATACCAATCCTGGAACATAATTGTCACTTGGGAGCCACTGTCCAACACAGCTCTGGTGGGCACACCATTCACGTTTTGTAGCTTCCATTGAAGGCCCACTATTCTGGACCAGTTTGGAGATGCGGTGGCAAGGGGCCTGGGTAGATGATCTAGCCACAGAAGGACGTGAGTGAGCATTTTGGAACCTTCACTGCGGTCATTTCGTGCACCTCTTAACCACTGTTTTGTGCTCCAAAGCTCTCCTTGTAGCCGGCTCACCACTTTCTCTAAGTCTTTCCGAGACCGGCATTCCCTCTTCATGTGCCTATCCTTCCCACAATTATGGCAAAATATGTCTGCTGAAGTTTGGGGTGACTGAGGCATCACATTGGGGGCTGCGGCATTGGTACTATCAATAGAAAACCTTGGTGTCACCTCAGCCAGCGATGGGTTGGACATTTGGAGAATTCTCTTCAGTTCCCCCACTTCCATAGTCAAGATATCAAGCTTTGAGCTACTGTCAGCAGGAGATGTCTGGGGCACCCCCACCACCATAGCGGATGCAGTCGAGTAAGAGTTGGGGCCTGTACTCGTAGGAGGGGCCTTCATAAAGAGACTATTTATTGCTTCCCTGAACTCCCTCAGCAGTTCATCCCATGGCAGAACATCGGTAGCCATCCCTCTCTGGCTGGGCCTCCCTTGGCTGACATTTGGGTCTCGGGTTCTGTCATGTGATTTTGGTGATTCCAGACCATTAGCGTCTGACCCCACACCTGGAGCAGGGGATATAGCAGCTACTAAAATTAAAAACAGAATACCAGTGCACAAACCCCCCCCCCCAAACATGGTACATTTTAATATTTAAACAATTACATGGCCACTAGCTCTACTTACTTTAAACTTCATGTAAAGAAGGGGGTCCTCTTAGTTTTCAGATTGGAATTCCAAAGTGAGCAAGCTATACCACCTCTTCACGATGGGACCCTTTCAGTATAGTCCCTACACTAGCTTAATAGCTCTGAAATGCCTGCAGTGGCTACTCACAAATATAGAGTGCTGCCTGAAATGGCCTACAATACATGGCCCTAATGGCTCCTTAAATAAGGTACTTCCACCCAAGAACATTTACAGGTGGTGGAAGGAGCATGTTGTAAGGGTGCCACATCTTCCCTAAATCAACATGCTCAACTCTGCATTGCCCAAAATGTAATTCACATTTCTGCTAGGGGTGCTACTGGGTTGTGGTAAAAACAACAGTTAAAACAGAATACTAGTGCACAACCACCGCCCCCCCAAACATGGTACATTTTAATATTTAAAGAATTACATGGCCACTGGCTCTACGTACTTTAAACTTCATGGCCCGGATAGTCAAAAGGGTTGCGCCATGCGCAACAGGGTTCGATCAGCGCCAAGTCTGAAAATGCGCCATTCCAGCGATATTCAGCGGGATGCAGTTGCGCCACTGAGAAACATACTGAGCAACAGCGCCAATGCAAATGAAGGCATGTACAGCAGAGGATAGATCCATGCATAAAGAGCACAATGCGATATTCGCAAACTTGCGCCTTGGTGGATTCAGCCAGAGAGTTACGCTACGGCGGAATGAGCCAAAATAAAAGGCTCAAGGATGAGGCACAAGAACTCGACAGGGAATGCTCATGAGGCAGCAACAGGTAGCAGGCCACAGCAGCAACCAGTGCAGGCCAGGGAGTAGGCAGGACAGAATAGTGGCAGCCCGAAGGCATGGGCCACAGAGTCTGGAGGCCAGTGGGTGTACGGTGCAGTGGAGGTAGCAGTCAGGACAGCGGAGAACAGAACAACAACAGCTGGGGGGACACAAGCCAGGAGATGACAGTGCCACCTTCCACATGGAAGCTGTAGTGAGGGGTGAGAAGGCATGCTGCAGGGGGCGTGGCCATGGAAGGGCCCGTCAGCGGTATACCCCAACAGGCAGTACGTGCCCACATCAGCTTTGAGCTGTATACGGATGTCGGGATTGTGGGCCGGTACTGCCTGAACAGGGCAATACTGAGGCGGCTCTGTGAGCTGTGCAGTGATGTGATGCAGGCACCCTCACGATGGAGTCACGCACTGTCAGTGGAGACAAAGGTAACAGCCTGCATGTGCTTGCTCACCACGGGTACCTTCCAGAGGCCAACAGGGGACACCACAGGCATAACACAGTCGGCCACGTCACGCATCGTCACCCAATTCCTCAGCACACTGCTGCCACACGCTGCGGAGTACATCCATTTCCCCAGCACCACGGCAGGTGTACAGCAAACATACAGAGGTTCCACAGGGTAGCACGTGTGCCAGGCATGCTAGGGCGATAGACTGCACCCATGTGGCTATTCGCATGCCACCTGGCCCCAATGGGGCCGCATATCATAACGGAGGGTACTCCAGTGTCAACTGCCAGGTGGTGTGTGATGCCACTAGGCGCATCATCAATGTCTGTGCCACACCTGGTGGAGCACATGATTCATTCATATGGTACCAGTCTGCACTGTGCCATTGATTCAAGAGTGGGGACATCCCCACAGGACACCTAGTGGGTGAGTATGCATGTAGGAGCGGCAAAGTTGGGGGACGGGTGGGCAAGCCACAGGTGCCATGGGGGTGGCACAAAGGGCTAGGGACAATATGGACCTGAACATGACACTAACCTACACTATCTCCACACAGGTGACAGTGGATACCCACTCCGTCCCTGGCTGCTCACACCCTACCGGTGCCCCACGACCCCATCGCAGCAACGCTTCAATGAGGCACATGCCGCCACATGCAACATCATCGAGCGGGTGTTTGGGATGCTGAAGGCACGCTTCCAATGCCTAGACACCTCCGGCGGTGCCCTACAGTACAGCCCCTCAAAGGCCTGTGGGATATTCCTGGCCTGTTGTATCCTGCACAACATGGCCAAAGACTGTGGGATAGCCATACAGGTCGAGGAGGACAGCGATAAGGGCGCGGTGATGAGCGAGGGAATGAGCAGCCCCCGCAGACGGCGTGACCCCGGCTGATCCGGCAGGCCCAACTGCACGGGACACCATCACAGAGGAGCATTTCACACAACACAGGTAAGTCATGGGGCCATGTGCAACCAACACTGTCTCAGCGCAACCCACATACACACAGGGTAACACACCAGGGGTGCATGACGGCAAAGGGGAGTGGAAGGGTACAGGCGCACAAACACACCATCGGGGGGTGAATAGTTACACGCTACATGGACACACACATATACACACACACACACACACCAGGCACACAGTGCACAGGGGCAGTTGCACAGCAGAGCAGGAACAGACATGTCAAACACACAGATCCACAGACCACCCCCACCACCTGTACTGTCCATGTACATGTGTCAGATGCTGGGCACCCTTGCACCTTGGTGTACAGTACAATGCAGGCATCATCATGCACACGCACCTGTGGACAGCAGTCGGGTGGGTGTGCAGGTGGTCCGTGTGTCGGCGTGTTGGGCAGGGCACCCACCGGTGCAGTGCCCAGCAAGACACACATTGCACACAGGGCAGCACCAGACAGGGCCCGCACTGGGAGACAGATCAGTCAGGTGGCACTGAGCCACGGCCACCACGGATGCATGGGCGGCCCCACGTGACCCAGCTGCACTGGCAGGCTGAGCATGGGCCACATGGGGTGGCACCGATGGACCACCAGGGGCCCCACTGCGCGAGCGCGACCTTGTCCGCACAGGGGTCTGCAGCATGCCGAACATACCTGCACCAGGGGTGCTCGGGATGCCCACAGCAGAACCCAGCGTCGACAGGCTGGGTGTCGCATGACACCGGGAACATGGAGTGGAGAGTGTACTGGGTGGGGTGCGTGGTACAGGGGCACCTGACTGGGTGCCCAGTGTGGCCACAACAGCGACCAATGCCTGGGTCAGCCTGTCAATGGCTGCGGTCACATCCATCCGCATTTGGACCATCTCTGCCAGGATCATTGCATTGTCCCTGCTGTGCTGCTCCACAGCCACACACAGTGCCTCCACGGACGTTGCAACCCACATCTGCTGCTGTACTGATGCCCGCAGCAGGTGGGTGTGCTCATCAAACGGGTCGTCTGCCAAATCGGCAACCTGTCCCCCAGGGGATGGAAGGGCCTGATGCTCAACACCCCTTGAGGGTGGGCGCTGTTCACCAGGACCAGGTATGGGCATGTCAACAGGCGGTGTGCATACGCCACCGCTGAACCCTGTACCCCCAGATCTGGTGGGTGACTGCCGCTGCTGTCCCTCCGCCTGCTGTGCCCAAGGGACCAGTCCTTCCAATGCTGTGTCCGCAACAGTGCCAGGGACCTGCACAGCCACCAGTGCTGCCCCACCGGTGCTGACAGGCACAGCCTGGGTCTGTGCTGGCGTGCTGGCACACACGTTGGAACCCTCTAGGTCCATGGGCATGGGCTGTCCTGCTGTGTCCATTCTGTGACACACCGTGTCACTGCCCATAGCGGCCATTGCATCATCAATGGTGTAGGTTCATGCCACAGCCTCAGCCACAGCGTGCTGGCATGCTTGCATGCCAGACCGCTGGGACACAGGAAGGGCACCCCCACACCTGACTCACCAACATCGGAGATGGCAGCCAGGCATGCACACTGGTGCAAATGCACGCCGGCTACCAGCAGAGGTGGATGGACCCTCCTCCAACTCTGGCTGCACGTCCACAGTGCACGGGCCCACCACCACTGTCCCCTGCAGGCGCACAGGATCTGTAACAGAAAGTGAGAACATGTTAGTGCATGGGATCAACCTTCCCCCCACCCCCACCATGTCATACCGTGCAGTGATGGGCTTCCACCTGTCTGGAAGCCACCGCCTGGAACGCCCTCGATGGCACTGCACTGCATGGATGCAGCAAGACGGTCCTCCGCCGGGGTCAGCTGCGCCACCTCTGGCTGGCCCCGCCTGTGGCAGTACGTGCCGCCCTGATTGCTGCCACCTTCTCCTTAACCCGTCTCCTGTCTGTCCCCTTCCTTCTTACATTCCTGCACGGAGCGCTGGTGGCTTCCGCGGCAGGTTCACGGCAAGTGAGCTACCCCTCCCATGCAGCAGCACGGGCCAGAGGGGTGCCCCACCGTCCACTGAGTAGTGGCTCCTCATCCAGGTAGGCCTCATAGAGTGCCTCTGTTTCAGCCTTTGTGAAGTTGGGCCTCTTCTTCCGCCCACCATCTTCCTCCTCACCCAGTCCTTGCTCGGCCATGGCACAGTCTGTATGGGTGGAAGAGGACACCTGTGACCGTGCAGTTCACAGCATTTTCCCATGACCATAGTCCATAACATCACACAGCATGCAACCCACCTATCACCTGTAGTAACTGAATATGGCCACTGCAGATCACAGTCGCACATTTATAGTGCAATGCATGCATATTAGGAGTGGAGCAACTTTAATGGGATGCAAATCGCGCCGCTGCGCCTTTGAATGGCTGATCAGCTGATTTGCATATGATGGCTGAATATCGCGCTGTTGTGCCTTGAGCAATACGGTTGGGCCAGCTGAGCCTATGGTGCAGTTCTGTGACTGCGTAGTACACAGCACCGCGCATGCCCAGGTACCTTATGCAGGTGTCTGCCTGCGCTGATTACGTGCTGTGCACGGTCAGTTATTCATGACATGGCCACCATTGTGCCAGTGGCGCTACAGCGCTGGTCACCACATGGCGCTGTGGCACAACTGTGCAATAGTCCACTGTGGCACTGGCATGCAGGCGACCGCTCGTGCTGGACGTGTAGACATCCGATGGCGCTGTGCGTGGCCTTGCGCCAGAGACATGACCTTGTGCCAGACCTTTGCCCCCTTGGTGCTGTACGTCTGGCATGTGTGTAGCTCTATCGCGCTGTTTGGTAACAGCGCGATAGGGACCGACAGCACTGCCTGAACAGCGCGATAGGGACAGACGGGGTTGTATTGCACAACATTTCCATGTGGGTTTGCCGTGATGTGGAGCACCATATTGCCTACTATCAAGTTGCTAACATGGCACGCAGGAGAGCTCCCCAGTGGAATAGCTTGGAGGTGGCCAACCTAGTGGCCGTGGTTGAGCCTCATTATGGGCCACTGTTTGGGGGGAACCCCTAGACTTGGCCGCACGCAAGTGTGGCAGCAGGTGGCCACTGCACTGGAGCAGGTCACAGGGCGGCGCGGGACAGCAGAGCAGTGCAGGCACCGCTACAGTGACCTGCGCAGAAGGCAGAGCACTGCTGGCATGCCTCAGGTCCCGTGCCAGGAGGGGCATTGTGCCTAGGCCAGGTGGGTGACCCATCTATGCACCTGTATTGTCCGCAGGGGTGACTGTGTATTGGGGCCAGAGCATGGGGGAGGGTTGTTCCATGGTTGGCTGTGTCAGTGTTTGCAGGTGTGTGATGCATGGGTCTGGCTGTGTGGGCAGGCACACTTTTTGGTGCAGGGGCTGTCTGCGTTTGGATCTCACTAATGTGCTTCTCAACATTTGTTTCCCACAGGTGTGGAGGAGTGGAGGAGGGCCCAGGCTGAGTCGCACAGGGGTGCTGCAGGGGGTGGCCGGTGGAGGAGGTGGCGGTATGGGCCCACACAGCAGCAGCAGCAGCATCTGCAGCAGCAGCGGCTGGATGAGGGTGAGTGTCATTACATCATGGATGCTATTGTGTGCAATGGGGGGATAGGGCATGGCCACCATCCATGGACAACACTGCCATGCCCGTGACGTGTGACAGTCAGCACTGTCCAGTGGCACTGCGTGTCTGTGAGTGCGTCACTGGTGGTCCATGCATGCACTGGGCACATGGCTGTGGCAATACCTTCCCACCATGTAGACATGTCACTGCCTTGGTTGTGCTGTGCTGGGCATGGGGGTGTGTGTGTGTGTAGTGGCACACATGGCTGTTGCTGCCTGGTTGGACTTGGCCCATGCACGGTCACTGTGAGTGTGTGCAGTCCATCACAGGGGCAGGGCACTTGGCTGTATGCCATGCATACTGGGTGGGCTTCAGGGTTGTGTACAGTCCTAGCCATTGATTCTGTTCCCTTGCCCTAGGTGTACGGCTCCTGTGCAGGATAGGGCAGGCCATCCACTGCCTGATGGAGGTGTCGCAGGAGACACTCAGCATCCTCAGGGAGATGAATCAGAGGGGTGTGCGACGCCGGAGGAGGACACGGGGTCCAAGCCGTCCTGCAGATCTGCAGCCTGGGGGGCAGTAGCTGCCCCACATCTACACCCTTTACCCTTCCCTCACACCCTGCCTTCCCTCACCAAGTTCTTCACCCCTACCCCACACCCACCCCTACCTTGTACCTGTACCCCACCCCTGTATTGTATATACATGTAAATAGTGTTATTGTTGTTCCTGTTGTTGTTGTTCTTCTGTTTTTCATTGAATATATATATATCTATTTTGTTATGAATACTGTGGTGGTCTCTGATTTGCAGCTGGCTATAGGTGCTCAGTTGCAGTGGTGTGCATGGCATCTGGTGTGGTGTGGTCCTGGGATTGTGTGTGTGTGTCTGCGTGGGGGTGTCCCTGGTGTGGTGGTGGCTGTCAGCCGGTCTGGCCATGTGCTGCCCCACTCCACTGTGGGCTCCTGGTGGGTCTGGCTTGTATGGTTATGTGGTACACATGGTTGCATTGTGCCAGGTGGGGGGGCATGGTGGTTCCGGCAGTGCCAGTCACACTCACTGCTCATGGGTGGTGTCTTGGGGTTCCAGAGCATAGTGTGCTGTGCACAGTGGGGGCTGTGGTACACCTGGGTTGTCCGGCCCCTTTGTGTGGCAGTATTTGCTTGCCAGTGGGTGTGCTGGGGTGCCGTGGCCCTGCTGTGCTTTGTAGGCTTGTCCCCATGGGCCAGTGGATTTTCCGTCCCTCCACTGGTGATGCTGTGCTTCGGGTGTGTGTGTGTGTTTTTAGTTCTACACTGTGTTCCTGTGCCCGTCTGTGGCATGGGTGGTGGGCCCCTGCCTACCTTCCTGGTTGTGCAGTTCCATTGCTCTGCTGCTGGGGGGGCTCCCTGCTTGTGCTATGGCGCATCTCAACTGCTCAGCTGGGCTGGCCTTGTTGCGCTATGGCGCGACATATGTGCTCAGCTTCCCCTACCTGGTTGCGCTATGGCGCAGGTTGTGCGATATTCAGACATTGGCTGGTTGCGCAATTTGACTTGCTCCACATTTGAATATCTCGTCTGTTGCGCATGAGCGCAATTGACTTGTGCTTGCTCCTGCTGTTGCGCACATTTTGGGCGCAGTTTGAATATCTGAGCCCTTGTAAAGAAGGGGTCCTCTTAGTTTTCAGATTGGAATTCCAAAATGAGCAAGCTATACCACCACTGTTTTTGGTGATATAGCAGCTACGACTGCACAGGGCTCTGAAAAACCTTCCTCCTCCTCAACTTCTTGTACCTCCTTCATCAACACATGGAAAGGCAAGGGACTAGATTTCCTTTCATGCAGTTGTAATTTGAGCAACATCCAGCTAGAGTGCCATGCAGAGCAGAGTATATGATCCAGTCTTACCCGGTCCACTTCACTAGAGGTCCAACCCCCCTTTCGAAAAATGCTTTGCAAGATTCCCTCTAATCGATCCATATAGGCAGATAACAATTTCCCGGCTGTTGTCTAACATCTTTAAGCTTCCATTTCAAGGCCTCAACACTAGTGGTGCCCCAAACACATTTTCAAGGGCAATTAGGTACTCTTGGGCTTTGGCGTCAGGGTCAGAGACCCTTAGGGAGAGAAAAGTATGTTGGGCGGGTCCCTGGAGGCTCTCCCCCAGGCGAGCCCTTTTTTCTGCCTCAGAGCATTGCCAGTCTTGTACCGCAAGGGTAGCAGAGTCTATCCAGGTTTCCAGATAGACCTCCCCATTTGGAGAAGGGCGGATGCCAGAGAATACTTTGAGCTTGCGGTAAGAGTCATGACTAATGGCAGGTACAAACATAGGGGCTAGCACTGGCACAGAAGGAGGGGCAATAACGGGCGCTGGGGTGGGAGAGGGTGTTGGGGGAGGAACGCCCCCAGGTGGCAATAATAGTTTCTTGAATCCTCCACAGTTTTCCCCTCCTCCAGCAACAATTTAGCAAATTTCTCCTCAAAAGTTTCAGATAGTGGAGGGGGGGGTCATCCCCCCCGGGTCTTTACTGTCCTTAGTTATCACTCTCCAGGCAGTGAGGGCTCCCTCTGAGATAACAGTCTGTGGCACTTTGGAGCTATCTATGGGGTCCTTATACTCTACTAGGGCCATGAAAGTGTGGGTGAGCAAATCAGCATGTCGACCCATCATCACAGGGTTTTGTAAACCTTCCACCTTGGAAAGTACTCCCTGTACAGTGTCCGCATTGATACCCAGGGGGATGTCCAGGATAAGCATAGCATTTGAGGGTCTCTCCTCCCAGTACACACTCCACTAACTGGCGCACAGCCACTTCTGTCGGGTATCCATTTATTTTTAACAGTAATTTTTAAATGTGGCCACTGGGATGCTAATCCCGGCAGTGCCTCAAGATGTAACCCCAGGTGGCGCTATCCCAAGGGCTACTACCCTTGCCTGCTTGACTACTGACAGGTTGAGAGGCCTAGATGCTATGGCGGGTGCCTCCACCCAAAGGTCAGGGTTTGTAGTGGTTAGACTAGCTTGATTACAGCCCTCTGGGACACCGTGACCCCCTTTGGTTCCCTCTAGTGGCTCACACAGTACCCAGGAGTTACAGCCCCAATACCCCACGTATACACACTGTTCACTCATAAAGCACCACTTACCCTCGAGACTGATTCTGCAGCACATCTCTGAGGACTCCCTGTAAAATAAGGTTAAACAACATACACAGCGAAATACAATACTGTTTCCATAAGTACCAACACCACAGACAGTATATAGTATAACAACAACAAATCTGATTTATTTAAGGGACAGTAACACGGGAGGGGAAATCAGGTTAATTGGCATTAAATCACAGTACTGTTCACATACAGGGGTCTGAAAAGTTACACTCTGGGTACCCAGGTTGCGAGGCTAGCAGGTCCGTTGCCGGGTTGGCTGGCAGGTGCAGATGGATAGGGCCCTGTAGAAGGAAAATACATGCACAACACCTAATTGTAATCTGGAGTCGATGGCTCAGTCCATGAAGCAGTGAAACAACAAGAATTAGATGACACACTTGTGATTGAAAACAGGCTGCAGGGAATACCCTGATTTGTACTCACAATACCCAAGCTGAGAACCGGATGGTGGATGTTCTCTGGATTGTCAGAAACAACAGGGCATGGAGACAAGGTCCTGTGAATGGACCCCACTGCAGTTTATAGCAAACGGATTTAGTCCGAGACAAGCTGGGGTTTGCTTCCAGCTTCAACACACAGCACAGCGGATTGGAAATAGCAGACTCACATGCACTCACACATTCAAATGTAAAGGAAAGTACTATACCAGGCAGGCTGCTCCTCGATCCCAATCGCACTTAACTGCAAAATACCCGTGAGCACACACAGCAGCTTCAGTTCCTGACAAACCAAGCGCGATTCAGCAATTTCTTCAGTCTTCTACAGGGTGAGCCTGGTTTCCACACTTCTAGTGCTTCTTTCTCCTCACAACTCAGATTCAGTCCAAACTGGCACTCTCAAAGGCTGCAGACCGAAACTCAGGGCCTCACATGCACTTCTCGCGTAAAACTATACACCGTAGAAGCACAGAGCTCCTTCTCTCTTCACAGTCACAACTGATCTAATCTTTCCAGTCACAGAGCAGGGAATTTCCTTTAGCTCCACACCATTCTGTTGCCTGGTTCGGCTGTCACTCACAATAAGACTCCCTCTGTTGATGGAAAAAGGCGCCAAAGTTAAAACTACATTTCCCAGACTCACTGCCCATACAATCCCCTTGTGGCTGGCTCAACATTGAGAGTCCAAGTTCCGATTCGTCCACAGGCTCCATTTTAGGGTCTCCCTATCATCCTGATTGGTCCAAGTCAGCTATTCAGGACCAAAATGAAAAACTACACTGAAACAGTTTGTGAGATGAAGATGGGTTAGACAAACTACATTTTCTCAGTCACTCTGAATGATTTCTGGAAAACAGTTATATCTTTCAACAAGGCTCCCTCTGCACATGTAACAACGGCAGAAATGGAGCGAATTGACAGCAGCCCAGGCGGGATTCGGGCATTAGAACACACAGTCCCCCCATACAAACTTATTAAGTCTGCAAGCAGACAGCTCTTAAAGAGACAGTATGTGGAGGCTCAAATAGCACTCACTTGGAACCACATTTAAACAGCTCAGACGCCGAACACCGCCCAGACTTGAAGCATTCAGGCAAGCTCCTGGAAGACTTTTGGGAACCCCCATTTGCAGGGGGGTTACATATGTATGTAAGTTTTATGTATCTAAGTTTTTCCCCTGCACCCTTCCCCCAAGATGCACTGTGAGATAAGCAACTTGTTGTTCAGTGTGCCTTTCCTGGTGAAACTTTTCAATAAATAAATAAGTATGTTTTGATATTTTAACAGGCTATGGTATATTATCTATGGGGTCTGTATACGATGTGGTGGATTGCCTATGCAGCACATATATGTGGCATGTAGGAAACCCTATGTTGGAATGCCATGCACTGGGGGTCCAGAGGACCCACAGCAGCATTCACATAAAGGGCATGCACCCCTTCCACACAGGATCCCCCTGGCATTTGCGTAGCTATGCACACTTACGATCTGGGGGTGTGCCCGCACTCAATGTCATTCACAAAGGTGCAGAGTGTCAGCTGAGGTGGTCACTGGATATAGCAGCAGGGACCCTGCTGTCTCCATTGTGCAGCCCCACCTAGATTTCACACACCGGCTGCAGTGGGACCAACCCACCCACCATGCCTCCTTAGCTCTTTGGGCAGACAGGGAGGGTTGGAAACAGCCATTTGGGAACTCACCTGTAAACTCCAAATTTGACAGTTCTGTGCCATCCCACAATCCCCTGCTCTGCACAGAGCAGGGGATCCACTAAGGGACCAGCATGGGCATCTGACTGGATGCCCTTCTCTTCTGATCCAACCCCTTGTAGCTGTGCACGTGAAGGGTGGGTCTGTGGAAATGTACACGCTGGTGGCCAGTGTTTGTGCAAGCTGGACACCATGCTCCTGTCCAGGGGTGCGGAGCTACATGAGTACCCAGCCAATCATTAGTGCACAGCCCCTACATTTGTGTCATAGATAGAAACCCTCATATAGAAATGCAAAATTGCACCTCTCATTAATGGCTGGATGGGCAATAATATTAAAGCAGGTAAGGGGGTGCAACAAGGGTGCCCACTAAGCCCCTTATTGTATATTTTTTACTAGACCCCTTTATTAAGAAAATACAGGAAAATCATTTGATATATGGAGCCAAAGCCCACCAGGAGAGGATGCAGCAAAAATAATTGCCTCTGCAGATGATATATACGTATGCCTACAGGATGAAACCGCTGTTCCTGAACTAGTCCAAACCATAGCACAATTTGAAACCATCTTGGAGGCAAAATTAAATATAATAATACATGAAGTGGTGTATTTAATAAGATTTTACATACACCTGAGGTGTTGGATGCTACATAAACCCCAAGAGTGAAGCTCGAGGGATTTTATTTAAGCATCAACACCAGTATTAATGTAAATCTCAAGTTAACACACACCACCCAGTGTTTATTTTATGTAATTGCTAGGTATCATTTTTTTGCCACAGCAGTTCTATAAAATAAAAGACATTCTCTACAGTTGCTGTTTGCTCCAGTTTCAGAGTGGTCCGTAGTCGAAGTGGCTGATGAAAGGAAACGCTTCCCTTTGGTTTTTTTTTTATTTTTAGGCAGCTCCGCTTAAAAGAATTCTTTTCCCCAGTTACTTTTTTTTTAGTTAACTTACCACCGACTCCTAGTGGCAATGTGATAAGTGCTGAGGAGAAAGGGCTGGTATGAAGAAGGACAGAGTGAGGCTCGCACAAGCGCAGAAAGGAAACTGGTAGAAGTTCGCTGTTATAACCTACAGGTTATAACAGCCAGTTATAATCAGGTTCCCTTAGGGAAAAAATTATACCCAGTTATTATATTATAATAATATAAGCCAGGGAATTCAGATATTCAGCACAAGGAGGGCAAGCTTTGTGGCACATGTAGCCAACATACGTATTTCAGCAGAGCCTCTGAGAATCCATGGGATACCTTTTGGTACTGATAATGACATGTTATACAACTCTCTCTTTACAGGATATACAGAAAAAAATTAATATTTCCCCTAGATTCTCATTCACCCTCCTCCAGATCCGTCACTGTGTGCTAGCATTTCTGGGACCTCTCCCATGGTCAGACAAGGCTGGTCTACAGTTCTCTTCACTGCTCAAGTTAGCCAAGAAACCAAAACCAATATCTAAGCTGTACCTTGACCTAAATTCTCGACCTGGGAATAATCCATCCCCGGTGGCCTTTTAGTAGAAAAATGCCTTATCTATAAATACGCCTGACGGCTCATGGAGGTCAATTTGGTCTGATCTATACTCCCTTATTAAACAGGACCATCTAAGGTTGATTCAATTTAATATTCTCCATAACATCTATTATACCCCCAGCAAGCTATACAGAATGGGCAAATGTTCTACTCCTGTTTGCCAAAGCTGTGAGGAGGGTGACGCCACTCTCCATCACAAACTTTGGACCTGCACTAAAATTCGCAACTTCTGGGATCTCATCAAGAACCAAATTTCGACCTACCTAAGTCTTACCCCTTTTTTTCTCAGGATACTTGCCTTTTAGGTCTGTACTCCTCTATCCCCACAGTCAACCAAAAAATTCAATTGGCTAGTGTCTCCTCCGTCAATAAATTACTAATACTGAGACACTGGAAAGAGTATTGGACGTCTTCCTTTGGAGAATGGTGGTCAGAATTTCTCACTGCTCGAAGTGCAGAACGGAGTATAGCTAGAGCTACACACTCCTAGAAGAAATTTCACTCCTGTTGGTCACCTGTTTTTTCAATACTTAAAGACACATTTGGCTGCTGACCTCTCTCTACTTTTCACTTCCTAATCATGTTCTTTCATTATAGATCTATCTCTCCCCATCTAGAAACACCTGTAAGAAATAAGACGACTAACTTTTTTTCTTTAAGATACACCTGTTTTGTCTAGGGAGCTGAGCTTATGCTGGGATATGGGGAGGGAGGCGCACTGGGGAGGGGAGGGTGGGAAGGTTTTTGTAACCCCTAGGTGCTATCCCAAGGACTACAACCCCTGCCTGCTTGGCTAGTAGCTGGTTAAGGGGCCTGAGTTCTGAAACGGGTGCCGCCACCCGAAGATCAGGGTTGGTAGTGGTCAAGCTAACCTGGGCATAGCCCTCCGGGACACTGTAACCCCCCTCTTTCCCCTCTAGTGGCCTGAACACTGTACAATAATCACTTTCACAATACCCCTGGTACACCACACAAGTACCCACACTGTTTGCACTTACCACCAGGGCTGGTTCCTCTGGCTCAACCCTGGGGACCCACTGTAAAACAAGGTTATGTACAGCAAATAGCAACAGTACAGTACTTTGAGCACATACTGGAACCACAGTCAGATTACATGCAGAAAAAGTTAGATCTGATTTATTCAGGGGACTTGAACAAGGGAGGGGCAAAATCAGGTTAATTAGCTTAAAGGTTATATCAATCAAGCAGTTATGCATGCGCTTTGAGTCCCCCCACACAGTCCACCTCTGGGTACCCGGGTGGAGAAGAGATGGGCTAGCCAGGACCGTTGCCCGGGGTTGCAACAGGTTGGGGCCCTGTGATGGAAAACACAACATGCACAGTACACAATATTTGTAATCCAGAGCCAGAAAGCTCAGTTCATAAAGGAAACGAAACAACAAGACAATCAGATGACACACTCAGATTAAGATGTTGTTGCAGGGAGCTACCCTGGTATTTACTCACGATACCCAAGACTGGACACAGGCTGGATGAAAATCAAGACTGCAGGTGGTTGATCTGGAATGCCAGGAAAAGCAGGGCCCACATGAGTTGCAGAGGTGTCGTTCCTGTTCAAGCGTGGAGCAGGGGGCTGATCCACAGGCAGGTCTCTCGTTGATGGCTTCTCTGTGCAATGGGTAGTCTGGCTGGGCCAGTCTGGCAAGGCCCAGACCGCATGGAGACAAATTCAGATGCAGTCCATTTTGGGCTGGATACAGCTTCCAGCAAGTAGAACACAGTTCACACAGTGGGGGACTAACTCAAGACCCACTAGCAGCTCATAGCACATTTACATGTAGGGGACTTCTACTGTACCAGGCAAAGCACTCCCCGGTCACAGTCGTAAAGTTTCTGCACACACTGGGAGCTTGGGGTGCTGGAACTCCTGACAGGTCGATCGCATTCAGCAAAATCTTCGGTCTTCTTCAGGTTGAGCCTGGCCCACTTCAGTAGCTTACTTTAGTCACACAAACTTGGATTTAGTCCAAAATAATTCTCTTCTCTCCCTCTCAGGAGCCGCAGACACCAACATGCAGGCCAAAAAACTTGGCCTTTTAGAGTTCTCCCATGCAAATCCACTCAGGATTGCTGCTCAGAATCACTTCAGCTCCTTCTTGTTCAGCTTCCAGCTTGGTTCTAACTGAAAACTGCAAGCAGCCTGGGACTTCCCCAAGATCCAAAAGATTTGGTTGGCTGATTTGGCTGTCAGTCAAAGCAAGAGCTCCCCCTTCAGTTGCAAAAAAGGCACAAAAAGTTCAAACTACAGTTCCTACAGATTTTGAATTCAGACAGCTCCTGTAGTCCGGCTACATTTTAGGTCCCACCAGTACTGATTGGTCCAATTTGCACTCCAGGACCAAGATAGTGGAGACAAACAAAATAGTCCTTGCTACAAAGAAAGCAGGTTAGACAAACTACATTATCATTATCACTCTAAATGACTTTCAGTAAATAGTTACATCTTTCAACAGAGCTCCCGCTCAGATTACTTAAGCTGCAATTAGGCAGCTCTTAAAGAGACAGTACACAGAGGCTATATAAGCTCTGGTAATCACATTTAAACTGCTAAAACGCAGGACACCAGCCTGGCAGTGAGCATTTAGGTAAGCGCAAGGAAGGCTTTTTGGGAACCCCCATTTGTAGGGGGATTACATCTTTTTTTGATTTATTTTTGTCTTTTTTTGGTTTATTTTTGTTTATCCAATTATTTTTACTGTCTGTATATTACTGGTTTCAGTTGTTTTTGTGCATTAAAATTTGTTATAATAAAATAAAATAAATTGCAAAAAAAAAAAAAGATATGTTATACAACTGGGAATCTGTAATATCTGTGGCTAGTAACAAGGTTAACATTTGGAAGCCCAAGATCTAAACATAAAAGGATTTTTCTTTTACTAAAAACTCTGAATTTGCCCCCTTTTTTGCACGTGACAACTATTCCCATCGTGCTTTGCAACAGAGATGAAGATATATAGTACTTTGTTGTGGAGCAGTTGTCTGAACCCTCTTAAATGTGATTACACCTACTCAGATTATTCCAAAGGTAGTATCAGGATGATTAACCCCATCGTCTTTTTTTCATAGTATGTTTATAATTTGCAATATTTCCCCAGTACTATTGGACAGAACCAATTTATGGTATTCACTGGTGGCAGAATGGCTGCTCCCTTTAAAAGGAAAAATAGGATCAGGGATGTTTAAGAACACCACAAGCGTCCAGTAATATAAGGTTACCACTGAGCATGATGCTAGTATTTAAAACAAAATTCATCGATGGAAAGGCACAGCAATACTTGTAACTTCCCAAAGTAGAAAGGAACTATCTCACACTATATTAAACACCAGTTTTCAGCCCCTGCTACAGTTTCATCTTCTGCCCTGCAGGATAGGAAGATGAGGCTTTCCTATCATTAATGGATAAAAGAATTCCCATTCATAAAGTGTATGATGCTTGCTCATTCATTCATTTCAGTAGTCTCTTAAAAGTTGTTCTGCTGTAGTAGTGATGATGTTCACACTGCAGCAGAATGACTTTTCATTCTGCTGCAGTACAGACGTCATCGAACAATACAGCATTTCAGCTATGTTACACTTGTGCTACTGCCAGTAGCGCTGTACCCAGGCATGTGCTACTGTCAGTTAAAAAAAGAAAATAAGAGCAGCAAAAAGGAAAGAAACTACACAGCAGTCAGCTGTCAGAAAAAGTTTTTTTTTTTTTTGGTGGTTGGGTGGTGAGGGTACAGTTCGGGGGACAGAGGGCAGTTGTAGCATCGCTGTGATACAGTTGGACGGGTGGTGGAGAGTGGAGTGCTGAACTGAAGAACTGTGTGAGTAACTGCGGTTGTCACTTATCTATTTCAGGCAGCATGAATTTCCCTTACCATACACTGTATAAAATAGTGTCTGGGCATCCCCATATACAACAAGGATGCTTTTCATCTTGTGGTTACCATGATGACAGAGGGGAGCATCTCTAGCTTCACTCTTGAGGTCCTCATCATCATGGTAGCTACGGTGGAAGACTAGCCTTGTTGTGTATGAGCTCCATACACTGTTCTGTAAATGTGGGATGCTAATTGGCTGTCCTGCCATGGCAAACATGGTGTAAGAAATTCCTGAAACACAAGGCTCTTAAAGAACATAAATGTGTTAGGCCCACTTAAATTTTGGAACTAGAAATGCAGGAGCATTTTTTCCTTAGTATACCAATCTACACTAACTTTCTTGGACTCTTGCTTATGGAAGTAGAGAGACAAGAATATTTATCCCATTGATTATGAAATGGTGGCATTGGGATGATTCCCAGGTAGGCTACATACGTATCATAGCGGCACCTTACGTCTAATTTTCACAGTGTGCAAGTATTATCTCTGGCAAGTCAAATGTTCTTCCACATTACAGCAAAAAACATCACAGGCCACTGACATTGTCTTAACAGTGAAAACAGCATTACAAAAATATATCATCTTGAAAGAAACACCCTAATGTCACAACAATCTGGGCATCTCTGGAGGCACTGTACATGGATGACTAACCCAAAATTTAATAGATGACTGCTGAGATCATTTGATTATCTTTTTTCCTTTTGCTTCTGATGTATTTTAGTATATTTCCATGTGTTTAAAACTTAGTACAGTAGAAAGCATAATGGGGTAAATGAGATTAAACATTTTTCCTTGCTTTTTTTTTTCTCTTCATTGGTATAGGGATATTTTGAATTGATGCACCTCTTTTTCTTGTTTTGCTGTGTAACTTAGCAGGATGAATTTGTAAAAAGTTCCCCATCTCTTCTTCAATACATGCCATGGGATATTTAACTTCCACCTGGACAGTGACCAGAGATGGGCAGAAGGGACCTTGGTTTAATGTGTCATCCGAAGGATGGCACTTCAACACTCTGACACCCTCTTATTAGACTAGATTGTCAGTTGTGGGTAATACCCCAAATATCTGGTGTGGGGCTAGAACCCACGATATTCCAATTTTCCAGCCCCAGAGGCAACGTGCTATCTACTGAGCCACAAACACCATCTAACATTGCTACCCACTGTCAACAGTTCACCTACCCTCCTTTTTTGTACAAAATGTATTTCTGACATGCTTAGATTTATAATCAGTATTGTCATACAAGAAAAAAGCTCACTCTACCTCACTACTGGTGATGATTCCATAAAACATTTGCACTCACTGTGACCAAAATGGAGCAGCTGCCTGCATACTGCCTCCAGGATCAGAATTTAAATCAGGGAGCTGCTTGTTTTGGTACACATTTGTTGAAGAACTAGTGCCATAAACATCCACCCATGAAAAGGGTTAAGCCAGTTCCAACATACTGAGCTAAGCTGGAATTAACTTCTGTGTGTCGATTTTTTGTTTAACAGCAGATACTAGTCGTCAGTTGAAGCTGGCACCGGGAAGTGGGTGGGGGGTCACACTTGAAGCGGGGGCCAATCAGACACCTCTGGGGCACTGTTTAGGAACTCCCTCCTAACGTGTCCAACACACGTTCATGTCCCAGCATGTGAGTAGAACAGCACACGAGAAGAGAGGAGCAGGTGTCATACTGTTGTCTTGGGCATTGGCAGGCACCTGCAGGAGGAAGCAGGGAAGGAGGCGGCTCTGCTCATCTAAACTAAAGTACTTGTTCACTTCTGTTGTTGCAATCACTGCTGGGAAGGGCAGAGTGTCAAAGGTAGGCCAAAACTGGAAATACATGCAACACCCTATCTAGGGCAGGAGTATAAAGGAATTTAAACAGGGTGCAGGAAACACTAAACACAACCTATTTAGTCAGGTAGCAAGGGAAGGAAGGCGAAAGTGCTGCTACCACAATAGGAAAAAGTAGAAAGGTAAAGGATAAAGAAGGAGGAAAACTCTTTAAACAAGAGGAAACTAACTGTTGAGAGTGGCAAAAGGAAAACATGATCTGGGGTAAAGGTACAAAGGAGCAAAGTAAACAAAAAAAGGAAAACTGAAAACACCCTATTAGGGTAAGGGTACAAAAGTATTCCCAGGTGACACAAGGAGAGTAGGAAGTGGGAATGCTGGGAGTCATGCAGTGCAGTGGCTGTGGGGCAGCAGTTTTTAGTGAGACCTGGAGATTGCAGTGCTTCCCCATCTGCACACATCTCTCTGGGTTGACGGAGGAGGTCGCTAGACTCCAGGTCGAGTTGGCTAGGATTTGTGGGACTCTTCCCACCCAGGGGCCACCAAGTCTGCCACCGTTACCTCACAGGATGCTAGGGAAGAAGAATGGCTGGGCTGTGGTGGGCTCAGGAAGGGTGGGAGTGGTGGGTCAGAAGTACATTCCTCAGCCGGTACCACAACATTATTACTACGCTGCTCTGGCTGGGAGAGACTGCCGAGAGGAGGCACCCATGGTAGTGATGAAGGAGGATGTGGGGGTCCTCTGTAGTGAAGACCCCAGGGAGAACACAGATATAAGCTATTTGGATGACCTCCTATTGCATATTGAGGACCCCCTTGCCTGGATCCCCGCTGCGCTGACCGAAATTCAACTCTTCTCCATAATCTCCAGGTATACATTTAATTTAGGTAAAACTAAGATTATGCCTTTAAATACTTCAGTTAGTAAACAGGATACTATAAATGTGGGATTATCGTGGGAACCTAGAATACTTACTTACTTAGGGTGTGACTTTCTCGGTTTCCCTCTGATTTAGTCAAAGAGAATCTCCTCCCCTTTTGCAAACCATTAAACTGGACTTGCAGTAGTGGACAGCTTTACCACTCTCTCTTTGGAGGCATGTGTTATGAAAATGAATCTTTTACCACGCATATTGTACCCCCAGGAATATTATGTATTTTTCTTTTTAAGTCTTGGTCCTCTTGTTTGTAGTGTATGGTTAATGATTTTTTATGGAGAGGTAGAGCTGTTCACTGCTCTTAGATTAAACTGATGATTCCAAAGCATTTAGGGGTTTACACCTTCCTAATTTTTCTTATATTACTATGCCCTTCACAGTAGTAAATTTCTTCAATGGGGGCACTCATGGACTGCCTAGCCTGAAGTTACACTATCCAATTTGGTTAGATATTGAGCGGGAGCTATGTAAAAGAACGGATCTACAACTTAACAGCATACTGTACTGAAGCCATCTCGATTGCCACCATCGCTTAAAATGACACCAGTTTTTCATCCCTCAGCACCCTCTGCCAGTTCAGTATTTACCTGGGGATGGACTGGACAAAGGACCTTTCCCAGCCAAGATTAAGTAATCCTAACATTCAGATTGCCTGTTGTCTGATCTCAATTACCTTTTGCCCCCAGCTGCATGACATTACTATTGTCGTCCTTTTGGAGGGGGACAAATTCATCATGTTTAATACCCTCTATGAACATCTTCATCTACTCCCATCTCACATTTTAAATATCTTCAGTTGACCTGGGCCATTTCTTCCTATCGGCCCCAGACTGTGGTCTAGAAGGAGAGCACACATATTAAGCTTTTCTTGTCTCTTGCAGAACAGCCCCATTCTGTGTCCAGGCTTTATGGGCTCTTTCAATCACTGGACCCTGCGAGCCCTTCGGGGACATGCTTTTTTTGGCAGCAGGCCTTGGGTCTCCAGTGTGATTTTAAGATGTGGCAGACCTTCTGGCAGAATATGCATAAGTACATAAAACAGGATTTTTATCGCCAAATTCAATATCAGATTCTTCACAATCTTGCTTCTCCAGTATGCTCCCAGTGTGATCTCGCTAAAGGTCATCTCAAACATATACTCTGGGATTGCATTAAAGTGATTCCTTTCTGGAATACTATTAAGAGTTCTCTAGACCTCTTCTGGGCCTTGAAAATGTTTTCATTCTGGATATTTGTTTGGTTGGCCTTACTCCTCTAGTCTTTTGGTCCTCATAAAGCTCACATGGCTCTGATATCAATTACAGACAAACTAATTATTTTAGCCATTGGATGGAGAATGCCATCCCATCGTACAGAGAATGGCAGCAGGAAATACTGCAGGCACTAATGGCAGAGAAACAAATTGCCTCTCTATGTCACCGTTCTGAGCATTTTAGTAGCAGTTGAGAATCACTTTACGCTTTACTCTCGACCTCAGCGAGGTCCTAATTTGAGGTCGTACTGTTTCTGAATTATACATTTTTTTGTTGTTGTTGTTTTTATTTCTTCTTGCTATCTTTCTTTGCTTCTTTTTGCTCCCATCTTTCCTTCTTTTTTTAGTAATTGGTCTTGCTGTGCTCGGGGGGGGGTAGCTAGCGGGACTGTATGATAGTTTTATGGGAAGTTATATATTGTTATTGTTGATTGTAAAGTTTATTTTGAAAATCAATAAAGCATATTATTAAATTAAAAAAAAAGACCCCAGGGAGGGTAGCAGAGGACCCCAGAGGAAGAGGAAGCAACTTCTGGTGGGGGATTCAATTGTGGGGGGATAGAGTTGAGAATAGGAAGGGGGGAGAGGGAGGTTAGGTGTCTATGCAATGCTATGGGCTGGAGGGATGGGAACCAGATTCTGAGGATCACTAGGGCAACAGGGCAGGAGGGAGAGCTGGATGTTAGTGCCCACCTTGGGACTAATGACCTGGCTAGGGATAGGGCTGGGATAGCACAGAGTTTAGGGAGCTGGGAGGGGTCTCAGACAGGTAGCACATTCAGTGGCAATCGAAGAGGTGCTGCTTGTCTACAACAGGAGGGAAGAGAGATCTCCACACAGAGCTTCAACTCATGGTTGAAGGAATGTTACAGAGAGGAGAAGAGGATTGGCTACAATATCTCCCTTTTTCTGCCATTCTAAGGATGCCTTCTATCATTTCCTTATTCCCTCCCCTGAGATGGGGGTCTGTATACAACCCCTATGTGGATTGTGGTGCCATTTTCTGTCTCCAGAGTGCCTCATCTGCTCCCTGTTTATTCTTTAGTTCTGTTGCTTTGATCCTTCCTTTACACAGAGCTACTCCTCCTCCTCTTTACCCTCCCTGTCCTTCCTGTAGATTGTGTACCCTGGTATGTTGACATCCCAGTCATGGTTCTCTGTGTACCATGTTTTGTGACTGCCACAATATCCAGGCAACCTCTTCCATCAAGGTCACTAGTTCAGGAGCTTGTTACACAGACTACGGGCATTGGTACTCATCACCCTCCACTTTTTGATGGCCTTACCTTTTAGCCCCATCCCTGTCCTTACTGCCTTGGCCTTTTTACATTTACCTCTGTCCTGCTCCCTAATGACTTCCCTACCTTGGTGTTTACCTCACTAATTATCGTGTTTTTTGTGGAGGCTGGGATTTCTCTGCCCCTTTCAGTGCCTCCCCTTGCCAGCGAAGCATTTAAACCTCTCACCTAGGATCCTGATTCCCTGAAGAGTTGCAGACCATCGCACCAGAATAGGTCTGCATCCCTCCATGTGCTCCCCAGTCCCCAATGAAGCCAAACCCTGAGCTCCACACCAGTTTTTCAACCATTTATTGAATTCCCTGGTGAGGAGTGCCCTAGCATCACCCTTTCCATAGACACGTAGCACCTCCGAGAGGGTTACCGTATGAGCTAGTTGTCTAAGGCCCCTCCCCAACTCTACAAACTCCTCTTGCACTGCTCTGATCCCATTCCTAGCCAGGTCAATGGTCCCTAGATAGACAATGACATCCAGCTCCCTCCCTCCCTTGTGCAGCTGCTCCCATGATCCTGAGGATTTGCTTCCTGTCCCTCCAAGCAGTGGCACCAGGCAGGCACTTTACCTCCCTCTCCCCTTCCTCCCCCACTTCTACCCCCCTAATGATTGAGTCCCCCATTAGGAGTTGTTTCCTTCCCCTGTTGGGTCCCATGCCACCCTCCTGTGGGTACCAAAATCTGCAATAGGGTGGATACTCCCAGGGGCGGGGGGTAGAAAGGGTGAGCAGAGACCCGAGAAAGCTCAAGGAGTAGTAAAGGGTATAGCAGCTGTATTTCAATGCAAAAAGGGCACCAGAAGCTCAGGGGCAGAGTATATGTGGGTGGAGGGCTAGACGACCACCAAACAGGAAAGAAACCTGTGGATAATCATATTTGATGACCTAAAGGTGTCCAGGCAGTGCAACAAGGCATTTTGAAGGCAGCTGGAATGCTGGGGTGCATAGGAGGGAATCACCAGCAGAAAGAGGGTGGTGGTGTTGCCTCTGTATAGATTGCTGGTAAGACCCCACCTACAGTACAGTGTCCAGTTCTGGAGACCACATCTCCGGAAGGACACAGACAGAGTGGAGGCAGTCCAGAGCAGGGCAACTAAAATGGTGCAGGGTCTGCATTAAAAGTCTCTGAGGAGAGACTAAAGGACCTCATTATGTACACCCTAGAAGAGAGAAGGAGAGGGGGATATGATAGAGACCTTTAAATACTGGGGGCTGGCAGTATAGCCTACAGGTTAGAGTAATGAGCTGTGAATGAGATTGGTGCATCCAGTAGACCTGGATTTGATTCCACAACCTCCACTTGCATACTGTGTGACTCTAAGCAAGTCACTTAACCTCTGTAGTGCTCCTGGGCCACCTGAAAACAGGCACTTGTTGGGCCTTACATGGTTGCTAAAGAATACACCCCAAAAAAACAACAACAACAAGGAGTATATAATGTACAGGAAGTTATTTTTCAAATCTTAGTGGAAAGGAAGGGGTGGAAGGGAGGAAGAAAGAGCGGAGATCAAGTAGGATCTCGGTGATACTGTAGGTAGGAAAAATAGGTACACTGGTAGATCCGCTGTCAGATTCTAAGTTTCTATGTTTTTATGTATTAGCACTATGTGCTGAAGAAAAAAGCATCCACTGAATTTGGGACTCTGAAGAAGCCCTGTGTAATGGGGTAACGTTAGCCACTGGGTTGATGTTTGTTTTGTACTTGTTTTGCACCTTGTGAAGTTTTGCACTGTAAAGTCTTCAGCATCCTTCTGTAGAAACTCACTTTTTTAATAGAGTTTGAATCAAAAATTAATCTTGCTACATAACAAAGGATTCAGTGGATGCTTTTCCCTCCGCACAAGTGGCGCTCTGCAGGTGGTTGCTCCATATTGGTCTCTGTGAGTATGATAAGTATCTTTTAAGTTTTCTCATATATTTAAATAACAGCTTTTATAACTGTTTTATGTAACTGATGGGGCAAATCATTAAAGATACCGCTGATCACTATATTTAAAAATCTCTTCTGTTGGGGCACTTTTGACTGTTAATATTGGATTTATACTGGCTGTATTATGATGATGATGCTAGCGCATGTTTCTGATAGTAAATAGCACTGCTCGTACAAACATGTTTAATTTTTTCATGGTGATCATTGCAAGGGAGCAAGAACTTTTAAAATGTTGAACTCTGACTGTTACCATGGGTCAGTGAGAGAGTGTTGTGCTGCCACGTAGGAGACCCGAGTTTGGGAGGGAGCACGAGGATACATGAGGAGATGCAGTCCTGAATGCAACAGCTGCCATTTGGCAGTGCACTGAGGTTGGGATGGATAGTGCTGGGCACTCTGTGCCACATCTTGGGCCATGGAGGTTGCCTTCTCCCAGGACATCACTGCACGCAGTTGAGGCACCATGTTGCTTTTTCCCACACCAAGGGGAGGGAAGATGGGAAGGAAACCAGAGGAGAAAAACAACATGTACCATCTATGTGACGGCCTGGGGTCCTATGCTCACCTGGGTCCTAGTGCCCACCATCAACACTGGATCCCAGTCCACATAGTGCATTGCCTTGGAGAGGAGGACCTCCCCCCTCCCCCCGAGCTCCTGCTATGGGGGGGGGAGCTGTGGGGGAGTTTAGAGGGGCAATGGATTCAGGGGAAGGCTGGGGTCAAGAGGCCAGAATATTTCCCTGACTGATGTACATGGCTTGAAAGACAAAGCTTTATAAAAAAAATAAAATAAAATAAAAATCATGTATCTCAGTTCCATACTGAGGGAGAATGAAAAGCCAAACTGATATAGTGATGTTTTTGGCAGAAATGCATTATTATTAAAAAATGACATGGTGACCAACAAACACTACCTATATAAATTTTGATGTGAAAAATATGTTTTGTGGTTGTTTTTTTTTGTTATGGACTGCATCCTGTACAGTTTAGAAACAGGAATTTAGAGTATTTCTGCCGTCCCTGTGTCTGTATAAAACACTGAACATGAGCTGTTACCCTATCAGTGCAGTTCTCAGAGTTTGGTACACATACACCAACGTAGTCAAATTCCAGCCTCTTGGTTCCACAAAGAGAACCATACACCATTCTCCTACAGAAAGAAAGGCAACAACAAGCTGTTTTATATCAGTTACAGCAATTAGGGATCATCTGGGAATATCGTTTCTGAAAATGGGGACATCATAAATAGCTGCAAATTAGAAAAGATTGCTCATGCCCTCTTTACGTAAGATTTTCCAGGGTGGACAGCTACTGGTATTCATTTAATAGACCTGCAGAAACATTGAGAGCAGACCTCTTGCAATAGCCTTTGAGGAAAGGGCTGGTTCGATTCTTTAAAAGTCAGGGTATCTAAAGAGAATCAGAAGAGCAGAAGAGCTTTGTTATTAAAATATAACAAAGGGCTTTAAGAACCTTCTGATCAAAGGCATGAGTGCTCTCTAATCTAGGCCTTAAAGCTATTTATCCAAACTTTGTGACCAACAGAAAACACATATCACAAAGACAAAAAGAAAAAAAAAATCAACCGTCAAACACTTTTTAAACTTCGAAATGCACTGCACTTGAGCTTTTAATCCCAGGTTAAGCTCTCCTAAGTGCAAACATGCTTACCAACCTGCTCCCCTCCCAGAAAGATATTTATTTAAGGGATTAAGCAACTTGGCTATGGAGAAGGGGCACAACTGGTATAGAAAGACAAAAGAAAGAGAGCAATAGAGATTATAGATCTGTGCTCTGAGTCCCCGACCTCACAGTCTGGTGGGACATTTCTTAACTGGGTGGATGGGGGTCTATGTTCATATGTATATCTTCCATTGTAAGGTCAGTTGTGGAAAAGGCAATGAATACAAGAGGAGATATCACTGAGAGGGTGGTGGTAATGCTAGTCAAGTCAGGTGAGGCTTTTCATTGAGAGCTCATCTCTCATTTTGGCATTAATATTCATATCAAGTTGTCCCTTTAAGTATTTATATATTTAAATATATTTCAACAGGATATTGCATTTAAGCCAGATAGCTTGTTTGTAATGGGTTCCTGCCCAAGGGCACATTATAAGCCTTAAATAGTATGCTTAGCATGGCAATCTATAAGCTATAAGCAATGCCAGGGTGGGCATTGTGGGGCACTGATGCACACCTGAGATATGTTGTGAGGCACAAGGCACCACTGAGTACCTTCAACCATCCAAGAGTGCACTGATCTCCAACTTGAAGGGGCTTATTGTGCTTATCAAATGGTTTCTGAAACCTTCTCTTTTAAAAGAACTGCATCTCACCTACTGTAAAGCATGTATTTTCTGTGGAAGCTGTCTTTTAAATTGTTTCATTTCATATATATATATTATGCAATGGGGTGGACATATATTCAGTGTGATAAATGCATTTATCTGAGTCACTGTATGTATAAAATAGAGAATAAAGTATGGGGTGGTGTGTGAGAAGTTTACACACACCCGGTATGCTACATAACCCTGAGAGGCGAAGCTCGGGGGGGTTGATACATCTAACCCCAAGGGTGTGCGTAAACTCAAGTTTCACATAACACCCATAGTTTATTTATATAATTGCTGGCTCACCATTTTCGTCACAGCAATTATATAAAATAGCTGAGGTTCTGGCTGGGGACTGCGCTCCGTTTCCATTTTTCGTTGGTGATGCTGCCAGATTTAAAAGGGGTCTGTGGTGTCCATTTGTCCCTATAAATTAAAAAAATTATTTAACTTACTGCTGAGTTACTGTGGTGGATTGCAGTTCACTTTTCAGTGAGCAGGCAAGCAACGAACCCTAAGAGCACATGTGCAGAGTAAGAGAAATCATGCACATGTTTGCCGTTATAAACGTCCTTTATATCGGCAAATTACCACAATTTCCTAAGGGAAAAATGGGGCCAGTTATTATTAAATTTATACATACAGTGACCATTCACACACACAGTTACTATGTCACAAATCTCTTTAGAATTCTTTAGAATGTTCGGCCTCAGAAGCAGTTATAACCAAATTCAAATGGAAATAACTTTAAAATGAAAAAGATAGCATGGTACTGTGAGCACGAAAATTGTTCAGCACAAAATTATCTACAAAATGAGTGGTGTTTCATGTACTTATACCTTATAGATTTTTTACAATTAGCAAAAAAATAGGAGAAAATTAAATTTTATTTTCACTTTTTTGACAAACAAATGTGAATAACTTTAAAACAAAAAATGATAGCATGGTACTGTTAGCACGAAAAATGTTCAGCACAAAAATATCTACAAAATGAGTGGTGTTTCATTTATAGATACCTTTTAGGTTTTTTTTATAATTAGCAAAAAACAGCATAAAATTCAATTTTCTTTTCCCTTTTTTGACAAACAAATGTAAATAACTTTAAAATGAAAAAGGTAGCATAGTTCTGTGAGCATGACATTTGTTCAGCAAGAAGTTTTCTACAAAATGAGTGGTGTTTTACTTAATAGCAACCACTATGAAAGGCAGACACACTCTAGGAAAATTAACCAAAACTCCCAGAAATGATCATTTAAAATAAAGATAAACAGTCAAAACCAAATGTTCCTGCACTGACAGAAAGCGTCCCTATTGCATAAATGAAATATACAATGGTAAGCTGACAGATAAATGATTTATCTACACTTGTGCTGTTGACCTCGGACACCTCACTCGTGGCCACGCCACTCATGAGGTGCAAGGTCAACAGCACCTGTTAAATCTCATTTATCTGACAGCTCACCATTATATCCTTATATATATATATATATATATATATATATATACTAGATAACCCACTGTAAGGTGTGCGGTCGCACTCTGATATACGCACGCCTGCGGCCAAGTGCATCAACCACCCAAAGCGAGCATTTATCAGGCGTGACTGCACATCCTAGAGTGAGTTATCTATCTTATAAAATGACAAAATTGTTTTGGAGGGGTAAATGTGGAGGTGTGTGGTCGCTCTGATATACATGGTCATGTGATGTGTGTTATACAATCAGAAGTTTGGATTTGGCCCAACAACTTTTATCCATTTTAGAAATATATATATATATATATATATATATATATATATATATATATATATGTGCTTTATTTTGTAAATAAACAAGATAAACAAGCATATTGTATACATCTTGATATCTGCAATTCCTGACCAGGGCAAAGCTCGTTGGAAATATAACTCTAAGGCTTACTAGTAAATTCAAGAAAAACAAGCACATATATGCCTGTTCTATATCGATTTCCATAACAGCTGAAATGCTGGGTAGCCAGGAATTTTAAACTTGTACTCTAGAGTTAATGGAACTGTTGCCCCCCCTTCCCCATTGTAAACACAGACCAAAAGATGTGCTGCCCTGCCACAAAACCATTGCCCAACCCCACATTTCAGTGGACATTATCTCATAAGCCAACGATTCTAATAGAGTCACAATATTTTATTTTATCTAACACACACACACTACTAATTAGACAACAGTTGGCTGGATTTTGGTTACAGTGTTCAGGATACATTGCAATAAGCCTCTGTACGACATCAAGGTAGACAGTCTTACACAGGTCCAAAGGAAAAAACTGCATGGGGTTCGATTCACAGAATGTGTTCCCCACCCCACCTCCACTCACTGTGATCACTCACAAGTTCATTTAAAGTCCACTTCAGTACTTGCTAGCTGCTGTGTAATCCCCCAGGCACAAGAATGGAAAAGGCAGCTTTATTATTTCACTCCAGCTCTGTTTGTGTTTGTTGCCCTGTCATGAGGCTCATTCTGCCCCAGGATGTTGTAGATCTTACTGTATTCGGCAAAGTATGCTGAGTATGTCTGCTGGGCCTATGTTTTTTTGTTGTATCACACTGCAAAGGTCATGGAACACAACTGTACTCTTTTGTGATACAACAGCATTCCAGCTGATTTGTAAAGCACATGAGTTAGTGATTTGAACCCAGCTGAGACAAATGTCACACACATCAAAGCCTAACAGAAACCTCACGTCAGAGATGGCAGCAGTAGTTTTCTTTAAGCCCCGTGACAAGTGCGAACAATAATTACTGGGCGCCATACAATATAAAAAATACAGGATGAGCAACTTTATGCTCAACCAGCATGTTCTGCCACCTTGGGGTTCTGATTCCTACAAACCTCTTAAGCTTCACTCTTGAGATCAGAGAGAACCAGAACCCCTCTGTGGCAGAACATACTAGCTGTGCATAGTTGCTCATCCAGTATTCTCTGTGTATATGTCTTGATACCTATATTTCCTGGCCAGGGCAAAGCCCCTTGGAGATACAACTCTAATTTGTTAATAGTGTTATCACCCAACTATTAACCCCATCAAATTTATTGTGATCCATAACATAGCCTAGAGCTCTAGTCTATTGACTACTACAGTATTGGGTGACCTGAAAAATTAAAATCTCTAATGCCCTAGCAATGTATTTACACATATATACTCCTAGTAAGCCAATTCATTAATGTTTCTGATTTACATACTGGTAGAGGGACCATTTTAGAACCATATGATGTAGTTTATGTCCCTGTTAAGCTTTTAAATTGTTGGCATGATGCATCCATTCTATCATGGAACTCTGGTTTGAAGGATATAAACTACATCATAATGATGAAATGGTACCACTGCCAGGGTGTGAATCAGTAATATCCCATGAGTTAACTAGAAGGCCAAAACAATCGCAGAATGTGATCCAGAAGATGAAATGCAACTTCTACAGAAAAAATAATTACTTACAGGTTCAGTGCAGTCTTCTTTAAAATTAGTTTCATAAGTTAAATGGAATTTGTTCACGTTGCTATGCTATGGTTATTTTGTTTACATTTTAGAATCTAAGTGCACTGTTACCATGGAGTTCTACAGAACTCTTAACTATTTGCATTACAAAGATACCAAAGTTTGTTTATACAGCCGGTCATATGTGGGGCTTGATGCACACTCATAATCATAGTTATTTAAATAGTGGATATAGCCAACCTTTACAACAGCAGTAAATTTAAAATTAGGACCTGTAGATCCCCAATAAGCATCTCACCAAAATTCACATTTCTTAAGTTATGTTGCTTAAAAGTCGCAAGCATTTCTGTAATCCTGATGTTGTTGCCTGTTAAAAAAAATCTGGTCAGATCCACCACGGCTACATAATGAAGTTAGTGACGTTGTATGGAATTGTTAAGGAGGTATGGAAAAACAGCACAATGATTTGTAAGTAGTAAGATTTGTTTTAGTTTCTGTTCTAAGGAAGGCATACACATTATTAGAAAAATATATGGAGGTGTACATTTTTAATGGAAGGAATAGGAAGCAATATAGGTTTACAAAAGAACCCCAGAGCAAATGCTACTGAGGTATGTGTTATCCCAGATGATATTGGCCGGACAACCACATTTTAAAGAAAGCACAATTACACATACCCCAATAATGCAAAGCATCATGGGAAACATATGCAAATCCCCACGATGGTAAAGAAGGTGGCAGTACATGGCTGGCATATGTTCAGCCTTGGGATTATTTACACAGTTTTTTTTTTGCTTTTTTTTTTAGAGAAACAGGGTTTTTGTCCATGAGGTGGTGTAAGTTATATTTAAGCAATGTGTTGATGTCAGGAAGTCAGGTGTAATGATGGACTGTTAGCAGAGAAAATGTGATAGTAACTTTCAGAGGGGGTCACTTTTGATAAGGGTAAGGTAGTCATGCTTGTGATAATGGGAATATTAGGAAAGTATGAGGTCTATACAGAAGTGGAGTACAAATATGTAGCTTCATAAGTATGTGCTCAGAGTGCAGGCAAATGTGATATGCAGGTTTGTTTCAGAAATAGGTAAACTAGCGATACATGCAATTGATAGAAAGACAGATAATTACATAGACATATATATAATATATATATATATATATATATATATATATAGAGAGAGAGAGACAGACAGACAGACAGACAGAATAGGAATGGCAATGAAGTATTGAAGTGACACCAACCCCACCCCCACCAGTCAGAGATGGACAGGCATTGGAGTGTGCCTTTGGGTGCGTTGGCCATAACGCTCAAGCCATTTCACCTCACCCTACCCTGCAGACACAGACAAGTGTCGAGGTGTGCCTTGGGGTGTTCAAGCTTTACACTCACCCCATTCCATAAGGAAATACGCTGAAATGGGTACAGCACTGTATAAGAAAATGGAGTGAACTTTGGGCTGAAGAGTCAAAGGCACACCACGATACCTGTCACTGGCTGCAGGGTGGAGATGGGGGTGAATGACGTGAGCATTACTGTTGACAATCCCAAGTCACACCTGTTGCCTGGCAGTCCCTACAGGGCCGGGTTTTATGGTCAGAAACCCTAATGCCCTGGATGTTGTTATGTGACTTCTTAACCTAGGAACAGCATTTAATGCATTACATTATAAGGACAAGTAAATGTTTTTAATACATGGACAGGCATTGGGGTGTGCCTTTGGGTCACTGCAAATAGCGCTCAGCCATTTCACCTCACCCTACCTTGAAGACACAAACAAGTGTCGAGGTGTGCCTTGGGTGTTCAAGCTTTACACTCACCCCATTCCATAAGGAAATATGCTGAAATGGGTACAGTACTGTATAAGAAAATGGAGTGAACTTTGGGGCTGAAGAGTCAAAGGCACACCACAATACCTGTCACTGGCTGCAGGGTGGAGATGGGGGTGGAATGACGTGAGCATTACTGTTGACAATCCCAAGTCACACCCCTGATGCCTGTCAGTCCCTACAGGGCAGGGTATTATGGTCAGAAACCCTAATACCCTGGGCGTTGTTATGTGACTTCTTAACCTAGCAACAGCATTTAATGTATTACATTATAAGGACAACTAAATGTTTTTAATACATTTACAGACAGTTACATAAACTTAATTTTCTTCATAGAATAATTTAAATTTAGTAACAGTGGTAGTACAAGGCAATTACCCAGACGACTTGAAAACTATAACTACTTTATGTTGTACATTGACACCCCATAAGGACCTTCTTGAAATTGAGATGAAAATGTCACACATTTATCAGTTTTCTAACAGGAATATTTTACTATCTTAAATACATTTCTTGCTTTAGTAACTGCTCAGCACATCTATTGCATGACCTACTTATTGACATTTTACACCTGCTATGCAATGTACTGCTGCTTACTACACCAACATCATGAACCATAAAATAGATGACTGCCATAACTAGGGAGGCAGTATAGCACAGTGGTTTAAGGCTCTGAGCTGCAAGTCTGGAGATCTGGGTTTGAATCCCACAGCCCCCACTTGCATACTGGGTGACCCTGAGCAAGTCACTTAACTTCCATGTGCTCCCAGGTTGCCCTGTAAACAAGCTTTCAGCTTAGTGTGCCACTCATGGTTAAACAATTGAAAAAAAAAACACAATGTATTATTTTTCTTGCTTTATTTTGCTACTACAAGCTTTTACTAATAGATCCATTCTTAAATGTACCTTTTATAACTTATGTGTCTGTGACCTAGGCAGAACTACACTTAAAATCTTACACATGTAACCCCCCTACAAATGAGGGTTCCCGAAAAGTCTTCCTTGAGCTTGCCTAAATGCACACTGCCAGGCTGGTGTCCTGCATTCTAGCAGTTTAAATGTGATTGTCAGAGAGTGCCTGTATAGTCTCTGTGTACTGTCTCTTTAAGAGCTGCCTGGATTGCAGTCATAAGTAATATGAGAGGAAGCTCTGTTGAAAGATGTAACTATTTGCTGAAAATCATTTAGAGTGATAATGATAATGTAGTTTGTCTAACCTGTCTTCTTTGTAGCAAGGACTGTTTTGTTTATCTCCACTATCTTGGTCCTGGACTGCGAATTGGACAAATCAGTACTGGTGGGACCTAAAATGGAGCTGGACTGCAGGAGCTGTCTGGAGTCAAAATCTGTAGGAACTGTATTTTTGGGCTTTTTGCACCTGAAGGGGGAACCTTTGTTGTGACTGACAGGAGGATCAGCCAACCAAACCTTTTGGATCTTGGGGAATTTCCCAGGCTGCTGCAGCTAGTTTCAGTTTTTAAGCTGAGAAGTGAAGAAGTAATAGCTCAAGTGATTTTGAGCAGCAGTTCTGTGTAGTTTTGCATGGGAGAACTGTAAAAGGGCTGAGTTTTGGCCTACCTGTCTGCCTGCTGTCCCTGAGAGGGAAAATAGAGTTTATTCGGAATGAATCCGAGTTGTGAAGACTATTTAAGCTATTGGACTGTGTCCAGGCTTTAACCTGAAGAAGACCGAAGATTTGCTGAATGCGATCGGCCTGTCAGGATTTCCAGCTGCTTTTGAATCCCGGTTTGTGCAGAGACTTTGCGATCGTGACCAGAAAGCAGTTTGCCTGGTACAGTAAAATTTCCTTACATGTAAATGTGCTGTGTATTGAAAGTGGGTCGTGATTTGGTTCCCCACTGTGTGAACTGTGTTCTGCTTGCTGGTACCGTAGAATCCTTTACATGTAAATGTGCTATGTATTGAAAGTGGGTCGTGATTTGGTTCCCCATTGTGTGAACTGTGTTCTGCTTGCTGGAAGCTTTATCCAGCCTAATCGGACTAAATCCGCATTCATCTCCAATCGGCCTGGGCCATGCTACGCTGGCCCTGCCAGACTACCCCACTGCACAGAGAAAGCCACCAATGAGAGACCTGCCTGGGGATTAGCCCCCTGCTCCACGCTTGATCAGGAACGATGCCTCAGCGAATCGTGTGGGCCCTGCTTCTCCTGGCACTTCAGATCAACCACCTGCAGTCTCAGTTTTCGTCCAGCCTGTGTCCAGTCTTGGGTATCAGTGAATAATCATCAGGTAGCTCCCTGCAACAACAGCCTAATCTAAAAGTGTGTCATCTGATTGTCTTGTTGTTTTCTTTTCACGAACTGAGCCCTCCGCTCCGGATTACAAATAGTGTGTGTTGTGTATGTTGTTTCTTTCATCACAGGGCCCCAACCAGCTGCAACGCTCCTGGCATTAGCTCACTCATTCTCCTCTGGGTACCCAGAGTGTGGACTGTTTATGGAACCTGAAGTGCATGCTTAACTGTTTGATTGATAGAGCCTTTAAGCAAATTAACCTGATTATGCCCTCCCTTGTTCAAGCCCCTTAAATAAATCGGATCTAACTCTTTTGCATTTACCCTGACTGTGGTTCCAGTTTGTGCAAGAGTACTGTACTGCTGTTATTTGCTGTGTATAACCTTGTTTTACAGGGGTCCCAGGCCGGGCCAGAGGAAAGCCCTGGTTTTAAGTGCAAACAGTGTGGGTACTTGTGTGGTGTATCAGGAGTATTTTAAGTAATTATTGTGCATTGTTCTGGCCACTAGTAAGGAAAGAGGGGGTTACAGTGTCCCGGAGGGCTGTGTCTAGGTTAGCTTGACCACTACTCAACCCTGACCTCCAGGGTGGAGGCACCCATTTCAGAACTCAGGCCCTTAATCTGCTACTAGCCAAGCTGGAAGGGTAGTAGTCCTTGGGATAGCACCACCTAGGGGTTACACACACAAATAAATCATCAGAATAACATTTATTTCAGTAGTATCTCCTTCCTTTCAGGTGCCCATGACACTATGTATATATATTTATATCTTTTAACTTCAAAGCACTAAACCTTTTCAAATGCACAAACACAAGACTTTATTCTCTTCACACACTACTGCTAAACATCAGGTCCCAGAGAGATAAAAATGTAGAGCTTCCCTAGCTGTTTGGATGGGTGCTTCAGCTGTGTGTGTGGGGGGGAATAAAAGCTTTTAAGAAACAGGCACTCTAGTATCCAATATGGGATAGTCTTCTTTGGGCGATATATTTTAGTCCTTTGTGGGCTTATACCTTAATTGTCATTCTTGTGTTGCAAGTGCTTGCTTTCCTCAAGTGCTGTAATTTCAGGATGCAGTTTTACAAGTGCTGTATAAGGATGCAGTTTCAGGCACTCCTTAATTACTTTTTCTTTCCTTCTGAACCTTAAGCTCTGATACCCCAGGCAGCTCTGATAGTCAGTGAACCAAAAAAAGGTGGGGTGGATCTTTAGGAGCTTCTCAGGTGGAGGCGGGGGTGGATCTTACCCCCCCCCAAAAAAAGTAATGCTGCCTCCCGCTACTCAGGTTCCAGTTCTTGTACCTCCCATTTAAGAAAGAAAATAGTGCCCTGCAACCATTGACTAACATGAAAGCATATTTATTTGAGGGCGGAAAGCATTTCTTGGAGGAGGGTAAGGTGGGGAGACTATTTACACCTTCAGCCAGTTCCACAGACAGAAAACATGACATCAACCCTTTTGCACATGCAAAACATCTGCAGGCTCCGCCCACTGCATCTATAAAAAAAGCTAGACTCAGTGAAGGGCTGCTGAAGATGTATTGTGATCTCAACAAGGGCACTCACAACCTGGTCCTCACTGCCAGCAAAACAATCTGATTCACAAAGTCACTCACTTTGGCTCACAAAGACTTTGTGCCATGGTGCCACCAGTCACAACATTTGCTTCATTCACCCATTTGTAACTTTGCACCCTGTGCCTCTCCAGAAATGTTCACCCTGTGCCCTTAAAAATGTAGCTCCACTTGTTCTGAAATGTATGCCATGTACACCCTATAGCTCTTATGAATTTGGCACCTCCTCCATCCCTCCTTGTGACCCACAGACCTTCTAGATTTGCTTCCCAAAATTTCTGCCACATACCCCTCCTGATATTTGCATCCTGCACCTTAAGCTTTACACTCAACAACTCTGCCCCAAAATTGCTCTCTGCACCCCTTCTAAGATTTTTCCACTACCCTCCCAACTTTTCCATACTGTGCCCCATACAACTCCTGACAATGGTGACTAATACTCTTTCAGAAATATTCTCATCATACCCCTCCTAAAATTTGTACCTGTCAACCCTTCTATCCCCATGTACACTTCCTGAAACTTGTTCCTTATACCGCTCCCAATATTTGTGAAGGGGTGTGGGGCAAAAAATCTGAGAGGGTTGCAAAGTTTGGGACACTTTTGAGATGCAAATTACAGGAGGGGAGCATGGTGCAAATTATTGAGTGACTCAAGGTGCTGAGTTTGGTAAGGGTGCAAGCTACTAATTCCAATAGGGGTATGGGGGTGTAAATATCAGGACAGGTGTGTGGTGGGGAGCTAAGTTCTGGAGGGAGAGCATGCAAATTGTAGGAACAGTGTAGGGCTCAACTCATAGGAGTGGTGTGGGTGTAAATCTTGGGAGAGGTGCGGGGTGCAGATTTAGGGAGGGATGCGTGGTGTAAAATTTTTAGCTTTGGGGTACAGGATTATTTGATAGGGGAGCAGACCACAAGTATCAGCAGGGGGTGCACATTTCGGACTGAAATGGGACTCAACTTTTGGGAGGGATAGGGAAGTGTGGGGCATAGATTTTGGGGGTATAGTTCATACATTATGGGAGGTGTACAATGTTTGGGATGGGCGTGGGGTGCAATATTTCTGATGGGGTGTTCTGTGAAAATTTTGGGAGGGTACAGGACATAATATTTGGGTGGGGGGAGCAGGTTACAAATCTTCGGCAAGGTACAAGGGCACACATTTCTAAAAGGGAGTGTGGTTCAAATATTGGGAAGGGAGACATAAATGTAGATTTTGGGCAGGGTGCAGGTGCATTTATTTTTTTTAGTTATTTATTTAGAGATTCGGAAAAGATTTTAGCCCAAGCTCTTTTACAAAGGTTCCACATCATAGATTGCAAAACATAGAACAACAGGAGAAAGCAAAGGTACATTACAATGAACGATACAGCTTGGATTCAGAACTTACAGAATAACCCAAAACATAGGTACAAGTTAAAATAACAAGAGAAACACTTATGAGGGTGGGGGGATAAGCAGCCACAGAGTACCTTGTCAGTAGTTCAGAGGATGGGGATAGCTGGCAGTGGGGTGAAGAAAAGGAGGTACGAGAGAGAGAGAGAGAGAGAGAGAGGTATGTAATGCAGTGGAGGTGAAGGGTGGGGAAGAAGGGTGATAAGGTGTAGGGATAAATGGCGGGGTGGTGGAGAAAGCATGCTAAAGTAAATGGTGGGGTGTGAAGGGGCATGGTCAGCAGCCTGCATTAGTAGTGACTGTTAGGGAAACTCAGGACTGTGAGCTGGGGAGGGAGGATGGGGTGACGGTGCCAAAGGAGCATGATGAGACTGATTGCTGAGGCAAGTCATGAGAAGGGACAGAGGGAGGGGGAACCTGAGGCCTGCCTAATGCTTGCTGTGGGGCAAAGAGAGCAGCTGTGGCTGGACTCAGGGGCAGGTGCACTTAGAGAGTGTTATTAGGTGCTGTTTGAGGTCAGTTTTGAATTGTGCCAGACAACTGGTGGCCAAGAGGTGCCCAGGAGTTCATTCATCCACAGCGGGGCCCAGTAGGCAAATGCACGTTGCCCAAGTGAGGTGCGATGGAAGGGGATAGCAAAGGCCCTCTAGTCCTCCCTCTGGTGACCTGTAACAGGAGTTGGCCACCTTGATCAAATTGCCTACACAAGGTGGTGTTTTACCCAATAGAGTCTTCTTCCTAGGATGCAAGTCTGGAATTTGACCCTGTTTCTTAATGACAGCCAATTTGTGCATTCGTACAAAGCACAGATTGAGTGCCATGCTCCGTATCCAGGGTGAGTCTGCAGGCTTTGTTGAGTGCAGTCTGAACCCTCTTGAGCGCTGTATCATTGCCGCCCCATAGACCACTAGTCCATAGTCAACAGTAGATATAATTGAACTGTGGACTGAGAGGCGGAGGGCCCCGGACAGAGGTGTTGCCTGTGCCTGTACAGGACACCAATCTTGGTATTGACTGTCTTGACCAAAGAGTCAATATGATGCTCAAATGTGAGGGTATCATCTATTATGACCAAGATACTTGAACAAGTGAACTTGTTCCAGCAGCTCGCTGCATGAGTTGGAGATGATGAGGGGTGGTGCTTATTTTTGTTGTGGGGGCTGGACATAAGCATGGCCTTGGTCTTCTTGTAGTTTAGTAGCAACTTATGACTACAGAACCAGTCCTAGAGTTTGGAGAAGGAGTTCTGCAGCTCAGATTGTGGGGCAGCCTGAGGCGTGCTGCTGCTCAGGGCACAGCATCATCTGCATATAGTATGAGTTTGGTGTTGCAGGCTGTGGGAAGGTCATTTAAGTAGAGGCTGAAGGTAGGGGCCCTAGTATTGATCCTGGGGTACCCCTAATGATACCTCTCTTGCGCTTGATACTGTTTGCCCAATTTTGACACATTGATTTCTCCATAACAGGTGGTCCTGGAACCAGCAAACAGCATTGGGTGCCACACCCATGTTTTGCAGCTGGGTCAGTATGAGGGTGGTTGAATGTATCGAAGGCTTTGGTGAGGTCAATAAAGACAGACCCCACCAGTCTGCCTTTATCCAGGGCCTTATGTGCATAGTTCGTGTAGTCCAGCAGGGCAGTGGTGGTACTATGATTTTTGTCTGAAGCCATGATGGTTGGGGCATAGTAGATTATACTTATTGAAGTAGTCAATGAGTTGAGACCACAATCTTTTCCAGTGCCTTGGACGGGGAGAGGATCAAGATGGGTCTGTAGTTGGCTATCCAGAGGCTTGTCGCCTCCTTTATGCACTGGCGTAACTAGGGCCTGCTTCAAACTGCCGGGAGTGGGCCAGATCCAGGGACTTATTGTACAGCGTGGTAATGGGTACTATAAGAATGTCCAGGGTGAGGGATAGAAGTTTCATGTCTATCCCATCACTGCCCAGTCTGGTCTTACCTTTTAATTTTTTTGACCATAGTAAGGGCCTCCTTTACCATCACCCTTTTAAAGTAGAAGGTCGGATGAGAACACTCGATAGATATGTCGTTAGTGTGGTTCATATCAGGTTGAAAATAGGCAGGTGATAGTACTGGGGTAAGATCGGTGAAGGCCTTATTGAAAGCTTCTGCAATAGCTAGAGGGTCTGTAGTGGGGATGTTTCCAAGGATGCTTTTGATGTTATCCCAGAATCTTTTTCCGTCACACCAAGAATTGCAAAGCTGGGTCTTATAATAGTTGGCTTTTGTGAGCTGGGGTAGCTTGGTGCGGCAGTTCCTGGCTGTTCTGTAGCACTGGTAGTCACGCTTGCTAGTACTACCTGTGTTTCTGGCCTTCTCCCAGAGAATGTCCCTTTCTTCCAGGTGGAGAGGAGCTCCTCCATCAATCCAGCCATTTGCCTGCCCCAAATTTTTCTTTTTGGTGAGCGGCATAGATGTCACAGATGGAGCTAAAGCCCTTAATGAAGTAACTGAGGGCCTGATGAAGGGTAGGTGCCAGGTCGATGGAGTCCAGTCATGCAGGGCAAGGGCTGATTTGAGGGCTCCAAGTTTAACCTTCCTCAAGACCCTGCTTTCAATGAGGATGGGTGGGCTTTGGTAAATTATTAGACCACAGGCAGGTGATTGGGGTGTGGTCACTTTGCATGTCTGAGAGAACCTTGATCTCAGAGATCCGGGATGTTGAGCTTGCTAGGATCCAGTCAAGGAGGGTACTGTTTCCTGTCTTATAGTTCTGCCTGGTGGGCAGGTGACAAGTTGTGTCAGGTTGGAGGTGGCTATCAGATCCCTGAAGGGCTCCTTTCCATCCCAGTTTATGTTAAAGTCCCGGTAATGACAAGCTCCATCCCCTTTGGAAGGGTGCTGATAACGTCCATAATTGTGGGAAAGCCTGCTGTGGCTTTGTTAGGGGGTAGGTAGATTGTGGCAAGGATGAGAGTTTTGCCATTCTGACCGACCTGTGCCTTTATCACTATTATCTCATGGTCCTCAGCCACCCTGGTTCCAGGGAGGATGGTGCATGCAGAGAGTCCCTGGCATAGATGAGGCATCCCCCACCTCTCTTGCCTATTCTATCAATCCTGTATGCTTGGAAACCTTTGAGGGCAACTCGCTATTTTTAATCCTACTGGTAAACCAAGTCTCCATTAAGCAGGGATGTCAGGAGTATGGAGGGCCATCCATGCCTGAAGTTGGTCAAATTTTGTGGTTAAACTGCAGATGTTCAGTGAGGCTATTTTTAGGCCTTAACCTTATGAATACCAGGGCCCATTAGGCGAGTGGGCCTGGGTTCGAGTGAATGTTGCCAGAGAGGAACAGGAGCATAAAGACGACCCTTCTGGAAGAAAGGTTTATGCTAAATTTGGCTCGTGCCTTCCGCCGAGGCTTGGGATGATTCAGGTGGTTGGAAACTGGTTTAATTATTACGGTATAGCTAACCATTACTACCCCTATGCAAGGGGAGGGCATTTGGCCACCCGTGTTTGAAAGGTAAGGTCAAGTGAGCCGCTGCCCACAGCCAAGTGAGGCAGTTTCTGAAGGTGCATTTGACAGCCAAGCACTACCCAGTAGTGGTTCAGAGGGAGGTAGCAGCGGCCCAGCTAGGCATCTGGTGACAGCTGTACCAAGCCAGGTAGCAAGGAATAGAAGTAGATAACACCCTTTGATAGGGGACATGGCAGCTTGATTCTATCATCAAGCCTGATACACTGGTGCCAAAGAGAGGTTGTCCAGTTAACCACTGTACTTGGTGATTTTACAGAGAGCTAGAAGGAGGAGTTATACTAGATAGGAAAAGTGCTTTGCGAGACAGTGATGCTGTCACTCAAAGCTTGAGCAGCTGGGTGGCAGTAGCCTGTAGGAGTGAGCTAGAAAGCCAGGACGAGGTTTAAGTGTATCTAAACAGGACTGGGGTGGGCGTGGGTTGGGGGGCTGAAAAATCAGGCAACTAGGGCTCCCTTCCTGGAGGTACAGTCCCTGAGGGCAAGTCCGTACTTGAATTTCTGTGAGGGCTGGTGGCTTCAGCGTGGACTGTGGATGGCGTCTGGCAGGTCGGGTTCATCAGAGAACCACGGCTGTGGCTCTCATGCTACCTGAAAAGAGAAGGACAGAGGAAATTAAATAAGAGAGGAAAGGGGTAGGACTGCTCGTGGAGCTAAAGAAATGTAAAATAACTTAAACAGGGGTGTGTTGCAGACCAAAATGTTAGCAAGGAGCCACAAGGTCTGAGAGAGCAAGAACAGGCTATTTAAAACACAATACCAGAGTAAAAAGGTGAAGGGAGGGGGAGTTCAAGGCCTGAGCTGAGATCATTACTGGGTCTTATGAGGAACACTCTACAGGCATTTAGATTAAATCAGCAAACTTGAACTCTAAAATGCTAGCAAGACAGTATTAGCAGAAATCATAATCCAGTAAAATATAATTCAAGCATTAGCAGTGCAGAGCTATATGAAGCCAATCGGGGTGCTCCTGGGGCTAACTGCAGCCAGTGGGTCACAGCAGTAATAGACTCTGGATTTAAACCCAGAGACAACTGTCCTCATGTAAAAGAGGAAAATCAGACAGCTAGGGCTCCCTTCCTGGAGGTAATCAGTCCCTGAGGGCAAGTCCATACCTGAGCTTCTGTGAGGGGCTGGTGGCTTCAGACCTGGACTGCGGATGGCAGTCTGGCAGGTCAGGTTTATCAGAGAACCATGGCAGTGGCTCTCAGACTACCTGAGCTTCTTTGAGGGGCTGGTGGCTTCAGACCTGGACTGCGGATGGCAGTCTGGCAGGTCGGGTTCATCAGAGAACCACGGCTGTGGTGTAGGGCGAAAATGTTGAGAGTGGAGCTGGCTACAAATTTGGAAGGGTGCACATATCGAGAAGTGAAAGGGTACATATTTTTGGAGGGTGTAAGCGTGCTAATTTTTGAAAGGGATGTAGGATACAAATTTGGGGAGGAATGAGCTTCCAAGAGGGTTGAAGGGTGTAAATTTTAGGAGGAATGTGGGCTACAAATTCCATGAGGGTGTGTGAGTACAAATTTTGGGATGGTATGGGGCATTATTTTCAGGAAAGATGTGTGGAAAATTGGGGAAGGGAAGGAGCACAACTTTCAGCAATAGTGTGGTCACTGAATCTGAGAGGGTGCGTGGATCAAATTTCTGGTGGAAGGCTGGGCACCAATTGTGGAGAAATGTGATTTGCAGAGTGTAAAATTTAACAAGTGAGTAGGGTTGGGCAAAATTTAGCATCCATCAGTGGAATTCCACTTCCTTGACATTTCGTGAAAGTTTCAGAAACATTTTGGAAAATGTTGCCAAAATTTAAATTTGAAATAGTTCCATCTAATTTAAAACACCTTGTTCAATGCACTCAATTTTATACATTTGACTTCCTGTACCTTATGTATAGCTGTACCAAGTTTCAGCTCACTGGCATTCAAGCTGTTAAAGTAGTACAACAATAAGCAATTTTTAAATGAAATTTATAAAGTATGTAAACTGCACAATTTTAAGCCACTATAACTTTAAAACTAGAGAATGCAATGTCTCCAATTTTGGAGGATTCATAGACTCTAACAAGGAGGCTGTGTTTGTCAACTTTTAATCTCCTGCTTAAAGAAAGTCCAAGTTATAAGCAGCCAAATATTACAAAGCAACACCAGTAACTAAAGGTCATAGGATATTATTTTTACATAGTTATCTGCTCCTCCATTTCGTTCCATGCCAGTTATGTATTCTTTTTAAACTTAATGTTTATTAATTTTGAGACAGTTGTTGCAATTATATGCATCACATTAGTAACAGAGCTTCATTTCAAACTTCATTCGGATTCAGTCATAATAAAGCTTAGGAGTTTACAGTGTTCACGAGTCCTGTCTTTCTTTCTAGTGAAATCAATTTGAGAAAGAAATTGTATTCCATCTGTTCTGCAGTTTTGGAAGGGAGTTTTGTAGTTGGGCCATCATCTTTTCCATTTTATATATGTCCTAGATAGTGTCTTCCCAGTTTGAAAGGTTTGGTGGCGTCAGGTTTCAACCACAGTCTTGTAATTGTCTCCCCTTTGTGGCCGGTAAAATGTTTAAAAGATAATGGTTTTCTTTGTCTCATATGTTTGGAGGGTAATAGGTCAGGGCTCGAACTGTGGGAAACATGGCTGTGATTCCTGGGATACTGCCATCCAAAATTAGATCCCAACTAGTTATGCCCAAAATATACGTGTCTACGTGGCCACTGTTAAGCAGCTGCATCAGCAAGTTGCCATTCTTGTTCTATGGAACTGGGCTGTAATGCGGGGTGTCCTAAAAAACCTTGTAGCTGCCTTCCAGTCAGATTCTCTCCACTGGTAGGAAGCTGTGATTTTATGTTGTCACTGCCAAATTTTACAACAGTTTTTCCAGGGTCAGAGTAACTGTGAGATCCTCTCATGCCTGCATTATGGTGTCCATAGTGGCAGTGGAAGTGGCTAGTAAGGCCTGATAGCTGACTGAGATAAAGTGTGGGGGGGGCATGTACCTTGGACAATGACAATGGATTTTATTAGGTAAATCAGGGATGGGAAGCCTGTCTGTATCATTTCAAGGCCTATGGTGGCTTGAAGGTGGTGCTGGATCTGCAGGTATCTGTATCTATTGTGGGGTCATAAGTTGTATTCCTGTCTGATTTGCTCAAACGTTTTAGAGAGATCTGCAGTGTGCTGTTTAAAAGTATATGTGAGACCCTGCCTCATCCAGGTGTGAAAACTGGATCTATCACAGCCAGGAGAAAGTTGGTATTATTTGCTGGGATCTCCAACCATTCCCTACCCTTCTTTGTAGTAGGCTGTTTGAATAGGGCATGCCATGAATTCAAAATGCCCTGTGTTAAGGAATGGGCACTCACTGTAGAAAAGGAAGGTAGTGCTTATTGAATAAGAGGACTTGAACAGGGGTGTGCAGGTACAAAGGTTTCTATTTCTACTCACTGAGGTCATGAGTGTGGCCATATCCAGGAAGGTATATGTTGGAGGACAGTGGCTTGGACATAAAAAGTAAGTCAGGAAAGCTAATCCCTTTTACCTTTGGTAGTTGTACAGGCACAGGGTCATAATGTCGTGGTGAAAACTGCGCATACATAGGAGAGTGCAGACACAACGACATGCACTCTAACAGCGTCAGGACAAAATCCAACCCAAACAACAAGAGCGCATGCCATTGAACTGTCTTTCTTTTATGGGAGGCTTCGCCCCCACCCTCAGCTTAATTATAGTCAACTCCGGGGCTCATGGACTTGAGGAAGGGCAAATGTCAAAGCCGGGAAAATCTTTTTTTAAATGCATTACAGTGGTACCTGGGAGAACTAGAACTGCAGCCCCAGGTCCCTGCTGCTGCTACTGGAGCCAGGTGCTCTAGCCACTCCACCACAGGAGCGGCTTGGCCAAGCACTGTCCCTGCAGCGTCCTTCAGGTTTCATCAGACTAGCCTACAGTGACAGTGGTAGCGGTTCTTACCACATGCTTTAAGAACCCCTGTCACTGTAGAGCCATTCACACTTCTTACAGCGCATTATTGCATGCCCGGCTTTGTCCACGCTATAGTGGCCTGGTACCACTGTGGATGGTGAAACACCACTCTCGGGTGCCCCCATTCCATAGAAATCTAGAAATGTATCTGTTCCATAAGTTAAAGTCTGTTGAGCCTGGTAGTATTGGAAACATCTGAAATAAATATAAATACCTCGGGAGAATATTAATTCACACTGTGTGCAGTCTATTCAAAAAGGATGATGGGATGACTGCCCATTCTTTACAAAACTTCACTTTTTTTCACTAGGTTAGGGTAGTTGTGTTGGTATTGATCTGTGGTTTGTGTCCCTATATGTACCTGTAAGCATTTGATATGGGGACTGTCCCAGCAGTAGGAAAATTGGGATCGTAAAGCAGGAGATGGGTAGAAATTGATTTGTATGACCTCTGTCTTACATTCATTGATTTTATATCCAGCAATATGTTCTATTGTTTGGAGTCTGTGTTGCAGGAGGGTTAAAGGGCAATTAGGTTCTATTATATACAGCAATAAGTTGTCTGAATAGTAAGCCACTTTTGTTCCTGCTCTGCTATATGGAGACCTTTGATGTGCTCTTGCTGTCTCAGAAATTGTGCCAAGGGTTCTGCAGAGAGGGTGAATAAGTATGAGGATGGGGCAACCCTGTCCAATGCCCCTCAATAAAATACATTTGGAGGAGACAGAGCTATCGGCATTTACCACAGCTGGGCAGGGGAATAACTGCCCTGTAGTGTTTGTTGGAGCTGCTGTGGGACTATAAATGCAGTTCGTGTTTGATAGACATATGGCCATGCGAATCTACTGAAATTCTTTGGAAGTTTAAACTGAGTATTGAGGGGGGTGCATTTTTGTGGCATATTCGAACGAGAATTGTGCATTTAAGGTTGTCTACCATCTAACGGGTTCTAATGAAAATGGATTTGTCAGGATTTGCTAACTGAGGAATAGATTGTCCAGTCTGTGGACTAATATGGTGGTAAACATTTTATAGTCAGTGTTGAAGACAGATATGGGGCGGAAGAACTCATAGCATCTTGGGTCCTTTGTCAGCTTCAAGATGGCCAATATGTGAAGTATTTTCATGTACCTGGACAATCTGTTGTTGTGAGGCAAGCATTCTAAGTTTTTAAAAGGACATTGTGCATTAGTTCCTTTGTGGCTTTATAAAATTCTGTCCCATATCTGTGTGGGCCAGGGTTTTAATCATTTTAAGAGATTGAATGGCCAGGATTAGCTCCTCTGAGGAGATAGGGCAGATTAAGTCCTCTTGCTGCTGGTTTGACAAGGGGGGAAGGTGGAGTTCCTGTAATATTTTCTGTTCAGGGGGAGTCTGCGGTGTACAAGGTTGTATAGAACCACCTAGAGACATCCAATATTTCTGAAATTTTAGTGCAAAGGTTACCTGTGGTTCACGTGATTTGTTTGTGGTAGCTGCCTTTTGTTGCTGACTTAGGCACTGAGCTAACACTTTTGTTCCCCATTCCCCCCCAAAATATGTCTGTCGGAGTCACAGAAGTTTCTGCTCCATTTGATAGTTCAAGAACTCCTGGATGAAATGTTGCATTTGTTTAATAAGCTTCCCTAAAGATGTGTCCCCTGCATGTGGGACACTTGCAAAAAATGGAGCTATATCTTGCAGTGTTTTCAGCTTCTTGCCATTTTATTTCTTGCATCGAGATGCAAATGCTGTTATTTCACCATGTAAGACAGTTTTAAAGGTGTCCCATAAGGTTGCCTCCTATTCTCTGGTTTCAAACAAATTGTTTAGTTGCCGTATTGGTCCTTAAAGAACAGATCCAGAAGCAAATGGTTTGATGTCTTTTATTGGACCAACATAGATGTTACAAAAAAACAAAGTGCTTTAGCTTTCAGACCAACCAAGTCCTTTCTGGTCAGAAAAGCTTCTGAGGAAGGACTTGGTTGGTCCGAAAACTAAAGCACTTTGCTCTTTTTGTAACATCTATGTTAGTCCAATAAAATATCAAACCAGTTGCTTCTGGATCTAATTCTGATTTGTCATTCTTTACCAGTATTCAGGGATGGCCTGTTTTAATGCCTCAACATCTGGATTCCTCAAAATATTTTTTATATACATATATATATTTTTTTTTAACCAGGAGACACACAACTAAGCTGAATGCTTGTTTACAGGTGCGACCTGGGAGCATAAGGATGTTAAATGACTTGCTCAGAGTCACATAGTATGCAAGTGGGGCCTGTGGGATTCAAACCCAGGTCTCCAGGTTTGCAGCTCAGAGCCTTAAACCACTGTGCTATACTGCATCCAAAAGTAAAGCAATAAATTGCCACTGGGTTTGTCTTGACTTTGCAGGACATTTCAAGGTTAGGGTGACTGGGGAATGATCAGAAAGGAGGATGGGGCCATAGTGACCCCCTTGATCCAGCCTGTGTGTTCTAGTGAAATAAAATAATCAGAGCAGGAATAGCTGTGGTGGGCATTGGAATAATTAGTGCATTGGCGGTTCCACAGATGCGATTGGCACCAGTTGTCTAACAATCCTATATAATTCACAAGTTTCTTGAGGTATTTTGGCCTGTTGTTGTAAGAGGCCCATGGGTTACTGGAGTTCAGAGAAGGATCTGGGAGAAAGTTAAAGCCTCCACCTACAAGGAAAGCCCATTTTTGATGATGTAGTATTACATCTAGGAGGTGTTCTATGCCCACTTATGTGTTCTGATATGTTTGACCAATATTTGATACATAAATAATTTAGTTGTGGGGTGCCCCCAGATCTACACAGAGTTCCACTGTCCTCAGCAGCTACCACTTTCTTTTCATATGTCTAACTCATTTAATGAAATCACTGACACCATTTCATGCTATTTATCTGAATGGCTTGAAATGGTGTTACTGATGTATAAAATGTTCAAGAAGTATGAAAGAGAGAACAGCAACTGCTGATGAGAAAGGGATTCAGAGTAGTTACAAACAACAACAAAAAAATAAAATATTAATTTAACAAAAAGTTCACAACATATTAGAATATTGGACAGACACTGAAAGGAAAACACAAGGGCATCTAGATGGGTAACAAATAGTTTCCTATTACCTTTAAAGGCAAATTTCATGAGTTTATGGGAAAATTGTGGAATTTTATGATAATTTTGTGGAAGCCAAAATCATAAATTTGCCCAACCAAACACTTAGCCTGCCATGAAGGAAGAAGCAAAAGGCTAGGAAAAGTGGTAAATGTGCATCGTTGGTGCCCAGCATCAGGTGCCCTCATGTCAGTCAGTATCTTCAGTGAAGAACGATCAAGAATATGATGGCCATCACTTTGCACTTGCCTGTCTTCTTGCAATTTGCCATCTAACTACTAGAGTTCACTAAGTGAAAGGTTTGTGAAGTCACACACTTGCAGGGCTTCAGTTAACTCCATTTTGGGAGTATTTGATTTCCAAAACTAAGGCAAAAACTTCAAAATAAAGAAGAAGGATGTCATTGACTTCCAGATGTAAAACCAACAAGCATTTGTCAATGCCAAATGTTTGCTTGCTGATATTAGCATTGGACATGCAGGAGTTAGACAGATGCAGAATAGGAATGACAGTGAAGTGCTGAACTCACGCCAACCCCATCTCCACCCTGCAGAGATGGACAGTCATTGGGGTGTGCCTTTGGGTCGTCACCCATAACGCTCATGGCATTTCACCTCACCCTATCCTGCAAACACCCACAAGTGTTGAGGTGTGCCTTGGGGTGTTTGGCTTTACAGTCACCCCATTTCATAAGGACATATGCTGAAACGGGTGCACTGTAGGAGAATGGGGTGAACTATGGGGTCGAAGAGTCCAAGGCACACCTCAATGCTTGTCACTGGCTTCAGGCTAGGGGTGGGGGTGGAATGGCATGAGCATTACAGCTGGCAATCCAAAGGCACACCCCAGACGCCTGTCAGTCTGTACAGGGTGCAACGTTATGGTTAGAAACCCTAACGCCCCGGGCATTTGTTGGTATTTGCACTACAAATTTTCAACATGGCCTTTTTGTGACCTCCACCTCATGAAAGCATCTGGGACCTCTGCTCATGAACAGTGGTACTGTTATTTTGTTAATCTGTCCCGAATGTTGATTTCCCACAGCAACCACACCATTCTGCGCCAGATGTGCGAAAACACAGTTCAGGCAGGACGTGAAAAATGACAGCTGTACCATCCATAGGGAAGTGTGAAGAGATGGCAATATTGAAAATCTGGAGTGAAAATATTAAAAATGCTTGAATTTTACGAGCATACATGGAAACTGCACAATGCAGCGCTCGTAACACAGTCATTTAGTGGAATTATTTCACCAAATTTTCAACATAGGCATTTTGTGACCTCTGGTCATGAACAGTGTCACTATGATTTTCTTAAGCTGTCCCAAACATTGATTTCCCACAGTGACTGCGTCATTGTGCGCCAGATGTGCGAAAACACATTTCGGGCAGGTTGTGAAAAATGACAGCAGTACTATTCATAAGGAGGTATGCAAAATTGACAATGCTGAAAATCTTGAGTGAAAATATTATAAATTCGTGAAGTTACGAGTGTGCGTGGAAACTGCTCAATGCATGCTCGTAACACAGTCATTTTTTGGAATTTTTTCACCAAATTCACAACATAGGCTTTTTGGGAGCCTGCTTCATGAACAGTGACACTGTCATTTTGTTAATCAGACCCGAAAGGTGATTATGCGCAGTGACCGCAAAATCACTTTTTGGGACTGAATAACCAGATGACAGTCACTGAATTCATAAGTTGGGGTCCCAAGAACTCCATGCTAAAAATTTGGTGCCAAAATTCGCTAAAATGGCAGAGATATCCATCTAAGTTGAACCCCCGCTTCCCCATTTATGCCATTATACAGCTTACCAGCATTTCTTCTGTTCATGGTCGGCTTTAAAGAGCGCAGACGTGTTCCTGCTCCACCAAAGATCATCGTGTGGGCTCGGAGGTAAGTATGGGGTGGGGGGTGGAGATCAGAGCACAGAGGGTGGGTGCGGGTTGGGGAAGGACACCAGAGACAATGAGGGACTGTTTTCTGTTTTACAGGGTTTAAAAAAAAGACCTTGCAGGACATTTTTTCTATTACAGGGACAATGTGTGTCACCTGAGTGTTTGTTGGGGGTTGTAGCCGATGGGGACTGGGCACCACGTCGACACACATACAGAGTGTCTGGGGGGGCGATGAGCCAAGGGTATTGGGCACCCCCGGCACACAACAAATGGGGGGACATTATGCCGATGAGGATTGGGCTCTCCCATCAGCAAATGAACTTGGGAGGGGGCGTGCTGACAGGGGGGATTGGGCACCCCCATCAGCTTTCATGGGGACTGTGAGAGGCAGATGATGACAGTTGCCACCATGTTTATTTAAAACAAATGAGGGGGACTTTATGCCAACAGAGATTGGGCTACCCCATCAGCAAATGAACTGGGGAAGGGGCATGCCAACAGGGGGATTGGGCACCCCCATTGGCTTTCATGGGGACTGTGAGAGGCCACCGGCGACAGCTACTGCCATGTTTGTTGAAATGGGACACCAAACATGACAAGCTGTGATTCGCCGCTGGAATCAGGGACTGCCCCAGCAGCAAAAACAGCTGACTGTTAAATGACAGGGTGCTTCCCTGATTGCAGCGGCAAGTTTCTATCAAGGTGGTGGCACCCTACAATACTGCTGTCATCGATAGGCGTCTCTATTGGCGCCACAGAGACCAGCCCCAAATGGACTGCTGGCACTGGCCACAACACTGCCGCACCTCCACAACTGGCTACTATAGCAAGCTGCGTAATATGTTCCTTGCACATGCGCACAAGCAAACATAAAAATTAGATGACTTCCAAAATTGCAGGCATGGAAGTCAGAAATGATGGACTTTTTTCTGAAAGAAATTGTATTTCACCACTAATTTACATCCATAAATTATCCATCCTAGAATATTGACTTCCAAAAGTGGGATTCTGAAGTATTTTGACTTCCAAAATGTTGGAATGACTTCCAAATTTTAACTCCTGGAAGTTTTAGACTTCCACTGAAAAAAAATTCACTGAACCCCTGCACACATGTACAGCACATTTTCTGTACAATGCTATCTGCAGACTCTTTAACAACCCTGCAGATTACAGTGTATAGTTTTGGCATTTTAAAACAGTGACACCTAGTGACACCAAGGATTACAAGCAGCTGACAGAGGCCTTTGTGACAGAAGTATCTGAATACCTTTAATCATAGTGGAATGTGAAGCTGGGCACCACTGTAGCAGGAGTGTTGGAGGGGCATTGTGAGACCATGATGCAAGTGCAGGTAAGATAATGTGTCTGCCTACAGTATAAGTCAAGCGGATGTGGTCCACAGCCAGTCAAGATGGACTGCAATTCGGCCAAGAGTTGGGGGCATGGTCATGTCAAGGGAAAAGGGCAGTCAGGGGGATTTAAGGTAAAGATAGGGAGGCAGACAGTACAGGGTCACCAGTAGCAGGAGTTAGATTCATGGGTTCACCAAGGTATGGTTAGCAGAGCTGGGTAGCGCAAGAAATAGTAGACCCCAGTTGGAACAGGAACTCATAGAGGGACAATTCCCACTTGGAAGCAAGTCATATAAGACTCACATCCAGGAAAATTCACCTGTCTGAGAGCCCAGTGCACACAGAAGTCCAGGCATTAGAGGCACTCTCAGAGACTTGGTGAGGGAAAAAGACTTAGAAACCAAGAATGAGAATTTTTTTTTCTATTCAAAATAGATAGGTCTGATGGCCAAAAAGGAACAGGTGGCTCTCTTTCAAAAGGGAGGGTGTCTGAGAAAAAAAGGAAATCAGTGTGACAAGTAGTTCCACTGAGTCCTTCTGGTCAAGCTCAGAAAAAAAAAACAGCGTTGGGGGGACATGCAAACAGCTCAGCACAGCTAAATGAATTCAGTGATGCTAAGTGCTTTGCAAATGCTAAAGCAGCGGTGCATGATAGCAGTGCAACTTTAGAACTATACCTTTTTATTTTAGATTGCCACTTATCTCCTAGCTTGTATTTAAGCAATAAGACATGACCAGTGGTTAGATTAACAGTCTGTTAATCACCCCCTGGGGTGTACAGTGGCACGAGGTGCAGCCGAGTGCCATATTGCTCCCCTAGGGGTGATTAACTGACTGTTAATCTAACTTTGGGAGTGCCTTATTCTAATAAAAATATTCCAAAGAAAAGTGTTAAAGTATACTTTTGAATGTTTTCCTCATTTACAGGACATTTTTAACAAAATAATTCTTCCACCAACAGTTTAAGAATGTTGGTTCAAAATCAGAATGCATCATTACAGTCATTCAGTAGTGCTAGAGGATGGAATGCTGACAGGAAGAATCCATGTGCCACGGTGATCAGGCTGTACATGACAGTGTAACATGGATTAATGTAAGGCTGTTGGAATCCTAATAGCCAATCAGATTTCAGCATTTATGAGACCCTTTTTATAATTATCCTTTTTTCCACATTTTGAGTCTGCTTTTTTCTACACTTGAAATAAGAAATGGAGCACTCCTTTTCATATGGCTCAGACCAGGTGTTCTTATCCATATTCTCTGCTGTTTTTGAACACGTATGTTTAATATCACTTTTCTTGTGACTATAATGAACTAGCAAGCAGCAGACACTACTTCCTATCCTGACCTTATGGAACAAGTGCACAAAAACAGCTGAGAATACCAATGAAAAGCTGATTCATGGCACATTAAAAGGAGTGCTCCTTTTCTTATTTCAAATGTGAAAAACAGTGCTGAAGTGGAATCGAAATGGGAAAAGAAGAGTAGTATACATGTCAGGAGATATGAGGCAATCTAAAATAGAACAAAAAAAGTACAGGTAAACATTTTTGCTGCTATCATGTATTACTGCTTTAAATTCCAGTGGTGGAATTTTTATGGCATTACTTATTATGCTTCCATGATTTTTTTAAGCAGACTTGGCCAGCTAGTAATTTGCTGTATTGCCACTGTAAATTTTAAACTACCAAGCCAAATTTTTCTAGCTTTGTTAAATTCCAGGACCCATTGACACTGGGTATGCAAGCCAAATCTCAGGTGTGTACCTTCAATAGCAGCAGAGCTACAAACATCCACATTTTTTTAAATGTTCGCAAAAGTTCACAAATAGTTACATTTTGGAAATTATGAACCCCTATAACTTACAATTTACTCAACCAAATCTCTCTACATTTAGCAGTTTCTAAGACCCTTCCAAGAAGGTTTTACATGCAAACTTTCAGGTCTCCAGCTCCAAAGATGGCCGAGTTGTAAGTGAAGAAATATTTTCTGAAAAGTTCAAAAAAGAAACAAACTGGCAGATTTGGACCCTTATAGGTTCTAAACTACTCTTCCAAATGTCATGAAATGTGGCATTCTCAGGACTCCATAGGACAAGTCAGGTCAACATGCCAATTTTCAGGTCTCAAGTGGCACGAATGAGAGAGTTATGACCATATAAAAAGGTTTGCAAATTTTCATGAAATTTCACAAAATTCATGGAATTCCATGAAACTGCAGCTAAAGTGGAATTTGTTAATTTTGCCCTGTATTTAGGAGTGATGTGTGCACATATTTTGGGAGCGTTGTGGGATATTATGGTTGATAGAAGAGAAATCAAAGTTTTGGAGGGATGCTAGGTATGAAATGCATGGGGCTGGGGCACAACTTTGGGATGTTTGTAGGAAACATTTTAGAAGGACTGTGAGGCAAATATTTTTGAAGGGATGTGAGAAGACAAATTCAGCAAGAGTTCAAAATGTAGCAGAAACACTGGGCACAAATGCTGGGATAAACAAAGGTACATGTTTTAGAAGGGATGCAGGCTGAACATTTCTTGAAAGGCACAGGGCACAAGGTGTAGGAGTACTGAAAGTTGCAGATTTTGTGCTAGAAGTGGAAAGTCTATATGGACAGATGATCATAAAGTGTTGCTGGCAGTGAGTGCCATTGCTCACATAACATTATACAATGGCAAGAAAAAATCCTGGACTCTGATTGGTCAGTTTTGGGCTGGACCCGTGATGTTATCCCAGCACAACATCACGGTCTAGTCTCTACTTACTGTGAATCTGCAGATGACAATATGCTGGATATCAATATGCTTGATTGTTTCATCTTCTCTTAAATAACAAAAATATTTTTCCACACAAAACATCTTTAAAATGATTTTTTTATTCTGTATAACAACGAGTCATTGTCTAATAGCAATAATGCCCTCCAGGGTGTGTGTCGTTTGGGATAACGTCACGCCTCAGTTATTGGACACACTCGCCTGCGGCCTCATGCCCAACCACCCGAGGCGTGACGTTGGTCTCACATCTATTACGGGCCCTGTCGGGCATTATTGCTTAATTACATCATCGGGTAGCTCTTCAGTGAATCCAGCCTTTTTTTTTTAACAGGCACAGAAATCAGGGTTGCAAAAATACTTTAATTTTTAAACAAAGTATTATATAACTCAGAATTTGACCTGGTATTATTGGGAATCTGCTTATTCTAATTCCCAGTTTAGTGCTATTGGCGCTATCCCCTCTTTAAGGTTGAAAGGACTTTAGGTCAATCAAGCTGCCCCCCCACAAACACACTTCATAATAAGGACCAACAAGTACTGTATGCTCTTTAAACATTTACTAATTAATAAGGATTTCCAACCCATGTCAAATGACATATTTCTGCCAATCACAGGCCATCCTTTCTAATTTTATAAGCACACATTATACAATACACCAAAACACCATACACATGAAAATGGATTGTATATGTATAATGTTACTGGTTTCAAGACAATTAGTAGTATGATTTAATTCTTGTTTAATGCATTCCCTCCCCATCTTCATTAGGTTACTACTGCCTTCCTGGTATTGCTACTACTGCTCTCCTGGAAGACATCTCCATCTCCACCTCTGCCTTGTTGCCTGTTTTGAGCTCCTGCTGTTAAGCAACTTTATCACTAACTGGTTGTGTACATCCTCAAAAAAACTTGTCTTGGACATCCAAGCCCTGCGCCTTTCTCATCTATCTTTCCATTAGGTTCATAGCCTGGTCCCAGGTGTACCATCATTATCCTGGATCATTACAAAGTTTATGAAAGGATAAATACTAACGGGCTGTGTTGACCTCTTTCCTTTTGTTGCAGATTATGTCTCAGTACCACCACGTGGATTTGCAAAATTATAATGAAATAAGGTTCTAGATCTGTGGTACATCATCCTCATAGGAGACATTACCCTGGAAGTGCAATGACCATGAGATGCACCCAAGTCGAACGGATATTATTTAACGGTCTTTTTATTTTGTCCTGCTGAATCTATTATCAAGTAATTCTGCTAAAATATAATTATAACTGATAACTTTTACAATGTTAAAAATTTTTAGCTGGCACTTTGCACGTTTGCACTTGTATTAAGCACTACTGTTTATATTTTAGAAGTGGCAGTATCTCCAGTAGCCATATGCGGGAATCTATACAGGTGTGATCTTTCTGTGCAGTGCTGGAGATCTGGCACACTATTTTGCAGCCCTCTAATCACCTAAAATTGACAGTATTTATACAAAAACAGTGAGATACATTCCTGCATTAGACATAATATCAACCTGTATTGGGGTAGCAGTAGTAGTTTAATTTGTTTTTGGCGTCCTTTCCCGGAAGCCCAGAGTACCATTACAATAAGATAAAACAACATAACCAGCCAATAATAATCAGCAATACCATCATGATAAACAATAACAGCTCTTTAAAACCATAAATATAATTAAATCTACAAATATCTACATTCTTACCAAATGCCTGAGGAAACAAATAGGTTTCAAGGCCTTTTTTAAATGCTGCTACCGATGGGGCCTCCCTCAGAGCTCTCGATAGTGAGTTCCACAGTGTTGGACCTGCCACCCAGGGCTCTTTCCCTGATGTTTTAAGTCTAGCTTTGGGAAAACCAGGAGTCCCTCTTCGAAGAACGGAGTGAGCGAGTGGGAAGATGCAGATGTAGAAGGTCACACAGGTAGCCCTGACCCAGCCCTTGCAGTGCCTTACAGGTTAACAAACCGATCGATAGGAGATACACCACTTAACTTGCAACCAGTGCAGTTCCTGCAGTGCAGAGGTAATGTGACTGGACCTAGCAAGGCCTGTCAGCAGTCTCGCAGCTGCATTCTACACTAGCTGCAGGCACTGTAGTGCACCCCACTGAGCCCAAGATATAGGGCATTGCAGTAATCGAGATGAGATGTCACAAAGGCATACACCAGTGAAGGCAAATCATTATGAGAGTCAAGGGAATGAATCCAGCTGATATTTCTAAGGTGGTAGAAACCATTCCAGACAACTCCTGACACCTGAGCCTCAAATGTAGCTCTTCATCCAGAATGACGCCCAGATTCTTCACCTTTTCGGCAGTATCAAGACTAGAGGTACTGAGGCGGACATCTGATATCCTCTCGACACTGCCAGTCCCCCTCCTCTGGCTCAAACACCATGACTTCAGTTTTGTCAGGGTTGAGTTTCAGTCAGTTTGAGGACATCCAGCTCTGGATCTTGGCCAAACTTTTGTTCAGCACATCTACCGCTCCTCAGTCCTGGGGTGCAAAGGACAGATAGAGGTGGGTGTCATCTGCATAACAGTGAAACCCAATTCCATATTGCCTAATGATCTTGCCCAGGGGTAGTCTGACAGGGTTAGTTAGTGGGATATCATGGCTGACTGTCTGACGGATCCAGGGAGAACTCATTCAGGGGTACTAGACCTAGTACCTCAGGAAAGATGCAAGCACAGTGCATGGCGCCAGATCCAATGGTGGAGCAAATGAGGATCTTGGATGGAGATGGTGGCCTGGGCAAGGCACCATGGGACCAGATGGTGAACCTGAGGAGATTGCTGCACTGGATGGTCAAGCGCTGCCTAGATGCAGAGCAATGCTGCAGGAAGCAGAGCTCAGATATCAGGAGCTGAGGGTCCATACTGCGCGAGGCCAGAGAGGAATCTGGAAGAGAGGATCCATGGGCTTGGATGATGAGAAACCCTTATGGAGTTGTCAGATTCGGAGATGAAAATTCCTATTCTACCAGTTTTTCCTGGACTGTACTGGATTGAAGATGTTGGAGAGGTGATGGCATCGGAGAAGTCCCCAGGTAAAACTGTTACTGACTTTGTGCCACCTGAGGTGAAGACTGCTATCAAGCAGGAAGAAGCCAGTTGGGCTGAAGGGACTCATCTACCACTGACTGTTATTAAGCATAATCAGAAATCTGAATGCAGTGACCCAAGTAAAGCATGGGGAAAGCTACAAAAGGGAGATCCTGATGTAGCTCTGTTAGCTTCCTACATCAAGGATCAGGAAGGGAGTATGGGTACAGGTCGAACAAGGGTCACACCATTATGGTGAGTTGAAGAAAGGCAGGGTACCCTTTACCTGGTTAAGCCTAATCCTCATACGAAGAGGTTGAGTGCTAGAATAGTGGTTCCAATTGCTTATAGGAAGTGGTGATGGAGAATGCCTGCTCCAGCCACTCTAACCCATTTAGCCATGAGGAAATACTGGCAGAGTTAACCTCAGCCTTCTATTGGCCTGGGATGTACCGCAAATAGGTGCTTATGTGAAAAAGAGGGAGGTGCGCCAGAGGGTGTCTGCCAACTGCACAGGTGTGGAAACCAAAGGTGGGAAGGCCAATAGAGATGGCAACCTTGGAGAAGGGGTAAACACCAATGTAGGTTGGGAGGTACCAGGTGGTAAGCCAGCATCTCAGAAGAGTGGTTATTTATATCTTGGTGTCTGACAAAGACTCCAGGGAGCCATAGATATTAGGTGTAGACTGAGTTACACTAATACAAGTGAGGGATTGCTGGGTACATGTATGGAAGGGACTGTCTCAGTAATAATGATTTCCAACAAAAGAGTCACTGTTAACATCAGCAGGACGCAGTTATGAAAAACCCCCATCCTACTTTTCTAATAGTTTTCTCTTAATTACTGAACACATTTTGTGTTATAAAGCTATTAACCCTTTAGAAATAATCAGTTCCAGCTGCTCTTCTTGCCTTAAAATTACAGTCTTCTACTTGCAACATAAAAATTGTTTCCATGGCAACAGGTGATGTCACAACAGTTGACTGTGATGCCAAGGCAGGAAAAGCAAAGGACATAGACACGTTACTGTTAGAAGATATACAAAACATGACAGCTAAAGGGAGGTTCTGATAATGGGAGACTTTAACATGCCAGATACAGATTGGTCAATACCAGCAGGGACATCTGCCAGAACTAGACACATGGTGGATTCCCTGCAGGGGGAGCGCCTCGAACAACTGATACAACAACCCACAAGAGACAGGGCTATCCTAGATCTAGTACTGACTAACAGGGAAAGGATCACAGATCTCCAGGTAGAAGGTCACCCTGTGCCAGTGCCCATCACAGGACCATGTAAAAGCATCTGTCCTAAATAGATACTTCTGCTCAGTATTTACTGAAGCGAAGGTAGAACAGGGCCCACAGCTCTGCACCATGGACACAGGGGGAAGGAGGTGTGCACTAGTCCCATCACAAAAGAAAGTGTCCTACAAGAGCTCGATAAGCTCAGGGTGGACAAGGCAACGGGACCTGATAGCATACATTCCAGGGTACTAAAGGAGCTAAGGGTGGAACTAACAGAGCCATTATCAGAACTGTTTAGTGAGTCTCTGAGCACAGGAGAGGTCCCAGAAGACTGGAAAAGGGCTCATGTGATCTCTCTCCACAAGAGTGGTAGCAGGGAGGAGGCAGGGAACTACAGATCAGTTAGTCTTACCTCAGTAGTGGGAAAGACTATGGAGATACTCCTTAAGGAAAGGATAGTGCAACACCTGGAATTCATAGGAGCACAGGATCCAAGACAGCATGGGTTTACAAAAGGAAGGTCCTGTTAAACTAATCTCATAAATTTCTTTGACTGGGTAACCAGAGTGGTGGACCAAGGGGAAGCAGTTGATGTTGCCTACCTTGACTTCAGCAAAGCATTCAATACTGTTCCACATAGAAGATTGAGTAATAAATTGGGTAGGCTCAGGTTGGGTCAGATGTTGGTCAACTGGGTGGCAAACTGGTTGGGAGGCAGAAAACAGAGAGTGGTGGTGAGCGGTATACAGTCAGAAGAGATGCAAGTCACAAGTGGGGTACCTCAGGGATCAGTGGGGCCAGTCCTCTTCAGTATTTCATCAGTGACATTGCAGATGGACTGGAGGTTAAGGTTTGTCTGTTTGCAGATGGCACCAAGATCTGCAACAGAGTAGATAATCCAGATGGGGTGGGCAGAATGAGAAGAGATCTGGATAAACTAGCAAAATGGTCGGAAGAGTGGCAATTGGGGTTTAACGCAAAGAAGTGCAAGATCATGCACATAGGGAAGAGGAACCCTGAAGCAACCTATAGGCTGGGAGGGGAGTTGCTGGCAGTCACAAGGGAAGAAAGAGACTTGGGCGCCATCATCACTGATGACCTGAAATCATCCAAGCAGACCTCTAAAGCAGCAGGTAAGGCTAGAGGGATGTTGGGGTGAATTAGTAGGTGTATCACAAGTCGGAAGAGGGAGGTAATAATCCCTCTTTACAAGACACTGGTTAGGCCCCATCTGGAGTACTACATGCAGTACTGGAGGCCACATCTTCACAAGGACATTAACCAGATTGAGGCAGTCCAGAGAAGGGCAACCAAAATGACACAGGGACTGCATCAGAAAACATATGAGGACAGATTAACTGAGCTCAATATGTATACCCTAGAGCAAAGGAGGGAGAGAGGTGATATGATTGAAACATTCAAACATCTTAAGGGCATTAACAAGGTGAAAGGGTCCAACATGTTTCAATAAGAAAAATAGCAGGACAAGAGGACACAGCATGAGAATAGAGGGAGGCCGATTAAGGGGTACTGTGAGGAAGTTCTTTTTCACAGAAAGGGTGGTGGATGCATGAACAGCCTACCTCTGGAAGTGGTGGACATGAATACAGTGCAGGGCTTCAAACAGGCATGGGATAGGTATAAGGGAGCAATACAGATGAGTATGAATAGATAGGCCATTGACAGAGCAAAGGCCTATGGCACATTCATAAGGTAGAAAAAGAAATGAGCAAACTGGATGGGCCTTACGGTCCTTATCTGCAGTCAACTTCTATGTCTCTATGTTTCTAACTCTAGCAGTCAAAGAGCCTGATATTTTACATAGATCTTTAGTAATAAAGATTGGAATGGCCTGAACTTTATTGATTGTTTTAATATTAAAAGATTTAAGTTCTGCTGAAGCCGACTGCCTGTGTTCAAAAAAAATTGGGAAATCACATTAAGGCAAGCCCATTTTAAGAAATATTAGCTATTTTTGAATTAGCTAGAAATAAGCTATACATGAACTGCTTTTTATTTTGAGGAAAATTTGAGGATCCTATCTGTAACTACCAGTAATAGTTTTCTCCCAGTAGCTCAGTAGCATATAGCAACCCTGTTTTTCTAAGTTCCTTTATCTTTTTCTCCCCATAGGAGTAACTGGGCAAGATCTGCATAGTTAATTTGTCAGGGCACTGCCAGTCCTATTGTTAAAGTGGCTACTAAATAGTTTAAGAGTATCAGGAAAATGTGAGGCAAGAAAAATGATGCATGCCCCTTTCGTTTAAAACAAGCTGCAGCAAATAATGGTATGTAGCACAAATGCCAGGTGTCCTTTGGAAATAGTGCGTTAGTGTTTGCATTCATTCCAGCAGATGCAGATATGGCCAGATCATGCTTCTTTGTCTGCATCAGTAGATTTATTATTCACATATTTTATTTGTACTGTCCCTGGTCTTTCTAGCAACTGAAAACAGACAATCAGCAATCTGTACTGTTCTGATGAGCTGGGCATAGTTATCATCAGTGCTGTACAGATGTGGCCTGGATAAAACTCTATGTGAGTAGGATGGAGTCACGGTAGGCAAGTGGCACAGTTTAGTTCATTTGAAGAGATGCTCTGGACACCTCATGCTTGGGGTATATCCAGACACTGGTACTGTGGTGCTGCATGGGAGAAGTGCCACACTACTGAGGTGCCATCTTTCAAATGAGATTTTTACTGAGGTTCCACTTGCGGTTCTGTGGTGGTTCAGTTGTGAAATGAACAACTAGATGGGAGATAAAAGGAGCTAGATAGCAGCCTAAAAATGCTGCCGGAATCCTTTTCTAGACAATGTACTGAGGGGAAGTACAGACTAGTACAGAATAAATTTATTAGTGATTTAGCGTAACACTGTAATGGGTCCCTGAGATGGAGCTTTGGTGAGGGTGAACCTAGCTCCATCCCCTTCTGGGGAAAGGAAGGAGGCTTATCTTGCCACACTGGTACTGAAAATACTCCAGAGGGTGTAAGGCCATAAGAAGTGGCACCCTTGGAGATATGGTAGGCTCCCACATAGGATAATAGACTCCAGGTAGTAGCTGCAGACAGGTTCCCCAAAAAGGTCATAGAGATGAACCAGCTGTTTTCACTCTGGTTAAGACAAACTCAACAAGGAAATAAAATCTGACATGATTACATGAAGGGCATACACTCTGGGAACATGTATACCAGGTAATTTAGGGTCCTGGGAGATCCAAGTTAGGTTATGGGCCAGTAGAAAGGGCCTCCCAGAAATGTAAGATGAGGAAGATGGGGAAAGCATAAAACTGCTAATTAATATTCCTTCCTCTGAATAATTTTTTTTCTAAGTATGTACTAATGAGGGTACTATAAGTATTGTGAGGTCCTACACAGCTGTTAAAGTATCGAACAGATCTCAGGTAAAGATAGCAAGTTTTGTAGTAATGAGTGCTTGATTATTAGTATTGGCTAATGGGACCCTGGGATGGAGCTTCACAGAGTGGGTGGGCCGGAGCTCCTCCAACCTCTATTAAGAAAAAGAGGTTGGACTGTGAAAGACATCCAGTTCAGATGGCAATAAATGTACATTGAAATATGTTATGGTGACAAGATTGAAGATGTTTGTTAAACGTCATATTTCCAGGGTATGTATGGTTCTAGTTGAACCTGAACAGAGGTAGTTTCCGCTCGTAGGGGACCCTGGGATGGAACTCCTGAGAGTGGGTGGGTGGAGTTCCACCTCACGGGTATCTGGAGGGGGATGTGGTGCTACGCCATCCCCTAAAGAAGGGGGGTAAGTGTGACAGGGTTAGTCCCTGCCACTGAGACTTGGGACCTTTTCATCTTTCTCTTTACAAATTCTGGTTGCAACCACTATTTTTTCCTTCTTTATGCTGTCCCTTTTATTCTGTATGGAGGCAGGCCACCTCCTTACAAAAACCTTTCTACCCCCTTTCTTATCCCTTCTGTTTGTTTCCTCTTGTTTCCAAGGTCCCTAGTCCTCTTTGTGCTCCCTAAGCTACTTGGAAGTAGTGGTGTGACAGATAGGGTCAGTTCTTCCTGACCTAGCTGGAGGGAAGTTCCAGTCAGTAAGTGAATAAAAAGTCTTTGGAATTGCCATTGATTATTTGTTATTTTGTTTCTTTTGTTTTCTGTATTTATTTTTACTTTTTGGTGCTAAAGATTGTTTATGAAGTTAATAAACATCCCACCAAGCAAAACGTGGGTTGCACCTGACTTACTGCCTCTGAGTGTGTGTTTGTATCTACCTGAAGAACTCACCTGGTAACAGGTAGCATGTACACCAAGAACAACATGGGTGAAAGGACTGACCTTTGGGGTACTCCACAGTACTGGTTCCTTGGGCACAATGAGAAATTACCCATCACCCCCACTGAGACCTGCCTCTAAGAAAGACTCAAACCAGCTAATAACTTTGCCAGCAAGTCCCATGTATTCCCGAGATGGTCCAATAAAACTCCATGGTCAGCTGTGTCAGATGTTGAAGGAGATCCAGGAGAATGAAAACTGATCACTCTACTCTATTTCTTGCTGTCAGCAGATCATTGTGCATCTGACCAGAGCAGTCTCAGTGCTGAACCTTGACCAAAACCCTGACTGGAGAGAGGCTCATATATATATCAAAGGTCTCCAGGTGAGTCTCTAGCTGCAATGCAACAACCTTCTCAATAACCTTTCCTAAAAAAATGTAGGTTAGAAACAGGCCTGTAATTCAGTAGTACATCTGGATCCAAAGTCATTTTTTCAAAAGGTGCCTCACCATCGCACTTTTCAGTTTGGCTGGGAAGATTGCCTCTGACAAGGAACATCGAATGATCACAGTGAACACTGGACCCAACTGCTCAGCTCAGCCCACTAAGAGCCGCATTGGGCCAGGGTCCAGTTCACAGTAAGTTGGTCACAGCCCTGAGATCACCCTGACAACTTCCTCCATCGTCACTGGCAAAAACTCACTCCATGATCACTGACCACCACTGTAACATCCAGTCCTTCCACTGCTCAATGATAAGTGTCCTGAAGAGGAGATCCCTGCCCTAACAGAGGACACCCTGTTCAAGAAAAACTGAGCAAACCCCTCACATTTCGCAGATGATACAACTTTCATGGGCTCCAGACAGGCTGGGTACAGAAGCCTGTTTAATGCCCAAAAAAGCTAAGCTGGTCAGTTCTTCCTGGCTGCAACCTCTCTGGACAGGAATTCTGCCTTTTTATGAGAGATTGCTCTTTGATACTCACCATAGTAAGTATTCAAAGCCAGTTTGTCCTCCTGTGCCCTGGACCTTCTCCAGTGCCATTCTAACCTCATTCCATAAACTTCATTGCTCTGTATAAATGTCAGTAAAGATTTTTAGCACCTATGACACTCTGCTGCTGTACCTGCAGCAATTCACCATCAGAACTGGTTTCCATATGTGACTTTGTTTTTAACATTAAGGCAGACGGCCGCTGATCTGGGTATTGCAAATGTCTGAGTAACACAGAAGATTAGAGGCAATCTTTATTCCTGACTAGTTATAAAAACCTTAGATCCTCCATTTTTCAATCAAATCATATGACCATGTGAGGGCTCCTGCTACAAGCGGACCTCACACCACACTGTTACTCCTAAAAACCCAAACATTTTCCTTTTAAATATAAAAAGATGAAAGGATTAGCACCTTTCTAACTTTTGTACATAATTTGTGTAATGTTTTGGCAGAAATTGTCTTTACACTGTCTTAATTTGAAGCACAATGGCAACATGATGTCATTAGCTGATCCCTTAAGGTGACTTGCTGCATGTACTTACCATGACCCCTTGAAGCTGTAACAGTCGAGCGTGGGGGCTCAGAGACCAGATAGCTGAGATGAACTACTACTTATATATATATATGACATTTTCTGTAAGCACTTTGCACTAAATGGCATCTTAGTCAAGGAATAAAGTCATGGGCTTGATTCTCAAAGGGCGTTAGATTGATGCAAGCTATGGCACAAGGCAGCTTGCATCAAAGCCCGTATGCCAGGGACCCTGCATCTGATTCTTTATTGGGCAGGGTCCCGCAGCAAAGTCCCATGACTTGTGGCAACTGTGGCCATGCCAAACAGACGGTGCATCCAGAGGGTTTGCCACAAAGGGCAGCCGTATGCTACTCTAGGATGTTCCTGGTGGTCTAGTGGACCCCCAGCTCCAATCCCTTATTATATTGATCTGTCCCTGGTGGTCTAGTAGACCCCCCAAGTCCCGATCCCTATATTGTTATAGTAACCATTTCCTCGGTGATCAGCGGACATCCCAGCCCCGATATGCCCATAAATTAAAATGTTGATACAATATTTCCATGGTGGTCTAGTGGACCCCACCCCCATCCTGGCAGGTAGTGCCCACCACCCCATTCCTCCCATCCCAAACCATGAGCTGGTGATTGCACAGCCCTCCTCTCACCACCATGGCTGGCCTGCAACTAATCTGTCACAGGCAGCGCTTGTATAGGTATGTGGTCATTGATTGACAGCTCAGAGTGAGCTGTCAATCACTAGTAAAATACAGTATACAGTACATGCTCAGTAACTGTTCAGTCGGCTGCTGGCTGTGATGGTGAGAGGAGGGCTATGCTGGTCGTCAGCTTGGGGTTTGGGATGGTGGGCACTACCTGCTGGGATGGGGTTCCACAAGACCACCAGGGAAGGACTGTATCAACATTTTACTTTACGGGCAGATTGGGGCTGGTGGGATCTGCTAGATCACCAGGAACTGATTGATATAATAATAAGGGGATTGGGGCTTGGGAGGGGTCCACCAGCTCAGCAGGGAATTATTTCTTTTAACAGTTTACTTTATGGGCACATTGGGGATGGGGGCCACTAGATAAGAGGATCAGGGCTGGGGGGCTGCTAGACCACCAGGGATTGATTTAATAAACATTGTAAGATATGGGCACATCAGGGCGGGGGGCATAGCACATGGTAAGGAGGGCTCCAAGAGTGGTGCAAGTGGTCAACTCTCGTTGAGTTTCATGGCCTTTAGACCAGCCCTGGCTGGTCTAAGGATACTTTAGAATTTCACCATCTCTCGGAGAGTTTTTGAGAATCTCGATTTAGGGATGTGGTAGCTTGCATCTGCAGCATGACCCTAGTGCCATGCAGCAGCCCATTTTGTGGTGCATGGATGGCGCAAGCCTCTAGTAACACGCAGCCTGTGGTTGACGCAGAGGGCTGCATTTGTGAATTGCTCGTGATGCATCTTTGTCACAAGCAGCACTTTGCACCATTCTTTGTGCGCAAGCTTGAGAATCGGGCCAATAGACTTTAACAGCAGCTGGAGTGCTCTGTCTTTGTGTTCACCTTTCCCATCATAGCAAGGAGCCCACCCACGAACTCTAGATCCACAGATCATTCCTTAATTGTTTGGATCCTCATTTCCTACTGTAAGGGCTGGGTCACCATTCTGTATCTAGGGGCATATGATGGCATCTCACCCAGGAAAGAGCACCACATTACTCTGTGAATACAAGTTCTGCACCAACAGCAGTCACCTTGCCATCACAGGTCAGGGAGGGTGGGGCCCATGGGCACCAACCATATTCCGGGGCACCAATAACATAAGTCCACACACAAACTATATTGTCCATACCAGAGCTGTGATCAAGCATGGTGGTTTTATTATTAGCTGCCAGATGGTACGCAGCTCTCTGGGCAGTCCCTGGCTACAATCTGTTACAATGGTACCTTCACACACTACATATAGGATAAAGTATGGGTCTTGGTGTGTAACGAGAATTTACACACACCTGAGGGGTTTGATGCTACATAAATGCTCTCTGGGTTTATGCATAGCAACAAACCCCTCGGGTGTGTGTAAATTCAAGTTTACACACCGAGACCCATATTTTATTTTACATAATTGTTGGGCTTCACTTTTTCACCTCAGCAATTATATAAAATAAAAATAAAAAAAAGACTGCTGTGTCAGTGCAGTCAGATTAGGTCAGCACGCGAGGTCCGCTTTAACTTTATTTTAATTATTGTTATGGGGTCCATCCAGTAGTCGAAGCGAACATCTGAAGTACTTTAAAACAATTTACTTACTGCGAGTGTCCATGGCAGTCTGTCTCTCTCTATGGTGTGTTTGCGGTAGGGTTTCCGGTTTGGGAAGGAAACAGCGAGCGAGGAATCTGAGCATGCACAGCAGTGCAGGGAGAAGGCAAATGCAGCGTGTTTGCCGTTATAAATGCTCCTTTATAAGCAAATTACGCCACAGTTTCCCAATGGGAAAAGGGAAGCCCATTAATTATAGTTCAGTATTTCATGGGCCATGCCCTATATGATTGTTCTTTCAAAATTCTCCCAGGGCTGTACATAACCCCCCCACCCCCACCTCTAGAGTGGCATGCATTACAAGTACTGTTTCTAGTCACTGTCCGATGGTACCCAGCACAAATGTGGGGCTTCTTGCCCTCCCCACATCATAATAATATCCAGGTCCACCCCTGAACTAAATGGGCACAGTTACAGTTTGTATAAAGCCATGGGTCTCTTTCAACCTTCAGATCCCTAACCTTCCTTTCGGGATCCCTGGAGACCTGGTACTCCCAAGACCAGTTGTACAGTGGTACTCTCCCAAGGCAGGGTGAACACTACCCTGGAGGGCAAGCTATGCCGGCACATATCTCAAATATGCCTAGAAGGACAATACATATGAAAGCGTATCAGCATATGATATCACTACTAAGTGCATAAAGCAAGGCTAGCCTGGCCGTGTGTGACTTCGTTGACACTACACTGACAGCTCTAGTGGCCCAAAAAAACAGACTCCAAATGTCTGGCCCCATTCCTGAGGACTTACTGATGCTGCCCTTGCTAGGTCCCCTCCTACCTGACGCCCATTCAATTCAGCTACCTGCTAGAAATTTCTGTTCTAACAGCCTAGGGCTTTTCACACACAAAAGGCATGTCAATTAGCAAGGTCAGCTTGCAGTTTTGCTCTGAACACTGACTGACTTCTCCCATTCCCTCCTACTGCCAGTGGGAGTGAACCTGCAAGGGCTCTGGTAACCTCTCTTTAGAGGTGGCCACCTCTTTCTCATCGTGCCTTTTGGGTGCTGATGGTCTCCACCCTCTCAGGTGAGTTCCCTGGGTCTCCAACCCTCCTGCTACTCCTGATGGTATCCTTCCTTGGAGACCAGGCAGGAGTGGACTAGTGCAACTAATCCCAGGGACCCTGCAACCACCATCCCTGGGACCACTCAGCCCAGTCCCAGCCAGAGAGGCTGGACTGCTTCTCTCTCTCTCTCCCTTATCTTTCTGGATTCAGCTCCCACTTCCAGTGACCTGCTGCCTTCCCCTTATATAGGTTTTAAGGGGAAGGGCAGAATCGTGCATATTCATGCTCAGGTTTCCCGCTCTTAGCTAAATCAGGCCATTCAAGCATGCACATCCAGATATCCTGTCTCTGGACAATATCCCTCCCAAAAAATGGCTCTCAGGGTCTGGCCTAACTGAATGCTCTCTGGTAACCTGCCTTGAGCCAGGAAAAGAGAGAGATGGTTACAGTATCACCACAGGATTACTGATGCAGGTGTACTTCCTGATAACTTCTAGTGAGCACCATCCAATTTTCTTGTAACAAAATTCATGGGTCCAGAGTTCCTCCTAAGTCCATCTTCTCTCAAGCCTTCTGCAGTCTTGACCTCCAGAGCTTACTCTCTGACCTCTTCAGTGTTAGTGGGTCCCCTGTTTCTCTTGCCCTTAATTTTGATGATGCAGTTGTACAGTATTTTCACAGCAACTTCCTCAAGGTCTGGGACTTCTATGTTCCCCTCTACAACAGTAAGATGAAAGGCTACCATTTCCCTTGGATCTGTGCAGACCTTACCACATTTGGTAAGGCAGATGTTGCAGTCTGGATCTCTCACAAGGCCTTGGGCTCCCCCAATGAACTCTTCCACTACAAGCCTGTGTGCTGTGGGGTTCCACAGGGTTCGGTCTTGTCACCCTTGTTGTTCAAGGTGTACATGCTGCTGTTTGGGGACATTATTTGTCTAGTGCACTTACCCAGTCAACAAAAACTAAATAAATAAATAAATTATCAGGTGGCACGGGCTGGGTTTTCACTGCTATGGAGATGATACCCAGCTGTACTTGTCCTGTGCACCCAATACCCAGGTGTCAGCCTCTGTATTTAACAGCTGCCTCGAAAGAGATCCAGTTGTGGATGACTCAAAACTGGCTTAAACTTAACCGGACAAGACAGAGGTACTGGTCGTGGATCCAGGTCATCAGGGCAGGTAAGAGGTTAACCGCTAGTGCTAGGGGTGTTCCCCTGCCCCATCTAGACAGGTGAAGGATTTGGCAAGGATCCTGGACGATGGTCTGATGACTGATGCTCAGGTGTAGGCCATTGTCAGGGTGGATTTTACCATCTCAGGAATATAGCTCGAATCCGAGCCCTGATCCCAGCTGAGGACCCGACCATGCTGGTGCATGCTTTCATTACTTTCAGGCTGGACTACTGTAATGCCCTGTACCTAGGGTTATCTGGAAGCAACCTCTGCAGGCTACAGCGGGTGCAGAAAGCGGGGGCAAGACTGCTGACTGGGGTGAGACGGTGTGAGCATATCACCCTGGTCCTCCATGGAATGCAGTGGCAGCCGGTCAGGTGGAGGACTGTCTTCAAGGTAGGGCTCTGGCCTACAAGACCCTGCATGAAAGGGGACCTGTCTATATGCAAGATTTCCTTGTCCCCTACCATCTGCTCTGGGCACTCCATTCTGCCAGGGGAGGCCTCCTTGGAGTTCCCAGGGTTAGGTTGTGGCATTCTGGGGACAGGGCATTCTCAGTACCTTTCTCGATAGAAGCCTTTAAAAAGGGCTTCAAACGTATTTGTTTCAGCAAGCTTTTATTGATAGATTAATTGTTATTTTAAAGGGAAAGATTGATGAATTTTAAATCCACTCCAAGCTGAATTATTGTATGTATATTGTTGTTTGTTTTTATTGTACAATGCCCAGAGTCCCTGGAAATGGATGCTTTTATAAATAAAATACCTATCTATGTATCTATATATCTATCTATCTACAAGCAATTAGAAATGTTAGCCTTAAGAAACTGCGTGTTGCCAAGCCTAGTCATTGTGAATCTGGCTTCCAAACAACATCAGTTTCCCATCTAAATACTGGAAGGTGGTTCATGATCTGTTTAACCCTCTTTCTCAACCCACTATCCCCTTTCTAGGAGTTGCTAACTCTTTTTCCTCTACCGCTTCTGAAGTTGCCAATGCTTTCAACAAGGACTTAACCAGCTGTTCCAAATCCCTCCTCACCTGCTCCCTTACTTACCTAGTCCCCTTACTTCCTCCCCTTCTAACTGCCCCCATTTCTCTTACTTCCCCCTCTTTTACCTTCTCCTGTCTCTCCCACTGACATGCTAAAGGCCCTTCAGGCACTTGACCCTTCAACATGTTACAGCCCGGAAGGCCTGCACCAAGCTCTCCTTTCTCTAGCTACTCCTGCAACTACCACTCCTACCTCCTTCCTCTTAAACCTTTCATTCTTCTCTCCACAGTTTTCCAAGCCTGGAAGCTTTTTTTCAAATTTAATAATCTTTATTCAATTCAAAGATATTAATAACACGCAAAAAGTACTATAAACATGGGAGCAAGAATACAGCTTGGTATACTATCGGTAGTATACTAAATACCCCAAATATATAACAAAACAAAACTGTCATAAAATGACCAAACCTACCTATCTCACCGCCTCAGTAATAAAATAGAAATAAAATAAATAACACCCCAGAGACCTTTCTGACATAAAGTATGGGATAATATGGAAAGGATCAACAATGCAACTTACAACTGAGTTACATTAATCTCAGTCATAAATGCCATGAAAGTATAATAACAAAATACAGAGATAAAATGTACATCAGGATTATAAACTTAGGAAAATAGCAAATTTATGTTCCAAGGTGCTAGTCCAACTTAATATTGAGAATTGTATCACATAATCTTCCCCATTTCATGTTGAAGCCCACCATATTATGTTTCATACTGGCTACCATCTTTTCCACTTGTAGGTTAATTAGAATTCCATGCCTCCATTCAATCAATGAATGAATATTATGGTCAATCCAATGTTTCAAAATTATATTCTTAGCTGATAGAGCTATAGATATTTTATATTTTGCTTTTAATGGGATTAATCGGCTAATTTCACCTATAATACAGGTTTCAGGTATAAAACAAGAGTCCAGATCGAGAGACCCTCCTACTTTACTTTTTAATCAACGTCCATAAGGGAATAACCAGTGGGCATTTCCATAAAATGTGAATAAGAGAGCCAACAGCTAACCCATATCTGAAACATGTTCGATAAGACATGAGACCCAAATTATAGTGGTGTATAATACATGTCATGGGATTTTTTGTTTTCCAATTCAGTTTACTTTTATTCATTCCAAAAGATAAATTACAAAAGGTCATCAAACAAATAGATCAGTTAACATGTATAAAGAAAACACATAATGTACAGGATATAAACTTGATTCAAGCCTAGATAACAGGAAACAATACTTCACTGTAAAAGGGGAAAAAGAACACTGAACAAAAAGAAAAACTACCCCGACTCACCCCTCCCTCCCACCGCCCCCCAGCAACCCCCCTTCCCGCAATCCATCAGACAATAACATTAAAGTGATGCAAGGGGCTCATTAGTTGGTGAAATAAAAAGCAATGTATACAATGTTTCCCATTTTGATTTATAAGAGTGTATAGAGTTATAAAATTTGGCAATGCACTGTTCAATATTAAGGGACATAAAAATTCCAGAGAGCCATTCAAGCCAGGTGGGAACAGCTGGGTCAAGCCAGTATCTCAATATTAACAATTTAGTAGCAGCCAAGATCATAGCCATATGTGCTTTGCAGAAAGCACCTGTTAATGTTGCATAATCTTCCAAAATACAGACCTTGGGAGTAAAAGCATCTTGCAGGCCAAGTAATGGATAAAATTTGTCTTGAATTAATTGCCAAAAGGAAGCAATCGGAGGGCACGACCACAACATGTGCAACAGGGATCCTTCTGTTTCTTTACAATGGGGACAAGGGGGGCAATGCAGCTCTTCCCATTCTACACAACTTTGTAGCCATTAAATATAAGCCATGCAGAACATTAACTTGCTGTAAACGAAATCTATCTTGTTTAACAAACCTATAAATATCCATCCAAATTTAAGACCAGTGATCATTATCATATGTAATATTGAGGAATTAACAATAATAAGCACTGGAGATGTTAATTCCCAAAGTACATGGCTTATACCTTTGTATAGTCGGGAGATAGGATGAGCTTGCTGTACTGCCTGAACCAGACTTGAAAATAAAGCACTAGCTTTGGTTGACCACAGAGGACAGCCTAGAAAATTAGTAATGCAATGTCGTATTTGTAAAAATGGAAAGAATTTTGCACCAGGCGATCCAAATTTTTCTTTATATTGATCAAATAAAATACAAACACCATCTCTTATACAGTTACTAAGGGTTAGGGCACCTAAATAGTCCCAGGCCTTATGGAAGGAAGACTGATTATTAATAGTAATATTCAAGTTCCAGAGAATAGGTTGTTGAAGGTCTTTGACGTAATCTAGCTTAAGATGTTTGCAAAGTTGAGAATCGCTTAGGCGACCAAAATATAAGAGGTTGATTTAAGCTGTCAAGGTAATTTATTAGGAGACAAAATAATAAAGAGCTAAGACCAATATTGTACTGATGACAGCTCTTTCTCTATAATAAGCCAAGGGGGGCAATAAGAAAAGGTAAGCAAGTTGTCTGAAGCCCCCCACTGGAAGCATTTAGTGCCTTGGAGGGCGAAATAGTACCTCAGAAAAATGGGGTAACTGAAGTCCGCCAAGCTTTTTAGGCCTAATTTACTGTATGAACGGTGTGGTGGTTTATGGACCCATAGACATTTAGACAATATACTATGCAAGCTTTTAAACCATTTAATCGGTAAGACAATGTTCAACATACCTAATGGATATGAAAGATGCGGGAAAACAATAATTTTTATAATATTAGATCTGCCCAAATCAAGTCAAAGGTAAAGATTTCCATCTATCCAGGTCTTGCAAAATAAGTTTTAGTAAGGGGTCCACGTTAAGGATTTTAGAGTAGAAGAAATGTTGGGAGAAAGTTTCATATCTAAATAAGTTAGATTGTTTGGTTCCCATTACAAGCCCAATTTAGCAAAATTTTGTTTGAAAACATGAGGTGAAAGGGGAAGCACGACAGTCTTTCTCAAATTAAGCTTATATCCAGAAAAAGAACCAAATGCCTGAATAACAGAAAGAGCTGTTTGTAGAGAGTGAACTGGGTTAGACAAATGCCATAAAACATAATCAGCATATGTAGAGATTTTGAGGTCTAAGTTACCAATCCTAATGCCAGAAATATCAGGAGAACTGTTAATTTTACAAGTTAGTGGTTCTAAATAAAGATTGAAAATGAATGGTGAAAGAAGGCAGCCCTGGCGTGTGCCATGAGAGATGGAAAAAGGATCACAGAGCGTTCCATTGCAGAGAACTCGAGCTGTTGGACTGGAATATAATATCCGTATCCAACAGAGAAAGGAGTCAGGGAACTCGTATTGTTGCAACACCCAAAACAGGTAAGGCCAAGAACCTATCGAAGGCTTTTTCATCCAGGAGACCAGAACTGTATCAAGGTCTCCTCTCCCTGGATGTGTGAAATTAAATGAAACAGTTTATGGAAATGATCACTGAAAGTCTTCCTTTTACAAACCCCACCTGCTCAGGGCCTATTAAATCAAACCAAACCTGGTAAAGATGAGTAGCTAAAATCTTTGCAAGAATTTTCATGTCTACAGTAATGAGTGAGATGGGTCTATAATTTTCAGGATGGGAAACATCTTTACAGGTTTGGTATAACAACAACACGGGCCTCCAGTAATAAGGTTTCTAACAGTGGGAGAAGTGCAGGTAATTGTATAGAGATGTTAAAGTAGGAGTGAGCTCATCAATGGATTGTAAAAGTCTGAGGCAAACCAATCAGGGCCAGGTGCTTTATCCAAGGCCAGAGAAGTAATAGTTTCCTAACCTCTCCTTCAGAGATGGGGCCTTTGAGAGAAAAACTGCCGCCTTGGATAGCTGGGGCAAAGGACATCTTTCAAAAGGAGGCATGGCATCACATTTATTTCCACTTTCTGGGTCTTCAGAATATAGTTGGGTATAAGTAGTCCCTGAAAATTTGGGTCATATCTCCATTATTAGCAGTAAAGGTCCAAAGCAGGATCATAAAGAGACCTTAATCCACCAAGCATTAGCTCACTTGCATTGTCTTGAGACCCAAGAGTCTACCAGCCTTTTCATCCTGGCCAACATATGTGGCCTTTAACATCTTCAGGGATCGCTGGGCCTGCTCTAAAAGTATAGTGGAGTATTGGGCTCTGAGTTGAGCAAGCTGAGTATGGGTGTCTTCTGAAGTGGTTGGGGATAAATATTTCTCAATATCCCGAATGTTTGAAAGTAAGGTGGTAATACGTACAGAGATATTTTTCTTGCATTTAGTGGAGAGACGAATCAGTTCTCCTCTCCACAAACATTTTAGCACCCCCAGGCCTTATCATGAGCTGCTACAGAAGTCCAGTTTACAGCAACAGAAGAGTTAGTAAAATCCTTTGATTTCTTAACAGTTACAGAATTGGTAAAAAGAGAGATGTTAAGGACCAAGTGTGGTCTCTGTCAGACTGATAAATAAAGTCCATAGTAAGTTTAACTAGGGCATGGTCAGAAAGAACTAGGCTTCAATTTGGCAGCTGTATACTGTTGCCAGCAAGGAGTAGTAACCAAGCAATAATCTAGTCTAGAGTAGGAATTGTCGGGTGAAAGCAAAAAGTATATCCCGTAAGTATAGGATTCAGTGCACGCCAGAGATAAACTAGGCCAAATATGCTGTGCAGGAGATAGTCCCTACTTCAGTCTATAAAGTCCGATCTAAGTCATTGGCCATAACTAAATTCCAGTCTCCACCAGGATCCATAGCAGGTGTATATATGGGGCCAGAACAGAAACAAGCCTAGTAAAAGAAGGTGTGTCACTATTGGGACCATGCACAGAACTCAAAGGAAGTTCCATGGGGCCTAAGTGACCATGTAAAAAACATATCTGCCATCTTTGTCTTGAATTTCAGTTATAAGGAAAAAGGTAGTGATCTATGTATTAAAATACACTCCTCTCTGATGACTAATGTTTCCTGCCCCGTGGGCCTGCCCTACTCCAACAATGAAATAAAGTAATGTGGTTGGTCGGTAGATGAGTCTCCTGTAGAAAGACTATATGAGAATTAAGTACTTTTAGATGTTTAAGTATAGCCTGTCATTTAGTTCTGAATTGTCCTCCCTTTACATTCCATGTAATCACATTCCATGGGGTTCTCATTGCAGACTATTATTCCTAAAACAGAACAAAGAATAGCCCCAGACAAAAAAACATCCATTTGTCCCTCAGTGGATTGCAGAGGACCCTCCCTCCCCAATTATATACACAAAAATAAACTGTTGCCAATCTCATACCTTCCCATAGAGTACTAAAAATAATTGTGGAAAACCCAATATGCTGAAAATAAACCACCCCATTTTCCCCCACAAAAAAGGGTCAAGAACCCACCTACTATATACCGGCCCATGAATGCTGATGGCCGAGCAGCTCCTAGAGTCCATCAAACTGAATCTGTTTCCTTGAAGTTTGCAGTGGAAGCCATTTGAGAGGAGATTGTATGTGGGTCTTCCATGTATAAGGATGAAGAGTAATAAGAGATATTGAATCCAGAAGATTCTAAATTTCTAAAATTATATGGCAAAATCTGATCTCCTCGCGGTTTTAAATGAAAGATCGAACAAAAGTAGCTAATTTACATAAATCAATATGCTGAAAAATCAAAAACTGTCAGGCTTGCAAAAAAAGGGCACAGATTAATATATATAGCTAGTAAAAAGTTAGTATAGTCTCAAAAGATTAAATTCAATAGTCTTAGGGGCAATATTGGTATTGAAGTAAATATCTCCCATATAGGGGTCAGAAACAGGCGGCCAGCATAGATCTTTCTTCAGTGCCTTAAAGAGCAAGGCATAAAAGGGCTAGCAGACACTGCCATGGTGAAAAATTACCATAAGGGTGTTCCCTTGTAAAAAGATAGTAAAAGGAGTAAAAACAGGTACACCATGGCCTCAGCTTAAGATGTGATCAAATACAGACCACAATTTTAACTTTGTAGCCTTCCAGAATTCCATGGGCTAACACTCAATATAGTTAAAGGGGGTCCAAGAGAAAGATATCTAAATGCCAGGTCATAGCTGTCCGCTGGGAGAGAAACCCCTTCGAGATACTCATGCCAGGCATCATACAATATACTGTATCAGACATCCCATTCGTCTTGAAGACCAATATGTAGCTTATCTGAAGGGATTAACACCATACCTTTATTACCATTAGCTCAGGAACTAATCTGGAGGCCAGTAATAAAGAAAATATTTTACCCACTTCATAAAGAGCTCCACATCTGTCATTCACCACAGGAATGTCCGAGCAGTCTTAGGAGCTCTTACTGCATTGCTGCCTGTACACATAAAGAGGACAGGAGAAAAAAAGAGGTTAGGAAAAATAAAACCAAGTCAGCTAACTTATAAAAGGGATCAGAAGGAATGAAAAATACAGCTCACAACAATTTAATCCTGGTAGTGTGCTTGCCATCCCTACATCACAGCCTATTTAGGAGAAGAGATCTTGCCGGGTACACTCTCGCTCCTGAACCCAGCAGGGAATAGCCACCAGATTGTGGCCCAAAATTAAACCATTCATCATCTAACCTAGAAAGCAAATTACCCTTACCCTAATAATTAAATAGCTATTCTGTAATATTATGAGAAAAGTCTAAACTGGTCCATCTCCACAACAAAAATTTATAGGCGATCTGCCTGATATAAAAATAAGAGAGCCCGGGTTCTTTATGTTTGTAAGCTAAACAGCTCAGCTAAAAATTAAATAGAATAGAAAACAAATGAGGTAACAGCATGCTAAACTTTACCTCCCTGACATTAGCATTTCCTTGGCAATTTGATTGCACAAAGTAATGAATCTCAGCAATGAATACAGATCAAACAACTAAATAAGATAAGGTCTCTAAGGAAGAAAAAAGGATGGCTTTACTAATCTTTAACCTGTAGAATATAAAGTTCAATAGTATTGCTAATGTATCTCAAATCCTAATATCATGTAATAGAACAGCAAACAATATAAAACTGCAACAATATTTATAGTAGTGGGACACTAAGCAATTGCAAGCAGCAGAACATCCTAGAAAACTGTGACAGTCTCAACAATGAGTATCAAACATAGGAGCTAATCTAAAGAAATCCTATAGTCTTAGTGGTTCAGTAAGTAATAGAAAAAATATCAAAGTTTATAACCTTCAGTAAGGGTCTCATTCAAAGTCTCAAGTCCAAATGCTTTCTTCATATAAGATTATCTGAAATTAAAATGGACCATCTAGTTGGAGCAAAAACTGAAATTACGCAGCTTCTAGTACAGGACTCTAGGCAAAGAAGGAGGAATGTTCTAGAAAGTGGTCCTTCTTGTGCTCATAATAATTACAGTAAAGGAAGTAATTAAAGCAACGTTGAACAAAGGATATAAACGACATTCCAATACAGAGAATCTAAATCACTAGACAAGGATCAGCGTTACTAGTCAGCCAGATGCTTTAGGTCCGAAGAGATTTGAAAAGATCTTCAGCAATTCCTGCATAGCTTGGGAAGCAGAATCAAAACACTTGGTCCTGGCATCAGTGGTTATTTCAAGGGTTGCTAGAGAAAGCATTTTATGTTTAATATGGGCTGCCCATAACTTCAATTTGATCTTCTTATACTCCACTCTTTTCAGTCTAACCTACAGAGTTAAATCTTGCACCAGCCAGAGCTGGCGACCTTCCCAATGCAACAATCATAGTGAGCGACTTGTTTTAAAATGTGGACCCTGTCTAGAAACTTTAAAGAGCAACTCTCTGTGATTTACAGCAATTATGTTTTAATTTCATTGTTTTCTGGTTCTTTGCTATTTTTTTATTTTCCCCTGCTGTTGGTCTACTAAATATTGTAGGTAATGCAGCAATTATTTCACAGAGTCTTTTGAAGTCTACCTGTCTCTCCCCTGCTAACCACACAATTGTTGTTGGTGACATCCCAGTCTGTTGTCATGGTAAGAACTATGTTGTCATAACCTAAGGCACTGTGAGGTTAACCGGGGAGAGGCAAATATTTTCTCTACAGACTTTTTTGATGTACTACCAAGATGTGCTTTTTGAGCTGTAAATCTCGGAAAGGAACATTGGAAATGAAAAAAATGTGTTCTCTAGTAGATTGTAAAAGCCGAGACTCCTAATTTATGAAAGCACATGCTGAAGTGCAGAGTTGCTGTTTAAGAGGCAAAAATCAGAGGTCTGGGTCTCTCTTTTGGAGCCAGTTTCGGCCACAAAGCCCAGTGCGCCTATTCCACTATGTAACAGGGCCATTTGGAGAAGGGCCCTCTACCTTAGAGCAAAATTTGTGAACAAATTGGACAGGGTTAGCGCTTTTTTCATTCTCAGGAAGACCAAGCAAGACTAAATTGTTCTCCTTGAACGTCCCTCTAAATTTTCAACTTTTTCATTTAATTGAGTTACAGATCATTAGAGCTGAACAATTTCGGGATCCAGTTTGGCTTGTTTGTCCTCAATGGAACTGATGTTGGTCTCAGCATCCGAGACTCTAACCGCTAAATCTTATAAGGCAGGTTTGAACAATTGGAAGTCAGTGATTAGATCATACAGCGCGGTCTTGGTTTTTGTCAGCTCAAGGAAAATGTTTTCAGTTGTGAGCTCTTGCGTGGATGCTGTTGGCAGTGTTGGAGGTAATACACTTCTACGTGGGCATTTCGGCTCCAGCGCTAAAGGAGTTATAGGCCGTTCCTCCACAGCTTCATCTTCAAAGTTTTCTGTGACCATCTTCTCAGCATTCTCTGGTTGTTCAATGGAATCCATGCTTCTGACACTGTAAGTAGTTATTTATTAATAATAATAATAGCCAGAAATACAATAAATCCACTAGAAAAAATAAAGGTTTTTGTGTGGACCAAACAGAACTCACTCGAGGTGCATCAAGCTTTGAGCTAGCATCATGTGACTCTGTTATGCCAAATTTTAATCTGGATCAGCTTTAACTTGTCATTAGATATGAACTTATATAACTCTGCCCATATTTTAGACAAGTCTACAGCCCTACAAACCAGCGAATTATTCAAGCCTGGAAGCTTGTGAGAGTCATCCAACTGCACAAGAGGGATCACCTAGTCCTGGCCCCTTGATGAAGAGTCAGTGTGACTCAAAGCACATGGAAAGTTTTATGCTGCTGGTGTGTTTTTAAAATAAATGCTTTGCATCAACATGTTCACGCTGTACTTTTGTGCTCTACTGTATTGAATTTCCAGTTTTACAAGTGTACTCACTTCTGCGTGGTGCACAGTTCTTTTGTGTTGTTTGGGATGACTCAGCCCTATCTAGGAACTACAGTATAGATAAATTCCCCTCCAACCTGCTGTTGTAAGATTGCTTGCAGTACACATTCAGCTTGCTTTCCTCTCCTTTTCTTTCTTCCTCAGTCTGTTCCTGTCTCATTTTATGTCCAATCACTCTACACTTTCTGGCTGGTCCTCGACTACTTGTGGTTCCTGGAAATGTGGTAAGAAGTGACAGACAAAGCTGAAGGTAAAGAAATGGCTTAAAATAAAAAGTTTTACCTTCCTTTACATGCCACACTAAAAGTGTATAAATAGCTGGCCCAGTGGTGCTGAGGGTTGGGCGCTGGGCGTCACCACCCTCATGCTATGCCAGTAACCTGGGTTCAGGAACAGACTCCAGGGCCACTGGGGGTCCAAGGGAGGAGGAGAATCAGAGCATCCCAGTGAATGCTCTCCTCCTCCTGGGGTGGGGTTCCAGGGGTGCTTTGAGCACCGGCGCACCTATGCCTGTGGAAGCAGAGGCATCAGGGCACAGGCAGCTCTCCGGAGTCAGGGAGGGGAGGACGTTGTGGGCATTTGACAATGGCATGCGTCAGCACGCCGTCTGTCTGGACATCAGTCCTGCGTGCTGATGCCCTCGGGGAAGGAGGGACCAAGGAAAGAAAAGTAGAAAAAAACCCTCTCGGTCCAAGATGACGACCGATCCTAGCCCCGATCACCTACCCACAAGCAGACCCCATTGTGCAGGTGCTCTGAAGAGAGGAGTAAGGTAGGGAAATAACAGAGTTAGCCTGGCACTCTAGGGGCAGACACCATGGGAGGGATCTACGGGGAATGATCAGGTCTGAAGGAGTGGACTAAGAGGGTAGTAAGGCGGGATAAAAAGAAATTGAAACAAAAAGTGTATAATAATGTATTACCTGTGTTTTATTTGTTTAAGATGAGAGACTGAATGTATGGTATCTAAAGAAAGACTAAAAAGCCTTAAGCCATCTGTCCAAGGTGGGACCATCATTTATTTATTAATTTACACAAAATATGAGTCAAATCTGTGTGGTTTACATACAGGTAAAGTGAATGGCTGATATGTATAGTGTTTCTCTTTCAAGTGCAGTAAGCCACAGGATTATATAAGAAACTTTGAAACTTTAAAAACTCATACTCTTGATGTTTATAAGTAAGTAAGACACCTCTTCTCACATGTTTAACTTAAACAGAGCAATTAAGACAATAAAATTAAAATTGATTTTCTCTATTTTATAGAAATATATACCACATTCCCTGAATAAGGGAACTTCTATCACCGAAGCAGGAGGATTCTGAATTCTGGATGTCATGATAATAAAATAACATAATTTATAAATACACATATTTGGTGAGTGGGCCTGTTATTCAATCTGAGTTCACAGTCACTCTACTGTAAACATCCTACTAAGAATATATGACTTCCTCCTTACTGTGATGGAGCAGAACCTCCTTACATCTGCCATGTTTACTGACCTCTTTAAGTTCTTTGATATTGTCTCCTACCCCTTATTTCTGAACAAGTTTTCATGTGTAGATCTGTCTGAGAAAATCACCTCCTAGTTCAGCTCATATCTATCTAACAGGGTCCAATGAGTTCCTGTAGGAGGGTCCACTTCTCCCCTTCCACATAGCTATGGTGTTCCCTGGGCTTTGTACTTGGCCCTATTCATATTTCTATATCCCTGAATGACCAGCCGACCATCTGCACCTTGTCCTATATACACACACATGGATGTGGACCATACTGTTCTGTATGCTAGTGGTCCTGATATTGCTTCCTTTGAGTTCAGCATTCAGCCTGACCTCAAGCTAGTTCAGCAGTGAATCCCCAAGCTGACCCTAACAAAAAAAGAAAACATTCCCTATGGCTATGACCTTTGGTTCCAAACCTAGATGGCTACCCTGTCCTCCTGGCCCCTTGAATCCTATGATGCTCCCTCTAGACCATGTCACATCTTTCAAGTACCTTGGGGTTTGGCTGGACCAAGGCTTGGACATCTCCACCCACATAGATTGTATTTCCTCTAAGCTTAGAGTCTAAGGCTCTCCGTAAGCTTGGTGCCTTCCACAGGCACAAAGTTTGCCTCCCTGCTTCAGCCAGAGGTGAGACTCTCCTAAAAAAGGATCCTCCTGTTTGTGACTATGGTGACATCTCTGATGCAGGCTATAAGACCACATTAACCAGAATGGACCCTCTATGCCATGCTTTCTGCCACGTTGCCTTTAGCTGTCCCCTTTGCACACACCACTGTGACCTCTAGTCCTCCCTGGTCATTGGTCCTTGCACTATGCCTTGCTGATCTTAAAGTACTGATCTAACACACTCTCTGAAAGCATTTTCTCTCTGCCTACATGTGCTCCACTCTTAGTCTATCTCCTCAGGTACTACAACCTCCACTCCTTCCTTGACCTCTAGATGGTGTCTGTCTCTTGGGCGGTGAGCTTTCTTTTGAAGAATTTTTGCCCTCTGAAACTTCCTTCCCCCATCTCCTCCAATCTTTCTCTTCACAGGTGTCACTAAAAGAGAGACATCTGGGGCTGCTTCCCTTTTCAATGTCTGTTCCTCTCCTGTTCCTTAGGGTTCACCACTCATACACTGGCCTGGTGTCTACTGCTCTATGCCCTTGGTTTCCTGCTTGGTTGTGGAGTCCCCACCTTATTTCAGTTCTCTCCCTGATCAGAATATCCTAACCATTTTGGTTGTTATTGGGATTTGGTCTGCTATGCTGGTTTTGCACACATTTGGCTGTGGTTACTGACTGCATGTACTAGTTTTGCACATGTGTTCTCAATATTGTTATCACTTTAATAGTATATGGTTAAGTGTTGTTGTGTATGGATTTTTCATGCACTCAAAATCTTTATAGTATAGTGTTAGGGCTTATTGTGTATGGAATTCAGTGGCTCGCTAAATGATGCTGCCTAAAGATCCTGGAAAGTTGCAGTATTGTTGTAATATCACAACGATACTACAACATCTTTTCATGACCTGTGGACCTCCCACGTTCTGCATTAGGCTTACGGAGATCCTTCTGAGGTGCAAAATTTACAATAACAGCACCTTCCACCACCTAATCATCTCCATTAATGCCCAGTTTGTTAAATGTTTTTTTATTTTCCCAGTGGCGTGAGCACATCTCAGTGGAATGGGCCAGCAGCAGCTGGTTCATGGTATGGAGCGGCCAAGGAAAGCTGCAATGTGGCTGTCTGAAAGAAACCACCCTGTCATTTGGGGGCAAGAAACCCTTTACCAAAATGTATTTCACTTCTTGCTATTGGTGGACTGTGTGAATGAGTAGGTGGGGGGAGATGAACAAGTGGTCAGGTGGGGGAGGCAGCTGGTCCGAATTGGGACGAGCAGGCAGACGATTTCCTGTTTTGAATCACACAGTATATAAAATAGTATATGGTCAACCATACACAAACAAGGACTGTGTTTCCATCTTGGGGTTGAGATGACATTGGGACCTCTCAAGCTTTGGACACGAGGTCCCTATGATGTCATCTCAACCCCTTGATGGAAACACAGCCTTGTTGTGTATGGTTGCCCATACACTATTCTATAGGTTGTGCATGGGCAGAAGTTGTTGTGCACCGTTTAAAGATCCCAAAAAGTTGTGCATGGTTCACAGGTACGAAAACATTGCTGTGTATGGTTATTGCCTGTTAACCCCCACAACAACACCATCATTTATTTATTTTTATTTATTTATTTGTGTCTAGGATTACAAAGTACCATTGAGCCAAGGCTCTTTTACAAAGGTTCCACATCATGATTACAAAGGTTCCATGTCACTGTCCATTTATCTAATATATAGTAGTTACTGACTTATGAGCAATGAAAGACGGGTGGGAGGGGAGTGATGGGTCCCTGTTACTATATAAACTGAAATTTTAACTTTTGACATACAGTAAAACCATATACTATAAAAAAAAATAAAACAGCGGCAACCATGCCCAGCTCAGCTTGTTTCCATCTAGGCACCGAGACAACATCACAGACCCCTTGAGCTTCACTCTCGAGGTCCAAATGATGTCATCTCAGCCCTCTGATGGAAACACAACTTCGTTGTGTATAGTTGCATGAGCATTATTCTCATTTATCCATTGGTATTTGCCGTGGTATTTAATCATTTGCTGTACTGTTTTATATATTTATAGGTGCAGTTACTGTGGCTATTATAGGTATGAGTACCTGGAAAGTTTAATAATACACAATTTAGATTAGCCCAGATTGATATCTGATTAATACTGTTCTATCCACTTAGCTCCCTGTTCATTTTCCCCACAGGACACACCAGGAAAAGAGCCTTTGCAGCTCAGTGTGCCTTCTCTGGCCAAATCTTTAAATAAATGAATGTGAATGCCTGTCAAAATGGAGCCTCTAGCTTCATTTCCAGGACACTAATGGAAATAATAAAAAAGGTATGTGCTATTCAGGGGTCTGGTTTGGAGCAGAGTGTCATATGATGGTTTTATAGAACGATGCTGAGCATTCTCTTCATCAGCAGGGCAGGAAACGGCTGTCCCTCATTTATAGTTCTTTAGACTTATGGGTGATTTCTTGAGGTGTCTATGGGAGCCTTTTAGTGTTTTTATAGGGGCTTAATTGAGTGCAGTCAATAGTAAAGGTCAGGCCTGCTACCACCCACTCACCTGACCTCTTGAAGCTTGTGCCAGAAGTGAAAAGGAAGGGGCGGGAAGGGAGTCAGAAAATAAGCCTTAAAATCCAGCCGGAGGTCACTTGGCATGCTCTCTTCTCTTTGCTTCCCCAGCTGTGACTGATCTTTTCTCCCCATTGATATGAAGCTGTGGGAGATTCTGCTAAGTCTATTGAGGTTGTGTCAGGTTTGCGGAACAATGCTGTCAAAACGAACATCTGGGTCTGTAATTTATACTGCAGACCTTTTGGTACAGTAGCATTTTGGCAACTACATAAAAATAATATACTTCACTGAAACTCAGATCAATGCTGGCATTTCTTAGGCCCACTGTCAAAAACTGTCCCTCCCCAGCGTGCAGCCCATGATTTGACTGTGCTCCTAAGAGCATGCCTGTGTATTTTATGTATTTTGAGGAAACTTGCCCAGCAGCTGAGGAAGGGGGCTGTGGTGGCTCTTGGGTAGATGAGTACAAGACACAAGCACCCCTCCTGTTATAAAACAGACCTGGAAGTTGGGATGGATTTGACTGTGGTACAGGCATGACTAAAAATGGGCTAACATGATCTTTGATTCTGTAGTTCTAGATGTCTTCTGTTTGCTGCTGATAGGGCCTGATCTTCATATATTAAGTAGAATAAATCTTCTACAGGTTACTTTAATAACATTTCTGGAAAGTGTGTTGTAAGAGAAACTGGTTTGTCCACGACCCCTCCATTCAGGGCAGGAAACAACAGGGGCAGCTAGCTTCAGTGCTAGGCCAAGGCTTGTGTTAGGGAGTGGAGTTATATGCTTTTGAAGCTTTTGTGTGTGGGGGTTATAATACCATAGTATACAGTAGTTCTTACCACCTTGGAGCTTGATACTGTCAGATCTCAGAAGTTAATGGTTGGGCCTGGTTAGTGGTAGGATGGGAGACTTCCAATGAACACCAGGTACTGCAAGGAAGTGGTGTTGGTAGCACTGTAGGGGGGCACCACTCTCCCTTGGTTAAAAATAATGATACCAGGGCCAGCCAGGTAGCATAGCGGGCAGCACTGCCGCTCACTACTCCAGTGACCTGGATTCAGGAACAGACTGATGTTGCTGGGGGTCAGCCAGGGAAGGAGAGATGAGCATCTCACAGGGCAGCTCTCCTCCCATGGAGAAGGGGGACTATATGCTCTGCTGTTTGACTGCCACCCAGTGGGGTCTGGATGGCTAGGCAGCAGAAATGAACTCGGGAGGATCACCACTGGATGCCAGAGAACTGTGCTCCATTTTGCACAGGTATGTGTCCTTGCATGCTGGTGCCCCGAGATATGAAAAACAGGAGGAAAAAACTCAGCCTTGTCAGATGATGGCACCACACTTCAAAGGCACTGCACCGCTTTCCTGACTGGATCCAGAGATAGTTGGGGGAGAGCTGCCCCAGGGGACCCTGCCACGGGGGAGGGTATGCCATGGTGGCTGATGTAATTCCCCACATATATGGTGGGTGACAGGGCTGGGGGAGAGAGCCAGAAGATAGCAGGTTGGTGGCAGGTGTATAAAACACATGATTTAAAAAAAAAGCACACCACCCGGCCCCGTGGTGCTGAGGGTTGAGGCGCTGGACGACACACCTTACGCCACGCCGGCAACCCGAGTTCAGGAGTGAGCTCAGGTGCCAGGGGACGGCAGGGGAGGGACTGGATTGAGTGCCTGCTGGGCTGCTCTCCTGTCCTGGGGAGGGCATTGGGGAGCTCGGCACTCCAGCGGCCCCTGGTGGAGACTGGGGGGAGAGCTGCAGTAGCATGGGGCTGCACGTAATAGCGTGCCTGACATTGGCAGGGTTGCCGTGCATCATAGCATTGGGGGGTGCACACGCAGGGATGGGGCGGGTGAAACAGAACACAGGAAAACCCCGGTTCCAGGGGTAGGCGACGGCACCAATCCCCATGTCCATGACTGGGTCCAACTTGATAGGCCTTCACAGACCCTCCGCCCAGAGACCCATGTCCGCAGCTGGAGTCTACAAATTGAAGTGCATCCAAGGTGGGGGGGGCCGCCCCACCCCAGAGGGGTAAGCTGGGGGTGCCAGCGAGGCGGGAGCGGAGGAGAGAAAGGCTCGGTCGGGGGGACTTCAGGCAGGACAGGACAAAGGTTGGATGCCTGAGAGAGGCTCCTGGATCCATGACTGCAGTGAAAAGAATCGGGGAGCACTCCAATGCACCAGCATGGTGTTTGGGAAACTGTGCTGTCAGAGTGGCTGTGTTTTGGATGAGATGCTTCTATTGCTTGTACTGGTATCATTCAGAACAATCTCATTGCACTTCTTGAAAGGAGTAGGAGAATTTCCTGGTGTACCGCCAAATTCCACCATTCATTAAAATTACCAACAGTTTAACCTACTTCAATATCAGCCAACATGCATCTGTAACCCCTCCCCGGGATGTGGCTGAAAAAGAGTACTTCCTAGTGCTCCTTTCCCAGGTAACAACATCTAATAAACAAATAAATACAGTAGAGATTGGTATTGAATAATTTCTTCAGGTATTTGTGTTTTCATTCCAAAGGAAAGATCCAGTTTCTGGCACAACAGATATGGATGCGCATACCAATAATCCTTTTATCTGTTGATACCTTCCCAAATAGTTAATGGTATCAAAGCAGTTCTAGTTGAAGGCTTAAGGAACATAAGATATGTGAACTAACTGGGTCTTTTAATTGGAAAGAGAACACTTAATGGAGACATGATTACAATTTACAGTCTGTTTTGTATAGCGCCTTTCTTATAAAACACAAAATGCTTTACAGGAAAGTAAACAGAAGAATAACAGTAGCAGACAAGCATTTGTCAAGGCCGAATGTTTGCTTGCTGGCATTAGCAATGGAAGTACAGGAGTTAGACAAATGCAGTATAGGACTGGCACTGAAGTATTGAACTGTTGCCAACTCCACCCTCACCCTGCAGAGATGGACAGGCATTGAGGTGTGCCTTTGGGTTGTCACCTATGACAGTAAAGACATTTCACCTCACCCTGCCCTTCAGACACTGACAAGTGTCGAGGTGTGCCTCGGGGTGTTTGGGCTTTACATTCACCTCATTCCATAAGGAAATACGTTGAAATGGGCACAGTATAGGAGTGAACTCTGGGGGCAAAAGGTCCAAGGTGCACCTCGATGCCTGTCACTGGCTGGAGGGGGTGGGGGTGGTGAAATGGCATGAGCATTACTATGACAATCCCAAGTCACACCACTGACACCTGTCAGTCCACTACAGGGTAGGGCATTATGGTGAAAACCCTAATGCCCTGAAGTTCTTTGGCTTTTTCTCAAGTTTTCCACATGGGATTTTCTGACCCCACCGCATGAACAGTGACACTATCAGTTCGTTAGGCAAAGGTGATTTTGCACAGTGACTGTGCCATTTGGTGCCACAGGTTAGAAAACACTTTTCGAACAGGATGTGAAAAGTGACAGGTGTACTGTTCATAAGGAGATGTAAAACATGGCATTGTTGAAAATCTGGAGTGAAAATATAAAAAAAATGGTGAAGTCACAAGCGTGCGTAGAAACTGCGCAATGTACACCCATAACGTAATTAGTTTGAGGATTTTTTACAGCAGATTTTCAACAAAGGCATTTTGGGACCTTCGCTCATGAACAGTGTCACTGTAATTTTCTTAATCTGTCCTGAACACTAATTTCCCACAGCGACCGCGCTATCTGTGCTGGAAGTGCGAAAACACATTTCGGCCAGGGTGTGAAAAATGGCAGTTGTACTATTCATAAGGACGTGTGGAAAAATGTCAATGTTGAAAATCTGGACTGAAAATACTACAAATTCATGAACTTATGAGGTGCGTGAAAATTGCACAATGCATGCATGTAACAGTCATTTTATGGTCTTTGTCACTAAATTTTCAACATAGCCATTTTAACACCTGTCACTGTGATTTTCTTATTGTGTCCCAAACACTGATTTACACAAACCGACTCGCCAATAATAGCTACGTGTCGTGAAAACACATGTTGAGCAAGAAGTGAAAAATGACAGCTATACTTTTCATAAGGAGGTGTGGTAAAATGGCAATGTTGAAAATCTGGAGTGAAAATATTACAAATTCTCAGAGTTACAAGCGTGCGTAGGAACTGCGTAATGCATGCTCAGTAAAACAGTCATTTTTGGAATTTTCACCAAATTTTCAACATAGGGTTTTTAGGCCTACCTCATGAACTGTGACACTGTCGTTTCGAGAATCGGTCCCGAAAGGTGGTTCCGCGCAGTGACCACGAAATCACCTTTTGGGACCAAATAATAAAATGACAGTGACTGAGTTCATGAGGTGGAGTCCCAAGAACCTCATATTGAAAATGTGGTGAAAAAATTCCCCAAAATGCCCAAGATATGCACCAAAGTTGAAAAAAAAAACATTTATGCCATTATGCAGCTTACCAGCATTTCTTCAGTTCGTGGTCGGCTTTGAAAAGTGCAGATGTGTTCCTAGTCCACTGAAGATAGTCGCAAGCCTCGGAGGTAAGTATGGGGTGAGGCAGGGTGTGAGAGGTGGGGCACTCAGAGGGTAGGCGGGGTTGGGAGGGGCAAGACAATCAGCGAGGGACCATTTTTCTTACAGGTGATTTATTTTTTATTTTTGAAAGACACGCAGGACTTTTGAAAGGTTGTTTGGGGGCCAGTGCAGCTGACAGGATTGGGCACCCCTGTTGACCATCTGGACTGCGGCTACACTGGGGTGGGCTCCCAGTGTGGCACCTGGAAGTATGTGGGCGGGGGCAGTGGAGCTGACAGGGATTGGGCACCCCTGTTGGCCATAAAGTGTGTGTGTGGGGGGAGTGCAAGAGCACACTGGGGTGGGCTCCCAGCGTGCTACCAGGTGTTTGTTGGGTGGGGATGGAGAGGTCTATGACAGCTGTTCCAATGCACGTTTATTAGTGCGGTGAGGAGCGTACCTGCAACAAGAAGCAGGGCATTGGGAGGTGAGGTGGCACACCCTATGAAGCTTAGTATGATGGCACTATGTTTCTTGCACATGCGTGCAAGCAACAAACAAGCATTTGTCAATGCCGAATGTTGATTGGCGTTGGTCTGCTGAGGTCGCCACTGTCCTTCTGTCACTCGCTCAGTCTGTTTCTCCCGGTGCTGCAGGCTGCTCTTTTCTACTGGGCTTCTGCCTGCATTGGCAGCTTTTCTGCCCACTAAGAAATCTGCAGCTGTCCTGACAGAGCTCCGTTGAGGTGGCTCACTCCCCCTCTCTCACTCGCTCATTCTGTTTCTCCTGGCACTGCAGGCTGCCCTTTTGTATGGGGCTCCTGCCTCTGTTGGTGGCTTTTTCTGCCCACAAAGAAATCTGCAGCAGTCCTGACACAGGTCTGTTGAGCCTGCTCACTTCCCCTCTCTCACTTACTCATTCTGTTTCTGCTGGCGCTGCAGGCTGGCCTTTTGTACTGGGCTCCTGCCTGCATTGCCGCCTTTTTCTGCCAACAAAAAAATCTGCAGCAGTCACCATAGAACTCTGTTGAGGTAGCTCAGTCCCCCCATCTCACTCACTCATTCTGTTTCTCGTGGCACTGCAGACTGCCCTTCTGCTGGGCTCCTGCCTCTCTTGGCACCTTTTCTGCCCACAAAGAAATCTGCAGAAGTCCCGACAAAGTTCCGTTGAGCTCGCTCACTCCCTTTCTCTCACTCGCTCATTCCGCTTCCGGCCAGTGCTGCAGGCTGCCCTTTTCTACTGGGCTCCTGCCTGCATTGCCATCTTCTTCTGCCCACAAAGAACTCTGCAGCAATTACAATATAGTTCCGTTGAGCTGCTCCCTCCCCTCTCTCACTCACTCACTCTGGTTTTCCCACCACTGCAGGCTGCCTTTGTACTGGGCCCCTCGTGCATTGCTCCCCTTTCTGCCCACAAATAAATCTGCAGCAGTCCCAACAGAGCTCCATTGAGCTCACTCACTCCCCTCCCTCACTCACTCGTTCTGTGTCTCCATGCGCTGCAGGCTGCCCTTTGCACTGGGCTCCTGCCTCGTTGGTGGCTTTCTGACTACAAAGAAATCTGAAGCAGTCCTGACACAGCTCCATTGAGCTCGCTCACTCCCCTCTCTCACTCACTCATTCTGTTTCTGCCGCTACTATAGCTGGCTCGTTCTCCTCCTTTTTCTGCCCACAGAGAAATCCACAGCAGTCACAATAGAGCTCCGTTGAGCTCGCTCACTACCGTTCTGTCACTCACTCATTCGGTTTCTCTTGGCGCTGCAGGCTTCACTTTTGTACGGGGCTCCTGGCTGCGTTGGCACCTTTGTCTGTCCACAAAGAAATCCGCAGCTGTCCCGATAGAGCTCCGTTGAGGTTGCTCAGTCTCCCTCTCTCACGCGCTCATTCTGTTTGTCCTGGCGCTGCAAGCTACCCTTTTGTACAGGGCTCCTGCCTGCATTGGTGCCTTTTTTTGCCCACAAAGAAATCCGCAGCAGTCCTGATAGAGCTCCGTTAAGCTCACTCAGTCCCCTGCCTCACTCGGCCGCATACTGTTTCTCCCAGCACTGCAGGCTGGCCTTTGTACCTGCCCCAACCTGCACTGACGCCTTTTCTGCCCACAAAGAAATCTGCAGCAGTCCTGACAGCGCTCCAGTGAGTTTGATCACTCCCCCTCCCTCACTCGCTTTCTCATTCTGTTTCTCACAGTGCTGCAGGCTGCCCTTTTGTACTGGGTTCTTGTGTTGGGGCTTTTTTCTGCCCACAAAGAAATCTGCAGCAGTCCCGACAGAGCTGAGTTGAGCTCAGTCACTCCCCCCTCTCACTCGCTCGACTTTAATCTGTCCCAAACACTGATTTCCCACAGCGACCGTGCTATTCTCTGGCAGGAGTGCAAATACATATATTAGCCAGGATGTGAAAAATGACAGCTGTACTGTTCATAAGGAGGTGTGAAAAAATGCCACTGTTGAAAATGTGGCATGAAAATATTATAAATTTACGAAGCTACAAGGGTGCGTGGAAACAGTTCAACGCACGCTTGTAACACAGTCATGTTATGGAGTTTTGTCACCAAATTTTCAACATAAGGATTTTAGGACCTCTGCTCATGAATAGTGCCACTGTCATTTTCTTAATCTGTTCTGAACACTGATTTCCCACAGTGACCGCGTTATTCTGCACCAGGATTGTGAAAACACATTTTGGTCAGGATGTGAAAAATGACAGCTGTACTGCTCATAAGGAGATGTGAAAAAATGCCAGTGTTGAAAATCTGGTGTGACAATATTACAGATCTGCGAAGTTACAAGGGTGTGTGGAAAGTGCGCAACTCACACTTGTAACACAGTCATTTGATGGGCTATCATCACCAAATTTCAACATAGGCATTTTAGGACCTCTAGTCATGAACAGTATCACTGTCATTTTCTTAATCTGTCCAGGATGGAAAAAATGACAGCTGTACTGTTCATAAGTAGGTGTGGGAAAATGGCAATATTGAAAATCTGGAGTGAAAATATTACAAATTCGCGAAGTTACAAGCATGCATGAAAAACTGCGCAACGGATGTTTGTAACACAATCATTTTATGGAGTATCGTCACCACATTTTCAATATAGGCATTTTAGGACCTCTACTCATGAACAGTGTCACTGTCATTTTCTTAATCTGTCCCAAACACTAATTTCCCACAGCAACCACTTTATTCTGCACTGGAAGTGCTAAAACACATTTCCGCCAGGATGTGAACAATGACAGCTGTACTGTTCACAAGGAGGTGTGAAAAAATGGCAATGTTGAAAATCTGGCATGAAAATATTGCAAATTTGCTAAGTTACAAGCGTGTGTAGCAACTGCGCAACGCATGCTCGTAAAACAGTTATTTTTTTTATTTTTTCCACCAAATTTGCAACATAGGCTATTTGAGTTCCCACCTCATGAACACTGGCACTGTCATTTTGTTAATCAGCCCTGAAGGGTGATTCCACGCAGTGACTGTGAACTCACCTTTCAGGGCCGATTAAAGACATGACAGTTCCAGAATTCATGAGGAGGTGTCACAAAAACCCCATGTTGAAAATTTGGTGCCAAAATTCCAAAAAAATGACTGCGATATGCATTAAAGTTGGAAAAATCCCATTTACTCCATTATACAGCTTACCGGCATTTCCTCAGTTCGCGGTCGGCTTTGAAGAGTGCAGACATGTTCCTGGTCCACCGAAGATCGTGGTGCTGAGCTCAGGAGGTAAGTATGAGGTGAGGGGGCGTGGGGAGGCAGGGTGTGCAGTGGGTGGGCGTGGGTTGTGGGACAGGGGGTAGGAGACCTCCGAGGGACAGTTTTCCTTTTTACAGGTAAAAAAAAAAAAAAGACATCGCGGGACCGTTTTTATTTTACTGGGGCATGTGGCACACTGGGGTGGGCTCCCAGCGTGCCACCAGAGTCTTACTTTTGGGGGGAGTAAGCTATTGCCGACAGGGGATTGGGCAGCCCCGTCACCACACAACAAAAGGATGGGGTGACAGTATGCCGATGGGATTGGGCACCCGTCGGCAAGAGAATATAAGCGGGGGTTACATAATGCCAGCGAGGTGGGCTCCACTGTCAGGAACATAAACATGGGGAACACTGAAGCAGCGGAGTTGGGGCTCCCGTCAGCAAATATACACGATGGGGGTAATACTGTTTGTGAACACGGTGGCAAACCGCCGCCCTGTTCACAAATGATATCAGTGTGTCAAGATCCTGCCCTGCAATGATGGGTCGCTCCCTCATTGCAGCGAATGGCTGACGCTGCAATGACGAGGCAGCCCCTGATTGCAGTGGCTGATTTTTTACAAGTTGGTGTAATGCTGGCTGAACTAGTGTCAGCAGCAGCATGCCATGGCATTGAGGGACGCTGGACAAGCCTTTACAGACTGTGGGGGCATTGGGCACAACAGTGCCACACCTCCAAAACCTGCTTGTGGAGAAAGCTGCCGCAATATGTTTCTTGCATGTGTAATCAGCATAAAAATGATGTTGCAGATAAAGAGGAAGAAGAACTGAGTGGTTAAGACTCAAAGGTAAAGAAAAGAGGTGGTGCTGGTGGTTCAAATGAGATTCCAAAAGAGGGCATCAAGTTAAGTAGAGGAAAAGAAGTAGGAATGCTATTTCCTGTTTGCAGGCATTAGGTAGAAGAGGTAGGAATGCTATTCCTGTTTGCAGGCAGCATTAGGTAGAAGAGGTAGGAATGCTATTCCTGTTTGCAGACACATTAGGTAGAAGAGGTAGAATGCTACTTCAGTTTGCAGACACATTAGGGAGAAAGGTGGGAATTATATTACAGTTTGCAGGCGAATTAGGGAGAAGAGGCGGGGAATGATATTACAGTATTGCAGGCAGCATTAGGAGAAGAGGTAGGAATGCTATTCTTGTTTGCAGACGCATTAGGGAGAAGAGGTAGGAATGCTATTCCAGTTTGCAGATGCATTAGGAGAAGAGGTAGGAATGCTATTCCTGTTTGCAGACACATTAGGGAAGAAGAGGTAGGAATGCTATTCCTGTTTGCAGATGCAAGACGCATTAGGGAGAAGAGGTAGGAATGCAATTCTTGTTTGCAGACACATTAGGGAGAAGAGGTAGGAATGCTATTCCAGTTTGCAGACGCACTAGGGAGCAGAGGTAGGAATGCTATTCCAGTTTGCAGAGCGCAATAGGGAGAAGAGGTAGGAATGCTATTTCTGTTTGCAGATGCATTAGGGAGCAGAGGTAGGAATGCTATTCCAGTTTGCAGATGCACTAGGAGCAGAGGTAGGAATGCTATTCCAGTTTGCAGAGCATTAGGGAGCAGAGGTAGGAATGCTATTCCAGTTTGCAGCCTAATAGGGAGAAGAGGTAGGAATGCTATTCCTGTTTGCAGACGCATTAGGGAGAAGAGGTAGGAATGCTATTCCAGTTTGCAGATGCATTAGGGAGAAGAGGTAGGAATGCTATTCCAGTTTGCAGACGCATTAGGGAGAAGAGGTAGGAATGCTATTCCAGTTTGCAGACGCATTAGGAGAAGAGGTAGGAATGATATTCCAGTTTGCAGACTCAATAGGGAGAAGAGGTAGGAATGCTATTCCTATTTGCAGGCGCATTAGGGAGAAGAGGTAGGAATGCTACTCCAGTTTGCAGACAATTTAGGGAGAAGAGGTAGGAGTGCTATTCCAGTTTGCAGATGCATTAGGGAGAAGAGGTAGGATTGCTATTCTTGTTTGCAGGCGCACTTATGGAGAAGAGGTAGGAATGCTATTCCAGTTTTTAGGCATTAGGGAGAGAGGTAGGAATGCTGTTCCTATTTGCAGGCGCATTAGGAGAAGAAAGGTAGGAATGCTATTTCTGTTTGCAGACACATTAGGAGAAGAAGTAGAATGCTATTCCAGTTTGCAGATGCATTAGGAGAAGAGGTAGGATTGTTGTTCTTGTTTGCAGACGCATTAGGAGAAGAGGTAGGAATGCTATTCCAGTTTGCAGACGCATTAGGGAGAAGAGGTAGGAATGCTATTCCAGTTTTTAGACGCATTAGGGAGAAGAGGTAGGAATGCTATTCCTATTTGCAGGCATTAGGGAGAAGAGGTAGGAATGCTATTCCAGTTTGCAGATGCATTAGGGAGAAGAGGTATGAATGCTATTCCTGTTTGCAGACGCATTAGAGAGAAGAGGTAGGAATGCTACTCCAGTTTGCAGACAATTTAGGGAGAAGAGGTAGGAATGCTATTCCAGTTTGCAGACACATTAGGGAGAAGTAGGAATGCTATTCCAGTTTGCAGATGCATTAGGGAGAAGAGGTAGGAATGCTATTCCAGTTTGCAGACAATTTAGGAAGAAGAGGTAGGAATGTTATTCCAGTTTGCAGACACATTAGGGAGAAGAGGTAGGATTGCTGTTCTTGTTTGCAGATGCATTAGGGAGAAGAGGTAGGAATGCTATTTCAGTTTGCAGACGCATTAGGGAGAAGAGGTAGGAATGCTACTCCAGTTTGCAGACAATTTAGGGAGAAGAGGTAGGAATGCTATTCCAGTTTGCAGATGCATTAGGGAGAAGAGGTAGGAATGCTATTCCTGTTTGCAGACGCATTAGGGAGAAAAGGTAGGAATGCTACTCCAGTTTGCAGACAATTTAGGGAGAAGAGGTAGGAATGCTATTCCAGTTTGCAGACACATTAGGGAGAAGGAGTAGGAATGCTATTCCAGTTTGCAGATGCATTAGGGAGAAGAGGTAGGATTGCTGTTCTTGTTTGCAGACGCATTAGGGAGAAGAGGTAGGAATGCTATTCCAGTTTGCAGATGCATTAGGGAGAAGAGGTAGGAATGCTATTCCTATTTGCAGATGCATTAGCGAGAAAAGGTAGAATGCTATTCCTATGCAGGCGCATTAGGGAGAAGAGGTAGGAATGCTATTCCTGTTTGCAGATGCATTAGGGAGAAGAGGCAGGAATGCTACTCCAGTTTGCAGACAATTTAGGGAGAAGAGGTAGAAATGCTATTCCAGTTTGCAGACACATTAGGGAGAAGAGGTAGGATTGCTTTTCTTGTTTGCAGATGCATTTATTTATTTATTTATTTATTTTTGGAATTACAACCTTTGAGTCAAAGACTCCTTTGCAAAGGCTCCACGTCTGGACAAACAAACATTTATGAGAACACAGTATACAGATTGATGTGAACAAGCTTCTTTGCTTAGTGTTACACAGTGGTGCTTTACAAGTTGACAACAAACATATACAGAATAAAGTTACAATAGGGTTGGACTTGCAGCCCTAGGCCAGATTAACATCCTACAAATGGTGTAATGTTAGCCTTATCCTCAGTCTGAGACTACATTTGAGGTTCTGGGTAGGTTCTGGGGGTAGAATTAAAACCCTGCGTTGAGGAGGGGTTAGATGCTCAGTTGCAGCTACACTTCTCTGAGGCTATGAGGTGTCTCATGATTTTGGCTTTAAATTGGCCTAAACTTGGAGCCTGTGTAATAGTAGGCGGGAGTTCGTTGAGCCAGGTGGGTGCATGATAGCTGAAAGACCTTTGACCTAGCGCAGTTCTTCGATAGGTGACATGGATGGGCACGTTTGTTAGGTGCCTTGGGGTGCTCCTGTGGTGTTAGTTTGTATTAAGGAGTAAAAGGCCCATGGGTGCAGATTTCAGTAGGATTTTCTTAGTCTGGAGGCAGGTATGGTATTTTAGCCTTCCATTAAAGGTCAGCCAGTCCGCTAATTTGTAGAGGTCGCAGGTGTGGGTTAGGTGGTCACTTTCTGTGACCAGCCGGCTAGCTTTGTTGAGGGCAAGGTCAATACGCTTCAGGGCAGTGGGGTCAGCCATCCCACATATTATTATTCCATAGTCTATCAAGGATATGACCGAGCTGGTCACTGCTAGATGAAGGGCCTGCGGTGGGAGGCATTGTCTATGCCTGTAGAGGATCCTAGTCTAGTGTTTACTGAGGAGGACAGTTGGTTGATGTGTGTGTGTGGTAGGTGAGAGATGAGTCTAAAGTGATGCCTAGATATTTGAAGCCCAAGACTTGTTCAATTATGATGCCCTGGTAGTTGGAGATGTTTAGTTGGGCTCTTATATGGGGGCTTTGCCAGTGCGCAAAGATCATGGATTTTGTTTTGGTGTAGTTTAATATGAGGGAGAAGAGGTAGGAATGCTATTCCAGTTTGCAGACGCATTAGGGAGAAGAGGTAGGAATGCTATTCCAGTTTTTAGATGCATTAGGGAGAAGCGGTAGGAATGCTATTTCTGTTTGCAGACGCATTAGGAGAAAGAGGTAGGAATGCTATTTCTGTTTGCAGACGCATTAGGGAGAAGAGGTAGGAATGCTGTTCCTGTTTGCAGGCTGCATTAGGGAGAAAGAGTAGGAATGCTATTTCTGTTTGCAGGCGCATTAGGGAGAAGAGGTAGGAATGCTGTTCTGTTTGCAGGCACATTAGGAGAAGAAGTAGGAATGCTATTCCAGTTTGTAGATGCATTAGGGAGAAGAGATAGGATTGCTATTCTTGTTTGCAGACGCATTAGGGAGAAGAGGTAAGAATGCTATTCTATTTGCAGACGCATTAGGGAGAAGAGGTAGGAATGCTATTCCAGTTTGCAGATGCATTAGGGAGAAGAGGTAGGAATGCTATTCCTGTTTGCAGACGCATTAGGGAGAAGAGGTAGGAATGTTAATCCTGTTTGCAGGACGCATTAGGAGAAGTGGTAGGAATGCTACTCCAGTTTGCAGACAATTTAGGGAGAAAAGTAGGAATGCTATTCCAGTTTGCAGATAAATTAGGAAGAAGAGGTAGGATTAGCTATTCTTGTTTGCAGACGCATTAGTGAGAAGAGGTAGGAATGCTATTCCAGTTTGCCGACGCATTAGGGAGAAGAGGTAGGAATGATATTCCAGTTTGCAGATGCATTAGGGAGAAGAGGTAGGAATGCTATTCCTGTTTGCAGATGCATTAGGGAGAAGTGGTAGGAATGCTATTACAGTTTGCATATGCATTAGGGAGAAGAGGTAGGAATGCTATTCCAACTTGCAGACACAGTAGCGGGGAACAATCCACCACTAACAGTGAATAGTTTAGGTGTAGGAGTTTTGAGAAGATGAGAATCAGGGGAGTTAATAAGATAATTAGAATTCTCTAGAATGAGTTCCATGGGGAAATTTGGCACAGTACCATGACAAATTTTTAATATAAAAAGTGCAATTCTACATTTCATTCGGAAGTGGATGGGTAGCCTGTGTAAGCCAGGGTGTTAATGTTTGTAATATAATGTATATGTTATTTTTAGAAATACTGTAGTACGGATTTCATTTTGTAAAATGAATGTATTTTGATGAGATAATGTTTCTTTTTTTGTTCGCTTGCAAAGTATGCAAACATAATGGTATCAGCCTAAGTTGTGAGAAGGCTTTTGTGTGCATGTCCCTCCTTCACCTAGCATAGCTTCAGAATACTCAGTCTCATAACTAATTCTGCTCACCCTCTGTCTTTCTCCTCCTTTCCCCTTTGAAGTTCTTGCTGAATCACAAGGCTGGGAAATTCAAGATGGAAGTGGGTTTTCTTGAGCAACTCCTTATTGCTGCATGAAACCTTACCCCTGCTTTTCTTTCCACATACAGTACTGTATGTGCTACTGTTTACTAGTTTCATATGTTATACTGTTTAATACTTTGTGTCTCAAGGAATGGCAAAGATGTTGCAGAGCATACATCATTTGCATACCCATGATGCAGTGCTTGCAACTCACTGAGTTAATGTATTCCCATATAAGTAAACAGCAAGTAAAGCAGATGTTCTAACATGTTCCTAGTTATAACATGTTCCTAAACTGATAGATCTGTTTAGCTAAGGAGCTGTGTTACTCTGCTTACCTGCATTTTGAACACTGAAAGTAAAACATTTTGGTCCTTACAACATAAATAAACAAGGCACAGTTCATATATATATATATATATATATATATATATATAGTACCAGTTTACCCTGTTTCTAATAGATAGCGTTTGTTCTCCTGTTCTACAAGTCAAGCTGATTGTATTTGTTTGTAAAGCATGTGAACATATTGGTATCGGTCTGAGCAGTGGGAGGATTTTTGAGGATGTGTCCTCCACCACCTATCACAGCTTCAGAACACTGAATCTCCTCCTAATTCCACCCACTCTGCCTTTCTCCTCCATTTACCTTTGAAGTTCTTTCCCAATCACAAATCTGGAAAGTGCAAGACGGAAGTGTGTTTTTTTGCACAACTCCTAGATCCTGCTTGAGTTCTTTCCTCTACTCATTCCACATATGTACTGCTGTTTTCTAATTCCATATGTGCTACTGTTTAGTACTTTATTTCTCAGGTAATGACAGAGATGTTGTGCAATGGACACCGCTTTTTCTTGTCTGTGGCCACCATGTCAACACCCACCAACCCTTCAACAAAACTAGCAGTGGGTGCTCAATGTGTCCCCACTCCTGCCTGACCTTGACAGTACAGAAAACTAGTGGTGGGTTCTCATCCTCACCAGACCCAACTGCTAATTAAAACTAATTGTGGGTGCTCAAGCCTGCCACCAATATCCCCCACCCTCCACTCTGCCATCTCTTAAATCTGACACTAGAGTGCCCAGCCCCTGGTGCAGCTAACACCCTCCCTGTTACTGTATGCAACACCAGGGTGCCCACTCTGGTGCTTCCTGACTACCACCAGACATTGGGCTGCTCAATCCCCAGCTTTGGAACTTGAAAAAAAATCCCTCTGTCTTTTTTCTTAAATCCCTGAAAAGAAAACTGTTCATTAATGTCTTATAGTCCCCCCACAACCCCACCTTTACACTGCCTGCTCCTCTCACCAACAACCTCACTTATCTAGGAAGGATCCCACAAAGTCAGCCTTTCATGACCAGCAAAGCTCATCTCCCTATGAAGCCCAATCACAAACTTACTGAAAACAAGGTATGGCTTTTTAATGAGTTTTAAACTTTTCTCATAACTGTCATTTTTTTAACATTTTAGTTCCACATTTTCAATATAACCTTTTTGCCACACCCCAATGAATAATGCAGGTATAATTTTTCAAATCCCCTATGAAACATGATTTTACAGTTGCACAGTGAAATCCCCTTTCGGATGGGATTTAAAACAAGCATTTGTCAATGACGAATGTTTGCTTGCTGGCATTGGCATTGGTAGTGTAGGAGTTACAGAGCTGCATAATAGGAATGGCAGTGAAGTATTGAACTGTAACCAACCCCACCACCACCCTGCAGATGCTGACAGGCATTGGGGTGTGCCTTTGGGTCATCAGGCATAACAGCCATGCCATTTCACCACACCCTACCTTGCAGACACCAAGTGTCACGGTGTGCCTTGAGGTCTTTGGTCCTTATGTTCACCCGATTCCATCAGGAAATATGGTGAGATGGGTGCAGTATAGGAGAATGGGGTGAACTTTGGGGCCGAAGAGTTCAAGGCACACCTTGATGCCACTCACTGGCTGCAGGGTGTGGATGGGGATGGAATGGTATGAGCATTACAGGTGATAATCCCAAGTCACACCCCTGATGCCTGTCAGTTTCTACAGTAGAGGCGGTTATGGTCGGAAACCCTAATGCCTCAGGCGTTCATTGGTATTTTCCTCGGATTTTCAACATGGGTTTTGTGACCTCCACCTTATGAATCGTGTCAATATCAGTTTGTTAGCTGAAAGTTGATTTTGCACAGCGACTCGCCATTTAGCACCACAAGTGCGAAAACACATTTGAACAGGATGTGAAAAATGACAGCTTTACTGTTCATGGGAAGGTGTAAAAAATGGCAATGTTGAAAATCTGCAGTGAAAATATAAAAAAAAAAACTGGTGAAGTCACGAGCGTGCATATCAACTGCATAACGCACACCCGTAATGTAATTAGTTTGGGGATTTTTTACAGCAGATTGTCAACACAGGCATTTTGGGATCTCCACTCATGAACAGTGTCACTGTGATTTTCTTAATCTGTCCCGAACAGTAATTTCCCACAGCGACCATGCATTTCTGCACTGGAAGTGCGAAAACACATTTCAGCCATGCTGTGAAAAATGACAGCTATACTGTTCATAAGGAAGTGTGTAAAATGCCACTGGTGAAAATCTGGACTGAAAATATTACTAAGTCATGAACTTACGAGGGTGCGTGGAAACTGCACAATGCTCACTTGTAACACAGTCATTTTATGGACTTTTGTCACCGAATATTTAACATCATCATTTTAAGACCTCTGCTCATGAACAGTGTCACTCTGATTTTTTAAATCGGTCCCGAACACTGATTTCGCACACCAACCTCGCCATTGTGCACTACATGCATGAAAACACATTTTGGGCAACATGTGAAAAATGACAGCTATACTGCTCACAAGGAGGTGTGGTAAAATGGCAATGTTGAAAATCTGGAGTGAAAATATTAAAATTTGCGAACTTATGGCGTGCGTATCAACTGTGCAGCGCCGCATCGTAAAACAGTCATTTTTTGAAATTTTCACCAAATTTTCAACATAGGGTTTTGGGGCCTACATCATGAACTGTGACACTGTTGTTTTTGTAAATCAGCCCGGAAAGGTGGTTCCTGCGCAGTGACCGCAAAATCACCTTTTGGGACCGAATAACAAAATGACAGTGCCAGAATTCATGAGGTGGGGTCCCAAGAACCCCATGTTGAAAATGTAGTAAAAAAATTCCCAAAAATGCCTGAGATATGCATCAAAGTTGAAAAAACCCTGTTTATTCCATTATACAGCTTACCGTCATTTCCTCAGTTCGCGGTCGGTTTTGAAGAGTGCAGACGTGTTCCAGATCCACCAAAGATTGCTGTGCCAGCCTCAGAGGTAAGTAAGGGGTGAGGCGGGGGTGTGGGGAGGCAGGGTGCGCAGAGGGTGGCGTGGGTGGGGGTCAAGACAGTCAGCAAGGGACCGTTTTTCTTACAAGGCATGTTTTTTTTTAAAGGCAAGCAGGACTTTTTGCCACACTGGGGTGGGCTCCCAGCATGGCAGCTGGAAGGCTGTTTGGGGGCAGTGGAGCCAGCGGAGTTGGGCACCCCCATCAGCCATACGGACTGTTGCCACGCTGGGGTGGGCTCCAAGCGTGGCACCTGGAAATCTGTTGGGGGTACAGTGGAGCCAATGGGATTGGGCACCTTGTCGGCCATACAGTGTGTGTGGGGAGTGCATGAACACGCTGGGTGGGCTCCCAGCATGCTACCTGTTACGGGGATAGAGCTGTCTATGACAGCTGATTCAGTGCAGTGCCGGCGTGTAGGCACTTTGCATACTACAGCAGCGGCGGTATGCAAATATACACTGCGTTACCACCGCTGTTGCAGTGGTTTTTGCCTTCAACTGCAGCACTGCATCTGAAGGGCTGTCATAGACAGCTTCTGACATTCATTGGTGGCGCGGCCGCTACCGCAAAAAGGCAGCAGGGCACTGGAAGTGGGGAGGCACACCCACGACCTCAGACGGTGGCACTATGTTTCTGCACAGCGTGTAAGCAAACATAAAACCTTCACCTATCTTGATCATAAAGTGGGGGTAATAAAAGACTATGTTGAAAATTTGGGGTCAAAAACAATGAAGTTATGAAAAACATAAACATTGACATTTTCAATGTTCACTCATAACTATTATTTCTGCAGATTTTGACCCCACGTTTTCAACATATTCCTTCTGTTACCTCACCTTGTGAACATGACAGGTGTTGTTTTTCAAATCCTACCCAAAATGTCTTTTCACAATTGTGCCACAAAATGACATTTTGGCCAGAATTTCATAGCAGATACTTGTCATGTTCATAAGGTGGTGTCATAAAAAGAATACGTTTAAAATTTGGCATCAAAATTAAAAAACAAAAACCCAACAAAGTTAGGAAGAAATACTGAAAATCTTTAGCATTTACTCATAACTTTGCTATGTTTCCAGATTTTGACCTCAAATTGTTATCATCACTATATTTTATCACCCTTTCATGAACATGGCAGGTGTCATTTGTAGAACTGGCAGGCAGTACAATGTAGTGGTTCACAGCACTGAATTGCAAACCTGGAGAACTGAGTTTGAATCCCACAGCCACCACCTGCATACTGTGTGCCCATGAGCAAATCCTTAACTTCCCTGTGCTCCCAGGACACAACTGGAAACAAGCTTCAGCATGGACAAAAATTGTGAAATAAAAAATACATAAAAAAAATTGCAGGTTCCATGGAGCCAAGCGATAGGCGTTCACTCGACATATTGTGACCGAGTTTATGCCCAACCCAGGATGACAGGAGTGGAATCCAGCAGGAAGGGTTCAGAGCATCCTAGGATGCTGTCCTCCCTTTTGGGGGTCTGAACCAGCACTGCTCTTGGAGCTGGAAAAGTAATTTTTGAATTCGGCGAAGGTAGAATGTGAGAAACAACTCCTGAACAGCTGGAATATCTATCACCACCATGCTGAGCTGTGGTTGGAGTAGCAGTGTGGGTTTGTGATCCATGGATTACCAGGTTGCTGTTTTCTGTTTCCACACACACACTGTGGGGACCTGGCTCTGAGAGTGCTTTACTGCATTTAAAAACGTTTCCTGCCAGAATGTCTATCACGCCATGCTGGCCCATTAATTAAGCCGTGGTATTGGAGTGAACAGTGTGGGTTTGTGACCCTGGATTATCGAACTGCTGCTTTTGCCTGAATTTGCTTTGCTGGACTTGGTAGACGAGCTGTTGTTTGCAGTGCACAGTACGGGGTTTGCGACCCCGGATTATCTGACTGCTGTTTCCGTCTGAATTTACTCTGCTGAACCTGGCACTGGGAGTGCTTCCTTCATATTTAACAACTTTCTTCCGATTCTTTATTTCATTTAGCACTGGTCAGAGCGGTGCTGGGCAGTTTGGGGACACAGTACCAAGTGCCGGCCTGGCGAGAACGAGCCTCCACGTGTATCTAACCTGTATTGCTGCAAGTGTTTACCCCAGTGCAGGTGAGCGTAGTAGTGGGGAAAAAACATTTAATAATGTCTCCTCTAAAATCCTCTCCATTTTATAAAATCCTCCAGCTCTGCAGTACAGAAATGCATCAACATCTCGGGAGTGTGGTGGTGACAGCACAGCTCCAAATCAGTGACTTTCCTCAGTTTCTGGTAGGAGCTTTATGCAGACACTGTTGCTTACTGCAGAAACTGTGAAGGATCTACTTTTGATGGCTTTATTAGCATTTAAATTGCAGTTAATTTTGGACACTGTTCCTGAGAAGGTGCTGATTCCATTTTGAACTTTACTTCCATAGCACTACGTTTTGAATTCTCCTAAAACAATTTTTTTGGCTGATTTCAGTTTATTATTGTATGTTAAAAAGTTTGGGAGGTTTTCGGAGGGAAATATTATTATTTGGGGTTGGTGGGGAGGGGTGGTTTTAGTTAATGTGTGTGTGTGTGTGTGTATGTGTGTGTGTGTGTGTGTGTGTGTGTGTGTTTAGAATAATTTGTGTATTAAGGTGGATGTGAGATGCTTGTGTTCTAGGTCTTTAAACAGTCTTATTGAATGTTTGGCTATCTCTGTCTGGGTTGGGACAGATGGGTGTTTTAAAGGTAGTAGTGTTTTAGGGCTCTGGTTAGTGCTGAGGATGTGCTGGAGCCCTGGACCCTCTTGTATTACTTATGTTGCATCCCAGCTGCATGACCTCCACCCATTTACCGACCTCCCTATTCCAGCCACAGCAGCAAAGCACTGCAGGGAGGTCAGCATTACTAGGGAGCGTGTAGGTTGGTGGTGGCAGGGTACTGTGGGCTTGTTGGAGGTGAAGGGTATTGGGGTGGTTAGGAGCAGGTGACACCCTGGGGCCAGATGGAACCAAGAGAGAGGCCAGACGTGTTTGGTCTCCATCCCCAGGGTTCCCACCGGACCGAGTGGGCAGGTAGCTGGGGGCCTACAGCATCCACTGGTCCCCTTCAGGCTGTACTGTGTAATGCCAGCTCGATGAGAAACAAGATTGCAGTTATGGGTGGAGATGATTTCTTCAGTCAATCTGTCTTGCATTACAGAGACCTGGTTGGGTGATGACGCCGGGCCAGTTTTGAAGGCGAACGTTCCCTCTGGGTACTCTGCAGTGCTCTGTCCGAGGAGGGAATGCAGGGGTGGGGGTGTGGCCATCTCTTTTAGATCCAGCTTGGGCTTCACCATGCACCCGGTGGGTTCAGCCAGGTCCTTTGAGTGTGTGGCAGTGCATGGGGGTCCAGGTGCAGGCTGCAGAATTCTCATTTACCACCCTCTGGGTCAGGAGGAAACTTCATGCAGGAGGTCAGGGACTTTATCATCGACAAGGTGTTGAAGTCCCCCAGATGGTTGATTTTGGGGGACTTCAATGCCTGGATGGATGACAAATCCTCGCAATTTGGTTATGATCTCCTCCAGTTGATGACATCACTGGGCCTGGTGCAAGTAGTTAGTTCTGCGACCCATCACCGTGGCCACACATTAGGCTTGTTTTTTGCACTGAGGCTTGAGGTTATGAATCTCAAGACTGATTGTGTCATTTGTCTGATCATTGCATGGTGAAGTTCTTGTTTGGGGCCCTCCCCCAATAGCCCCTCCCCTGTTGAGATGATTAGCTATCACCCTTTAAGAGGATTGTCCCCGGAGGGACTGCTGGTGGTGGTTGATTTATCTAGTGAAAATGCTGCATGTGCATTGGTATGGGCGAGGCGGTGGCCGCCTATAATAAAGGCGTTATCAAGGTGCTTGATGCCATCACACGGTCCATACATGACCCAGATCTTCTCACTTGAAACCCCTGGTGTGATGGGGATCTCAAGGTAATGGAGATCAGGGGTCGGAAGTTAGTGTTGCTGGCGGAAGACCCATTCTGAAGAGGACAAACTGGCCTTGTGTGCTCATTACCATGAGTACCAAGGGTCAATCAACTGTAAGAAGGCAGAGTTCCTGTCCAGGGAGATTTCCGCAGCAAAGAAAAAAACATTTCAGCTCTTTCAGACTGTGGACAGACACTTCAACCAGTCTGTCTGCAGCTGAAAAAAAACCTTTTCAACCGCATTATGCAATGAGTTTGCTCAGTTCTTCTCTGACAGAGTGTCCTCTATTCGGTCAGGGATCTTGTCAATGAGGCAAGTTTTGCCTCACAGTGGCCAGCCTGGTAGGAGAAGAGGCGCTCTAAATGTCTGGGAGGAGTTTAGACCATTGGAGGTGGGTGAGGTCACTGAGGTGATCTCAAAGCTCAGGCACACACTGTCAGCTTGACCTGGCCCTAACCCGTTTTTTGATGAGATGTGTCGGGACCATTGGCCCGGTGTTCGCTAGGATTATCTGGTGTTCGTTGTCGGAGGGAGTCTTTCTGGATGCCTTGAAAGAGGCACTGGTGAGATCCATCTTGAAGAAGTCATCTCTCGATCCTGATGACCTGGCGAATTAACATCCAATATCCAACCTTCCATTTTTTAGAAAGGTTGTTGAGAAAACAGTGGCGCAGCAGCTCGAGGAGCATTTCATGGCCTTTGACATCTATGAGCCATTCTAGTCAGGATCACATTGTTTTTTATTAAATTTTATTGGAAAGCAAATTGAGAGTGAGCTGTCTTTTACAATTGCATCCAATATATATTGACAGCACAAAACTTAAAAACATACTTTCATACAAACAACATTACTTTCATACAAACAACAATATAAAATAGACAAGTACGTTTAGATATAAAAGAATTCAGTAAGAGTGCAGAGCAGTATATTCAGGGATAACAGGTACAGTCATGAGTCATACTTTTTTGTAATACTCATTTAAGGCGTGAAACGGGTATCAATGATAATAACGTTGAGCTTCTAGATCACTTTAGAGAATATTGTGGACTCACTGGTACTGTCATCAACTGGTTTGAGTCATATTTCTCTGGCAGGAAGCAATGGGTGGTGATGGGGAATTTCTCCTCCTTCCCGAAGCTCCTACCATATGAAATGCCTCAGGGTTCAATCTTGTCACCATTGTTATTCGCAGTGTACATGCTGCCTCTGGGTGAGATCATTGGGCATTACAGTTTGGGTTTTCACTGCTATGCAGATGACACTCAACTGTATGTGTCGTTTGTCCCTGGAACACATGCCGCTATTAGAGTGTGTAACAACTGCCTGGCTAAGATCAATGACTGGATGTCCTCCAGTTGATTGTGATTGAACTCAGACAAGAAAGAAGTCCTAGTGATTGAGCTGGGTTGCAGGTGTAACCCCCCTACTAATGGGGGTTCCTAAAAGCCTTCTCGGAGCTGCATAAGTGCTCCTGCCTAACTGGTGTCCGGCGTAATGCCGTTTAAATGTGGGCATGATGAGTGCTTCCAGAGCATCTGATACTGTCTCTTTAAGAGCTGCCTGCTCGTAAGCTTTATTAGTTTGTATAAGGGGGACTGTGGGTTAAGGCTCGAATCCCACCCAAAGTGCCGTTCAAATCGCTCCACTTCTGCAGTCGCTAAGAGAGCAGAGGGATCCTAATTGAGGGATGCAACTGTTTGCTGGGAAATATGTAGCGTAGCAGTAAAAATATAGTTTGTTTAACCTGCCTTTATTGCAGCTGGGACTCTGTGTGTTTGGTCCCACCATTTTGGACCTGGACTGCTGAACTGGGCCAATTGGGGAAGGGGGGGGCCTTAAAATGGAGACCGCCTGAACCAACCAGAACTTGGACTCTCTCGAGGAGCCTGCCAACAAGGGGAGTAAATGGTAGGTGTTCTGGGAAGTGTAGTTTGGACCCTGGTGCCTCTTTTGCACCAATAGGGGCGTGCGAGGTGATGGACAGCCTGAAGCAGCCAATCGGAGCCCTGTGGAGTGAGAGGAAACTGCCTTGCAACTGTCCTGGAGGGGCAGAGTCATTGGTGATCTTGAAGGGAGAAGGAACTCTGGCTCCTGCGCTGTGCAAGTCTTCACGCGGGAAGCGCGTGTGTTAGGCCGAGAAGGCGGGCAACTTCATCGCCAGAAGAGAGAGAGAGTGGACAAGATCCATGAGGAGTGCAAGCAGAGGAGGCTGTGTGAATACAGCTACCTACCAGGCTCACCCTGTAGAGGACTGGAGAATCTGCTGAATCGCGCTCAGTCTGTCAGGACAAGTGAAGCTGCGTAGTTCACCCGGTTTGTTCAGCAAAAGCAAGCAATCGGGAGTTTGGAGCAGCTGCCTGGTATGGTACCCCTCTGCATTACATATAAATGTGTGGAGCAGCGTTTGGCTCACAGGCTAAGACCTGTAGTGGTATGAGAGGGATCTTGCTGGAGGATTCGTGAGTACTAAAAATCAGGGTAGCTCCCTGTCTATGTTCTTCCTGAGGACAAGAGTTGTCTGGCTGTTCCTTGGCTGCATGAATTGTGCCTGCGGGCTATTACAAATCTAACCTAGGTATCAAATGCTTGTTTCTTCTCCAGGGCCCCAACCAGCTGCACCGAATAGGCTAGCCTTGTAAGGCCTGGGTACCCAAAGACAGTGACTGATAGGTCTGGCCTGTGCACAGTGCCCTGTATGTATATCTGTTAGAGTGTCAAGCTAATCAACCTGATCTCCCCCGTCCTTGTTATTTCCCCTTCAATAAATCAGATTTGTTGTTGCAAGGTATATCGTTTGAACTGTGTGTTTGTGCTACCCTTTTTGTGTATGGGTTATTGTATAACTGCATCTTATTCTACAGGGGGTCCTCAGCACCAAGTTGGCCATCCCGACCTGGGGGTAAGTGTAAGTCATAACGGTAGAGTGGGGATTGCTGGTGAGCCACTAGTGGGAAGAAGGGGGGTTGCAGTGACCCAGAGGGCTGTGACCAGGTCGCATTTGACTGTTCCAACCCCGACCTCTGGGTGGAGGCACCTGCCACTGGATCCAGGCCCCTCAACTTGTTATTAGCTGAGCAGGCAGGGGTAGTAGCCCTTGGGATACACAGGCATGATGGGAGTGCCTCCAGAGTGGCTACAGGATTGGTCCTGCGGTCCATTCCATTGATGGCTTCCCCTAGGGTGTGAGATCTTGGCATTATCCTAGATGACAGATTGACTCTTGAAGCGGAGGTGTCATCTGTGGTACAAAGTGTTTTTTTACCACTTAAGGAATATCACCAGGATTAACCCCTTGTTCTACCCGAGGACCTGCTGTCACTGGTACATGCCTTTGTCACATCCAGGCTTGATTACTGTAACACTATATACTTCAGGGTCAGTGGAGGGAACCTCCGCCGGCTGCAGCTGGTGCAGAATGCAGTGACCAGATTACTGACAGGCCTGTCTAGGTCTAGTCATGTGACCCCAGTCCTGCGAGCTCTACTTTGGCTGCCTGTCAGGTGGAGGATCATCTCTGAGGTAGACTTGCTCACCTAAAAGGCCCTATACGGATTGGGCCCGGGCTACCTGACTGATCTAATGCCACCTCAGTCCCATCCTCCACTCCTTGACCAGGGGCCTCCTTGTGGTTCCAAGGGCCAGACTAAAACCTCAATGACCAGGCTTTTGTTGTTGCTGGACTAACCCTTTGGAACTCTTTTCCCATTTCTGTCAGGGAAGCCCCAATGGTTGAGATGTTTAAGAGGGTCTAAAGACCCACTTATTCTGCTTGGCTTTCCCAGACAAATCAGACTAACCAGAGCTAGTCAAATTTTAAGATAATACATTTTGAAGCCCATATTTGTTTTAATGTTGTATTATATGTTATATGAGGTTTTCCGTCTGTATTTTATTTTGCACTAACCTTACCTGTTTTTATGTAAGGCATCCAGAGCCTTCGGAATTGGGCGCTGTATAAATAAACATGCCTTGCCTGGCAGCCCGTAGTGGTGGCGCACATTTTTGGTGTGGGTGACCATGCACCACAGGTGCATCCAGGCAGGATGCCGTGAGCATGTAGCCATACAGGGGAGGGCGGGGAGGCAAAATCTGAAAATATGGCCACCTGGCTGACTGGATGATGGTGTCTGGCTCCCCATGCGCTGCGAAGCCCGGCGGTGTCCCACTGTACCCTCACCTTGCCCAATGAGGAAAGGAACACCCGCTGGGCAAGTCTCCTCTCCTGGTTCCTGCCTTGGGATGGGTAGCAATCGGGGCAGTGAGATGATGACGGGGGGGGGTCCAGTGGTGGAGGGGCCTTGGCCGCCCAAGGGAGTGGTCAGCCAGGAGGGCTAGGGGGATGAAAAGAGTAAACAAAAAAAATATCATGTTTTGGATGACATTTGATAAATGACACCTGTCATGTTCATATCATGGGATAATAGAAGTACTATTTTAAAAATTCAGGATCACCATCTAAAAAAAAACAACATTACATGTGAACCTCTTAATTTTCCCAATCAGGACAATTTCACTATCATAACTCACTTTATTAATTTGTTAATTTTAACTGCTACACTACCAACAACTACGCAGCAAATGCATGCAAACAGTTGGCGTGGCCACTGCTTATTCAAATATGCACTGTATTGTACTTCAACCGTTCCTGTTTCTGGTTTTGGTTACAATTATGTTTTTAATAAATCAAATCACATAAACTTGATAGATAGGTGTGATATGATCATGTTTCCTGGAATGAGTAAGGAGATGTGCTTTAGACATGGTGAAATTTGACAAGTAGTGACTTTGGGAGACTAAGGAAAAAAGAGCTGGAGCATCTGAGACCAAAAGAGATGAAGGCACGAATCAATGTCTCAGCAGAAGAAGACTCCAGAAGGTGATAGATTTTAGTACTATATCATAGATGCATAAAAGAAATTATTTATATGGAAGGAAATGGTCAGCTCAGGATCCAGAGGGACTCTTAGGTCGCCATCCCATGGCCTAGCAGGAGCACATTGTGCTTCTGTGCTGGTGACCTGGGTTTAGAGTGGACTCCAGGAGCTGGCATCATGGCAGCCAGGGTTGAGGAGGGCAGTTATGCTGAGCACAGCGTGAGCCCGCCTGAGGAGGGAGATTGCCAGATGCCACCATCGCAGTGGCTCCTCACTGTAGGCTGTGGAGTCTACTCCCTATATGGGGTGGCGCTTGCACACACATGTGCAGCGACATGTGAGGCCAACAAGTGGCATGGTCCACCATTACTAGAGATGTAGCAAAAAGAACACTGCAAACAAAGTGTGTGAAGTTGGCCATTTTGCAGTATGAAGAACTTTGTATAGTTTCCCCATCCACCTTACACTGACTTCTGCCAGCCATGCTTTTTTTTTTGTTAAAGAAAATACATTCCTCCACACATGTACCACCTTCACCCATCCTTCTCTTCCATCCCCATCTATTTCAAACTATCCCCCATCACCTACAATAACCCTCACAGCATCCATCTCATTCTTCTTCTGTCCCAGATAATGCTAAGCAATATAACCAGTACTGTATGCCACAAACTGTAATATATTCACTCACATACCCTTCCCCACATCCTCACAGCAATCAATATTTATTTGTGTTTATTTATGTATGTAATTTATTTATGTGTGCATTTATTACGTATGTAGGTATGTATGAATGTATGTATGTATTTATTTCTACAGTTTTACCAGGTGAGACATACTGAGCTGGCAATAGCTCATTTCCAGATGTGTCCTGGGAGAAGGGGAGTAAATAATACAGCATGTGCAAGTGAAAATGATCAACTGTAATATGCAATAGTAATACAAATAAAATTAAATACAATAAAAAAATACATTACAAAACATAGAAGTTCAAATACTTTACAGTTGTGCTGGCACAACATACAGGCAGGTGAAGAGGGCAAACAAAATTAAGAGGTGTAACTGTGCCTCTCTATGTACACTCACCAATTGGCTAACCTCCAGGACAGACTAAAGTACCAGTCCTGTCTAACTGCAAAGAAAGCCCTGCATGGCCTCACCCCCAATGCTATTCAACACCTTTTCTGCCCTGTTACCAACCAATACTTTACAAGAAGTAACAGTAGGCACACCTTTGAAGTACCCTTCTGGAAAGCAAGTCTGGCTAGGCGCTCCTTTGTAGTTCGGGCGGCACGGGGTCATGCTGTTGCATACAAAAACAGTGTGGCATTATACCACGCTGTTAAAACAGCTACCAAGGAATGAATACAATGAAATGCTTGTTTTCTGCAGGCGGCTCTGCTCCCCCCATTACAGGGAGCTGTGCCCCCTGAACCCCCCCATTAAGATAATCTCCTTTGGGGGGGGACTCACGCTGTTACTGTTGCGTGGTTTTGCCCTTGACATTGTCTATCGACAACGTGAACTGGTAACAGTTCAGGCAGCTCATTGGCTGAATGAGCTTCCTGGTTCCCTCGTGGGTCTCCAAAAATTTCTCACATTTTAAAAAGTCTCTGAAAAAATGAACGCCTTTGTAGATCAGTATGCAGCTGTTTTAATTAAGTCCAAGCAAACAGCACCCCTTAGCAAAAGACCACACCACAAATCCAAGCTGCATCCGAAATCGAGTTTTATTGTTTGTTACAGATAACAAGGGTCCATTATCACAGTGCTTTGGTGACTGTCTTCCTAAGGGAAGGCCAACCTTCAATCCTAAGGCTTTGTTCAAAGTAGAAATGGACAAACTTATTGATAACGCTGTATAGAAAAATATATCTCTGAAAGAGAAGCAAACATCATTACAGCGAACTTCCCTCTCTGTCTCACCTTCTATGTACTTCCAAAAACGGATAATTGGCATAACCACTTGGGCACTCCAAAGTCTCGAGGCTAAGTCTGATAACAGAATTTGTCAATTTATATACCTATATATGTAACCCCCTGCAAATGGGGGTTCCTAAAATGCCTTCTTGGGCTTACCTTAGCCCTACCATTCTCTGTCCTTCTGCTGTCTCCCAGGCTTCTCCCGATCTTCCAGCCAATTTTTTTCTGGTCCCCAGGTCTTGTTTTGCTCCTCTGGTGCCCCAGCCTGCAGCCCGAATTAAAATCCAGCCACTCAGGGCTCAGAACATCCACCGTGATCTCCCACTGCAACAGTGCTGCCTCCAGGGCAGTGGGAATGGCATTGGCATGAAAAGCACCTTTGAAGTGCAACCAAGCTGTTTTGCAGTTGCCTCGGGGACTATGCAGTCGGTCCTGGGATCCCTTCCACCTATTTGGGACCCGGTGACCATGGACAGCCTCCTGAGGGGCCGCTTGCTTTAAAATTACAAGAGTTTAGCAAGGTACTGGACCGGGGCTCCTTTAAATATTCATGAGTCGGGCCCTGGTCCTCTGAATAATTCAATAGTGTGTCTGGCTGCCCCCAGGGCAGCATGCAATCAGCTGAAGCCGAAAAGAACAAGCATTTGTCAATGCCGAATGTTGCTTGCTTGTATGTGCTGTTTAGGTATTTGGAAGTGACAGTTTCATGCCTTTCTCCCAAGACATCCACTGTGTCTTTCCGTTCAGTATTCAGAGAAGAGTGGGAGGGGCAAGGGCCACAGCAGTACAGCAGTTGCCAGGGGGTGAAGGGTGGACAACAGTCCATTCAAAGGCAAAAGAGTCCTGCAGGAGCTCACTAAATGGAAGGTGGACAAAGCGATGGAACCAGATGGCATCACGCCAAGGATATTAACAGAACTACGAAGGGAGATAGCAGTACCTCTGGCAGCCATGTTCACTGAGTCACTCAACATGAGTGAATTGGAGGAGGCACATGTGGTCCCTCTACACAGAATCCGGCAGCAGGGAGGAGGCGGGGAACAATAGGCCATTCAGCCTCACCTCAGTAGTGGGGAAGATCATGGAGACATTGCTTAAAGAAAGGGTAGTGGGGCATCTAGATGCCATGGAACCAGGACCATAGACAACATGGATTCACAGTGGGGACATCATGTCAGATAAATCTGGTTGATTTATTTGACTGGGTGACAAAGGAAGTGAATCAGGGTGGGGCAGTGGACAACGCTTACCTTGATTTCAGCAAAGCCTTTGACACCATCCCATATAGGAGACTGATAAACTAGCTGGGTAGGCTGGGCATGAGGGAAAGGGTGGTAAACTGAGTTAGAAACTGGCTAACAGACAGGAGGCAGAGAGTGGTGGTAAATGGTATGCAGTCTAGGGAGAGGGGGCGACCAGTGGGGTGTTGCAGGGATCGGTCCTGGGGCCAGTTCTGTTCAATGTCTTCATTAGTAATATTGCAGAACATCTGAAGAGAATTTTTTCACCAAATTTTCAACATAGCCATTTTAAGACCTCTGCTCATGAACAGTGTCACTGTGATTTTCTTAATTTGTCCCGTACATTGATTTCGCACACCGACTGCGCCATTGTGCGCTACATGGGCAGAAACACATTTTGGGTGAGATGTGAAAAATGACAGCTGTACTGCTCATAAGAAGGTGTGGTAAAATGGCAATGTTGAAAATCTGGAGTGAAAATATTGAAAATTCGCGAACTTACGATGCGTAGGAACTGTACAACGACGCACAGAAACAGTCATTTTGGAATTTTTCACCAAATTTTCAACATAGCCATTGTAAGACCTTTGCTCATGAACAGTGTCACTGTGATTTTCTTAATTTATCCTCTACATTGATTTAGGACACCTACTGCGCCATTGTGCGCTACATGGTGAAACACATTTTGAGGTGAGATGTGAAAATGACAGCTGTACTATTCATAAGAAGGTGTGGCAAAATGGCAATGTTGGAAATCTGGTGAAAATATTGAAATTTGAACTACGAGCCTCGTAGGAACTGCATAGCTGCGCTCGTGAAACAGTCATTTTTGGAATTTTGGCACCAATTTTCAACATGGGATTTTGGGACCCTTCTCATGAATGATGTCACTGTCATGACGTTATTCAGGCCTGAAGGGTGATTTTGTGCAGTGATGGCGAATCACCCGCCGGGCCGAATAACGCCATGACAGTGATATCACTCATGAAAGGTCCAAACCCCATGTTGAAATTTGCAAATCCAAAATGCCTGAGATATGCAACAAGTTGAAACCCCCTATCAGCCCATTATACAGCTTACCGGCATTTCCTCAGTTCGCTGTCAGCTTTGAAGAGTGCAGGCGTGTTCCGGTCCACGAAGATCGTCGCGCCCGGTCCGGAGGTAAGTATGGGGTGAGGGGGTGTGGGAGGCAGGGTGCCCAGTGGGTGGAATGCAGGTTGTGGGAGGGCCAGGAGACTCGATGAGACCGTTTTTCTTTGCAGAAAAAAAAAACAAAAAGAAAGCAGACGACAGGACGTTTGCCACACTGGTGGGCTCCCAGTGTGGCACAAGGGCGTTGAGGGGCGTTCGGCCGGCCGAAGTTAGGCACCCCGTTGGCCTAAGGATAAACTTGCCACGCTGGGGTGGGCTCCCAGCGTGGCACTTACTACTGGGGGCGCAGCTCAGCCCGGCGAGTTGGGCACCCGTCGGCTATACAGTGCGTGCGGGCGGGGCGCGCTGCGCCTGCGTGGGTGTCTGTGGGGGAGCGGCGTGAGCAGCTGATATCTTATCGCCGCTCACTAGCCGCAGCTCCCCTTTCAACTGTATGCCACTGCATTTTGGAGCTTGTCATAGACAGCTCCAGAATGCATTAGCTTTGAAACTGCGCCTGTCAACACACTGACTGAATTGAGAGGTGACACACCTCCGAAATCTCCGATGATGGCACTATGTTTCTTGCACATGCGTGCAAGCAACATAAAAAGTATTTATTTTAAATGCTAACTGATAATGCAAGTGGGGAAAGTGTATTTCAGGAGGGAGAGCGTTTAAATAAATAAATATCTTTTCTCCCTGGATGATCTAGAACTTTTGGTACTCTAAGTATCAGCATGTAAGCTGCTGCAGGCGAGCTTAAATATGTGCAGTAGAGACAGGAAAACCAGCTGAGCCACACCATTCATCTGTGCAGCAACAGCAAGAATATCATCTGGGCTAAATGACTGTGGGGCATTGGGGCCAATATTTATTTCTTCCTGGCTGCACCAGAACTTTATTCAGGACTGTATGTATTCTGCTACAGGGACAGTGGGTTAAGCAGCCACAGCCAATCAGGAAGCTAGGAAAACAAAACCAGGACTTGTGGGACATTCTCAACACCTCATGGGTAAACACCAGGTGTTCATGGGAACTTACAGGGACATCATTTTAGGTGCCAATTCACCAAACCAGCTGTGCCTCGAGTTAAGTGAGTGACAGGTCCTCCAGCCAATTGGAGAGCTGTCACCCCACCATCTCAGCCAATCAGAAATCATAACAGAGTCCTATAAGGGACAGTGTTTGCCCGCATTTCTTCAGATCAAGACATAGGAGAGCAGATTCCAGTCTGCTGGGAGCCCCCCACAAGGGTGGGGGCGCAGGCCCCTGCCATGCTTCCAGGCCTGGGCAATCTAGTTAAGCCCCTCCATCCAGGAGGGGGTAGTTGTTAGTTTATTTAAAGTTAAAGTAATTCATTTAATTTTGCAACTGCTAGTCTGGAGGTTGCCAGAATTGTCCTCTGGGAGCTAGCCCTTCCTCCTACGTCGGGGAAAGATGTGAACCGAAGACCAGGTGACATCAATCCCCAATTATGCCAGATGACTGAAAACACCAGGGCACCTTCTATTGTGGATAGCACCCGTGGAGGACCTACGTGAGTACCTTTGTACCTCCCGGTGCAAGGGAGAAGTTCTACCTGTAATCTTGGGGCCTCAAGCCCATTCTACTAGATATTTATCTGCTGAATTTATGATGAGATCTTGGAAGCTATCAGTCTTGGCCACCAAGCCCCAAAAGAGACTGCGTTGTTTGGAATTTGTGCAGATGCATGTTGTCTGCTGCCCAAATGGCCCATTGCAAGTGCATCAAGATGTTGGGTAGTTAATCATATAAATGGCTGATGTTCATCTGTGCCTATGGGTTAGTTTCTGCCCTCTTGAGTTGCCAGCCAATGTTGCGTTGTTGCTTCTTGGGACAGAGGCCTAGAGCTCATTTGTCTGTATTTTGCCTGGAAATAACTCATTTCTGACCTTGTCGGATTCCGTCTGGGAATAAGAATGCTTGATAAAAGTGTTTAATATTTGAATGTACTGGATGTGACTTCACTTGAAGTAAGGATGCCTTATTGGATGTGACTCTGTTCTGATGAATAAGAATGCTTGGTAAAAGTATTGCTATCTAACTAGACCGAATGTGACTTCCAGTTGTATTGTGCTGAATGTTCAGGATGTGAAATCCAAGATGTAGCCAAGTTGCTTGTCCTGGAATATTCTGTTTCTGAGATACGCAGGGCAATCCCTGCCTGTCTGTGACCAGCTGGGCCAATCCTGCTACTTCTGCCAAATGCAGGGCAATCCCAGCCTACCTCTTCATTAGGATCTACAGTCATTGTAGGAGTATTGTGTTCAAGTTTGCCCCTCCCTTCAAATCAAAGCCAGCTAAACTCGACCAGCTGCAGTGTCCACCAGGTCTGCAACATCCAGGACTTTGGCATCTGGGTACCCAGTATGTAGTGTGAGATTGTGGGGTTTCATACTGTTCTGGGACCGGTACCAGTGTGAGCAAAATAATTATTAATGTAACACCCGATTTTAGTCAGCTTTTAGACAGCCAGGGCTCTGGGTGTCAATGTCGAGATAAGTATGTGATTGCCTTTTCTATTAGTAATATAGCCACCCAGCTGGAGGGTTCACCAACAAAAGCCAAAATCAAACCTTGTACATATGTATATTGCCAGTCAGAATAACCTTCATTCTATTTCCCCATTCCTAATCCCTATGCTCCCTAAATAAATTGGTTACTGTTTTGAAAATCATCTTGTGTGTGAGTATATTATCAGAAAGTCATTAAATGTGAAATGTTGAATTGTGGGGAAATATCTATTGGGTCATATCTGGGGAAGGTAACTGGTAATAGTGGGTGGTACAGCATCTCAGGGGGGTTATACCTGTTAACAGCTAACCCACGTAAAGTACACTCTGAGTGGAGGCACTGTGCACTGTTTAGAACTGTTATCAGTTAGCAAACCTAAACCCCTCAGCCTATCATCAGGGTAGTAGGCAGGGGTGTAACTCTATGGATAGCACCACCTAGGGTTACACAATGGAGGCACCGCTGGGACTGTACTGCATGCTACGTGCCAAACCAGCATGGACCCCCCTCCCTATTTTGTATGTGTTGGAACCCTTAAAATGGCTGCAACCATCTAGCTTCCAGAGATGTATTTTGGTGCCAAAACTGCTGTAAGCCTGCTCACTGCTGGCTCAGTGACAAGTTAGGGGAGCGTGCCCCCTGGTGACCAAAAGTAGAATTGTGCCAAATATGTTTTTGCAGTTTAAAATCTTGTTTATCAGGGCTCCCTTTATAATGTAACATCTATTTAATGCACGCAATGATTAATGGAAATGTTTTGCTAATTTAGACTAGGATGCATTTGTCTAGATCAAGATGTTGTGGTAACCAATACTGGTTAGGGAGCCATATGCCAAGATGAGACAAAGTGTTTTCCTAATGTTATTGCTAATTGTTTGATGCTACCCTTGTTTGCCAGGCTTGGCACACCACTGGTGCAGAAGCCAAGGTCTGTTGCCATGAGACAGTGTAACCCCCCTGTAAATGGAGGTTCCTAAAATGCCTGCTTGGGCTTACCTTAGCCCTACCATTCTCTCTTCTTCTGTTGTCTCCTGGGCCTCTCCTGATCTTCCAGCCATTTTTTTTCTGGTCCCCAGGTCTTGTTTTGCTCCTCTGGTGCCCCAGCCTGCAGCTCAAATTAAAATCCAGCCCCTCGAGGCTCAGAATGTCCACTGTGATCTCCCACTGCAATAGGGCTGCCTCCAAAGAAGAGGGATTGCACTGGCGTGAAAAGCGCCTTGAAGTGCAACCAAGCTTGGGGACTGTGCCATCGGTCCTGGAATCCCTTTCCACCTATTTGGGACATGGTGACCACGGACAGCCTGCTGAGGGGCCACTTGCTTTAAAATGACAGGAGTTTGGCGAGGTACTGGACCAGGGCTCATGTAAATATTCATGAGTTCCTCTGAATAATTCAGCAGTATGTCTGGTTGCCTCCAGGGTAGCATGTAATCAGCTATGGCTGAAAACAAAAAGTATTTATTTTAAATGATAACTGTTGCTGCAAAGTGTGTAAAGGTGCATTTTGGGAGAGTGTTTAAGTAAGTACATATCTTTTCTCCCTGGATGATCCAGAACTTTTGGGACTCTAAGTATCAGCATTTCAGCTACTGCAGGAGTTTAAATATGTGCAGTAGCGACAGGAAAACCAGCTGAGCCACACCATTCATCTGTTCAGTGACAGCAAGAATACCATCTGGGCTAAATGACTGTGGGGCATTGGGGCCAATATTTCTTTCTTTCTGGCTGCACCAGAATTTTATTCAGGACTGTATGAATTCTGCTACAGGGACAGTGGGTTAAGCAGCCATTGCAAGCAGCCACAGCCAATCAGGAAGCTAGGAAAACAAAGCCAAGACTTGTGGGACATTGTCAGCATTTCATGGGTAAACACCAGGTGCACATGTGGACTTACAGGGACATCATTTTAGGTACCAACTCACCAGACCAACTGTGCCTCAAATTAAGTGAGTGACTGGTCCTCTAGCCAATCGGAGAGCTATCACCCCACCATCTCAGCCAATCAGAAATTGTAACACAGCCCTATAAGGGACAGTGTTTTCCAGCATTTCTTCAGATCGAGACAGAGGAAAGCAGATTCCAGTCTGCTGGGAGCCTCCCACGGGGCGGGGGCGCAGGCTTCTGCCATGCTTCTGGGCCTGGGCAATCTAGTTAAGCCCCTCCATCCAGAAGGTGGTAGTTGTTAGTGTATTTAAAGTTAAAGTAATTCATTTAACTTTGCAACTATTAGTCTGGAGGTGCCAGAATTGTTCTCAGGTGCTAGCCCTGCCTTCCCATTGGGAAAAGATATGGACGAAGACCAGACAACATAATTCCTCAGTTATGCCAGATGACTGAAGACACAGGGCGCGCCTTCTATTGTGGATACCACCCATGGAGGACCTCATGAGTACCTTTGGGACCCCGGTGCAAGGGAGAGGTTCTACTGGTAATCTTGGGGCCTCAAGCCCATTCTACTAGATATTTATCTGTTGAATTTGTAGATGAGATCTTAGAAGCTATCAGTCTGGGCCACCAAGCCCCAAAAGAGACTGCGTTGTTTGGAAATTTTGCGGATGCATGATGCCTGCTGCCCAAATGGCCCACTGCAGGTGCATCAAGATGTTGGGTAGTTAATCATATAAATGTGCTGATATTCGTCTTTGCCCTATGGGTTAGTTTCTGCCCTCTTGGAGTTGCCAGCCAATGTTGCATTGTCACTTCATGGGACAGGAGGCCCTAGAGCTTATTTTGTCTGTATTTTGCCTAGAAATAACCTATTTCTGACCTTGTCGGATTCCGTCTGGGAATAAGAATGCTTGATAAAAGTGTTTAATATTTGAATGTACTGGATGTGACTTCGCCTGAAGTAAGGATGCCTTGTTGGTATTTAAATGTACTGGATGTGACTCTGTTCTGATGAATAAGAATGCATGATAAAAGTACTGCTGTCCATCTAGACTGGATGTGACTTCGAGTTGTATTGTACTGAATGTTCAGGATGTGAAATCCAAGATCGAGCCAAGTTGCTTGTCCTGGAATATTCAGTTTCTGAGATACGCAGGGCAATCCCTGCCTGTCTGTGACCAGCAGAGCCAAGCCTGCTACTTCTGCCAAATGCAGGGCAATCCCTGCCTACTTCTTCGTTAGGATCTACAGTCACTGTAGGAGTATTGTGTTTCAAGTTTGCCTCTACCTTCAAATCAAAGCTGGCCAACTCGACCAGCTGCAACGTCCACCAGGCTTGCAAACATCCAGGACTTTGGTATCTGAGTATCCAGTATGTAGTGTGAGATTGCAGGGTTTCATACTGCTCTGGGACTGGTACCAGTGTGGGAAAATAATTGTTAATGTAACATCTGATTGCTATCTAGCAGCTTAGATAGTCAGGGCTCTGGGTATCAATGTCGAATTGAGAATGTGATTGCCTTTTCTATTAGCAATGTAGCCACCCAGCTGGAGGGTTCACCAGCAAAAGCCAAAATCAAACCTTGTACATATGTATATATATATTTATTTATTTCTGATCTCGGATTAACTATTTGAGCTCAGAGCTCTTTACATAGGTTCCACATTAGTACACTTAGAACACGTAGGTGATTATACAGAGGATTGAGACAAACAAGACAATAGAATTAGAATAAAAACATTTAGGTACATTTGGTCTTTAAACAAAGGAATGCAAAAAATACAGTGAAAACTAAAACTGGAATGAGTAAACACAGTCAGATACATACAGGAACAGACCAAATAACTGTGCCCAACAGGGAGCCTGTTAGTTGTCAGCAACATGAGGGAGTTAGTGCATAGAAGTACTGGACAGATGGGGTGGGGGTTGAGCCCCAAGTGCAGGCAGTCCAAGAGAGAGAGAGATCCGTTTGGCAGAAGGGCAGATGGTAGGAGATGCCTTCGCTAGGTGCTAGTGATGGCAGACACTTGAGATTCCTGTATTAAAGGGTTCTTTAGGTTCTTTTTGAAGGTCCACAGAGTGGGCAGGCTAATAATGTTCTCATGGAGGGAGCTGAACCACAACGGTGCCGGATAGGCAAAGGAACTTTGTCCTTGAGATGTCCGACATTTTGCAGTCAGGAAGGACTGCAGTTCCAAATTTTGGGTGGGCCTGGGATTAGTGCTGGGAACTAGGAGTTGCTGGACCCCAGTCGGGAGCTGACCAAGGCAGCTCTTTTTGGCCAGGAGGCAGGATTGATATTTTAAGCGACCAAAGAGCGTTAGCCAGTGAGCCTTTGCATAGAGATTGCAAGAGAGGGTTAGTCGGTGTGCCCCTAAGGTGAATCTGCAGGCACTGTTAAGGGCAGTTTTTAAATGTCGGAGGGCAGTATCTGTGGCAGAGCCATATATCGGCAGTCCGTAGTCCACTAGGGAACCCACTGAACTGTGGACCGCTATGCTGAGGGCTTTAGGGGTCAGGCTCTGCCTATGGCAATAAAGTAGCCCTAAGCATTTGTTGATTGCTTTAGCTGTGATGTCTATGTGGAGGGCGTAGGAGAGCGAGCTGTTGAGTGATTTCGAGATATCTGAAGTGATGAACACATTCAAGAGGAACTCCACCCTTATCACATATTGATAGCGAGTAGTTTTTGTGCTTGTTCTTAAGGCTGGTGAACAGCATGGTTTTTGTTTTTTTGTAGTTCTTTATCAATTTATGATTTTTGAACCACAACTCAATGCTGGTGAAGTCACGGTGTAGCTGTTGTTCAAGAGCAGTGGGGTCAGAACCATTAGAAAAGATAACCGCATCATCCATGTAGAGAAGGATACGGCACTGACTGGCTAGGGGGAGGCAATTCAGAAACAGGCTAAAGAAGAGGGGGCCCAGTACTGACCCCTGTGGAATGCCTGCGCACACAGGCTTGGTGTCAGAGAAAGGTATTTATCCTGACTTGCTGTGAAAGGCAGTGTAGATAGCTGCAGAACTATGCAGCTGCCTCAGGGGCAAGGCCTATGGCAGTGAGTTGGTCAAGTAGGAGGCATGGCTGACCATGTCAAAGGCCTTTGTTCGGTCAATATAGATAGCCCCAACTAACTGACCAAGATCGAGGATTTTTTCCCCAATTGTTTAACAGGTGAGACACACTACCCTGAAAGCTTGTTTAAAGGTGCAATCTGGTAGCACAGGGAAGTTCAGTGACTTGCTCAGGGTCACACAGTATGCAAGTGGAGGTTGTTGGATTCAAACCCAGGTCTTCAGATTTGCAGCTCAGAGCCTTAAACCACTGCACTATACTGCCTCCCAAAGTAGGTTCCCAAAATTTGTGGATGAAGCCGTGTATTCAGGAGGGCTGTAGTGGTGCTATGCCCAGCCCTAAAGCCATGTTGCTCTGTGCATAGGAGCATGTGCTTGTCCAGATAATCGACAAGTTGGTTGGCAATGATTCATTTAAGAGCCTTGAGTGGTAGTAGTAGTAGTATAGATATGGGTCTATAGTTCCCGGGGAGGGCGGGATCCCCACTCTTGTACACAGGGGTGACTACTGCAGCTTTTCATTTTTGGGGGAATACTGCGAGACGGAGCAAGAGGTTAAGGATATGGGTGAGAGGGGACAGAATTTCTTCGAGTGACAGCGGAATTAGTTTCAGGTCGAGGTTATCCCCACTGAATCTCCCCTTCCCAAGCACTTTGCGCACATATTTCCTGGTTTCTCTGAAGGTAATGGTCTTGAGCGAAAGGGGATGTGATGGGGTTGGTGGCTGCAGTAGGGATGGTGGGGGAGAAAGTTGGTGGGTAGAACATGCTGCAAGTCGGTGAAGGCATTGTTAAAGGTGTTGGCGATAGATTTAGGGTCAAGGATGGGGGAGCCATCAATGCAGAGCATGGTAGGGTCCGTTTTGGGTTCTCGCCCGGTGACCTCATAGCCAATCAGAATAATATATATTACATTTCCTCATTCCTAATCCCTGTGTAGCCTAAATAAATCTGTTGTTACTGTTTTGAAAATCATCATCTTGTGTGTGAGCATATTATTTGAGAGAGTCATTAAATGTGAAATGTTGAAATGTGGGGAAATATCTGTTGGGTCATGTCTTGGGAAGGTAGCTGGTAATAGTGGCTGGTATAGCATCTCAGGGGGTTATAACTGTTAAAAGTTATCCCACATCAAGCACATTCTGAGTGGAGGCACACTTTAAGTAATTTACACTCAAGTGAGGATATAAGTTGTTTATTAGGTCTGCAATTAATAAAAATAAACATTGAAGTACAGAGCATTTCTTACCTGCTGCTCACATATTGCAAACAGAACTTTACACAACACTTATCTGCCTGCCAGAGCCACTGCTGTACTTGAAAATACTATAATATAATTAATATGTTTATTTATTTATTTATACAGATTCGGATTTAATACCTTTGAGCCATAGGCTCGTTTATAAAAGGTTCAAGTCAGATAACAAAATACAGAGACACAGAGTTAAATCCATGAACAATGTACAGAAAGAGGAACAAAGGTGCACCTAGACACAATCTACACAAGATAGTTAACAGCTGGTGGCTACACAAACATAATGACAGATTAGTAAGTGCAAATGACAGGTTACTAATGAAGAGTGTGATGCAGCCTGGAAGACCTATAAACAGCCTCCTTCAGTCTGATTGGCTATATTATCGGCAGCTGAGAAATAAGTGTAAAAATAGGATACAGGGTGCTAAGCGTACCTATCTCCACTCACTTCAGACTGAGAATCTCAGCAAGCCCAAAGAATTCTGGAAACATATCAATTCTTTGATCAAGAGTAAATCAACCCAATGTCCAAGCTCCATATCGTCCGGCGACCACCTCCTTCAAGAACCCCATCCATTGCAGAAGGAATTAATCAGTTCCTCACTGACCTTGATAGGTACGCAGCTCACCTGCCGCCAGTCTCGAGTTTCTCTATCCCTACTCTGCATCACACCACTCTTGGATCCTGCCCCCTTTCTACTCAAAAATAGCCACTAGAAGAGAAGTCCTCAGGCTGTTATCAAATCTCAAGTCAGAGAGCTCCCTGACCCATGACACATTAGAACCCAGGTTTCTCAAACTAGGAGCAGCAGCACTTGCAGCACCTGTCTGTGATCTTCTAAATAGATCCATCCTCTTTGGTGAAGTGCCAGGTCTTTGGAAAGTGGCTGTGGTGGTCCCTCTCCATAAGGGAGGGACCCACACTGTGGAAAATTATAGGCCTATTTCAATTCTCTGCCCACTGGCTAAGAACCTGGAGCAGATCCTGCATATTCAGCTACAATCCTACCTAGACTTACAGCATCTTCTCACAGACTGCCAGCATGGCTTCAGGAAGGGCCATAGTACTACCACAGCCCTTGTCAAAGTCTCGACTGACATTCTTAATGCAAGTGATGCTGGTCTTCTAACCGGTGGAGTATACGTTGACTTGACTAAGGCCTTCGATCTAGTCAACCACCACCTTCTCCTTGGTAAATTGAATCAATTAGGTCTAGGTCGCTTAGCACTCACATGATTCCATAACTGCCTCACTGGAAGATCGCAAAGGGTAAAATGGTCTGGTTCACTCTCCTCTTCAAGGCCTCTCTCACATGGAGTACCCCAAGGTTCTATTCTTGGCCCAATACTATTCTCGCTTTTTATCAACGAGCTCCCCAACTTCTGTGGCGGTGCGTCTGTACAATTATATGCTGATGATGCAATGTTATACCGCTCATCTAACAATATAGACTGGCTTAACCAAAGCCTTAACTCTGATTTCATTGCACTTGAGACCTGGTTCTCTGACAATCACCTAATTCTAAATACGAAAAAAACAAAAGCTATGCTTTTCCATAACCATCCCCAAACCTACCAAACAGCTCCAGATCATTACACAGTCAGGAGACCCCATAGAGGTGGTTAGTACTTTTAAATACCTTGGGGTTCACTTAGATGCCTCCTTCTCAATGGAACATCATGCAATTCAGCTTACCAAAACAGTAAACCAGAAGCTTGGGTTATTATACCGCCTCCGCCCTCTTTTATCCAACGCTGCCTGTAAAAAGATTGCATCAACATCCCTTCTCCCTATTTTGTTCTATGGTGCTCCTCTACTACTCTCCGCCCAGTCCTCTTCCCTTGCACAGGTGCGTCAACTCTATCACAGGATTAGACGTTTTGCCCTTACAGCGGACTCAAGAAAACACCACTGTGAGGCCCTGTATTCTTTTCAATGGCCTACCTATGACTCCAGGTTACAGTTTCACACCTTATGCCTTGTATTCAAACTTACCAAGCTCTTTAATCCCCTTGCCTAAGGGGAATCATTTACAAAAAAGCACCCACACGCATGCTTAGATCTACTTCCTTACCCTTATTAGTAATCCAAAAGACGCAATGCCTACAGGGCAAGCACTCATTCGCCTTCTCAGCTCCCTCTGCTTGGAATTCCCTCCCCTAACCCTCTCCTGCACCACCCTATCCTCCTTCAAAAAAGAGCTTACCTCTTTCCTACTAACCCCCTCCTCTGCAATTGCTTTAAATAACCCTTATAGTGTCGTTAATGCCTAGACTATGTTACTCTGATAGATGTATCTTGTAATCCACCTGCTCTCATGTTCCTGCTATGTATATATTGTATAATATTAGTTATTCTGTTTATTTATATATGCTTAATGCCTGATCTGTTTTAAGTTACTTACCTGGCTTTCCACTGTAATAAGTTTTGCAGCATTGTTAAATCTCTCTGTATCCTGTATATTATTATTGTATTTATCTATTGTACTGTGTTCATCATTGTCACCAGGTCGTCATTGAAAAGGGGACTGCATGGTCTCAGTGGACTTACCCAGTTACCAAAATTCTAATAAATAGAAACAAGCATTTGTCAGTGCCGAATGTTGACTGCGTTGGTGCGTTGAGCTCGCTCACTGCCCCTCTGTCATTCGCTCAGTCTGTTTCTCCCGGTGCTGCAGGCTGCTGTTTTGTACTGGGCTCCTGCCTGCATTGCTACCTTGTTCTGCCCACTAAAAAATCCGCAGCTGTCCCAACAGAGCTCCGTTGAGGTGGCTCACCCCCCCTGTCACTCGCTCATTCTGTTTCTCCTGGTGCTGCAGGCTGCCATTTTGTACTGGGCTTCTGCCTCTGTTGGCTGCTTTTTCTGCCCACAAAGAAATCTGCAGTCCGACACAGGTCTGTTGAGTCTGCTGACTCCCCCTCTCTCACTCACTCGTTCCGTTTCTGCTGGCACTGCAGGCTGGCCTTTGTACTGGGCTCCTGCCTGTGTTAGCACCTTTTTCTCCCCACAAAGAAATCCACAGCTGTCCCGACAGAGCTCTGTTGAGGTTGCTCACTCTCCCTGTGTCACTCACTCATTCTGTTTCTCTTGGCGCTGCAGGCTGCCCTTTTGTACTGGGCTCCTGCCTCTGTTGGTGCCTTTTTCTGCCCACAAAGAAATCTGCAGCAGTCCCGACAAAGTTCCGTTGAGCTAGCTCACTCCCCTTCTCTCACTTGCTCACTCCGTTTCTGCCGGCGCTGCAGGCTGCCCTTTTCTATTGGGCTCCTGCCAGTGTTGCCACCTTCTTCTGCCCACAAAGAAATTTGCAGCAGTTACAATAGAGCTCCGTTGAGCTCGCACACTCCCCCCTCTCACTCACTCATTCTGGTTTCCCCGCCACTGCAGGCTGCCCTTTTGTGCTGGGCCCCTGTGTGCATTGCTGCCTTTTTCTGCCCACAAACAAATCTGCAGCAGTCCCAACAGAGTTCCGTTGAGCTCACTCACTCCAACTCCTCACTTTCGCTAGTTCTGTAATCTCCCTGCCACTGCAGGCTGCCCTTTTGTACTGGGCTCCCTGCCTACATTAGCGGCTTATTCTAATGAAAAGAAATCTAAAGCAGTACCGACACAGCTCCATTGAGCTCTCTCACTCACTCATTCCGTTTCGGCCAGCGCTGCAAACTGGCCTTTTGTACTGGGCTCCTGCCTGCGTTGCCGCATTTTCTGCCCACAAAGAAATCCGCAGCAGTCACAATAGAGCTCCATTGAGCTCGCACCCTACCGTGCTGTCACTCACTCATTCTGTTTCTCTTGGCGCTGCAGGCTGCACTTGTGTACAGGGCTCCTGCCTGCATTGGTGCCTTTTTCTGCCCACAAAGAAATCCGCAGCAGTCCTGATAGAGCTCCGTTGAGCTCACTCAGTCCCCCTGTCTCACTCGCTCGTACTGTTTCTCCCACCGCTGCAGGCTGGCCTTTTGTACTGGGCCCCTGCCTGCAGTGATGCCTTTTTCTGCCCACTAAGAAATCCACAGCAGTCCTGACAGCGCTCCGGTGAGTTCGCTCACTCCCCCTCCGTCACTCGTTCTCTCGTTCTGTTTCTCCCAGTGCTGCAGGCTGCCCTTTTGCACTGGGCTAGTGCGTTCTGCCCTTTTTCTGCCCATAAACAAATCCACAGCAGTCCCAACAGAGCTCAGTTGAGCTTGGTCACTCCCCCCTCTCACTCGTTCAATCTTAATCTGTCCCAAACAGTGATTTCCCACAGTGACCGTGCTATTCTCCGGCAGGAGTGCAAATACATATTTTAGCCAGGATGTGAAAAATGGCAGCTGTACTGGTCATAAGGAGGTGTGTAAAAATGCCACTGTTGAAAATGTGGCATGTAAATATTACAAAATTGCGAAGTTACAAGGGTGTATGGAAAGTGTGCAACGCACACTTGTAACACAGTCATTCGATGGGCTATCATCACCAGATTTTCAACATAGGCATTTTAGAACCTCTGCTCATGAACAGTATCACTGTCATTTTCTTAATCTGTCCCGGACAATGATTTCCCATAGCGACCGCTCTATTCTGCGCTGGAAGTGCGAAAACACATTTTGGCCAGGATGGGAAAAATGACAGCTATACTGTTCATAAGTAGGTGTGGGAAAATGTCAATGTGGGAAATCTGAAATGAAAATACTATAATTTTGTGAAGTTACGAGCATGCGTGCAAACTGCGCAATGCACGCTCGTAACACAGTCATTTTATGGAGTATTGTTACCAAATTTTCAACATAGGCATTTTAGGACCTCTGCTCATGAACAGTGCCACTGTCATTTTCTTAATCTGTCCCGAACAGTGATTTCCCACAGCGACCGTGTTATTCTGCGCCAGAACTGTGAAAACAATTTTGGTCAGGATGTAAAAAATGACAGCTGTACTGCTCATAAGTAGGTGTGAAAAAATGCCACTGTTGAAAATCTGGCATGACAATATTACAAATTTGCGAAGTTACAAGGGTGCGTGGAAAGTGTGCAATGCACACTTGTAACACAGTCATTTGATGGGCTATCATCACCAAATTTTCAACATAGGCATTTTAGGACCTCTGCTCATGAACAGTATCACTGTAATTTTCTTAATCTGTTCCAGACAGTGATTTCCCACAGCGACCGCTCTATTCTGCGCCGGAAGTGCAAAAACACATTTCGGCCAGGATGGAAAAAATGACAGCTGTACTGTTCATAAGTAGGTGTGGGAAAATGCCAATGTTGGAAATCTGGAGTGAAAATATTATAATTTCGCGAAGTTACGAGCATGCATGCAAACTGCGCAATGCCTGCTCGTAACACAGTCATTTTATGAGTATCATTACCAAATTTTCAACATAGGCATTTTAGGATCTCTACTCATTAACAGTGTCACTGTCATTTTCTTAATCTGTCCCGAGCACTGATTTCCCACAGCGAACGTGCTATTCTGCGCCGGAAGTGCGTAAACACATTTCCGCCAGGATGTGAACAATGACAGCTATACTGTTCACAAGGAGGTGTGACAAAATGGCAATGTTGAAAATCTGGCGTGAAATATTGCAAATTCACGAAGTTATGAGCGTGCATAGCAACTGCACAGTGCACGCTCGTAAAACAGTAATTTTTTGGATTTTTTCCACCAAATTTGCAACATAGGCTTTTTGAGAGCCCACCTCATGAACAGTGGCACTGTCGTTTCGTTAATCATCCCCAGAAGGTGATTCTGCTCAGTGACCGCGAAATCACCTTTCGGGGCTGATTAACGCCATGACAGTTCAAGAATTCATGAGGAGGGGTCTCAAAAACCCCATGTTGAAAATTTGGTGCCAAAATTCCAAAAAATTACTGAGACATGCATTAAAGATGGAAAACCCCTATTTATTCCATTATACAGCTTTCTGGCATTTCCTCAGTTCACGGTTGGCTTTGAAGTGCAAGCGTGTTTCCAGTCCACTGAAAATCATCGCGCTGCGCTCCAGAGGTAAGTATGGGGTGAGGGGTGGGAGGCAGGTGTGCAGTTGGTGGGTGCGGGTTGTAGCGGGGGCCAGGTAAACCACCCAGGGACCGTTTCCTTTTTTTCAGGTTAAAAAAAAAGATGTGCGGGACCGTTTTTTTACATTACAGGGCAATGTGGCATGCGGGGTGGGCTCCCAGCGTGCCAAAGGACTCTTTCTTTGGGGCAGCAGTAGCCGACAGAGTTGGGCACCCCGCAGCACAACAAAGGGGCTTAGATTATGCCAACAGGGATTGGGCACCCGTCGGCAAACAATAAAAGCTGGGGAGTTGGTTACAAAATGCTGATGGGGAGGGGCCCCTGTCGGCAACTCAACATTGGAGCACCAAAGCCAGCAGGGATTGGGGCCTCCGTCGCACATAAACACGGTGGGTTATATTGTTTGAACATGGCGGCAAGCCACCGCCGTGTTCACAAACAATAACAGGGTTTGGAAGTTCCACCCTGCAATGATGGGTCACTCCCTCATTGCAGCGGATGGCTGATGCTGCAATGACAAGGCGGTCCCTGACTGCAGCGGCGAAATTGTCAGAAGTTGGTGGCAAGGTTCCAAACTAGTGTCAACAGCAGTGTGCAACAGTATTGGGGGAAGCGGGACAAGCCTCTGCAGGCTGTGGGAGCACTTGGCACAACAGTGCCGCGCCTCCACAACGTGCTTCTGAGCAAGCTGTCCCAATATGTTTAGGGTTACCACCTTTTAAGAAGCCCACAGTGGGACATTTCTTACTGAAACACGATTTTTCGCAGGACAGTACGTAATCTCAACCAATGCAAGAGACTTGTTTTCTCTACATAATCAGAATTAAGGCTAAGTATAGTAGTTTCTTAGTTGCTTCTATTGTTTCTTGTCATTTTAAGGTATTTTAGTTATGGTATTGTAGTTTTCTGCAACATTTAGTGGAAAGTTAGGAAATATTTTTTCTACCATAAAATCAGGACATTGAGTATTTTTCATGTTGTTTTGCAGGACACTGCTACCCAAATCAAGACAGGTAGTAACCCTAAATATGTTTCTTGCGCTGTGCGCAATCAACATAAAAATTAGACAGGGTCAGAGACAGATCCAGGTCGGGGGGTTTGCAGCCGGAAGGAATTGTCAAGTGAAGGGTGGGTGAGGGATGGGGAGCTGATTCTGGGTAGTATGGAGTGCTGAGGAATGTAGAACTTGTGTAACTCTAAATGGCAACAAACAAATATGCTGGCCAGTTCAGCTAAAGTTCCACAGCACCAATAATGTTTGGAGTACAGTCATCGCACATCCCTCTTAGTCTCAGGGTTTAAACAATTCTACCCTATTAGTATTACAGATACAGCAGTTCTAAACTACCACTGGGGGCTGCAATGCTGACTAGGCCTCTGAGTTACTTAAGCTTTTAACAATCTGGAAAGCTTAACCTTTGCTTCTACACTTGCATCAGTTTGTTACTGAACAATTCCTATACTTATTCAGTCATCATATAATTTGCAATCTTACCTGCAATTAATACAAATAAACATTGAAGTACAGAGCATTTCTTACCTGCTGCACACATATTGCAAACAAAACTTACCCCGCCTGCCAGAGCCACTGATGTACTTCTCCTCTGGCACCACTTCCTGGAGGGAGGGATTGCAACTTTCTTGCAGGTTTTAGCCTAGTACTTACCCTAATTTATAAAATAGGCTTAAAAATACAAAGCACTGATTAGTTGATGACCCTTGTCAGCCGTGTCCTTAATAAACGGTATTCCATCCAACCGGCACTAACCTCTGCCACACTGCCCCTTGACAACAGCAAATCACTGAGCTGTGCCAACCAGAAAAAAAAAAGCACAGCCTGGCACAGCTCAGCGCGAAATCTGCAATACGCTCTGACAGAAACCCAACCGGTAATCTTTCGATGGCACGAGCATTCATTTCAAACTGAAACGACCGTATCTTTCAACATAAAAAACGCTGTAATTCCGGACCCATATATTTTCTTTAAAAAAAATGAATGTAACTTTCTCGCTATCATTTGAAGACATACTCACCGATCTATCTCCACAGCGAGATGAGCAGCCTCTTCAAACTACCTCAGCTGAACCAGTTTCCTGCAGTGACACTGTCACGGAGGCGCAACCCACAGGACCTCTTCAACAGCTGACTATAACGGCAGATGTCCACCATGAAACACCAGTACCTAAAAAAAGGAAAACAAAACTGAAAAACATTGGAAAATTCTCAACCCTAAATTCACAAGAGCTGGATCAAATAGAACGAATGAAAGATGAAATCAACACTCAAAAAACAACATCATGGGCAGTAGCAGTCTTTCAAGGTTGGTGCACAGCAAAGCAGATAGCCATAGATTTAAAACAAATAGAAATACACCACCTAGCAGACATCCTCCGCAAATTCTATGCAGAGATCAAACAGATGGTACAGAATACAGTCTAGCTAGCATAATTGCCCTCAGAGCAGGCCTAAATCGGCATTTAAATTCACCACCACTGTCCAGAAATATAAATCTCCACAACCACCCTGATATGCAACCAGCTAACAACATGTTTTCAGCAGTGTTAAAAAGTACAGGAGAGAGGTAAAGATGAGCAGCCCACCACCCTGCAATAAATGAGAACTTAGAAATTTTGCGATTATCACCAGTCCTCTCACCAAACACTGCCCGAGGACTACTGTACAAAGTTTGGCTTGATACAGAGCTCTGCATGGCACGCAGGGGCAGAGAAGGTCTCAGACAGTTGAAACCGGAACATTTTGAAATTGAAAAAGATGACCAAGGCTATGAATATGTAACACTCAGCTTCAACGAATATACTAAAAATCACAAGAAAAATGACTCCACAAAGCAACAGCACAGAGGCTACATATATGAAATTCCACACAGCCCTGTATGTCCAGTTGCTTCCTTTAAAAAATACATTGCCAAGCTTCCACCTAACCCTCCTGCCTTCTACTTACACCCTCGTAAAATAGCTAACAATCTACTGGCAACCTCAACTATCTGGTACACTCGTGAGCCATTAGGGTTAAACTACCTAGCAAGCCTGATGCCGAAAATCAGTGAGGAAGCAAAGCTCTCAACACGCTGTACAAACCACTCAGTGAGAGCTACAGCTGTACAGTTACTCTCTACAGCAGGCCTAGACTCCTGCGAAATAATGGCAGTAACGGGCCATCGAGCAGAAAGCAGCTTACGCTCATAGTGGGCTGCTACTCCAAAAGACCAACAGTTGTGGAGCAATATTTTGGCAAACAAAACAAGAGATCAATCACACAAGCTGTCCAAAGAACCGCAATCTCAACTGACTGCCGATGATCAAACTGCATGCTGCAGCAAATCTCTCCCTGCAAACACAGCAAGCAACACAGAAACCCTCTGCATCTATTTTCCTCCGACGAAACCAAACCAGCAACAGCTTCAAATAAATACCTTAGATCAGCAAGCACAACAGCCAGAAACTCCTGCTGCAGAGACGCCATGCTTCACAAACTGCCGAAAAGAGACCAGAAATCCCCTGACGTCCTCAACCACGAAGACAGCAGACGCACCAGACTATCGCAAAAGCCAGCCAGTTACACAAGTCATCCAACAATTTAAAGAAACAAGCAGCACTTCTCCTTTCATTATACAAAATTGCTATATGGAACATATTGAATTTATTAACTACACAAAATAAAAAACGTAGTCACGTATAGATAGTGAACTAGATCCTGTATTACAATAAAGCAGTAGTTAAAAACATTGTAACTTAACAATTTTAATCTTTTAAAACATTTCAAAGTCTATGTCTTCTAATGTTTCCAGTTTCTTCTGTTGAAATGTAAAAACAGTGCTTTACATAAACCTTAGCAGTTCATTTCTTTTGAAAAAAAATATATTTAACAAACATTGCAGCAATAAAAAGTGGGACTATTTTATGTCTACATGATTTCAAAACAACAACTGTTTCTCTATTTTAAAAGTTACAAATAAAAAAACCTGTTCAATTAAATAAGGTGTCCTACCATTTAATAAAACCCATTTTATAGCGCAATATTAACACACTCCGAGGTGTGGTTTGTCGCCTGATAAAACACGCCCAGGGGCATAAGGCACTCAGGCATGGCGCCTCGTGCTTAGTACATCCTGGGCGTGCTCTTATCACAATAATCCACCTCGTGTATTGTGCTATAACTATTACGTAACTCAAATACAAGAGTACATTAATTATTGCTTAACCTGGAAATATTTTAAGGAGGTGCTATTTTCTACAGTTATCCTACACTCCCCCCTCAAAAATAATGTCAGCCTGACATTTCTATCTTACTGAGTGTCCATGCTTCCAGTGTTTTGTAACCATTATGTTAATACGTTCTTAGGGCAGTATGGAGACAAGTTTTGTATTTATTACCCATTCCCATGATAGTTGTGCTCCTTTGCTACTATGGGTACAAAGGCTGATCCCATTGTGCACTATCGAACAAAGCCTTGACATTTTGCATCTGTTAGCAGGGATGTCTCCACCTAACAATCTATATTGTATAAGAACAGATAACACAGTTAAGGATTGGACACAGGCGGGCTGCTTCCCAGAGCTTCTCCTCAAAAATTACGTATCTGATTTTGAGTGCGATGGGCATACCCGTTTTGATTTCGGCCTATACTAAACACAGTACTTTTCACTTCTTACCTTATCCAGTTCTTATAGCATGATGTCAGGCATTTGCTCTGGATTAGATATACTCTTTAAATCATTACCTCTTATACAACATGTATAACTTTTAGATGTCACTGCTACAGTATATCAAATGTTCACAGTTATAACAGTACATTTTCAGTTCATGTTATGAGTCTCTGATAACCCTGATATGGTCATTCATTCCAGCATTCCAAGGTGTCCAATATCCATATGGACCAGGATATGGTTGTGGTACCATACTCACCACCTGTGTGGTCATGTCCCTTGAGACTATTCTGGGCTGTACCAAGTGGTCATATGTCAGTGTCTTTGGCCAACTTCTATCTCTTGTAGGGAGTTTTCTCACCTCTGAAGCTGAATTGTAACTTTCACTGCTCTCCTCTTGGTTGCTTCCAATTTCTTCATTTGAGTCCTTATTCCTGGGTAATGTTACACTGATCTATGTGTTGTCCATAATATTTGGTTCTGTATCCTGCTCTATCTCTTGCATTTCTGAATTTTGGTATGCACTGCTGACAGCAACACATTTACAGTGACCGTCAGTACAGCAACTACAGCACCAGGTTGCTGTACAGATGGTCGCTGGACCCAGGCACTGTATTTAGGAGATTTGCACCCCCTTCCCAAATCAGCTCCTACTCAGAGTTGATAATGTAAAGTGGGGGGTGTAGGGGCACAGCACCCCACATGGGGGGGGGGTTCAGGGGTAAAGCCCCTCCCGAAGAAAACAAGGTTCCAACTTGGAAACCGTCTGCCGATCACAAATGCCATCGACATGACGGTTTCCCTGTCCGTCATTCAACAGACATTTTGCCAAACACCAGTCATAGATCCCTGAGTTTTCTATAGTATCCAAAGGTTGGAATTCTTCTGCTTCTGGGGTCAAAGTGATGCCGATAGGGCTTTGGGAATCATTTGTTGCTTGTCTAGTGTAGTAAGCCAACTGATAATCACTTTCATCAGTATCAGTGTCACTGTTTCAGCTGGATGTACTTTTGCTGGTCTCTTGCTTTGTGATTTGGCTTGTTTTTGTTTTGTGTGACGAGTCTGTGGAGGTTCTTCAACAGGTAAAAAATCACAAGGAAGCAGCAAATTGCGATGTAAGATTCTGGTCTGACCTCTAGCGGTTTCTGGCTTCACTTCATAAACTGCATTATCATAACTTTTCCTTTTGATCACAATATGGACTTCATCCTCCCAGTATGATCAAAGTTTTCCTGGACCTCCCTTCTCCCTTAGATTCCGTACTAATACTCTGTTCCCAGGTTGAAGATCAGCACCATAGATTTTTCTATCATAGTATGCTTTCCTCCGTGCTGCTTCTTTGGATGCTGACTTTGATGCAATCTGATAAGCCTCTGCCATTCTTTTCCGCCAAGTCTCTACATAGTCCTGATATGTTCCCTGCTTACTTTCTGGATTCAGATCAAAGATGATGTCGACAGAAAGTTTTGAAGATCTTCCAAATAGTAAATAGAATGGTGAAAATCCTGTGGCTTCATTGTGCGTACAATTATATGCGTGAACTTAGCCTCAGAAAAAGAGATGTGTAAGAACAAGGGGACACAATTTAAAGATAGAGGGGGGAGCGGCTCAGGGGTAATGTGAGGAAATTTTTTTTCACGGAGAGAATGGTGGATGCATGGAAATACCTTCCTGGGGAGGTTGTTGGGACTAGAACAGTGGCGGAATTCAAACATGCATGGGACAGACACAAGGCAATTGTAGTGGGGGGTGGCAGGAAGTAGGCTGTTGGTTAACTAGAATCTGCAGCTTATCCAGTAGGTAGGGAAATGGGCAGACTGGGTGGGCCAAGTGGTCCTTATCTGCCGTCAAAGTCTATGTTTCTAACTACTTTAGCAAGAGGAATTATTCCAGTCAGATTTTTCATCTTTTGTCAAAGTTCATAACATGGCTAAAAGAGTGCAGTTGAATCTCTCAACTTGTCCATTTCCCTGAGGATGGTAGGGCATAGTATGTGAATGCAGAATTCCACAGTGCTTCTCTAGCCTTGCAGACAACTGGTTTTCAAAGTCTTTCCCCATATCATGATGAATTTTTGTAGGGTAGCCAATTCATAAAACAAAGTCATTAAAGATCTTATCAGCAGCTGTTTTTGCAGATTTGTTTGTGGTCGCGTATGCCTGGTACAAAATGAGTATAATGGTCCATTACCACTAAGATATATTCATAGCCACCTTTGCATTTCTCTAGATGCAGAAAGTCTATTGATATCATTTCAAATGGATAGGTGGTCATAATGTTGTTCAGTGGTGCATGTGTTGGCTTGTTGGGCATCTTCTCTTTGAGGCAACTGCAGACTTTAGTCACATAGTGTTCCACGTCTCTTTGCATGTGGGGCCAACAGAACCTGTCTCTGATCAAATTCATTGTTCTTTCAACTCCTACATGTCTCATCTCTTCATGGAGTTATCTATAGACCTGCTGGTGGTATTTCTTTGGCAATACCAGTTAGGAATGGGATGCAGTCTTTCTGTATAGAATCCTATCCTTGTCAAGATGCAGCTTTGTCCACTCCTTTAGCAGTGCCATGGAGTCATGATGCTCTCTGTGTCTATTTCTCCTCTTTGGCCATAGGTTTTGAGCTTTGTATTGTAGCACCTGGCTAATCAACGGATCTTCTTCTTAAGCTCTCTAAAGGTCTTGTCTAGGTATTGGTTGTCTTGTTGCTGTGATATTACCCACATTCCCTTGTGTTGATACTAGGGTATTGGCATCTATTGAAACCATCCATGGTGTCTGCTCCTCTTACTGTGCATTTGTTGCCAGCACCATTGCACTTATAGCCTTTGGATGTACTTCTTTTGAACACTATTGCATGTATTGCTCAATGTCCATGGGTATTCGGGACACCCCATCTGCATCTGCATTTGCTCATCCTGGATGATACCTAATATTAAAATTGAAGTCAGCTAACTGTGCCACCCACCAGTGCCCTGTGGCATTGAGTTGGGCTGTTGTGAGAACATAAGTCAATGGGTTATTGTCAGTATAGACTACAAATGTTGATGCATGGTACAGGTAGTCTCTGAACTGTTCACAGATTGCCCATTTGAGGGCCAGGAATTCCAGTTTTCCCGGAATGCATGTGATCACTTTTTTTGGGGGGGTAAGGGTCCTTGAGCCATAAGCAATGACTACCATTTTGTTGTTCTGTCACTGTTAATGCACTGCTCCTAAGCCTTCTTGGGAAGCATCACAGTGGAGGACAAATGGTTGATTAAAGTCAGGGTACCCTAAAATCGGTGAGTTTGGCAGGTGATCAATAAGTAGATTGAGGCTCTCTTGGTGATGTTCTGTCCCAGACAATTGGCTGTCGTGGTGAAAGCTGACCTTTACCTTTACTCTTTTCCTGTGTTTTCTGATGTGTACCTGGTGCCCATCTTGATGTCTGTTTGGGTGGTTCCTGTCCTCCCATCTTGTTTGATGATGCTGACAGTAGCTCATACAGTGGCTTGGCTATACATGAGAAATCCCGTATATAAGGTCTATAATAGGAGATAAACCCCAGAATCCTCCTGAGCTCACCTATGGTGGCTGGTGTCTTCCTTATAGTGTCCTTTCAATATTGTTTTCAGTTGTGTGAGAGTTAGATCACTTTTAATTTCCAACATGTCCCAGATATTAAGTCCTGGACTATTTGCTTTGACAACTGCTTCAATTATGTTTGCCTCTGTATGTCCCTTCTGAAGACCTGTATCAATTTGGTGCATTATGTTTGTGTGTGACACATTATGTTTGTGTGTGACACTCAGTCTTTCGGACCTCTCTCCCCTATCTGGCCAAATATTTTAAAATCTCGCCATATTGTCACCTCTGGTATTCTCTCTGCTTTGGGTTTTGTGAATATTTCAGTTTTGACTGGGTTTAAGCCTACCACTCCAAGTTTGTCACTTAATACTTTAATTTCCATCTCCATAGCTTGTCTAGAGTCTTCAAAAGATTTCTGCAAAGTTACATACTTTACTTTTAATGCTTCTGACTGAGCTCTCTCTTTCTGTTTGTTTTACAGTCATGCCTGGGGATGTTGGGCCCTTCTCTTTTAGCTGACTGATATACAATAATAACTTTTGAAGATAATTGCATGCTGCCTCTTCTTCCTCCCTTTCCTCAGTCTCATCTAATACTATATCTATTGATCTCATCAAAGCACGTCTGCTTTTTCTTTCTATTGCTTCATCACTTGAGCCTGGGACTTTCATATACCTGCACACTTCAATGAGCTGTTCTGTTTGCAACTGCAGCAGGCTTTCCCTCACCCTGTCCTGTAGTTGCTCCATTTCCATGGCGCTGGCAGCAGGCAGCAAACTTCCTGGGCTTTGTTCTCAGATTCTAGGTTTGTCACAAGGAGGAGAATTCACTGTCATGTGTTGTCCTTTGGGTGTCTTCCGGGGCTGGTTCATCACACTTTGTTGCACACTTGAAATGTGAGGGTATAAATGGTTTATTAGGTCTGCAATTAGTACAAATAAACATTGAGGTACAGAGCATTTCTTGCCTGCTGCTCACATATTGCAAACAGAACTTACACAACACTTATCTACCTGCCAGAGACACTGCTGTACTTGAAAACACTGTAAAATAATTAATATGTAACTCTAAATGGCAACAAACAAATATGCTGACCAGTTCAGGTAAAGTTCCACAGCATCAATAATGTTTGGGGTACAGTCATCGCACACCCCTCTTAGTCTCAGGGTTTAAACAATTCTACCCTAATAGTATTACAGATACAGCAGTTCTAAACTACCACTGGGGGCTGCAATGCTGACTAGGCCTCTGAATTACTTAAGCTTTTAACAATCTGGAAAGCTTAACCTTTGCTTCTACACCTGCATCAGTTTGTTACTGAACAATTCCTATACTTATTCAGTCATCATATAATTATCAATCTTACCTGCAATTAATAAAAATAAACACTGAAGTACAGAGCATTTCTTACCTGCTGCACACATATTGCAAACAGAACTTTACACAAAAGTGACAACACTTATCCGCCTGCCAGAGCCACTGCTGTACTTCTCCTCTGGCGCCACCTCCTGGAGGGAGGGATTGCAACTTTCTTGCAGGTTTTAGCATAGTACTTACCCTGATTTAACAACTTAGGTAACTCGAAAATACAGAGTACATTAATTATTGCTTAACCTGGAAATTTTTTATGGGGGTGCTATTTTCTGCAGCATATCCTACAAGATATATATATATATATATTTAGTTTTTGTTGCTTGGGAAAGGGGAGCTGTTTTCAACCTCATCCTGGAAGAGGGTGATACAGATGCAAAGCGACTTATATAGAGCCAGGTTAGTCTGTTAGTGAATGGGGGAATTTAGCCAGGACACCAGTGAAATTCCCCTATATTTTTTGAGAAGTGCCATGGGATCTTTTTGAAAGATAGCACCTTTGGAAGAACAATGCTAGGGAATAGGCATGGGTACTTTTAACCAAGGGAACTGTACCCCTGACAGAGCTACCTACACTGCCTGTAGCTCCCATCCTACTATTGACCAGGCCCTACCCTGCTTAGCTTCCAAGATCTGACGTGATCAGGCTCCAAAGTGGAATGACTGCAGCCTGAACAATTCTTTACTCCCCACCATTTGCTGTTGTGTATTGCAGATTGAGGGAGCACTCTCACGTAATCAGAGCTCTACTTTCCCTTGTCCTGAGACACATATATTAGTCTGTAGAGTGTCTCATGTTCAGCTGTCCTGAAAATAAAAATATTCAGGGGCAGTTTTTTAAAAACTTTAAAAATAATATTGACTGACCTTGATCAATAATATATTAATTCAGTCACCAAGACCACACTTATGGCTGTAGGAGTGGTTTCATTTATAATATTAGAGTACCAGAACCACTCACTCTCAGTTTGCAGTTCTTATACCCTCTGGGTCCAAGTCTAGAAAGGTTATGCCTGGCGTAACAGCACTTGCGCCAAGTGGAATGGTGCAAGTAGCAACTTACACCAGCAGTTGCGACTTGCGCCATTCTACAAAGTGTCGCAGGCCACTTGCGCCAAACAGCTGTTATGCCGCCAGTTGCACCATAATCCCCTGTGACATGGCACTAGGGGGTTTACAGCCGCACTTGCTCCCCATTCCAGAAGGGCAGCAACAAAGTCCCCAATATCGGGATTCTGCAAGAACCCCCGGAGGAGAACTAGCAACTCAAGTTACACCTGCATTTAGCTAGTGTAACTTACATCGGTCCTCCGAGAGTCCTGTAGAAATCTGGTCCATGTGCCCTTCCCCCATGCTCAGACCACCTCTGTTGTTTCCCCAATGGGCATTGCACACACCCACCCCACCCCCCATTCAGTGCATGCACCTCCATACCCCCACACAGTAACAGCCCTGCAGAGCTGGCCACACCAACTGCCCCCTGATTCCCAGTGCATTCAATGCCCACAGGGCTGCCAACACCCCCATTTCCCCCAACTCCATCCTTCCAATAAGTCCTGCAGGGCGGCGCAATCAACCCCCCACCTGTGCCCTGACCCCCGAGTCGCCGGCCACAACTGTGGCAAATACTCTGCCCTGGCAGCCTAGTGACCTTCCACCCACCCAGCCGTGCCAGCCCACCCAGCACCCCCCCACTCATCCCCAGCTGGCGAGTGGCACAGCCCACCTCTCACCACCACGGCCAGCTGCCGACTGAGTTCAGTATGAGTGCATACTGAAAAGACGTGCTCAGAAATTAATTTCACTGGATGCCACACCTCGCACCACGCCGGTGACCTGGGTTCAGGAACGGACTTGGGCCGCCGGGGGATGGCAGGGGAGAGGTTGTATTGAGCGACCTAGGACTGTTCTCCTTCCTCTAGGGTGGGTTTGTGGGGATACATCGCACTTTGTCCCAATTAACATTATCAAGGACACTCAAGGTAGATTTGTATTTGTCCATGGGAAACTAAATACCACTGAGATCTTGTTGGGTAGTATTTATGGACTGAATAGTAACTCCCCTGGCTTTTTCATGCAATTTATTAACACGTTAAGCCCTTTCCTCTCTATTCCAGTGATTTTTATGTTTGCTTGCACACATGTGCAAGAAACATAGTGCCATCATCCGAGATTTCGGAGGTGTGTCACCTCCTCCTCCAATTCAGTTAGTGTGCTGGCAGGCGCGGCCCCTGTAAGCAACGCATTCTGGAGCTGTCTATGACACGCTCCAAAATGCAGTGGCATACAGTTGAAAGGGGGAGCTACGCTTGAGTGAGTGGCGATAAATATTGCCTGCTCATGCGCTCCCCTACACACACACAGAAACTCCCCCTCCCCACACACCATTATGGCCGATGGGGGTGCCCAATCCTCCGTCAGCTTGTGCGCTCCCCCAAAATGCCAGCTAATAGCGGCAGGGTGCCCAATCCCCGTCGGCTTCAATGTGTCTCCCTCCCCCATACTATAAGCGGCAGGGGTGCCCAATCCCCATCAGCTTTACTCCCCCAAGTACAAGGTGCCACGCTGGGGTCCACCCCAAGCGTGGCAACAATCATAGCCGGCGGGGTGCCCAATCCCCCGTCGGCGAACACCCCTGTCCTTGTGCCACGCTGGGAGCCCACCCCAGCTTGGCAAGCGTTCGCGATCATCTAATTTTTTTTTTCAACCTGGAAAATAAAAACGTCCCACGTAGTCTCCCAGCACACCCTCCCACAACCGCACCCACCCACTCGCACCTGCCTCCCCACCCCCAACCCTCCCTCACTCCATACTTACCTCTGGACCTCGGCGCGATGATCTTCGGTGGACCGGGAACACGTCTGCACTCTTCAAAGCCGACCGCGAACTGAGGAAATGCCGGTAAGCTGTATAATGGGCTAGATGGGGGGGGTTCAACTTTATTGCATATCTCAGGCATTTTTTGGAATTTTTGAACCAAATTTTCAACGTGGGGTTTTTGGGACCCCTTCTCACGAATGATGTCACTTTCATGGCGTTTTTCGGGCCCAAAGGGTGATTTCGCGCAGTGACTGCGAAATCACCTTCGGCCTGAATAACACCATGACAATGACATCATTCATGAGAAGGGTCCCAAAACCCCATGTTGAAAATTTGGTGCAAAAATTCCATAAAATGACTGTTTTACGAGCGTGCGTTGTGCAGTTCCTACGCAGGCTCGTAAGTTCGCGAATTTTCAATATTTTCACTCCAGATTTTCAACATTGCCATTTCACCATACCTTCTTATGAGCAGTACAGCTGTCATTTTTCACATCTCACCCAAAATGTGTTTCTGCCCATGTAGCGCACAATGGCACAGTCGGTGTGCGAAATCAATGTACGGGACAAATTAAGAAAATCACAGTGACACTGTTCATGAGCAGAGGTCTTAAAGTGGCTATGTTGAAAATTTGGTGAAAATATTCCCAAATGACTGTTTTACGAGTGTGTGCTGCTGGTTCCTCACGCTGTGAAGTTCTTCAAACTTTCAATATTTTCCTCCAGATTTTCAACATTTCCATTTTACCACACCTTCTTATGAGCAGTACAGCTGTCATTTTCACATCTCACCCAAAACATGTTTCCGCCCGTAGCGCGTACAATGGCGCAGTTGGTGTCTTGAAATCAATGTAGGGACAAATTAAGAAAATCACAGTGATACTGTTCATGAGCAGAGGTCTTAAAATGGCTATGTTGGAAATTTGGTGAAAAAATTCCTAAAAATGACCCAAACACACACCCCAATGCCTGTCACTCTCTGCAGGGTAGTGGTAGGGTTGGCTTCAGTTCAGTACTTCACTGCCATTCCTATTACGCAGCTCTATAACTTCTACATTACCACTGCCAATGCCAGCAAGCAAACATTCGGCATTGACAAATGCTTGTAGGTGGAGACATAAACTTGGTATTTGATCCAAATACAGATTGTACAAATACTAAATTTAAGGGTCTTTCTCCAGCACAAAGAGCATTAAAGGATATGATAGACCAGTTAGGGTTATGTTTGGAGAGTCCTGCACCCCTCTGATAGATGTTATACTTTCACATCACCAGTTCATATGACTTCCTCTAGAATTGATTATATCTTGATTTCACAAGGATTGCTTAATGGGGTTCTGGACTTGTCCATCCATCCTGGGCCCCCCTCTGATCATTCTCTTGTTAGTTGTAAACTCTCTTTTTCTTTCCTACCTAAATATGGAGGGCATTGGAAAATAAATAATCAATTGCTAAAAGACCCAGATATTGTGAAACGGATCGTGACTGATATCTCTCAGTTTATATCTGTTAACCACAATTCCACGGGTAAACCAGGCATAAAGTGGTGTGCTTTAAAAGCATACATATGAGGTCAGTTAATTAGTTTAGCATCTAAATGAAAGAGAACAAGAGAACAGCAAATTATGCATATTCTTTCCCAGATTAGAAGTATGGAAGCTAATTTATCCCCAAACACTTCAGAATTAATTGTTAAAACTCACTAAACTGAGGGATATGTATTTAGATCTTTTAAGGGAAAATGCAGAATTTATGATTCCTAAATCTAATGCTACTTACACCACTCAGGGTGAAAAAGCAGTCCGTTTACTAGCTCAAAGAATTAAGCAGCAAGAGTCTTCAAGATTTATTGCTACTATTCAGTCACCTGATGGTACCCTGAAGAATAATCAGGCGGATATCATAGTTGAGTTTCGCAACTACTATCGACAATTATATAACCCTATGGTAAACCCCCCCCTCCTTGGAAGATCTAGATCAATATCTAACTGATTCTCTTCTGCCCTCCCTTTCTGGTGAGCAACAAACCTTATTATGTGCTCCCATTACCGAAGAGAAATTTTCAAAGTTATTAAAGATCTCCCTGTAGATAAAACTCCAGGTCTGGAAGGTTTCTCACCTAATTTTTATAAAACTTTTGCAAAACAACTTTTTTCATTACTTCTTCCCTTATTCCAACATATTCTATCCGGTGATACTACTGATAAAACTCTATTTGAAGCCTTAATCACTCTTCTACTTAAACCAGGTAAACCCCCTGAATTAGTGAAAAGTTACAGGCCAATTTCTCTGCTTAACCAAGATTTTAAAATTCTGAGTAAATTACTAGCCAACCGTATTAATACAGTTCTTCCTAGCCTGATAGGATCCGAGCAGGTTGGATTTATGAAGGGTAGGTCATCAACTGAACATTTATGAACTTTTGCCCATGTCTTCTCGGTGTCCAGAGATGCCAAATTTTCTGCTGTTCTTGTTTCTCTGGACGCTGAGAAGGCATTTGACAGAGTTGATTGGAATTTTCTTTTCCGTACTCTACATACTTTTGGTTTCCCCTTAGAATTTCAAAACTGGGTTCAAACAATTTATACATCCCCTTCAGCTTGGGCCTCAATGGAATTGTTTCAGACTTATTTCCTTTACATTGAGGGACGAGGCAAGGTTGTCCTTTGTCCCCACTACTTTTCAATCTCTATCTGGAACCTCTTATTCACAAATTAGTTAATTGTCCCAGAATTCAAGGTATTTTCATACAAGACTATGAAATCAAAGTCTCAGCTTATGCTAATGATTTACTCTTGCAATTGTCCCACCCTGCCCTATCCATACCCCCTATGCTGGAGTTGTTCAGCCATTTAGCTCTCTTTCCAATTACAATTTAAATGTAGATAAAACTGCTGTATTTTGTCTTAATCAGGGAGTGTTAAAGCAAGAAACTACAGCATTAGGATTGTCTAGGGGAAAAAGAATCTTTCAAATATCTCGGGATGGTTCTCGTAAATACCCCTTCTCTTCTTCAAAAGAAAAACCTAGATTCCCTATTACTTGTCATCACTCAATACTTGAAAATGTGGTCTCTTCTCTCTCTCTCTGTATGGGGCAAAGTCAGTCTTTTCCAAATGAATATTTTCACCTGTCTTTTTTACCCCTTAAATCTTTTAAATGTGTGGCTTCCTTTGCCTTGGTTCAAAAAATGTACATAGTCTTATTAGTGACTTTATTTGGGTAGAAAAAGGTCTTGACTTACATATCATAAACTGAGTGCTCCCAAGACCAAAGATGGCCTGCGTCTTCCACATTAGTCTTTATTATTGGGCTAGCCATGCTAGTAAATATCTTAGGTGGTTTACCCCAGAACAATCACCTCTTTATAGATCCTTCTGGCTTAAATTAGAATTATCTCTAATTAAACATTATGGTATTTCTTCTCTAGCTCTTTTGCATGTAAAACCTAAATGTCTCCCTACACAACTTATTTCTACACCTATCGAGCTTTCTATTAAAGTGCATTCACAACTCTGCAACTTCATTAAATATAATCAGTGTAAGGATCTGGAACAACCACTACTAAGTGATCCCAACTTTAAAATAGATGGTATGGTCCTCTCCTCTTTTTGGCTTCCAAAGGCGAAGGATCTTAATCTTTCATATTTTTGGGATGCAGCAAGGGAAGTTTGGCTCTCATCCTTTGAGATTCTAGCTAAATTGGGTATTCTGAATGCTGACATCTTCAAAATTTTCCAACTACATCATTTGTTAGTGAAAACCATGGGAATAACTCCCCCTTTTTCTTCTGGTCCAGCCTTTAGCTCAGATTTGGCCCACTTCCTGCGTTCTCCACATGCCGTTTCCAAGATTTTTACTATTCTTCATGATTGGATCTATCCAGAATATTTTGGTCCTTCCACTTACTGGGCCTCTCTCCTCCTAGAGATAACTATCAGTTGGTCTGTCCTCTGGCAAGGATGTCACAAATGTATCATGCAGGATAGGCTTCGTCTTATGCAGTTCAAAATACTACACAACATACATTACACACCTCAGAGATTGGCCAAATTTGGAATTGCATCTTCCTCAATCTGTACAAGATGTGCACAGGGCAAAAGTAATTTACTCCACATTTTTTGGCTCTGTCTTAAGATATCTCCTTACTGGTTACTTATTCAACAAAGAATGGATTCCCTACTGGGTCTTAAAGACCTATTTTCAGTTAAAACCTGCCTTCTGGGAGACTTTTCAGAAATCACTATCATGGCTCTCAAATATCATATAGCTTTAATTTCCATGTCAGTTAAAAAATGAATACTTAGACATTGGCAAAATAGCGAAGAGATATCATATACTGAATGGCTGAAGGAGCCCCTGGCTAACCTTAGAACTGAAAAAATGATTTCAAGTTTACAGAATAACTTGACCAGATTCAACAAAATCTGGGGCCCATTACAAGCTCTCTACTCTTTGCAAACTGCCTACTTTTAGGATCGTGCTCTAAACGCTATATAGTTATGTATTATCCATGCAAGTTTTGGGTAAGTGGGGGGGGGATTGCGAGGGGTAGGAGGGAGATATAGTTTATAATTTGTCTGACTTGAATGTAACTTACATTCTCAAGTGGTGGGAGGGGAGGAGGGGCCACAATTTCCAGCTTATTTAAATTTGAATTGTTCTGTATCATTTGTAAAGTGTTGCCCTCTGTAAGCTAAAATATCAATAAACTTTAAATTGCAAAAAAAAAGGAACTCCCACTGCTCCTCTATCCCCCCTCTTCCTGTGCCAGGGTTTCCTTGAGTCACTCCCCCAATTTTGCAAAGTCGGCCTTCTTGAAATCCAGGACACTTGCTTTCATGTGGCTTGGCTCTCCTGTCTTCCCCTTGAAACACACTGTGTGGTGATCGTTGGTCCCTAGATGACCACCCACCTATATATCTGTTATTCTGTCACAATTGGTGAGAACCAGGTCCAGTACTGCTCCCTCCCAGGTGGGCTTCTCTGCTGGCTGCTTGAGGCATGCTCCCTGTAGGGCATCCAGGATGTTTCTGCTCCTGGTTGTGGCTACAGCATAGGTGTACCAGTTAACAGCTGCCATATTAAGGTCCCCTACCAGCAACACTTCCCCTTTCTCTGCCATTTTTTGGATGGTTTCCACTAATGCCCTATTTCCTCCCCCTGCACTGGAGGTCTGTCAATTACCCCAGTACGGATGGTGGTGCCACTCTCCCTCTCCAAGGTGACCCACAGTGCCTCCTCTCCTTTGTGCTTTCCCTTAATCACAGTTGCTTTGATCCCCTCTCTGATGTAGACAGCTACCCTGCTCCCTTTTTTCCTTCTCTGTTTTTCTTGAAGACTGTGTACCCTGGTATGGTAACATCCCCGTCATGGTTTCCCATGTACCAAGTTTCAGTGACTGCGAGCATAGCCAGGTGTTCCTCCTCCATCAGGGTCTGGGATTTTGTTGCTTAGTCTATGGACATTTGTACACATGGACCTCCTTCATTTGATACCGCCATCCCTACCAGCTCCCTACTGTCCCTGTGTCTTCCCCTATGCCTTCCATAGCCTTTCCCCCAATTTCACTCCCTTTTACTGATTCCTCAGCCCTAGGATCCTCACTTTTGAGTACCTTAACCTGTGTGTGTGTGTGGGGGGGCAGTTGTATTTTTCCAGTTTGCTTCTGCCACCCCCCCTTTGCTAGTTTAAATGCTTGCCAATGAAACATTTAAACCATGTTTCTATGTCAACCAAGAGGAGATATATTAATTACTAAATGAACTCGATATCCCTAAAAAAGATGGCTTTGATGGCATCATGCCATGCCTCCTAAGGCTCACAGTGGCACAGCTGGCTTAACCTGTCACTATCTTATTCAACTTCTCCTTACCAACAGGGCAAATTCCCAGCATTCTGGAAAGTAATCATTGTCACCCCTCTCCTCATGTCAGGATTGGCATCTAACTCAAACAGTCACTGCCCAATTTCTGCTCTCTCAGTCCGCAGCAAACTCCTTGCATATAGACAGCTTCTGGATCATATCCTCAAACATAATTCAGCTCTAACCTCCACTAGCTCTTGTTAGACAGAATGCAATGTATCTGTTCCTGTCTCAACTCTGTTGCCCGTGCTCAAGGCCACTGATTTGCAATGATTAAAATAATGAAATTCCATTTTCAAGACTTGAAATTCTGGGAATTGCACTGGTGATTGCTAGTCTAATGTCTAGATTTTACTAGGATTCTACTGTCATTCTTTCAGTATGTCCATTAATAATCAGAATAAAAGAAGGCTCAATACACAAAGCATTAAATGAAGTAAACTATAAATAGTACAGGAAGCAATTATAAGAAAAATACAAGTTCTACAGATTTACTAATCTGGGAAAGGATTCACAAAGCTTTGCCTGGGCACAAACCCAGTTTGCCCAGGGCAAACTGGACTTTGTGAATAGCTGGTATTCACAAAGCCCAGTTGTGGCCCCCGCAAACTAGGTTTGTGCCTGGGTAAAGCAGTCAGGGGGCAGCAGTGTGAATGTATGGGAGGAGACCTGCATATCCCCACAGTCCCATTCACAAAGGATTTGCTCCACACAAGGGCTTTGCGAAGGTCCTTGCATGGAGCACATTATCGCTGAAAAAAACCTGGTTGTAATCCATGCAACCCTAGTGGTTGGCAGAGGTACTGCAGCCACCCCCACACACACACTCTCTGGTTCCCAATCACCCACCCCATATAGTACAACAGTTTTCCATAGTGTAGGATCCCTCCTCATACCCATATCTCCTGATCACAAACCTGTTAGTAATAAACATAATTTTCCATAGTGTAGGGTCCCACCCCAGTCCCCAATCCACTGATCTTCCACTCGTTAATAACAAAAATGATTGTCCATAGTGTAGTGGTCCCTCCCCAGTCCCCGATCACCCCGATCACCTTTTCCATAGTATAGTGGTCACTTCCCGGTCCCCGATCACTCACCCATTAAAAAAGAAAGACTTTTCCAAAGTGTAGGGTCCCTGCCTGGTCACCAATCCCCTGAGCCCTCAACCATTCAAAAAGAAAAATAGTTTCCATGGTGTAGGGTCCCATCCCGGTTCCCAATCTCCCATCCGATATGATAATTAACATCTTTCCATAGTGTAGTGGTCCCCCAACCCCCACCAACTCCTGGAATCGCATACCTCACTGCTCCCTACACCTCAGCATGGCCTCCGGTTGGCGAGCAGCATGGCCCTTCTCACACCTCCATGGCTGCACGTCGACTGAACTGTCAATGACAGTGTACAGTATACACTACAAGCCCATTGGTTGACACTGACACACTGACACAAGCAATGCGCTTGTAGTATATACTGTATGCTGTCATTGACAGTGAAAAGATGTTAATTTTCATATCGGGTGGGAGATTTGGGACCGGGGGTTGGACCCTACACCATGGAAAAGTCATTTCTTTATTAACAGGAGAGTTAATGGGTAATCGGGGACTGGGGATGGACCACTACACTATGGAAAATACATTCTTTAATTTATGATTGGGTGATTGGGGACCAAGAAGGGATCACTACACTTTAGAAGAGACGTTCTTTAATTTACAGGTGGGTGATTGGGTGATTAGAGACCAGGGAGGGACCCGATGCTATGGTAATGTATTTTTTTTACTGTCAGATCCGCAATCAAGGTGTGGGAGTAAACCAATAAACTGTGGGGGAATGTGGCTGCATGGGGCTTGGGCTGGTGGGGGGGGAGGGGCCCGGCACCACCACACTAATGTCATGCAAATGAGCCCATAATGGGCATGCTAATGGCCACTAGCACCTTGCATTCCCAATGGACTCATTTGCATGCCTCCTTTCCTGAATAGCACTTTAGTGACTAAGCGCTATTGGCTGTGGGGCCATTTTCCTGGCTGGCTGTAGGGGCAGCTCTACAGGGTATTCCACTGCTTTTCCTGGGTTAGCACTGTCCTCGCTGGTCCCTATTCACAGTTGGATAGTGCAATGCACTATCCGACTGTGAATAGCTCCACTGCTCACAAGCACAGCCGGGAAGTGCAGTAAACCTTTGCACCCACTTTTCGTTCCTTTTGTGAATATGGCCCCTGGTCTAAAATGCCAAATTCTGTGAAATTCTTTATTTCTTCCATTGTTCAGAAAATCCAAATTCCAGAATTTTACTGGGTTTTGTGGTAAAAGCCATTAACCAGTGGCCTCACCTGTGCTACAGGAGATTGTACTACTGCACAAATGACCCTTTTACCTGTACAATGTGATAACTGATTGCACTATTGTAAATTGTTGCAACTGACTGTACTATTGCATTTTGCTGGTACTTGTTCCTTGCTAATTTTTTACTTTGTTCCTTGTTTTAAACTGGTCTCTTGTGAAAATAGGCTATCTTGATCATCCTGCTATCCAGTATAATAAATAAAAATGAAAATGAAATAATCCCAAAATCTGTTTTTCAGCCAAACCACTCTACTGGCAATGCTCTCTTAAAAATTACAAATGAACTGTCCTTAGCCATAGATGGAGCATCTTAATTGACCTCACCACCATGGATCTCTTACTTCTTAAGCTATGCCAGCTTGGGCTCAAACAAAACACACTGGCCTGGATCCAAGCCCATCAGACAGACAGATATGAACTAGTTGCAATAAATGGTGGATTTCTAGCACCAACAATTCTGAACCATGGTGTATCACTAGGATCCATCCTAGGACTTCTCTTCAATATATTTGCAAATGATATACACACCATCTGCAATCTCTCAACATCACAACCCCATTTTATATGGATGATACTGTGATCTACACTAAATCCAAGTGCCCAGCTGACCTCACCAATATACTATTGATGGCTTTCAGTAACATACAAAAGTGGATGGATGCAAATAAACTAATTCTTAACAGTACCAAAACCAATTATACCCAATTACATACCTATTTGTGGGTATACAAAGCTCTCAAATAAATTGCCTTCTTACATTACCACTCTCTTCCATCACTCACACAGCTTGTATGCTCTAAGGAAGAACGCATACATTTCTCTGCAGGTACCTAAAGCTTGCACATATTATACCAAAGCAGCCAGTAGTTACATACTTCCTACAGTCCAAGCATCGCTAAAGCTGCAAACCTTAATCCCTTTAAAAGCGTTCAAAATCCTTATTACCAAAATCACTACTGACACCTGCCACTGCTACTAATCTTGTATCCTACACTCCCGTTATCCTTCCTTTGTATATTATGTCTTATGTTATGGCATATTTGATTCAGCAATTTATGTTGTACAATTGTTTTTCTCTATTGAAGGCATTGTTATTGATGTTTACTGTACATATTGTAAATACCATATACTTTGGAACTGCTATTCTCTTTATCATGTTGAACTATGTACCCCTGTTACCTCTATTTTGTATTGTGTACTATGCATTGTATTGTTGTCATTCTGTACACAGGATCGCCTTGCAAATAAGCTTGCTCAATGGATTTATCCCTTCACAATAAACTTGAACTTGAATTATGAAGCAAGGCTTCTGCCCTGCCTCCTTACAGATCCTGCCAAAGTCTGGGACCCCCTTCAAAACATTCCAAGTCTTCAATTACCTTGGCCATTGGTTGGACCCTCAGCTAAACTTCACCATGCACATCATTAGAACTGTAAGAGGTTGATATCGGAATTATTGGACTCTATACCAGGTACTAAACTGCCTCACCCCATAAACTAGGCATTTAATTCTATGAAACTCCCTCCTGCCAGCTATCTGTAATCTGGTAATGAGATTTACAGATCTAAAATTGCCATCTCACTGCACAAAGTAACACTGGCATACAACAGCGTGCATGTTTTTGCACTTGGGTGTGAAAAAAGAACCCACCACTGCCTGGTGTACAGTGATCTTGAACTTCTACCTCCCAGCAACAGAATAGAACATAAATGGGCTAACCTTGTTTCACGATTGTGTGCTCGGACAGTACCGTGCCTACCTATGCAGACCGCTAAACAAGCCCACCCAGACCTAGACATACAAACTCCATTCTTAAGCTAAGGATCTCCTTCACATAGTCTATGCTCACAAGTCAATCAGCATGAAAGGCTCTTCCTTTGCTACTCCATCTACTTGGTACTCCATCCTTAGTGACATGCAGTTTCTCAAGCCTTCAAGCAAGCCTTGTACTCCCATTTTCTTGTCTCCTGCCAGACCCCTCAAGCCTGCACAGTCCCAGTTGACTGACCCCTCTGAACCACCATCATTTCTGTCCCCTTATATTAATCATCAGGCTGCTCACCATGGCAGATGATTTGTAGTCTATGCAGGTAGTCTTGCAAAAGTCCCATTCCACACCAAGAACAAAGTCTGATACCGTTCGGGCACCCTGAACCTGTCTCGTATCAGTGCACACTCATGTTTGGTGGTGGTGATAGACAGATTGGGAAACATCTGACCTGTCCATGGTGATGAATGTCCTTGATGGCCAAACAAACTCTGCTTTTCATTCCACATATGTAGTACTGTTACTTCATTCAGATGTGCTGCTGTTTAGTGACTTGTTTCTCAGGGAATGGCAGAGATGTTGCACAATCCTTTTCATTTGCATACTCATGATGCAACGCTTGCTGCAACTAAGCAGCAACAGCTAAGTACGGAGGCCAAGTACATCAACTGGAGTCTGACCAGAGTGTGGGAGGCTCCAGTGTCAGCTCTCCTAATGTGTCATCTGGACTCTCAACATTACTGGTGAACTGCTTCAGCTGCTGTTGTGAATGAGAACTGCCTTCCCTCCCTTCCCAAGTGAAGACATTTCTGTGTTGCTGCTGCCTGTGACTTTATTTGTGTTGCTGCTGTGACTGTTTCCTGTGCTACTAACTGAAAGGTGCTGACATCATTATACCTCTCCTGTGCCACTATACCTTTTCTGTGGTGCTTGGAGACCACCTGCAGTTTGTTTTTCTGACTGCTAGCTGCTATCCTATCATGGTGGTGGCAGTGCTATGAAGGGGTGGGATAAAGCACTTTAAAACTACACCTCCTGCTGACATGGAGATGTCTAAGTGGCAGTGGTTACGTGTGGAGGTCAAGTGCATCAACTGGAGTCTGACTGGAGTGTGTCAGGCTCCTATGTCAGATCTCCAAACGTGTCATCTGGACTTTGCTGTTGTGAATGAGAACTGCCTGTCCTCCCTCCCTCCCTGCGTGAAGACATCTGTGTGAACCTGCTTGCATTGCCTGCCCTCCTTCCCCAAGTGAAGACTTGGCTGTGTTGCAGCTGCCTGTGACTTTATTTGTATTGCTGCTGTGACTGTTTCCCACGCTACTAACTGAGAGGTGCTGATGGCAATGTACCTCTCCTGTACCACCATACATTTCCGGTAGTGCTTGGAGCCCGCCTGCAGTTTGGTTTTCTAACTGCTAGCTGCAGTCCAATCATGGTGGTGGCAACTCTGTGAGGTGGCAGGATGAGTCACTTTAAAGCCATACCCCCAGGGCTGGCCCGCCATTGCAACGATAGGGCAACTGCGTCTGACGCCGATGACCCGGGTTCAGAAGTGAGCCCATGATGTCAGAGGGCCAGCCAGGGGAGGAGGACTGAACATCCAAAGAACTGCTCTCCTCTTCCTCTGGGAGGGGAAGGGAGGGTGGGGTAGAGCTCAGTGCCTGACTGGCCTCTGGTGGAAGCCAAAGGAAAGGCAGCCCAAGCCTGGAGTGTTGGGGGAAACATGGCAGAAGTTGGTACGTGCGTCTTGATATCAAGCGCATGCCACGTCTTCCGGGAAGAATATGGAAAAAATATCTCCTGGCATGCAGAATGACCGTCAGACTCCACAGGCCTCGCACACGACAATTCAGGGCACCTCCCAGAATCTGGTTCTGATCCTGGCTGGTCAAGGGACTCCCCACTATCTTGCCACAGAGGGCAAGCCATGGGGGACTATGAGAGAATTAAGTCCAGGGAATTGCTGGGGTGACATGGCTGGGTGTGCCAGCGAGAAGGAGGGTGGACTGTGGAATGGGGGAGCAAAAAAAAAAGCCACATCTCCAGCTGTTGCAGCAGCAGATAAGTGCAGAGGTCAGCTGCATCAACTGGAGTCTGACTTTAGTCGGACTAGGAGACTGGCCGTTATTCTGAGCAAGTATAGTTAATGTTCTATTTAAGTATTACTTGACTTTGCAGCATTTGTGTCTCAACATTGTACTGCAGCCTCAATCTGTTTCAGCCAAATGTTTTAGTCTGGTGATTTATTTTCTGCATGGCGATCATTCACTTTGTCCTGCATCTTGATTTTGTTTCTTAGGCTTGCAGGCAACTAGATATTTTATTTAAAGGCTGTTTTAGAAATTATTCAGTTTTTTAGCTTATGCTACCTGACATAATGACGATTATTATTAAATATTATGACGAGCTACTACTTTCATCTCTGTACTCCATTGGCCTAGATCCATCCTCCCTTATGGTTCAGATGCTATCTCACCGTAGGTCACAGCAGGTAAAAGCTTTACCAATTAACTTAACTTTCCTGTAACCGTCTTTTATCATGTGAATTTACTGTACATCACTGTGTTTATAAACGTTATTTTCCCCTGTATGTATAACTGTCTTCTATAAGTGTATGATGTATCTGTTGTGTATCAACTATTGAACCTTGACCTTATCAGGTCCATCTTGTAAATAAGCCTTGCTCAATGATGTTCGCCTGAATAAATAAAGATTTGATGATGATGATGATGATGATGACATTTCTTGTTAACAGATTTCTATCCATTTGAGGTTGTTCTGGGTGCAAGTTTGTATTTTATCAGTTAATCTGAGCCAGATGCCATTTAATCACGTGGTTTTCATATTATTGTATTACTGTTCTATGCCTTGCCTTATTATAACCTCTCATACAAATTCCCTTAAGTCCCAACAGAGTACTGATGGGCAGTTTTTTTATTTCCACTGGCCTAGTCAGATATAACCTTGGTAGATTACCCAAATTATACTATTTGGGTGAAATCAGATACTGCTCTTTTAGAGCTGTTTCCAAAAGTCCCAGGGTGTTCTGCTGGCCAAAAACCACATATATCCATTTCTTTCTATGTTTTTGGTTTACTTTTCTATTTCTCTCAGCTGCTGGAGATATTGGGCTCAATTTTCAAAGCCTCTGATTGCCACAAGCCATGGGTGTGCCGATGATATGGCACACTGGGCTTGTGGCAATCACCCGGCTAGCAATCGGGAGTTTCAACTAATGCGCCAGGTGCCACAAATTAGACCAACTTTTTCTGATCTAACTTGCAGCATTCTGGGGGCACGCTTTTTACAGAGCTAGTGCCAGATATTTGGTGCAAGCTGCCATAAAATGTGAAAACTGTCAGAACTGCACCCAAGATTCGAGAATTGTGAGCAGTTGCAGCACAGGGGTTCCGCGCACCCCCAGAACCTCAATAGCATGGCATGGAGCTTGGTGCAAGCCCTGTGCCACACATTGAACATTGAGTCCATTGATTCCAATCCAGGTTTATTTATTTATTTATTTGTTAACCAAGTGGGTACACTGGTCTAGGAACCATTTTCTTAGTACGACTCAGGGCCATAAAGATGGCACCTATACATAGTCACAGAAAAAGTAGATACACACCGTGAAAGTACAAGGATTTGTAGTAAAACAACATGCATACAAAGATAATCGGAGATTAACATTTGTGACTGCAGTTTAGATACAGGACAATATGATCTAACAACATGGTAGTTCCTTGCAGAACAATCTGTTTAATTTTTTTTCACTCAGATGTTCAAAGCTTTCTTCCTAAGAGAGACTGCCTTATGAGTTGGTCTCTTGTTTTTCATCCCTCTACCCTGGCCTTATCTGAAACGTGGCTGGACTCCACTATTCCTGATTCAGACATTAACCTTCCAGACTACACTGTTTTCAGGCCTGACAGGAACAGACATGGAGGTGAGCAGCTCTGGTTGTTCATGCTTCCACTCCTTGTTCAATTGTCTGTTCAGACTCCATGGGTGGATTGATTAAACCTGCTTTTCTTTCCCTAAAGCTATCTCAGAGGGAAATTTTAGTGGGCTGTTTATATTGACCCCCTTCCAAATAGAAAGTAATTACATTATTGTTGCTTTACCCATTAATTCAGCCTCTGAGTGACTTTCTGTACTCCATTTTACTGGGTTATTTCAATACAAATTGGTCTGCTAGTAGAGGCTTCAGACTGAAGCAGTCTCTTGCCCCCTTGGCCTAAATCAGTTAATCAAAGACCCCACCCATTATGACTCAACACATACTATTTGCATTATTCTACACCCGATTTTTTTTTCACCTAAACTCCCAATTCATGTCTCTGGCTGCCAGGGAAAACTTAGTCACCATGCAGTTACTTTTGTATAGGTAACCTCTTCCCTACCAAATTTATTCCTAATACTGTCACATTTCATTGTTTTAGGAATTTTAACCTAGATGCTTTTTGTTATGGTCTATTCTTGATTGGCCTGGGGGAACTATTTTCCTGTTGTAATATTGTTGAAGCTTGGGATTAATTCTTTAAGCATTTACTTTGCTTTTGTGACCAACATGCCCTATTTTTTTAAAGAGTTAAATCCAAACATATCCTGTGGGTTATTCCCTGTGTTCCTGCACAATTAAAGGCTCTGGATAAACCATGTAAAAAGTCTGACAAATTGGATACAGCTGAGTCTTGGCAAATTTTCATGAAAATTTTGAAACTATTGCATTTCTCTTATTGGTAAAACCAAATCGTTCTTTTTCAAAACAAACTTAACTAATACTGGAAATAATCCCAGGAAATTCTGATGCCTGGTGGATTCTGCTTGGAAGTTGCCTTCAGAGTCCTCCACTATATGGTGCAACTCCCTCTTATTCCATTGATGGTGTCTGTGCTTTGTTCGTTTCTGTTATTTATTGTGGCCTCCGCCATGTTGTTAAATAAAGCTGGTTTATCCTCTGCTGGCATGCACTAGGATTCCTTTGTTAAGTGCCCTCTTTCTAGGCATAGATTTTATTTTAGGTCCAAAATTCCCAAGGAAATATTCAAATTATTAAGTTCCTTGAGGGAGGACACCACCAAAGGAATCGACAACTTAGATAACTGCTTATATAAGTGCAGTGCTGATATTTTGGCCCCTCCTCTAACTTACTTACTTAACATGTTCCTAACCACACAGAGTTTTCCTACTGCTTGGAAGTATTTCTTGGTGATCCCTCTTCATTGGGGATCTATGGTGAATAACCATTGCCCAATTTCTCTACTTCCCATAGATTCAAATGTTATGGAAATAATTGTTCTATCTCAGATTAATGATTACTTAAATTACCAGGCTTTATCTTGTTTCCAATCAGGTTTAGGCCTCAGTTTTCCACCCAGACAGCACTGATTGACTTTCACAATTCTGTCTTTAGGGCTTTAGACAAGAGGTGCCTTGTAGGTTCTGTTTTCATTGACCTGTTGAAAGCTTTCAATATGATCAATCATTCTTTGCTCATAACTCATCGGTCTTCTTTTGATGTGTCTTTAAATGTCACTAACTGGTTTTCTCCTTACTTGCATGGGAGAACTCAGTCAGTTTCTTGAAATTGTTGTCTATCACTTCCTCTTCCTACTACTACTGGGATTCCACAGGGGCCTATTCTTGGTTTTTTTATTCAGTCTGTTTGTAGATCCTTTGCCCTCTGCGGTTGACTCTTGCTTTGTCAGACTTTATGCTGATGTCACAGTGCTCTTCTATGCTCACAGATTTCCTTCTGTCAATGTCGTGATTCCTCAGGGTGACTGATAAAGTGGTGAAATGGTTCTCGGACACTTTTCTACTTTTAAATAACAAAAAGACTCAATCAATGCTGATTGGGTCCCAGCATTTGTTGTCTTTGATAGATTCTTTTTTCTCGATTCCATTGAAAAATCATCCATTGGAACCTGTTAACAAATTCAAGTAACTTTGTCTTGTTTATGATTCCTCTTTGAGTTTCAAACCTCACACTGACAACACCATATCCAAGGTTTGTCGGTCTCTAAGGTGCCTAAAGTGTGTCAGGCACTGTTTGTCAACTTTTGACCATAAACATATTATAAGGCAAGCAATTCTTCCCATTCTTGACATGGTGATACTGTTTACAGCCACACCTCTAATTCACATCTGCTTTCCTTAAACAGTCTCAATTTTCAGCTGTTACATTTTAATTTGAAATCAAGATGGGATAAGCATCATTGTACATTATTACATCAGTTAAATTGGCTATCACCTTCTTCAAGGTACAACCTACACTGGTTATCCCTTATTTACAAATCGGCTAATAATCAAAGCCCAGTTTATTTATCCGAAAGGTTAGTTGTTCCAGCTCAGAAATAAAGTTTTTAGGGATGTGCCGCACCAAGGTTTTCTTCTACCCAAAATTTTCACACATTTTAGCAGATAATATTTTTTCATATGGTGCTCCATTTTCTTTGAATAGTTTGTCCCCTCAGCTCAGATATTGATCTACCAATGCTTCTTTAAAACATGGCTTAAAAAGCATTGTTGTTCTAATGTATTCCTACACTGATTGACCAGTTTAGGAAAGGAGCTGTGTTACTTTGCTTACCTGTGTTTCGAACACTAAAACAACTGCAGGTCTGGGTGCTACAGCACACGCCTGACGTCCTCTCCATGGTCAAAACCTGGCTCTCCCCTGAGGTACCAGACTCAGCAGTCTCCCTCAGTGGTTACACTTTATACAGGCCTGATAGGATTGGTAAACATGGTGGTGTCTGCACCCTATATTTCTTGGACTCCCTTCAAGGCCAGGCTCTATCTACAGTGCCCCCCAGGGATGGTGCTCAATCTCTAGGGGTTAAAATTACATTAGTTAAAAAAGGGAAGTCAATTAATAGCCTCTCAGTCTACATTCCACCTAAGGAGAATCATAAAGGCTCCCACTCATTCCTTGACTTCATTGCCAATTTACCTAGAGGTATGGAGGTCATTGCACTAGGGTATTTTAACATCAACTGGTTGTCTCCTGACTCTAACCCCTGCAAGGATTCAGCCACAGCCATTGACCTCTCCCAGTTGGTCTCTACTCCTACTAGAATAAACTATAGGACACTGATCAATCTTATATTTTCTAACCACCCTGAGAGGATCACAGATACCACAGTGTTACCCAACACGCTGAGTGTCCATTCCCCAGTCATGTCTCTGGACCAGTAAGGCCATTGAACAACCACGCAAAGCATTTTACCAGTGGTTTCTCAAGAAAGGGCATCAGGAACAGTTCCAAGAATATCTCATCAGTTGTGATTGGTCCCCAGTCTTCCTCGCTGAAAGTGTTGATGAGGCACTAAATCTTTTCATTACCCTATTCAACATGGCCTGTGACATATTTGCCCCTTTCAGGAAACAGAAGGTTAAAGGCACCTCTAACTCATGGATTACACCCTTTCTTCTGCACCTTATGGCCACTTGTGACCACCTTTGGCAAGTGTCACAAGCCACTGGCAAACCTAGAGACTGGCAATGCTATAAGGCTGCCAGAAATAATTGCACCTGGGCCATCCGGTGGGCAAAGGCCACATATTACCAAGGCATATTTGCTAGCTCCTGAGATAATAGTAAAACATTTGGGGACAATATTAAAAACCTTATGGGTAAGCCCAATCAGTCCCCTCCCACCTTACTCAACTGTAATGGGGTCACCATTCAAGACCTGAGTGAAATTGCTAACATTTTCAATACTTCATTCGCTAACCTGAGTGGCGTTCTCTCCCCAAAAAATTTTTTCGATGAGCCATCTGCTGAGGATAGTGCCTGTAATAGTACCTCCACTCCAAACGCACCCCAGTTCTACTTCAGGTCAGTCTCCCCTTCTGCTGCAGTTCTATGTCAAGATATCAACAGCAATGTTGTTGACATCCCCGGCAGCAATGGAAAGAATGCTGACTGTCAGCATTGTTACCATTGAGACAAAGTGTTTTTTTTGTGGTGGGCTTCACTCCCCACATTCACCATGGGGGGCTATGCCCCCTGTATCCACCATCTCTAAATAACCATTGTTGGTTCAGGGTGGGGGTGAAACACTGGGAATTGCTGTGAGGCTATACAGCGGGCCACCACAGTGACCTGCTGAGATTTTATCGCTGTGGTGGTGTTCGCTGTAAGATTGTCATTGTGGTGGTGTGCTACCTTCTGCTGCCAGGAAATACCTTGTGAAGGTGTTTGATAAGTCAAGGCACAGCTCTGACACCCTTGACCTCAAACTGCTTCTCCTCTCCACTGATGCAGTCCTGGCCCCACTCACCTGGATCTTAAATCTGTCCCTACACCTTGGTCAGTTTCCCTCTGTCTGGAAAGCTGCAGCTGTGGCTCCAATCCACAAGAGTGATGACAGAGCAATCCATGCCAACTACCATCCCATTTCAATTTTACCACCACTCTCAAAAGCCCTTGAACGCTTAGTGGCTAAACAGCTAACTGAATATCTATCTGATCATGGCATTCAGTGCCCTTAGCAACATGGGTTTAGGAAAGATCATAGCGCTGCCACCGGCCTCCTCACCTACACAGACTATATCCATAAAGCGCTCTACCGTGATCACCTTGTAGAGTCTATATATACATATCTTACAAAGATGTTTGATACATCAGTCACTCCTTACTGCCCCAGACCCTACCCTCCCTAGAACTCTCCAGTGATGTTATCTCCTGGTTCAGAAGTTATCTAGGTGGCAGAACCCAACATGTAAAAATCTTAGACTCACTCTCAAATAGCCACCCCGTGCAATCTGGTGTTCCACAGGGATCAATCCTTGGTCCCCTACTATTTAGCCTCTACCTCAATATCCTTCCCTTGCTTGCCCTTGCAACCTTCTCCTGTATGCAGATGATGCTGTGATTTACACCAGCCAGTCTGATCCTACACCCCTTACCAGTGACTTGCAACATAGCTTTACCACCGTTGAAGCCAGGTTTGCTGAGCACAGATTAATTATGAACTATAAAAAGACCAAACTGATGGTCTTTGCTGGGATTCATAACAAATTTAAAAGAGTCCAACTACCCATCTCCAACAATATTGGTACACAGCTTGAGCAGGTAACTAGTTTTAAGTAACTGGGCATCACCCTAGATAGTACTCTCTCCTATCAAGAATACATTAATATCTCCAAAACTGCTAATATTAGGCTAGGCCTCCTTTATAGACAGTGGCACTATATGACCCAAGAGGCACTATGCCTTGCAGTGACTAGCTCCATACTGTCCATCATTGATTATGGCATTGTATTTTATGGTGCTGCCACCACCACTGCCCTCAGAAGGTTAGGGGTCACTCTTAAAAAAGCCTACAGGTTAGTTACTGGTGCTAGTAGAGACACACACATATCTGTGACCTATACACACAGTCCAATTGGCTCAACCTCCAGAGCAGAATCTCCTGTCACACCTGTCTTACTGCCCAAAAGATCTCATTATGGTTAGCCCCCCCCCCCGTCTACCCAGCAGCTCCTCAACAAGGCCCACACTAACACGTGTTGCATGAGAAGCGTCCCCAACCTAACTTTTCAGGTACCTTTATGCCGGACATCTCAAGGACAAAGAACATTTATGTACAGAGCACCTAGCTTGTTTAACAACCTCCTCGCACACCTTCAATCTGCTCCCAAAATTGGTCCTTTCAAAAACTGTCTTCGACAGCACCTAGCCAACCACAGCATCTGTGACTACCCCACTTAACCCTGGTGGCTGTCTGCTTATACCCATCCTGCCATTTTAATGACAACACCCTCTTGGGCTGCTATTCTGTGTCACCAGTGAGTCTAAGGTCATCTGCAACATTTCCCGCACTATAACCTGGAGAATCACCACTACTATTCCCTGTCTAAAGTCGACCTCCTCGACTGCTCTTTCTTCTTTTCTTCCTCCACCTATTGGCCTGTTATGCTTCATAACTCATCACTATTCTAGTTTGCTTCTAACTGGCTTTCGCTGCCTGTACACTTGCCCTCCACCAACTTCTGGTGACCTTTTTAACCCTAGCACTTAATATCAGTATTGTTATGTATTGTATGCACTAGGTTAATTTTCAAATGTCTCCTGGGTTTATTGTACCTCACCCAGCCTGCTTATTTGTACCCAATGTACTCATGCCTGTTACTCCCTGCTCTGTATAATTCCTTGTTGATGCAGAGCCTTTGTAAAAGAGCCCCTGGCTCAAAGGTCTTAATTCTGAGATTCAATAAATAAAAAAAATAAAGCATTTTGGCTATAACAACATAAATAAGCAAGGCTTAGCAAGTATACTTATATCCATAGTTGTCATCAAACTGATTATGTTTGCTTACAAAGCATGTGAATAAACTGGTATCAATCTGAACTGTGAGAGGGTGTTTTAGGTTGTGCTGCGTATTCACCTATCACAGCATTAGAATACTGAAATTCCTCCCCAATTTTGCCCACTCACAGCCTTTGTCTTCCTTTTCTATTTGAAGTCCTCACAAAATCACAATATTCTCTTTGTTTCCCAATTATGAAAATTCCACTAGTATAACTTGTTCATTGTAACTGCTGTGCTATCTGTGTCCAACAACTACACAACAAACAGAAGCAAGCAAACACAGAGTGAAGAAAACACTGGACACTTGTGTTAGGCATTGTATTTTTAGAGGGCTTCACTACTGCAGCCCACCTCTTGTGATGACCCTGTGAATTTTGCCAAAAACACGAGAAATTATTTAATGGAAGCCTATATGTAGCCCAGGCGTCGTATGCCAGTGAGCTACTACCCCTGCCTGTTGGCACTCTAACAGGTTAAGGGTCCTGGGTCCTGTTACAGTGGTGTTTGGGGGTTCTGTCCCAAAGATAATAAAAATAGCATGGTGCCTCCACCCAGAGAGAATTAGAAGTGGGTCAGGTAACTGGCTGGCACAGCCCCCTGACATGCTACACCTACCCACCTCCCGTACCAACCACCCCACACACTGGATGCCCAACAGTTCAATAACAACATAAACCATGAACAGTAATGCTTTGACAGATTCAGGGAATTCCTTCACACATAATTTCAAATGATAGACCACAGCTTTATTTGGGGTAAGGACTAGGGAAGGGATACCGGGACAAAGGATGGCTGTGGATAGAAAAACTGGTTAGCGAAACAATTTTGAAATCAATAACCATTTGGGCCAGCAGGCCAAGCCCACCACCACTGGTACCAATGTTTCCCTGATTGTCCCTTAGGGATACCCCCTAGGTGCAGGCCTGGACAGTGCCATGGGTTGTCTGGCTGTTGGGGCCCTGAAAATATTTGAAAAGTGCTTTGATTAAGAAACACAAATTCCCCTTTTTCCCTCTCCAGGAAGCAGGTCCTGGTACTCATGGTTTGTTGGTCTTAGGGGTCTGGAGTATGGAGCTCCTTGGTCAATACAGCACAGGGTACTAGAAGGCCAGCCTCAGCTCCTCTGCAAAGTGGAACTTGCTCAAGGATCATGCAAGTGGTCTCCTTGATTGTAGTCCCAGCTGCTTGTCAACTTCAGCCACTTCTGACCCATTGCAGAGCTCTGTGGCAAGATAGCACCATCCCCAGAAGGCCCAGACCTGGGAGTGGCTCCACAGTCCGGCTTCCCCAGTGGATCCCAGGTGCCCTAGCATCCCAGCAAGCTCTGTAACCTCCTGAGACAGTAAGTCCCACTTGGAAGGGGTTAGCAGGTTCCCTCCCTGGCTCTGGGTGAGAACTCCAAAATGGAGGGGGTCCTCCTGCAGTCCCTGCACTGAGTTCAAAGCAAGAAGAATTCAAAGGCAGTTATTCAAATAAAGTTCAGTGCCAGTTGAAGTGGGTGCTAGCCCTAGATCAAAAAAGTGCAGGTGCAGTCAAACAGGGAAATCCAAGCACAGCATGCACCTGCAATACCAGTCCACACTTTCCAGTTAAACACTGTCCACAACCTTTACTTCAGCTGTAGCTAGGACACAGCTTTCAGCCACTTTAACCAGTTCACTCAGGACATGTACAGCACCTGGCTAGCACCCGAATGTCCAGAGACACTTGACCTCTCCCGGTGTACAATTGGAGTTCCACATAAGCAAATAAGCTCTCAGCAGCAACTGTAGCCCTCAGATAACTCGCACAGTCCTCTCAGCCAATTCAGCCTACTAGTGCAGGGTTTCTGCAGCATCTAGTTTCTCCCAGCAATAGGTAAGCAACTTCTCAGTACCTGGGGAATCAGGATCACAGTTCAATCTCTTTCTCTCGTTCCCATTCTCAATCCAATTCTGCAAACAACAATCTCCAACTGGGGCATGGCAAAAGCCCCTGCAGTCCAATGTCCACTCTCACAGGATACTCCTGACTCATACAGAACCTGGGAACAGACTGAAGAAATCCCAGAAAGTCCACACAGTTTCAGCTGAGAATTCCGGGTTTTGATTGGCTGATGGAGCCTATCAATAATCTATTACCATAGAGATCAATATTTCCTACTCTCCCATTGGGACATGATCTAGGCACCTGAATTAGTCTCCTCCTTTTCCCAGGAGTCCCTTTGTTCAAGTTTTGGGTGCCTAGATCACTGATTGGCTGCTAAGTAGGGGTCAAGTGTCACAAAAATGTCAGTCCCCATTAAGGTCCATGCAATCCAATACAGTTCCTTGCTTTCAAATGTCTGGCACAGCCAGACTAAGCACTTTTTCAGTTAATGTCCCCCACCAGGTTGTAGCCTCTTTGGAGCCCTTTCAAATGAACCCCTTCTTGACCATATATGCTTAATACTTTTCCTGTCGCTTCCATTTAAATACAGACCCCCTAGGCAGGGACATTATCCTCATTAATATTCATGAGGGCTCATTAATATGTATGAGCCATCATCTATGCCCCAAGCTAAACTTTTTTTTTTAAACTCGGGGGGCTTCTCATCAGCCCCTTCGAGGTCACCGGTCCCTGTTTAGCTTAAAAGGGGAACCTGGACCTCCAAGGAACTCCCCAAAAGACTACAAAACCAGCAGTCATATGAAAGGTGCCTTGTGTGCCTGTGTGATCCCCGCTTGCTCAGGAAAGAGCAAAGAGCAGCGGAGGCTCACAAACAATGGTTTAAGCCCAACTGAGGCTAAAACTAAGTACTGGAGTACTGAGCTGAATCAGGGGACCTTGGGGCACCTGAAAAAACTCAGGCCATGGCGAAGGAGTATTTGGGGGATCGGGGGATGTCAGGAGGCAGTGGGAGATCCGGGGAAATAGGGGCAATTAAGATAAGCCCCCAGAAGGGGGTTACAAATATTTAACATGGAAATAGAGTGCTGCCAAATCCTACTTACTCCTTTTGCCTCCGCTGCATCTATGAAAATGTCTCATGGTGATGCAATGTTGTTGTGTGCAGAAGTCTCCTACATGTGCTTTGCCTTGGAGAATGGACTGGCTTAACTGTTTCACTTCCAGCTGTCTTCAGGAGCAGAAGTTACCCAACAAAAAAAGAAAACTTGCCTTCTCCCTCGGTTGTCCCTCACCCCAAACATCATTCCTAGCCCCAATCTTGGCAAAAAAAAAATAAAATCATGCTCCCTCTCTCTACATGCTCTCCTCCCACCAAGCTTCCCTTCATACCTGTCTTGGCAAAAACAACAACAAAAAAAACACCTGCTTCCTCTCTTCCTGCCTCTGCATGCAGAGGCGGTGTTAGGCACAAACAAACCAATTGGCTGCTTTAGGCGCCAGCACAGAAGGGGTACACTAAGGTAAAAAGGCATACACCCCCCACAGCGACAAGTTGACAGTAACTGACACTACAGTGACAAGAGCGCCAGGTTGCTCTAGTGTCAGCACTGGACTCCAGCACTTTTTTCTGGGGGTCTTGCACCCCCTCCACTAATCAGCTCTGACTCAGAGTTGATTATTTTAATTGGGGCGTGTAAGGAGTACAGCCCCCCTCTTGGGGGGGTTCAGAGGTGAAGCCCCCTGAAGAAAACATGGGAGGCAGTGACCACCCACTTCCTCTCCCTACAAGCTCTCCTGCCTTCCAAGCCTCCCTTCCTGGCCCCAGTCTAGGCTAAAAAATACCATCCGCTCTCTCACTCTGCATACTGTCTATCCCTCCAACTATCTCTTACTAGCCCCAGTCTAAGAAACAAGAAAACCACTCACTTCCTTAACAGGCATGTTCTCCTCCCACCTCCCTTTTCAGCCCCAGGTCCTGACAAAAGAAAAAACACCACCCACCTTCTCCCTCTGCATACTTTCCCCATCCTCAAACCATTCTTTCCCAGCCTCAGTAAAAAAGAAAACCACCACACATTCCTCCCTTGGTGTGCTCTCTCCCTCCTGCAACTCTCCCTTCCTAGTCCCTGTAAAAATGAATACATCAGGAGTGGAAGTAGAAAGCAAAAGAACTGCTGTCCCATATCCTATTGCACTCACATGTGCATTCACTGCTGCCAGCTTAGCTGCCTTCCCTAGGGCTGGAAAACATCTTAATGGTGTGGTTCTCTTCTGGCCCCAGCCTTGCTGCCTGTCCTGGAGCAAGACTGCACCTGGATTGTGTGGCTCACTGGCTACAAAAGTGAAAGGACCCTTCCTGGGCTTAGGTACCCCGTCAATTGAGCTCTACCAGAATAACATCGCACTATACAGCGCTAGTCTGGTAAAGCGCTCACATGGACAGCGAGTAGGATTTACAGCACTTGCTATAAGCGATCCTCTGGTCGCTGTCCATGGTCTTGTAATCAGGACGAGAGCTGCAGAGAACAAGAGGCTGACTGAGCTGCTCCTGTGGTGTGAAGGGCTGGGGCATGGAACAGTTTGGTCAGTGCTAATGGAGAGCAAGGTTCTAATCCTGGTCTCTGAAAGATTTTGCTACTTTGGGACTTGTTTTTTTTTTTGGCATGGGGCCATGGAAACAGTATTTCACAACTCCATAAATTTTAACTTTCTGCGGGATCTTCTCCCCCTCGGATTGAGAATCCTAGAGACAGGGGTGGGGGTGGGGGTGCAAAGCCCCTCTTAAAAAACCAAAACGGCACTTTTTTTTCCATGCACACCATGCCGATGCTATTATTGTCAGCACTCTTCGGACAGTGCCCTGGGCTTAAGATGCACAGCAAGCCAACTCATGCTTGCTTGGTAACCTGCTGTATAGGGACCAGGAGGCACAGAGGATGTTCGGGGGTGTGGTGAGCCCAAAAGGTATACCCTACCAGTGTCTGTGTTAGGGGGTGGTTGGGGGTTACAGTACTCAGGCCTTAAATCTCAGCTGACATATCATGGAGAAATAGATTGTAAAAAGAAAAAGGATCTTGACCAGCCATACATTAACATCAGGAAGGGCATGAAAGGTAAGGGGAAAATGTAAGTATCTGCATGCAGTATTTGTGTGTTGTGTGTGTGCATCTGTATGTAGTGCTTTGTGTAAGTCTGTATGCAGTACTGTGTGTGTGTGTGTGCATCTGTACATGTGCTGTGCATGTTGTATGCAAGCAATAATACCCTCCAGGGTGGGAAATATTAGGCTATACCCCCTTGCCAAGGGGTGTAATGAGGCCTGACACCACAGACAGAGGACCCTATAGCTCCTGGAAGGCCAGGTGTAGTCCATATTTTGCACCCTGGAGGGCATCATTGCACTTAGAGAATGGGTATATTTTTAGATACAAGAGTACAAGAGTTTCTTGCAAAGCAGTCCTGCTGTTGGTAAAATTCTCAATAGAGGGTGCTGATGTTTATGGCAGCCTGTTTGCTTTAACTTGTTGTCCCTCCCTCCCCACCCGGCAGTATGAAATGGCAGTTCACTGTACATATCAATGTACACTAAAAAAAATAACAGTATCATGTACAATTTTTTTTTATCAGTGTCAGTTGCATTCTGAGTGCGATCAGGATGAACGGCTGAGTGGGCACCACCGGGATGACAATGGCTGAGAATAGCACTATCAGCATACGGAGGCAAGGACTGTAATTATTTAGTTTTTTTCCTTTTACTGTTACTGCCATTAAGACCCAGAGATAGTGTACTGGATAACTACATCACTCGCAGAGGAGTGGGAGAACAAGGTGTGCAGTCAGCATGCCAGCGTGTTCATGTTCAGATGGCAGAGTGGTTGCCATCATTCTGCGAGTGATGGCACTAGTGAGGAAACAGCAGTAGCCATCATACCCAAAGTGACAGTACTGATGAGAGAACAGCGATATCGCTAATGTCATTTAAAAAAAAATAGTATTAAATGTACTCGGGAGTGAATGTGCTGTTTGGGGGGGGTGGATATTGCTATGGCTGTGGATTACAGCTATAATGGGTTGGAGGGGAACTCACATGCTACGTGAGGAGAAAAAAATGGCACCTAGTTTTGACAAATTCCTTTTGGGTGTCATGATTTAGCTTGTGCTAAGGCAATTGGCAGTGGTTCACATTTTGCCTGTGCTCTGTTGTCTGATAGATGCTCACCTTGCCAAGGGGCTCAGTTAGTCAGAGTCTGGGAAAACTTAAGCCCATTTTCTAAGTAGTGCTATGTGTGCATCTGTGTATGTTCTGTTGTGTGCACATGCATCTGTATGTAGTACTGTGGTTGTGCATCTATATATGTGGTGCTGTGTGTGCATCTGTATGTAGTGCTGCATATGTGTGCATGGCTGTGTATGTAGAGCTGTGCATGCATCTGTGCAAGTAATGCTGTTTGCGTGGATCGGTATGTAGTGCTGGGTGCAGGAGTGAGTGTATGTAGTGCTTTCAGTGCATGTATTTCTGTATGTGTATTTGCATATGCAGTGCTGCACGCACCTGTTATGTAGTGCTGTGTACATCCGTGTGTAATGCTGCATGTGTGCGCCTGAATGCAGGCAAGGCAAATTTTATTTATAAAGCACCCTTTTCCAAGGGCTCAGGGCACTGAACATAATTTAAAGGAATAAAACAAACGTATGCCATAAAAGAAAAAACATAAATACATCGCAACCATTTAAAATATCTCAACTGCTGTTCACCTGGATACTTGCTAGCTGGGAAGGCCTGCTCAAGTAAGTATGTTTTAAGTGATCTTTTAAAGGCCTCTGCCATGCCGCTAGATCGGATACTCCCCAGAAGGGAGTTCCACAACACTGAAGCCCCTACTCCAAAAGCTTTGTTCCCAGATTGTCTCAACTGGGAGAAGGGAATGGCAAGTACAGCAGTATCAGTGGAGCAGAGGGGCCATGTTGGGAGGTAAAAAAACAGCAGATCTTTCAAGTAGTCAGGTCCCAAACCACACAGGGCCTTGTATGCTAACAAGCATATCTTAAGGGTTATGCACCACCACAAAGGAAACCATTACAGAGCACACAGAACTGGTATGATGTGGTCCCTCTGAGATGTTCCCATCATCAGCCAAGCTGCCACATTCTGGACCAGTTGCAGGTGTCACATTAAACCTCCAGACAGCCGTAAGTACAGAGTGTTACAGTAGTCCTACGTTGAGGTAATAAAAACACGAACAATGGTCGCCAGATCAGCAGGAGCCAGGTGCAGTTTGATTCTAGCAATGTTCTGAAGGTGATAAATGCTGGGTCAGATCACTGCCACTACCTACTGGTCTAGTGTCAGCCTGTGTTCCAAAATGACCACAAGATTCTTAACCGCATCAACAGCAACAAGAGGTCAGCCACCCAACACAGGAAGGGCTACCGCATTACCCATCACAGCAGCACCCCATTGACTTGACTCAATCAACATGACCTCTGTCTTCCCTGGGTTGAGACATAACCAGTTTGAGGCCATCCAGTCATTTATCTTGGCAAGACATCACCCCAGCACCGAAGCTGCTTGATTCCCAATGAGAGAGTAAGACACATACAGCTGAGTATCATTTGCATAGCGGTGAAACTCAGCCCCATACCATTTAATAATCTCCGCATCAGCAACATGTACAGTACACAGAAAATAACACAGGACCAATGATTAGACCTTGGGGAACCCCATAGGAGAGCACATAAGCCCCAAGGTTGAAATTATCTAGGACAATCTGCTTCTCCCAGTTATGTAGGACTTGAACCAATGCAAAATGGTGCCAGTGAGACACAAATAGGTTCTCAGGTTGTCCTACAGCATCTTGTTGTCAACTGCGTCAAACATTGATGAGAGAGCAAGAAGAACCAAGAGGGAATAAAGTTCTCGATCCCCCCCTTCCGGAGGAGATCATAAGTCACCCAGATAAGTGCAGTCTAAGTGCTATGGTGGGGTCAAAAACCTAACTGGAGAGGGTCATAGATGTTATAATTCTCCAGGTTATCCACAAGCTGGCCAACCACCACCTTCTTGATAGCCTTCCCCAAAAAGAGAAGATTTGAAAGGGTCTGGAATTCATCAGAACATCAGAGTCAGCATGTGCACGGGTCTGTACGTAGTGCTGCACGCTGGCACTAGTGTAGGTAGTGCTGTCTAGGTATCTGAAGTACAACATGTGTGCATCTCTATGTACTGCTGCATATGTGTGTGTGTCTCTATGTAGTGTTGTGTGTGTGGGTGTGCATGCAGATGTGTTTGCATTGCTGTGTGTGCATGTCTAGGTACTGTATGTAGTTCTGCATGGGGCCATGTCTGAAAGTGGTGCTATGTATGTGTGTCTATTAAAGCTGTGCGTGTGCATCCGTGTATGAAGTGCTGCATGTGTGTCTGTGAATGTAGTACTGGGGACATGTACGTCTGCATACAGTGCCGTGTGTGCATGTTCCTGTATGTAGTGCTGTGGGCCTGCATCTCTATATGTGTACTCATACATACCTGTATGTAGTGCTGTGTACGTGTACGCGCATATGTATGTAGTGTTGTGCTCATGAGTCTTTATGTACTACTGTGTGCATGCATCTACGTATGTACTGCTGTGAGAGTGCATCTATGTGCCGTGTGTTTGTTTGTGTATATACTGTAGTGCTCTGTGCATGAGTCATTTACAGTGAGCCCACCAGGATGAAGCACACTGCTGCAGAATTCTGCAGTACAGTTACTGCAGCAAGCAGTGCAATTTAAATGGGAGTTAATCCCTTTTGTCATGCAGTAAACCTGTGACACTGCAGTTCATCCTGGTGGGCTTCGCTATATGTAGTGCTTTATCTGTGAATTATTATTATCACTGAAACATGGAATGCTAAGCCAGAAAGAGGTCCAACGGTCCATCTCATCTGTCCTGACCCCACCTACTGATCACTGAAACATCAACCGGCTAATCAGGATGAGGGTTCCCTCAGCCACCCAACGCCCTTTTGCATCGACCTCACCCTGTCATAAACCTACCATACTACCAGTGTTCACCACCTCACTGGGCAAGCCATTCCAGCCCTCTATCACCGTCTATCACCCTCTCTGATGAAAAACTTCCTTATGTCTTTTTTGAACTTACCCCCTATCAGCTTATAATCGTGCCACCTAATGACTGCAGCCCTGTCATTGTGAACAGCTGTGCTGTGTCCGCCTTGTTAACCCCGTGTAGAAACTATGTTTTTGTCATATCACCCTTCTCTTTCCTGTTCTCTAGAGAATACGTACTCAGATTCTTAAACCTATCCTCACATCATCATTTATTTTCAGTTTTCATTTTCCATCAATATTTGCACAACTTTTGGAATGCAACTTGCACTTTTAATCTGAGCCTATACTTGTGCCTGCTAAGTATTAAAACTGTACTTTACTTGCACCTCATGTATGCACCTCTGAAATGCACTGTATTGATGTTTTGCTATGTCTTCCTTTAACCCTTTCCCTGGGGTTGCACCTGGAACTGAGCCTGAGCTCAGTCTGCCTACCAATTTTCAAATAAATAAATAAATATCAGGTTTCCCTTTTTTTATTTTGAAACAATCGACTTATTATTGTATTACTGCTGGCAAGGAAGCCGATTGGCTGTAGACAACTTTTATGCGATGATACCATCATGAAACCAATGTGTACAGAAAAATAACTCAAGAATGTTATATTTTGACACCCTTTGTAGTCATTATTATGATTATTAGTAGCAGTAATAACTATATTTATTTATGGTGCTCTTCTCTGGAGGCCCAGGACACCAGTAAAAGGAGGAAATAGCAGACAATTAAATACTCAGGATACAAAATCATAAGCAAACAACAAACCTATACATTACAACCCTACACCCCAAAATAAATAAACCAACAGCAGGACTGCACAATAAATATGTTCCTCATAAATATCATTGTTCAGATAACATAATAATAATAACATAGTTAAGATAACATAGTTTAGTTAAAATTCTTAAAGGGCTAGTAGAACCAAAAGTGACTGGAAAATGTTACAAATTTTGCAGTAGAACGACATTTGAGAGGTGTGTCAGGGATGAGTCCAATGCAGAGCACTCTACAGTGGGCTTGTCCCTCACAGACCAATGACCAGGCACTCTGGTCATGACAGTAGTCCTGTTTTGCTGATGTAGTATGTTCTCTAGTTGAAAGAAATTAAGTGCTCCAATGAGAGCGCTTCACTTCTTTCATATGCATAGTGCTGTCCGCCCCGCATCCTCCGTTCCCGTCCCAGCCCCAGGCATCCAATTAAACCCTCCTGCTCCCTCCCACTGCATGCTATCCACCCCACAACCTCTGTTCCCCTTGCCCAGCCCCCGGCGTCTAATTAAACCCTTCCACTCCCTCCCACTGCATGCTGTCTTCTCCATTCCCTCTGTGCCCTGTCCTGGCACCCGGCGTCAAGAGTGCACAGTTAGAAGCTTGCAGAGTTAAAACAATGCCAGTGGAATGCTTGTGTCATTGCAATTCTGCATTGTGGAATTTCTACACTATTTTCTCTATGGATTCCAAAGAATTTTACTATGTGGCATGTTATCCTTGGAATTCTTTGGAATGTAGACTTCTCTACGCAAATATATCAAAACTACTGAGGTAGGCAGTGACAACATTCTACACATAAAATGAGGTTACTCAAGACTGAAGGCTGTTAAGGTAAGCTCAAGGGTCAGGACAGAAAGATAAGTTTAAGACCAGTGAAATTAAGTGACTTACTGAAGGACAGCCAGCCAGTAAGTGTTGTGGAGTTGAAATCTGTTGTTATTGCCAGTGCCTGCAATAGATATCAAACAACACAGGTTACTCAGTTCCTACTTCCCTTTCAGTTCACACCAGTTGGCCTGGAAAAACTCATGAGGCAGGAAAGGTGCTGAATGCTTCCTGACCAAGGAGTCACAAGAAGTGTGAGACAGGTTCAACCTGAAAATAATGACTCGCATAACAAAATTTGGGTAATACAAAGGATGTCTTGACTGGCTGTCTTAACAGCTTGGTAGGCACTGGAGCTAATCACCATTAATAAATACTTTGTAATAATTTACAATAAATTTCAAGGAGATGCAGGTACAATCCTCTTTACACCCAGGCCATCAGTGCAGCTGTTGGATTTCCACTTGCGACGCCGGTGACCCAGGTTTGGAAATGGACCCAGTGCACTGGAGGGCCAGCCGGGGGGCGGGGGGAGAGAAGACTTGAGCATCTGATGACTGCTCACATAATCCCGGGAGAGACCCGGTGCTTGTTGACTCCTGGCAGTGGCCAGGGGAACAGCAATGTATCAGGTCCCGCTGACTGGGGGGCGTGGCAAATGTCGGTGTATGCCTTGACATTAGTGGCATGCCATGACACCAGAGAGAAAATGGGAAAATTGCTCCCTGGTCAACTGGATGAAGGTCGCCAGTCCCCGCTTCCACTGAAGCCCTGGGACAGCCTAAGACCAACTCAGCAGCACCCATGCCAAGACTGAATGCACTGGCCGGCCCCCACCGATGCCTTCTCCATCGGAGAAGGGGGACCCATCTGGCAAAGGGTTACACCGGGTTACCCGGGGGGGGGCTGTGATGTGGGGTGGTGGTGGCTGGTGTCGGGGCAGGGTGCCAGTGGGTCCCTATGCGGCCTGAAGGAATGGCTGGCCAGGGAGCCTGGGGAGGAGCAAAAAAAATCCTTCTTACTTTGTAATAAAGACTCAGGCGATGCATGTAAACTTCTCACTACTCCAAAAAATTAATAAATAAGCATGCTGATGTGCTACATCAATGTTTAACCACTCTGATATATAATGTTTCTATTTATTACCTACAGGCCTCAACCCAGATTACTGTAATTACCTGAATGGCTGCAGACCCTATCACCTCTCAAGGCCTACTGCCGTGTCTACTAGGCCACACTTAACCTCAGTTAGACCACACCATGAATAAATACTAGAAAATCCAGGCTATATAATTTCCTGACCTTCCTACCATGTCTATAGGCCACCGTCATCCTCACTCAAACCACAAATGATGACGTAAGGGAGTACAGTGACTCCTAGGCTCCTCCAACCTACACCAGCCCAGTTATGTATTACAGTACCCATATACCTACTCTGGATATCTAACGTGTATCGCTACAACTTATACTCCATATACACTATGAAGATAACTTAACACCTTGTGGTTCTCATTAATAATCGCATTCATAATAGCTTTTAACAATCATCTCAAAAATGGCAGTCACATAACAAGAGGCAACCCCCTTTGAAAGGCACTAAGTTCTTTAAAGTGGAATAAATACAGTAGCTAAGTCCAGGGTGAAGAGAACAGATTGTATACCTGAGCCGAGCAGTGGAATCAGGATGCAGAAGGAAGTGGATTCCTGGAGAAAGGTGGTAACATATTTGTTTACTGGACTGGACCACTGGAACAAGTGGATCAGCAGGAACCTGGAGCTGCAATTGTGTGCCTCAGTATTGTAAGCAAGTGCTAACCTTTTCCTGGTCTGACAAATACACTGCCCTGCTGACCTTGCAGTGGGATGCAAGGGAATACTCTGTGCTCAATTTCATTACATGAGAGATAACATCCAGGCCCTACTTACCCTTCATTTGCACCCCTATAAATTGGACTGGTTCTCTTAGGCCTGGTCTGTCTGCTCTTCCTGCTCAGACTTACTATATCTTGACTATGCAGCCCTTTTTTATGTTTCCTTGTGCTTGCGCAAAAAACAGCTTGCGTTAGAATGACACTTGAGAGATGTGTCAGGGACGAGTCCAATGCAGAACACTCTACAGTGGTCTCGCCCCTCACAGACCAATGACCAGGCACTCTGGTCATGACAGTAGTTCTGTTTTGCTGACACGGCATGTTCTCTAATTGAAAGAAATGAAGTGCTTCAATGAGAGCGCTTCATTTCTTTCATTTGCTTAGTGCTGTCTGCCCGGCACCCTCCGTTCGTGTCCCAGACCCTGGCATCTAATTAAAACCTCCCGCTCCCTTCCACTGCTTGCTGTCCACCCGGCGCACTCTGTTCCCCATCCTGACCCTCGGTATCTAATTAAACCCTCCCACTTCCTTCCACTGCATGCTGTCCACCCTGCACCCTCCGTTCCCTGTCAGTTCAACATCAACACATTGACAACGATGTTGTCAAAACCCCCAACATCGACGGGAACAATCGCGACTGTCATCAGCGTTCCTGCTGGGAAAACTTTTTTTTGCCGGGGTGGACTTCACCCCTCTCACACACCACCATGCAGGGGGTTGTGCCCCCCCCCCCATTTCTAATTAACCAACTCCGAGTTGAAGTCGATTCGGAGTGTGGGCGAGGAGTCGTGGTGTTGGCATACAGAGGACCACCACAGTGACCTGCTGAGATTTGATGCTGTGGTGATGTTTGCTGTACAAATGTCGATGTCCTGACATGCTTCCTTCTCCATCCTAGCACCTGGCATTTAATGAATCCCTCCCGCTCCCTCCCACTGCATGTTGTCCGCTCTGTTTCCTTCATTCCCCATTCCAGCACCCAGCGTAAAAACATGATTACGTGTGCACTGGCTCTAGCCAGGGACTACCAGTAGGCACAGGAGTTGTTTGCTTAGTTGTTAGAGCACAAAACTAAGGTCACAGTTTTAAATCCCACCACTGCCAATGTATTTATTTAAAATTTTTCCCACCAGGATAGCCCCATGAGATTTAACATCTCAGTATCATGAAAGTCCCTGGTGAATGGAAGGAGGCACATAACAAGGCCACACCACATAAACATGGAACAATAAAAACATTACAAACTACAAAAACAGGGTTCACTACTTTAAGTTATGACATTATGTCTCTTTAAAGCGTGAGTGCAGTGTTGGAGACAACTTGAGTGGTTCAGTGGATTTCAGCCAATGGCTCACTGTGTGACCATGATCAGATCCCTTGACCTCAGTATGATTTAGTAAATTGCAAAAAAAAATGAAAAGCTAAGACTAGTTTATCCTGTAGGGAGACAAACAGCCAAGCAAAACCCCAAATACAATCAGTTTTCCAGACAAGCTATTGAATATAAATGTGAGATAATGAAGCAGCCTGCAAGGTATCACAGCAGGCGGGACTTTGTCTGGGGCATGGCCAAGGCCACCTGGACAGACAATAAGGGAGCCAGGTAGGACTGCCCAGAAGGGGCTGAAGGGGGGGGGGTCCCAGGGAGGAGGGAGCTTGCAACCAGGGACAGGGAGGAGCTAAGTCCTTAAGAGGGGCTGCACTGGAGGAAATCCTCCTCATTCCTCCTTGTCCCAGGTCGCAAGCAAAAGAAGGGAGCCAGGATCAGCACACAACAGCAAAACCAGAGGTGAGGCTTGGTCTGGTGTCCACAGGCCGCATGGCTTGGGGGGGGACCAGGCTAAGAGCTCAGATTTGTAAAGATACCTTGCAGGCTCCTCCAGCTGCTAATTAGTGGTATGTAGGTAGAGTGTATTCTTTAAAAGGCTGAACTGCAAGAATGGGGACAAGGAGGCATGAAGATACTTAACTGTTGTTGGTGTACCCTGGCTGGCCTGGCTTGGTGGCCACATGCAATATCGGGCACAAGGATTGGGGGATGAGTGTTCAGGCAGACCTGGAGACTTGGGGTTACCCCACAGCTACACTGCTTGCGCCCTGGAGCAATACAAAATTACGTGGTGGTGCTCCTGGGCCATTTACATGAGCAGCCTGCCCATGTGACCTCCCTGGTGGAACGATTGGAAGGTCAGCTTAAGCAGAGCCACAAGCAGCCCCCTCCAGGCTGTGGCCTGCCTCGTCATGCCGGCCAGCCAGCCAGTGCCCCACCTCCTCCACCCCTGGGGCCTCTTAGCTGGTCCATGCCCCCATTTAGGTGGGGGCTTACTAGGATGGCAGTGGCGGCTATCTTCCGGGCAGCTGTCCTGAGGTGGGACAAAAAAGGAGCTCATGGCTGGTCCTCTGAAGCTGGCAGGAGTAAGGCCTGCTGAGGCAACTCCCCCCACTTCCCAACAATCGGTGTTGTGAGTTCCCCCTACCTGTGCCAAGTCGGGCTTGCAGTCGTTCCTCAGGTGGCTGGCCTGATGAGGGCACGCAGAGCTCACGGAAGGGTCAATGCTACAGACCAGGCCTCCAGGCCTTCTGTTCCAGGCTCCTCCTCATGGCAGGTCCCTGCAGTTTTCAGTTTGCCCCTTCGAGCAGATGAAGGAAGCTTCCCGGAGTGTGGTCGTTCAGGTGCGCATGGCGCTTGGTCAGAGAGGGAGTCCTTGGCAGATGGATGGGGGGGGGAGGACAGAAATGCCAGCATTCCCTCAGCAGCCCCCCATGCTCCTCTTTCCATGCCCTAGGTGGGTGAAGTGATGTTGCATGCCCATGTTGCCAGAGAAGGCGCCAACACTGAGGCATCAAATGTGCATGCACGGGGCTATCGGCTCACACACATGGGCGTTGTAGCAGCGGACACCATCTTAGAAAAGACACAGGCCACCGCACATATCAGAAACAAAGGTTTTAAATAATAAATAAATGGAGCCAAAAGCATGCTGGGCAGGTTTTTTATTTATTTATTGAAGATTCGGAAAGTACCTTTGAGTCAAAGACTCCTTTTCAAAGGTTCCACATCAATACAGGTAAAACATAGTACAGAGGAATGCAGAGCTGGAACACAAGCATTCATACATAATACAAGAGATATGGTAAATTGCTTAACATTTACTGTAGGTATTGAGCAGGTTCATGTATGAGACTAAGGAACAGAATACATACAAAAGCAGCAAGGAGCTAGTTCAGGTGTGGAGGGGCGAGGTAGCCAGCCAAAGGCCTTAGTCAAAGGATCAAGGGACAGGTCAAGGGTCAGTGGCAGTCACAGGGGTTGGAGGACTGTAGGTGGTTCCTAAGGTTGGCTTTGTAGAGGCTGATTCTATTCATGCTGTTGAGATCATTAGGTAGGTTATTTACCCAGGAAGGGGCTCGATAGCTAAAGGACCATTGGAACTGGGAGGTACGGCAACAAGGGATCAAGAGGAGTTGCCTATGGGAGCTACGGGTGCACTGCCATGATGGGGCCCATTGTATTAGAGGTGAGAGACCAGCAGGGGCAAGACCAAGGGTGATCTTTTTGGCCGTGAAGCAGGTATGAAACTTGATTCGGTTTTCAAGGTTAAGCCAGTTTGTGGCATTGTAGATAGAGTATGTGTGGGTTAGATGATCACAGCCCAGGATGAGGTGACATGCTTTGTTGAGGGAGAGCCGGAGCCTGGATAAGGCAGAGGAGCTGGCAGCGCTATAGATTAGCAAGCCATAGTCTAGGAGGGAGAGGACTGACGAAGAGACCACTAGCCGAAGGGCGTCAGGAGTAAGACAGTGTTTGATCCAGTAGAGGGGTCCAATCCGGGTATTGAGAGCTGTGGTCAGTTGGTGAATGTGTTAGTGAAAGGTAAGGCCCGGGTCAAGTGTGATGCCCAGGTACTTAAAGGAGTCCACTTGTTCAAGAGAGGTCTGGTTGGTAGTTAGGACTGGTGGACAATGGTCCTTCCTAGCATTTTGAGGGTGTAAGAAATACATGACTTTAGTTTTTTGTATCGTTTAGGATGAGGCACTGCATGGTAAACCATTTTTTAGCCTCACTGAAGGTGGATTGGAGGGAGAGGTGAAGCTGGGTGGGGTCAGGATTGAGGAGAATAGGACAGCGTTGTCCGTGTAGAGTAGCATATTGTCTGGGCAGGATAGGGGGAGGGAGTTAAGGAAAAGACAAAATAATAGAGGTCCAAAAATAGACCCCCGTGGGACACCGGAGTGGACAGTCAACCTACTGGAGCAGGTAGTGTCAATTTTGACTTGCTGGAAGCGATCCGCCAGGTAGTCAGTGAACCAGCAGAGGGCATCTTGACAGAGACCAATTCTGGATAGAGTAGCTAGTAGGAAGGGGTGGTTGACAGTGTCAAATGCCTTAGTGAGGTCGATGAAGACTGCACCAGAGAGATGACCATTGTCAAGGGCGGTGTGTAGGTGGGTGGTGAATTCCAGAAGTGCGGTAGTCATACTATGTCCTTTGCGGAAGCCGTGTTGCTGGCTGCTAGTATGTTGTGCTTGTTTAGGTGGTCAGTGAGCTGATCAGTGACAATACGTTCAAGTGCCTTAGATAGGGGAAGAAGAATTGAGATGGGGCAGTAGTTGTTGGAAGAGGTGGGGTCCCCGCTCTTAAATATCGGGGTGATTGAGGCAGATTTCCAGCGCAAGGGGAATTTTCCAAGACATAAAGACTGGTTTATAATATGAGTGAGAGGGATTAGCACCACATGAAGGGTGAGCTGAAGCAGTCTCAGGTCTAAGGAGTCACCACTGTACTGGGAGTGGCTTATGGCCTTTTTGAGGTAAAGCTCCACAGATCTGGGGGAGATGCATCGGAGGTGGAATGGAGGGTGCGCTGGGTGTGAGTTGGTGTTAGAGACAGGTGGAGGATCAGAGAAGTGGCTAGGAAGGATGTGGCTAAGTTCAGAGAAGGTGTTGTTAAATGCGGTGGCTATCTGAGTGGGGTCGGGGGTCAGGCCCCCTTCAATCAAGATTTGCATAGGGGCATGGTTAGGGGCTTTGCCGCAGGTGTCCTTAATATTGTTACAGAATTTGCGCCCTGAATCCCAGGTAGAAGTTAGGGCAGATTTGTAATACTCGTACTTGGCTTTGTGTAGGGACCACGTGCATTGGTTCCGGGCCTCCCTGTACTTTTGTCTGTCAGATGGTAGGCCGGACTCATTAGAGAGGTGCCGAAGGGAATCATGGGACCACATGAGGACCAGTAGGTGGTCAGAGATCCAGGGTGCTGGGTTACCTTTGACCTTCCTTTTGTAAGTGGTGCGAACATGTCACAGATAGAGTTAAATGAAAGAATGAAGAGATCTAGGGCTCTGTCTGGATCAAGGGTATTTGTGATGAATGACCAGTCGAGCGTGTGGAGGTGGGCTCTTAGGAGCGCAAGTTTACCGGGACCAAGCTTACGTTGGAGGATCATTTTCGGGGACTTTGGGGCCTTACTGGTCCAGGTGCAGAGGATGGGGAGTGGTCACTAATAGCATCTGGGAGTATAGTAGTGCTAGTGATTTTGTGGGGGTGGTTAGTGAACACTAGGTCCAGGAGGGAAGAGGACCCTCTGCGCTGATGCAGGTGGGTGGGTGAGGTGACTATTTGTGTGAGGTCACTGGCTGATGCCTCATCGATGAATGAGGTGGTGAGGTTTGATTGCCAGTTGACATTGAAGTCGGCAAGAACAATTTTTTCCATATGAGGCGGTAAGGTGTCAAGGTAGGACATGATAGAGTGGAAGGCTGCCTTCTGATCTCTGGGGGGAATGTAGATAGCGGTGATGAACAGGGAGGTTAGGGATCGTCCAAGGGTAAGTTTGAGAGAGAGTGCCTGGGGTCCGGGTATGAGATGGAGGAGGGGGAGCAGTTGAACGGTCAAAGTGTCCTTAGCGTAAATGGCACAGACACCTCCCCGCTTGTCCTGGCAGTCGGCCTAGAAAATGTGATATCCAGAGAGGGTCACCGAGGAGTCAAGAATATGGGCGGCGAGCCAGGTTTCACCCGGGGCAATGATGTCGGGCTGATTTTGCCGGACCCACCCTTGGAAGGAGTCCCATTTTTTTAGTAAGCTGCAGACATTAAGGGTGGCAATACGTAAACCACCTGCTGAGTGTGAGGGCACGTAGGTAGTGAGAGGTCCAAGGATATGGTGGATATTGCCAGACATTAGGAGGAGGAGGAGGAGGAGAAGAGGCCTGAGGATGGGATTCCAAGTCATTTTTTTCATGCCATGAGATATGCATGCTAGAGGTCCTTTAAAGCTAGAAAAAGTGGGAATAGGGAGGTGAAGCAAGTTGGGGGACACCATGGTCAGGAGCACCAGTGAGGGGGGGATGACTTGATCATGTGTGATGAGTGGGGGGTCTGGGAGGTGCAGAAGGTAGTCCTCCCTCTCCTGGTAAAGGCCGTATGCTGCGTGGGGGGGGCACAGGAGTAGATACCTCACGGTGGTATCGGATACATAGCAAGGGGTGGCGGCCATTCAGGCAGCGGGATGTTATGTGCACAGGAGGGTAGATATTCAGGAAAAGTGGAGGGTGGAGGTGTCAGTATTGGGAAGAGCCGACTGAGCATGGGGATGATATACCGATACATTGTAGCTAGGCGGGGGGGAACCAGCAGAAGAGCCAGAGATTGAAAACAGGAACGTCAGGTCAGCCCCTAGTGGCGAGCAAGCATAGGCTGCTAGTGGAGAAGTGGGCTGATTGGTTCAAACACCTACCTCTCCCCTATATAAGGAGGAGTTCACCAAGGGTGGTGGTGGGGGTGGTGGGGAGCCAACGTGGAGCGTCAGCGGGGCAATCCTCAGGCTGTTCCAGAAGCGAGGAGGGCATGGAGCTCCTCCATCCGCTTAGATGAATGCTGTACCTTAAGGGTCTGGTAGTATGCAATAGAGGTTATAGTGTCGAGCGGGATAAAGCAGACCATGGTTTGCTTCCCTCATCCTCCCATTGCATGCTGTGTGGCTCGGCACTTATCCTCTTAAGCCTTTAGTGTGGCTAAACCCTGCTACAAGGGCAGTACTTCCAGGTGTTAAGTAAAAAACAAATGGAAATCATAATGTATGTCAGTCATAGACAATATGGTGGTTATGCATATGCCTGGATAGTCTAGCAGAGATGCTGCATCTCTGCTTCCCTTCTAAATAAGCAGCTTTTCAATTTTCAGTGCTTTTGGATATTCAATAACGTGATTGCTTCAACATCACCCAGAAAGTAAATGTTTTCTAGTTAGCAGTTCAAACAGTTAATAATAACCAATCTGAATGCTTTGTTATTCCCCTACTCCCCCCCCCCCACCAGGATGCACCCAAAAATGAGCAATTCTAACTCAGTGCACCCAGGTAGCTCCAGAAACAGGCAGTGGTGCCTAGTGGGCATCACCTGGTTCAAAAAGACTTGCACACTTAAGCCTGCCCATTTATGGGTCAGGGAATAGGGTTTGGGAAGACCCACTTCATATGATGGCTAACAGGCTCAAGTGTTGAAGAAGCCATTACTGGGTCAGAGTCCAGCTGGGCAAGTCACACCCCACCGCTGGTCCAAGTCCAGGCCAAGGGGAGGCCTCAAAAGTCATAAGGCCCAGGGAGGGTCCAGAGAAAAGGGCCACGGGGTTTTGGTATTAAAATCTTTCATGGTCAATGATCCATGTTGTGTGTGGCAGCAACAGCTTAAGCACCAGCAAGAGGAGAGTGGCTGTGACTGTGTTTGACTTGCAGATTAACGATCATTATATTGAGAAGATGAATGGAGACCTGGGGCAGCAGCTGGTGGCCCTCATTCGGGGCAAGGGCAAGGCATGGTGGGATGCACTTTTCAGGGATCAGAGTGAAGGGGGGGTAGGGCCTTCAGGGCTGCTGCCCCTGCCAGAACTCAGGAACTCAGAGGAGGCCATCCCGGAGAAGCAGCCGGTAACCCCAGCATCGCTGCCCCTGCCACCTGAACCTGTGACCCCGACGGTGGTGCCTGGTAAGTCAGGGCAAGTGTCAGAGAAGCCAATGCCCATTCCAGATGAGATGCTTGTGCCACTTCCTCCTCTAAAAAAGCCATGCATGAAGAGGGCTGATCAGGGAGCAGCAATGGCAGACCAAGGAGCGGGTATGCCTGATTTAGACCAGCTGTCAGCTGATGAAATGAGGGCTCTGCTTAGGAGTGGGGTCACCCCCAAAACGAATAGTGGGAAACAGCAGAAATGGGGCAGAGAGTGGGATTCCAGGGATGGGGTGCTGGGAGGGCAAGGGGCAGAAGTAGTTGAACCAGTACCTCTAAGCCTGGGCCTGCCAGGGGGTGTGCCACAGGCAGACTTGGGGATCCTTGAGCAAGTGGGTACAGCCAGCCAGTCCCACCACAAGCAAACTCCCCAGCTTGGGGTACCAGGCCATGGATCTCGCAGCAGCTTGCTCTAGGAGGTTGAGTCAGTCAGCCAGCAGCAGGGCTCGGAGGCCTAGCCAGGGTGATACTTCAGGGAGTGGGGGATCCTACAGTAACTTACAGTCACTGGTCGGCAGCCCAGGCCAATCTGGGGTAGAGCAGAAGCTTGACTGGTTGCTGGAATTACTGGCGGACCAGGGTAGGGCTTGGCCAGGACTGGTCCAGGTGCCTCAGCTACTGCAGAGTCCATGGATGCTGAAGTGGGAGCAGCATCGCTGCAACCACCAATACCAGGGCAGCAAGGAGCAGCAAGTTTCCTATCCCTGGCAGTACCCATTGGATCACACTTGCCTGACAAGGTGAGGCAGCAAATCCTCAATAGGGAATACATGGACGTCTTTGCCCTGCTGAACTGGCCTAAAGAGCCAGAGACGGACAAACAGGACAAGGATGGAGATGATGGGGTGGAGCAGAAGTGCAAAGCAATGGTGTGCCGACTTGGGAGAATTAGGCAGCAGGTTTCACTATTTATGCAGGGATCCTCACTCAGGGAAGCCTGGGGAAAGCTGACGGGCTGTGGGTCTATTTTAATAGGATAATGACAATGCATGCCAGTAAGCCAGGTGGGGGGGTGGTTAGAGTATGATGAGGAGTAATGGAGGAGAAAGCAGATGGACATGGCATGGTCTTGGGTGGTCTTGAACTTCCCACTGCTGTGGACAATGGACTTGGAGGAAGGGGTCCAACATACAGACAGTGGCTTTCTGGTGAGGTGCCCCCGTTGCCAAAGAAAGACTATCAATGGGGAAAGGGGAGGCAAACAAGGTAATTGTTTCAGCTATAACCAGGGCTCATGTAAGACTGAGCTCTGCAGATACAGACGAGTGCATGGCTTGCAGGAAGCCACACTCATTTCAACAGTGCAGTAAAGCTGCAGAGGCTGTGGTAGTGAAGGCCAATAATTTTTGCCCCTTTCAGAAAGGCGAGGCAAAGGCTGCCAACACGGGTCAAGGCAAAAAATATTGAGGGGTGGTTGGTCAACTACCCAGACAGGGTGGCCACTCACTCTTTAGTAGCAGGATTCAGGGAGGGGTTTTGTATACCTTACCAAGGCTCAAGGAGGGCATACGAGGCTGACAACCTGCAATCCACCAAAGAGTGACCGGAGGTTGTGCCGGGCAAACTCCAGAAGGAACTGGCCGCGGGTCGGATCAGTGGCCCCTTCACCCCCCCGCCCATGCCTCAGGGTGTCTCCCATTGGTTTAGTCCCCAAGAAGGCACCAGGCGAGTTCCAGATGATAAACCACCTATTGTACCTGGGGGGTGGGATTCAATTAACGCCTACCCGGTTGACATTGCGGTGTCTTACGTGTTGTTTGACAGGGCAGTGGAGGTGGTGTGACAGGCAGGCCGGGGGACACTGTTGGGGAAGGCTGACATAGCATCAGCATTCCGCCTGTTGCCAGTGTACCCGGCAGATAGACAGCAACTGGGCATGAAATTTGACGAGTCCTACTACATTGACAACTGCATGTCCATGTGGTGTGCCGTGGCGTGAGCGGTTTTGGAGCAATTTAGCACATTCCTGCACTGGACCACAGCCCAAAAAGCCAAACTCGACCACGTGGTACACTGTATGAATGACTTCTGTTCATGGGGAAGGCCGGCTTGGGGCAATGTGTGCACATCATGGTGGCATTCCACGAGGTGTGCACTGAACTAGGTGTACCACTAGCCCAGGATAAGATAGAGGGGCCACGCACAAGGCTTTCCTTCCTGGAGATCGAAATCAACATGAGCGAGCAAGTGTTCCGGCACCCCCAAGAAAAGTGGGCAGCCTTGTGCACCCAGCTGGACTCAGTGATGAGGGCACGCAAAGTCACATTACGGGAGCTCCAGCAATTGGTTGGCCACCTCAACTTCACCAGCCAGGTAATGCCCATGGGCAGGACATTCATGAGGCGCCTGGCCGGTGCTGGGGTGGGCTGTACAAAACCACACCATAGAATCCACATCACAGTGGCAATGTGGGAGTACCTAGGCATTTCACAGGCATTTTTGCAATGCTTTAATGGGGTATCGATGTGGCTGGTTCCAGTGTCCAGCCAGGAATTAAAACTCTTCACAGATGCTTCGGGGGGCTTGGACTTTGGGGCTTACTTGCAGTGTAAGTGGTGTGCAGGGTGGTGGCCTCCAGAATGGGTAAGACAAGGCATTACGAGGCAGATAATGGTGATGGAATATTTCCCCATTGTAGTAGCACTGGTGATCGGGGGGGGGGGGGATGTGCTAAGGGACAAGCACATTACATTCAGGTCTGATAACACCAGAGTGGTGCATGCAATAAACAAACAATTAGGGGGCAAGGGCCTGATGGGCAACATCATGTGGGTGTTTGTCCTAAAATGTTTGTTGTTGAATATCAACTTTAAGGCTGTGCATGTACCAGGTATCAAAAATGGCATCGTTGATGCTTTTTCTCATTTACAGTGGCAGAGGTTCAGAGAATTGGCTCCTGCAGCAGAGATCCTGCCCAGGGAAGTCCTGCTATTCCTTTGAGAATTGATAACCCAGAAGCCTGGGAGTTAATTGAGAATGTCCTGGCACCTAGGATGTGAACAGCATACCAGAGAGGGGTCAACTGTTTTCTGGAAGTGCAACACGCACGAGGGTGGGCAGGGACATGGCCTATCCCAGAGGCACAGCTGTGTATCCCAGTGGATATGTGCTGATCAAAAAACATGTGGGGGTCGTCCGGGCAACAGTCGAGCAGCACCTAGTTGGCATCGCCTGGTTTCAGAAAGGTAGGGCTTCCCTGACTCCATGAGGGCATTTGCGCTCTGGAAGATGCTGAAAGGTTGGGTGCAGGTGGCCCTGAGGGGCACGGACAACAGATGCCCTATCAGCCCTATCATAATTCAAGCAGATCTGGGATGAGTTGCTGAAGGTATGCTCATCCACAGAGGAGACTAGACTCTTCCAGACAGCGTACTTGGTGGCATTTTGCGGGGCATTCTGGGTGTCAGAACTCATGCTGCCCAGCAAGGCCACTGGGAGGCCATTGGCTTTGGCAAATGCCGATGTGGAAGTCCAGCTTGCCCACGGATGGTGGTGTCGATCATCAGCACCCCACAGGCTCCAGTGGGATGTGGGAGCATGGGTGCAGGATTATATAACAAGTGCCCAGCAGTAGGGGGGACCTTCTTCTGTCATGGGGATGGTGGGCCCCTAACAGTATACCAATTTAGGCATGCATTGCAGAAGACCTTGTGACTGCTGGGCATCTCAGCAGAACATTACAACATGCACTCCTTTAGGATTGGCATGGCATTGCATGCAGGGCAGAGGGCTTATCAGATAGGGCAATATAGGCATTGGATAAATGGAAGTCGCAGGCTTTTGAAAGATACATAAGACCACACATGTTGTAACTCTCTCTTGCTTTGTCTTGGACAGGTGTTGCGGCCCGAGCAGCGCAGATCTGGATTTGTGGCCACTAGTACATCCATTGGGCGGCCCTCAGGGCAAGGCAATACCCCAGAGGGGAGAACGTGTTCCTGGCACCTGAGAGGGCGGCGGTGCATTGGTGGGGATGGCATGGGATGCGCTGGAACGAGTTGCTGACAACATTACAAGCAAAGGCTCAGAAGAGGTCGTAGTCTACTGTCTTAATCATTCATTTGTAGGGGCGGAATGATATAGGAGTCATACCTGCAAGAGAGTTAAAGGAGAGGGTGCAGCAGGACCTGGCAAGATTGAAGCAATGGTGGCCCCAGGTGCACATAATTTGGTCCGACATTATGCAGCGGCAGCAGTGGCAGCATGTCCGGAGCATCAGGGCAATAGAGAAGGTGCACCAGCTGCAGAACACATCCATGCGACCAGTTATGGACTTAGTGGGGGTTCCATAGCAAAGCACCTGGGAGTGTCAGTTAAAAAGCCAGATCTGTATAGAGGGGATGGAGTGCATTTATCGGAGGAAGGATTAGATCTGTTTCTGGATGACATACAATGGGCAGTGGTGAGAGTATTGGCGTGAAGTGCTTGTGGGGGGTGAACTGGGTAGAGCACACCTTGTGGCAGCTTGGTAGTCTTGGAACGCTGTGGGAGGGGGTAACAGGGGATCATGTGTCTTGACCAGCCAGATCTCCCTGAGGCTGACAGGAGGGTGGGCCTAATGGCTGGAGTCTGGATGGCACCCTCTTCGGGCAGTGACCCACGGCATGGCGGATCCTCTGACGGAGGAGTATTTAGCTGCAGCCAGTCATGCAGCTATCCCTCATGCCCTAGAGGTTGTTGTCCTCACGGGGTCCTGTTTGATGATAAAGCTGGCCCTACCCTAGGAGGAAGGGTCGACCATCAATGATCTAGTTGCTCCATGGTGAGCTAGATTCCTTCCAAGGCTACCTAGCTGCGCACATCACGCTGAAGCGAATGTATATCTTGATAACTGAATTATTAATAAACACATGGCTGTGGCCATTTCACCAAAGCTCATTGTTGTGTCAGTCTGTTCAGGTGAATGAGACATATGCCCTCAAAAGACAATGTAACTGTTGATGTGTACAGTATTTTTGAATAGTACATGTTTGAAATTAGTAAAAGCACAGATTTACTAAGGTTTATGACCAGGGCTGTGCATTTTGTCTGATGATAATCATTTTGGAGAATTTCTGGGGTCATAGAAACAGAAATAATGTTGTACAATGGCTGACATGAGTGCATCCAATGTCTCAGTGGCAACTTATTGTGCTATTTTGTTACCAAAGTGTTTTTGCACCTTGAGTCAGTGACCGTTTCCAGGCTGATTACCCCATCTCCAAAGATCTGTGCATCCCCCTACAGGTCTATATGTCTCACCAACCCCCAATGACGGGCTTCCCATACATAACAGCAGGGGAGAGGCTGTATTCAAGTGTGGAGGGAGGGAAGACCCAAGTACCAGGTGGCAGTGACAATCCTGTTGTCAGCTTCTTTTTTTAATTGTTTGTTTATGGGGAGACAGTGTTACATGGTCGGTGAAAATGCAGATTCTGTTCCATCTCCTCCAACAAACCACTTGGATTCCATGCCATCCCCCTCCCCCCCAAGGAAATCTGAATGCATACATCCTTTTTTCCTTGGTCCACCTCAGGAGTTGATAAGGCAACGGTAAAGCAGCACCCTCTTCCCTGAGGCAAAAAGGCTACTTCTACTGCTGAGCCACCTGACAAGCAAGGACCTTGGCTTGCTCCTGAACTTGGGCCACCTTCCATAATTCACTGCTGCTGGTCTGTTAGCATTGCTCACTTTTTAATTTCTTTTCTCCCAGATTTTACCCCAGCTCCCACTATGTTCCATCCCTGAAACTGCACCCTTTCTCTGGCAGGGGGGGAAGGGATTTCAGCTACCACAGTCACGGTTCATGCTTATGCCATTCATTGGTCAGCCTGTACCCACCATTGGAATTGCACCCTTTCTCTGGCTGGGGGGGGGTTGGATTTGAGCTACCACAGTCACAGCTCATGCCTATGCCACTCCATGGTCAGCCTGTCCCCCAAGGTTGGAACTGCACCCTTTCTCTGGCTGGGGGGGGAATTGAGATACCACAGTCACAGCTCATGCCTATACCACTCCATGGTCAGCCTGTCCCAATGGTTGGAACTGCACCCTTTCTCTGGCTTGGGAGGGGGGATTTGAGCTACCACAGACACAGCTCATGCCTATGCCACTCCATGGTCAGCCTGTCCCCCATGGTTGGAACTGCACCCTTTCTCTGGCTGGAGGGGGATTTGAGCTACCACAGTCACAGCTCATGCCTATGCTGCTCCATAGTCAGCCAGTCCCCATGGTTGGAACTGCACCCTTTCTCTGGCTGGGGGGGGGGAGTTAAGCTACCACAGTCACAGCTCATGTCTATGCCACTCCATGGTCAGCCTGTCCCCATGGTTGCAACTGCACCCTTTCTCTGGCTTGGGGGGATATTTGAGCTACCACAGTCACAGCTCATGTCTATGCCACTCCATGGTCAGCCTGTCCCCCATGGTTGGAACTGCACCCTTTCTCTGGCTGGGGGAGGGATTTGAGCTACCACAGACACAGCTCATGCCTATGCCACTCCATGGTCAGCCTGTCTCCCACCATTGGAACAGCACCCTTTCTCTAGCTGCGGTTTCAAGAATGTCAGTTGCCACCAGCAGTCTCGGAGGGCAGCACATGTTGAGATCCCTTAGTCTCTCCTCATAGGGTTTCTTCTGCAACCCCTGCATTATTTTACTTGCCCTCCGGCTCCCACTGCAAACCCCAGGGAAGGGGATTACACTAATAAAGATAAACGTTGACCCCAGTCACCTGATGCTAACCCCTAGACCAGCAGGGCTAACTTTTACATTGTGGTCCCCCCCTTTTCCAGGCCCCAAGGCCACCAATGCCTTCTTTTCTTAAAAAACCAAAAGGGCTACTAGCCTGTCACTAGCCATCACTTGCCACCTGGACTACTAAATAAGCCACCATTATGGTCAAAAGGGTTTTAACTGGGTCCCCTTCCCCAAACCTCACTCCCTTTTCTCTCTATTTCTTCCCGTTTACTTTTGTTTTACTCCAATTCACCTAACTTCTCTTTCAGTTTGCAGGTCTGCCCAGATGAGGGCTCCAACCTTCATCAGATAACTATACTTTTATTTATATCCTATCCTTTCTGCCCTTTCGGACCCCCTAAGAGCTGTGGATCCTTTGTGACCCCTTTTCTATTCTTTTTTACAGGTGCAACAGATGACATCTCTTCAAGACCACACCTTGGCCCCCTGAATTCAGGTAAGTCCTTTATGTTACCTATCTTTTGGTGGGTTGACTGTAATGGAGAAGCAGCACCCATTATAGCCTCAGAAGCCTGTGACTGTAACAGGCCTTTTATGATTTTCTCCTCACCACAAATGAACACTGCGCTACTAGATCTATGTTACAGAGACTGATGTCTTTCAGTCATAAACGCCTGCTTTCAATGCACCAAAAACATCTCACACACACAAACACCACACCAAAAAATCAGTACAACGGCATGTGTGACACTGGTTTTCCATCATGTGGCTTTATTTTGTATTTTGTGAAAGACTGTCAGAAAATACAGTGGCATTTCTCACCTGATGAACTGAAACTGCATGAGTTACTCAATTGGTAGGTTGGTAATCTTTTTGTGGGACTGCAACAGCCCTAACCCCTGTTCTACTGCTGCTTCTGTTTTTTTTATTTATTTATTTCAGTCTAGGATTACAATACCTTTGAGCTGAGGATCTTTTACAAAGGTTCCACGTCAGCGTGTGCAACAGTCATCATTTTTAGTTACAAACATAACGCCACTGACTTACAGACATGTAATAATCAGTACAAAGACTTGAGCTATGAGCAAGACAAGGGTAGGGGGGGTCAATGGGGAAGAAGTGAGGGTAGGAGATCGAGGGGGTAGGCGGTGCAGGGGTAAGGGGAGTATGGGAGGTGGGTGGGGGCAGGGACAGGAGTGGAGATGGGGGAGGTGGGCGAGGGTGGGAGACAGTGCAGCCAGGTGGCCTTGTCGAGGGAATATGCCAGGTAAGGTGTTAGGGGTGCAAAGACTGATTGTAAGTGCTGGGTGCTGGGGCATGTGCAGCTGGAACGGTGGAAATGTTAAGATGGGCAATCGCAGGATACAAGCAGTGAGAGGCGCAGCTTGGACTTGAAAAGGCCGAGTGTTGGAACGGTCAGTATGTCGCTGCCAAGAGAGTTGAGCCAGTTGGATGCCCAATAGGCAAATGATCTTTGTCCTTGGGTCGTGCGACATCATGGGATATGTAGTAGATGTGAATTGGATCTTCTTGTAGTGACATTCCTATGTCTAGGCTTAAGGAGGGCACAGACACCAGGTGGGGCAAGTCTCATTGATTTTCTTGGCTGTGATGCAGGTTTGGTATTTTATGCGTTTGTCCAGTTGAAGCCATCCAGATTGGGAATAAAGGTCAGAAGTGTGGGTACAGCGATGTGAGCAAGTGATGAGACAACAGGCCTTATTCAGGGAGGTTGCAATATGTTTGAGAGCAGTGGTAGTTGCAGACCCATATATGATAAGACCATAGTCTATGATGCTGACAATGGAGCTTTGGACTGCCACCGACAGTGCTTCTGAGGTTAGGTGTTTCCTGTGCCGGAATAATATGTCTAACCTCGCATTGGCAGACTTTGCCACATTGCTAATATGGACAGCGTATGAGCAGTGGGGATCAAGGGTGATGCCAAGGTATTTGAATGATTGTGTTTGCTCTAGGATGGCTCCTTGTTCGGTTGCAATCGAGAAGTGGAGTTGTTTGTTTTTGTTGTGGGGGCTGCAAAAGACCATAGACTTGTTTTTTTCTGATTGAGAAGCAGTTTATGATTTAGGAACCAGGATTCGATGGAGGAGAAGGCCCGCTGAAATTTATTTTGTAATTGGTTTGGATCAGGGTCTGAGGTGAGGATCACAGCATCATCAGCGTAGAGAATTATTTGTTCTGGGCAGCTATCCGGTAGTGAGTTTAAGAATAGGCTGAAGAGGAGGGGTCCCAGAATGGAGCCCTGGGGGTTTCCCGAGTGGACTGGTCTAGGGTCCAAGAGTGTATCAGCGATTCTTACTGTTTGGGACCGTTCTTCAAGGTAGCTCTTAAACCAGCCAATGGTGTCGGTTGACAGCTCAGTGTTCTGAAGCTGGACAAGTAGGAGGCGATGATTGACGGTGTCGAAGGCTTTAGTTAAGTCAATGTAGATTGAGCCTAGTAGTTCACCGGAATCAAGTGCGTTGTGGATTGCGCAGGTGAATTCAAGTAGGGCTGTGGAGGTGCTGCACCTTGCGGAACCTGTGTTGTTGCTTGCACAGGATGTTGCACGATCCAGGTATTCTGTGAGCTGGTCCGAGACGATGCTCTAGTGCCTTGGAGAGTGGGGGTAGTAGGGAGATAGGTCTGTAGTTATCGCGGGCAGTTTTGTCACCACTTTTATGGACTGGGGTGACAGTGGCAGATTTCCGTCTGTCCAGAAACTGGCTAAGGCTGAGGGAGAGGTTGAAAATTCTGGTCAGAGGACTAAGCACTTCATCAAGTGTGAGAGACAGGATTTTGAGATGGAGGGAGTCATTACTGAATCTTGATTTACCAAGGGCTATGGTAACGTATTTGTGTGCTTGGTGAGCCTTGACTGCTTTGAAGTAGAAGCAGGAGAGCTGGTGGGAGTAGTGTTCATTCCAGACAGGGAGGCTACACCATCTTTGAAGTAGTCCTGAGGTAGGACAGCGTTGAGGTCGGTAAAGGCTTTGTTAAAGGTATCCGCAATGGTTTTTGGGTTGAGGGTTGTGGTTCCGTTGATGTTAAGTATTGATGGGGGGGTTTTGGGTGGATTTCCAGTGAGTTCCTTTTTGTTCTTCCAGAATTCCCGACCATTGCCCCAGGAGTTTGTGAGGGCATGCTTATAGTAGGTGGACTTCATTTGCCGGATGGTTTTGGTGCAGTCATTGTGGCACGTTTGTAGTTTTGGATGTCGCTTTGCTTTCCAGAGTTTCTGGCCAGCCCCATAGGTGGTTTCTGTTTTTAGCAGCCTGAGGAGGTCACCTGTGAGCCAAGGGTTACTTCAGTGATTTGACTTGCGCTTCTTAATAGGAGTATACGCAATCACAGGCCACTGTGAAGATGTTTATGAAGTGGTCAAGGGCAGTGTTTACATTGGTTGCATTGAAGATAGGGGACCAGTCTTGGTGTAGGAGGTGGGATTTAAGTCGAGGAAGGTGACCACTGGGTAGAACCCTGCTGGTGATTGTTTTTGGTGGTTGTTTGATGAATTTATTTGACCAGGTGCAGCTAACAGGGGAGTGGTCACTGAGAGAGTCAGGGAGGACATTAGTGTTAGATATCCATGATGGGTGACTGGTAAGGATCCAGTCTAAGAGTGTGATGGTGCCAGTCCTGTATTTTTTCCTGGTTGGTGAGTCGACCATTTGTGTGAGGTTTGCCGCAGCAACGGTATCCCTGTGTGCACCAGCATCAGCCGCAGGCCAGTTGATGTTGAAGTCGCCTAGGAGGATGGATTTGGTGTCTGGTGGGAGTGACTTTACAAAGTCAAGCACAGCTGTTAGACCAGTTCCTGTTCTTGGGAGGATGTAGATGGTGGCAACAGTGAAGGTTTTGTTTGGGCACCGAGGACGATTCTCACTGGCAGTATCTGAGCAGTTGTGGGTTGGATTGAGGTAATGATGTGGTGCAATTGTATGGAGTCTTTTAGGTAGAGAGCGCAGCCCCCGCCTCTTTTGGAGAGGCGATCCAGCCTAAAGACGTTGTATCCAGGAAGGCTGATTGCATGGTCCGGTACCGATGGCGTGAGCCAGGTTTCGTCAACTGCCAGGATGTCAGGACAGTGTTGGCTGGTGAAGGCCTGTAGGGCATCCATTTTAGGAAGAAGGCTGCAGATGCTGATTGATATGAATGAGAGGGCACCCGAAGGCTTGCTCAGATTAGTGGCTTTAAAGCAGAATGGGCCTGGGTTTGGGTGCACGTTGCCTGACAGCATTAGGAGAAGGAGGAGGACTAGCCTCAAGGAGCTGCGGCGTATTTCCTTAAGGGAGTGTTTCGACTGCTGGCATCTCGAAGTTGCCGAGCATTGACGATAGTGGGTGAGGGTAGTTACAGACGGGGAATTAGAGTGGAGGGCTAGGGACCAGTGTGTGTAGGACAGTTTCAAGGTGGTAGGATGGACCAGGGGCAAGGGGCAGTGACCAGTGTGCAGCGAACCTATGTGGAGGAAGGATGTAGGAATGTGGAAGCTGTGGGGGAAGGAGGGAAAGCAGGCTTTTGGGGAGTGCAGTAGGGGAGGAAGACAGGCAAGAAGAAATAGAATAGGGGTAGAGAACAGTGGAGGCGTTTGATACATCTGGCTTCTTTCCTACGCCAACTGTTGATAATTCTCCCTCTAACAAAAATGTTTCATTTCGACTGTGTTATTTCACACTACTATATCCAGGTGTTGCACTTCACTTGCCGTTCATTTCTCTTTTAATTATTTTGCAAACGCCATGCAAGGAAACATTCGGCATCAACAAATGCTTGTTTACTTCTGAAGTAGTTTAAAACTTTTCTTTTTTTCCTTTTGCTCATTAGAAACTTTTCTATGTGAAAATATTATGAAGGGTGTTTGGAATAGCTCTCTGCCTGGCACCTGACATGCTGTATTTAGTTCTGTTCTGTTCCTCCCACTACCTAATCAGCACTGTGACCTCACTGATAATGACATTACATGTGACTGACACTACTGAGTGCCTCTTCCTGAGCAGCTGTGATGACACAGCCAGTGAAGTCACAACGCTGATGACGTAATGGGAAAAATAGAGCTAGATCTGTCAGCTGCCAGACAGAGTGCTGTTCTTCACATCACACCTTCTAAAATCGGGTAAAATTACTCTGATTAACTAAAGAGAAAAGAAAAAGTATCACAGATATAAAATATAATAGCCAACTGCTTTTAAAAACTAGTATTAGTTTTAGGCAGTACACTGGCTTTTTAAGCAGGGGTTTTTGTACACGTCTTCCAGGATCCCAGATCATCTTGACAAAATTACTACACATAACCATCGCACTTGGATATTTGTCAACTGCTCTAGGGACAGAAAAGGTCAGATATCCGAGTGATGTCTGTAGAAGAGAAGATACAGCTCCTCTTCAAAACCCAGCCACACACAGCTTCAAAAAGCCCTGAAGAGAGTCATCACAACTCATCAGGGGGGCTCAAAGAAGGAAACACAATGTAATGGCATTTATCTCTTAATTGTTTTTTTTTTAACTTGGTTTCTCCCATCCTACTGACACAACCAGGTTCCCAGAGTGACACACATGTCCCCAGTATCTGCCCCATCATCCCCGATGCATGAATTAATGCATCTTCACGCTCGCCTGCTTCCAGAACAAAAGTAGTCATTCCCTCCTTGACAACATTTAGGGACTGTTTTGTTTTGATTTCTCTTTGATGCAGGACAGAGAGATGGTGCTGAGCTTTGTTATGCAGGCCTGTGCTATGCCAGCATCCTCTGTAGAAGCTCATCCTTCACACACCCCTGTGGAGGGGCACTCTCTCTCCCAGCTAGGCTCCTGGGCTGGGGAGGCCCCTTTTATCTTATTACCTATTGTTCACATGACACCGATCCCTTTCCCATCCCTTGTGTGCGGTCCCTGTGCCAGAAGCAGAGAATAAATTAACACGACAGTATGGCAGGATCACTTCGAGAGAGAAAAAAAGGAAAAAAGTAAGAAAAGAGAGGAGATAATTGACTGTCAGTCACTCGGAACTGTCTTCGAGAGTCCGGCTGCGCTGTTCTAGGGGCTTCACGGAGCTCAGCCTCTCTGTAATTGTTTTGCTGTTTCAAAGGGAATAACCAAGGTTAATAGAAACGTGAGGAGCACTTTGTTAAACTGTGCAGATATCCACAGGGTGAGGTCTGTCATTTTTCCCCACCATGATGATGCCACCCCCCCAACCCCCAGATCCAGTTACTAACCATTTATAGGCCTAACTAATTAAATGAACCTAAAGGGTCTGTGTTTACAGCTCTCTTTCTGATGCTGTTTTTTCTTGTTTTTATTTATTTTTCTTTTTTCTTCCACCTCCCTCCCGAAACCCCTTCCAACAATTGTGCCCACTACTGCACCCTTCCTCTGGATTATTTTGCTTGTCCAGTGTGTAGGATGCATGTACAACTTGGTTGTGCTTGTGCTGTGATGGAAGATGGTACTGGTTGGATATGTGTTTCACACACATGGCCTTCAGCACTCTCTTTTCAGGGAAACTACCACCCTTTCTGGGTACAATGGCACAGAATCCTGTTCCTCCCCTAGAGGTGCCACAGAACTGAGATCCCTTGGCTGAAGGTACCTTAATAAAGATGCCCAGAGAGAACTGAGCTGCCAGATGAGAAGGGGCTGCATTGTGGGAGCAAAGAAACTAGTGCCCCAAGGACGCTTAGGGCATGCACACTATTTATGGCCCTTGGTGGGGATGTGATAATTTGCTTACTGCCACACCAAACCTCAAGCAATAGCCTTCCACTTCGTCCCAGTGTATAAAAATCTTTTTATGAAAACATTATGGAGCAAGATAGGAGGAGGTTCTGGGCACTCAGAACTCCCCCCACCCACACACACACCTATACTTGTGTTAGGAGTTCAGGTGAGCTACTGCCTTTACAGCAGATACCAACACTATCTCCTTGTTTTATTTCCATTATAGACTGCAGGAGCATTGTTTGACACTCCTGACCAATCACAGAGCTTCTTTCAGTTGCTCTGTGCTGCAGTAACTGGGTTCTCGCTGGCTGCTCATGCTGTCAGTATTTTGAAGAAAAAAGATAATTAAAACACAAATTTGCGTGGTGCATACCAGTTTTATGGGTCAGGTTGGAAGGCTTCTTCTGGTGATGAGTGCTGCCTCTTGTGTCCTTAGGATGCCAGAACTGCTCCTCTTTGGCTCACAATTCTCTCATCCCAAAAACATGCAAGGGGGCACCGTTATATCTGTAGAAGTTCTCCAACCAGACCCATAGACTTGCTGTACATAACCTGTCTATCACAGATGGGGTTACAAACAACCCAAAATGTTAAAAATGTTGTGCTCAGGGTTTTTGTACTTAAGGGGTTAATGCTAACCCATCATTCAGGAATGTTCTTAAATATTTAATGAGGCATTTCCTTCTATTGCAGTGTGTTTTTCTGCTTGATGATAAAGTGTTCTTTGTGCCCTGCACAGCTTTTTGCGCATTGGCTGGGAACCTTCCGAGGTGTTTTTCCCACCCTCTATAGACATGCAAATGGGGCTCCGGTATCACCAAACTATTCCAGTCCTAGTGATCCAATATGCAATATCCAGACTAAGCCTTCCTGATTCTGAGCACCTCGGTGCACTTCTCCAGCTGCTACCAGCTGGAAGGGGCCTGCAGACCAAGAAATGGCAGAGGGTCCTGGGTCCATGTGGTACTGGATCTCTCTCTCTGTGGATCTCTGGAGGCTCAGGCCCTGTCTGGTGTCCAAGACTGGGGAATTCAAGGGCCTGTTGGAGGTCCACCCTCTATGAGGGCCTCCTGATGGCATCCATATCATCTGATCCAGTTCCAGCAAAGTGAAGGTATTGGATGAAAAAAACTGTTTTGGCAGAGGTCTGTGGCCTGAAAGAATCTGTGGCAAAAGGCATGTGTTGCAAAAGATTCAGAGCAGTTGGCATGCACTGATGATCTGAACCGCAGGGTCAAGAGTCAGACTTTGTGAACAGGTGAGCCTCTGTTGCTGTGACCATGTTGCACTGGACTGAGAACCCCCCCTTGAGGCATAAGGCTAAGGGCAGCGGGTGGGTAAAGTATCTACCTCAATTTAGTTACCCTTCACACTGGACACAGTGTTTGCTTTGGGCGAGTATACCTTTCCCTTTACTTAATCTCTGACAGAAGCTCCTTTATAGCTGTGCCTAACAGGGTCAAGTACAACCTGGGTCTCCTTTCCTGCTCGTGGCTACAAAGGAAACTTGACTGGCATCCTTTGAAATGTGTCACTAGTTTCACTGTGTAAACATGTCCATAGCTGAAAGTGCATAGGGCAGCATTCCGGAGGTGGGAAGGAACAGGACAAAAGAATGTGTGTGTGGGGGGGGGAATGCACAGGCAGCAAGATAGAATGGGGAGGGTGGTGTGGTGCAATAAATTCGGGGCAGCAGTCTTTCTGGGAACCAAAAGGAACATAGGGGTCTGTCCAGTGGGTAGGAGCTTAGAGCAGCTAAGGGCAGAAGTAAGACAGCTCAGATGGGAGCTGAGGAGAAAGGAATGGTGGGCTGAAGGAGCAAGGCAGTGGGGAGGGAGGCATGGGGGAAGTGCCAAGGGGAGCAAGGGTATCAGACAGGGGTATGGATCAGGAAGGATCACCCAGTACTCAGGGGTAACCCTTCCTCAGAAGGTCAGGGTGCCCAGGGAAGGAGAATGGCAAGTGGTAGGGGGGAAGGGGTGGGAGATCAAGAGTTGCAAAAGGAGGAAGAACTCCAGAAGGGGTGCCCTTATCAAACAGATTTGACCCTCTGTCTGGAATGGGGAAATGGGAAGCAGGAAGCAAGGAAGGAAATCTGGGTAGGACTATGAAGGTACAGGGATGAGAGAGGGGGATCAAGACAATGCAGGGAAGTCATAAAAGACAGGGGAGAAGAAGTGAGCCTAATAGAGGAGATGAAGACAGGGAGAAAAAGGCTTGGTTTAGAGGGAGAGAAGGGTTAGTGGGGATAAGCACAGCCATGAGGAATGGGAGGGGCTCAGAGGGGAAGGGAGGCACAGTTGAGAGGAAAAATGGAGAAAGCAGGGTGACACAAACCAATGTAATGGAGAAGGAAAACAAGAAGACAACTTCTACAGTAGTAAGGAACGGGAGGGAGGAGAACATGACTGAGGGGGATGGTAATGTGATAATCATTGGGGACTCCATGATTAAGGGTATTCACTGGGGAAAGAAGGGGAACATGGATGCCAAAACGAAAGTGATGTGTATGCCCAGGATGACAGCAGGGAGGGTGGGCCAATAAATAGGGAAAGAGAAGGGGGGAACCAAGCAGAATAATTCACCTAAGCACCAACGACCTAGCAGGGGAGGAGGTGGAGGTGGTGAAAAGTCCATTCAGGGAGTTTGGGGGGGACCTGCAGGGAGGTGGCAAGTTCACTGGCATTCTTGGAGGTAATCCCAGTGCCAAGAGCTAGCATAGTAAGGAAAACTAGGATAGAAGAATTCAATACATGGCTGAGGGTTTGGTGCAAGGAAGATGGGTTTGACTGTATAGGAGACTGGGGGTGACATGGTCAAAAAATCTCCTATGCACCTGACAGACTACACCTCAGTAGGGAGGGTCCGAGGGTACGAAAGGACAAACTGGGGTACATTACTTATAAGCTAAATTTAAACTACTGAAAGCAGGCCTAAAGGCAAAAAGATCCTGGGAGATGGACATGAATGGATCTCCCCCTATAACAGTAGAGGGGTCTTGAGGGGGAAGGGGGAGTAGGGCAGTTTGAAAATTGGGAGGGGGAAGCATATCAATCAGTCAGTCAATCACTTTATTTAACTAGGCATAAACACCATTGAGCAAGCTAATTTTCAAAGTGGTCCTGGAAATTAGTACAATACAATACAATACAATACATAACACAGGTATGGTAGTATCAATAATGCGAAAACACTGTACAGATAAACCTCAATAGGCCAGTACCTACTGGCCTGCCATGGTTGTGACAAACTGCAATTCAGAAAAAAGTTTACAGGTAAAGGAGAAGAGCCAAAAAATCCTAGACAGTCTTCAGTTTGTCGGTGGTAAGTAGGGAGGGGGAAGGCAGGGGAAAAGGTGTGTTAGAGGGAGATGATAGGATGAAGTGGGCCAGAGTAAGAGAGAATAGGCTAAAAGAGCTGGTTGTCCCTTGAAGGGAATTATCTTAATCGAGATTCTAGATGTGGAATTTGTGAGAGGGACCTGATGCAAGTTGCTCAGTGTCATCTAAAACAATTGCAGGTTTCCTTCAAAAGTACGGCTAGCAAATCTTTAAATGTGAATAAGCCTGGAAGTGAGGAAAGTTTTAAAGAGCTTTGCATGGTATTCCATAGTGATGGGAGTGAAAAATTGATTGCAGCCGAGCCATATGTTGTATTTACTCTAGGAATCTGGAAGCTGAGTAAAGAGAAAAGTCTCAGGCCATAAGATCCCTTGGTCCATTTGAAGAGGCTCGAAAAGCATGTAGGAAGATTATTGGAAAGTGCTCTATAAAGCCAGAGGAGAGCATTTCTTTTCCTCCTAGCTGAAAATGAGGGCCACCCCTATTCCTGGAACAGTAGGCAGTGGTGAGTACGAAGGGGTAGGTTAAAGATAAATCTTAGGGCCCGGTGGTAGAGAGTGTCAAGTTTGCTGAGCACTGTTGGGGACAATGAATGTAAAGAAAGTCAGCATAGTCCAGTACGGGTAAGAATGTGATTGTACTAGTCTCTTTCTAGCTTCTAAGGTAAGCAGATGTTTAATATGATAGAATAAGCCTAGCTGTTGTCTTAATTTCTTCGAGACTTCATTCAGGTGGTACAGAAAGTTAACCTTATTATCCAGCCAGAATCCTAGGTATTTAAAGGTTTCGACTACTTCAAGGGGTTCATCTAGAAGCGTTAGAATCTGGAGAATATGTGTTGGTCCGGGGATTGCCTTATGGAGATAAAGAGGAAGCAGAAAGTAGAGGAAAAGATGGGGGCTCAGATGCAAAGTGGAAGGTGGTTTCCCTGAATGCACGTAGTCTCAGAAACAAGATGGATGACCTGAAGCGCTACTTGCAGAAGGGAGAGTAGACAGCAGAAGTAGCTAAGACTTGGGCCACACCTAACTATGACTGGGACCTCTCAATTCTGGGACATAGACTTTACAGGATGGACAGAGCAGTAGGCAAAGGAGGAGGGGTATTCATTAGGGAGGTTATAACAAGCACTATGAGGAATCAGAAGAGGGGGAGGGCAAAAGTGAAGTGGGTCCAACTACAGACCTGTAGGGTGAGGAAGGTGAGGTTTGGGGTGGTGTACAGATCATAAGGTAGGATTAGGGGCTGCAGTGGAGGAGTGTGCTAGATACAAATGGAAGAACTCAAAGATCAAAGGACCCAGCTGGTTTAGGTCTGAGTTAGCCCAGGCTGTGAGGAATAAGAGGCTGGCCTGGCTATAGAAAATTCAAAAAGACCAAGAGAGAGGAGGGCAGAGAAAATTACCTAGGACTGGTGAGGGAGGCAGGAAGGGTGGTTCAGAGTACAAAGGTGCAGAGTGAATTGCAATTAGCGAATGGTATTAGGAGGGGGAGAAGGCTTTCTTCTACTACATAAGTGAGAAAAGAGACAAAGATGGGATAGTCAGACTAAGACAAGGAGATGGGTGGGTGGAGGAGAATAGGGAGAAAATGGAGTTAATGAACAAATACTTCTACTCTGTCTTCATGAAGGAGAAAGGAGGATCGGTGCTGATAGGGTGGAAAAGAGAACCAGAAGGGGGAAGGGGACAGATGGGGCAATAGAAGGGAAAGAGTGAAAAAAGGGTTGACAGCTTTGAGGACAGACTAATCTCGGGCCTGGATGGAGTACACCCTAGGGTGCTGAAAGAACTGGCACGGCATCCAGCAGGGCCACTGGAGGACCTCTTCCATTGTTCACTGGAGTTGGGCATGGTAATGCAGGACTGTAGAATAGCACATATGGCACCCCTCCACAAGAGCGGTCCTGGGGACAACCCGGGGCACTAGAGACCAGTCAGTCTCACTTCAATAATGTGCAAGTTTATGGAAACCATGCCAGAGGAAAGGCTGATAGAGCATCTAGAGAAACATGGCCTCCAGGAGCACAAAGCAGCATGGTTTTATGGGAGAGAGGATCTTGTCAAACGAATCTGATAGACTTCTTGAACTGGATAACAAAAACAGTGGTCAGGGGCCAAGCAGTGGACATTCTCTACCTGAATTTTAGAAGGTCTTAGACTGTACCCACAGGAGGTTGATCAGGAAGTTGCCAGACCTCAGACTGGGAAAGAAGATGGTTAGATGGGTGGAAAACTGGCTAGGGAACAGGTCCCAAAAGGTGATAGTGGGAAGAGAGTTGTCTAGTACCAGGGTGGCCACTAGTGGTGTCCCACAGGGCTCAGTGCTAGGGTCAATGCTATTCAAAGTTTTCATTTATGATATTGGTGATAGCATCAAGGGCAAAATGTGTCTGTCCGCAGATGACACCAAGCTCTGTGGGAGGGTGGACTCAGCAAGGGGGGGGATACAAGACCTGAAGGAGGACCTAAGAAGTCTTGAATGGTGGTCCGGGATCTTGTGGTCTGGGATCTGGCAATTGGGCTTCAGTGCCAAGAAGTGCAAGTTAGGCACATTGGAGCCAAAAACCCCAGCACAGAGTACTACCTGGGAGGGGTCCAGGTATCACCCACGGTGGAGAAGAAAGATTTGGGAGTTATGATATCTACTGACCTGAAGCACTCTACACAATGCAGGAAGGCAGTTGCATGGGCAAACAGAATGTTAGAGTGCATGGCCAGGGGGATCAGTAGTAGGTGACAGGAGGTGGTTCTGCCCTTGTACAGGTCACTGGTGAGGCCACATCTGGAGTATACGGTACAGTTCAAGCACCCTCACCTTAAAAAGGATATCAACCTGATGGAGACGGTCCAGAGGAAGGCTATGAAGATGATTGTGGGGCAACTAAATAAATAAATAAATGGTCCAGAGGAAGACAAGTACGGAGACATTTCTTCACAGAAAGGGTGGTGACCAAGTGGCATGCGCTGCCAGATGAGCTGATCTCAGTGAGGACGGTGGGTAGCTTCAAGACAGGCTGGGATAGATATAGGAGAGAAGGATAAAGGTCATGGGAGGGGAAGAGGAAAGGGATGGAAAAGTCGGGGAAGGGGAGTAGGTGCAACAGCCTGAGCTGTAAACCCTGCACAGTGAACAGACTTGATATACCAGAAGGCCTAATTCTGCTGAGTACTTCATATGTTCATATGTTAACTATAGTGATGATGATGATGCTGAGTTTCAAACTCACGACTGTACTGATTTGCTGTGTTGAACCAGATGACGCTGACTGTATTGCTGAGTTATTTCTGGGCCCTAATTGGGGTTTTGGTTGGGGCACAGATCACATAACCCCATCACCAATGAGCAGTGTGCACATGCTTGTAAATAAATGGAGTTTTGCAGGAAATGTTAAAGTCGGAAGTGTCGTGCCCTGTGTCCAGCGTTTACTAAAGGGTACAGAGTTAAAAAAAATTGCAACAGTTAATGCAACTGCAATGAAGTTTGTAGTTTAAAGGACAACTAAACAGGCTAATTAAATGAAACCAAATTCTGAAAACGTAGGGCTCTAGACTAAGCCCTTACCTAATATACTGCACTTCATTTTCTCCATAAACTAATTTTAGTAGCATTTCATCAAGTCTGAAAAATGTAAACAAAGAGCCAACTCTTTCAAAGTGCCTGCTCCCAGTAGCAGTCTAAGATGGCCGAGATGTACTTACGTGATGATGTCATCAGAACCACAGTGCTCCGGAGCAATCATAGGATCTGCATAGAGACCTATTAAATATACTACTTTTAATTCCCTTTGACTGCATATATGAGTAAAATCCTTTACTGTGCATGTGTGATACTGTCTTCACAAATACACAGTAAAGGATTTTACCCATATATGCACTTTGAGGGAATTAAAAGTAATATATGTAATAGGTCCCTATGATCACTCCGGAGCTCCGTGGCTCTGATGACATCATCATGTAAGCATGTTGTGGTCATCTTAGGCTGCTACCGGGAACGGGTACTTTGAAAAGTTGGCACTTTGTTTACATTTTCAAACTTGATGAAATGCTGATAAAATGAGTTTATGGAGAAAACAAAGTACAATATAATCACAGGTAAGTCTACAGCCCTATGCTTTTTGATTTTGCTTTCTTTGTTTTATTTAAATATCCTGTTTAGTTGTTCTTTAAGTGAGTTATGTTATTCCAAGTTGTCTTGCCGTGGGTACCATGTATAGAGTGTGGTATATTGATAAATCTATTTTTTTGGCCAACCAAGGGTGGCTCCATTTGTCGTAACCCCACACTGGGTTGTGGAATGCATAAATAAAAATATGTAATAAGCTTACCAGTGAGTGGGTCAATGTCTCCATACTTGGGCTTAGCTCCAGTTATCCCCAGAGCCAAAGGAAGAAAAACTTGATGGGAGGCCAAGGCAGCAGCTGCGAGACCAGTACACCAAGACAACTGGCCGAAAAGCAAGCACTGTGGTTGTGCCGAAGAAGAAGCAACCCAGAGGTAAACAGTCTCCTCTGAAGAGGCACAGCTAGCATGGCAGAGCAGTCCCACTGGGGTGATGCAGATGTACAGATGGTGCCTCAGTAGGTCATGCTTCCAGGGGTGTGGGGAAGGTCAAATCAGGAGAAAAAAGCAGGTGAAACCTGGTGTGAACATTCTATCCAGATACTCCTAGACACCAGCCACTAATTGGTCCATAAGATGACAGTCAGGTATTTAAGGAGAGTGGTTTCCCTAGAAGCCCACCTCTTGATGAAGCTCCTTTTTTTTTTGCGAAGTGCCAGGGCACCTGCACGGACTGAAATTACATTTTGTATAATCACTCTACTGTCTGCAAATTCTCCAAAAGGTACAGCTCGTCTGAAATATGGCTACTTCTAAGTTCCAAGATGTGAATAAACCTCACTGTGCTGTGTCAACAGCTGTCTGCTTCTACTTACTGAACTGAGTGAGTACTGGATTTGAAGTGCTACTACTTCCTTGTTTGCTACTCTTAGACACAGGAGTCTGCCCTGAGGTTATTGCCAGCTCCCCTCTTCACTGACAATGGTGGTAAAGGTGGCATAAAGGGTGGGGAGCTGAGTAAACTTATATATTCTTGATTCCCCCCTTTCCACCCACCTGAAAATCAGGGTGTTCTGCAGCTGCACCCTTCTTTTAGCTGGAAGGACAGGCTGAACAGCTAATCAAATGCCATCCTTTTGTCAGGTGGCAGGATATATGATAATTTAAGGCAGTCCACACCCCACCTTCCCTAAGAGCCACACAACTCATCTCGGCAATGCATTAACCTGCCCAGCTGACCCTATAGTGGGATTCTGGTGCCCATACATGAACCCCAGCCTGAGAAGCACCCCCCATCAGTAGGAGCTACTAAAGCTGCTATTTCCCACAGTGCTATCTGTGCCACCAATGGGGTTGATGAAGAGGCTGTGTCAACGGTGTCTGTGTGCCTGGATGTCCAGTGTATCAAAGGGCATGGAATTCATTTTAGACTCAGTGGGTAGTAAAGAGATGAAGAGTCCAGAGTGGAAGTTTGGAGTGCTTAGTGCAGAGTCCGTACTGTGAGTGCTGTGTAATAATGAAGAAGATGATGAGAGGTAGGGGGTGTACTCCTCAATGCATGTCCCCTAGGGATCCTTGAAGGTCCCGTGGCCAGCACACACGTAAGAACTTGCTCATGATGATGAGGAAGAAGGACTGGTGCATCTGGGTCCTGCTGGGTAAATCCCAGAGCCAGGATATCATTTTAACATTGTGTTTGTTTTTGTTGCAGGGAAGTGCACTTGGCAAACAGATGCATATTTTCAGGCACAGCCTAGGAGAGTTACAGATCAAGTAAACAAGGCAGTAGAGTACATAATGAATAACACCATCACAAATAGTCAGCAACGAATATACTGCAGCATGTAAATAAAGGGAAGACCACACATAACAGTGCATGGTATTACAAGTTAAGGGTGGTGCAAGATAGAATAAGAACAACAGCATATACCGGGTACAAGAAGCAGAGAACCAGCAACAAAAACAGGTAGTGCAAATAATTATGGTATCAACATCAATATATTCAGTATGCATCAGCTAATTAAGATGGGCATACCGCAAAAATTAACCATAAGCACAAAGAAGCATCAGTCACGTGCAGAAGCAATGTCCCTGGGGGCTTTTGCTTCAGGTGGGGCTAGGACCACACAACAGTCAGAAGGTGCTGCGTATTAAAGTTGCATGATACCCAGTTCAGACAGGTCCATCTAGGTGTTACGTCTCATGGTACTTTCGAGGTGTCCACACAAAGTATCCAGGACTGGGGACTGTCGCCTGCCTGGTAACAACACCCAGACCCACATGTGTGTATCTGGACTGTTTGACTGTCTGTCTGGGATGCCCAAGTCCCTTTGCTCTTCTCAGTCCTTGTGGAGGTCCAGTGGAGGACACTGCATTCTGATGATGATGATGGAGTTTGGAGTTAAGATCCTCTGTAGGATCACATAAATGACCTTAGAGTTGAAACTGCCAGTATGAAATGTATCAGAAGTCGTTGACATCTGAGAGTAGAAGAGCAGGTAGAACCTCTGAGAGTACAAGAGGTTGTTTAACATCTGGGAGAGAAAAAGATTTCAAAGTGCAGAGCAATACCAGAAGGTGCAATAGAAATTGTGAGCCCAGTAATCTGGCCCTGAAGGAATTAGTGTAACATCTGAGTGATTGCTAAAGCATGTTGAAATTATATGAAAGGATAAAAGGCTCCCTCTGCATGCAATAAGTAAAATGCTGAGAGTAAGGAATATGACACCAAAGTGGTATAGGGGGAGCTTGTTTCTAGCCCCTGAGCCACTGGTTCTGATTCAGTGTGAGACTACTATTTTTTGATGAGAGGGGAGTAAAGGAAAATATAAATAAACTCAGTGCACTGCTTTGAACTTGATTTCTGTTTCATGAATTTATTTATTTTACTGCTTGGGTTGGGAACTGTATTTAAGTAAAAGCCCAGTGTGCTGTCACCTCTGTCCCAAGTCTGGAAATTTCCCAGATGTGAATCCGTATATACTGTATATATATATATATATATATATATATATATATTTCTCTCTATCTCTCTCTCCCTCCCTCCTCCCTCTCTCTCCTCTCTCCTCTCTCTCTCTCTCTCAGCAAGCAGGCCAGCATCCTGGGAAAAGGAGACTTACATAATTATTGAAGAAAATATTTGATGGTGACTGAAGATATGCTCCCATTCTTCAGATCTGGTTTGGTTCTCAATGTCTCTAATCCAGCAGGGCTGTTGTACCAGAGAAGTATGGTGGTAGTGGTGTGAGGGTAGGGGTGGGGGGTGAGCTAGGTGCTCTCCTGACTGAAATACAATTTTACTATATCCCACCCTTACCTTGAAGTTTTACACCACTTTAAAACATCTGTGTAACCCAACATTTTGTCTGTGTGGTCCTGGGTTCCTATTGATGTTTTCCTCTTTCAAATTTGTGTACACGTACAAGCTGAGATGTACGGCATCATTTTCAGTGACAATCCAGTTTCTAGACAGTTTCACAGCTGTTTGGGGTGGAAACATTGGGAGGGCACACGAATTGTTCATGGTCCTACAGTGAGTTTTGTAACTGCGATGGGATTCAAACCTCTAACCCTCTTTTTTTCAATTCAGTGCTCTAACCACTAGTGTCAAACCACATTGCCTTCCAATCATCATCAAAACTCTTTTTTGTTTATTAATTTGCCCCCCCAACCATTTTACCTTTTTTATTCCCCTGATTTTAGCCCCCACATACTCACCTCTGCGGCTGTAAGACCAGAAAGTCATGGGTTCTAGACCCACACTAGATTAAATCAAAGTCCCTTCTGCCAATCTTTGGTCTATGTTCAGGTGTAAGGTAAAGGTCCCATGACACAAAATGTAGTAAGAAAAATACTGTGACTTACTGGGAATTGAACCGAGACTCCCAGAATACCTGCCTGGTGCTCTAACCACGGAGTTACAGGCTCACATGGTTGGCTTGACTTCCCAGACACACTTCCTTTCTCAGATATTGCAAATCCTGCAATTAGGAACAATTGACAAGACAATTGGATGTTTCTGGTGCAGTATTAGCCACTGCTAAGCAATTTAGATCGCAAATTGTAGTGAGAAAGAAACAATGTAACCTACTGGGAATTGAACCCAGGCCCCAGGAATACCATCCTGGTGCTCTGACCACTGAGATATAGGCTCACATGGTTGTCCTGACTCTTCTAATTGTCATGTCAATTGATCCTAGTTGCAGGATTTGCAGTACCGGAGAAAGAAAGTGTGTCCGGGAAGAGTCAGGCCAACCATATGAGCCTATGACTCAGTGGTTAGAACACCAGGATGGTATTCTGGGGGCCAAGATTCAATTCCCAGAAGATCACACTATGTCTTTCTCACTACAGTTTGTGATCTAAATTGCTTAGCAGTGGCTAATACTGCACCAAAAACATCTAATTGTCATGTCGATCCCATGGCACTTATGGAACAAGAGAAGAGAAATATTTTATTGAAAATCAGCACAAAAAGTACAGAAACAAGAAAACAACAACAAAATGCATGAACTTCAGAAACAACACAGTGTCAGTGGCTCAGTAGGTAGCACACTTGCCTCTGAGGCTGGGAGATCAGAGGGCTGTGGGTTCAGTTCCCACATCTGGCACTTGGGTTAATATCCCAGTACTGACACTGTAGTGCAGCATGAGAGGGGTGCTGCACTTCTGAGGTGCCGTTTTTTGGATGAGAAGATAAACCGAGGTCCCATCTGCCTGGATTGGTGGTAGTTCAGGTGGATGTTAAAGATCCCATGGCACTTATCGAAAAGTGTAATGGAATTTCCCCAGTGCCCTGGCCAAATTTCCCTCATTCACTAAAAATACCACCAACAGCTTAATCTGATTCAAGGGCAGCTGGCATTCATCTATATCCCCCTCCCCCGGGTCGTGCCTGAAAATAGGCAGGATTTGTCTAGTGCACTTACCCGGTCAACAAAAACTAAATAAAATAAATAAATAAAAAAAAATAAACACTAATCATCAAACTAACTTACCCCAAAACACTCACATCTGAATAAAGAAATACCTTAATAGAAATACCAATCACAGGTTACTGAAAAATTCCAAAGAGGAAAAGGGGAAAGGGATGGGGGAAGAAATGAAGGGAAACTATTTAGAAGAGGCAAGGACTTCTTGAAACCCAAGACACATTATGTCACAGGCGGAGTGTTCTTTGAATTTGCTTTGTATGCAGTTCCATCCAAAATGTTCTGTATAAACACATAGTCAGCAACTGAGCCATTCCTTTCTGGGAAATAAACATTTGCTGTATCACCAGCTGGTGTCAAATTTGCCAAATTTGAAACTTTGTTACCACAAACATCACTCAGAACATTCCAGCCTCATGTTTCCCACATTCTGAGGAGTAAAGACCTAATACCACAGAATCAAAAGATGGTGCCGAAAACTGCAGTTCACCCTACTCTGTTGCTGGCATTTTCCATAAAATGACTGTATGGGCAGTGTAATAAATTGTGGCTTTGTGTTTCCATATCTGACATGCATGCCTTCTTGGGCAACATCTTTCTTTGTGGAATTTATGTCTGTGAGATGCTCTGAACTCTAGTTTCCCATGCACACACAGTCAGACAGTATCCAACATTCTTGCAAGAACATATGATTCTGTAAGTTGAAAGGCTGCTGTTTAAATGTGAGTTGGCAGACAGTCTTTAAAAAAAAAAAGTCAGATGAAAATGCATTATTGATAATACTGGACGATACCTGTTTCCTAGAAAAGGTATGTAAATTTTCCAGAGTAAGACCCAATTTTCTTGCTTTTAAAAATTCTAGGCTAAAGGCCTATAATCAGTTTTTTGTAAAGCTGCAAGTCTGCGACAACCTCTGCTCCATGAATCAGTATAAGGCGACAGCCACCCTTTTATCCATGCAGTCCAAATTTAAGGAGAGACGAGCATTGCCAGGCTAATATTACTGTAAATCAAAATGCAAAGAAAAAAGGCTGTGGAGTTTGACATACCAAGATCCCTTGTGCAGCACATAGAAAGGATTTATTCAATTTAATGGGGCTAAGCCCGCTCCCCCAAAGCATTTGGACAGAGATGCTATATATTCTGGTTTCCAGATTCTGGGAGAGGCACATAAGATGTAGAAATAATAGAACTAATATTGTACCGATTAGACAAAAAAAAAAACATTTTCTCTGATAGCTGCCACTGCTTCTCCGATTTTCACTTTTTCCTCCTTAGTTTTGAACACCCATACATATCACCTTTACTGAAGGAAATACCCACAATTTCAGGTTGAGGGGTATTGACCAGAACACCATCCACTACATTTTCCTCCTACTGGTTGACCTAAAGTTATGCCCATACTTTTCTCATAGTTTACTCCTGCTCCTGACACTTCAATAAAATATTGTAAAAACAAATGCCCTCTCTCCAGAGGTCTCATCACTCAAAATCAGACATAGATCATCCCTATAGGCCAAAATTTCTTTGGTGCCTTGCAACTTCCAAATTAAAGGACCTAGGCAAAAAATATACAAAAGGAGGCTAATGTGGGCACCCATGCCGAACAACTTAATTTAGAGGAACCATGTTGCCATGGACTTAGAGATCCAGCAAAATTAAATTTCTCCAGTGAAATTCCATTGAAACCACTAATTTCACCGTGAAAAACATTTTGTGAATTTCGCGGATCTGAAATTTGAATTCTACCAGCGCAATTGCAAATTTCACCTTTTAAATGTGGAATTTCACCAGTGAGCGGCGGAATTTCACCTGGCAGTGGCGAAATTCTGCCATTTATGGGCGAATTTCCACATTTCATGGGTGAAATTTGAGATTTTCATGGTGGAATTTCGCATTTTGCACCCACAAAATATTTTGCAAAACACGCACATTTTGCAAAATATTTTGCAGAACAGAATTCACACATTTCGCACATCTCTGCATGGACTCCATTATTTAAAAGGAAGAAGAAGGTAGAATTATACAGGAGTCTCAACCAACCCTGAAATTGGTCCTGTATACCATAGTATTGAAGGACTGAGAAAAGATAATCACACAAGACATAAACACATACCTTTTCATATATGCTAGCATCTACAACAGAGCATTCCCTACTGTGGAAGGTGTCTCCAGTTATTGGGCCTCACAATTCCCACAGATAGAGTCTGACTGGGGTAAAATATAGAGATTGTCACACTTATGTTACTCAAGATAGGCTATGGATTATGCAGTTTCAGTTACTCAACAATATGTACCTTACCCTGGTTAAACTCTTCAAAATGGGCGGAGCCTCATCTCCTCAGTGTGTGAGATGTCATCAGGCAGAAGGCTCACTGTTTCATATTTTTTGGGAGTGCCCCACAGTTGCCACTTTGTGGTCACTTATTAGACAGAAGGTGGACCCACTGCTAGGTATTGATACCCATTTTTCTCCAGAAGTCTGTTTGCTGGGTGATTATACTGGGGTTGTTGCCCATGAGCGCAGATATTATGTAGCTATAATTGCATTGTCTGTTAAGAAATTTGTGCTGCTCCACTGGTAAGACTCAGAAACAATCACTTATATTGAGTGGATGCAAGAGCTGCTTTTTAATCTTCACACTGAGCGGTTGATTGCCAGCCTGCACAACCGCCTCAACAGGTTTGATAAAACCTGGGGAAAACTGCATGCCCTCTATTCCCTGCAAGCAACTCCTAATAGTATTGACTAACTGGCAGGACATTATGTCCGGGCAAGGTACCATTCTGATGCCAGGGAGGGTGGGGGGACTGGGGGGAGGAGTGGTGTTATTGTGAATGTTTGTATTTTGTCTCTGTTTGTTTATCTGTTGGTATGTAAGCATTTGGAAACCCAATAAAGTTAACTTAACAAACGTCTTTTCTTTGTCAAAGGCTAGTGTAGTATCCCAAAGTTGGGTCACTCCAGTACGTAGTAAGGTATCTGGGCCAGGGGAATCTCAGAAAGATGGGCAGCAGAGATCCATTTTAGCCAGGATCCCCAGGAGTAAAGCCCCTTCAGTACAGACAGCTTCCTCATTAGTGGCCGGGTGCCCTTGCAGCCAGTCCCTAACTTGTGCAGCACCCTACTCTTGTAAATATCCCGCCTCCCTTTCTGGTAGCCCCCCCTTGTACATAGTTACCCCAGAGCCAACTTCTCTCTCCATTCCCCTATTGTTTTCCTCATACACCAGTCAGAAAGTTCTTGCTCCTAAGTAGCCCTTGCTGAGTTACACTGAAAAAACCTTTGCAATTGAAATATTTTTTTATGTTGGCTTGCCGCACCTGTGCAAGACAACATCTTGTGGTAGTGCAGATTTGGAGGCGCGGTCGTTGTTGGGTGAATGCAGGGCACGCATCAGTAGGTGCGTCTCTCATTCCCCAATCAGCCTGCATGCCGGCACCACACCATGCAGACCAATGTGGCGAGCACATCTAAGGAAAGGTCCACTGCAATCTGAGCAAAGCTCGTCAGACGCAGAAGTCCTTTTCTTGCTGTGCTCACCGCCATTATGTGCATGGCAGGACACGGCCATAGAACTGCCAACTTCGCGGGTGCTCAATCCCCCTGTTGGCTGCCCCTGTCAGTCAATGCCGACGGGGAGCCCACTCCTCGCTGGCATAAAGCACCCCCAATTGTGTAATGCCGAGGGGTGCCCAATCCCCTCGGCTGTTACCCCGACCCCTTTCTCAGTGTGCTGACAGGGGAGCCCACCCCGTCGGCAGAAATAATCCACCCCAATTGTTTAATGCCTAGGGGGTTCCCAATCCCCTCGGCTCTGTGTCCCTCCCTTCTTTGTGTGCCAGCGGGGTGCCCAATCCCTGTGGCCAAAGTTCGCCCCGTGTTGTTTTGCGGGGTGCCCAATCCCCATCTGGCTACAGACCCCCAAAACAGTTAGGTGGCACGCTGGGAGCCCACCCCAGCATGCCAAATCCCCTGGAAAAAAAAACTGTCCCACGATTTTTTCTTTTCCTTTTACTACCTGTTAAAGGAAAACGGTCCCTCGTAGTCTCCGTGCCCCCCTGCCTCCACCCGCACCCACCCACTGCGCACTATGTCTCCCCACCCCTCATACCCCATACTTACCTCCAGAGCTCGGCGCGATGATCATCGGTGGACCAGGAACACGTCTGCACTCTTCAAAGCCGACCGCGAACTGAGGAAATGCCGGTAAGCTGTATAATGGGATAGATAGGGTTTTTTCAGCTTTGGTACATATCTCAGGCATTTTTGCACAATTTTGGCCCAAAATTTTCAACATGGGGTTTTGGGACCCCTTCTCATGAATTCTTGCACTGTCATTGCATTATTTGGTCCCAAAAGGTGATTTTGCAGTCACTGCGCGGAATCACCTTTCAGGACCGTGTAAGGAGATGACAGTGCCACTGTTCATGAGGGGGGGATCTCAAAATCCCTATGTTGCAAATTTGGTGGGAAAAATCCAACATATGACTGTTTTACGATTGTGCGTAGCAACTGCGCAACGCATGCTCGTAAGTTAACGAATTCACAATATTTTCACGCCAGATTCTCAACATTGGCATTTTACCACACCTTCTTGTGAACTGTGCAGCTGTCATTTTTCACCTCCTGGCCGAAATGTGTTTTCGCACTTCCGGCGCAGAATAGCACAGTTGTAGTGTGAAATCAGTGTTCAGGACACATTACGAAAATAACAGTGACACTGTTCATGAGCAGAAATCCTAAAATGCCTGTGTTGACAATTTGGTGACAATACTCCATAAAGTGACTGTTTTACGAGCATGCGCAGCAACTGCACAATGCATGCTCATACGTTGGCGCATTTGCACTATTTGCATGCCAGATTCTCAACATTGGCATTTTACCACACCTTCTTGTGAACTGTGCAGCTGTCATTTTTCACATCCTGGCTGAAATGTGTTTTCGCACTTCTGGCGCAGAATAGCGCGGTTGCTGTGCGAAATCAGTGTTCGGGACACATTACAGAAATGACAGTGATACTGTTCATGAACAGAGGTCCTAAAATGCTTGTGTTGAAAATTTGATGACAATGCTCCATAAAATGACTGTTTTACGAGGTGCATAGCAACTGCACAACGCACGCTCGTAGCTTAACGCATTCGCAATAATCAGTGTGGGATGCTTTACTAAACCCCTCGGGCTTTGCCCTAGGTGTTTATGTAGCATCCCACACCTCAGATGTGTAAAATTCTCATTACACACGCCACCCCATGCATTATTCTATATGTAATATGCTTTGAAATAAGGGCATGCTCCACACAATGCTTGCAGCTGCTCCACTCTTGCAAAGGAGGTGGACAGCTGCAGAGGCCCCCCATGCACAGGATGTGCACATTTGGGGCACCCCACAACATCCAGAGCCATTGTTGCATGCTTACTCCATGCCCAAATCATGGTCACAGGACCCATCTCTACGGCAGGCTGGGGGCAGCTAAGGGAACAGATAACTACATGATCCTGCACATTGCCAGGGAAGCAAGTGCAGCTGGCACAGAGGGCATCTACTTTGGGTCTGTCATACCACCTATGTGCCCCTCTCTGACTGGTTGTCCAGTTCATGCCGGGGCAAGTACAGCCCATTCTCCACTGGCCCCCAGTCCTGGGTGAAGAGGTATGGGCTGGGGGTGTCACTGGCACTGGTCTGATATTATGGCACATTTCTGCCTTGTCTTGAAGGGGGAATGGCAGCCTCTGGTGTACTGGCATGGGCTGCCATATTCTGTGGACCCCCAACCCTGGTGTCACCCACTGGTCCTGCACAGTAAGGCCAGAAGACCCCAAGGCACACCACAACACTTGTCGGTGTCTGCAGGGTAGGGTGAGGTGAAATGGCGTGAGCGCTATGACCAACGATCCAAAGGCGCATCCCAGTGCCTATCAGTCTCTGCAGGGTGGGGGTGGGGTTGGCATCAGTTCAATACTTCACTGCCATTCCTATTTTGCATCTCTCTAACTTCTGCACTACTAATGCCAATGCCAGCAAGACAATATTCGGCATTGACAAATGCTTGTTTCCTTTGGTTAAGTGTTGCCTGCTTTGTGGCAGGCAGCATGAACAAAGGAAAGTAAACACTGTGTGCTGGGACCTCTGTCCCTATCCAGTGCATGTCCAACATTGCAGCTTGAGCTTGGGTTCAAAAATTGATACCCAAGCTAAGATTCAAACAAGGGCCATTGAAGAGAAGCAGTTCAGCTGAGCAGTGGGGAAGGAAGGAGGGGAAACTAAGTGGTTGTGGTGAGCCAGGCTTACCTAGTAGGTGAAGTAATCCCATAAGCTCTGAAGTGTCCCTTCTCTGCAGTACAAAATCCTGAAAAATACCGCGAAGATCAAATGGATGGAAAACAGCCGTGCAGCATCACATAAGCAGGGCGGCTAACCCCAAGTAGTCAAAAAAACAGGCGAATAGTGGCACGCAACAATGCCTTCCCACCAACAGATTAGTCCATATCAACAAGCATGGAAAGAACGCAGTCCACAAGAAATTATTTCAAGCACAGTTGCCAAGACTGCCATTTATTACATCAAAATTCCACTTAAAAGGGTACAACACGACCTTCTGCAAACAATGGAAAACCGCTAGTGCCTCGACTCTCACGAGTCTTCAAAGGAGGTGTAGCATACAATTATTAGATCCAGTATACATCAGTGACTCATTAATAATAATGAGGAAATCCAACCAGAAATTTGAAGTGCAAGTTCAAAGACATTCACCAAAACAGTATAAAGTGCAATAGCAATTTCCATACAAACCCTATAAAATCAAAATATACACTAAAGAAATATCAGTGAATACTAAGTATACAAAAGCTAAACTAATGCTTTTATATTATTCAAGCACTTAAAAAAGCACATTTATATGTCTCTGCAGTACCCTCCTTCAGGCTATTGCAGACAAGTGAAGCAGCCAAGATTTCTGTGCCCCCCCCCGCCCCCTCAGTATGTTTGCCGGTTTTGCACTTGCTCCAGTCCCCCGGCAATGGTGGAGAGTGGGTGACAGTACAGTTAGGAGTCAACTGCCATTCAGATTCAGGCAGTTTTCTTTATCAAGTGTATGGTGCCATCAGGTGCTTGAGTGGCACCCAATGCTGCACAGAGGGGAGGGATCCCATCAGAGATCACCCACAGAGGCAGCATAGGGCTCAGTAGGAGCCAGCATCAAGCCCAGGCCCAGCCGTTTTAAGGTTTGCCAATGGGGTGGGATTGTACAGCAGCTCACAGAGCACAAACAAAGGGGGTGGGTTGGATAACTGACTGAACGCTTAGAGTGCAGAACAAAATGCAGCTCCATAGGAGTCAATGTTAAACTAAATAGCTCAGCTACCTATAACACTGCCCATAAGGTGTGACCGAAAATGCTCCACAGTAGCTACCTCAAAATAAAGGAGAAATTACTGCAGTGGCCACTGACTTTGATTTAGTGAATGCAATGGCCACTGACTTTGATTTAGTGAATGCAATGGCCACTAACTTTGATTTAGTGAATGCACAGATCCTCTAGGATTTCCACCCTGAATGGGCGCATCTACCGACTAGCGGAGTGGCAAGGCCATACTCTTGGCCGCCACCCGCTCCCTTGCTCTGCACGGTGACTTCTTGAATCCTCAACCCAGCTCACTCTTCTAGGATTTCCACCCCGAGTGGGCGCATCTACTGACTAGCCAAGCGGCACAGCCATACTCTTGGCGACTGTCCGCTTCCTTCCTCTGCACGCCGACCTCCTGGATCCTCGACCTGGCTCCCTCTTTCAGGTATGGCCACAAGGCGCCTTTGAATTCCTAGTGCCTTCTGATTGGTGCGGTGGTCCCGGTCACAGTTCCTGATTGGACCGCCCGGCTGCCCGGCTCCTTGCGATTGGAGTGCCTTTCAGACCCGACTCTGCCAGCTCTCTGCACTTCCAAGACTGCCCTCTTTTGCCCTGTATTTCTGTATTTGCTCTGTGTAACCACCCCACCGCTACTTTACTCAGTTAGCACCGCTTCTTTTAATCACTGGGCACACACTTAAAACAATTAGAAATGGTACCACCCCTAGATTTGGAAATGTATACCAGGCTCATTCTCTAGATGTAACCCCCTAGGTGGTGCTATCCTAAGGGCTACTACCCCTGCCTGCGTGACTGGGTGCAGGTTGAGGGGCCTGAGCTCATTGAACAGGTGCCTCCACCAGAAGGGATGGTTCTGGGGTAGCATAACTGCTGTTGGTATAGCCCTTCGGGATGCTATAACCCCCCCACCAGCCCCTCTACTGACCTAAACAGCATAGCAGCAAAGCATTCACATGTACAATATGGCAGTAATGACTTGCTCACACCCCTTGCACTTACCACCAGGGCTGGATCCTCTGCAGCTGCCCAGGATACCCCCTGTAAAGTAAGATCTGTAATGCAACAGTTCAATGGCAGTACAATACCCCCACCAAAAAGGTACACACTAGCCAGGTTAAATGCAAAAAGAACAAAATCTGATTTATTGAGGGGAAAGTGAACAGGGGTGAGGCATGAATCTAGCAGATGATTGACAGATCTGATTAATTTAGGCTGAACATGTATGCACAGTGAGTTCCTTGTATACAGTCACACAACCCTGGGTACCTAGTTGTTAAGCAGGCTAGCCTGAATCGATGCCCAGGATAGGCCGACGTTGCAGCTGTTGTTGGGGCCCTTAGGAGAGAAAACAATTAGCAGCACATCAACCCAGAATTTGTAATCTGGAGCTGGATGGCTCAGTTCGTTGTAATAAACCCAAACAAATAAATCAGATGACACACAACGATTGCAGCTTTGTTGGAGGGAGCTACCTTGTTTGGCACTCACACTACTCAGACCAGGAGGCAGGACTGACAAGATGAACACCTCTGGATGGTGTTCTGGTTTGCCAGAGGAAGCAGGGCTCACATGTCTCTCTAAGGTGGTTGCTACCTGTTCGATGTTGTTGAGCAGGAAGCTGAAACCCCAAGTGGGTCTTTCGTCGGAAATGTCTCTGTGATGGGAGCGGCAGTCTAGGTCGAGATGGCAGGGCCCAGACCAGAGCAGGCAGATCGGATTTAGCTCGTGTGAGTGCTTGAGCAGCTTCCAGCTAGCATAACACACTTGAAGGTGGGGAACCAAATCGAGAACCACACAGCACACTTATAAACAACACAACTCAGTTTGGGTAAAGTCCAGTTGCAATGTAGCAGAAGTTCTGCGCAGACCTCTTCATGACTCACTTTGGTACCTGGCAGACCAATCCCTTCTGAAGCAAGTCTTCTGTCCCAAATTCAGGCAATGATCAGTCTCTTTCTCTTCAGGCTTCAGATCTCAAACAAAGGAGTTAGACTTAAGTCCAACTTTCACATTCACAGGATTTCTCACTGAAAGATGTGACAGGCAGGCCAGAGCAGCCTTCCTGCAGATTCTCCCTTGCTTCTATGCAGGAGCAGCTGTTCGATGCCTCAAGCTGCTCACTCTCCAAACTCCAGCTCACAACTGAACTCTGCTGCAGGCAGTTCTGGGGATTTCTCTGAGATTCAAATGGTTTGGTTGGCTGAGGGAATTGTCTGTCAAAGCAAGGGCTCCCCCTCCATGTCCATTTAGGCACCAAACCTTAAAAATTACAATTTCTAAAGATTTAAATCCCACAAGACCTCTGGGGACAGACTCTATTTTAGGTCCCCTGAGGTTGGATTGGTCCAACTCTGGCAGTCCAGAACCAAAATGGTGGATCTTATGCAAAAAGTCCAAGCTTCAAGAGAAGGCAGGTTAAACAAACTTCTATACTATTATTAAGTCAGATAAACAGTAAATGAACACAGTTCCTAACAGAGCTCCCTTTGTGTATATAGTGACTTCAGAATGGAGCAGAAATACCACTTGCCTGGCCGGTCATGAGCCCTAAACTACTCGGACCCAGCCCAGACTAATTTTTCACACAGCATAATGACTGTCTTAAAGAGACAGGCATGGAGGCTTTCTATAGCACTCTCATGCAGACACATACAGCTACTGCAGATACAGGACACTATCCTGACAGAGGGCATTAGGCAGTCCAGAAAGACATCTTAGTAAACCCCAATTTGTAGGGGGCTTGCATAGAGATCAAGGGACGGGGGTGTACAAAAACATAACCATTGGTATTTACAAACCAGGTCCTGGGGAGATATTTTTTGTTAGGCATATGCTAGACCTATCTTCTGGAGGGTTACCCAGTAAATCCACACAGGAAGCAATAATGTAACTGTCCAGATCATAGTTGTGGTTCTAGAGTGGGACTTTATTCAAAAGATGTTCTCTAAAGCAAGGGTGGACCCCCAAGGTTTACACATCTTGGTACTAGGAACTTGTAGAAGAACAAAAATTAAACTGTCACTGTCAGAAACTCTTTGTATTCCCACTGCAATAGGACATAGGACACTTGCACTTGGTATTCCCACATGTCGTAGGACATAGAAGAACTTGGACTTGTATTCCCACCACAGTAGGACATAGGACATTGCTTTCAGTGGCATATTGACCACAACTGAAAACACACTTTGCTAAAACTATCACAATTCTTCCATCAGCAGTGAAGAAACTGTAACCCACTCCAGGGGGTAAAATCCTCTTCAGACATTTGACCATTTGTCTAAGGTAACCAGGCACCCTTACTGAATCTATTCGTCCTGAACTGGTTACTCCAGATGGAGTTCTGCCCACCCTTTGTTCCCAAATTCACACTCAGCCATTCTTTTAGTTACACCTTAAACATTTGAGACACCTCTTGAAATGCTATTGAATGAAGCCTGGCATTCAACATTCAAAAACACCACATTGGTAGTGTAAAGGTAAAAGTCCTGAATAGTGTGATATAGTCTTACCTTTGGACATCACACACCTCAGCCAACATTACTTCAAAACAAACTTGCACATCTGTACTTACAGGAAAAAATGGTGTGCCTTCCCTTTAGGCATGGAACACAACAGCACATGTACTTGCTTTCTCTAGCAAAAGTCAGAATTTACCTCTTGTAAGACATTTCATGCAGCTTCAAAACATCCTGGATAAAATGGGATTGTCCCTTGGATCCACCAACTAGCAGTCCTTTTCACCCCTCCAGGGATGAAAATCAGGAAATCCTGTGAAGAACAGTCTCCACCACTTCACTTGACAAGCTGGGGAATACCAGAACTTGAGTGAGAAATCCAGGGCTCAAAACTCAAAGCCCACTGGCAGAGCAGCTCTCACTCCCACACTCTAACTCTAAACACTGACTCCAACTGACTGCCATCTCAACATTCTATCTCCCACCTCAACAGCTGGCACAAGAGTTATGCTGCTGCGAGAGTTCCAAACGAGCTCATCACTTCAGTCTCAGCTGAAGCCAAGTAAATAGAAAAGTGAGCAGGTGAAAAAAATTTAACTAGTTAATCACCATGCTGCCTCTCCCTGCCTAGCACTACTTCTGAGGGGATTCTACCAACCCCAGGGGACTGGTTGGTTACATCGGTATCTCTGAATATGCTCTAAATCCCTGTCCCTTTATCCCATGATCTTCAGACAAATTTCAGCCTTGTCGAAACATGGTTTGATCAGCATAAACTGCTGATGAACTATAAAAAAGCAAAACAAAGCCATGCTGTCCTGTAACTCTCACAGCAAATTTAGAACTTCCAATTTAACGATTCTGAGCAAACTTCATCTCCCACTCGGTCAAGTACAAGAGTTCAAAATACCTTGGAATTACGCTTGATTGCTCTCTCTCCTATAACACTCATGTTAGTCTCATCTCCAAAGCCATAAACTCAAGGTTAGGGATCCTCTACCGACCTTGCCACTGTCTGACCACTGAGGTTATGCATATTGCAGCAACCAGCTCAGTCCTGTCCATGACTGATTATGAGCTAGTTTTTGATAAATCTGCTACAGATACTTCCCTTAAAAGAAACATGACTGTACTGAATAAGTGCTGCTGTCTTGTGACAGGAGTTGAGAAACGAACACATACCTGCAATCTCTATATGCATTCCTACTGGCTCAGTCTTCATGGAAGGCTAGCCTACCAGACCTGCCTCCAAGCAAAGAAAATGTGCCCCCGCCTCACCCCACCAGCAACTTATGCCTTTATGTAGCCCACCCCTAACATATGGTGCATACACAGTGCTAACAAATCCCCTTTTCATATGAACATACATATGTGCCAGCAGAAACAGACCTCCTGGTCTATCAAGATCTGCTCTGGTGTGTAGCTAGCACCCCTTAGTTGCAGCTGCCCCACACCCCTTCCCTTTTGTCTGCCCTCGGCCATTCTCAGCCTCACCCAACCGTACTCTCCCTTGTTCTGTCCCATGCCCTTTTAAAGCTACCCACAGTTTTGCATGATATCACCCTGTCTGGTAGTGCATTCCATTTTGACACCACTCTCTCTGTGAAGTAATGCCTCCTGATCTCCCTTCTAAATCTTCCCCTCTCTGTTCTTAGCACATGCCCTCTATTGTCCCTTCCCTTCCTCAGTTTAAAAACCCCGTCGGCTCCATCCTTGTGGATTCCCCTCAGATATTTGAAAGTTTCGATCATGTCCCCCCATCCCTCCTCTCTTCCAGGGTGTACATATTCATTTCCCCCAAGCCTGTTCTCGTAGTCTTTCCCTTCCATTCCCTGTATCGTCCTTGATGCCCTCCACTGCACTCCCTCCAGTAGCTTGATAACCCGCCTCAGGTATGGCCTCCAGAACTGCACACAATATTCCAAATGCAGCCTGACCAGTGACCCATAGAGGGGCAAGATCACCTTCCTCCAGCTGGATGATAACCCCCTCGCTATACACCCCAGCATCTTGTTTGCCTTCACTGCCACTTTCCTGCATTGGGCAGAATTGTTCATGCTCCCTGTTGCCATCACCCCTAGGTCCTTCTCGTCCTCAGTGATCCCCAGCTTCACCCCCCCAACCAGTATTCTCTCCTTGGATTCTTTGCCCCTAAGTGCATAACTATACACTTCTTCGCACTAAACCCCAGCTGCCATCTCTCTGACCACTCCTCCAGTTTGGTTAGGTTCCCCTGCAGTTGCTTCCATCTCTCCTCCACTTCCACTGCTGCACCTATTTTGGTGTCATCTACAAACAGACTTACCCTGCTCATCACTCTGTGCGTGATGTCTGAGATGAAGAGCCCAAACAGCACCTGGCCCAGCACTGAGCCCTGTGGCACCCTGCTCATCACTGGTTTAGGTGTTGAGAATTCCTCCACCACCACCACCACCCATTGTAGCTTCCTACACAGCCAGTTTGTAATCCAGTTTGCCATCTTAACCCCCACTCCCACGCCAGTTAGCTTCCCCCCCAAGCTGCCCATGAGGTACTGAATCGAAGGCCTTGCTGAAATCCAAGTAGAGGACATCCGCTTCATGGCCCTTATCCAGCTGTCTTGTTACCCAGTCATAATATTGTATTAGGTTAGTGTGACAGGACTTTCCCAATATGAACCCATGCTGCCTCACGTCCTGGAGGTAATTGTCCTCTAGAAATGACACCAGCCTCTCCTTCAGTATCGTTTCCATAAGCTTGCCCACTGTGGAAGTGAGACTGACCGGCTGATAATTGCCCGGTTTGTCCCTTATGCCTCTCTTGTGCATCGGTACCACATGGGCCATCTTCCAGCCTGAGGCACACATCCCATATCCAGGGAGGTGCTGAACAGATCCACCAGCAGTTCTGCCAGCACCTCAGCCATCTCCCTCAGCACCTTGGGGTGGATGCCATCCAGCCCTGGTGCCTTGTCTACTTTTAGCACCCTCAGTCCCTCTAATACTCTACTTCCCTCAATCATTCCATCCATCACATCTCCCCCTCCTCCCCACCCTCCCAGTCCAAGGTGGTAGTGGCCCCCCCTTTTCCTTCATGAACACTGAGCAAAAGTATTCATTTAGTGCTTCCGCTTGTTCCTCTCCCTTTTCAGCCCACTCCCCACCCCTCTTTATCCTCACTGAGTTATCTCTGCACTTCCTTTTCTCTCTGATGTATCTGAAAATGTCTCCCCCTTAATTCCCTGTGCTAACCTTAGAATCCCTTGAGGCTTTAGCTTCCCTCACCCTCTTGGTCACTTCCATGGACCACCTTGCATACTTCTCACTGTCCTCCTTCTCCATCCTTCTGAACCTCTGATATGCAGCTCTCTTTGTCTTCACCCCTCCATCACCTCGCTGTTCAACCAGCATGGTTTCCTTGCTCTGCTCCTTTTATTCTGTAACTTGGTGCAAGCTTCCATCGCCTCTGTAATGCCCCATTTAATAATGTCCCATTTCTGTTCTGCTTCTCTCCCTGGCCCTATGCCCTCAAGCTTCCCTTTCAGTATCTCCTGCATCCTCCCAAAGTCCGCCCTCCTGAAGTCCACCACCTTTAATAGTAAGGCTCCTGACTCCCTGCTCATCGTGATAGTAAACCACACCGTTTGGTGATCGCTATCAGCTTGTGGGCCCTCCACTCTTATTTCCCTCACTGCCTCACTATTTGACAGTACCAAATCTAGCATGTTACTTAGCCTAGTAGGGCCAGTGACCAGCTGTGTCAGGAGTCCCTCCTGGATTGTATCCTGCAGCACCTGCTCCCTAGCACTGGAGGTGACCGGAGTGCTCCAGTCAACCCCCGGCAGACTGAAGTCCCTCATGATGACCACGTTCCCCTTACTACATACCCTCCTGATTTGTTCTGCTAACTCCCTGTCCAGCTCCTCTGCCTGGGACAGTGGCCTGTACACCACTCTGAACCTCAGCTTCCTAACCTTGGAGTCCAGGAGCTGCATCCAAATTACCTCCGTTTTCCTTTCCTCCGCCTCTTCCCTTGTACATTTGATCCCGTCTCTCACATAGATTGCCACCCCAGCCCCCCTTCCCACTCCATGGTCCTTCTAGTAGAATTATTACCCTGGAATTGCCAGATCCCAGTCTCAGTACTTGGTGGCCCACATTTTGATGATGGCTGCAATATCCACCCTCCTTACTGCCAAGAGCACCTGTAACTCAGCTGATTTGTTACCTAAACTTCTTGCATTCCGTGAGACCACCCTCCATCCTGTCCCCTTCCCTTCCTTTCCATGCTTTCTTCTCCCTCCTATTCCCCCTGTGCAACTTCCCCAAATCCTTCCCTGCTAGCTTGGGGGTAAGCTTGTTTGGCTCCTCGCTTCGGGATCCCGCCTACCAGCTGTCCACTTGACACCCCGCTACCTAGTTTAAATCCACCTTTGTTGCTATATATCCCTCTAACATCTGCTTTAACACCCTCTTCCCCTCCTCGCTCAAGTGCAGCCTATCCCCTGCATATAGATCATTACTGTCCCAGGTTCTGCCCCATCCAGCCACTATCCTGTACACCTTGGATTGACACCACTCTCCCAACCATGTGTTGAACTCCCCAGTCCTCCCTTTCCTCACAGTACTCGCACAGGGTACTGGGAGCACCTCTGAGAAGGCCACTGACTCCCCTATCACCTTGCACAGCCTTTCCACACCCTCAAACCTCTCTCTCACTTCCTCCACCATCTCCCCCGCCAGGTCATTCATCCCCACATGCACCATTATATGCAGTTTCCTCCTACCCCTCCTTGCACACTTTAGAATTGACTGCCCCACCCTGTCTGCCATTAACCCTGGTATGGACTCCACCTATAAGCAACTATGCCGTTCCCCCTTGCTGCTCCTTCTGATCTCCATAAGTATTGGGTCCCCTAATACAATACACCCCCTTCTTCATTCCTCGCTCTCATCCTCACCCTTCAACCTAGGTTCCCATTTCTAGAGTCCCCCATACAAGAAGCTCTACCATTCGCTCCAGCGGTTCTCCAGCTTTCCACCCCTGACCTATCCGCTCCTCCCTTCACTTCTCACTCGCTATCCTCCACCTCCCTCCATCAGCCGTGGGCTTCTCCCCCACCTCTGCAATGACCTTCTCGCCCCCTCTGCTATTATTGCCCCTCTTCCCCTCCTCTTCCTGAGTACTGTCCCTTGTGCAGTTTCCTCCTGTTCCCTCTCCTGCCCCCTCCTAGAGCCTGCTGTCCTTCTCTTTCTCCCCCACCAGTGTCAACAGTACAGCAAACCTATTTCCTACCCCCTCTGTCCTGCTATGCACTGTCTCCTCCTTCCTGACTTAAGTCCCCCCTCTGTTGCTAGGCCCGACTTAAGTCCACTCTCCATCGTTAGGTCTTCTGTCCAGTTTGCTCCTGCTCCCACCCCTTCTCCCCAACCCTTCTGTCAACCCATTGTTCCTCCCATGTGGTGTCCTCATGTTACTCTCTGGTGAATGCTAATCTGTCCTAGAATCCCCCCCCATCCTCTCCAGCTCTCTACCAAGCCACTGCACCTCATCCTCGGCAGATTGGACACCCTCCCAGCCTCCACAATATGTTCATCCATACCGCTACCCCACAACCATTGCACCCCACAACCCTACCTATGGCTAGCACTACCTATTAATGAAACAAAAGGTAATACAGTACCATCTATACTAATTGTATCAGTCTAGCCCCATGCTCACTATACCTGCAGAAGACACTAGACAATATTCACCAAACATACCTAAAAACACCTAAAAGTTATATTACCAACTATACCTAAACAATTCTGACCAACAGCTCCTGCTGTTCCTGTTATGGGACAGGAAGTTCCTGTATTCTGCAGTAGGAAGTAGAAGATTGCAGAATGATGCAAGGCACTACGGGACCTGTCCTACAAATGAAGACCAAGCCCTGGGTCAAGTAGGTTGCAGGGTGGGTGGGAGTAACCCCACAGTCCGTGTCCAGAAACAATCAGCCAAGGATTTCCCAGGCAGTGGTTAGTCCAGCCAAACCCATTTACAATCTGCACCAAGCTTCCAAAAATTCAGCCCAAACAAAACTGAGACACAGAAGCCAGAGCCTGCTGAAACCAAACACAAAGCCAGTGAAATGAACTGAAACCTGCCCTTAAATACCTACAGCAACTGAAAATCCAGCCACACCCACTTACAAACTGCTCCAAGCTAATATAAATTCATCCCAAACCAAACTGAGTCACAGAAGCCAGAGCCTGCAGAAACCAAACAGAATGCCAAACACAAGGTTCTGACATACCTATCAAGCCCAACGCTCCTTCTATGACAGGGCCCCCTTCCTTGGAGAATGGGCTCCCTCCCGAAGTTTCTGCTGAAAATAAATTAGGCCCACACAAATGCAAACTACGCCAGCACCTCACTAATCTTAACAAGTTCAACTGCACTCACTAGGCTTACTCGCTGTTCTTTCGCTTACTATGCCTCCTCCTTTACTTAATCCCCTCCCTTCCCCATCCTCTTCCCACTCACTCCCCTACCCCTTCCCACCTCTTTTGCCTGTACACCTCCTTCCTTCTCCTCTCTGTTCCACCTACCCCTTGTCCCATCTCTCTCCTCCCTGCTTATGTCCTCATGACTTACTTCCTCCCCTTCCCCTTTCCCTCCTCCTTACACCCCTTTAATTTACACTGTTTCCCCTTTCTTCTCTTTATCCCTCTTCTCTCTCTCTGTTCCCTCATTTATCCCTTGTCCCTCCCCACAATCCCACCTTTCCCACATTCATCGCTACTTCCCACTTCCCCACAATATTATCTTTCCCACTTTAATCCCTACCCCTTCCCACATTCCTAATTTTGCCACTTTAGTCCCTAGTCCATGTTCTTCCAAGTTGTGTACTGGGTGTGCTTTGAAACAACTGAGAAGCTGCATAGGATATACTATATTGGACTAGATATCTGTAACTAATCTCTCTCTCTTGCTTACATCTGAGAGAAGTTTTCCTTTACTTTTACATTGGTATTGCTTTGTGTTTAATTATTTTAGTTTTTAATTCAGGAAGTGGGTTTTCAAAACTGCTGATCTTGTCAGCATCTTCAGAAGGGCTGAAATAACTACATATTTGATTTTCCTTTGTGGCTAACTGGACTGATTACTAGAATTCTGTGACAATCTGCAGCAATATATTTTGCAATATTTGCTGGTGGTGGTTGTGTGATTTAAAATAGCAAAGGCTGCAGTTTATAATTGGATGCCAGACATAGCCTGAGGTGGGGGAAATTGTCTTCACAAGTCAGGGAGGCCTGCATCACAGCCAATTGTTCTAGCTTGACCATTTCAGCATTGATCAATTACTATAAACTACTGGTGTGATCCTGTTTCAGACAGAAGTCCATCTTCTTCCAAGTTGTGTACTGGGTGTTCTTTGAAACAACTGAGAAGCTGCATGGGATATATTATATTGGACTAGATATCTGTAACTAATCTCTCTCTCTTGCTTACGTCTGAGAGAAGTTTTCCATATTTTTACATTGGTGTTGCTTTGTGTTTAATTATTTTAGTTTTTAATTCAAGAAGGGGTTTTTCAAAACTGCTTATCTTGTCAGCATCTTCAGAAGGGGCTGAAATAACTGCATATTTGATTTTCCTTTGTGGCTAACAAACCACCAGGCTGTTTTTGGGCTGGAGAGGTTTACCTGTGTCTGACTTGTCTGGATTTTTCTCTGTTTGATTAGCAGGGTATTTTCTCTGTCAAATTGTTGTGTAGGGCATCTTGCTGACAGGAAGGCACTCATCACAGCTGTGGGTGAGAGCTTTTAGCTGATTTTTTGTGAGGGCACAGTTTAGGCCCAACCCCTTCCCATCCCTCACCCCACCCACCCCTGGAAATAGTTCCTTTATACCTGGGGTTCTGACATCATTTCCTCAAGAGTGCAAGGTGCATTTCACTGTAATATCCTCTCTAGCACACTGCACTGACAATATAAGCATACACATTGTATAATATATATATTTCTATATAACAAACCAATCACACAAGCACACACACACACACACACACACACACACACACACAAAAACAAACAAAAAAAAGTAGATAAACTTGTGGGGAGTAGTGCAATGTAATGGCTGTGGGGTAGCAGTCTTACAGGAGTCTTTCTGGAGGCTGAGATGTTGCCCTATTTGCAGACAACTCTCTGCCCTGAGGGAGGAAGTTGTCTGCCTTCAGGCCGCACTGGACAGTAGTAAGGAAATCTTCCCCCAGGCCACACTGGACAGTAGGAAGGGAACCTCCTCCATCCAGGGAGCACCAGCGCCACCACCACTACCTCAGAGGTTGCGAAGAAAGCACAGCAGTTGTACCACAGTGGGCTCAGGGAGGGTGAGGATGGTGGAACAGAGGCACACCCAGTCAATTGTTCCACTCCACAATCCATACACCATTCTGGGGGAGCATAGCTCCCCTATGGATGCACCCACAGAGAAGACTGATGACAACTGTCACAAGGGAGGCCCACAGGAAGGAGGCAAAGGACACCACAGGGAAAGGAAGCAGCTCCTGGTGGGGACTCATATTAGGGGATAGAACTGGGGGGAGCTGGGAAAACTGAAGTAAGGTGCCTGCCTGGTGCCATGGCTTGGAGGGACAGGAAGCGCATCCTCAGGATCACGAGAACAGCTGCAAGGGAGTCTGAGCTGGACATGATTGTCCACCTAGGGACAAATGACTTGGCTCATCATGAGATTAGAGCAGTGCAGGAGGACATTGTAGAGTTGGGGAGGGGGCCTAAGACAAGTAGCACACACAGTATCCTTCTCAGAGGTGCTGCCTGTCAATGGCATGGGGGAGGCGGGGGTAATTAGCACCATGCAGTTTAATGAATGGTTGAAAAAATGGTGTGGAGCACAGGGGTTTGGCTTCATTGGGGATTGGAGTTCCACCTGGAGGGACACAAGCCTATACTGGCAGGATGGTCTGCATCTGTCCAGGAAGGGAACAAGTCTTTCGAGCAATCGGTTTAAATGCTTCATTGGCAAGCTTTTAAACTAGTCAAAGGGGGAGGCACTGATAAGCAGCAGGAAAATCCCAGCCTCTCCCTACAAAACAGGGTACTAAACGAGAAAAAGACCGAGGTAGAAAGGTCAGTGGGGGGATGCTGCAACAGAAGGTAAAGCCATCCAAAAATGGAGAGGAATGAGTACCAATGCCCGTAGTCTGGGTAACAAGCTTCCTGAATTAGTGGCCTTGATGGAGGAGGAACATCTGGATATCGTGGCAGTCACAGAAACATGGTACACACAAAACCATGACTGGGACGTAAACATACCAGGATACACTATCTACAGGAGGGACAGGGAGGGTAAAAGAGGAGGAGGAATAGCTCTTTAGATAAGGGAAGAAATAAAAGCAACAGAACAAAAGGGTAAACAGGGAGGAGGAGAAGAAGCACTGTGGGTAGATTTGGAGACAGGCAATGGCACCACAATCCGCACAGGGGTTGTATACAGACCCCCTTCTCAGGGGGAGGAAATGGACAAGGAAATGATAGAAAGTATACTTAGAATGGCAGAAAAAGGGGAGATATTGCTGATGGGTGATCTGAATATGCCAGATGTTAACTGGAGCGCAGTTGCAGCAGCCACTTCGAAGAGTGGGGTTATTCTAGATGCCCTACAGGGGCATGCCTTAGACAACTAGTATTGGAGCCCACTCGAGAGGGAGCAATCTTAGACCTGGTTCTCTCAAATGGAGATGGAGAGAGGATCACAGATGTAGAAGTGGGTAGCCATCTGGGAACTAGCGACCATCGAATAGTATGGTTCACAATAAACACAGCAATAGAGTCAAGCCATACAAAGGCAAAAGTACTGGACTTTAGGAGGGCTGACTTTGCCAAAATGGGTGAGTGCCTAAGGAATGCATTAGCAAATGGGCAGGAAGGGGGTGGAAGGACAATGGGAATAATAAAACTGCCATCACAGAGGTAACGAGCCTTTGTGTGAAGCAAATAAACAAAACAAAACGATGTAAGAAACCACTATGGTTCTCAAAGAAGTGGCAGTAAAGGTTCAAGAAAAAGAAAGCATTCAGGAAGTACAAGGAATTGCAGAAGGAGCAGGACGGAGAACTGTATCAGTTAAAGCAAAGGAGGCTGGGAAGGCAGTCAGAACAGCAAAGGCCCAAACCGAGGAAAAGATAGCCAACTAGTTAAGAAGGGGATAAAACTTTATAGGTACATCAGGAAGCAAGGAAGACCAAAGGAGGGATCGGAGGCTTAATAAAGGGAGGGAGGGGAAGAGGGAGACTGAGAAAGGCAGAGATACTAAACAAATATTTTTGCTCAGTATTTACAAAAGAAGAGGGGGAGGTACCTGAAATAAACCGTAGAAACACTCTGGATACAGAAGTTGATACCAGCCCATTTACAGAAGAAACGGTTCTGAAAGAACTCTTAACACTGAAGATGGACAAAGCAATGGGGCCTGATGGGATTCATCCCAGAATTCTAAAATAACTAAGGGTAGAACTAGTGACACCACTGACTACCCTTTTTAACAAATCATGGGAGGCTGGGGTGGTACCCGAGGACTGGAGGAGGGCAGATGTGATTCCCCTTCACAAAAGTGGGAGCAAGGCAGAAGCAGGAAACAACAGACCTGTTAGTTTAACCTCAGTGATAGGGAAAATGATGGAATCACTCTGAAGGAAAGAATTGTTGAGTATCTAGAGGCCAGAGGGGCACAGGACCTAGGCAGCATGGATTCACAGCGAAGGTCATGCCAGACGAATCTGATAGATTTTTGACTGGGGTGACCAAAGTAGTAGATCAGGGAGGGCTGTGGACATGGCCTACCTAGACTTTAGCAAGGCATTTGACACAGTCCCACACAAAAGATTAATATACAAGTTAGCCAGCCTGGGAGTGGGTCCCAAGATGACATCCTGGGTAAAGAATTGGCTGGAGAATAGGACACAGAGAGTAATAGTAAATGGAGTCCACCAGAAGAAAGGAAGGTTACTAGTGGGTACCGCAGGGTTCAGTATTAGATCGTCCTCTTCAATGTCTTTATAAGCAACATTGCAGAGGGACTGGAAGGAAAAGTATGTCTCTTTGCAGATGACACAAAGATCTGCAACAGAGTTGATACACAGGGTGGGGTGGAAAGGATGAGAAGGGACTTGGCAAGGTTAGAGGAATGGTCAAATGTATGGCAGCTTAGATTCAATGCTAAGAAGTAAGGTAATGCACCTGGAAACAAAAACCCAGGGAAGGGTACACAATGGGGATGAGATACTAACAACAACAAAAATGGAAAGGGACCTGGGGGTAGTCATATCAGATGACCTAAAGGTGGGCAAGCAATGTGAGAGGGCAGCAAGGAGAGCTGGGGGATACTGGGATGCACAGGAGAGGCATCACCAGTAGAAAACAGGAAGTTATTATCCTCTGTACAGACAGCTGGTGAGACCCCATCTGGAGTACTGTGTGCAGTTCTGAGACCCAATCTCCGCAAAGACATAGACAGGATGGAAGCGGTCCAGAGGAGGGCAACTAAAATGGTGCAGGGTCTGCACCGGAAGACATATGAAGAGAGACGAAAGGAGCTTAATATGTATAGTCTCGAGAAAAGGAGGGAGAGGGGGGACATGATAGAAACGTTCAAGTACCTCAAGGGAATCAACAAAGTCCAAGAGGGTAGCATCTTTCAAAAAAAGAGGTGTGCAAGAACAAGAGGGCACAATTTGAACATGGGGGGGGCTCAGAGATAATTTAAGGAAGTATTTTTTCACAGAGAGGGTTGTGGATGCATGGAACGGCCTTCCTGAGGAGGTTGTGGAGTCAAAATCAGTGGTGGAATTCAAGCATGCATGGGACAGTCATAAGGCCATTCTAGGGGGTGGGGGTAGGAAGAAGTATGCTGCTGGTTAACTAGGATCTGCAGCTTATCCAGTAGGTAGGGAAATGGGCAGACTGGGTGGGCCAAGCGGTCCTTATCTGCCGTCAAATTCTATGTTTCTATGTTACTCCTTGCCTCCTCCCCCTCCACAAGTTTGACCCTGCACTTCTATGGCCTCTTGCACTTAAATGACAATGTCCCAATTTGACTGCCTCATACCCCCTCACACTCTCCCCATGCCCCTGCATTCCCTTATGCTCTCAATTACCTTTCCTATGTGTGTACCTATACCAATGTAGCCCGTTCACATCTCCCCGCTTTTACTATTTTGACTCTCAATTGTTTCAGTCTTAGACTGTTAAATTTCTAGAGTTTCCTATGCCTATTAATTTAATGTTAGCTGAGCAACATAGATAATCTACCCTGTACTGATTATTGTCTTGTTGTTTGTTTCACCTTTGTAAAAGAACCTCTGGTTCAAAGATATTTGTAATCCTAGTACTTAATTAATTATTTAATAAATAAATAAATAAAACTGAAATTACTGCAGTGGGCACGGACTTTGATTTAGCGAAGGCACAAAACTGAAATTATTGCAATGGGTACTGCCTTTTGTTTCATGAAGGCACAAAACTGAAATTGCTGCAGTGTGTACTGACTTTGACATACTGAATAAACAACCCCTGCTACTACAGTGTGAACTAATTTTGCAATACTGAAAGAGTTGCCCGTGCAACTCAACCTAAAGTGAATTTGCTACATTATGTGAACTAGCCCTGCTGCTGCAGTCTAATGCAATTTATCAGTACTGTGACTGATACCCCTGCAATACCACTTAAAGTGACTTTGCAATACTGCTCTAACTACCTTGATGTAAGAATCATCCTAATTTATGAACTACTTAACTGCTAATGGGAAATGCATTCCCTAACAAACTGAATTAACCAGACTGTAAAGTGAGGGCCTGGATTAAGATACAACAGCATGCACAAGAAAGGGATGTCACTAGTCTTAGTCTCTCAAAGAACTTTATTGTACTGCGTATTGTATTGCCTTGTCCTTCATCTTCAGTCCCATGCAAGCCTCTGTTCTGGGGCCAGTCACAGAGATAGAAACTGAGCTGGTAGTCAGAAGAGGTCACCTTCTGCTTCTTCATTGCTTCTGCCCATCCCTGTTAGGAAAGCGAAGGCAGCTTAAGAGTCTCACTGGCTCAGTAGCTAGGGACAGTGGCATACAATGGGGTGGAGCGATCTTTTCAGGAATGATGAAAGTGACCAAATCAAGGAACAATGAAAATGGCCAGATATATGGAATACAACTGGCTTTTCTTGTTCCACTAGACCTTGTCCAGCAGTCTATTATGACTTCTTCACCAGTAAGAGGGTCTGAAGAAAGCATCTTGTTTTGTTGCACTTGCACCCTGTCCAGCAGTCTGCTACAACTTCTACACCAGTGACCAGAAGAGCAGAGGAAAGCATCTCAAACTGCATCTGGCCTGGCGGTCTAATATGGCCATTTCCAGGCATTTCAATTCTTCTAAGCAGTGGATGAGGTGAGTTCTCTGGAGATCCCCAACTTGTCACAGTAAAAGTTTTTCTGGCCTCTCCTTGAGGCATTCCCTTTGTGCTCCAAATTAGAAACATAGCAATTGTTGGCAGAAAAGAACCACTTGGCTCACCCAGTCTGCCCAGATTTTCCCTGCCTATTCTATCTCTGTAGACCCTTTCTGGTCTCTGTTGACCCTCCCATCTACCTGCCTATTTAGTAATATTCCCTTATGCCTATCCCATGCATGTTTGAAGCCCTCCACTGTTTTCAGTCCCACCACCTCAGCTGACAGACTGTCCAGGCATCCACAACTCTTTCAGTGAAGTAATACTTCCTCACATTCTTCTTAAACTTCCCTCCCCTTCCAGCTTTATTACATGCCCTTTTGTCCTGGTGCACTTCTTCATTTGAAACAGACTTCCCTCCTGTACCCTGTTCACCCCCTTGAGGTACTTGTAGGTCTCTATCATATCCCCCCTCTCCTTCTTGTCTTCCAGGGTGTACATGTTGAGACTTGTCTTCCAGGGTATACATGAGAAGGCAGTATGGCGCAGTGGTTTAAGGTTCTGAGCTGTAAATCTGGAGACCTGGGTTTGAATCCCACAGCCCCCACTTGCATACTGTGTGACCCTGAGCAAGTCACTTAACTTCCTCGTGCTCCCAGGTTGCACCTGTAAACAAGCTTTCAGCTTAGTGTGTTTCACCTGCTTAAATCATTGGAAAAAAAAAAGATTTCTCAGTCTCTCCTCATAGAGGTTTTGATGTAACCCCTATACTATTTCAGTTGCCCTTCTCTACTGTCTCCACCCTATGTCCTTTCTGAGATGCAGCCTACAGAACTGGGCACAGTACCCCAGTTGGGATCTCACCAGTGACCAATACAGCAATAACACCACCTCCTTCCTGCTGGTGATACCTCTCACCCCAGTATCCCATCTGCCTTGCACACTGCCTTGTCATGCTGCTGCACCACTTTGAGGTCATCAGATATGATAACCCCAAGGTCTCTTTACTGCTTAGTGACTGTCAGTACCTCCCCTCCCATTTTATACTCAGCTTCTGGGTTTCTATGACCTAGGTGCATGTTTTTGCACTTTTTCACATTGAACCCAAGCTGCCATGCCCTCAACCACTCCTTGAGTTTTCTAAGTTTCCTACCTGTTCTCTCCACCCCCTCCTGGGTATCCACCATATTACAGATTTTAGTGTAATCTGCAAAAAGGCATATCCCTTCCAGTTCTTCTGTAATGTCAGTTATGAATACATTGAAGAGGACCAGTCCCAGTACTGAGCCCAGTGACACGTCGTTGACCACTCTCCCCTCATTAATGTGAATGCTGTTTACCACCACCCTCTGTCACTATTCAGCAACCAGTTTATTTACACAGTTTTTCACTTTGGATCCCACTCCTGGACTCCCTAAATTCCTTATCAGTCTCCTATGTGGCATAGTGTCATAGCTCTTGCTGAAGTCCCAGTAGGCTACGTCCACTGCCCTTCCTAGATCTCTTTCCCTGGTCATTCAGTCAAAGACATTGATCAGATTCATCTGGCATGACCCACCCATGTGACTCCATAATGCCTTTGATCTTGTAACCTATTGGATTCAGGATACTCCACCAGCCTCTCCTTTAACAGGGTTTCCATTAATTTTCTTACCCTTGATGTGAGACTCACCAGCCTATAATTGCTAGCCTTCTCCCTGCTGCCACTCTTATGGAGTGGGACTATGTCTACTCTCTCCTAGTCCTCTGGAACTACTCCTGTTTCCAGTGAGTTGTTGCATAACACCATCAGTGGGGAAGTCAGCATGTCCCTGAGTTCCCTTAACACCCCTGGGTGTATCCCATCTGATCCCATGGTCATGTCCACTTTCAGATTTGCAAATCCTTTCAGGATGCTTTCCTCTGAAGATAGACTTGTGTCAACCCCCGCCCCCACCGTGTTTCTGCTGCTCCTTTGTGGTCCATCTCCCTCTCCCTCCATTCTTCCTTTGAGCAGCCTCCCTCTGCTGTCCTCCTTATCCTCAAAATATCTCCCCCTGCATTCTTCTTCTCACTTATATACCTGAAGAAAGTCTTGTCTCTTTTGCTAGCCCTTTGACTATCCTTTCCTCTGTTTGTGACTTTGCTCCCCTTACTGTCTTACCTGCTTCTCTCTGTTTTGTCTGGTACACCTCCCCTCACTAGTGCACTACCTCACTGATAAAGGTGCCCTTCTTGTTCATGCCCTTGTTCTTGGTCACATCCTTGTAAATTTAGTCAGCCGGGAATTGAACACTCCAATACCACAAAGGTTAACCAGACTAACATTTTCAAGTTACCCCTGGCCAGGGTCCTTAGAGTCACATAGAATTCATGCCTTGAATTTGTACCAGTTTAGAGTATAGTGAATTTCTCAGTGTGATTGTCACTGTTCATGACATAGACCATTTTACCTAGAGTATAGCATTGTTACGGTTTTTGTTAGTGTTGCTCAGATAGTGCTTTTGTGGATCCTACCACCCTTCATTAGACAGTGCTGGTATCCTACCTAGGATCCCACCACAAATCCTACTGAAATCGGATGTAGGATCTGGGGTCAGAAAGCGATGGATCCTAGTTAGGAGCCAGGGATCCTAGGTCAGATCCAGGGATCCTAGGTCAGATAGTTAGGATCCAAGCTGCATCTGTTGGTCAGATCTGTGGATCTGTTGCTAGGATCCACAGGATCCACATTGTTTGTTACTAGGATCCCCAGAATCCACAACGTTTGTCAGATCCGTGCACTGGATCATAGTGGATCAAATCCATGGTTGATAGCACTGCTATCCAACCACAGCAACTATCTGGCCAAATGGAAGGTATCTGTTGGTATCCTAGTTTCTAGAGCAGCAACACTAGTTTTTATTGGTGGTACCACCCTGCCAGTTGCATTGCTTGATTTGTTTGGATGTGACACTTGCATTCCCTTCCCTACGATAAACACCTTCAGATGCATTTGAAGTCATGCCTGCTGCTCCTTGTATATCCAGACTAGCTTCAGGCTGAGCTAATGAAACAGAATCAGTAGACAATCTGGTCCTGGCACAAGTATGCTCACCACAACGAGGTTAAACTTGGCACAGCAAGCAGGGTAAACAGACAAGTCCAAAGCAGAGTATGTTTCTGTCTTGATGTCTGTCAGACTACAGAGTGCAAGTGGTTCCACTGGAAAGACAGGGAAGGAGATCCTGGTACCCAGGTGTCACCTTTCACCATACGTTATTATGCTGGCACCCCACGGCTATCCAGGTACATCAGAGAACAAATGCTCCCCACTGCCAGTAGCCTAGGAGGGTTCCAGGGTAAGATGAAGGCCGGTTCAGATTGTAAAGATACCAGAGCACCAAAAAGTAGAGATCCTTATTGGGCAACTGGGAGGAGTAGCCCACTGAGAGGTATTGTTGTGGCCAGAAGGAGAGAAAACGATGGCCATACATATCCTGATGAGGCTAGGGTGCACATTCAACACTCACTGTCAGAGTTAAATGTAACCCTTAGGTGGCACTATCCCAAAGGCTACTGCCCTTGCCTGTTTGACTATGGACAGGTTGAGGGACCTAGGTCCTATGGCGGATGCCTCCACCCCGAGGTCAGGGCTTGTAGTGGTTAGACTAGCTTGGTCACAGCCCTCTGGGACACTGAGACCCCCTTTTATTCCCTCTAGTGGCTCACACAGTACCCCGGAGTTACAGCCCCAATACCCCAAGTTTACACACTGTTCACTCATATAGATACCACCTACCCTCGAGACTGATTCTGCAGCACGTCTCTGGGGACCCCTGTAAACTAAGGTTAAACAACATACACAGCAAAACACAATACTGTTTCCATAAGTACCAACACCACAGACAGTATATAGTATAACAACAACAAATCTGATTTATTTAGGGGCAGTAACATGGGAGGGGAAATCAGGTTAATTGGTGGCATTAAATCACAGTACTGTGCACATATACAGGGTCTGAAAAGTCACACTCTGGGTACCCAGGTTGGGGGCTAGCCAGGTCCGTTGCCCGGGGTTGGCCGGCAGGTGCAGATGGATGGGGCCCTATAGAAGAAAATATATGCACAACACCCAATTGCAATCCGGAGCTGGATGGCTCAGTCCATGAAGCAGGGAAACAATAAGAATTAGATGACACACTTGTGATTGAAAACAGACTGCAGGGGAATACCCTGATTTGCACTCACAATACCCAAGCTGAGGACCAGATGGTAGACGTTCTTCTGGATTGCCAGAACAACAGGGCATGGAGACAAGGTCCTTGTGACTGGACCCCACTGCAGTTGATAGCAAACATATTTAGTCCAAGCTAAGCTGGGGTTTGCTTCCAACTTCAGCACGCAACACGGGGGATTGGAAATAGCAATTCCCCACAAGCACTATGCACATTCATATGTAAAAGGAAAGTACTATACCAGGCAGGCTGCTTCTGATCCCAATCGCAATTACTGCAAAATACCTGGGAGCACACACAGCAGCTTCAGTTCCTGACAGACCCAGCGCGATTCAGCAATTTCTCCAGTCTTCTACAGGGTGAGCCTGGTTTCCACACTTCTACTGCTTCTTTCTCATCACAACTCGGATTCAGTCCAAACTGGTACTCACAAAGGCTGCAGACTGAAACTCAGGGCCTCACACATGCTTCCCACGCGAAACTATACACCACAGAAGCACAGAGCTCCTTCTCTCTTCACAGTCACAACTGATCTAATCTTTCCAGTCACAGAGCAGGGCATTTCCTTTAGCTCCATGCCATTCTGTTGGCTGGTTCGGCTGTCACTACAATAAGACTCTCTGTTGGTGGAAAAAGGCCCATGTTAAAACTACATTTCCCAGAGTCACTGCCCATACAATCCCCTTGTGGCTGGCTCAAATTGAGAGTCCAAGTTCTGATTCGTCCACAGGCTCCATTTTAGGGTCTCCCTAGCATCCTGATTGGTCCAAGTCAGCTATTCAGGACCAAAATGAAACGAGCTACACTGAAACAGTTTGTGCTGAAATGAAGACAGGTTAGACAAACTACATTTTCTCAGTCACTCTAAATGATTTCTGGCAAACAATTATATCTTTCACAAGGCTCCCTCTGCACATGTAGCAAAGGCAGAAATGGAGTAAATTGACGGCAGCCCGGGTGGGATTTGAGCATTAGAACACACAGTCCCCCATACAAACTAATTAGGTCTGCAAGCAGACAGCTCTTAAAGAGACAGTACATAGAGGCTCAAATAGCACTCACTTGGAACCACATTTAAACAGCTCAGACGCTGAACACCGACCAGACTTGGAGCATTCAGGCAAGCTCCTGGAAGACTTTGGGAACCCCCATTTGCAGGGGGGTTACATAAAGATGCACTTCTTTGCCAGGATCCAAGGACCGACAGAAAATCTGAGAGAATACACACTGAGTTTACAAGAGGCACTAAGAGTTATTGAGTGTCTGGACTCCGGAGATGTGGGTGATCCAGACAGAGTCATAACAGACAAGTTCATTGAGGTAGTTCGTAGTGACACACTGAAGAGAGAACTCAGGATGCTCCACCCACAAGTGCCCAAATGAGACCTTCTTAGACTTCAAGGAGAAGGCCATCAACGTTTCTGGATCAGGAGTACAGTGTACAGTTCTGGAGACCATACCTACGTAAGGACGTAGACAGGGTAGAGAAGGTTCAGAGGAGGGCAACAAAGATGGTGCATGGATTGCATCACAAGTCCTATGAAGACAGGTTGAAGGAACTGAACATGTACTCCCTGGAGGAGAGGAGGGAGAGGGGGGATATGATAGAGACATACAAGTATCTTACAGGGAGGAACAGGGTGCAGGAAAACACTACTTTTAAGCGAAAAAGATGTTCCAGGACTAGAGGGCATGGGATGAAGTTGGAGGGAGGACGATTCAGAGGAAACATGAGAAAGAATTTCTTCACAGAACGGGTGGTGGATAAGTGGAACACCCTGCCAGAGGAAGTGGTGGGGGCTGAAACAATCACGGGATTTAAGAATGCATGGGATAGACATAAAGGAATTCTGGAGGTCAGGGGTAAGGTGCAACAGACTTCTAGGAAAACAAACTGAACTTACAAGCTCCAAATGGGCAGACTGGGTGGGCCATAGGCCCTTATCTGCCAACACTGTCTATGTATCTATGTATCTATATAGGATGGCCAGACAGAGATGTCACTGCCTCCCAGCAGTATATGGGAACATCTCCACTGGTATAGCCAGGAAATCCTCTGCCCAGAATTGTTCCCTGCTTGAACAGTGGTGAAGTGCTTGGACTTACACACATCAATGTTTCCTACTCTAACAAGCACTATATTTCGGGGAATGAGCATGCTAGAAATAATACACAGCCCACTATATTACCCAGACATCAGGGAAACCCACCAGCAGAGAGGAAAACCCCACAACAGATACCACTAGAGTGATGAAGGAACAGCTGGCTGTACTAAGAAGACGACAGATGTGTGTTGTAAGGTGAGGACCTTGAAAGCTGGCTGGAGGAAAGAACAGGATATTGGGCCAGACCAAAGAGGAGATACCCAACTCTCAACTCAAGGAGACCAAAAAAGTTATGAATGATGGCCCAGTTACCAATTCAATGCCCAGGGTAACCCCATCTGTAGGCATTGTGGAGTAAGTAGCCACATCGAACAGAGATGCAACCAGAGACCTTTCCATGGGAGAGTCCCTGAGGTAGAGGACTGACCATCAGGAAGAGCAGAACTAGGTCCAGGACATTGCAACAGTACATGTTCATAATTTTATTTTTATTTATTTATTGAAATGTTTCACCAGTAAGGCACACTGAACAATAAACTGCTCATCTCCCGGTGCGACCAGGGTGGGTGTGGGGGGTACAATTGGAGGTAGACTTTACAAACAGATTATATTTAACATGACTGAGTAAATACATTTAACGTGACTGAGAGAATAGAAAATTAATTACATTTGTAACATGACACACAGTTAAAATTAACAAGCAAGTATAATATACATACAATTACAATTGCATACCTATGGATCCTAGAAAATAATTTTGATGCAGCCATGGATCAACACCTTACAGGAATTGGGTTGCAATCAAGAGCTAGAGGGTTTAGCAGATTCTAGGCAGTGGGTGGAGAAAGAACAAAGAGGGACTGGGGTGGACAGGGTAGGGCAGCTGGGGGGAGGAGAGGCGTATAGATGGGGGAGCAAATTGATAGAGCAAATGAGTAGAATCAGTAGTAGGGGGCACGTTGCTTGGGCAAGTGCTAGCTGGAGCAACAAAGGAGAACAAAAAATGCACATACCTTAGCTCTGGTGAACTAATTTCTTTTTAAGTGCAGAAGTGTAGAGGGGGGAGGAATTAGTTGGGCCGTTGAGGCCGCCAAGAGCTGGTCCCTCCGGTAAGCAGAGAGCCCTGCCAATGGTTGGAGGAGGTGGCGATTTTAAATATGGGGGAGAGAGGGTGAAAGGGCAGGGGAAAAATCAAGGGAAATTATGTATAGGTAGGAGGGGAAGATTGGGTGTGGAGTAAGAATGCTGGAGAAAAGGGAAGGAAGAGTTTTGCTTAGTTCTTGACATCTCCAGGATGCGAAGAACCCTGCTAGAGGGTGGAACTAGGCAAGGTAGAGTTGGATAGAGAGAGTAGAGGGGATGGATGAAGGGGGAGAGAAGAGAAAGGAATAGGGAAGAGGCTTGCCTGACTATAAGCCTTCCAGGATGCTGAAAACCCTGCCAGAGGGCACAGTCAGGCAAGGTCAAAGTTGGGTAGAAAGGATAGAGGGGAGGAGGGAGGGAAGGAAAAAGGCTTATGCAGTGTTGGACTCCTCCAGGATGCTGAGAACTCTGCCAGGGGGTAGCACTAGGTGAGGGCGAGTTGGGAAGAAGGAGTGGGGGGATGAGTGAGGGAAGGAAGAGGCATGAGGGAAGAAACAGTGCCTATCCAAGGCCTCCCCAGGATGTTGAGAACCCTGCCAGAGGGCAGAATCAGGTGAGGGCAACTGGGGAGAAAGAAGCTTGCCCTGAACTGGGCCCCCTCCAGGATGCTGAGAACCCTGCCAGGGGGCAGGTCCAATGCAGGCAAGTTGTAATAGAGGATTTGAGGGAGGTAGTAGAAGGGCAGGGGTAGAAGTAAAGGGGCAGCAGTGAGAGGAGAGATGGGTGAACGGGGTGCAGGATGCGAGGGGGAGAGAGGCAGGGTAGGGTATAAGTGGCATGGGTAGGAGCAGAGACGTAGAAGGGCTGTTATGGAGGATTGACGCAGGAGCAGCTAGAAAAGAAAAAGTTATGTAAGGCAGAGGCTAAGGAAAAGGAAGAGGAGGAGTGCTGTATTTGGGGGGGAGGGAGTTCCAGGTTTTTGGGAAGTGAAGAATGAAGCCTGACTGGCCAAAGATGGTGGTTCGTCAGGGAACCAACTAAGTATGAGTGTCAGTGGACCTGACTCAGTGGAAGGGGGAGGGAGGAAGAGAGTGAGCATGAGAGGTATGGAGGAAATTCACCTAGCCAGAATTTAGAAGTGAGTTTGGCGCAATGACCGAGGTGCCTGTTTTCAAACAGGGGAAAGGACAGGGTATGGTAGAGGTCACAGTTATGGGTGTGTGAAGGAGCATCGAGGGCAAAACGGTAGAAGGAGTTAAAGAGAGTGTCCAATCTGGCTAGGGAGGATTTATAAGAAGGTGTCTGGCAGTAGCTGTGAAGATTGATGGCATAGCGTTCCAGGCACTTTTGAACACTGGCTCACAGGTAACAACCATCCAAAGCTAACATTTCTTATGACATTGGCAGAGGGCTCAACTCCAGAATCCACCACAGAAATGGATCAATCCAATTGCAAGTAACAGTCTCACAATTCCCTACCTGGATTACTTGGAAGCTAGCATTCAACTGGGAGACACTGCACATCAGAACCAAGGCCTCATTGTCAGTGATACTTCAACTGATAACTTGCCACCTGTCATAGCAGGGACAAACGTTCTACAGCATTGTTATCAACAATTAGTGAGTGTCATGAAGCAGCAGACAACATATTTATACTTGAGCGTAAGAGACACGTCTTGAGAGATGTGCCTGGCAACAGACCATCAATTTAATAAAGAGCCAGTGAGGGAGAGATTTTCAAGGTGTGAGTGGTGAACCCACTGGCAGTTTGACTGGGTCCAGGGACAGAGAGAGTACTCCTCTCTAAGGCCAAAGTGGGAATCTGTAAACAGGATTATACTGCATTATTGGGACCATGCCTCAACCTACAGTCATGGCCAAAAATATTGTTGCCCTTGCACTTTTTCAAATAACTCACAATTTCCTCTAAACATAAGTTGAAATTAACAACAGTACAGTATTTGGTCTCCACAATTCTTTATTTTTCTGTTAATATTACAGAAGTTTTGTTTTTGATTCAGAATTTAATATATCCTTTTAAATCAGAAAATGAAAAGAAATGGCATTGACAAAATTATTGACACCCTAGACTTAATATTTGGTAGCACAGCCTTTGGTCAAAATAACTGCAATCGACCACTTAATATAGCCATGGATGAGCTCCCTGCACCTCTCTACTGGCAGTTTGGCCCACTCTTCTTGTGCAAACTGCTCCAGTTCTCCCAGATTTTCTCCCAGATTTGAAGGGTGCAATCTCCCAACTGCTGTTTTCAGATCTCTCCACAGGTTTTCAATGGGATTTAGATCTGGACTCATTGCTGTCCACTTCAGAACAGTCCAGCGTCTTGTCTTGAACCATTCCTGGGTGCTTTTTGAAGTGTGTTTGGGGTCATTGTCCTGCTGGAAGACCCATGACCTTCGATGGAGACCCAGCTTTCTGACACTGGGTTCAACATTGTGCTCCAAAATGGCCTGGTAATCTCCAGATTTCATGATGCCATGCACATGTTCAAGGCACCCAGTGCCAGAGGCAGCACAGCAACCCCAAAACATCACTGAACCTCCTCCATGTTTGACTGTAGGGAAGGTGTTCTTTTCTTTGAAGGCTTCATTTTGTTTTCTGTAAACATAGAGACGATGTGCTTTACCAGAAAGCTCTAATTTGGTCTCACCTGTCCACAGGACATTCTCCCAGAAGGATTTTGGCTTGTTCAGGTGTGTTTTGGCAAACCCCAGTTGGGCTTTCTTATGTCTCTCTCTCTCAGCAGTGGGGTCCTCCTGGGCCTCCTACCATATAACACCCTTTCATTGAGTTGGCGATGGATAGTGTGAGTTGAAACTGTCGTACCTTGTGTCTGAAGGTCAGCTTGAATCTGTCTGGCAGTCGATCGAGGTGCTTTCTCCTCCATTCGAGCAATCCTGCACTGCAATCTTCGATCAGGTTTTCTCTTGCGGCCATGTCCAGGGAGGTTGGCTACAGTGCCATGGGCATTAAACATCTTGATAACATTACGTACAGAGGAAACAGGAACATCAAGGTCTCTGGAGATTGATTTGTAGCCCTGAGATTGTCCATGCTTGGCTACAATCTTCTGTCTGACCTCCTCAGACAATTCTCTGGCTGTCTTTCTTTTCTCCATGCTCACTGCTGTACACACAGTGACACAAAACAGGAAAATGAGTCATTTTCTCTATTCAAACTGGTTGAATTAGTGATTTTTATATTGCATGCACCTGCAACTCACCACAGGCGAGTTCAGTTCCAAAGTGAAGGAGAATCACCTGCTTGAAATCTAATTATTTCTAACTACTTCTAAAAGGTGCCAATCATTTTGTCCAGGCCATTTAAGGATTTCTGTGTGGAATAAGCTAAGACTTAGTAAATTTTTCTGCTTTTTGTGTTTTATTCTACTGCAAACCAAAGAAATACATATGTGGATACCAAAATATTTTTTAATTTCAACAATTTTCTGGAAGGAATGGTGCATTATTAGAAAAAACTGCAAGGGCACCAATATTTTTCGCCACGACTGTAAAAGACAGTTCAGTGATGGTGCCTGGAGTCTGGTACTAGTAAAGAAGGGAGTTATCAGTGAGGGTAGGCAACTGGGGAGCCACCACAGTATGGCTGTACTGGAACCAGCCCCTTGGACGATTACTATGAGTTGAACTGGATGATGTGGTTAGAGCAAGTCCCAGAATCCGTGAACCTGTGCCGGACACAAACTGTTCTGCCATAGTAACAGATACCTCAAACCATGACACTGCAGAGGCATGGCTGAGCGAGATTGATTTGGGTACAGACAGCACAACGGAGAGCCAGAGGCAAGAGGCATTGGAGCTAATACAAAAACACCAAGGTGCCTTCTCCCAATATCTTCTTGATTTTGGCTGTACTGAGATGGTAGAGCGCCAAATTCCAACTGCTGAGCATCTGCCAGTTTGAGAAAAGTTCAGGCCTACTGCTCCCACCATGTATTAGCCAATGAATGAAATGCTGAAGGAAATGATGGACACCAAAGTCATCTCAGATAGCCACAGCCCATGAGCTGTTCCCATAGTTCTGCTCAAAAACAAAACAGTAAACTGAGGTTCTGTGTTGATTATTGGACATTGAATTAAATAACTCACAGGGATGCCTACCCACTCCCCAAGATTGAAGACTCCCTTACAGCTTTGATGTCAGCCTCATTGTTCTTGACATCTGACGTGGGCAGTGGGTATTGGCGAGTACCAATCGCTCCCGCCAACCAAGAGAAAACAGCTTTCATCACACGTATGAGATTATTTAAGTTCACTAAGATGCCATTTGTGTTCTGCAAAACACCTGGCATGTTCCAGTGACTAGTGAAACACTGTTTGTGCAGTCAGAACATTGAGATAGTCCTCTTGTACTTGGATGACATCATTATCTACACACAGACTTATCAAGAACACTTGCATCACCTGGCGATCATTTTTGAACGACTGACAGCCTGTGGCCTGAAGAAAACCCAAAGATTTGAGCAGTCCAGGAATGGCCCACCATGATGAGTATTTGGGATGTAAGGAAGTTCTTAGGATTCATGGATACTAACAGAGGTTTGTGAAAGACTTCTCCAAGATTGCCAATGTATTACATGAGCTCTTAAGAGCAACCAAGAACCAAAGGATACCTGAAACATGCCAGTAAAGAGCACAGCAGAATGCTTTTAACCAGCTTAAAAGCATTCTAACCAAAGCACCCATTCTTGCCTACCCTAGCTACAGCTAAGTGCTGCCAGTGTATACTGATGCAAAGAACCAAGGACTAGGAGCCATCTTAGCACAAGTGTGGGAAGGAACAGAATGAGTCATAGCCTATGCTAGTAGAGGACTGACTCTCTGGTTCCGAATAGAACAATGAGAGAAAAAGCTTGTTTAAATTGGAATTCTTGGTGTTAGTGGTGGCAGTCACTGAAAAATTCAAGAACTACTAGGCCACTAGTCCCTTCACAGAATATGCCAATAACCCACTGGCACACCTGAATAATGCAAAACTAGAAGCTCTGAAACAATACTAGGCATCCCTACTAACCAGTTAAGACTTTGCTATCCATTATCGCTCAAGTTGAACAAACACCAGTGTGGATTCTTTGTCCCATCTAGTCGCTTAGGACAAGCCAGAAGAGGATGGACTTAGCAGGAGTTCTCAGGATACTAGCAGAGGTTGTGTAAGCCTGTTGCCAGTGCCTATCACAATGAATGAAAGATGAACCAGACACTAACCCTTCTGAGCTTAACAATGTTTGACATACTGTACAAAAGCAACTTCAAGCATAAAGTCTGATCATTCAGCAAATCCACGAGCTCATAGTCACTGACAAGATTCTGACACCCAAGAAGAGAGAAGACCCCAGAAGAATTGATGAAACTACTCCGACATCAGGAGTGGCTCACCCTTCAGAAAGGAAGGCTGATCAGAAAGACAAGGGATCCAAAAGTACAGGGTGCAATTGTGCAAATAAGTATTACACTACCAAGCAGCACCTACTGCTTTGGAAGCATTCTATGATTCATCTGGACATTTTAATCATAAAAAAAACCCAAATGAAATCTCAGAGAATGCTATTATTGGACTGGGATGAGAGAGTACATTGTGCTAATGCACCCCTTCAGGTCACCACCCCGATGGCGAAACACGAAAAAAGACCATTATGGCGACAATCGCTGTAATGGTCCTTTTCCATGTTTCAGCTTTCACAGTGTTCTGCCCTTAATCTCGACCAACTCCAATCTGGAGTTGGAATCCTGAAGTCTAGGGGTAAGACAGCCCCCACAGAAAACACCGGGTGGCACAATACCCAAGGCCAGTATTGTGCCATCGCTGTGGGAGAGGTCAGCATTTTCACTGTCGACCTCCCTTGGTGCTTCCCATTGTGCAATGGTGCAAGAACTGTGAAGCATGTAGCATGAAGCATAACCCCAGTACTACAGAGTGAGCACCACTGGTACCTATAATCAGCAAAGTTCCCTTGGATTTGGTAGCACTGGACTTCCTCAAACTTCATGCTAGCAAAGATGGACATTTATACTTACTCACAATAACTGATCACTACAGTAAGTTCCTGATAGCAGTACACATGGGAGACCTCACCAGTAAAATCTCCCAAAATGTTTGGGCTGTAGCTTTAGCCATAGTTGTTTTAGCTGTAGTTTTAACTATCTACAAAGGGAAAAAGGCTACCAGAAAGGGAGAGGGGGCTATTTACAAGAGAATGGGTACCCAAACCAAATCATGACTGACCAAGGGACAGCTTTTGAGTTGCACTTCTTCAAAGAATGATGTGCCCTGTATAGAAGTCGCAAGCTGTGAATCACTTGTGGTGGTAAACGGTGCAGCAGTGACGCTGCTCAGATAGACTTCTGGATTCTTCACCCTGAGCTATCGATGTAACTGCCTCACCACCAGCAGCACCCTCAGCAGGTGTGATGGCGAGGGGATGCTGAAGGTCCGAATAGGTGTGAGTGGATGGAATCACCCGACAAGGAGAGGCAGGAGTCATCCAATAAGTTTAAAGCCCAACAGGCTTTGTTCATACAACAGGGGTAGGCTGACATGGTCACAAGGGAAGAGGAGGTAGTAAAGACTATCAGCAGATAAACACAACATCAAACACTATGTTCTAAATGCTTCACTCCCATGAACTAAACCAGATTACTAAACCCAGTTACTAAACAAGGTTACAAAACCAGGATTCTGGAAGATCTATAAGGTGCACCTTGGCCTAGTGTCAAAGTATTTTAGTTTTACCTCTAGTACTTTGGTTATGGTATCATGGTACAGTTACTAGCCCTGAGAGGGCTCTTACAACATTGAATTGCACAGTAAATTTTCTAGAACATGAATTCACACACACACACACACACACACACACACACACACACACACACACACACACACACACACACACCAGTCTATTTTCAGCAGAAATCTTCATGCACACAGGTGAGATGGTGATGAACATATGAACATACGAATCTGCCAGCTGAAACAGACCACCCGGTCTATCAATGTCTGCCCGTGTGTGCAGCTAGCCCCTAGACTGCAGCTGCCGCAACCCCCTCCCCATCTGTCATTCCCATGACAGCCTCAGCCCCCTCCACCCAGACCCTCCCTCATGCTCTGTCCCATGCCATCTTAAAACTTCCTACTGTCTTACATGATACCACCCTCTCTGGTAGAGCATTCCATTTAGACACCACCCTCTCTGTGATGTAGTGCCTCCTCATCTCCCTCCTAAATCTTTCACCCTCCCATCTTAGTCCGTGCCCCCTTGTGTCCCTACCCTTCCTCAGTTTAAACACCCCTCCATTGCTAGCTTTGTTTATCCCCCTCATGAAGCAGAAGGAAGGAGAAGAAGAGGAATTCCTGTTAAGCACAGAATGGTTACCACAGTGCAGACCTAGAAGAGGCCACTGGGGTTATGAAAGATTTGTAAACAGACCATATGGCCATTGGCAAAAGCCCACTCTCTCCTAGGCTGTGAGTATGAGAGAACAAACTGAATATGCTCCTGGCAACAGCCCATTGGAGGACTGCCAGAAGAAATGAGCTGTAGGAAGGATATGGGCATCAAACTCTTGGAAGGGCTGCCAAAACAAAACAAGATGCTGAAGGTTCCCTGGCACAAAACCCACTCGGGTGCTGCCAAGGACAGAATAAACCCATTGAAGATTCTCTGGTGTAGAGCCCACTGGAGGGCTACCAAGGACAGGAAGCAACGGCTGAAGAGTCTTTGGTGAGGTTTACCCATAGCACCTCGACAGCGCTAGCACTGACATCCCCTACAGCGACAGCTACAATGCTGACAGTCTGCATTGTAGCCACAGGATGTTGGTGCACACAATCAGGGGGCTGCACCCCCAGAACCCCCTCTTGTGGGGGACTCTGCCCGCCACAGCCCCCAGTCTCTAGGATTCTAACTCTGAGTTGCAGTTGGACCGGGGGGGGGGGCCATCACCCAGCGATGCAGTCCCGATCGCCGCAAAGACCAGCACAGCGACGGGTGGGTTTTGCCCGATTCTTGGCATTATGCTGGTCTTTGTCATCAGGGAGTCGCTGCGGTAATGGTATACCCTTCAGGAAAGATCCCACTGGAGGATTGCCAAGGACTGGATGAGGTGGATGAAGATTCTTTGGTGAAGAGCAGGAACAAAGAGAACCAAGAAGAAGATAGAAGGTCTTGAAGTGTTCCGTACTGGGAGAGAGACAATAAGAAATCAGAGGCTGTGAATCACACTGGGCTTCAACGACTATGACTAGAGGCAAACTACCAGGGCACACAAACAGGGCTCTTCCAGGATAAGCACTCTCTAAGGACTGTCAACTTTGAAGCATCTGGACCAAGAACCAAGAAAACAAGAAATGGTGGGCTTTGACGGACTATGACTAGCGGTTGACGACTAGGGACTGTAGCTGCAGTTCTTTCAGGATGGGCACACTCTGATGAAGAAGAAGAATCAGCATTTATATAGCACTTTTCATACACAGTGTATCTCAAAGCACCTTACAAGCAATGCTAGACTGGTAGTGAGGTGACTGAATGTGTAGTGGCAGCCATATCACTCATCATCACACACACACACACACAGCCTGGATAATTGCATGAACCAGTTTATGGGAAGGGAAATGTTGGCCAGGATACCAGGAATGTCTCCTTCTCTTTGCAAAGAATGCCCTGGGTTCTTTTACTTCCACCTGGACACCATCAGGATGGGTAGAATGTATCTCGGTTTAACGTCTCATCCGAAGGACAGGACACCCCAGCAGTACAGCACCCCCTTAATACTGCAGTCAGATGCCAGCTATTTTTCAGGTGCACCGGGGTGATTTGGCAATGTCTGGGGCAATTGCTCATGGCTGGGGAAACTGTACATTTCCAAGGGTAAATTTGCCAAGAGCAGGAGGCAAATAACCAAATCTGGGGTGATTGTTCATAGCTGGGGCAATTGTTCGTTGTTGGGACACTTGGCCTTAAGGCAGTCCAGAGAATCAAGCAACAATAAAACAGTCTTAGTACTTTGTAATTAGTAACAAAAACCTAGCTCCTTGCTGACTTAACCACCTATTTCCATCTGTTTGCACTTACTCTATCTCCAGCATACCTTTCCTACACGCAGCCTCTGCCTCGCCTATCATTTTCCTTAGCTCCCCCCTCCTGATCCCCTACCCCCTTCTTGCCAATTGACCATCTCTCTCAATTATACTCAGTACCATTCCCCTAATGCCCTACTCATCCACAACTCTCTCTCTCTCTCTCTCTCTCTCTACTTCTTTCTCCTGCCTTTCAGGAAGCCTATTGGATGTCTTCCACCCCCGTTCTGTAAACACTTGAGTACCTCTGCACTGTTAATTACCCTCTGTCTACTTCTTTCTGCATTTGCTACTACTCGTACAATGATCTATCTCTGTGTATCCTGGTATTGTCTTAATTTGCTTATTTAATGTTTGTGATGTACTTATCAACTTTGTCTAACCTCTGACGTGGAACCTATGAAAGGAGCTTGTTCTCAAAGGTGTTAATCCAAGATCATAAATAAATAAATAAACAAATACATAAATAAGTACATTCAGTGGCTTGCATTCAGTAAACAGTTCACTAAATCGACAGTTAATAAACAGCACAAGCAGTTGCAGACTCGTTGCCCACTGGATAATCAATTGCCCTATTGCCCACAAATATACTAGATATATTTAAGCAGCCGCTAGCCAACTCCTGTCTCAGCTGTCCCTATGGAGTGGACGAGCGGTCCGAGGGTGGGAAGTATTTTAAAACACCCTTCCCCACCTCTGCAACCACAGTCACTATCCCAATACACAGACAAAGGACTGGGGTTCCCAGGAACACTTGCTCAAACCCCTGGGCTAACAGAATCCCCACTAGGTGTCTGGGACTATGGTGTGGCAAGGGAAACTATAGGGCACCTATGCTACCTGAACCCTCTCACCTTGCTATGTTGGGCCATGTAAACCCCTTTTCCTAGGCTCCTTTAACTGGTGGGCCTAATCTGCTGGCCTAAAGTGCTGCCCCTTTAAATATCTGAGCCTAACATTGCCCCATTAAATCTAGGTCCTGGCTGACCCTCTAAATGCTGCCAGGACTACTCTGCTGGGCCCCTTCCTTAATGTGGGGCTTGCTTTTGCCTCTCCCCAATTCTGGGCCTGCGCAATGCCCTCTCTAGTGGCTATTGGGCCTATGCTGTCCCTTTAAATACTCTGGGGCTTGTCTTGCCCCATTTACTGCTGGGCCTATATTTGCCCCTTTTTAGATCATTGGGCTAGACATTGCCCTTTTTAAATCATTGGGTCTGACATTGCCCTTTTCTTTACAATCGGTGGCCTGGCAGGGGCCTGCTGTCAGTCACTAGGCTGCCCTGCCTATGCCCCACCCCACTTTGAATATTTAAATGAACTCACCTCTGGGCCTCTATGTCTGGCCTCTTCTGTAGGTGTTGCCTCACCCTGAATAAGAAAATATCTAAATTAGGCATGGCCTTCTTGCCTGTCCCTCCATTGGCACTTCCAGCACTAAAACAATTTAAACTTTTATTTTAAATCTTCAGGCAGACAGCACTCTTGCAGTGGTGCTGACACCTACTCACTGCCCTGGCCTGGTGTGAAGATGTTGCAGAAGGGAGGAGGGAGGTCTTGCTGGCAGAGGCAGGGGAGACTGCAGCAAAAGGAGCAGGCAGAGCAGCAGATGGCAGGGGGCCTCAGGAGGGCCGACAGTCTTCTTGGTCATGATGCGGCTCTTCAGGTGCCGCCGACAAGGGACTGGAGCAATCACAGCAACGGGGCACAGTAAAACAATAAATGGGGCTATACAGAGCCCACACTGGAGTGCAGGACCAGAATTTTCTTTTTGGCAGCACCGACCACCGAACTCAACTGCACCAGGACTGAACACACACAGCAGGAGCAGCAGTCTTCTTCACTGGCTGGAGGAGGGCACCAACGCAGAGTCGACGGGACTGGCTTCAACACCTAAGGTAAGCCCAGGGTCCCTGTCACACTGTCTCAGTTCTCTCAACTCCATAGCCAGCCCAATCTCCCTGAAAAAACATTGGGGGTTCCTAATTAAAAGCACTGCACTCGGGGTTCTGATTCTGGAACCCTGAGCTTGCGCTGAAAGGCAGGCCATACTCTGTTTATTTTTTAGAAACACTGGAGCCCCAGCCTGAAGTGTCACACATGGGACAATGCCAGCAGTCCCGTCGTGCTGGCACAGATTCCGTAGCTTGCTGCCTGCTTGGGAGAGAGCGGATTGGAATGGAGCAGAACAGGCAGCAGCAGAGCACCAAACAAAAAAAGTTTCTTTTTTTTTTTTTAAACTGTCCTGCCTGCCGATTCGGGGGAAGGGGATACTGGCAAACAGGACACCAGTACACTACCCCCCTTTGCTATCCATATGCCCACAACACACAGGGGACCTGGGGTACTTTATTTAATTAACCCCCTATTTTTTGTGGTGCCCCCATACTTTGGGGCACTACACACTGCTTACCACCCACAAGTGAATGGACTCTGTGACTATGCCAACCACACCAACATAAACATGCTAAGAGCCTTGCCGGAACAACACCTGGAGTGGTCCACTCTCCTTCCAGAATTGATATACCTGTCCTGTACAATAATACTGTCCACTGTTCCGGGATATGTTAAATATTATGTGATGTTCGGATGCTACAGTGACTACCTATGGACTTAGTACTTGGAATGCCTACAGAATCTGCAGCAGTATCTCACTCAGAACGGCTACAAGAGCAGCATAACCATCTACAAACCGCAAGTAAAGCAGTGTCACAGCAAATGAACAAAGTCAGAAAACAACAGCAGAGCTGGGCTGCGATGTTGCTCTGCTCCACATTACTCAGCGTTGCCTTGCTGCTTTTTTATGTTTTTGAGCTTTTGATTATATTTTTATTTCTATCTTTAAGTCACTACATTATAGGCAGCATTTTCTGAAGTTAAACATTTTGTTCGTTCCAAGTGACGGGTGGCTGGGGAGCAGTGCTGGTTTTGCCGTCTTTGTATGCAGGAATTCAGTGGTTGGCTGCTGCACAGGTGTGGGATGTAGAGTGCTGGCCAGGACCCTCTCTGGGGGATCGGTTGCAAGGCAGAGAAGGAGCAGTGTATGTAGTTATTTTAATGGAGCACTTTGCTTTTGTGCCAGCCGGGAGATCTGCACAGTTTTGGTGCCGGCCGGTCTTGGCGTGCCTTCCCTTCCTGAGTGAGCCAAGAGGCTATGTGGTGAAGATACAGAGGTGATCATTACTGCATTGCACTTCACATCCTGTTATGCTAATTTAATTTAACAAGAGGTACTTGGAGCGCGAAGAACCACAACTAAAGGAGAAACACAGAGTTTGAGAAACTGGGCAGGATCTTTTGGAAGATTCAGACTCCTGGATCAAGTTAGGAGAACCAAGTTTGTTTCTGCCCATTAAGTTGGTAATATCCAAACAAATTCCTCAAAAGTGATCTCATGAATTACTGTGGGTAAAAAGGATTGGTCAGGAACATTTGGATAGAGGTACAGCTTTTAAATTTGTTAGAAGTTAAAGCTGAAGTGCCGTCAGAGATGGCAGAAACTTACAGTCATCATATTGGTGTCAGGCTGCTTATGTTTTAATCAGAGTCAAGTGTTCTCCACTAAATAATTTTTTTTCTCCACTTCTGACTTAAATTATGCAATGTATTATTTGAATTGGGAATTTAAAAAGGTAGCGACTAGGACTCCTGGCATGGAGTCGATTGTCGGTAGTGTTTGTAAAACGCTAGGCATAAAACCTCTTTTATGGCCTAAAGGTAACCTTTAGGATTCCTGCTTAGGGATCCAATTGCCGATGGCTCATGGAAAAGGCTTGGTATGGAACTCACTGTGCAGTGTCTGGCTAAAGTGTTTGAATTAGCCACAGATATATTTATAACTTGTAAAATTTTAGATGTTAAATGGCATTTTCTTGGTTCTCATCTCACAAGGAGCATAAAGAATCATTGTGGACTCCTGACCCAATGGAACCTTGAATGTTTGGTTTATGAATAACGGACTACTGAGTCTACTGGAGCTACAACACAGTCTATTAGGAATTTATTTTTACTATTTCATGCCAGTTGATATACAACTTTATGCATTATTATTTGAATGGTTTGAAACTTTCTTTTTATATGGCAGCCTAATAGTCTCGCTTTTATGTATTAAAGTATGACTGCATTTTTTTTTATTACTGTTGTAAATTAATATAGAGCATCGATTACCATGGCACTTTCAAAAGGTTGGTACTCTGGGTTGGGAGACAATATTGATTATACAGGCAAACTGAAATCTCTCATAGTTGGCTATAAACATTGGTACTGGTGCCCCTAGGAATAGCATCATAGTGCTTAAGGTGGGCAAATAGCACCACTAAAAGTGAATTGTTCCAGCCTTTTGTTGGGGCAAGGAACTCAACATGTGGACTAGGCCTATTTCTGATTTAAGGATAAAATACAGAATGAAACAATCAGAAGTGACAGAACAGGTTCAGTTCCATAGACCTATGTGGGATGACCACGGTGCAGTCCAGTTGGGAATAAATGCTCAGTGGTCAGGTAGCGGAGCAAGGAGCAGCATGCACTGCAGGGTACCCCTTTATATACTCCTTATAGTGGTGTATTCTGACTGGCAGCAAGAGATGTATCAGTTTGGCTCTAGTGGTAGTAGCCAATCAAATCCAACTGGAACAGAGTAATGGCTGTAATATCCTTGTTTATTGGTATAAGGCCTGTTACCTGGGACTTGGACCTGCCCTTTAGTGGGGCATGTTTATTGTTCTACTAAAGTTAGGTATTCAACAGCTACCTCACTGATTTGCACTTGAGGTATCAACTCTGCTGTTGTTAAGGTAAAGGGAAGGTGGCCTAATAGTACATCCAAATATGCACTCTCCTAGTCCCCTACTGGTATGAGGAAATCAAGTTGTGATTTAGATCCAGAACTGATTTATTGATAAAGTGTAGAACAAAATGACCCAAAGTGAGAGAACAGGTTTAGGCCCTTGGACTTATACTTGTAAGCCCCCTGTCACCCTGGGTTACAAGAATCCCACTTAGATCTAGTGGCAGGTAGGGAAGGCAGCTTGTGGAACACCAGTTAAATCGGTCTCACACTGTCTCACTCTGTCCTCTGTCTCAACTGAGCTGGAGGGATGACATCATATAGAATTCTCGCAGCAGCTCACGCCACATTGGAATGTTGCAGCTGGGAGTTAGGTTAGGTTAGAACATTGGGATTTTCAGTCAGTCTGTAGAAGAGTGTTGTGCAGTCTGTAGTGGAGGGAGGAGGTGCACTGCAGTTAGCAATCCATCATAGCCCTCAGCTCTGTAATAGAGCTACCTCCATGGTGGGTGTGTTTTCTCACCCTAGAGAAGGACACAGAAGATACCCGTTTGAAGTGGTTGAGACCATCCCCAAGTTGTTCCAGTGCCCCATCCCTGAGAGGGATGGGGGGGGACAAGGCCAGCTCTTCAGGAGCAATTCCCCTGGCCCTGCTGAAGGAAGAGAAGCTGCCTAGAAGAATTATGCAGAGTCATCCAGAAGTTCATTTGTTTTTCCAGAGAGAAGCCTGTGGGCACCTGCAAACCAGGGTGAGTCTGCTCTGCCAGAGAGCCTATGTTTCACCAAGACTGTTGTGTTAGGTGTCTGCTACTGTGGGTCAAGAAAGGACAGCCAAGTACAGTACTCAAGTTGTGTATGGCTTGAAATTAATCTAATCAGTGGGGGTCTACAGGGATGGACATAGCCACTTAAAGAACGTTACAAGTCAGGACACCAGAATTCCAGAGACAGTAGATTGTTAAATGTGACATACATTTCGAGATAGCATTCTACAAACAAAGAGGTTCACAAGGAAAGGTGTTGATTCCAAATAAATGACTGGGTATGAATTTGGGGACAAAAGGTGGGATACCCCCCATCTGGAGAATCCAGATTTACCTCTACGGATTTACTTTGGGCACCTATAGCTTTCTTCAAGGCACTTGGCCAGTGTTCGCAGAAAGTACCCAGACATGGGATTGAGGATGATTTTTTCCCATATGGAGCTAGGAAGTGCTCATGAATGGTAGAGGGAGCCACCAGATTAATATCCATGTTATATGGAAAAATGTCCAAGTGCTGACCTGTGTGTAATGCCAGGGAATCCTAGAGAGAGAGAGAGAGAGAGAGTACCAGTTTGAGCTGAGTGCCCTGTGTGTTCAGAATTGGAGGGCAGATGTTGTGATGATGATGAAGAAGATGTTTCTGACCTCAATAGTTCTGTACAACCAGTGAGAGTAGCCCCATGGGGGTCCATCCTGCTTTGTATTCCTGTGTGTGTGTGAATAAAAGCCCCACTTTAGAATCCCACTCCTGGTTTGGACATTCATAGTTTTTGCTTCCTGTGTCTGGAATTACTTTGGTGCCCCTGTCCAGAAGTACAAACCTAGCCCTGATGCAGAGTGAATGTTTTCTCCTGAACCCAGGCTCACCAGGTAATGGGTTATAAAATGGAGGCACCGTGGCGCTAAATAAAATAACATCAACCCAGGACCTGGTGGGGGGGGGTTTACAAAATTGGAGGTACCACTGGGATTTGGGTTTGGAACCTTGGGAGAGCACAAGTGAGATTTGCTCAGGTTAGGGCTAGCGTTTTGGCTGCCTGGCAGTAGGTAGTCCAAAAAGTAGAAGCATTGCCACCCGAATGTCCTGCTGTGTGCTGCTGTTCATGTGCTGCTGTAATTGTGCCATCCATTTACTAAGGAGCAGTAAAGCCTGAGAGTGTATGCCCTCATCCTGCATCAAAGTTATAACATTTGCCAGCTTTTTAAAGTGTTGTGTGACAAGAAAAGTGTGGACAACTGTGGGAAACAAACAGTGCCTTGGACATTGGAAGTGCGTGTTGTATGGACAGAGAGAGTCGCTAAGCGAAATGCCATGAAAAATGGTTGAAATGGTGCTCCCGCCGAGGAGCTACAGTTGAAAAAAGAGTGTGATTTGCAGTTTAAATTTTGCCTGCTTCGACGATCGCCATGGAGGAGAAGAGCATGAGAAGAAAGAGGCTCATTTGCATGACGTCGAGTGATTGGTGAGACTGCAATCAGTCCCACCCCCAAGCCAGCTCTAGAGTGACTGCACGGTGTTTGAGAGGGGGAGAGAGAGAGAGTGTGCGAACTGGCTTGCCAGGAGGAGCATCGCGGTGACTGAAAACGTTATAAAAGTAGTAAAAATCTGACTTTTCCATTTAAAATCAGGCTCAACCCACATTCTGATTCATCTGAGAAGAGAGCGAGATGTTCAGAGGGACAATCGGCAGGACTGCCTGCCCACTTCATTCCAGAGGCCTCCAAAACTGGCTGTAGGCCGAAATTTTTCCATCGCAACAACAGCTAATGATTGAGTGAGTACCAATCTAAAGCAACTCAAACTGTGTGTGATTTTAACTAAAGCCAGCTGAATCTATGTGTAGCAGTGCGATCATTTTGCAAAGAAGGACTGTGTCATAATTGTGGGTTCAGCAACAGTATAATTTTCAAAGCCATGTGAGAGACTGTGAGTTGTATGAAAGATGCAGCAAGAAATACAGGCTATCCTGTGTGATGAAATACTGTGGCTTTAAGGACTTTTAAGCAACAACAGTGAGTTACAGCAAGTAAAAAGTCCAGTAGAAGTCATATAAATGTGCTAGGAGAGCAGACAGTGCAGTTAACCAATTTGAGTGAACTTAATCAGTAGAGTGTGTAAATTGGATGCACAGTGGCTTGAGTCAGAGACAGAACGTTGATGCACAGGAGTGCTGCCGCCACCACCATTACAGGGTGGGGCAGTAGAGTAAACACAGCAGCAGAGGAGTCATTTTGTAAAAGTTTTTCCAAAAGAGTGGGACTTGAGATAAGTGAGCTTTTGTTTTTCTCTGCAGTCATGGCTTCAGGATCAGCCCGTTACCCAGATCATGCCCGGGCTATGATAGCAGAAGAAGTGAACAGATTGAGAGATGTTGAGAGATATTACTATGGGGGACGTTTGTCTCCTCATGTGGCAATTCCTGGATATCCAGTAAGAGTGTGCATAATGTGCTTAAAGGCCGGAAGGGACGTTTCCATGGTTCCTCACTGTTCTGGGTGCCTGGAGAGACATGGCTTAACCAAAGCACCCAAGATTCGTTTGGCTCCCACATGGACAAAGATTCAAGAACCTGCAGTTGGCAGCACACAGCACCAGGTAGAGCCTGATGGAGAAGGCTCAGTAGAGTGTGGCATGAAGCAGGAGGGTGCAGAGCTACAGACAGAACAAAGTACTGATGTATCCAAGTCTGAGTCACAGAGAGACACAGTGGAGGGAGCATCAGCAGACCCTGGGAGAGAGGGGCCTAGCCCAAGTCTCATAGGAGAAGATGAGATGAGGGAGACTTTTGAATGGGAGGTGTCGACCTCCATGCCCAGTGAGGAGTGGATAGTCTCAGGAGTGAGGATGACTGCTCACTCCTGGGCTCAGATCCTCATTGAGGAAGAGGATGAGGGGGAACCGATGTGGCCTCATGAAGAAGGTACGGATCCATAGCCTCGGGCTTTTGCCTCAGAGGAGCGAATGAAAGAAGAGAGTGGTGACTCCATAGCCCTATCCCCACAAGAAGGAGCCAAAGATCCATTCTACATTGCATTGAGTATGCATAGCTGGCAGAACCAGGACTGGCTGCCCCCAAGCCAGGCCAGAGGTCTCAGGGTTGACCAAGTGTAGTAAAGAGGAAAGACTGGTTCATAGGAAGGTGAATGAGATCTATGGGATATCCTTTCCTACCTTTCCTCGGAGAGTCTGGGAGAAGATCAAAAGAAACAGGAAAGCCTGGATAGTGGAAGAGGCCACAAAACATGTGCATCCTGGTGCAAGCAGATATGTCAGAGACAGAATGTTCCAATTAAAATTCAGACAGTGGAAAGTGGGCAGGACACTGTTTATAGATACTGTTCGAATCGTGGATGGAGAGGGCAACGAAACCTTTCACAATGTGAATTATGAGCGCCCAGATGGGGTAATAATTCTTGCACCTGACCCATTGTGCTATTTCCCACAGTGCAGACAACTTCCTGTGAATGTACCCATGCCTACCAAGTGGAAAGCAGAGCAGTGGTAGCCAGTGCTGCCATCCAGCCGTTGCCGTACCTAAGTTGTTCCGCCAGTCTGGCATTCCAGGAACCAGGTGCCCCACCTTCGTCAGCCTTGCAGTGTACTGGCTTTCCAGATTCCATTGACTGACCTACCAGATGACTTCATATCCAGAGAAGACACCAGCCCAACTGTATCCTGATTCATCGCCTGGGATTTCGGATGAGTTCAGACCAGTTGTTTCCTGTCCTGTTTCCAAGGTTCCATCTCCTAGATGACATCAACCCAGCAATTTCCAGATGTGCCATCCTGTCGTTTTTCGGAAGATGTCCGCCCAGCTATATCAGAAGAATGCTGCCAGGGAGAGTCTTCAGTGGAAATCCAGGTTTTGTATTGATTTCATTCTTCAAGGTACTGGTAAGTCCAGACTTTTCTATTTTAATGACTCTGCACTACACACCCTACACCTAGCAGACTTCAGACTGTTTGAACTGTCCACAAAGACTCTCCCCTTCGGGATTACAGTCCTACCAGAACTGTGCTTCACCGGGCTCTCGGCCCAGGAGAGACTCTTTCATGGACTTGCCTTCGGGCACTGTTGTCACTAGATGGGACTTTTAAGGCACTCCATCCCCATTAATGTATGTTGTAAATAATGTCATTGTTTTCTATTGTTTTCTACTGTTTATACTGATTTTCTGCTTTTCTACAAAATTATTTTTTGGGATTCTCCAGTGTTTAGATGGTAGGGGTTAGATAGTACTGTGTTGGCAGAATAGGGGTTTGTTTGTCTTTTCTCTTGCAGGTGTTCCTGAAGAAGACAAGAAGAGAAGGCAAGAAGAGAAGGGACTCAGCGGAGTCCTTAGTGTGCTTTAAAAGTAGTAGTGTTTAAAGTACAGTGTTGTTGTTGTTGTTGTTGTGTTTAACTTTTCCTTCCACAGGTATGGTTGTGGGGGAGTGTGGGAGTAATACCTAGGGTATAGGGTTAGCTGTTTGTAGTTGGATGCAGGTATCCCAGGTTGGGGGGAGGTTCCCCTGTGTGTTTTTGGGTAAGTTGGGTTTGGTCAGTTAGGTTTTCCCTAGAGGGCTGGGGGGATAGACAGGCTGTGGCTCTGACCTGCAGTGGGAGCTGCAGTACTGATCTATTGAGGGCTATGCTCTGGACAATCCTACCAGGGCCACTAGGTGCCCTTAGAAAGTCCATAGAGTAGAGGCTGATACGTCAGCCGATGGCCTCTGGGCCCTTAGTGTTGCCTGCCTGTGCCTAGCACATGGTAGGAGAGGGCCTGATCACCCCTCTTCATAGGTAGCACAGAGGGTAGGATGGCCTAGGCCAGGTTAGTAATGACTGGGGACAGTCATTTTCCTGGCCGAGGGTGGGTGTAACCCCCCTGTCACCCGGGGTTACAAGAATCCCACTTAGATCTAGTGGCAGGCAGGGAAGGCAGCTTGTGGAACACCAGTTAAATGGGGTTCATACTGTCTCACTCTGTCCTCAGTCTCAGCTGAGCTGAAGGCATGACATCATATAGAATTCTCGCAGCAGCATAAGCCACATTGGAATGTTGCAGCTGGGATTTAGGTTAGAACGTTGGGGTTTTCAAAGTCAGTCTGTAGAAGAGTGTTGTGCAGTCTGTAGTGGAGGGAGGTGATGCACTGCAGTTGGCAGTCCCTCAGCCCTCAGCTCTGTAATAGAGCTACCTCCGTGGTGGGTGTGTGTTCTTGCCCTAGAGAAGGACACAGAAGATACCTGTTTGAAGTGGTTGAGACCATCCCCCAGTTGTTCCAGTGCCCCATCCCTGAGAGGGATGGGGGGGGAACAAGACCAACACTTCAGGAGCAATTCTCCTGGCCCTGCTGAAGGAAGAGAAGCTGCCTAGAAGATGTGTGCTGAGGCACCCAGAAGTTTGTTTGTTCTTCCAGAGAGAAACCTGTGGGCACCTGCAAACCAGGGTGAGTCTGCTCTCCCAGAGAGCCTATGTTTCACCAAGACTGGTGTTTTAAGTGTCTGCTACTGTGGGTCAAGAAAGGACAGCCAAGTACAGTACTTAAGTTGTGTATGGCTTGAAATGAATCTAATCAGTGGGTGTCTACAGGGATGGACATAGCCACTTAAAGAATGTTACAAGTCAGGACACCAGAATTCAGAGACAATAGATTGTTAAATGTGACATACATTTCGAGATAGCATTCTACAAACAAAGAGGTTCACAAGGAAAGGTGTTGATTCCAAATAAATGGCCGGGTATGAATTTGGGGACAAAAGGTGGGAGATCCCCATCTGGAGAATCCAGATTTACCTCTACGGATTTACTTTGGGCACCTATAGCTTTCTTCTGGGCACTTGGCCAGTGTTTGCAGAAAGTACCCAGACATGGGATTGAGGATGATTTTTTCCCATATGGAGCTAGGAAGTGCTCATGGGTGGTAGAGGGAGCCACCAGATGAATATCCATGTTATATGGAAAAATGTCCAAGTGCTGGCCAGTGTGCCACACCAGGGAATCCAAGAGAGATAGAAAGAGAGACAGAGAGTACCAGTTTGGGCTGCGTGCCCAGTGTGTTCAGAATCAGAGGGTAGAAGTTGTGATGATGATGAAGAATATGTGTTTCTGACCTCAATAGTTCTGTACAACCAGTTAGAGTAGCCCCGTGGGGGTCCATCCTGCTTTGTATTCCTGTGTGAGTGTGAATAAAAGCCCCACTTTAGAATCCCACTCTTGGTTTGGACATTCACAGTTTTTGCTTCCTGTGCCCAAAATTACTTTGGTGCCCCTGTCCAGAAGTACAAACCTAGCCCTGATGCCGAGTGAATGTTTTCTTCCCAAACCCAGGCTCACCAGGTAATGGGTTATAAAATGGAGGCACCGTGGCGCTAAATAAAATAACATCAACCCAGGACCTGGGGGGTTACGTAATGGATGTCTATTTTGCAGTCCAGTTTGGAAAATGCCTGGGAGTCAGATAGGAGCATGGAGCAGCATGTGTTGCACGGTGCCACTTTCAGACTTCCTTACTATGACAGATTCTGACTGGCAGCAAGAGACAGGACCAGTTTGACTCTAGTGGCAGTGGCTTGTCAAAACCGATAGGGACAGAGTAGTGTCTACAGTAACCCTGTGTATTGGTTTGGGTGTATTATCTGAACTTGATCTTATCCTTATGTGGGGCTGGGGCATGAGGTTATTCTACTGAGTTAGTTGCCTTGTGGCTATCTCACCAGTTTGCACGTTGGCTGAACTTACTATGACTGCTAGCATAGTCTGGCCTATTTTGAGCTGTACATTGAGTATTTTAGCATAATATGGGAGAATTGCTGTATCATTTTTGCTATAAGCTTTAAGGGTGTTTATTATATGATTAAAAAAATATTTTAAAAATGGGTACTTAAAGTTGAAAAACTAAATTGAAAATTATTATTGAAGGTAATTTCAACTTTGCTTTGGGGATATTATTCTACCTTCATTAGAAATGTGACTTAACTTTTATCTGTGGATATATTAATGCTCTTGGTTTAAGACTATACCCTGTTTTTTTTACTTGGGTTTGGTCCTAACTGTTTCAGAATATAGTAATCAAGTTATTAATTGGCTTGTGTTACTTGGATAATGAACATATCACTTTATAGTATGCCCAACCATAATATTTTATTTTTGTATACTGCGTATCTGTGTGAAATATATGTATCTGACTACAGTATATTGTAATGGCTTATTAGCTGAACAATAAAATCAACTTCTTCTCCAATATCACTAGAGGTACAGCTGCTTCCCTGGCTGCTGCCAGGGATATTCCTGTCTTAGAAATTTGTCAAGCAGCCACCTGGAAAACAGTCCATACTTTCACCAAGCATTACTCTCTGGATATCCAGGCTAGGAGTGATGCTCGGTTTGGCACAGCAGTACTTCAGAGCCTGTTTCCAAAGTAGGTTCTGTCCCTTCTCCATGGAGGTACTGCTTGGTAGTCTGCATATGTCAGAATACAGCAAGACTTCATGTTGTTTGAAGAAAAAATTACTCACCTTAGTAATGAAAGAACTCCTAAAACTCAAGGTGGACAAAGCAATGGGGCCTGACGGGATTCACCCTAGAATACTAAAAGAGCTAAGGGAGGACCTAGTGACACCACTAACCACACTTTTTAACAAATCATGGGTAGATGGGGTGGTACCTGAGGACTGGAGGAGGGAAAATGTGATTCTCCTTCACAAAAGTGGGAGCAAGGCAGAAGCAGGAAACTGCAGACCTGTTAGTTTGACCTCAGTGGTGGGGAAAATGATGGAATCACTTCTGAAAGAAAGAATTGTTCAGTACCTAGAGGCCAGCGGGGCACAGGGACCCAAAGCAGCATGGATTCACAGCAGGAAGGTCATGTCAGACGAATCTAATCGATTTTGACTGGGTGACCAAAGTAATAGGACCAGGAGGGCTGTGGATATGGCTCACCCAGACTTTAGCAAGGCATTTGACACAGTCCCACACAAAAGATTAATAATCAAGTAAGCCAGCCTGGGAGTGGGTCCCAGGGTGGTAGCCTGGGTAGCAAACTGGCTGCACAACAGGACACAGAAGGTAATAGTGAATGAAACACATTCTGAAGAAAGGGGGGTTACTAGTGGAGTACCTCATGGCTCAGTACTGGGTCCAGTCCTCTAACATCTTTATAGGTGACATTGCAGAGGGTCTGGAAGGAAAGGTATGCCTCTTTGCAGATGACACAAAGATCTATAACAGAGTTGAGACACAAGGGGGGTAGAAAGGATGAGAAGGGACTTGGCAAGGTTGGAGGAATGGTCAGATATATGGCAACTTAGATTCAGTGCAAAGAAGTGCAAAGTAATGCACCTGGGAAATAAAAATCCAGGAGAAGAGTACACAATAGCAGTGGAGGTACTAACGACAACAATAATGGAAAGGGATCTGGGTATAGTCATATCAGATGACCTAAAGGTAGGTAAGCAATGTGAGAAGTCAGTATGAGAGCCGGGATACTGGGATGCACAGAGAGGGGCATCACAAGGCAGAAAAAGGGAAGTGGTTATCCTCTGTACAGACAGTTGGTGAGACCCCATCTGGAGTACTGTGTGCAGTTTTGGAGACCTCATCTACGCAAGGACATAGACAGTATGGAAGCAGTCCAGAGGAGGGCAACTAAAATGGTGCAGGGTCTACATCAGAAACCATATGTAGAGAGACTGAGAGAGCTTAATATGTATACCCTTGATGAAAGGAGGGACAGGGGGTACATGATAGAAACTTTTAAGTACCTCAAGGGAATCAACAAAGTCCAGGAGGGTAGCATCTTTCAGAAAAAGAGATGTGTAAGAACAAGGGGGCACAATTTAAAGTTAGAGGGGGGATGGCTCAGGGGTAATGTGAGGAAATTCTTTTCATGGAGAGAGTGGTGGATGCATAGAACCGCCTTCCTGGAGAGGTTGTGGGGTCTAAAACAGTGGGGGAATTCAAACATGCATGGGACATACATAAGGCAATTATAGTGGGGGGTTGCTGGAAGTAGGCTGTTGGTTAACTAGAATCTGCAGCTTATCCAATAGGTAGGGAAATGGACAGACTGGGTGGGCCAAGTGATCCTTATCTGCCGACAAAGTCTATGTTTCTATCTTTCTATGTTAACAGCAGAGCTTGTACGACAAAAGAGCCAAGGTAGAATCCCTACAAATTGGAAAGAGAGAGCTGCTTGTCATAATTGCCAGCAACTGAAAACCAAATGGGATACAGACTTGTACATCATCATAGTAGTGTTTGCAGAATGCAGAATTCCACCATTGAAATGAGCACTGTATGGCCATTCTGCCAGTGGAATTTCCGCTTGAATTTTATTGGTTCTTCTGCAGAATTTCACCTGCTGTGATCCGTAGAATAATATTCTGCAGAACATCAGTTTTCCACAGAAAATCATTCTGCAACCATTTCTGATGAAAATGTTGAGATCAATGGAATAACAACATTCTTTCTACAGAAAATCATTCTGAAACCATTTTCATGGAAAATATTGATATCTGTGGAATAAAATTACATGGAAAAACTCATTCTGCATTTTCCTACTGTGGAATTCTGCCATTCCATTTCCAGTGGAATTTCAAAAATTCCACAAAATTTAATTCCATCAGAATTTTAAAATTTCACACAGCATTATATCATAGACATCCTGTATCCTGATGTACCTGTGTACTGAATTCAAACTAAGTCAGGCACCCCACTCCAAAAAATTGTGCACCACAGCCTTCTAAAACCTGTGCTTTCTAAGCCATAGAACCAAAGGAAGAATCAAATCCAGACACCAAGGACACCACTGCAAGTAAAAGGCAGGAAGGCTTCAGAAGAGGGTTTCCAGATATGACCCCAGAGGACTGTCCTATGTTGCCATGGATGCAGTGTTCCTGTCTGTTCTCAGAATCCAGCTCCTATAGATCCACCGACAACTGAGCAATTGCCCAGGTGGTCTCGGTGATCTAACCTTGGGTTCCCCCTTAAATGTTTCGTTATGGAGGATGCTACTTTGTAAAACCAGGAGTACTGCAGTATGGACTCCAGTAACTGTAGGTTTCAGAGCATAGTGTCATGTCCAGTTTGCCACTAACTCATACAGAAATGTTAACGTGTAATGGTTACTTCATGAAAATTGTTTGGTGATTCTATATATCATAGAGTTAATTTTAAAGTGTGTTCACACTGTTACATGGGGACAGGTATTTTTAGGTGGGCCCAAATCTGTAGTGCCCTAAAGTTGGGTCCCTTCACGTAGCCAGGTATTTGGATCAGGAGAACCTGAGGAAGATGGGCAGCAGAGGCCTGACTTGACAGGGCCCCCAGGAGTAAAGCTCCACCAGTACAGACAGCTTTCACACAAGTGGCCTGGAGTCACACTGCTTGTAGCCAGTTCTTACATTGTGCAGCACCCTTTTGTTGTAAATATCTCTCCTCCCTTTCTGGTAGCCCCCATCGTACATAGTTATCCCAGTGCCAAATTCTATCCCCATTCCCCTCCCATATGACTTTGACCACTGTTCAAACTCCTGGGGTTGGCAGTATAGCCTAGAGGTTAGAGTAATGAGCTGTGAATGAGCTTGCTACATCCAGCAGACCTAGGTTTGAGTCCCACAACCTCCACTTGTGTACTGTGTGATTCTGAGCAAGTCACTTAACCCACCAGTGCTCCCAGGTCACCCCTGAAAACAGGCATGTGTGCCTACTGGGCCTTACCCAGTTGCCAAAAAGACTAAATTAAAAATAAAATAAAAAATGTTACAGTACTGAATGAGATGCCCCTGCAATATAGCCTAAACTGAGTTTGCCACATTATGTGAACTAGGCTTGCTGCAATCTAAAGCAGTTTCTGAGTACTGTGTGACCTAGTCCCCTGCAATACCGCTTAAAGTGACTTTGCAATACTGTTCTAACAGTGCCTTTGCCTTAAGAATCATTCTAATTTGTGAACTACCTAACCTCTAATGGGGCATGCACCCCCTAATGAACTGAGTTAACCCGACTACCCTGTAAAGTGAGTGCCTACATCAAGATGTCCTAGCGTGCACAAGAACGGGAGAACACCAGTTTCACAGAGAACTTCAATGTACTGTCTTGTCCATCTTCTTAAGTTCTGAGGTTGGTCGTAGAGGTAGATGCTAGGGTGGCAAGTCAGGCAAGGTTACATCATTCAGCACATTAAGCACTCCAGTACCATGGAGGTTAATTGACTAACATTTTTCCGTTACCTCTGGCCAGGGTCCTTAGTCACAGAGCATTCATGCCTCATATTGGTACCAATTTAGAGTATAGTGAATTGCTTAAAGTGATTACAGTTGCTTATGATATAGACGATTTATCCTGGAGTTACAGTTTTTATTGGTGGTATCACCCTGCCAGCGGCATTGCTTGACTTGTTTGGCCGTGACACTTGCATTCCCTTCCCTACAATAACACCTTTAGCTAGATCTGAAGTCATGCCTGCTGCTTCTTGTACATCCAGACTAGCTTCAGGCTGAGCTAATGATACAGAACCGGTAGCCTATCTGGTCCCAGCACAACAGGTGTGCACACCACACTAGGATTACACCCTCCATGTGTTCCTGATTACTTATTAGTATTTGTTATTTAAAAATGTTTTACCAGGTAGATATACAGAGATATACAATCTCATTTACAGATGTGACCTAGGGGAAGGGGGGTCAGAACATAAGCAACAAAACAAACAAAAAAACACAAAGAATATACAAGAAAAAGCATTTGTCAATGCCGAATGTTGCTTGCTTATATGTGCTGTTTTGGTATTTGGAAGTGAAAGTGCCATGCCTAAGAACTAAGAACCTCCCCCCAAGATATCCATTGTATTATTACAGCAATCATAACAGCATAGTTCAGTACTTAGCTCAGTTAGAGAAATGAACAGAACAACTAAATCTCTATTTTTACAGCAATCCTGAAAGTATCCAATCATTGTTTTCTGTCCACTCCAGAGACCCAGCTATAATATAGGACCACAGAGGACCCTGGGCTGCAGGGTGTGTAACTCTAAAGTCCCGGCAGAGCTCCATTGAGCTCGCTCACTCCCTCCCCCCTCTCTCATTCACTCATTCTATTTCTCCCGATGCTGCAGGCTGCCTTTTTGTACTGGGCTTCTGCTTATGTTGGTGCCTTTTTCTGCCCACAAAGAAATCTGCAGCAGTATCAACAGAGCCTGTTAAGCTCTCAACCCCTCTCACTCTTGCTCATTTTGTTTCTCCCGAGCTGCAGGCTGCCCTTTGTACTGGGCTCCTGCTTGCATTGGCACCTTTTGCTGCCCACAAAGACGTTCACAGCTGTCCTGACAGAGCTCCGTTGAGGTCGCTCACTCCCCCTCTCTCACTCTTTCATTCTGTTTCTCCTGGAGCTGCAGGCTGCCCTTTTGTACTGGGCTCCTGCCTCTGTTGGCACCTTTTTCTTCCCACAAAGAAATCTGCAGCAGTCCTGACAGAGCTCTGTTGAGCTCACTCACTCTCCCTCTCTCAGTCGCTCATTCCGTTTCTCCTGGCGCTGCAGGCTGCCCTTTTGTACTGGGCTCCAGCCTGCGTTGGTGCCTTTTTCTGCCCACAAAGAAATCCACAGCAATCACGAAAGAGCTCCGTTGAGCTCCTCACTCCCCCCCCCACTCGCTCATTCTGTTTCTCCCACTGCTGCTGGCTGCCTTTTTGTACTGGGCCCCTGCCTGCATTGATGCCTTTTTCTGCCCACAAAGAAATCTGCAGCAGTCCCGACAGAGCTCTGTTGAGGTCACTCACTCCCCCTCCCTCACTCGCTCATTGTTTTACCTGGTGCTGCAGGCTGCCCTTTTGTACTGGGCTCCTGTCTGCATTGGCACCTTTTTCTGCCCACAATGAAATCTGCAGCAGTCCTGACAGAGCTCAGTTGAGCTCGGTCACTCCCTCCCTCTCTCTCACTCCATCTTAATCTGTCCCAAACACTGATTTCCCAAAGCGACTGCGCTGTTCTGCGCTGGAAGTGCAAAAACTTATTTCAGCTAGGATGTGAAAAATGACAGCTGCACTGTTTATAAGGAGGTGTGAAAAATGTCAGTGTTGAAAATCTGGTGTGAAAATATCACTAATTTGCGAAGTTACAAGGGTGCGTGGATACTGCACAACGCACGCTGGTAACACAGTCATTTTATGGACTTTCACCACAAAATGTTCAACATAGGCATTTTAGGACCTCTGTTCATGAATAGTGTCACTGTGATTTTCTTAATGTGTCCAGAACATTGATTTTCCACAGCGATCGCGCTATTCTGTGCGCAAGTGTGAAAACACATTTCGGCCAGGATGTGAAAAATGACAGCTATGCTGTGCATAAGGAGGTACAGAAAAATGGCAATGTTGAAAATCTGGAGTGAAAATATTGCAAAGTTGTGGGTTACGAGCGGTGTAGTAACTGCGTAACGACGCTTATAAAACAGTCATTTTTAAATTTTTCCTAATAAAGTGCAACATAGGCTTCTTGAGAGCCCACTTCATGAACACTGGCACTGTCGTTTCATTAATCGGTCCTGGAAGGTGATTCCGTGTAGTGACCACAAAATCACCTTTAGGGACTGAATAACGCAATGACAGTGGCTGAATTCATGAGGAGTGGTCCCAATAACCCCATGTTGAAAGTTTGGTGCCAAAATTCTCAAAAATGCCTGAGATATGCACCAAAGTTGAAAAAAAACTATTTATGCCATTATACAGCTTACTGGCATTTCCTCAGTTCCTCAGTTCTGTGCAGACTGTGTGGCCTAGTGGTTAAAGCACTGCACTACAATGTAAATTACCTTTAGGGAGGCAGTAGCGCAGTGGTCTAAGGCTCTGAGCTGGAGACCTGGGTTTGAATCTCACAGCCCCCACTTGCATACTGTGTGATCCTGAGCAAGTCACTTAACTTCCCTGTGCTCCCAGGTTGCACCTGTAAATAAGCTTTCAGCTTAGTGTATCTCTCCTGGTTAAACAATTGGAAACAGTTTGCGTTCGACTTTGAAGAGTGCAGATGTGTTCCTGGTTCACCGAAGATCATCGCACCAGGCTCTAGAGGTAAGTGTGGAGTGTGGGGTGGCAGGGCACGCAAAGGGTGGGCGTGGGTTGGGGAAGGGGCAGGGAGACCACGTGGGACCGTTTTCTTTAACAGGTTTAAAAAAAAACATTGCAGGATGGTTTTTCTTTTTCAGGGGCATTTAGCAAGCTGGGGTGGGTTCCCAGTGTGCCACCTGAGTGTTTTGGGGGTGGAATCTGTAGCCGACGGGGGATTGGGCACCCCCATTGGCCCATACTGAAGGGAGAGACACAAGAGCCGAGGGGGATTGGGCACCCCCCTCGGTACAGAAAGAAAGCAGGGGGAATTTATACCGATGGGGAGTGGGCTCCCCCGTCAGCAAGGAGAAGGGGGGTCTGAAGCCGATGGGGATCGATCGCCCCATCAGCAAGCCCTACAATGAGGGGTTGCTCCTTCGTGCAGCGGATGATGCCAGCTGATGAATCCGCCCTGATTGCAGTGGCTAAAATGTTTCAAGGTAGTTGTACGCTGGCTGAACTAGCGTCAGCAGCTTTGGCGTGCCACTGATAGGGAATGCGGCCTAAACCTCCAAAGGCAGTGGGGGCATTGTCCACAACAGCGGCACCTCCATTAACTCTGCTTGCAGTAAGTTGTTAACATGTTTCTTGCGCATGCGCGCAAGCAACATAAAAACATACACGATGATACTATTAAATTATGTACTGGTTGCAACAATCAATCACAGTCAAGGTCTGTAAAGCAAGGTCAGATGTACACAAACAGCTTTCATCAAGTACAGTCACATTATGAATGATACAATTAGTTTCTCTAGAAACATTTTAGCAGAGGCAATACTGGTGGGAGGGCTGTTACCCAAGGCTAGGTTGTTCCAAACCTAGGAGAGCCTTTATCTAAAAGCAGATTGGCCTGAAGCTTGCACCTTGGTACACAGAATATGCTACCAGAGTGTGAGTGAAGCTGGTGTGTAGGCAGGGCAGCAGCGGTGAGAAGGTGTATAAATTAATAAGGAGTTTGTTAAGCCAGTATTTGAAACCAAAAAGAGCAAGGGTTTGGACTACTTGTTGCTACAGTTTCCCAGAAAATAATTCAAGTTTTTTCCTTGCTACCCCTCCCAGGCACTGCACACATTTGTGCCTCTGAAATTAAAACTCCTGCTGTAGTTAAAAGCTGCTGAGCCCTATTCAGCATTTTGGACAAATTATTTATGTCCACGTTTAGTAGGCTGCTTGACCTTCAGTTTTGTATATCCAGTTAGTCCCCTTTTTTGAGAAACAAAAAATAAAAGCAAAAACAAAACAGCTTAGTCATGATTTCTAATTTCTGGCATGACTTCAAAAGCCCATTAAAAATCATAGATAAATCTGGGCAAAGAAAATCCAAAAAGGCTTTATAAAATTCCACAGGTAGGCCATCCAGGCCTGGAGTTGTGCTGTTTTTCATGGATTTAGTAGCCGTCTTTACTTCCTCTTCAGAGATAGGAACAATTTAAAAGTTGTCCTTCTAATGTAGTAAGGATGGGACATTTTCCCTTTTAAGAACCACTAAATATCCATGGTGGTTTGCAGAGAAAGTGCCAAAGATGTGTTAGAGGTATTGTTCTGCGACTTCTATTTTACCATGGGTGTCTCTATGAACTTGCCCAGTATCCAATTTTAAAGGAGACCCACAAAGGTAATCCAAAGAGCCCCTGAACCTGGTATATGGGTGCATTACCTGACAGGAAACCTCCTCATGTGAATGTTGCCCAAAATAATCCAGTAATAAAAAAGTTATAACCCTCGTAATATCCAGAAAACTTGGTCCCAAGGACTTCCCAGTTTCTGGTGCTGCTCACGCCTGCCCTCAAGACTTCCTGTTGGGATACATGATGCTAGGGAGAACGCGACGTCATTATACTCTATAGTAAGTACCTTTCTGATCATTTTTTGACATTAAATGGCATTATGAGAAACATGGACACTGGTCACCAAGAAGGGCATTGTTAGTCGACCAGTGCCCACGTTTCCTTGCCAAATTGCTATTATAATGTAAAAAAATTATCAGAAATGTGCCGCCCACAGAGTATAATGGAGTGTGTCCCCGCACTCTCCCTAGCATCATATCATAACTTGGAAGAGCGCAGGGGCGGAGCGTGGGTGGCACCAGAAATCGTGAAGTCCTTGAGACCCAGTTTTCTGGATTTTATGAGAGTTGTAACTTTATTACTGGATTATTTGGGGCAATATTCACACAAGGAGGTTTCCTATCAGGTAATGCACCCATATACCAGGTGCAGGGGCCGAGGCTGGTATACCTCTTTAAGGAATAGCAGGTCCTGTTTTGAATCTGGTGCTTACACTCATTAAAAGCATCAAGATTCTGTTTGGTACCATGTGTCCCAAACCATAGCTCTGCCTGTTTCAATATGTAGTACATAGCGTAGTGCTTATATATACTTATGAGCTGGAACTTTACGTGCTTGAGATTATGAAATTTAAATTTTGGCCTTCCTCTGTTTCCCACCCTCAGTAGGAATGCTGGGTAGGTGTAGTAATAGAGGCCCAGCATCGAGGGTAAGAGTAGAGTGCTGAAGGAGGAGGAGGCTGGTGGGCGGTTTTCGAAACGCTCGCAGCTGGGCAGCGGAAGTACTGAGGTTTAAGTAGGGGACATGGGAGGAGCTAGCCCTCCCCATTGAACCTCAGGCTTAAACCTTCCCATTCAATGTGTGGTACATAGCGTAGTGCTTGTGTATGCTTATGAGCTGGAAAGTTACGAGCTTGAGGTTATGAAGTTTAAACATTGGCCTTTCTCTGCTTCCCACCCTCAGTAGGAATGCTGGGTAGGTGTAGGAATAGAGGCCCAAAAAGACTGGTAATGGTTTGATTGCCTCCTCCATCTCCAGAGAGCGTGGTCAGTAGCAAGGAGAGGAAAAACACCCTGTGGGGGAACCTCTGAAGACCCATGGCTACCGACCTACCTGTCCTCTGGGCGTACTATGAGAGGTTAATCCTAAAGGTGGACTACAGTTTGGTTCTGGTTATGTCTGATGTTGTTATCCTTGGAGTCTTGCTGGTCAATGAGACGTGTTCTCTGAATCTTGACAGTGAGTGGAAGCCAATACTGAAGGATGAATATTTCAAGAAGATGAAGGAAAGTCCAGTTCAGATGGATGTGCAGATGAGGGAAGATGGTTAAACCATGTCCAGGGTTTCTGTATAGTAATCGAAAACTAGAAACTGAACACTAGGATAAATCCATGGAGCTTTGTCTAGGGATGGTCGAGGCTCTAGCTCATGAAGTCGCTAAAAGTCAGGGAAGAGACAGATGATGTTGGAGGTGACATGACATGGTAGAATGAGATTCAACAGGAGCTCTCTGAAGTCAATCCGATGAGATAAGCAGTGGCAATAAAGGTTCCAGCAACTGGTTGAAGCTAGTCAGCTATATGGGAACCACATGAAGAAAAGGCAAAGAAGTTTTATTCAGGAGACCCCCGCACAGGTCGTCATTGAAGGTCTTTCTCAGATGACCCAAGAATTGTATGAGATGTCCATGGACATCCAGGGTAAGTCCAGAAGCTAAGGATTCAGATGCAGCATGGAGGAGGTGATGAAGACAAACCCCCATGCAGGTGCTCCAATGGAAAACTAGGCTCCATGCATGTATAGGGAAAGCAGAGCAGGTTTCAGAAAATGATGAAGCAATTATAGAGAGAGTCAACAGGGATGTCCGGTATTGCAAGTCCAGACATTGACTATAGTCTTCAGTAGAAGTTGGATACCATTGTTCACCTCGATAGGAAAGTACCTAAAATGTCCCAGGACTGATATGTAAATGAGTTCTACTCAACGAAGATGTCCTGCATAACGACTGAATCTTGAACTGGGATGGGAAAGAAGCTGGAATAGACCTGCTATGAAACAAGGTCCCCACTTGGGCTGAGCTGGACAAGCGGGACCCCCACGGAGGTCCACTAGAGGAAGCATGCAAGGTAATCGAGCAGTAAACTAGGCCCCCACATAAACTAGATGGAGCAGCAAGACCCCCACGTAGCTCTGGCCAATGAAGGGGAAGAAATGAGGAGTTGAGCTAGGCCCCCACGTAAGCTAGCTGGACCAGCAGGCCCCCCATGTAGGTCTGCCCATGGAAGGGGTAGAATTGATTGAGTCGAGCTAGGCCACCATGTGGACTAGCTGGACTGGCAGGACCCCCACGTAGGTCTGCCCGAAGAAGGAGTAGAAGTGATTGAGTCGAGCTTGGCCCCCACGGAGGCTAGCTGGACTGGCAGGACACCCACATAGGTCTGCTTGTGAAAGGAGTAGAATTGAGTGAGTTCAGCTAGGCCCCCACGTATGCTAGCTGGACTAGCAGCACCCCCACATAGGTCTGCCCAGGGAAGGAGTAGAATTGAGTGAGTTGAGCTAGGTCTCCATGTAGGCTAGCTGAACCAGCAAGACCCTCACATAGGTTCAGCGAAGAATGTCCTGCACGGAGGACCAAGATGGCACTGACTGAGACCCCACGTAGGTCAAGGTATGGAAGCATGGGAGAAGATCCCGATGAAGGTCTGTGAGGAAGGTCCGCTGCAAAGGACCAAAATGGCATCAACCAAGACCCCCCCCTACACAGGGCAAGGCAAGGATGCATACCAGGAAGCTAAGACTGCCAACTGAGGATGGGACAGTGGATGGAGGTGCAGCAGGGGCAGATAGACTTGCAACAGAGGGAGATGAAGCTCCACCTGATGGTAAGGTGGTCGTAGCAATGGATGATGGCAAGAAACGGAAGCACCTGTGATTGTAGTCCAATGAGAGATGCATTCGACTGAGGGTGTCAAATTACTGAAGACAGGTTGTGCTGTAAAGCTACTGTGGGCCCCCACATAGGCCAAGCTGGAAGAGGTAAGGAAGAGGTAAGACCCCCCCTCACAGGTCCAGCAAGTAGCAGAGCTAGCCTTCCTGTGGGTGAGCATGGAGTGAGATAAGCAGTTCTTAGCTGTCGTAGAAAGTAAAGCAAAGATGATTGCATGAGATGGTACTGGGATAGCATCGTATCGCAGTGCATTGCTTGATATTACAGAGGTCGGGGGGGTGGAGTAAAAGTCAGCAAGGAGAGAGACAGGCCCATAGGAATTATCTAGGAGCAGGGCACAGGTGCTGGTAATTAAGTGTAGACAGCGTCCAATGGGTGCTCAGGACAGAAGGACAGGCATGGAGGGATCTGGATGGAAAGCAGAGAACAGCAGACCTCTTGACTGGCCCCACATGATAAGGGATACCCCTCAGTAAAGCCTACAACAGTGCCAGGTTCTCATGCCACTTAATTGCCTCACAATATGAGGGATGCCCCTAAATTTATCCCTGAACAATGCTGTGGCCCCCATCCATCCCTCATGGAAAAGCACTGCCCGCAGGGAGAATGGGCCAGAAAGACAGTCTGTAGAGCAGAAATTTTATAAGAGATGAAAATAAAAATCAAACAGAAACATTGTACTGGAAACTCTGAGGGTTCAACAGTGTGTAAAGCTTGTAACACCAGGTTGGAGGATGTGACCCTTGACTTAAAGAGCTGTATCCATCAGTGTCCCAAGGGCGAGTGTTCAAGAAATGTTCGTAGCCCGCAGTTCAGTGTCAAAATGATGAGAGGTACATTGGTTCCCCATCTGTCCAGCATGGAAAAGCACTGCATGGACAGAGAAGGCACCAAATCCAGAGCTGAAAACAGAAAGGAGGCATAGTCTATGATGGTAACACATGGAGCAGTGTACGAGTAAATGGAATGGGTGGAGTAGGTCACAGAGCTGATATGCCGATGCTGGAGGTGGGTTGTTCTACAAACGGACCTCGTGAACAGTCTCATCCCATAGATGTCTCAATGCAGCAGGGAGTAGGATCTGCGGCAGGGCTTCCAAAGAGTAGGAGTGGAGCAGGACACCGGGTGCGGGGTTGACATCACAACCCACAGCGCCGGCAGGGAAACTGAGAGCTGGAACAGGACGCCGGGAGACCTGCAGTCAGAAGGTAGCAGCATAACAGCAGAAGCATGGTCCAGATGGAGAGAGGAGTCCTCCATAGCATAGATGTGGTGGTGGTCCAGGAAGTCAGCAAGGGCATTAAAGGCATAGTGGCTGGCATGGGCAAGAAAAAGCCCTCAAAGAAACAGGGAACAAAAAGACGACAAAGGAAAGAGGAACAGGGCAGAAAGCCGAAAGGAAGGAGCGGGGGAGAAACAAATGGGAGGAAGCACAACAGGCAGAATGGGTGGAGAGGGCAGACAACTGAGAGAAGAGGCAGAAACAAGCAAGTAGCAAGGTAGGAGATGAAGCAGCAAACGTAAGAAAAGGGGCACCAGGGACGAGAAATAGAAATGGGGGGAGAACCCATCCCAACCAGCCACGGAGCCTAGGAGGTGGTTTTCGAAATGCTCAAAGCTGGGCAACGGAAATACTGAGGCTTAAGTAGGGGATGTGGGAGGGGCTATTCCCCCACCCCCATTGAACCTCAAGCTTAAACCTTCCCAAAGATTTGGCCCTATCATATTGATAAGTTCTCATCTCATTTTAAATTTCTTTGATTTAAAAGGAGAACTCCCCTTTTGCTTTGTTGTTCCAGTCCAAAAGGGTCACTATCTGATTTCTTAAACTTAAATATTAATGGTACTGAGATGTAGCCCTTCTCTGGCATCATCTTAGAGAGAGCCACTACCCCTGCCTGCTACCTAGGATACAGGTTGGGGACCAGGTTCCCATAGAGCTGTTACCTGGGGGGGACCCTTTCCCAAGAATAAAATAAAATGGCGGTGTCTCCACCCAGAGTGCAATTAGTGGGTCTGTTCTCTGCCAGTACAACATCCTGGGATGTCATACCAATCCACCTCCCCAGTTACTCCAGACATGGACTTACCAGGCTCGAACATCCCCCCATCCAACATTTCAGTTCCATTTCATCTAATAGCATGCTCACTAAAATCAGGATCTTGGGTCAGCTGCTGTCTAATGAAAGGCTTGCCTGTCATTCAGTGGCCAAGCAGCCAGTCACTCCCACTTCCTGAGCTATATAAGCAGTTCCTCTCAGCCTCACTGTGAAGCATTTTGTCTTTGCAGCTGGAGGCTATGTTGGTTTGTCCTCTGAGCTGGCTGGGGCCTACCCCCCCCCTCCAAGCCTGCTGTTTCTGTGTGTCTCTGCTGGACTTCAGTGTTTGTTTTCCTGCTTCTGGTTTGTATCTTTCCTCCGGCTGTGTGCTTCCCTGTGTTTTGTTTCTTGTTTTTTTGGGCCTTTCCCTGTTTTCTTTTTGCTGTGTTTTGGTTTCCTCTTTTGGGGGAGCTTTTATTTTTAAAACTCCTAGCATACTGCTACTACAGAGCTCATTCTGCTTGCTTTCAGTTACAACTCTCAATTTACTGCACTGCAACTGCAAACCTACTCAGAGTTCATGCAACTGCTTTCAGTTACCTACAACTTCAGCCACTGCTGCTGACTGTTTAATTACTATTGTACCCAGTGCCTGTGTTTTAATGCTGTACTCATTTTACTACTGCTATACAGGCCCACTTGCTTCCTGCTGCTGCATTGTTTACACCCATTCCTATTCTATCTTGTTTACTCTGAGGTTAGCTAAAGCTCCTGCTGAGGCTATTAAACTAGCTTTTATATCTGCATGTGGTTCTCGGCCTTTCATCGCTTCCTTGTTTGTCCTACGGCGGGGACTGGGAGGTGTTTGGGGGGTTGTGGCCTATATGGTTAATTAATTTTGTTCTAAATCCTGTCTTCGCCACCAAAAATTCTCAGAGTTTGTCACCTTGATTTGGCTGTTCATGTCTGGCTGGCTTGCCCCTAACTCAGTGTTGTTTACTTGCTATACAGTTGTTATGCAGGTCCACCTATTACTACTTCTGCTTACTGACCTATCAGGTCCACATTTGCTTATGCAATCGTTGCTTCTTGCTTACGCAAACCATTGCTTCATGCCTAGTGCCATCCCCATGGCTTCGGCCTGGGATTCTCCTGCTCTCAATCTGCATTTGACCTTGCAAGATCTCAGCACTCAATGCTTATTATGATCTCTGCACACTGTGCTCATTCAGCGCACCAGCTTTGCAACTGTCAATCAGTTCTGGGGCATGCCAGCCATTCTAATCTGGCGCAGGTTCCTGCAGCTGACGGTCTCACTCTGCATTTAGGCCACATCATCGAGTGTGTCCAACTTGGGGCAGAATCCTTCTCACCTTGCCCATAACTGGGAATGTCCTCGCCCCAGGCTTGGCTTTAGCTGCCTGATACGCAACAGCAGCTCCTGGTGTAGAATTTAAGACTTTTGGTGAAGGGTGGTTACGACGATCTCCTTTGGCTTTAGTGTTCCACTATAACGGTTGGCCATTGACTTTAGTGGTTTCCCTAGCAAGGCACCTTCACCACATTCTCCCCACAACTGCCTCTGGTTCACCTGGTTTGATTTAGTGCAGGTAGGCCAGGTGAATGCCTCAGCAGTTGTTGCTCTTCTCCTGTGCCTTGGATGCTCGTATTGTTGCAGAGTTTTCTCGCAACCTTCCAGGACGTTCCTGCTAGAGGGTTTGAGTGAGAGCCTTCCTCCAAATTGGAATATTTTCCACCTCCCTTTAAATGGGTTTTCCAAATTGCAACTGCAGAGCCGTCACTAAATACATTTTCCCAAGCCTGGAGCGAAGGCGACCTAGGCCTTGGAGCCCCAGAGATTTCCTCCTCATAGGGTTTTTTTTTCTCTCCTCCGTTGCCTCAGGTCATAACACTTAGCATAGTTGTTTCCCCTAGTTTCCTTAGGTAGGTTCCGTTGTTGGATGGAGGTGGAGGTGTCCTGCCATTCCCACTCATAGGGATCCCTTCTCTCATACAAGCCATCACTATTTTCTCTTACTACTATGTTGCAGTTACTGCTTCTACGTCACTGTTACTGCTTGCTCATATGCATCCTGTTGCCTCCTTTGGGGATGATACTACATTTCTTTTGGGGATTCCTAAGGTACCTTTAGCCATGGGAACCATCCCGTGGCACCTCTAGGGGCAGAACCCTCTCCGAGAGTTCCTTGCTTTGTACCCCTACAGGGTGGTAATTCCTCTGGAATAGAGATTGCGAACGGCCACAACCAAAACTAACACAGTTACACAAGCATAACACTATACTGGCTGCGTAGGTCAGTGAATAGAAAGGCTTGCCTGTAATTCAGTGGCCAAGCAGCCAGTCACTCCCACTTCCTGAGCTATATAAGCAGTTCCTCTCAGACTTACCGTGAAGCATTTTGTCTTTGCCCCACCATCCTCCCCTCCTCCTCCAGCGGCAGCACTCTCTCCTTAGGGGGATTCCTAAGGTACCTTTAGCCACGGGAACTGTCCTGTGGCACCTCTAGGGGCAGAACCCTCTCCGAGAGTTCCTTTCTTCGTACCCCTACAGGGTGGTAATTCCTCTGGAATAGAGAGTGCGAACGGCCACAACCAAAACTAACACAGTTACACAAGCATAACACTATACTGGCTGTGTAAGTCAGTGAATTTATATACATAGGGGATTGGGGAAAAATGGAATAGAGGTTATGCAAAACATTTTAAAGATTTGACTAGAAGGATTTGGCATTTCCCGACAATCATTCTTCCCCTTTTATAATTCAACCCCAAGTCACCCTTTGATCATGCAGCCACCATTTCTCTACCTAACTGACTGCTGCAGGCATTAACTGTGCACAAACTTACAACTGATACCAAGTCCATAATGAAACTCCAGATTCTGTCCCTGGGTACTCAGCCTTGTAGTTGCAGGCCTGTGATGCAGTGGGTCTGCCGGCATTGGTGTGCTTGAGGAAATCCAATTTAACTTTTTACATGCTTTCTGTTGATTACTTTCAACATTTCACTTGCTTTACCTCCAGCCCTAATGGGCATGGTTGAACTGCTATATTTCACCATTTTGAAGCCGTGGCTTCTATTACAAAATGCTATTTTGACGTGCGGCTTTCATTTGGGGGCAGTGTGTCAATTCGAGGGCAGCTTATATTAGTAATTGCCCAGTAATGGTTTGTTGTTGGGCTTTGTTGTATCAGCTGTGAAGCTGTCAAGAAACTTAGATTAGCATCCGAATAAAAAGCCTCTGACCCAACCATTTGTGTTGCTTGTTTGTCAGGTTTGCAGTGACAAAATGCAAGAGTTACAATTTAGATTTCAAAATTAATGTTGTGAACCGCGACGAGCATGAGGGTAATCAGCCGGTAGCAGGGTCCCTGAAACTGGATGAAAAAGAAGTAAGGGACTGGAAAAAAAAACAAGGAGCGCCTTCTGTCAATAATTAGTGAAGCTGGCAGGGTACAGGTCGTAAGTCCTCTTACCCGAACAAGGAGGCTGCGCTAGCTAACTGGATAGCACTGCAGAGGGAGCAGCACCTCTGAGTCACCAGGACGCTATCATGCTGAAAGCCGCTTTCCTGGTCCATGACCCTGAATTGAAATCTAGCCATGGGTAGGTAGACTGCTTCTTAGTGCGGTGGGGGTTTATAATCTGCCAGTGCACCACAGTCAAAATCAGTCCCCCTGGTGATCAACACAGAAAAATACAGAAAAAAAGGAAATTGTTTTCCCTGTCCATTGTCCGTGTTGTGGAAATAATGACTTACTGGTAACTGGAGCTACCAGCTGGGAAGCATGGAAGCATGGAACTACAGGCAGGGACATTACTCCAGTAGTGAGTGGGGAAGGGGTATGGAATCACATTTAAAGTCTGAGTGGTTAGCAGAGGCTGGTGAGTACAATACCACAGCATGCAGCATGCAGCATGCAGCACGAGCATGCAAATTTTAAATTGAAGTGAATTGAGGGGCTAAAAACATAAAAGACAGCATGGTGTTACTATATTTCAACAAAATTTTGACAGAATTGGTTCAAGCTTATATTCGAGGACGGCTTCAATTAGTAAAACTGAAAATGATGTGCGGCTACTATTTGAGGGCGGCTACAACTGTGTATACAGTCCCCAGATGCAGGGCATTTCTTGCTTTTACTCACAGTTTTGCTGAATCAGTCCGATGGTGGTACAGATGATTGAAGTCCTGGGTTGGTGGAGACAACAAATGCAGAACTGGGCTTGATGCTTGAATTTGAAGGGGCAAGGAAACTGCAGCTTGGATCTTGGGCTTGCTTGTAGATCTTGCAGCTTGACACCTTCGGCCTGTTGAGGCCCATTGCATAGCACATGGCAAGGCCTGCCAGCCACAAAGGACCCAGACCTAGGAGTGGTCCCACGGCCTGGCTCCTCCACAGGTCAGAGTGCCCTAGCACTCGGGTATAAAACCCGTGATCCCCTGCAACCGGCAAGCCCCACTTGATGGGGGTTAGTGAGTTCCCCACCTGGCTTTGGATTCAGGATGGAATCTTTAAAATATTTTCCTTTCTCACAATGACCAGCTATGGTGTGTAGTCAAAACAATCTGTTTTTTTTCCATGTCTCCCAGAGTGGTGCAGACTGTAAACCTCAGGTTCATTACGACATCTCTTTTCTCAGCTGTATTTACAGCAGGTACCCGCCCAGATAGCACCTGCTTATCCTTCTGCTTTCACAGTCTCTCAACTTTAACACAGTGATCACTCTTGCTCTGGCTCACACACAATTCCAGAACTCTTTCTCAGCACTACATCCAGAAAGTCTCTTTTCTCACCGTGCAGGTGCACAACAATCTTAGAAGAGGCTCTCTCTTCAACTCCTCAGAATCCGGATTCCCATCCAATTTCCAGTAACCATTCATCCATGCTACAACCGGTCCTCAGACCTGTGTCTTCCCCTCATCTCCTTAGATGCTTTCTCTATCCCAGGGTCAGACAGTTCCTTTTTCCTTTTCCACACTTTCATACAACTTGTCATTCACCTCTCAGCTCACTCATGTCTCACTGTACAGGTGCAGACGAATATCAGGAGGCTCTCTCCTCCCCAGGATCAGTCCATTTTCCTAATTCCCTTTTTCACTCTTAACATCTGTTTCTCAACACCTTCACCACTGTGGTGCAACTTCTCTCCACAGCAGCAGAATCCTGCAGCTCTCTTTTTCCTACTGAGCTGCCTGCACGTTTCTCTTCATACGTCTACAATGGGGGAAGGCAGACACCCATCCCTGGGGGACAGATCACTGGCAGCCCCCAGGCAGGCCCATTCTCAGCCTTGCAGCCCCATTCTCCGGGCTGGAGCCCTCTGTGGAGAGGATCCCGCTGAACTGAACTAGAAACTAAAAGTTCTTGTCTTTTAGGAGCTTTCTGGCAGCTTCCCATTGACTGCAGCCACTGTTCTCAAATAAAATGAATATGTATGAGACTCCCTTGATGCCTCATTGGCTGTTCAGAATGGTGCCAGAATATTCCCTGATATTTTTCCCCAAGAGTCTTTTCACAAGCCCCAGAATCCTCCTGGCAAATCCTGGCTTTATGGTTGGTTGGCTGGAGTCAAGGCTGCAGAACATGGCTGCTGGAAAACAGTCCCACTACAGTTACACCAGTGTCCCAAGTTTAGATCATTCCTGCAGTCAAACCCTTTACTTTCATACAATTATTTCTCCATGCCCTTGCAGCACTCCCTGTGCCCTACAAAGCGACTGTCATATCTAGCTCATTTATTTGGCCCGCTTCCAGTCACTGGGGCTGTTATACTTAGCCACTAGGCAGCACACACAGTCGCATTACATTTTGTTCATGGCCCGGACCTTATTTCTTTGCTGCAACCAAAATATGTATTTTTATATTTTCAATTCCCCTCAGAACTGTAGACACACCTTCCCTCTGGTGGCCCTCATCATCATTTTAACATTTTCTTTCTTTTCCAGTCTGTCGCTAGTGCTGTTACAAACTTCCCATAGCACTAGACAGGACCCACTCATGAATTATTCATGCTGCCTCATTAATGCTGTTGAAGTGGCTCCCTGATTCTTGAGCACGATTGGAGCTCACAATTCCTACTCTCCTTCCTTTCCCGTTGCCTCTCAGTCTCCCCAAGGTCTCCGGTCCCTCTCCTGCTTTGCCCCAGGACTGAGACCACTGGAGAGGCATCACCAAAGGCCGTAGAATGGCGAAACAAAAATGTGCCTTCTTCACATGCATGGAGCATCACACAGCACCCGAGTGCAACCAAATGGGAGATGGCTCCATGCTACAGCTCCCTGGGCACCACTCCTCAAAAAAAAACTTTGCAGATGCCCGGGGAGGATCCAGGGGACTACCGGGGGTACCAGCCAGGACCGGGGAACTATGGGGAAAACAGGAGCAACTTCAGGGGCTAGACAGATAAGACCCAGACAGGGGGGTTACAGACAAATTCTTGTTTTCCTAGAATTTGCCTGGAAGAGTGTCTAGAAGTCAATGCCTGAATTCCAAAATTTCGAAAGTAGAATGTTTTTTGTGGGTTAGTAATGCATAGTTTATATAAACCATGGATTCTTTTTCGACAGTCCATGGAAAATTATTTTGAAGTTTGCGTAATCTGCACAAAGTTGTTCAGTGGTTTACATAGAAATGCATTTCAGAATTGGGGAATTTAAAAAACAATTCTGAAAAGTATTTCAGAAGCGGGATTGCCGTTCTGCATGAATTTGGCCAGTGGAATTCTGCATTCCACACAACTCCAGTCAAAAATCTTGCTGAAGCCTAGGTAGATTACATTCACCACACTGCCCTTATCCACCAACCTACCTTCTCAAAGAAGGCAGTCATCGGATAGGCTTGCAAGATTTTCATTTCGTGAAACCATGATGTGTGCTACATAGAAGGAGAACAGCACGTGCTCTTGTAGGTGATGAACCTCCATATCCTTTCACCACACTCCTGCTTGCTTTTTCCTCTGTTTTCCATCAGGATTTACCTTCATGTTTACTGGTTCAGTGTTCCATTTACTTGCTCAACATCTCTTTATATCCCAGTTCTTCACTACGTCTACCTCCTTCCCGATTATGTTTCTAATGTTTTCAGTGCTGCTAAACATAATATTCCCCTTCACCTGCACACCAGATGTTCTTCCAACACAGCAGCTACTTTGCTTGTTAGCTGTTCAGTGATGATACACTTTACATAAAAAGGCCCTGTTTGATTCTTTTGACTATAAACCACCCAGTCTCCTGGGGTTACTAGAATCCCCTCGGTATCAGTGCTAAGCAGGGAAAGGCAGTTAGTGTTTGAACTAGTTATATGGGGGTTTCACCTGCTTACTTCTCTGTTTACTTGGCTTCAGCTGAGATGGAATGTGATGAGCTCATTTGGAACTTTCGCAGCAGCATAAGCTTTTGCCAGCTGTGAGGGGGAGTTTAGAATCTTTAGATGGTAGTCAGTGTGGAGAGTCAGTTGGAGTCAGTGTGTGTGTGTGTCAGCAGTTTGAAGTTGGAAGAGTGAGAACTGCTCACCTGGGGGCTCTGAGGAGGGCCCTGCTTTCTCACTCTAGTCCTGGTATTCTCCAGTTTGCCAAGAGAAGTGGTGGAAACCAATGTCTACAGCAGGATCTCCTGATTCTCATCCCCAGAGGGGTGAAAAGGACTGCTAGTGGATGGATCCAAGGGGCAATTCCATGTTTGATCCAGGATGTTTTGAAGCTGCCTGTAATGTCTAACAGTGAGTAGAATCTGACTTTTGCTACAGAAAGCAAGTACCTGTGCTGTTGTTTTCTTTGGTTAAAAGCGAAATGCACAACTTTTCTGTGAATTCAGAAGTTTGAGACTGTCCTCAGTTTAAAGTTGGCTGACAAGTGTGACGTCCAGAGGTATGACTAATTGACATTGTTCTGGATATTAGTTCTTCCACTACCAGTGTAGTGTTTTAAATGCTGGATGCTAAAGTTCATTCAATTATGCATTTATCCAAGTGTGTTCAAGATGTTTAAGGTGTAACTCTGAAGAATGCCTTGGTATGGATTTGGGATCAAAAGGTGGGCAGACCCCCATCTGGAATAACCAGTTCAGGACTAGGGGTTCAGTAAGTGCACCTGGGTACTTTAGACATAAGGCCAATGTCTGAAGAGGATTTTACCGGCTGAAGTGGGTTGTACTAGTTATTAGCTAAATGTATTTTCAGTTGTGGCCAGTGCCACTAGAAGTGGTTCCAGTTGTGGCCAGTGCCACTGGAAGAAGTGTTAAATGTCCTATGCAATATGGGAATACAAGGTGAAAGTGTTCTGTTAGTAAAATTATTTTCAGTTGTGGCCAGTGCCACTGGAAGAGATATAAATGTCCTATGTGTAACCCCCCTACAAATGGGGTTCCCGAAACGTCTTCCTTGAGCTTGCCTAAATGCTCACTGCCAGGCTGGTGTCCTGCATTTTAGCAGTTTAAATGTGATTGCCAGAGAGTGCCTGTATAGCCTCTGTGTACTATTTCTTTAAGAGCTGCCTGAATTACAGAGACTTTGCGATCGTGACCAGAGTGCGGTTTTCCTGGTACAGTAGAATTTCCTTACATGTAAATGTGCTGTATTGAAAGTGGGTCATGATTTGGTCCCCCACTGTGTGAACTGTGTTCTGCTTGCTGGAAGCTGTATCCAGACCAAAATGGACTATATTCGAATTTGTCTCCATTTGGCCTGGGCCTTGCCACACTGGCCCAGCCAGACTACCCACTGCACAGAGAAAGCTATCGACGAGAGACCTGCCTGGGGCTCAGCTCCCTGCTCCACGCTTGAACAGGACGATGCCTCGGTGATTCGTGTGGGCCCTGCTTCTCCTGGCACTCCAGATTAACCACCTGCTGTCTCGATTTTCATCCAGCCTGTGTCTAGTCTTGGCTATCATGAGTAATCATCAGGGTAGCTCCCTGCAACAACAGCCTAATCTAAAGTGTGTCATCTGATTGTCTTGTTTTCTTTTCATGAACTGTGCCCTCCGGCTTCAGATTACAAATAGTGTATGATGTGCATGTTTTTTTCTTCCATCACAGGGCCCTAACCAGCTGCAACGTTCCTGGCTAGCCCACCATTCTCCATCTGGGTACCCAGAGTGTGTGACTGTTTATGGACCCTGAAATGCATGCATAACTGTTTGACTGATAGAGCCCTTAAGGAAATTAACCTGATCAAGCCCCTTAAATAAATAAGATCTAACTCTTTCTTGCATTTACCCTGACTGTGGTTCCAGTTTGTGCAAGAGTACTGTACTGCTTTTATTTGGTGTGTATAACCTTGTTTTACAGGGGGTCCCCAGGGCCGGGCTAGAGGAAAGCCCTGGTGGTAAGTGCAAACAGTGTGGGTACTTGTGTGGTGTATCAGGGGTATTTTGAAAGTGATTATTGTGTATTGTTCCGGCCACTAGTAAGGAAAGATGGGGGTTACAGTGTCCCGGAGGGCTGTGCCCTGGTAAGCTTGACCATTACCAACCCTGACCTCTGGGTGGAGGCACCCCTTTCAGAACTCAGGTCCCTTAACCTGCTACTAGCCAAGCAGGCAGGGGTAGTAGCCCTTAGGATAGCGCCACCTAGGGGTTACATATGAAATATGGGAATGCCAGTTTCTGGAACACAAGGGAGGGGAGGGCTTCTGCACCCAACTAAGGATCTGAGGTTCGAGCAGACTCGATAGACCGTAAGGCCTAATCTGCTGGCAAATAGTATGTTAGTAAGATGTTCAATGTCCTATGAAATATAGGAATATGAAGAGTTTCTGTCAGACACAGTCATTTTGTTGTTCTGCAAGTTCCTAGCGCCATGATGTGTAAACTTTGGGGGTTCATCCTTGCTTTACAGAACATCTTGTTGGAATAAAGTCACATTCTAGAACCCCAACTATGGTTTGGACAGTTATGTTATTGCTTTCTGTGGAGCTACTGGATACCCCTCCAGAAGTATAGATCTAGCATAGCCCTAGCAAACGTTTTCCTCTCAGGACCTGGGTTTTGTAATTACCTAATAGGTCAAATATTGCTTTTGAACACCCCCCCACCCCTTGATCTCTAGAGAAATGAGACTGGTATACATTCTCAAAGCTAGGGATGGTGCCAATTGTTCTAAATATTCCTGAAGTCTATGCCCAGTTAAGGGTGCCAGGGGTAGCTGTGTAAAGTAGCGGGGGAGTGCTTACATGACTACTATGCTTAATGTGATCATCTGACAACTTCCACGCTAGTTTGCTTTCTCCATTGTACAATGGTCTTTATCAAGACTGGTAGAAGCCATTGGCAAGATGACAGAAAAGGGTGGGGGAAGGGTACTTCTGGTGGAGGATTTCAACCTGCCAGATGCAGATGGAGCCTTCTAGCAGCAGTTTCAGCTAGAAGCAGGGATGTCCCGGACTCTCTGTAGGGGGGGTTCCTTAGGCAACTAGTCAAGAACCCATTTGTGATGGAGCAATACTGGACCTGGTACTCACTAACAGGGACAGTGTTGCAGACGTTCAAGTGGGAGGCCACTTGGGGACTAGTGATCACCGTATGGTGTGATTCAATATAAGAGTGGCTGTGGAATTAAATCACACAAGGGCAAGGGCCCTGGACTTCAGGAGGGCAAATTTTATAAAAATGTGTGAATGCCTTAGGGATGACCTGGCTGTGGGAGGGTGATCTCTTGGGAGGGGGGTGTCCTGGATCAGGTGGAGGAACAGTGGGTGAAGATAAAATGGAGCATAGTAAAGTCAACAAACCTCTGCTTCAAACAAGTGAGCAAATGCAAGAGGTAAAACAGACCGCCATGGATCTTGAAAGAGGTGGCTGAAAAGATAAAGTCTAAAAGGGTAGCATTCAGAAAGTACAAAGAGACACAGATGGAGGAAGATAGGCAGGTGTATCCGTGGAAACAGAGGGATGCAGGGAAAGCAGTAAGGAGTGCAAAAGCACAAACTGAAGAGAGAAGGATTTTCTGTTGTCCACAACAAGAGTCTTACATCAACTGGGGCACTTGATATGAATCACCTGTGGTCTGGCACTATTCAAACATGTTTCCCACATGCACTGTCTGAGGTCAAACCACATCAGAGCTTGATTACGGAGAACTCTAACATGATCTGCGAGTTGACATCCTAATGAACACATGGGATGCTGATTCAGAGGCCTGTGCTAGTTGCAAGTGAAGGGCCAGCCATGAGCTGGACTACACCCCAGTGGTATGCTTTCCACCACAGAAGTCACATAGGAGAGATTCTCTAATGGTCCATGCAAACGTTTGAAGTACAAAAATGTATTGTCTGTTGCTTTTTTCCTTAGTAGCTTGCCCAGTTGGCAACTGCATTTTTTTTCTTATATAGCTCATCTCCAGAGTTTTGCTCAGTAGGAGGCCTTCTAATGTTTGTCATGTATTTTATATCTGCTCTTTGGCTATTGCTGCAGGCTGCAGAATTCTTTACGATAGGGGTACAGGGAAAGGGCAATGATCCTGGGGGCTCATGGACAGGCCTAGACCACTGGCCATTTCATTCCCTGCTGTTGGTTAATAAGTACCATGTCTCTAGAACGGCCCCCTATTTTCGATGGCATAATAGACTTAACTTCTGCAGCAGGATCAATGAAGTTCTGCAGCACCATTAGGCCTACTTCTGTGGCAGTGGGCAAAGCTGTGCGGTACGTAAATGAAGTGACTTGTGCATGTATACTGTGCCAAAACAGATTTTCTTTTATCCATAAAATCACACTGCATATGTATGGCTTACTGTGTGGTAACAGTCTGGAATCTCAGGGCCATGCCTGATGAAACAGCCAGCAATAATATAGAGAGGAACAATGGCATGCTTTGCAGGTCATCAGGGCTCAACCCAGTCCAACCCAATCCGGTGTTGGTGAGACATAACAGATCCTAGAGGAAGCTGCAATACAATCCAGTACCATGACTGTTTTGTTTCTTAGGGATCTGATACTGCACAACAAATCATGAAGGGGAGAACCTGGAATAGTTGGTTCTTCTGATCTCTGCCCACTACTCCTAGGGGACTCCCTTGGCATCAGGATGATTCAGGGAGAACCTGGTGCTGCAACTCCACTAAACCCAGGGCCTCAACTCTGCCCAAGGTTCTCAAGCCAGCTCACCCTGATACCTACACCCGGATCATATCACCACCCTGTTTTCTCAGCATCCCCAGCCTTCTGCAGCAATCCAAGTGTAAACACCCAGTCCCTTGGGATTACCTGAATCCCCTCAATATCAGTGCTAGGCAGGGAGAGGCAGCTGGTGAGTAACCAGTTAAATAGGGTTTTCACCTGCTCACTCTTCTGTGTACTTGACTTCAGCTTAGAAGGAAGTGATGAGCTCATTTGGAACTCTTGCAGCAGCATGAGCCTTTGCCAGCTGTGAGAAGGGAGTTTAGAATCTTGAGACGGGAGTCAGTGTGAGTCTGTAGTTGGAAGAAGGAGGAGTGAGAACTGCTCAGTTGAGGGCTCTGAATTGAGGGCCCTGCATTCTCACCATAGTCCTGGTATTCTCCAGCTTGCCAAGAGAAGTGGTGGAAACTATTGTCTACAGCAGGATCTCCTGTTTTTCATCCCCGGATAGATGAAAAGGACTGCTAGTAGATGGATCCCAGGGACAATCCCCTTTCTGATCCAGGATGTTTGAAGCTTCCTGAAATGTCTAACAATGAGCAGGATCTGACTTTTGCTAAAGAAAGCAAGTACCTGTGCTGTTGTGTTCTCTGGCTAAAAGGAAAATGCACAACTTTCCTGTTCAGAAGTGTGAGACTGTTCTCATTTAAAGTTGGATGAAGTGTGTGATGTCCAGAAGTATGACTATATCACATTGTTCAGGACTTTAGTTCTTCCAGTACCAGGGTAATGATATAAATGCTGGATGCCAAAGTTTCATTCAGTTAAGCATTTTCCAAAGTGTGTTTCCGAATCTTTAAGGTGTAACTCTGAAAGAATGGCTGGGTATGATTTGGGAGCAAAAGATGGGCAGACCCCCATCTGGAGTAACCAGTTCAGGACTAACAGGTTCAGTAAGGGCTGCTGGCACATTAGACATAGGGCCAATGTCTGAAGAGAATTTTACCCCTGAAGTGGGTTGTGCTAGTTATTAGCAAAATGTGATTTCTGTTGTGGCCAATGCCACTGGAAGCAATGTCCTATGTCCTGTGCCGTATGGGAATACAAGGTACAAGTGTTCTGTTTGTAAATGTATTTTCAGGTGTGGCCAGTGCCACTGGAAGCAATATTCTATGTCCTATACTATATGGGAATACGAGTGCAAGATGTTCTATGTCCTACAGTGTGGGAATACAAAGAGAATTTTCTGTCAGATACAGTCGTTTTGTTGTTCTGCAAGTTGCTAGTGCCACTATGAGAAAACCTTGGGGGTCCACCCTTGCTTTAGAGAACATCTTTTGGAAGAAAGTCGCACTCTAGAACCCCAACTTTGGTTTGGACAGTTATGTTATTGCTTCCTGTGTGGAGTTACTGGGTACCCCTCCAGAAGTTAGGTCTAGTATAGCCCTAGCAAAAAGTTCTCTCCTCAGGACCTGGTGTTTGTAGATACCTAATAGGTCATATTGCTTTAATACACCCCCATCCCTTTGCTCTCTAGAATGAGCCTGGTATACATTCCCACAGCTAGGGAAGTTACAAATTGTCTAAATGTTCCTGAAGTGTGTTCCCAGTTAAGGGTGCCAGGGGTAGCTAACTGTGTAAAGTAGCGGGTGAGGGGGTGGTTACACAAGACTGCCTCTGAAAGAACCGAGGTCTAAAAAGGATGGAGTTGGTGGAGCACTGCCAGGGAGTAGGTGTTCGCAGAGCCAAGGTATCATGACTTCTGCCTCGGCACAATTAAGCACCAGACTGAAAACATTAATGAAGCCCTCCACAGATTCTACAATTTTCCTAAAAAACACCCCTACCAAATTGTACTCTAACCCCTTAATCAAACAAATACACATTAAAAAGTATTTTATTGAACACTTCCCTTAAAAACACCTCCTTAACCTCTTAGTCACATATTGTAACACGGCAATTAATACAACCAGAAAGCACAAAATTAATTGGTGGAAACACAACATGTGACTACAAGTCAGTGGGGATTAATTCCCGAGGATTGCTCGCTGAGGTAGTACCGCTGAAATACCTGAAAAGCTCCAGAGCGTATGATACTGCCTGCTCATTCAATACCATAGAACTTCACATTATTTTGGCCACCAATCAGTATATAAGCACAAATTTTGAGCCACATAAAAATCCCCAGCAAACACTGTGTAACTGCAAGTCAGTTACCCACCACTCTCCCAGTGAGATCATTACTTTCTCTGTGCATATTTTGGTCTCTATAGACAGTCCAGAAATGGAAAACTATAACTGTGACTGTTCCACAAACGCAGCAGGAAAACCCCAAACACCATGCTGTGTTGCAGAAAGGGACAGTGACCCTCACAGCATGAGCAACGAAAGCTCCTTTCTAAAAGTGCCCCTCAGGAAGCTGCTGAAAGAACCCCATAAATGCCACAGCAGTTTGATCATTAACTTGAACAAACTGTGCACAGACAACCTGGTAAGCAGAAGTGTGGCAGCTCATTGAAAGTAGAAACCACGGAGTGAAGAGCAGAAACGGTGTCTGGCACAAGTAACCTGCCTCCCTCTCCAATGCCATTCAATCCATTTCAGTGAGCCCGCTGTGATGTCATTCAGCGTTTGACCTGCTGCCACAAACCACTGGTTACCTATCCGCATTGAACTGTTCCAATGTGTTGTTTATTAGCAAAGTTGCTAGAATCGCAGTACATTAAGATGTTTATTTCAGTTAGTGCACAGCAAGCATAGAAACACTGTTGCAATAAAAAGAAAAGTTATGCAAATCAGCCGCCATGTAGCCCACAATGCATAGCAATCAATGGATCTGGAATTTCACGCTAGCTCAATTACCGTGTTGTAATAAGAGTTTAACATGTTTAAATGTGATGTACCAATATTACTGAATTAGTGGTTAAAGACAAGACAGTTATTGTAATTTGCTGAAATTGAAAACACTATGTTAAGAAATGTGGTTCTGAAATTCTATGTGTTGTGGTTTTGCAACATAAAACTGCTACATATTAACACCATTTCTCAGTGTCCTTTGTATATCTAGTTGTATATAGGGATGTTTTAATAAATTATAATTACTGGTGACTCCCTTTATCAACCTGATTTCAGGTTCTCCAAAATGCCGTAATAACTCGAAATTGAGTTATTACGTCATTTCTTAAAACTTTCTCTCACTAGCAGTGTCATTCTGTGCAGCCTGCCACATTATTGGCCCTTACTCCCTCTGTGGGCGGGCTGAAAATATAAAAAAAATGGCAGCTAAAATTTCCCTTCGCGATGGACAGACCAGTCCCTAAAGTAATCCTAAACCAGCTGCAGTAAGTAATTTTTAATCAATTACTGTTTCTTGTTAATCCTGCCTTTCCGGGAAAACAATTTAAAAAAAAGCTATCTGGTTGATCCTGCCATTGTCACGCTTCAGTCGAGGCTTCTTCTGACCCAGCATGCACTGAAACATCCGTTGTTGCGCTCCCATCGGGGCTTCTGCCCAACCTCATGCACTCAAATGTCACTGCTTCCTCACAGTCAGCGGTATTATTTTTCTTAATAAAAAAAATGAAGTTTCCCTAGTGCACTGTGTGTGTGTGTGTATGAGTGACAGACACACAGTGTGTGTGTGTGAGTGTGTATGTCTGTATATTGGGGACAGACTGAGACACTGAGCAAACTCTGCACCAGTTATTATAAAAAATAAAAAAATTAGCAACTGTGTGTTTATGGAACTCTCGAGCTTCGCTCTCAAGGTTAATGGGTCATCACACCCCTTGGGTGTGTAAAAAAAAACATCCATAACACACAGTTGCCTATCTATTATTCTCTATAACACACACTTGCCATTTGACCATGTTACAAGCGCATTAAACCTCTCGAAATGAGGCATCTACTAGTGAATTAATGCATGGTTGGGTGGCTGGAGCACTCTGCCTTTGGCTTTGTGCACCACAATCATGCATTTATTTCCTAGTAGAAGCCTCCTTTCTCGGGGCTTAATGCTTACATATAGCACTCACTCTAAAATATCATACAGTTCTAAACATTCATACATTCCCTACAACACAACACAGATATACAAATATTGTATATTATAAATAGTGCTAAAATGTATTTATTTATTTATTGAACTGTTTCACCAGGAAGGCACACGGAGCAACAAGTTGCTCGTCCCCCAGTGCAACCTGGGGGTGGGTAATGAGGATGGACTAGTAATACATACATACATTCAAGTTGCATAAGTCATCATTAATATCAATTTGAATAAGACAGGTGTTACATACAGTGGTTCATTACAATATGGGACAGTTGAAGATAGAGAATACTGGATGGGCAACTATGCAGAACCAGTGTGTTCTGCCACAGAGGGATTCTGATTCCCTCTGACCTTGAGAGTGAAACTCGAGAGGTCCACGGGAATCAGAATCCCAAGGTGGCAAAACACACTGGTTGTGCATAGAGTTGCTCATCCTGTATTTTTATAGTGTATATTACTGTGTGAAAAATGTGTTTTGTGAGTTCTTTTGCTTTCAAAATGAAACTGACTCATGCAGTCTCTAGAGGTTCTAGAATGCTTTTCTAATACAGTCGGGTAGAACAGGATTCCATGACCTTGCAACTGTGGTAGAACAGCATTTTGAAAGGGAAGGAATTTTATACAGAACAACATTCCACTATACACTATAACATACACTTGTATAGGACAGGCGTTACAAAAACACATACATTTGCATAAGCCGGGTGGCACGTAGAGTTCCTTACAATTAGGTTAGATGAGCTAACAAATAATAAGTGCAAGGGGAGAAGGGGTAGGAGGACAACACAGGTTAGGACAAACATAGAAAATAAGCAATGCGGGAGAAAAAGTGCTAATAAGTAGAGAAAGAGGAGGTTGAGCAGAGAAAGACGACAATTTAAAAACAAACAGAGAAACAAAGAGGTAAAACAAGTGCTAGAGGAATAGATGAGTCGTGATGTGTGTGGTCAAACAATAGGTAATTGGGCAAGTGGTGAGACAGAAGCATGTGCGAGTCAGAAGAGGAGTAAACAAGTGGAAATGTGAGGAGGTGAGGAGAAGGGGAAGACCAGTAGAGGGTGGGTAAAGGTAAAGGAAAGGATAAGCTGAGTCCTAGAAGAACCCCCCTTCAGGATGCAGAGAAACCCTGTGAGGGGACTGAGGAGGGAGGGGAAAAATGGAGGAAAAGGAGGAGAAATTTATGTCTAAGAGGGGAATCGGACCTAACCCAAAAGAACCCTTCAGGATGCTGAGAACCCTGCAAGGGGCTGGGGAAGGCCAGTAGAGAGTGGGTATAGTGAGAGAGAAAGAACAAGCCAAGTCCCAGAAGGACCCTTTCAGAATGCAGAGAACCCTGCAAGAGGACTGAGAAGGCAGGAGAGGTGGGGGGGGGGGAGAGGAAGGAGAATAACATAAGGAGGGAAATAGAACCTAATCCAAAGGAACCCTTCAGGATGCTGAGAACTCTGCAAGGGGTCAGGGAAGGCCAGAAGAGAGGATAAAGGTAAGGGAGAAGAGAGGCTGAATCCCAGAAGGACCTCTTCAGGATGCAGTGACCCTGTAGGGGACTGAGATGGAAAGAGAGTTTGAGGGGAGAGCTGGGTTGTGGGAGTAGGGAGAGGGTAAGGACAAGCCCTTTGTACAACTTTGAATGTTGAGAATCACAGTAAGAGTGCAAGGGAAGGCTAGTAGGGGTGGGAAAAGGTGGAAGAGAAGGAGTGCTGGTTCTTAGTGGAGAGGGAGGTGGAGATGCATCAGGGTGGGGCAGTGCGTGGGTACTGAAGGGGGGGTTAAGATTTGTCAGAGGCTTAGGGGAAAGAATTAGGGAGGGTCATAGCAGGAACAGCTAGGTACTAGGTAGTTATTGAGGGCAGTGCTGATGGAGTACTGAGAGGATGAGTGACGAATTTGAGGGAGGAGGTAATTCCAAATTTTAGGGAGGTGTGGGAGTAGCCAGATTGGCCGATGAAGGTGGATCTGCTGGGGGACAGCCACAGTATGGGAGTCGGTAGCTCTAAGGGAGTGAGAGGGAGGGGGATGTTACAAATGAGGAGGAAAGGTAGGAAGGGAGTTCTCCAGCCAGTGCTTAGAGGTGAATTTAGCGCAGTGGGAGAGTCGCCTATTTGTAAGAGAGGAGAAGGATAGGGTATGATAAAGATCGCAGTGGTGGGTGCGAGAGGGAGCATCAAAGGCAAAGCAGCAGAAGGAGTAGAAGAGGGTATCCAGTCTGGTCAGGGAGGACTTGGGAGCAGCACCGCAGACTGCGTCACAGTAGTCAAAAATTGGGAGGATCATCTTCTGAACAAGTTCACGCCTAGCCGGAGGAGGGATGCAACTATGGTTCCTGAACAGGGCACCAAGCTTGGGGCGCAATTTTTTTCTGGATGGTGTCAATATGTCCAGAGAAGTTTAGGTGTTAGTCCAGCCAAACACCTAGGTACCTGAAAGAGGATGTGTCCTCAAGTAAAGTCACATTGAGGGTGTGGAAAGTGGGCAGGGAGGGAAGCCTAGAGAGTCTCTTACTTGTGCCAAAGGTCATGGAGACAGTCTTCATTGGCTTTGAGGAAAAGTTGATGGTTAGCAAACCAGAGCTGAACCTTGTTGAAGTCTTGCTGCAAGCTAGATGTAACCTCACCTGGACATGAGCCAGATGCACACAGGACCATATCAGTCAATCGGTCAATCAAATCCTTATCCAGGCGGGCACCATTGAGCAATGCTCATTTGCAAGATGGACCTGGTTGTAACAAAAATGATAGTACAGTAACCAGGAAGACATAGTACGATATCATACAGAGAAGTAAAATATACATATGTACAGAATAGTGTGAAGTACACATATTTCCAGAAATATACATCAACACTGAGCAAAAGAGCCTTTACAACAGATAGGCTTGCAAAAGGATAAAGCTGGCATCAGTGGTGTACATGTGTATCGTGGAGGAAGGGGGAGCAGACAGAGGGAAGGTCATTTAGGAAGATGGAGAATAATAGGGGCCCTAGCACAGAGCCTGGGAGACACCAGTGCTAATCTGTAGGGGAGAGGAAATGATGTCCAAGATCAAAACTGATTGGGTTCTGCCAGTTTGGTAGGCCTTGAACCAGCTAGTGGCAGAGGGAGACAGACCCACTGCCAGAAGGGAGTCAAGGATTAGTTAATTCTACTTGCTGTAAGGAGGATTTTTGGAAGTTTTGCTATTGTTTTTTAAACTGCAGGAGAGAAGGATTAGTTCATTCTACTTGCTGTGGAAAGAGTTAGCGTGGAGAGGATTTTTGTAAATTTTATTTCTTTTTTTAATTTAGCTTAAAAGTTTCTGTGGCTGTATCTTTTGAATTTAGCTTAAAGGTTTCTGTAGCTGTGTTTTTTGCATGAAGCTCAACGGGGGGTACAACGGCCCCACTTAAAGCTGGGGGGGAGGGGCCTAAATAGGACTTGCAGCAAACATCTAATTTCTGGACTGTATGTGTTCGTGAGACTTGGGAATGCTGTTGGTGGGTTTGTCATTGTGTTCGTAAACAACTGCAGTCAGTATAGACAGACTGTATTACACTGTTTTGTATAGGTAGTGTGAACCATGGATAGGATTGTGGGGTGCAGTGGTTGTGGGGCAGCAGTGTGGATGAACATACTGTGGAGGCTGGGAGGGTGCCCAATATGCCACAGGCTAAAGAGGCTCGAGAAAGAGGTTCAGTAGCTTGGCAGGGAGCTGGGGAGCTTATGGGGTGAGGGGAAGGTTGCATTGGTAGAAGGGCTGACATTTGAGAGTATCGGGGGGCACCACAGAAAAGGAACAGTGGGTCAAGGGAGGGTTCAGGGGGAGGGGGAAAACTAGACAGGGCCTAGCAAAAGAGGAGCAGCAGTAGGCAGGAGGGAGGAGAAAACACATAGTAATGCAAAGAGGGTAGGGAACATGTTTGCGGTGCTAGCAACACATGGGAAGAGGACGCAGGAGGAGATTGCACAAGGGATAGTACTCACAAAGAGGAGGGAGTGAGAGGCATTACTAGTGGAGAGATTGAGCATGGCATGTCGGGGGAGGGATAATACTCAGAGAGGTGAGGAGGGAGAGGGAGGTTGGCAGTCAAACAAGAGGCGGGGGAAGGGTCTCAATTGCGAGAGGCAGGGGAAGACAGTGGGCCAATGGTAAAAGCACCACCTTGAGTGGCCCTGGGAATGAGAACCTTGTGGGGGGTGGCAACAGGCACAAGGAAAGAAGTGGGGGTGTACTGGTGGGGGACCTCATATTCAAGGGGATTAGATGGGCAAGGGGAGAGGCATAGCCAGATATGGGTGGAGTCCATACCGGGATTAAAGGCAGACAAGGCAGGACAGGCAATCCTAAGGTGCGCAAGAAGGGGCAGGAGGAAACCGCACATTGTGGTACACGTGGGGGCAAATGACCTAGCGGAAGAAATGGTGGAGGTAACAAGGGAGAGGTTTGAGGAAGTGGGAAGGTTGTGAAGGAGACTAGGGAGTCTGTGGCCTTCTCGGAGGTGCTCCCAGTAACCTGCGCATACACAGTGAGAAAGGAGAGGACTGGGGAGTTGAACGCATGATTGGTAGAATGGTATCGAACTAAAGGGTCCAGGGTTGTGGGTGGCTGGGACAGTACCTAGGATAATAACAATTTGTTTGCAGGGGATAAGCTGCACCTGAGCAGGGAGGGGAAGGAGGAGTTAAAGCAAAGACTGGGGAGGTACATTGCCACAAAGGTGGATTTAAAAATAGATAGGGGGCAGGACAAGTGGACAGCAGGTAGGCAGGAAACTGAGAGAGTGGAGTCACAGCCTACCCCCACCCCAGGCTAGCAAGAAAGGACTCAGGATGGCCAAAAAGGGAGAAAGTAGAAGGGAGGAGATGGAGGGAGATGAAGGGAAGGGGGCAGGATGGAGGGTGGTCTCGCTGAATGCGAGAAACTCAGGCAACAAATCAGCTGAGCTACAGGCATTCTTGGCAGTGTGAAGGGTGGATATTGCAGCTGTCATTGAAATATGGGCACCCGAGCACTGGGATTGGGATCTGGCAATCCCAGGGTACAAATTATAAAGGAAGGACCATAGGATGGGAGGGAGGGTGGGTGGGTGGCAGTCTATGGGAGGGACGGATCAAATGCGCAAGGGATGAGGGGAGGAAAGGAGAACAGAGGCAATCTGGCTGCAGCTCCTTGACTCAAGGGGTAGGAAACTGAGGTTTGGGGTGGTACACAGGCTACCATCCCAGTCTGAGGAGCTTGACAGGGAATTAGCGGGATGAATCAGAAAGGTATGTAGAAAAGGGAAGGTGGTCATTGTGGAAGATTTCAAATTGCCGGGGGTTGACTGGAGCATTCAGGTCACCTCCAGTACTAGGGAGCAAGAGCTCCTAGATGCGATCTAGGAGGATCCCCTTACACATTGGTCAGTGTACCTACTAGGCCAAAGAACACTTTAGATCAGGTCTTGTCGAATGGGGAGGCAGTAGAGGAAATAAGGTTGGAGGACCCACTAGCCGACAGTGATCACCAAACGGTGTTTAATATTACGATGTGCGGAGCCAGAGAAATCTGGATGGTAAACTTCAGGGGGTCCAACTTTGGGAGGATGCGAGAAGTACTGAAAGAGAAACTGGAGGGCATAAGGCAGGAGATGGACGTGGAGCAGAAATGGGATATTATTAAACAGGGGATCACAGAGGCAATGGAAGCCTGCACCAAGACACAGAGTAAGAGAAGCAGAGCAAGAAAACCATGCTGGTTGAACAGCGAGGTAGTGGAGGTGGTGAAGGCAAAACAAGACATGCACCAGAGGTATAGGAGGATGGGGAAGGAGGGGACAGGGAGGAGTATGCAAGATGGTCTAGGGAGGTGACAAGAAAAGTGAGAGGAGCCAAGACCAAGAGGGAGCTGAGATTAATGCAGGGAATTAACGGGGAGACATTTTCAGATACATCAGGGAGAAAAGGAAGTGCAAGGAGACAATAGTGAGGATAAAAATGGGTGGGAAGAGGATGGAAAATGGGGAGGAACAGGAGCAAGCACTGAATGAATACTTTTGCTCAATGTTCATGGAAGAAAAGGAGGGACCGCTACCACATGGCTGGGAGGGTGGGGACAGGGGTAGAGGAGGCGACAGATAGAAGAATTGAGGGAGGTAGAGTCCTAGAGGGACTGAGGGTACTGAGGGTAGACAAGGCATCAGGGCTGGATAGGATCCATCCCAGAGTGCTGAGAGAAATGGCGGAGCTGTTGGTGGAGCCACTGGCAGATCTATACAGCACCTCACTGGAACTGAGATGTGTGCCACTGGACTGGAGGATGGCACATGTAGTGCCGTTACACAGGAGTGGACCAAGGGGCAAACCGGGTAATTATCATCCAGTAAGTCTCACCTCCGCAGTGTGCAAACTTATGGAAATGATACTAAAGGAAAGATTGGTGTCATACCTGGAGGACAACGGTTTCCAGGATGTGAGGCAGCATGGGTTCATTTCACGGAAGTCTTGTCAAATCAACCTGATACAATATTATGACTGGGTGACAGGTGAGCTGGATAAGGGTCATGCGGTGGATGTTCTTTACTTGGACTTTAGCAAGGCCTTCGATTCAGTGCCTCATGGGTGGCTTGGGGGAAGCTAACTGGTGTAGGAGTAGGGGAAAAATGACAAACTGGATTACAAGCTGGCTGAGTGGGAGGCTGCAACAAGTGGTGGTGGGAAGGGAGCTCTCAACTCCGAAGCCGGTAATGAGTGGGGTGCCACAGGGTTCTGTGTTGGGACCGGTATTATTTGGGCATTTCATATCAGATATTGCACATGGAGTGGTGAGCAAGGTAAGTCTGTTCGCAGATGACTCTAAAATAGGAGCAGTAGTGGATGAAGGGGGGAGAGATGGAAGCAACTGCAGGGGGACCTAAGCAAGCTAGAGGAGTGGTCAGAGAGGTGACAGCTGGGGTTCAATGCAAAGAAGTATAAGGTTATGCTCTTCGGGGCAAAGAACCCAAGGATATAATATCATTGGGGTTGTGGGATCACTGAGGAAGAGAAGGACCTAGGGGCAATGGTAACAGGGACCATGAACTACAATGCCCAGTGCAGGAGAGTGGCTGCAAAAACAAGCAAAATGCTGGGGTGCATAGTGAGGTTTTTTTTATGTCTAGGCAAAGAGAGGTGATCTTGCCCCTCTGCAGGTTACTAGTAAGGCCGCACTTGGAGTATTGTGTGCAGTTTTGGAGGCTGTACCTGAAGCATGATATCAGGCTACTGGAGGGGGTGCAGAGGAGGGCAATGAAGATGTAATGTGGAATGAAGGGGAAAGACTATGAGAGCAGGCTGGGAGACCTGAATATTTACACCCTGGAGGGTAGAAGGGACGGGGGCACATGATAGAGATATTCAAGTATCTGAGGGGAATCAATAAGGATGGGGCAGATGGGGTCTTTAAGCTAAGGAGGGGGAGGGACACCAGGGGCACAGGCTAAGAATAGAGGGGAAGACTTGGGAGGAAATGAGGAGACACTATTTCATGGAGAGTGTGGTAGCAAAATGGAACGCACTACCAGAATGGGTGGTTATCATGTAAATCTGTGAACAGCTTTAAAAGGGCATGAGACAGGGAACAGGGGAGAGTGAGGGTGGGGGGATGGGGTGTGGCAGTGGGATGACAAAGGGGGGATGGGGCTGCTGTAAACTAGGGGTGCTAGCTGAAAACCTGAGTAGATTTAGATGGACCGGGTGGTCTGTTTCTGCTGGCACATTCGCATGTTCGTAAGTAGAAGGGAGAGGGAGACAGTGTTGAAGGCCTTGGAAAGGTCGACAAAAATGGCTCTGGTGATTTGGCCATTGTCCATCCCGGTAAGGATGGAGTCAGTAAGCTGTAGTAGAGAGGTGCTGGTAGAGCGTTTTTTCCTGAACCTAGACTGGAAAGGGGTGAAGAAGGAGGTGTCAGATAGAAATGCGGTAAGCTGGGAGAGGACAATGTTTTTTTTTAGCTTAGCTAGGATAGAGAGGACAGAGATGGGGTGATAGTTACCAGGGGATTAGGGGTCACCCCTGTTAGGTAGAGGGAGGACTAATGTCCAGTTAGGTGCCAAACTGACCAGAATTCAACTAGTTTGAATGACATAAAATAGTCACACTCAATACAGTCATACTACCTGGAGGTCCGACATCCCCATTACTTGCTGCCAAATGAGGAAAGCTAATCACAAAGGCGAATTACACCCCAAATATAGTCAAGGCCCAATCAGATTAATACTGAAGAGGATCCTAAAATCCAAGGAAAAAGTGACCTCTCCAGACCCTCTCTCATTGGGCCATGAGACAGAAGAACACAAGTCCTCTGGGGAAGTGCAAAATTGTCACAGGCACTCTCTCTCCGTGCCTGACACCATCCTTGATAGAAAGCTGAGCTATGCTGAGACACAGGCTTGTGGCACACATCCACTGGTAGCCATGGCTCTCGCCCTTTGGCTCCCTGAAATCCCACCCTTTGTCAGCATGCTCACCTTGGGATGGGGGAGCTGTCTGATATACAAAAAAGGGTGCTCTGGTCTGTCCATGCTGATAGCACTCCCCCATTAGCTCATTCAAGAAACTCCAGGGGACCCAGTCTTCAGTTAGCACTCCCAGATACTCCTCCACATAGTCCACCCATTTGGAAGTTCAAAAGCATTCCTGCACTCCCAAATGCCTGGGGGTTGGGGGAAGCATCGCCTCTGTCTTCTGCCAGGATGAAATAGTGCTCACACACAGACCATAAAGTCGCTTAAACTGCAAATGCAGCTTAAAAGACTGAAAATCAATCTGATTCTGGCAGAAATTAAACAATAATATGGTCAGAGCCTAACTTAGATGGCAAGGCTGTAACTGACCAATCTTTGGCACCCAATCTAAAACAAGAAATTCAGGTGACCAAAAAGCTGTGCAGGATCAGAATAGTGAGTCGGGCAATGAAACCCATTGAGTGGAAGAGAAGCAGGCCACACGGCTCTCTCACTCACAGCATATCACAAGCTTGGGCTGACCGTTGAACCCTGGGCATGTGCCAAACCAAGGAGAACCGCACCGCAAATCCACGCATGCTCAGCACCACCTGCCATGCACCTACACCTGGAAATGTCACTGTCTCACAGGCAGAGCATGGTCCCTTGTGCATGTATCCGCAGGGGGTATAGCACCACCACCGCCCTTTCATTCACTCTGCTCTTGACAAAGGGCACCTCACAGGAGCGGTTTTCATTCACCTATCAAAAGCCTTCAATACCGTCTACCATCCACTTCTTATATCCACCCTCTCGCAACTAAATTTCTCACAGAGCCCCTTGCCTGGCTCACCAACTACCTTACATCCCAAATGTAATGAGTTAAAATCCACAATACTCTCTCTAGCACCCTACAGGTCCACTCAGGGGTCCCCCAGGGCTCTATCCTCAGGCAACTGCTTTTTAGTCTGTATCTGAATGTACGCCCCAACTCTTGCTCAGAAAAAATACTGCTCTATGCGGACAATGCGGTCCTCTTCACATCCCACCCGTACCCTGCCCACCTCTGAAGTGGCCTCCAAAACTCCTTTAGCCAGGCTGAACGCTGCTTCTTGGACCGCAGACTCGTGCTCAACCTGAAAAAAACAAAGACAATGCTCTTCTCACACAACCAAACAAACATAAAGACTCTCCACTTCCAGTCCTGTCCAGCTCATTCCACACCCTCGAACAGGTCAATAACTACAAATACCTTGGCATAATCTTTGACTCCGCTCTCTGCTTTCACGACCATATCCACATCCTCTGCTCGGCTGTCAGCTCATGCATCAGCCTACTATACCACCACAGGAACTGCCTTCCCTCTGAAGCTCTGAGGCTGGCCATCACTTCTTCAGTCCTATCCCTCGTGGACTATTTACTCCTGGTCTACAGTGCAGCAGGCAACATTGCTCTCAACAAAATCAAACTCTCACTTAATAAGGCCTGTCTGCTACTCTCTGGGTCTAACAGGTACACTGTACTCCTTGGCAAACATACTCACCTTTGATGAGAGACTACCCTACCAAACCTGCCTCTTTGCCCAAAAAATTGTCTCAGGTTTGACCCCCCCCCCCGGCCTGACCACAATCCTCAGCCCATTCCTCCTGACTGTCTCCACCTGCAGCTCCTCCAAGACCTCCCCTCATGTGCCCAGAGTCAGGACATCCCTGGCTCAGAGGTCCTTTCTTTACAGAGCCCCCTCCTGGTTTAACACCCTCCTCTCTAACATCACCTCTGAATGAAGGATTGGGCCTTTTAAAACAGCCCTCCGGCACCATCTCCTCGCTTCCCGCAGCTGTTAACTGCCCATAGCCAGCTTGCCTCTCATGTCCAATGCCACCTCATTTGAGTCCTCTTCCCAACTTAGCTACCACCCTGTACAGGCTCTCTTTATTTTGCACACTCCCTATATTCTTGAATAGAAATGTTATATCTCTGTATTGTTACCACACTTGTACATTGCTATAGTATTTATTCCTGTCTTGTGTAGTATGATGTGGAGCCTTTGGAAATGAGTCTTTGACTCAAAGGTTTGCAATTCTGATACAATTAAATAAATAAATAAATAAATAAATGCCGAGCCCCAGCTGGACACATGCATGAGCTCACATAGCCAGATGTTAAGAAAGAAACCAACTGCCTCTTCCTTCCACCCCAACCGCTAGTTCCCAGTGTGAGACCTAGTGGTTCCTACCTCAGGTATTTTTGAATTCTGTGGTATTTCCATGGCCGGCACACACCTCTGTGGGTGACCTTAAAGTGCAGCTGATGCTTTGAGAAGAACTTTAACAAAACATAATATTTAGACACAGTTCGGCTTGTATTTTACAATAGTTCAGTATTCCTCCTCCCCATTATTTATTACTCATGTAATTTGCATGAAAACTGGATCTTTTCTCCTGAAGACCTCATCTATTCCTGTTGCTTTCTCCCTACCTGAGGTCATAATGTACTGCTTGTGACATCACAGGTACTTCCATGGCAACAGATTGTTATGCCACAACAGAGGATTATGACATGAAGTAGGGAGTAAGCGACAGAGGCAGATGAACTCTGAGGTATAAAGATCATGTATTTATGAAAATTTCCTCAGTCATAAATAATGTGCAGGAGAAATCTATAGATTAGTTATGGAATGCAAGCTGAATTGTACCTAAATATTATGTTTTTCAGTTTTCTTTGAGGCATCAGCAGCTCTCTAATCTCCGTGGGTGGTTCTCACTCCTGCATCCGGCTCCACGACCATGGAGCTGCGATAAACAGGGGGTTTTGGTCTACAATCATGGATAGGGAAACTAGACTATTATCATTTAATGTAAATGGTATCCATAATCCGGTGAAGAGGTATAGATTGTTGCAATTTTTTTTTTAATATCCCCTCCTCTGACTGTCTCCACATCAGCCCTTCCCTCTTCCCGAGCCCCATCACCCACTATCCTTGGGACTTACCTGCTGCCACGAGCCTCTCTAGATTCCCCTTACAGAAGGGCTGCCAGAGGGGACCCCAATTCCTCCAGCGGTGTTACCGGTCAGTCAAGGCAACAGTGTCAGTCGACGGAGCAAGTGTGGCAATGTCTCCCTCCCTCTTCCAGCATCCCCACTTGCAACCACCATCTGGGAGCATCGGGTGGTGGTAACACAGTGGGGAATGGTAGCCATCCCTCCCTCCCCTGAGGAGGTGAGCATCCCTGAGATGCTCCACCGTTCTCCCCAGCTGGTCCTCATGGTGACCCAGGCTTATTTCCAAACCTGGGTTGGTGCCATCATGAGCGGTAGCACTACCACTGCACCGGTGGACCACTTAGACTGATGCAGTTTAAGCGAGAACACTTTGGTATCATGTTCTTGTTCTTGCAAGAATCCCATCTTTCCCCAGAGGAACACAGTAAATTTACATCCCTGGGGTTTGGCCAGATTGGCTTTTCCTCTCACAGATTAGGGAGACACATTGGGTATTGACCCTTATCTCAAGGGGTCTCCCGTTTTGACTGGATCATCAATGTCAAGATTCTGAGAGTTGATATGTAGTAATGGCAAGTTCACTGTATGAGAAACTAACCACATAAGCCAATGTTTACTTTCCTCAGTGGACAGATACACTGGTCTATGAACATTTTTTAGCATTTTGATGGATGTACAGCAGGGTCAATTGATTTTGGGGGGCCTGAAACCTCACTTTCCCCAGATTAAGATTCATCTACTCCAAAATGGTTCTACCTGTCCTCAGTGCAGAGATATGTAGAGGCAACTTTAGCCCACCTGGGGTTGGTAGAAATGTAGAGGCACCTCAACTTGTTCAAAACAGAATACTCACACTTTTCGGCCCAGCACCAGTTATGCCAGACTAGACTACTTGTTTGTGACCATTGAGCATTTAGACACACTCCTCGGTAATAATGCATGGGGCCCTCCACTTGCCCAACCACACTCATATACTTTTCTGCTTCCACCCGAGGCAACCCATGAGGACCTCCCATTGGAGACTGCATTTGGATCACCTTAAGGACGTGGTCTTCCTTCACATCCTCAAAGAAAGGATCCCCAGATACTGCAGGAAAGTGCCACCCAGGAGGTGGCTCCGGGAATCATATGGGACACCCTTAAAGCCATACTTAGAGGGCAAATTTTGGCATATTCTTCTGCAGAGAGAAAGATATGTGACCAGAGACTTGATGAGCTCCAAACCACCCTGTCCACCCCACAGATGTTCCACATGCAAGGAGGCCAATCCATGTACCCTCAAATCCTACAGGTAAAAGACAAAATTCAAAGAATATTGGATATGGAATAGGTCTTGTTTTACCTTCTCAATAGATATTACATGGGGGGGGGGGGGGGGCTAGAGGGCTCTTCCCAAGGTCTGGGATGTGTTGGAAGAATTTGACCATCTGTCCAGTTACAGTCTCAACCATTCCAAAACCGAGGAGCTTACCTTCCACTATACCTTGAGCTGAGAGATCAAGATGTGGCTACAGATTAGGTGGAGTAGAGAGTTCCTAAAGTATCTTGGCATTACCATAACTGAAAAGGTTGTCCATCTGGAACTCCTTAAAGGAGATCTATGGGCAGAGATGAAGCCCCGACCATTGCACAGATCGTGGCTTCACCTCACAGATCCCCCTGCAGGCACAATATTAAATCAAGTGTTTTTGTACCTTAATACTCGTAAAAAGTGCCAGAACCTCTGTAGCAGCTGGCATCTTGAAGTATGGTGGCTCTCACCCCCCCCCCAAGATTGCGCTGCTAACACTGCAATATAATGATGGACCTTTGCCACTTCCTGAATGGTACCCTTATATATGGAGATTTAATAATCTCTATATCTCCCATGCCCAGTGCTGTTTTTACAGAATTTGCCTAAATGCCTACAGAATTTATCTAAATGGTATGGCGTGTAGGCTGTGAATCAGCATAGAACCTTGGGCACATGAGCATTCCAAGGCCCTCATCAACTCAGTCTTTGTTCTGCCTCTAGAGGCATAGGCAGCATAGAAGAACTCTCTTGAAGAAATAATTAACTTTATTATTTTCTAATTTTATTTAGTTTTTGTTGACCAGGAAGGAGGACTAGACAATTTTTTGCCTATTTTCAGCCTTGTCCCAGTGGGAGGGGGATACGGATGGATGCTAACTGAAATTGAACCAGATTTTTTTTAAGCTGTTGGTGGTATTTTTTTTCAGTGAAAGGGGGAAATTTGGCCAGGACACTAGGGAAATTCACCTACTCTTTTTCGAAGAAAAGTACTATAGGATCTTTAACATCCACCTGAACTACCACCAGAACAGGCAGATGGGAACTCGGTTTAACGTCTCATCCAAAAGACGGCACCTCAGGAGTGCAGCACCCTCCTCATGCTGCACTACAGTGTCAGTATTGGGATTTAACCCAAGTGCTTGGAGTAGGGAAAGAACTCACAGCCTTCTGATCTCCCGGCCTCAGAGGTGAGTGTGCAACCTGCTGAGCCACTGACACTGATAAGGATTGTGCAACTGAGAGGTAGGTTGGGGCTACCTGGTGACAAGGAACACCCTCAAATTTAGAAATCATGCCTGTTAAGCTGCAACTTTTAAATTGGCTAACTTGTTATATATTTTCCCTTTTCAGTGCCTTCTGTGCCTGAATTGAGGCCACATGCCACTTATTTAACATGCATTTGTCAATGCTGAATGTTTGCTTGCTGGAATTAGCATTGGAAATGCAGGAGTTAGATGCAGAACAGGAATGGCAATGAAGTATTGAACTTCACGCCAACCCCACCTCCATCCTGTAGAGATGGACAGGCATTGGGGTAAGGTTTTGGGTCGTTGCCTATGACGGTCATGCCATGTCACCTCACTCTATTCTGCAGACATCGACAGGTGTTGAGGTGTGCCTTGGGGTGTTTGCTTTACAGTCATCCCATTCCATAAGGACATACGCTGAGATGGGTGCAGCATAGGACAATGGGGTGAAGTCTGGGGCCAAAGAGTCCAAGGTACACCTCAATGCCTGTCAGTGGGGGGTGAGGGGGTTGGGGGATGGCATGAGCAGTACAGTCAGCAATGCAAAGGCACACCCCGATGCCTGTCAGTCTGTACAGGGTGGGACGTTATGGTTACAAACCCTAATGCCCTGGGCGTTTGTTGGTATTTGCACTACAAATTTTCAACAAGGCCTTTTTGTGACCCCATCTCATGAAAGCATTTGGGACCTCTTCTCATGAAGAGTGGCAGTGTGATTTTGTCAATGTGTTCAGAACTTTGAGTTCCAGCAGCGACCATGCCATTCTATGCCACATGTACGAAAACATAGATTGGGCAGGATGTGAAGAATAACAGCTGTACCATCCATAGAGAGGTGTGAACAGATGGCAATGTTGAAAATATGTAGTGGGAATATTAAAAATGCAAGCATGTCTGAGCATATGTGGAAACTGCGCAACGCATGCATATAACACAGTCATTTTATGGACTTTCGTCTCTAAATTTTCAACATAGGCATTGTAGAACCTCTGCTCATGAACAGTGTCACTGTGATTTTCTTAATGTGTCCTGAACACTGATTTCCCACAGTGACTGCGCTATTCTACACCAGAAGTGCGAAAACACATTTCGGCCAGGATGTGAAAAATGACAGCTGTACTGCTCATAAGGAGGTGTGGAAAAATGGCAATGTTGAAAATCTGGAGTGAAAATATTACAAATGTGCGAATTTACAAGCGTGCGTGGGAACTGCACAACGCACGGCCATAACAGTCATTTTATGGACGTTCATCACAAAATTTTCAATATAGGCATTTGAGGACCTCTGCTAATGATCAGTGTCACTGTGATTTTCTTAATGTGTCCCGAACACTGATTTCCCACAGTGACTGCGCTATTCTGCACCAGAAGTGCGAAAACACATTTCGGCCAGGATGTGAAAAATGACAGCTGTACTATTCATTAGGAGGTGTGGAAACATGGTAATGTTGAAAATCTGGAATGAAAATATTACACTGTGTGTGAAGTTATGAGCGTGCGTGGAAACTGTGCAACGCACACTCGTAACACACTCATTTTATGGACATTCATCACAAAATTTTCAACATAGGCATTTTAGGACCTCTGCTAATGAACAGTATCACTGTGATGTTCTTCATCTTTCCCAAACACTGATTTCCCACAGCGACAGCACTATTCTGCGCTGGAAGTGCAAAAACACATTTCGGCCAGGATGTGAAAAATGACAACTATACTGTTCATAAGGAGGTGCAAAAAAATGGCAATGTTAAAAATCTGGAGTGAAAATATTGCAAATTTGTGAAGTTACAAGCGTGCATGGAAACTACGCAACACACACTCGTAACACACTCATTTTACGGACTTTAATCACAAAATTTTCAACATAGACATTTTAGGACCTCTGCTCACAAACAGTGTCACTGGGATTTTCTTCATGCATCCTGGACACTGATTTCCCACAGCGACCGCGCTATTCTGCGCCGGGCGAAAACACATTTCAGCCAGGATGTGAAAAATGACAGCTGTACTGTTCATAAGGAGGTGTGGAAAAATGACAATGTTGAAAATCTGGAGTGAAAATATTGCAAATTTGCAAACTTACGTGCGTGCGTAGCAACTGCTCAATGCACACTCATAAAACAGTAATTTTTTTGATTTTTTCCCACCAAATTTGCAACATAAACTTTTTGAGAGCCCACCTCATGAACACTGGCACTGTCGTTTCGTTAATCGGTCCCAAAAGGTGATTCCAAGCAGTGCCTGTGAAATCACCTTTCGGGACCCAATAATGCCATGACAGTGACTGAATTCATGAGGAGGGGTCCCAGAAACCCCATGTTGAAAATGTGGTGCCAAAATTCCAAAAATTGCCTGAGACATGCATCAAAGCTGAAAAAACCCTATTTATGCAATTATACAGCTTACCGGCATTTCCTCCATTCGTGGTCGGCTTTGAAGAATGCAGACGGGTTCCTGGTCCACCGAAGATCAACGTGCCGGACTCGGAGGTACGTATGGGGTGAGGGGGGTGTGGGAGGCAGGGTGTTCAGAGGGTGAGTGCGGGTTGTGGGAGGGGCAGGGAGATCGCAAGGACCGTTTTCTTTTTACAGGTTAAAACAAAAAAAAGTTGCGAAGATGTTTTTTTACAGGGCATTTGGCACACTGGGGTGGGTCCCAGTGTACCAACCAAGTGTTTTTCTGGGGCAGCTGTAGCTGACAGGGGATTGGGCATCCCCATTGGCACAAAATGGGGGGCGCAAGAGCCTGGGCACCCCCCTCGGCACATACCTACTTTTGTTCGGGGGGACATTATGCCGATGGGGAGTGGACTCTCCCACTGTCAAATCAATCTGGGAGTGGGGACATTATGCCAACGGGAGTGGGCTCTCCCGTTGGCAAGCTGAACTCGCACGGGGACTGAAGCCGAGAGGGTTGGGGCCCCTTGGCAGACAAACACTGTTGTGGGGGCACATGCTGCGGGGGGATTGGGCACCCCTCAGCACTGAGGGGCTCAGTAATATTGTTTGTGAACAGGTGGCAAGCTGCCACCATGTCCTCAAACTATATTAATATTAACGTTCGCCCAGCAATGACTGGTCGCTCCTCATTGCAGCGAATGGCTGACGCTGCAATGATGAGGTGGCCCCTGGTTGCTGCAGCGAAAACGTTAGAACTTGGTGGCACTTTTGAAAGCCGGTGTCATCAGCACACTGTGCCTCCATTGGCCCACCACTGCAAAGCCCCCAAATTCTGTGCCTCCCTTGGCTGCCACAGTGCCGTGCCTCCACAACCCGCTTCTCTCCTAAGCTGTCACATAATGTTTCTTGCGCATGCGTGCAAGCAAACATAAAAATAGGGTGCGCAGCAAAGGTCTCTGATCCTTATAGCCTGATGCCTAAGGTGTTTTTTTACTTAAGTTTTTTTTTTTGGAGGGGGCATAGTTAGTCAGCTAATGTGTTCCCTTCCCTCTTTTCTCCCCAGTGTCCCACTGGCAACAGGCCCTCCCTACCTCCCCTCTCTTTTGCCACCTAGACAGAGTTTTGGCTGAGATGGTTCACCTGAGCAGCAGATTAGTTAGCTGAGTTTGCTGAGCAGCACCTTTTGACTAGTTCACTGTGTTTGTTAAGCTAAGTGGCCCCTTAACATTAAGCAGTGCTTTCCCTTTTCCCCAGAGCTTGTGTACAGGGAACTTCATTGACTGAACTTGTTCAGCTGCATGGCTTCCTAACAGGAGAGACATTTCACTGGATCTTTATTCCTTGGCCCTAGCATATCTCAGAAAGCCTTTTTTTTCAGTCAGGGGAAAGCCATTTGGAGAAGACACAGCACCAACCTATCGGGACTGAAGAAGCACTATCAAACGTCAGTTTCATGCCCTTCTCCTCCCGTGATGCATCTGTACCATTGCTGGCGGCTTGCCAGTGGATGTTTTTCGTGCCTCCATTTGCTGTGCACATCCTACATGGCTTGTTAGTGAGTGTTTTTTGTGCCTTCCTGAACATTTGATGTGGCATGCTCCTTCAGATGATATTGTGACGTAATATGCATCTGCGTGACGTCACTATGTGTGCGTATGCATGCATGTCCATTACAAGGGCTCACCTAGCACACTAGCTGAGGCAGAGCTTGTTGACATGCAAATCTCTGTCAGACTTTCCCTCTGAGAGCTCCAATTACCTTGGCTGGAACAGTAGCTGAGGCAGAAGGTCAGTCCCAGGTCTGCTCTGATTCTTTATTTCAATGGCGTGCCCATTCTGGGGGTGAGTCTTCTCTGAAGTTTTACTGAGGCAATTTGGTATGCTCAGTTTGCAGGGGGGATATATACCTTAGTTTGGACTCAGTAAGCTCAGTGCTCAATTTGGGAGCATATAATCAGGCATAGAAAAAGGACTGGTGGCTACAGCATAGTTTTATTACCTTATTTTATGCACAAATAAAGGGACTACGGGCTGTGGCAGAGATCTCAGCCTGTTTTTGTACACAGTTATTGGATATTTATTTATTTAAAAGTTGGTAATTGGGAAAAGCATACTGAGCTGAGGCTTGTTTCCAGGTGTGAACTGGATAGGGAGGACATCTTGCAACAAAAAAACAGAAGCAGCATTGCCATTCAGGAATACGGGTGCACACAGAGGCATCAGTAAATGTACTACCATGATATAATAACACTTTTTATGCAGCAGTGAACAGTGAATGATCATGTGTAAGACAAAGTGTACCATGCATGTTGGGGTAGGGATAAAAAGGTAAATACTAGGGGATTCAACTGCAGAGGGTCGAGGGAGAGGATAAGGGGTTAGGGAAGGGGTAGACAGGCAGGACCGGTTTTAGACCTTGTGGCACCCCAAGCAGAAATATTTGTGGTGCCCCTACACTGCTTCCCTTCTTCCCCATCCCACATCCAAAAAGTGATAAGAATTCTATGAATACAAGGGTGATGACAACAATTACAGTTTTCAGATTGACACGTTTTGCGTTTCAAGAGGATTTCTTCTTATACATTCTACTTCAATGTGCCCCTTCTGTGCTGGCACCCCAAGAAGCTGCTTGGTTCGCTTGTGCCTAAAACCACCTCTGTAGACAGGAGGTGCAGGAAGTTGCCTTAGGTGACATCTAATGGCAGAGAGAGAAGGGGAGACATGGAGAGGGTAGGGAGCAGATTCCAGAGGGAAGGGAGGCGGTAGGAGATGGATGCTTGGCCAGCAGAGGACTAAGGGTGCAGAATGAAGAAGGTGTGGGAATCCCTGGAGTGAAGCGAGTAGGAAGAGTAGGAAGTGGGGGCTAATAGGGAAGAAAGATAAGAGGGGAGGGACCCAAACCAGTATTTGGTGATGAAGGCAACACAGTGGGCCTGACGATGTGATGGCAGGAAAAGGATGGAGAGGGAAGAGTAGAGGGACCAGTGATGGGTATGGAGAGGGGAATCAGGTGAAATGGCAGAAGGCACTGCACATTGTACCCAGTCTGGCAAGGGAGGAGGAGGAGGGGGCAATGCCACAGACTGTGTCTGCATAATCAAAGACTGGGAGAACCATTCTGGTTACTTGTTCCCTGCGGATCTGGGGGAAGAGGCAGTTTTTAGTGCGGAACAGGACAGCTAGTTTGGGGAGGAGCTTGGCGAACATGGTGTCTATATGGACAGAGAAATCTAGCTTGATATTAGAAAGTGGCACCATGGCTTATCGGAGACCAGTTGTGTTTAAGAGATGTAAGACTTGCAGGAAGATGATGAGACCCTCTCCTTTAGGATCTTACTGCCTTAATTTTGTAATGTAATATAATTTGCCTGTTTTGGTCCCCCCTAGCTGAACCTCTGGACTGGGGAGTGTACCTGGGGTGCTGACTGCTTGTGTCAAGACTGAGTTGTGCAAATCTTTTTTGATGCTCTTAAATGAGCTGCTGAGTTCTGATGTCCCTCAGGGCATTCCCATCAACACACCCAACCCCAAGGTGGGCCTGTCAGGTCAGGGCAACCCATACAGGCACATCCAGGCTCACCAGAGCAAGCAATATTTGTCACTAGTTCTGTGCGGAATGTGGAATTCTGCCAGTGAAATTAGCATGGAATGACCATTCTGCCAGCAGAATTTCCGCTGGAGTTTTACTGGTTCTTCTGCAGAAATCCACCTGCTGCAATCTACGGAATAATATTCTGCTGATCAGCATTTTATCCCACGTAAAATCATTCTGCAACCATTTTCATGGAAAATATTGAGATCCGTGGAATAATATTCCACAGAACAGCCTTTTTTTCTGCAGAAAATTATTCCACAAACATTTCCATGGAAAATATTGAGATCTGCGAAATAAAATTCTATACAAATATTGCAGAAAGGATCATTCTACATATTTCTGCTGTAGAATTCTGCCATTCCATTTCTGGTGAAATGTGGCAGAATTTCGGTGGAATTTTGAAAAATCTGCAAACTTTTTTTTTTTTTTTTGGAAATTCTCTTTATCCTCCTCACAGCCTGCCTCCTCTGACCCTTCAGTGACGACCCCCAGACATCCCACTGGGAACCCTGCCCACACAGACCACAGATCCCCCATGGGCTGCGGTTTACCCAGCGAGGGGCAGGTGGGGGTTCTAACCCTGTAACTTACATTTCGCCGGTCTCGTGGTCTGTTGGGCGGCACGGCATGATCATGGGCACGTCCAAGGTCCTCCCATCTTCCCGGATGAGGCAGGCTCTTTTCCTCATTTTTCTCCCTCCCTGAGCAGCCGACTACCTCCCCTGACGTCATGACGTGCACGTCGACGTCCGTGCTCTCACGGCCAGCCATCCCTAGTGGGGCTTGCAGTTCCCGAGCCTCCGCTGGGTCATGTGGCGTCGGGCACGGCCGGATCCCTCCCTCGGAGCAGGCGAGCTGTCGCTGACGCTCAAGCTCTGTCTCCCCCTGGCCGACCCACCAACTACCCGAGTCCGCTCCCGAACCCGGGTCGCCGGCGTGGAGCAATCTGCAAACTTTTGTTCTGCAAGAATTTGAAAATTTCCACACAGCACTACTGCTCACCCACATTTACAGGCAACCCTGCCCTTGACAACAGGGAAGGTCAAGATGAGGATATAGGGGACAATGGGGAAACTCCTGAACCAACAGTGCTGTCCAATGAGAAAGAGGATTCCTCATAGGAGGAGGAGGGTGAGTGGATGGAGCCTAAGAAAAGATTCCGATCCTTCATCTGTTTTATACAAAGTCTTTGTCTTATAACGGAAGCTTGTTGTACTGTACAGCAGTAGGAGGTGTAGGTCATGAAGTACTTAGACCTTAATCATATCCTATCTGCCTCTTCCTCTGCACCAAAGTGTTTTCCAGACTTTGAGCACTGCAACCAGATTATGGAACAGGAATGGGCTGGGATGGATCAATGCATATAGCTCCCTAAACTGAGGGTGAGTTGTTATCCATTCCTGGAGGAGAGCTCCAAGAAGTGGGTGGTTCACCGTCCTGGCGGCGCTGAGGGTTGAGGCGCTGGACACCACACCTCATGCTACACTGGCAACCTGGGTTAGGGAATTACCTCAGGTCGCCAAGGTGCTGGCATGGGGAGGGGGAGGGTGGGAGCAGGATCGAGCGCTGGATTTCCTCTCCCAGGTAAGGGATGGGGTTGCCTGACCATAGTCCCGCTGTCACCGAATGGGGGTTCGGTGATGGCTCAGTCAGTCAACAGTGTGACTAGAAGAGAGGGGCATCCAGAATGGTGTGCATGCGCATGCCTCCACAAGCATGCACTACGCCGGGGACGCATGGGTGTAGGGGCAGGAGAAAACCTGCGAAAACCAGAAACTGCATAAGAAAAAAAAAAAGAAGTGGGTGGTTCCTTCCCTGGTAGACAAGGTTATGCATAATTCTGTCAAGCACGCACCTGTATCTTTTGAAGGTTTGGTGGCTGTAGCTGCCACTAATGGTAAGAGGCTGGGTTCCTCCTGCAGAAGGGCTTTTACCTAGAATGGGATAAATCTTTGAACATCATATGCATTTTTTTATGGTTTCCAGAACATTAAACTTATGCATCACTGCTTTAGGTATCTACATCCCTCCAGAGTGGACGTGGCAAAGCACTTTGCAAGTTGTGTTCGTGGCCTTCGCCCTGCTGAGGGATGTGGCAATGGACAATTTATGGATGTAAGCATGCTCTGCATATCATAAATGGCAGCTATACAGGGGTCTAGTTCCACCACTGGGCCGTGGACCAGGCATACAAGTCAAAACTGTTCAGCCTGTTTTTTGACAGGGGTTACTATTCAGTCCTTGCCTGGATAACTTTCTGACCTTTATCGGTGTCAGTGGCTCAGCAGTAGCACACTTGCCTCTGAGGATGGGAGATCAGAAGGCTGTGGATTCTATCTCCACACCAGGCACTAGGGTTAAATCCCAGTACTGACACTGTAGTGCAGCATAAGGGGGGTGCTGCACTCCTGAGGTACTGTCTTTCAGATGAGATGTTAAACCAAGGTCCCATCTGCCTGTTTAGGTGGATGTTAAAGATCTCATGGCACTTCTCGAAAAGAGTAGGGGAATTTGTTTTTGTTGAACAAAATAATAACAATCAAAGAATACATCAAAATACATATTTGTTACACACCAACCCATAAATATCCCCATGAAAAAGAAATATGAAAAAGAAAATATTTACAATATAACAGAAAATGCATTTCCATTTATGTGATGGGTACAGTTGAATTAGTAATCCATGGCAAATTTCATCAAGTTCTTGCCAAATACAACTGATTTTGATACTTTGCTTCTTTGTAATATATTCCCTTTATTTCTTCTTCTATTTTTATTAATAATTCAAAGTAATTTATCTGACTTTGTTGCAACGTATGAGCGCATCTTGCATTCCATATAAACCATTTAAAGGTGGCAAAAATTAAGGCCAAATACTTTTTTCCCCATTTCCTCTACTCCTCTGTGTAGGCTCCATAAATCAAATTTTCATAAGTGACCCCCTTGAAACAATCCTCATTCCATTGTGTTGCTACATATGTCCAAATATCCTTTATGTAACTACATTTAAAGAATAAATGTTCCATTGTTTCTAATTCTTGTATACATTTTGGCCTAGAACAGTACCTCTCCTCGCTTATGTTTTTGGTTACTTTTAGTATTTAGTCTCTTATGACAACTGAGCCAATGTACGTTTCTCATTTTATGGGGAATACGTTTTTCTGCTGTAAGTCCCCTCACTGAAGCCTGATATATTACCGGGAATATTGGGAAAGTAATGGGCTCTGTAAAATTCTGCTCTATAATTTTTGCATAGCAATTCTTCTTTGATGTGTTTATCAAAGTTTGCAAGGATATTTTTCAAGATTTTATAGTTACAAACAGTTCCCTAAGATAAGCTGGGCTTTGTGGAACTTTTCTTACAATGTTTAACTGCCCACTTGACCATAAATTGTACCAATGTGAAATAAAGGATAGAGAAAGTCCCGTCCAAAGTTTTTCAAGATGCAGCACTAAAGGTTTGAATTTTGAGAACATATATTGACAATAAAAGAATACTATGGGATTTACCATATTCAGGCCTCCCGCCTAATGGGTAAATTAAGCAATAAGGAATGTCAAGGTGTGCGTCGTTGCTGAATAACATCATACCTAGGGTGGGTTGAAGCACAAGACCACAGGCCGAGTGCTTCCACCACCCTAGGTGTGAAGTTATTCAGGGACGATGCACACCCTGGAGTGCCTTATTGCAATTATAATATGGCTATAAAAAAAACAACAAGACTTTAATGATTAAGCAATAAACAGAAGAAAAAAATCAGAAGATATAACTTTATTATAATTCATTTAGACATAAAATAAAGATAAAATAGTTCCTTCAAGAGCTTTACTGCATCCCTCCGTATTGCTTACACTGACCTTTTTATAGCTGATTTCATTACATTGAGCTAAGCAATGTTTTTTATACTCCTGCATTTATCTAATTTTTCACTTTGCAGAATTGAACACATTAATATCTACAGTCCCATCTAGTGTTCCTATAGAGAGCAATTGTGCTGCGTCAGAGGCATCCATATGGTTATTTTCTGTGTTTCCTTGTTTTTTTCTTTTGTTTCATTTTTTTTAACAGGTATGAAGACTGTCATAACAAACAGAAAAAAACAATTAAGCAATAAGACATGACAGTGTATGTGTTGTGGTTGGATAATGACACACCTTGGGTGTGTCATGAGGCATGAGGCATCTCTGAGTGCCTTCACTTCAACCACCCGAGAAGTGCCATTACCCCCACCACACTATACATCCTAGAGTATCTTACTGTGATTATAAAATAGGCCTAAGATGGTTTGGTTTTTTTTTTTGGGGGGGGGGTGAAGAAATACACCAAATAAAAAAGAAACATTTTTATGACTTTTTTAAAAACATTTCTAGCACATCCCAGCACTGACATGCCATCTCAGGTTTAAATATTATGTACAGCAAAATTCAGGTATTTTTATTAGCTCTTAAATCTGCTAGTTTACCCCAACCCACCCCCATATACCCATTCCCTCACCTTTCTTTCTTCTTCTTTATAATATTCCCCTCCCTTTTCTCTGTCTTGCTTATTTTCTGTCTTGCCAACATTCGAGAGCTGGAATGTCTACTACAGATAGAATGCAAGAATTCAAACCTCTGCTCGGTTCTGCAGGCAGAATGTTTACTCCCGCTAGCACACAACAGAAGGCCTCAGATGGATCCAGGGCTTTTGTTTTATCTGTAACAGCTTAAACAATACAGGTTTCCCTAGTAAGCAGGTAAGGATAAGAGGGGCATTTTTCATGGTCAGCAAAGAAACACCATAAATTACAATTCAAAGTACTACAGTACTTCATTTTTATGTTGTCTTGCACACAAGCAAGCAACATTTTGTGGCATTAGGAGAAATGCAGAGGTGTGTCAGTTTTGGTGAATGCAGGGCACGCTTTAGTAGGTGTGTCCCTCATTTACCAATTAGTGAGCATGCTAGTGGTGACATAAATGTTTTGCAGTGCCACCAGCTTGAAACGATTTCGCCGCTGCAATCAGAGCCAAGCTCGTCATGTAGTGGCACCGATGACATGCCTCCACTACGTGCCTTGCCTGATGTAACATTTCAATAAACATGGTGGTGACTCCACCGTCCACCTCTTGCAATCCCTAGAAAGCAGACTTCGGGGGTGCTCATTCCCCCTGTTGGCATGTCTAAACCCCCCTCAAGATTGTGTGGCACACTGGGAGCCCACCCCAGTGTGCCTCTCTGTGTTTAGAAGCCGACCATGTCAGCATTTTCCTGCCCCTGCCAACCCCCATTGTGAGCCACACTGGGAGCCCACCCCAGTGTGGCAAACATCATGCCCCCAAAGTCATGGGGCACACTGGGAGCCCCCAACAGCATCCCCAACATTGTTTCATACACCTGTAAGAAAGAAAATGGTCCGTGCTGTTCGTCTTTTTTTTTTTTTGTTTTTGTAACCTAAAAAAAGAAAACGGTCCCTCGCTGTCGCCGGGCCCCCCTCCCCAACCCTCACCCACCCTCTGTGCACCCCAACTCCCCACAACCCCCTCACCCCATACTTATCTCTGGAGGTCTGGCGCCGTGATCTTCGGTGGAGCTGGAACATGTCTGCACTCTTCAAAGCCAACCGCGAACTGAAGAAATGCCGGAAAGCTGTATAATGGCATCAATGGGGGAGGTTTCAACTTAGGTGGATATCTCAGCCATTTATTTTTTACTTTTGACTCCAGATTTTCAACATGGGGTTCTTGGGACCTCACCTTATGAAATCATTCACTGCCAATTCATGATTCGGCCCTAAAAGGTGATTTTGTGGTCACTGCGCGGAGTCAGCTTTTGGGACCGATTAACGAAATGACAGTGCCACTGTTCATGAGGTGGGCTTCCAAAAAGCCTATGTTGTAAATTTGGTGAAAAAATTCAAAATAAATGACTGTTACGAGTGTGCGTTGCGCAGTTTCCATGCACGCTCTTAACTTCGAGAATTTTTAATATTTTTACTCCTGATTTTCAGCATTGACATTTTTTCACACTTCCTTATGAACAGTACAGCTGTCATTTTTCACATCCTGCCTGAAATGTGTTTTCACACATCTGGCGCACAATGGCGCAGTCACTGTGGGAAATCAATGTTCAGGACAGATTAAGAAAATCACAGTGACACTGTTCATGAGCAGAGGTCCCAAAATGACTACGTTGAAAATTTGGTGAAAAAAATTCCCCAAATAATTGAGTTACAGGCGTATGTTACCCACTTTCTACACACATTTGTGACTTCACCAATTTTCCATATTTTCACTCCAGATTTTCAACATTACCATTTGTTTACACCTCCTTATGAACAGTACAGCTGAAATTTTTCACATCCTGCCCAAAATGTGTTTTCACACCTGTGGCACCAAATGGTGCAGTTGCTGTGCAAAATCACCTTTCCGCTAACGAACTGATAGTGCCACTGTTCATGAGGTGGGGTCACAAAAATCCCATGTTGAAAATTTGGAGTGAAAATAACCAACAAACACTTGGGGTGTTAGGGTTTCTAACTCTAATGCCCTACCCTGTAGAGACCGACAGGTGTCAGGGGTGTGACTTGGGATTTTCGACTGTAATGCTAACGCCATTACACCCAATGCTTGCAGCCACTGACAGGCATTGAAGTGTGCCTTGGACTCTTCGGACCCAAAGTTCACCCCATTCTCCTAGTGCACCCACCTCAGAGTATTTCCTTACGGAATGGGATGAGCGTAAGGCCCGTAGACCCCAAGGCACACCGCAACACTTGTTGGTGTCTGCAGGGCAGGGTGAGGTGAAATGGCATGAGCATTATGGCCGACGACCCAAAGGCACACCCCAGTACCTGTCGGTCTCTGCAGGGTGGGGGTGGTGTTGGCATCAGTTCAATACTTCACTGCCATTTCTATTATGCATCTCTCTAACTTCTGCATTACCAATGCCAATGCCAGCAAGTCAACATTCAGCATTGACAAATGCTTGTTTTAGTTATGTACTGTATGTGTGTGTGACAAGAGTATTACGAGGGCAAATAACATTTAATTCTTAAGTTTATAAATTTAAGACAGTTTTATTTTTAGGGCCTAGTTGATGGTTTTTAGTGAGTAAAGGTGACAGCCACTTTTGTGATGAAAATCAGGAATGGCTAGTACTACTGATTTTATTGTGAAGAGGTTACTGGACTTTCTTCCAGTGCTGTCATCATGGGATATCAGCACTGGGTTCCGAGCTCCTCAGCCAGTCAGATTACTGGATTTTTTATAGACATATTATAATATAAAACATTTCTTTTTATGGGGTTCAAGCGGCTACCTCACACTGCCTGGAAAAAATACTTAGGATTTTTGTCTCCCTAGTCTTGTGAGGGGTATCTATGTGATAAGGGCGAAAGCCCAATCGTGATCAGAGGCAGAGCAAGCCTACATCGCCAAAAATCAATTTCAGCAATGTACATCCCTGGCAAACAAGAAAATGGCACCGGGGACTTAGATTTTAATTGTTCATGTGGGGGTCTGGTCCCTCCACACCCCCATATTAACGGATTCTTAACTCCGGGGGGTGCATGTTGGGGGAAGGGAGTGCAAAATCTTGAGAAATAAAAATTTCGGGCCAGGCGCATGAAAATGTAGGCATGCCCGGATCCGAACCCAGAACCCTCACAGCATTAGGCTGCCCACTCACCACACTACGAGACCAGCTTGGCAGTCCCATGCCAACCACGCCAGGCCAACCCTCGCTCCCTCCTTTCCATCATGCTTGCTCCCCCCAGGCATGTATACATATAGCGATGTCCTGACGCTATATGCGGCCACCTCCCCCATCCAGTTGACCTTTCTCAGCGGTAGCACTGTTGACATGCACTAGGACTGAGTCGCCGTTATTGCAAGAGCTCAATCGCCAACGCCCATGTCACGGGCTACCTTGTGTGTGTGTGTGGGGGGGATACTACAGATATATAAAAATACTGGTAACAGATATGTGTTAATTAAGTAAATTCTCTTTGTTTTACTCATTTTCCACTTATTCCAGCCCTGTACCATACTTCGGCCTATGTCAATTTTCTTATCCCAGTTCAATATATCCATCTCACCCCCCCAAAAAAAATATACTCCACATTTTAAGGGGTGCCTGAGTTAACCTAATTCCATGAACTTAGCTTGTAGGGTTAGGTTGTTTACCAAGCTATTTCCCTGCACATTTAGTCATATTCAGAGTGGCCCCTGACACTTGTCCATACTGAATGCAAAGAGATAAAGTATTAGAAACAGACTGCTCATCCTGCACTACTATACAGATATCATCTGCATAGGCAATTGCCTTAACAGATAAGGGACTCTGCAATGCAGTAACTGGCTGAATGTTAGAGCTAGAATTTATGGCCCTTATTAGAGGGTCTATACAAAAAACGTATAATAGTGGGCTGATGGGACACCCCTGCCGAACCATTTTTTGTGTGGGAATAAGTGGCCCCACTGGCCCACACTTACCACTCACTAATGGAGTTACAGTAGCTGTGTTACATAAAGTTTTTAACCAGGAGTTGAATCTTATGGGAATTCCATAGTATTCTAAAGTATACTAGAGAAACTCAGGACTTACATCGTCAAATGTCTGCTGCTGGTTTAATGACAACACATAGCCTTCTAACACTATCTGGTTATTTTTCTCAAAAATATCTCCTATGAAAATGAGCTGGTCAGTTATATTTCTACTCAGTATTCCACAGAATTGTGCCAGGCAGATTAAATGTTTAGCCACCTTTAATAATCTAGCGTTCAAAATTTTTGTGAGAATTTTAAAATCAGTCTTTAAGAGGCTGCTAGGCCTCCAGTTCCTGAGCTCCTTCTTGTCACCTGTTTTATGAAGGAAAATAAGAATTCCTTCTGCCATTTCTAGTGGCATATCAGCCTTCCACAAAATATAATTGTACATTCCTGCTAATTCTGTAGAGATTTCTCTCTGGAATGCTTTATAAAACTCAGTTGTCAACCCGTCTTTCCCTGGGGCCTTCCCATTGCCTAACTCAGAGACCCCCTGTGGAAGACCACACCTTGGTTGAAACGCTGGGGGAGTAAGTTTGGTTGTGAAAGAGACTACTCCACAGCTACATTCATGCTACTGAGAACAACTCTGTTTTTGAATAAATTAATTCAGTTTTGAAAGTAAGAAAAGGCTCTTTTCATTGCATAGATAGAGTGCAGAGAATTTTGGGTTTGTTACTTGAGGATTGGGGTTAGTAACCCTTTCTCTGCACCGTGCTTCGTTAACAGCTGTGCACACAGCCGGGAGTGGACTTGTAATTCAGAGACAACTTGCTCTACCTCAGCAAGTTCGATATCACTTGTTAGCTCTTTTCTAATATCAGATGGACATTCAGGGATCTCTAAAGTACTGAAGAATGTGTGCAAGCCTTCTGTGTCTGTTTTTTCTCTTTGAATAGCTGTGCAGAGTACTGTAATACGGCTCTTATTATTCCTTTGGTGCTAGTATAAAGTTGACTATCTATCCCCTGCACTAAAATCATACTTTTCTTGTGAGTTCTATTTTTGCAGCTTGTATACGGGCAGACTGTTGCAGTTTTCCCCTGTGTGCCAAATTCCTGCCGCTTCTTTAAGGAGTCTGCTTGTTTTTATGGAAGTTGTTCATTAAAGGTTCTACCTGCTACAATTGTTCCTTAAAATTATGCTTTGTAGTTCGTGCTAAGGTCGAAAGATGTTGAAGTTGCTGCCTATACTTCAAATACTGAAAATACTCATTGTTTCTAACAGTTTTACTGAGTTATATTAGAAGCTGTTTTAACTCCTGTTTTGTGTCCCACCACCAGGTAACTGGGCTGTCATCCATATCATATATCAATTTTTTAATAATCAAAAAGTATTGTATTTTCTTAGTTATTTATGTCTGTTTTCCCTAAGATAGAGGAGTTCAGTCTCCATATCCCACTACCTTGTTGTACCTTAACCTGTGCCCCGATGCAATGTAAAGTTCATTATGATCAGACTAGTCTACTGTTCTGATCCAAGCTGACAAGACTGGAAGAGTTTTATTAGTAAAAAAGGAAATCTATTCTTGTGCAAGAGTGCCCTTATGAAAGGTTGTATCTGTCGTTGTTGTTGTTTAAAAGTTTATTTTTATACAGGCAGATTTGTTGGAGAAAAAAATTCCCATTTACAACAAATTCCTGTGGTTTTATATCTAAAAATTACAGCAGTAAGACATACAGAATGTATATTAATTACATACATAAAGCATACAAACAAAACAAGATAAAATAAATTATCTAAAACAATAACAACAAACTTTCAAATAATTATGCAATTTAAGTTTAAGCAATCTCAACTAGTTCAAGCAGTAACTTATTCCAGATTTTTGCTAGACCATTCTGAAGTATAATGTCCCCTATTTATTTTTGAATAATAGGCATCTTGTAGATTAGCAGTCTGAACAATTTGTTTTAAACAGGACATATCACAAAATATTTTTTTGGTAGTAGCCTTCTTACACTATCCTCTGTAGAGAGTCCACAATTAAAATCTCCCCCCTTCTGGGGGGTTAAACTATAAGGTTGCACTTGTTGAAACACCGAAATTCTCTTTGTTTTTTTTCTGCGGTGCGTAGATATTAATAGTATGAAAATACTGTTCCTGGCATTTTATGTCCAGAATCAGGGCTCTGCCTGGAATAAGATCAATCAATTTTATTAGGTCAAACTGGATATTCTTATTTCTTAAACAACATACCTATTCTGCTGCAGGCCTCTAGGCCCATAAACCAATATGACGTCCCATGCACCCATTCTTTTTCTGCTTGCATAATTTCCAGATTTGTATGCAGCCTAGTAACTTGCAATAACAAGATATTTGTCTTATTAGTTCCGAGATGAGAAAATACTATCCCTCTCTTATTCTTATTCTTAATGCTGGTTACACTGATTGTACAAAACGTAAGAGGGTATGCTATTTACTGCTTTATCATGGGGGTTTACCTTTCCTACCCTACGGTGTCTGCTTTTTCCTCACATTATGCTTGTTCTCTTTAAACCTTGTCCATGTCTCTTTACCCTCAGTGTCACTTTCATTCTCAGTTGTTGGCTCATTTTTTGTAGAGCTTGCAAAAGAACCTTCTGAATCATGTTCAGAGACATCAGATTGCTTTTGCAAAGAGGTCAACCTGTTAGATATCCTTTCCTCAGATATTTTCGAACTTTTGACACTGGTTGCTGCCACCCTGTCTATGTCGAGTAGTCACTTTCTTTTTTACTTTTTGCTTGAACCTCCGGAGGTATGGATTCTTCCTCGTTGTTATCCTGTGCTACTTCACTAACTTCCATACTAGTTACCTCCGTTACTTTATCTTGACCTTCTGAATGTTTATTGTCTGCCTGTTCCCTTTCTTCCTGAGATTTACTGTTGTTCTGGCTGCTTTCACCCTCTTGTGCAGTCCCCTGATCCTGAGATTCCTGTGGTGGGGGGGGGGAGGAGGATCAGGTCCAGATACATTACCTTTTGCATAGGCCCTTTGGGCAATTGCTACTAGTAACTGCTGTTCTTCTGTGTTAGTGTTGTCATTCTGTCTGTGAGCCACCCAGGGACACTTTGCATAGGAGTGGCCTCTAGATTCAATAAGGTTGCAGATCGGCTCACTCCTACATTGATTACTCATGTGTCCTACGGTACTACACAAGGAACATCTCAATTTGTTGCAAACACTGCTAATGTGCCCTGGAGACCCACATTTATAGCAGGTCTTTGGTTGCCCTGCATAGAAAAGGACCCCTCTATCTCCCCCTAGGAAAAAACAATTTGGGAGGAGTTGCAACCCTGAGACTGTAGATCTCAGTATTACCTTAACTCTCCACCCTCCCATCCATATATTTTCCATGTTGAAAATTGCTTCTGGGTGTCCAGCTACTGTACAGTGCACTTTAAGCCAATACGTGAGGTCAGTGTCGCTCACACCTTTGTTTCTAAACAAAACGGTAATGGACTTAAGTTCAGGTTTAGTAAGAGGAATCACACCAAAAGGGGTCCATAAAGGAGTATTTTTAAAGTTCTGGTACTGCAACCAAAATGTTTTCAAGCTATTTTTAATTTTGAAACTGACATCAAAGGATGTTTCTCCTGACACATGTATAAGGGAATAAACTTCAGTTGCTTGAAAGTGCATGCTTTCTTTGAGCAACTTTCTGGCCACAAAAACCCTGTCAGGAAAAACATCTATACCTCCCTTGCAAATCAGTCTTACTGCATTGTGTCTTCTTGCTGGAAAAACTGGCTCACGAAATAAAGAAGCATATGGCCTGGGTTGCTATCCCTGCCACTGTTCCTGCTGCTGTGCAGTAGGGTTATTTAAACCATTCTCTTCCCTGCCTACACTTGTTTCTGTAACTCTTGATTTTTCTACTGAAACTTCAGTAGTACCCATATTAACATTGCTTACTTCTGGGGCCCCAGTTCCCTGTTCTATAGTAGATCCCTTAATATTCAGAGTTGGATTCTGCGTGAGACACAAGTCCTAAGTGAGTTGTAATGGGGATTGGGGTGATGTATTGATCTCTGCTCCTTTTTCCGTTGCCTGTTGCTTTTTGTCTGTGGCTGTAAGTTCTTTTCGAAAAGCTCGGAAGTCCTTATTTGTGATCATGTCGGGAGTTTTTACTCCTGGGATTTTAATGGGTGAGAAGCCCAAAATCCAATCCCCTGTGGATGAGGCCTTCGCCCAGCCTGCTGCTTAATACTTTCTCAACGGACCAGGGCTCAGTATCTGGTGCTAGGCAGTCCGCCCACACTTTCCTTTTAATGTCTTTATCAGTGTACTTTTGACTCTTTTCTGCAGACCAGGCAGTAAAGGAGAACACCGTGGCAGTTTGCTGGTCAAGCGCTTTGGAGGCAGTATAGCGCAGTGGTCTAAGGCTCTGAACTGCAAATCTGGTGATATCCAGCAGACCAGATCTGGATTTGAATCCCACAGCTTCCACTTGCATACTGTGTGACCCTGAGCAAGTCACTTAACCTCCTTGTGCTCCCAGGTCGCTCCTGTAAAAAAGCTTCCAGCTTAGTGTGCTATACCTGGTTAAACAACTAAATAAAAAAAAAAAATGCTGTATCCTGTACTATTGTGGGTGTTGCTCTGCTCTGCAACCCCATAGTGTCTTCAGCCATCAACCTGAAAAACCTTCAAAGTAGTGACAGAGTTGCTGGGCAAAGCCCTGCCAGGTGAGTCAGCAGTATGTTGTTCAAAGCGCAGAGCTATTTCTTTTTTACACAAATTAAACCATTCCTCCTCCTCTTGCAGTAATTCCTCCAGCGTTTTTCTCTCCGCCTCAGTATTTTTTAATTTTGTCACAATATTCCCATCAGACATTTTAGGAGTTTATGTCTGTGATAACTTACAGGATTCCCGCTCCACTTCCATGGACATAACTGCTGCACCTTGCGATGCTGGCTCCATCTCCTCAGCCTCCCCCGTTGCATCAAAAAAAAACTTCCTGTATCCTGTAGTATAGAGGTAAGGGAGGAGACCTGCTCCCCTACCTCCCGCACCTCCACTCTCTCTGACTTCTCTTTCTGAGTGGCCATCTTCTGACGGCCAGAGGGTCCCCCTACAGATGAGTAGGGAAATTTCCCCAATGCTCTGGCCAAATTTCCCCCTGTTCACTAAAAATACCACCAACAGCTTAATCTAGTTCAAGGTCAGTTGCTATTCATCTGTAAATCCCTCTCCTCTGGGTTGTGACTACAAATAGACAGAATTTGTCTAGTGCACTTCCCTGGTCAACAAAAACTAACTAACTAACTAAATGACTAACTACCTAAATGACTAACTAACTAAATGACTAACTAACTAAATGAAGGAATAGGGGAATGTATTCTGGATTCAAGAGTAACAGCAACAGAGGGTCCTCGCCCACAGATGTGATGGGAGTGGGCGAAGAAGACAAGATAACTCACAATGAAGGTACACGGGCCCACCTCTGCCCCCTTCCCTTGGTGAAAGATTGCAGAGTCTCTACCAGTGATGTGCCCAACTTACATTAGTAAACTGGGTAATGGAGATCCTGCCTATGGGTTATGCCATAAAGCTCTCCACAGTCCCCAAGGGAGGTCATTTCATGCAATCTCCAGTTCCTCAAAATCAAGTTGAAAAGCAGGCAGTGAGTTAGACCTTGGGTCCCACGATACAGGTTGAGATTATTGTTTCAGTTCCCCAGGTTAAAGAACACCTGGGATTCTATTCAGTTTATTTTGTGATTCCCAAAAGTCAGGGCCGGGGGGTTCAACTGAGTCTGGAGCTGAAGCATTTAAACAAGTTTGTCCACCACTCAACCTTCAAGGTGGAGTCTTTGTGATTCATTACACAGGCAGTCCAACCAGAGGTTTATTTACAAGGTTTTAAATAATTGATTAGCAGTTTTTTTCTTAGGACAATACTAACTATTCAGAAAGTATTTATATAGGTTTTCTAGAAGTGTTATGTTTGTTAAACACAGTGAGGCAGGTGCTATGCATTTTCACAATGTTTTAGCACTTTTATGAGCAAAACGATAATCAATTTTTAGAGTTAAATAAAACCCTGATTTAGTGTCTGTAGATTGGAAGGATGCCTCTGTCCATATCATCTTTCACCAGTCACACCAGAGGTTTTTGAGGTTTGCCATCCAGGGACAGCATTTCCAGTATCAAGTACCTCCCTTTAGCCTGGCGACAGCACCCAGTTTTTTTTAAAGAACTGATCATGCTGGTGGCACACTTGAGACAGGAGGGGCATCACGTATACTCCTACCTAGTCAACTTGTTCATCTGAGCTCTGACTCCATGATTGACGGAAGGGTTGGTGTCAAGGGTCTTGAAAATTTTCAGGACACCTTGTTGGATCATTAGTCAGGAGATGAGCTCCCTGATACCATCTCAGAGGCTGGAGCATCTGAGGGCGATGTTTCAGATGGACAAGAGGAACATATTCCTTCAGTGGCTGAGAAGGCACTCGGTGGTCTCAGCTCACAGTCTTCTTTCGGTTCTTGATCTGATGACTGCAGCAATAGAGCTTGCACTGTGGCTCAGTTGCATATATGCATACCTCTCAACTGCTATGACTTTCACATAGCGCTATGAGTTTTACATTCCAATTTACCCTTGCTCCACAAAGGTTTACTGATGTTCTTAATGATGTTAGAGCTATTTCTGGACACACAGACTATTAAATCATTGACCTAACTTGATAGAGAAATTCCTTAACACTAAATATATGGAGTCCACTATTTGTAGATATAATACTCTTTAAAATAAGAAAGTGTTACACATTCTGACCATTTTCTGTGAACTTTGAAGGCCAGTGCTATGAATTGTAATGCTGAGAGGTTGAGAGGTATGCATAAGCGGTCTCTCCAGCACAGGATGCTGGAGGTCTGGTTCCCATCCTCGGATGTCTAACAGGCTCTGATCTTGCTATCTTGATCGGTACTACAGTTGCTGGCATGGTGGGGAACTGCGAGAATGTCAGCAATGGGTTCCTCTGATTCGGACAACCGATGCCAGTCTGTTGGACTAGGGAACAGTCCTGGACCATGTTCCAGTTCAGAGGGTTGGGAACCCCCAGGAACAACAGCTTCATATACACATGTTGGAAATGAGGGCAGTGTTCCTCATCTTTTTCTCCATCACCAAAATTGGGTGCAATCCAGTGCCATGAGGGTAAGGTCAGACGGAGCCATCACTTTGGAATACATAAACAATTGATGAGGCATGAGTAGCCAGGATATGCTAGTGGATGCAACTGAGGTGCTACTGTGGGCAGAGAAAGTCCTTCTAACACTCTCTTCAGTTTGTCTTGCAGGGAAACTGAATGTGCAGGCTGACTGGCTAAACCAAGAGCCAGTTCATTCAGGGGAAGGGACTTGGACCCCAGAGATGTTCAGGCTTCTGTGCAGATGGTTCAGTCTATCTCAGTTTGGCCTCTTTACATCAAAGGAAAAGGCTCAGGTACCAAGCTTCTTCAGTCCATTCCGGCACCCTCATTATCTGCCTTAGACATAAGATTTTCCAAGAGCTTACTTGTTCCCTCCTCTACTGCTACTTCCCAAGGTAGGTCAAACAGATAGTGCAGTCAAGAGAAAGCCTCTGCATGATAGCCAAAATAATGGCCAAGAAGGCTATGGTTTTCAGTCCTTGTCTATCTCGCTCAGGAATCTCCATTTTAACTCCTGCTCTGGGTGGACCTTCCCACTCATGGTTCAGTTCTGCATCTAAATCCAGAAGCAATGCAGTTAGCAGCATGGTTCCGGAGAGGAGGAAGACATTGTTGAAACAGGATTTCTCTGAGAGAGAGTGAGAGGTACCAGATCATCCAAGGCCGCAGTTCTGCAGATATTGGATTTCTTGCAAGCAGGGGTAGACAAGGGTCTAACATTGAGCACCCTACGAGGCCAGGTGTCTTCTCTTGGAGCAGCGCTTGGCTTATCTTTAAGAACCAACTTGGAAGTTATCTATTTCTTCAGGGCAGTCAGCAGAATCCAAGCACTGGTAACATCATGTGAACTGAATTTTGTGTCTTGTATGCTTTGTGTAGGGCACCTCTCAAACTTCTTTTGGCAGTGCCTCTGGACATTCTATCCTACAAGGTGAGTTTCCTAATTGCAATCTGTTAAGCTAGTAGGATTGGAGAACATCAGTGACTGTTTCAAAAAGTGCTTTACCTTATAATGTCTAAGGAGAAGGTGGTGTTGAGGATGGTTCTATCTTTTGTGACTAAGGTCCCTACAACCTTCCATGTAAGTCAGGGAGTCTGTCTGTCATACGTCTGGCCCAAGCCAGCAAATTCCAAAAGAGAAAGCAGGTTTTGCACAGGGCAGTTAAGTCTTATCTAAAAAGAACCAATAATTTTAGAAAATTAGAGAGCTTGTTTTTTTCTATTTGAAGTAGAGAAGAAGGGACTAAAAACTTCTTCTAAAGAGCTAGGAGGGTAAGAGCTTACATCACCAAGGCATAGGCGGCTGACAAGGAGAAAGTTCTTGTTCTCATCATGGTCCACTCTACCTGGGCACTTGTTATATCCTCAGCTGAGAGAGGGGAGGCATCCGTGCTGGAGCTGTGCAAGGTGGCAACGTGGTCCTCTGTTCACACATTTACAAAGCACTACAGATTGGCTGTCCAAAGTTCTGCTGATTTGGCCTTAGGATACAGGGTTTTGCAGCTGGTGGTTAGCAGAAGAATTTTATATGTCTCCTGTATGAGTTATATATGGGACAGCATTCTCCCTGAGCAGAAATGGATGCTGTTTATTAGAACCTATATGTGTAAACTCCCCACTGACAATGTGGAATGATACAGAAAGGAGAAATTCCTTCATACTTACCATAATTTCCTTTTCTGTTACCTCAAATATTGTCTATGGGGCCTCTCCCGGGAACCCTCGGCTCCTGCTGGAGAATGTTGTCCAATATATCTAAGGACTTTGATTTCAGCAAAGATTTTTTATACGTGGTTATATCTGGTTATTCAGAATTTTCTGTTAACAATGGATGTATTTATAAATTTTATTGGACTTACCAGGCTTGCAGGCTAAAAGGCTGTGAATTTTGAGCATTGATTGGTACTTCCCCATTACAGGTTAGTGCTTTACTTGTTCTATTCAGTACTAGTCCATGTTATTACTGTTTTAACTTTTTCATGTTACAAGTGTTACTAGCAGCATGCCAGTGTCTCAGTGGCTCAGTAGGTAGCACACTCGCCTCTGAGGCCGGGAGATCAGAGGGCTGTGGGTTCAGTTCCCACATCTAGCACTAGGGTTAATATCCCAGTACTGACACTGTAATGCAGCATGAGAGGGGTGCTGCATATCTGAGGTGCTGTCTTTCGGATGAGACATTAAACCAATGTCCCATCTGCCTGGATTGGTGGTAGTTCAGGTGGATGTTAAAGATCCCATGGCACTTATCGAAAAGAGTAGGGGAATTTCCCCGGTGTCCTGGCCAAATTTCCCTCATTCACTAAAAATACCACCAACAGCTTAATCTGGTTCAAGGTCAGTTGGCATTCATCTGTATCCCCCTCCCCTGGTCGTGCCTGAAAATAGGCAGGATTTGTCTAGTGCACTTACCTGGTCAACAAAAGCTAAATAAATAAATTAAAAAAAAGTGCTATCAAGGATCTGTGGCCTTTCACTTAAGATGCATGACAGAGCAATTGGTCAGCGAGACATGATCAGCCAGATCTCCAAAATGGAGTAGAGCATGCATTTATCCTTTAATAGTGCCATGAATTATTTACATGTCAAGTTGTTTGGTAGTAGGCTATGGGGAGAGTTCAGTGACTAGCTAATAGCAAAATGGTTAAATGAACTTCCTGACACCCTTCACAAATTCAAAAAAATCTCCCCTTTCAAAGTGGCACTCCAAAATCAAGTATTCCGGTCTGGTGGATGTGACTGCTATACCAAGCCTCCCCCTCTCAAACAAGCAGCACATCCTCCCTCCAACCTCCACTACCTCACCTAAGTTTCTTTTCCAACCTATAGCACTTAAATAAAACATGACAACGCCATGCTAGCTGCTTACTTGCACCTTTATGTCCTATTGAACGTGTACCTCTTTGTCCTATGTACTACCCACAATTGTCTGTACAACTTTGTGTGATTCACTAAGGAACTTTTGTACTTGTATAACCCTAAAGTGTCTCTGCACTTTGATTTTTGACATGAAACCTTTGTAAATGAGCTTTCTAGCTCAAAGGTTATGCAATCTAAATCTGCAATAAATAAATAAATAAATATACCTTGGGGTGGAGATTATTCTTTACATAGACACATAGCTGTACTGTATGGACAGAAGTGACTGAGTTGATGAGGATCTCGGAATAATCGTGTGCCCGAGGTTCTATGCTGATTCTCAGTTTTGGGCTGTGCCACTATCCCAGTAGGGGTGTTCATTACCTGTATGTATAAACTCCCCATTGACAACGTTGGAGCTAGCAGAAAAGGAAATGATTGCAGTTATGAAGGAGTTTCTTCTTTTTTGCATTATTCTTATGAACTGGCTATTCCTGGTGGTCATGAAAAAAATGCATGTCGTGTAATTGTCCTAATATATTTAAGGCCGTTTATCATGACATTATAACTCTGTTACTCTTATTCTGAATACAGTAAAACCAATTTATCTTTATTTTTATTTATTCACCAGGAAGGCATACTGATCTAAAAGCTTGTTTCCAGCTGCGTCCTGAGCGAAAAGGGCATGGGAGTAGTACAGTAGATGGTACATGAAAACAAGAGAACAAGTAATATATAAACAGTAACAGTTTACAAGCATGAACAATGCAAAGTAGGCAGTATACATAACAGCCAAATGAACAAAACAAGTGCAACAAACTTTTTTTTTTTTTTTAGCTTTTGTTGACCGAGTAAGTGCACTAGACAAATCCTGCCTATTTTCAGGCACAACCCGGGGGAGGGGGATACAGATGAATGCCAACTGACCTTGAACCAGATTAAGCTGTTGGTGGTATTTTTAGTGAATGAGGAAATTTGGCCAGGACACCAGGAAGTTCCCCTACTCTTTTCGATAAGTGCCATGGGATCTTTAACATCCACCTGAACTACCACCAATCCAGGCAGATGGGACCTCGGTTTAACATCTCATCCGAAAGACGGCACCTCAGAAGTGCAGCACCCCTCTCATGCTGCACTACAGTGTCAGTACTGGGATTTTAACCCAAGTGCCAGATGTGAGAACTGAACCCACAGCCCTCTGATCTCCCCACCTCAGAGGCGAGTGTGCTACCTGCTGAGCCACTGACACATAATTACATCAAAATATACATAACATTAAACATTATCTGAACCCAATATATTCAGAATTCTCAACGAAAATGGCAGTAGTGTGTCCACCACTGACTTTCAGTTTTGCCGCTTAGCACCGATTAGCTGACTTGATTAGTACTAATTAATGCTGATTAGTGCTTAATTATTCAGGTATTTTAATACATTGCTTTAGACTCTAGTCTCCTCCTGTGAGTACCCAGGGGTTACAATGGTGAAAAGAAAGTCTTCTTTACAAAACAACAACTATTGCTGATGAAAAGACTGAAGTTACAGACACCCTTCAGAGCCAGCTTGCAATCAGCAGTGATCTCAATAAGGAACGGGCTAGATCCGATGCTGCCAAACACTGGGTATGGGGTAATGCTGCAGAAGCAGAGTACAGGATATTACTGCTGAAACAGGATATGAGGAAACAACCAACAAATCACTCCTCACCACCGAGTCAGTGGTTTTGTACATTAACCCCAGCAGGTACCGAAGAGATCAGGCTGGTGCCAGCATGGTAGTATTCACTGCTTTAGTGCACTGTATATTTGGCTGCTTTTTAAATGCGATCTTCTCCACGCATGTACCTGCTCACTCATATCATCAACTTGATGGTTTGGTACACGAACCCTGCTCCATTGCAAAGACAGAAACGAACAATTCTTGGCAGTGTTTTCCTGCTTTTCTGCTCATAATGCTGCTCAATTGGAGACCGTAGCCACATTTACAGAAAAGCTTGCATTGTTGTAAATTAAAAGTACAACTTTGCTACTTCTAGTACCTGAATAGTTAAAAGTGATTTGACAGTTTTCTAAAAAAGAAAAAAAATACTGTCCCTCACCAGGAGTCAAATCTTATATAATATTACATTAAAATCTGTGTTTCATAACATTCCACTCTATATTACTTGAAATATTTGTAGGGGGAAAATACTTTCTTCCCCTTACACTGCATCAGTTCCTGCTGCCTAGATCTGCCCATAAATCATAATTCCCAGCTTGCAACATCAGAATCCTTTCTGTGGTGCCTGTATGTGATGTCATAAGCAGTGGCTTATGACTTCATGGCAGAAATAAGCAACATAGAAACATAAACTTAGATGGCAGATAAGGACCGCTTGGCCCACCTAGTCTGCCCATTTTCCTACCTGCAGGATAAGCTGCAGATCCTATTTAACCAACAGCCTATTTCTTCCTACCCCCTACAAAAATTGCCTAATGTCTGTCCCATGCATTCTTGAATTCTCCCACAGTTTCAGACCCCACAACCTCCTCAGGAAGGCTGTTCCATGCATCCACCACCCTCTCTGTGAAAAAATACTTCCTCACATTGCCCCTGAGCCATCCCCCCTCTATCTTCAAATTGTGCCCCTTGTTCTTGCACATCTCTTTTTCTGAAAGGTGCTACCCTCTTGGACTTTGTTGATTCCACTGAGGTACTTAAAATTTTCTATCATGTCCCCACTCTCCCTCCTTTCCTCAAGGGTGTATATATATATATATTAAGCTCCTTTAGTCTCTCCTCATATGGCTTCTCTTGCAGACCCTGCACCATTTTAGTTGCCCTCCTCTGGACTGCCCTCCATCCTGTCTATGTCCTTGCAGAGATGGGGTCTCCAGAACTTGACACAGTACTCCAGATGGGGTCTCACCAACTGTCTATACTGAAGAATAACAACTTCCTGTTTTCTGCTGGTGATGTCTCTCCCTATACATCCCAATATCCCTGCAGCCCTCCCTACTGCCTTCTCACATTGCTTGTAACATTAAGGTCATCTGATATGATTACCCCCGGGTCCCTTTCCATTTTTGTTGCTGTTACTACCTTCTCCCCCATTGTGTAATCTTCCACTGAGATTTTGTTTCCCAGGTGCATTATTTTGCACTTCTTTGCAGTGAATCCAAGCTGCCATACTTCTGACCAATCCTCCAACCTTGCCAAGTCCTTTTCATCCTTTCCACGCCTCCTTGTATATCAACCCTGTTGCAGATCTTCGTGTCATCTGCAAAGAGGCATACTTTTCCTTCCAGTCCCTCTGCAATGTCACTTATAAAGACATTAACAAGCATTTGTCAATGCCGAACGTTCACTTGCAGGTATTTGCAGTGGTATTTGGCACTTGGACATGGCTTAAAAAAATCAGTGACAAAGAAGTACAAGCATTTGTCAGTGCCAAATGTTGCTTGCTTCGCTGTGCTGTTTAGGTATTTGGAACTCATTGGAGTGCAAATATTGAAAATTCGCGAACTTACGAGCGTGCGTAGGAACTGCGCAACGCACACTCGTAAAACAGTCATTTTTAGGAATTTTTTCACCAAATTTTCAACATAGTCATTTTAAGACCTCTGCTAATGAACATTGTCACTGTGATTTTCTTAATGTGTCCCATACATTGATTTTGCACACCGACTGCACCATTGTGCGCTACATGCGCGGAAACACGTTTTGGGCAGGATGCGAAACATGACAGCTGTAGTGCTCATAAGGAGGTGTGGTAAAATGGCAATGTTGAAAATCTGGAGTGAAAATATTGAAAATTCGCGAACTTACAAGCGTGCGTAGGAACTGCACAGCGCACGCTCGTGAAACAGTCATTTTTAGGAATTTTTTCACCACATTTTCAACATAGCCATTTTAAGATCTCTGCTCATGAACAGTGACACTGTGATTTTCTCAATGTGTCCCATACATTGAGTTCGAGACACCAACTGGCGCCATTGTGTGCTACATGGGCGAAACACGCTTTGGGTGAGATGTGAAAATGACAGCTGTACTGCTCATAAGGAGGTGTGGTAAAATGGTAATGTTGAAAATCTGGAGTGAATATTGAAAATTGCAAACTTACGAAGCGCATAGGAACTGTGCAACGCACGCTCGTAAAACAGTCATTTTTAGGAATTTTTTCACCAAATTTTCAACATAGCCATTTTAAGATCTCTGCTCATGAAAAGTGACACTGTGATTTTCTTAATGTGTCCCATACATTGAGTTCGCACACCGACTGCGCCATTGTGCGCTACATGGGCGGAAACACGTTTTGGGCAGATGTGAAAAATGACAGCTGTACTGCTCATGAGGAGGTGTCATAAAATGGCAATGTTGAAAATCTGGAGTGAAAATATTGAAAATTCGCAAACTTACGAGCGTGCATAGGAACTGTGCAATGCATGCTCGTAAAACAGTCATTTTTAGGAATTTTTTCATCACATTTTCAACATAGCCATTTTAAGACCTCTGCTCATGAACAGTGTCACTGTGATTTTCTTAATGTGTCCCATACATTGATTTCACACACCGACTGCACCATTGTGTGCCATGGGCGGAAACACGTTTTGGGTGAGATGTGAAAAATGACAGCTGTACTACTCATAAGAAGGTGTGGTAAAATGGCAATGTTGAAAATCTGGAGTGAAAATATTGAAAATTCGTGAACTTACGAGCCTGCATAGGAACTGCAACGCATTTCGTAAAACCGTCATTTTTAGATTTTTCCACAAATTTTCAAAATAGGCTTTTGAGAGCCCACCTTATGAACGCTGGCACTGTCATTTCCAGCATCAGGCCTCAAAAGGTGATTTTGGCGCAGTGACTGCGAAATCACCCTTTGGGCCCGAATAACGCCATGACAGTGACAGAATTCATGAGAAGGGGTCCCAAAAACCCCATGTTGAAAATTTGGTGCAAAAATTCCAAAAAATGCCTGCGATATGCAACAAAGTTGAAAAAAAACCATCTAACCCATTATACAGCTTACCGGCATTTCCTCAGTTCACGGTCGGCTTTGAAGAGTGCAGACGTGTTCCCGGTCCAGCGATGATCGTCGCGCGAGATCCGGAGAGTAAGTAGCAGGGTGAGGGGATGTGGGGGAGGCAGGGTGCGCAGTGGGTGAGTGCATGTTGTGGGAGGGGCAGGAGACTGCGTGGGACCGTTTTCAATTTACAGGTTTTTTTTACTTTGATGACACGGGACGTTTGCCACGCTGGGGTGGGCTCCAGCATGGCAGAAGGATGGCTGGGGCCGTGGAGCCCACTGGGATTGGGCACCCCCTGCTGGCAGACGACGCTGGGATGTTTGCCACGCTGGGGTGGGCTCCAGAGTGGCAGCAAAGATTTGGGGGGGGGGGCCATGACGCGGTGCAAGCACACAGCGGTGGTTTTCTTTGAAAAGAAGACCACCGCTGTCATACACAGCACCGGGTGCGGATTGGTGCAGGACCGCCACACCTGCTCAAGGGAGCAGGGGATTGGTCAGGAGAGGCACACCTCCAAAGTGTCCTATTCTCCCAAGACGTTCCTTGCGCATGCGCGCAAGCGAACGTAAAAAGGACTGGACCCAGTATTGAACCCAAACCGATACCCCACTAGTAACCCCTCTTTCTTCAGAGTGGACTCCATTTACAATTATCTTCTGTGTCCTGTTGTCTAGCCAATGTTTTACCAAGGCTACCACCCTGGGACCCACTCCCAGGCTGGTTAATTTGACTATTAATCTTTGTGTGGGACTGGTTCAAATGCCTTGCTAAAGTCTAGGTAGGCCATGTCCACAGGCCCTCCCTGGTCTACTACTTTGGTCACCCAGTCAAAGAAATCAATTAGTGAAGAGGAGTGTAAATGTAAACAATTCTATATAAATGAAAATGTCAGTAATAAGCATGGTCCTGAAATTCAAATTGGGGATGGGGGGCGGGATTCAATGTAACAGTGTTCTGCTATATGGCAACTGCAACTTTTTTCTGAAAACCAGAAAATCTCTCTTTTTTTAATATAGATTTTTGTAGGGTTTTCTCCAGTATCCCCCGGGGCCTCAGCACACGGCCGTATATGCGCGTGAAGGCATGTACGCACACAAGAAGCCAGCTCTGCCACTTCCTCCCACCCATACTGCTGCCCCCGAACATCGACGTTACCCCCACTGGACCTCCACCTAGTGGGGATGAAACTATGGGGGGGCAACAACCCACCCCCGCCACCCAGGAGAGGAAAGCAGCCTGGTGGCTTGCTCAATCCCGCTCCTCCCACCCCCTCATGTCAGCACCCTGATGACCCGAGATCATTCCCGAACCTGGGTCACCAGCATAGCACGAAGTGTGGCGTCCAGCGCCTCAACCCTCAGCGCCACCGGGCCAGTTCTAACACCAGAAAATCTTTTTAATACTTCAAGGTATACAGTTACAGACTCTCATCACACACATGTGTTAATCTCTTGACTATCCAAAACACCATGTATTCATTTAGGATGCCCTCCAGCCAATTCATATTAACAGAGTTGTACTGTTCATTGCCAAGTATTTACTTCTGTAAATGAGTGTATCTTTTCCTAATGATTAAAATGGTAAAACCAATATATATACTAGAATTTGAATATACTTCTTGATATGCAATCTCTATGGTGATGTCCATGGGTAGGCAGGGCTAGATGGAGGCACACAAGTATGGTCCATGATGGAAGGGTAACTTTGCAACTACTTTGCAATATAATTCAGTACTGTGCTCCTTTGTGCCATGTTGCTATAGGTGCACTCACAAAAGGGGTGGGCTACTAACTTTTACTACATTGGCAGATTTGCTGACAAGTATTTTTACTTTTTTATTCTGCTGGCTATTTTTTCAGAGGGTAAGTCCCTCACTATTTGGGCTCACTACCCAGAAGGGAAACCTTGGCAGAAGGAGGACCAGAAAGTGCCTGACTTAGGAGTACGAAATGGAGTGAGTCACCTGCAGTGTCAAAAAGGGTGCATTTGTGAAACGTAGTGTCCTACAGCATCTTTAGTGTGGTTTTAATTGCACAAAAATATGCATTTTACACTAAAAGGTGGACATTAAAGGAGTGGGTAAAGCAGAAGTCAGCCGAGCACTACTTCCAGTCTCTCCACTACAAAACCACCCGCACTTGGCAGGGAACTCCGAGCACTCACAAAATGGGTGAGCTACTAGCTTTTACTGTATTAGCAGCTTTACTGACAGTATTTTTACTTTTTTATTTTGCTTGATATTTTTTTGGAGGATAATACCTTAATATTTGGCAGAAGGAGGAACAGGAAGTGTATGGTTTAGGAGTGTGAAATGGAGTGGGTTATCTGCAGAGTCAAAAAAGGGGCTTTTATTAAACTTGGTGTTCCAGAGCATCTTTAGTGTGGTTTTAACCACACAAAAATGTTCATTTTACACTAAAAAGGGGACTTTAAAAGAACAGGTGAACTGGAAGTCAGGTGAATGCTACTTCCGGTCTCCACACTATTAGGGTTAACTACTGTGTGAGAGTCAGTGAGAACGAGCATCAGTGAGCACAGCAGAGGTGACACAGCCGAGGCAACCAGCTGTGTCTGCTGTGTCAGCTGGGGTAGCCTGGAAGCCTGCAGGAAACTGTGTAAAATAATACCAACAGTGGTAGTATCTTTCTTTAAGGTAGTGCTTTAAAATGTCAACTAGTATGAGTGTAAATGGTGATATTTTATGTAGTGATAAGGATTGGGTTAAATGTAAATCTTGTAATATGCGCAAAAAAGAGGAGTTTGAAGTAAACTTCATTTGTACCAGGTGTCAGTATGTATCAAGGATAGAAAATGAGATAGTTATCCTTAAACGGAAACTGGAGGTACAGACTGAGATCAGGGCAATTGAGCATTTTATACATGATACAAATTTGCTGTTACAATCGAAGAAGAAGGACAAACGTATGGGTGATAAATGTTAAAATGAAGGGGAAAGGAACAGGGATAAGAAGAAACAAAGATCAAGGCAGAATGTGGAGCAAAATGAAGAGATAACAGCGATAATGATTGGTGCCGGGTACAAAATGGTCCAAAAAAGAGAAGGAGAAGAGAAGACTGCATCCAGATAAGACTTAACAATACGTTTGAAGCATTAAGCAGTTTGGAGGTTGATGGCCAGGAAGGTCTGAACTCACAAAAATGTGGTTATAAGTGATATCAATGAAAATAGGGACAAAATGAGTTTGAAAGATGTACGCAGAAATATGGGCCCTTCTGAAAGACAACCGGGTAGGTCAACTATTACCAGTAAGAAAGCAAATATAGCAAAATACAGCTAGAATATTACTCAGGATAGCCGCAAAAATGTATTTCAACAAAGAGGTAATAAGATGAGCGATATGGTGGTGATAGGAGATTTGATCTTGAAGTACATTGAATGAGTTATATGTAGAAATAGGAAATAGAACAGAACAGTCAGTAGTTTATCCAGAGCAGGAATTCAAGATATAAACAACAATCACCAGGGCTTATTAAAGAATACTAGGGACCCACTAATGTTGCTACACATATGTTCAAATGACGTGGGAAGGAAGCAAGTTGAGGATGTTCAGAGATATTTTGAACAAATTGGAAAACTTCTAAAGGATAAGAACTGTGATGTAGCAGTATCAGAGATCCTTCTCATAACCTGGTGGATAGGGCGTACAAGAACAACTGAGATTAAAAGACGGTTGGCTAAAGAGATGGTGCAATAGGCAGGTCCCCCCAGAAAACTGGAGAATGTTCAAAAATGGGTGCAATCTGTATGCAGCAGGTGGGATACACTTAAACAGGTTAGGAACAAGAGTATTGTCTGATAGAATTATTTTAACAATAAAGAAACTTTTAAACTAAAAGGTGAGGGGAGCTGTACCCCATTCCTCTGCACAGCGTGAGACTGCTCTCAGAAGGTGTGACTCTTTCCCCTCCTTTAACCTACACCATAGTCCCCAGTGCTGCAACCAGAGTTGACATAAGGCAGCCCTACTGTTCCCCTCGCCCCTAGAAAGCCCCCTCCTCACCCACACTCTTGATCTTTCCTGCTCCTTCCCCCCACTACAGACTTAGTCTGGGGCCTACCTCCCCCCCAACCGTGGCTTATTCTGCCTTACCACCCCCTGCTGTAGGCCAGAAACCACCTATCTCATCTTATACTCTTCCCCACACCATCCCATCCCCTTTCCCCCTGTGACCTTTCAGCACTACACCACCCCACCTCCTAACCGCATCACCCTTCCCTTCCTCAAACCCCCAGCACTCCCCAGCCACTATCTCCCCCTTTTCTCAACAAAGCCTCCCACTGAGGCAGAATTTTCTCTCTCTCTTCGTGCCCCCTCCGTGGATGGACTCCCCTGCCTGTCAATTTCCTTAAGTCTCCTGTCCACTAAAGGCTGTCTTCCTCCTTGCTCTTCTAATGTGACTATTGCTATTATAATTCCTTTGCTTGATGCTGTACTACTCTCTAGTACTAGGAATGATAGTGTAATGCTGTAACCTAACGTATGTTCTCCACCTGTCCTGAATTTGTGCTGTTATATGTCTGTTAGCCTGTTAACCTGATGTGGAACCTTTGTAAAAGAGCCTGTGCTTAGAGAGCTTTTCCGAATCCTTAAGTAAATAAACAATAAATAAAAGGAAGTTGGAGATTCACAAGCTCACTCTGAAAATATTACCACTACAAGTAATAGTTTAAATTCAGAATTCTTGAAGGTATTAGTTATAAATGCAAGGAGTTTAGGAAATAAAAAAGATGAACTTGATTTTATTTTCCAGAATGATGAAGTAGCATTAAGTGCTATCACAGAAACATGGTGGCAAAATGAAACTTGGGGAATTCACATAGCAGGCTATCACTTGTTCCATGAGGATAGGGAAATAAGAAAAGGGATGGAGTAGCTTTATATGTAAAGGAGAGTATAGAGGCTGAGCTTATGGAAAAATATAATGATGAGGATGTTGAACAATTATGGGTTAGATTAATCCCGGCATTAAATGAAACAATTATAGTAGGAGTATGTTATAGGGCGCCTTCCCTAACAGCTAATAAAACATAAGAATTTCTTAAAATCATTAAGGAGCAGGACTTAGGTAGCAAACTGATTATTATAGGAGACTTTAATTTTCCTGGCATGAATTGGAAAGACACATCCAGCACTTCATTAGTTGAATCAGAGTTTCTAAATGTCTTGGATGCACTAGGTCTGGATAACTATGTAATTTACAGCACTGGGGGGAGCATATACTAGATTTAGTTCTGAGTACTGTGGAGAATGACATACAAGTCTGTATCACTAGGGAACCACTGTCAGGAAGCGACCATAATATGGTTCAATTTTCAATTAATATTAAGAGAACCTAACAGATGGGAATTACTATGACGAGATGCTTTGACAGAGCAAATTATGAAGCCATGATAGAATATTTGAATAGATGGAAGTGGAGAGGGGAGTTTTCAGGGAAAAGTCTACATAAAATGTGGGACTTATTTAAATCAAAGTTAAGTAATTGTGAATGAGTTTATTCCAGTTAGGAAGAAATATAACAATAGAGGGAAAAATCCCAGCATGGTTTACAAGAAAGATTAAAAAAGTTATAAGGAGCAAAAAAGAGCTTATAAAATGGCTAAAGCAACTCACACACGGGGTGTCATGGGATCATTTTAAAGCTAAGGTGAGAATATGTAGAAAAGAAATTAAGAGTGCTAAAAGGTAGTTTGAGGAGAAAACAGCAACCACAACCAAAGATAACAAAAATTCCTTTTATAATTATATAGGGAGCATTAGAAAAACCCAAATCCAGGTTGGCACAATTATTAAAGATAATAACACAATAGTATATAGTGATGACATGGCAGAGGTCTTTAATGAATTTTTCCAGAGTGTTTATCAAAAAATGAAAGAAAGAATTGTAAGGCTATGCCTGTGGTTCAATGGGCGGAGCAACAATATCACTCCCCCATCAGGCCTTAAAAGGCCACTCCTCCTGGACTGTTCCAGGATTCATTTCTTCATTGTGGCTGGAGGCGTTGCTCCTCCTACCTTTTTTCATGTGTCTCTTCCCTCTCTATTGTTGCTCTGTTTTTTTTTTCAGCACTTCAGTCCACCGGCAGGCTCCATCTCTACTGTTGCTCATCCAGCAGCTCACTTCTTCCTACAGCCGCTCACTCGGTGGCTCTCTCTCAATCCCCCTGACCTGCAGCAGTGCTGCTCCCCTCAGAGCACAAGGAATCAGCTCTTCACCGCCAAGCCATTCCTCCATCTCTTGCAGGCCATCCTACTGCTGCACAAAGCTCCGCTCCTCTCAAACACCCTGATCTGCGGTTTAGACCTTCTGCTCCCTGACTTGAGCTCCTTTTTCTTATGGCCCCTACATCTTGCCTGGCCTTTGCTCCTTCTATTTGGCAGCCCTCCTGCATCTTCCTCAATGACTCTACTCACTAGCTGCTCTTCATTCTGCTGCTCAGTACCACTGCTTATCCACAGCATGGCCTGCTCTCCTCCACTCTGCATCATCAGCCCTCCAGCTTCTCTTCTCTATGGCCGCCTGCCAACTCCAGGGCCTTTCTTCACTCCTCGCAGTCTGTGCTCCTAGACATTGGAGCACTCATCTCCTCACAACTACTGGTCATACCTCATTTAACATTGTACCTTCCCTTTGGCCAGCAGCCTGGCAGACATTATTCCCTGGGGCCTTCCTTGAAACATTCAGTCAATACCTCGATCCTTCTTCCCTCCCCCTATCCATTGGATCTGCTTGTCTGCACTGCTCTCTCTCCTTCCTTGACTTGCTCCACCTGGATTAGTTCCTGTTCTGTCTTCCTCTACCCTGTCCCTTTCCTGTACCCACCTCCCATCTGGCTTGCCTTCCTCTGCCTGGCATTGCTCGCTCCCTTTGATCAGGCATCTCATGCCTTATTCAGCTGTCTGTGTCCCTGTGCCTCATTTGTGGCTTCCCTGTTTTCCCATGGTGGGGGACTGTGTTGCTGATGCGGGCCTCATGGCTTGTGGTGGCAGTGTTGCTTCCCATCCCATTCTTCTCCCCAGTGTTGGCTCGCCCACCTGCCTCCTATCGTTCCCTCGACCCTCACCTCTTCTCCTTCCTCCTCCCGTGTTTTATTTTGGGTGTGTTTCCCTATCATTTAGTCTCCTCCTATCTACCATCATACTTTGTTTTCTTCTTAATATTCATACCTCAGCATCAGATGCTGGCTTTGCTCTGCCCTCCTGCTGCTTGGTTCCATCCTTCTACACCATACCTCAGTCGTATCATGTCTTCATTCTCAAACCTTCTCTTTTCCCCTGGCTCTCTGTCATGGTTATTTCTTTTGGGATCTCTATAGTCTGCCTGCCGTCTCCTTTGCCACTTCACTCCTAAACCACCACCTCTCCACATACCATCTTCGCTGTTGGTATTTATTCTGCCATCATCATACCTCTCATGTCCTCCTCATACCCTAGTCCTATGTTCTGGTCCACTCAACTTGCATTTCATCCACACCTTGATAAACCTCCCATCGTTACTGAACCTCATCCTCCTTATAACCGACTTGCCTTCTTCCTACCCTTCCTTCTTCCCCTTTGCCATACTGGCTTTCAAGGCTTTCCCTCCATTATCGTTCTTCATTCTTTCATACCTCGCTGTCACCAAATCAACCTCCAAAGCTTCACTCCATCATCGTACATCATCCATCTCATACCTCACTTTAACCATTCTAGCCTTCAAGGCTTCCCTCCATCATTGCACATCATCCATTTCATATTTCATAATCGTACATTGTCCATTTCATACCTCACCTTACCCATTCTGGCCTTCATGGCTTCTTCAGTCATTGTACATTGTCCATTTCATATTTTACCTTAACTGTACTGGCCTTCTGGGATTCATTTCATAACTGTACATAGTCCATTTCATTCCTCACCTTAAATTGTTCCAGCCTTTAAGGCTTCCCTCCATCTTCGTACATCATCCATTTCGCATTTTATAGTACCTTAACCATTCCAGCCTTCAAGCTTCTTTTCATCATCGTATATTATCCATTTTGTTCCTCACCTTAATCTGTACAGGCCTTCAAGGCTTCCCTCCATCATCGTACATCATCTATTTCATATTTCACCTTAACCGTACCGGCCTTCCAGGCCTTATTTCATCATCTTACATTGTCCATTTCATTTCTTGCCTTCCACCATTCAGGCCTTCAAGGCTTCTCACCATCATCGTACATCATCCATTTCACATTTCTCCTTAACCGTACCAGCCTTCTCGGCCTCCATTCATAATCGTACATCGTCCATTTCATTCCTCACCTTAACCTGTTCAGGCCTTCACAGCTTTCATTCTGCCATTATTTATCATTTATTCATTCTTGACCATTCTGTCCTCCAGCATCAACTTATAATCTCATCGTAGACTGCGGGCTTCGCCTGGCCATCCTCGTCTCTCCCCTTCACATCCTTCATTCCATTTTGGCAGTCCTTGTCAACCTTCTAAGCTTCCTTCTGTCAGCAAACTTCATATATTCATTTTGATCCTCCACTCGTCCATTCCGACTTCATAGCTAGACATCACTAGCAACCCTCATCAGCATTCCTGTTAGAAGGACAGGGTGAGAGCTTCATCTAATTTGGAATCTTTTCCTCTTCCCTCAATATCAACTCTAAATTGCAGTAACTGAGCCGTCACTAACCAAACCATCCTTCAGCCTGGAGAGAAGGTGACCTAGGCCTTGGATCTCTAGAGGTTTCCTCCTCAAAGGATTTTTTCCTCTCCTTTGTGCTGATTGTCATAATATTAGACAGAGTTTGTGCTTTCATAGGTTCCGTAGTTAGGTTCTGTTGTTGGATGGAGTCGGATGGTGGCCCCAGCTGCTCCCTCTCTCCTTAGGAAATCTGCCCTTCTATATCTTGTCAGATTTCCTTTCATTCATTGTCCTAGTCATATGTCATTCGTCTTCTGTCCTTCCCATCTACGTCTATCACCTTCATTTCTGGTTTAGATATGTTCTGATTTCTCACCTCTTCGATCCTTGACACCTTTTGGGTATTTTTTGGGGCTTCTTCTTAAGCTACCTTTAGCCAAGGGAATCATTCCTGCAGTACCTATAGGAGTGGAAATTCTCCTCTAGGGCTTCTTGCTGTCATACCTCTATAGGGTGGTATATCCCATGGATAAAGAGGCAAACAGTCACAATGTGGCTAAGTCACACAAGCGTACATCTTATCAAGTTGTATAAGCACACTGAATTGTAAGGCTATTCCTGTGGTTCAATGGGTGGAGCAACAACATCATGGGGTGAAGTCTGGGGCTGAAGATGGCAAGGCACACCTCAATGCCTTTCACTGGCTTCAGAGTGGGGGTGGGATGGCATGAGTATTACAGCCGGTGATCCAAAGTTAGACATCTGATGCCTGTCAGTCTATACAGGGTGTGATGTTATGGTTAGAAGCCCTAATGCCCTGGGCGTGTGTAGGTATTTGCACTACAAATTTTCAACATGGCCTTTTTGTGACCCCCACCTCATGAAAGCATTTGGGACCTCTTCTCATGAACAGTGGTAGTGTGATTTTGTTAATATTAATGTGTCCCGAACTTTGAGTTCCCACAGCAACTGTGTCATTCTGCGCTAGATGTGTGAAAACACAGATCAAGCAGGATGCAAAGAATGACAGCTGTACCATCCATAGGGAGGTGTAAAGAGATGGCAATGTTGAAAATCTGTAGTGAAAATATTCAAAATGCTCAAAGTTCCACCTGTACATGGAAATCGCACAAAACATGCTTGTACTACAGCTATTTAGTGGAATTATTTCACCAAATTTTCAGCATAGGCATTTTGTGACCTCTGCTCATGAACACTGTCACTATGATTTTCTTAATCTGTCCGAAACATTAATTTCCCATCGTGACAGTGCCATTGTGCACCAGATGTGCAAATGCATATTTTGGGCAGGATATGAAAAATGATAGCTGTACTGTTCATATGGAGGTGTGGCAAAATGCCAGTGTTGGAAATCTGGAGTGAAAATATTACAAATTTGTGCACTTCCAAGCATACGTGGAAACTGCACAACACACGCTTGTAATACAGTCATTTTATGGACTTTCATCACCAAATGTTCAACATAAGCATTTTATGACCTCTGCTCATGAACAGTGTCACTGTGATTTTCTTAATGTGCCCTAAACACTGATTTCACACAGTGACTGCGCTATTCTGTGCCGGAAGTGCGAAAACACATTTCGGTCAGGATGTGAAAAATGACAGCTGTACTGTTCATAAGGAGGTGTGGAAAAATGCCAATGTTGAAAATCTGGAGTGTAAGTATTACAAATTCGCGAAGGTTCGAGCATGCGTGGAAACTGCTCAACGTACGCTTGTAAAACAGTCATTTTTTTTAATTTTTTCCACCATTTTGCAACATAGGCTTTCTGAGAGCCCACCTCATGAACACTGACACTGTCGTTATGTTACTCCATCCCAAAAGGTGACTCCACATAGTGACCGCGAAATCACCTTTCGGGGCCGAATAATGTCATGACAGTGGCTGAATTCATGAGGAGGGATCCCAATAACCCCATATTGAAAATTTGGTGTCAAAATTCCCAAAAATGCCTCAGATATGCACCAAAGTTGAAAAAAAACTATTTATGCCATTATACAGCTTACCGGCATTTCTTCAGTTCGTGGTAGGCTTTGAAGAGTGCAGACATGTTCCCAGTCCACCAAAGATCATTATGCTGGGCTCCAGAGGTAAGTATGGGGTGAGGGGGGTGTGTGGGAGAGGCAGGGGGTGCAGTGGGTGGGTGCGGTTTGGGGGAGGGGCCACCAAACTCAACGAAAAACTGCTTTCTGTTTTACAGGTTTAAAAAAACAACAACATTGCTCCCAGCATGCCACCTGAGTGTTTTTCTTTTGAGGGGGCTGTATATGATGGGGGATTTGGCACCCCCGTCAGCACATACCAAGGGGGAAGAGCCAAGAGGGATTAGGCACCCCCCTTGGCAAACAACAAAGTGCTCCTATGCGACATAAGTGACCACTGTCCCATCGCAGGGGTAAGATCCAACAGCATTAAAACAGATCCTGCAAAAATCCTCATGAGGAGATCCAAGAAAAACAGCAATATTGAAGTATATCTGCATGATCTAGCCTAGTCTCCACACTGGCAAAAGTTTTATCTTGCACATTCTGTAGAAAAAGCTCAGCAGGTGCTAAATAGCATTATATTAAATGCCCTTAACACCCATGCCCCAATCTCTAGTATCCGAATAAAAAACAAATCCTGTCGCTGGTTTTCAGCTGACCTCAGAGCTGCACTGCTGGATAGAGATAAACTTTGGAAAGTAGCAAGAAAAACTAAGAATATCATGGACTGGATGATCTTTAGGAAAGCCAGGAATAAATGCACTAGGAAAGTTAGGGATGCAAAGACTGCCTACTACCTGGCCCAGCTCGACTCCTCCTACCATAATACTGCTAGATTTTGGGGCACCATTAAGGGGATGATGGGCCAGGATGTTAAGGGAAAACTCCATGTTAGAATCAGAAAAAGATATGTAGTAGTCTTTTTTTCTGTGTTCTAACCAGTTCCCAGCGTTTTCTTTTCCTCTGGTTGTGGAAGATGTTTTTTCTAACTTTCCCTAACTGTTTTATTGCCCTTGGAGGTTGCCATTCTGGTTTCTGTTATGGCCTCTAGTCTTCCCAGAGTGCCCTTTGGTGTGATGTCTAATTGCCCCTGCAGGAAGCCAGTGTCTTGTTACAGGGTCTGTTACAGCTCAGCCACAGAGAAAATATTTCTTCCAAAGAAGACACACTGCTAGATTTTGGGTGAGTGTAATCATTATTATTTTTTGATATTGTACCTTGTCCTGCTATGTTCTGCTGTGTGTGTGTGTGGTGTGTGTGTGTGTGTATTTGAATCATGTCACTGTTTACTCTATTCCTGTCAGTCACTTTCAGTTTTTGCACCAGTACTAAGTAGCAAAAATTGAACATCACCTTATAGATTGTAACACAGCAGGACAAGGTACTAATATCAAAAAATAATAATTATTACACTCACCCAAAATCTAGCAGTGTGACTTCTCTGAAAGAAGTATTATCTTTGTGGCCGAGCTGTGACAGACCCTGCTAAATCTAAGGGCATAGCTACATCATTGTCACATAAGCCAGGGTGCATCGTAGGAGAAAGAAAGCCAATAAACCTATTTGTGATGGAGATCCCCAGGGGTCATAAAACTACCATACTAGTTACAGGCTAATTTAGGAAAAACTCCTAATAGCAGACAGAGGGAAGGACATACTAGGACTTAACATACATATCAAAACACTCTACTTAACATATGTTTTTGCACATTCTGGGTGGACTTCTCCTTTAACAACCCCCTTCCAACCCATTTACACAGTAACTATGGCCCCATTACTGGCACATTGGAAATCCTGGATGCATTCAACAACCACTTCACAACAGCTGGCCTTGCCTTTGACTCCTCCCCAGCTAACCTATTAAGGGATCATTTAAGCTCCCACTATACTGGTGAACAAAGAGTTGACTCCTCCTTTAGCTTCAAACCTATACTGTTGAAACAAGTTGAGGATCTATTATGGCATCTAGATACCAACAAAAGTACAGGAGCAGATCTTCTGGACCCATTCTTTCTAAAGATTGCGCGTCATGTGCTTGCAGTCCCCCTAACTCACCTCTTTAACCTTTCCCTAAACTCTGGCTCTATTCCCCACGCTGTGGAAGACAGCCCAAGTGGTCCCCCCTTCTAAAATCAGGGGACTCTATGGATCTTAATAACTACAGGCCCATTTCCATCCTACCTGTGTTATCCAAGATGCTGGAGAAATTAGTGAGTATTCAGTTAAGGGAATATCTGGACAATGCTAATCTATTAAATCCAGCTCAGTCTGGATTCAGGGCCAAACATAGCACTATCACTGCATTAGCCAAGGTCACCAATGATTGGCAAACCGAACTGGATAAAAAGAACAATGTCTGTGCAGTGTTCCTGGACCTGAGCAAAGCATTCGACACTGTGGACCATGAACTGCTACTCTCATCCCTACACTCCATTGGCCTAGATCCATCCTCCCTTAAGTGGTTCAGATGCTACCTCTCCGGTAGATCACAGCAGGTAAAAGCTGAAGGTTACCTCTCCCCATTAAGACCGCTGTCAAGAGAAGTCCCCCAAGGCTCTATTCTGGGTCCTATCCTTTTTGCAATTTATATAAATAAAATTGATTCAACCCTTACCAAGTCCTCAGTACATCTCTTTGCTGATGACACTGTACTGTATGTCAGCAACCCTTCACCTAAAGTTGCTCATGAAATCCTACAAGCAGAATTCTCCCTGTTACAACATCAGCTTCTGAGAAAAGGCTTCTGCTAAATGCAAAGAAGACCAAAGCAATGATGTTCACAACCCAAAACTCCACCAACACATCCTCTTCAATCAGTCTCCCCAGATATGCACTATACTTGAGAAAATCTGGAGTATGTTGAAAATTTCAAATACCTAGGTGTGGATTGACAACAGACTTGACTTTACTCAGCATCTAAAACAACTGTTGAAAAAGCTTCGCCTAAGGCTTGGCCTCCTCTACAGATTAAAACCCTTCCTTAATAAAGATTCAAAGATGAGATTAGTCCAGGCCATCTTTCTATCAGTCATTGACTCACAGACTTCCTCTATAGTCACTGCTCCACTCCCTACCTTCAAAAGTTGGATACCTTATACCATAGAGCAATAAGGTTCATTACAGACCTGCCATATAATACTCACCATTGTTCTCTCTATGATTCAGTTGGATGGGTTTCCTTCATGTCAGGAGGAGCAGAAATGCAGCTCTATGGATCTACAGAGCTTTATCAAAAACTCCCAAGCTATATCCTGGACTGCTTCAACCTGACCACTCCCAGCTCCTATGCCCTAAGAAGCAACAATATCATCCTGCTCAAATTGCCCAAAGTCAACACCAAAATAGGAGGGCAGCAATCAGCTACTCTAGCCATAGCATGGAACACCCTACAAAAATCCCTAAAACTGTCCATTATCATTCCATTTACATCCTTCAAGCAGCACTGTACAGCCTTCTTCACAGAGAAATGCAGTTGCTACCGCTAGAGATAGAATAGTCATCCCACAAAACCTTATTCCAATCACATATGACATATTCCTTCCAGCCAGACACCGCCAGTATATGGCACCCAATATTCCCTTCACCATCCTTGTACTCATTATGTGAGTGACTGTCATGGCCCTCATTGTGATATATATGTATTGTACATATTGTAGATGTTAGTTTAACTTTCTCTTGCCAAGCTTTAACATGTGAATTCTCTGTATATTATTCTATTATAAATAACATTTTCTTGTTTCTGTATGTATAACTGTCTCATAAGTATGTGATGTAATTGCTGTGCACCAACTCGAACCTTGACCTTATCAGGTCCATCTTGTAAATGAGCCTTGCTCGATGATGATTGCCTGAATAAATAAAGATTTGATTGATTGATTGATTGATTGAAATTGGTGGGGGAAATTATGTCGATGGGGTGTTTATCATCGACAAATTGAACTGGGAAGGGACTGAAACCGACGAAGGTTGGGACCCCGTCAGCAAAAAAAATTGTTGGGGGTGCATGATGCAGAGGAGATTGACACTCCACTTGGCACACAACAAATGAGGGAGGGGGTTACAGTATGTCAATGGGGAGTGGGCTTCCCCGTCGGCAAATGAACTGAGTCAGGGATGGCAAGGTACTGCCCTGCAATGATCATTGCAGCGGTGGATTCATTTCAAGGTGGTGGCACGCTGACTGAACTAGTGTCAACAGCATGCCACCACATTGGGGAAAGTGGGCCAAGCCTCAAAAAGCACTGGGGCCATTGGCCCCCACAGTGCCTCACCTCCAAAACCCTGCTTCTCTCCTAAACTGTGATGAAATGTTTCTTGCGCATGCGTGCAAGCAAACATAAAAATTAATGTAAAACACAACTTCAGTACAAAAGCACAGAAACAGGTTTTAGCCTGGAATAACATTAACAACAAAGCCAGTTTTCAAGGACATTTTACATACCTCACTAATACAAAGCATCATGGGAATTCTATGCATGGTGATTTACATATACAGTACTTCCTATGATGCAAAGCATCAGTGGGTGTGTGTAATCGGGATACTGTACAAGTCCTTATCTGTAATCTCTATGGGGATATGCTTGGCAGGCAGGGTTAGGTGGAGGCACACATATATTTCATGAGGAAGGGATACATTTGTGACCATTCTGCAAAACATTTTTGTGTTGTGCCCCTTGTTCTATGCACAAAGGAGTTGCAAGTCTTTCCCTGTAACATTATTCAGGTCAGTGTATCAGCATAGGATAAGAGGTAGGGGGAAGTCTGTCTTAAGAGGGGACTGGTGTTGAGGGAGGTCCTGGAGCTGCCCAGAACCCACACCAAATGTGCAGTAATCCCTGCCAAGGCTCGCATAGATCACATCCTTGCAAGCCTGAATGTTCCCTCCAGCAGGTGGAAGGGACATTGATAATAGTAACAGAAACAAATGGAAATAGGGGTGTGGACAGCCACTTCTCAAGATTCTGGGGCCACTGGACAACCAGAAGTGGCAAGGAATGGTGTGTGTGTGTGTGTGTGTGTGTGTGTGTGTGTGTGTGTGTGTATATCAATACATATACTGTACATATACATATATGTACAGTATATGTATATGGCTGGCAGTATAGCCTAGAGGTCAGAGTAATGAGCTGTGAACAAGCATGGTAACTGCAGACCTGGGTTTGATTACCACAACCTCCACTTGCAAACTGTGTGACTCTGAACAAGTCGCTTAACCAGCTTAAAGCTCCTGGGTCGTCCCTGAAAACAGGCACTTGTGCCTATTGGGCCTTACCTGGTTAGCAAAGACAAAACAAAAAATACTAATGCAACCATAAAGGTATGGGGCAAGGAGGAACAACTTCAGTGGCAGCACAATATGCACAGAGCAAAGGTAATGCAGCAGGCCAAGTCCGGGTGGCTGTCACAATCCAACATATTAGTTGCCTAGCTCAGGTGCAACCAGTTGCCTTTAGATGGGCACTTTGCTTCAGTGTATGCTGTGTCACTTTTACAGGACAGAATATGCCCCATTTGGCCAGCGTCATCCATTGATGTAAGGCAGTTTTGGTCACTGCAAGTACGAGGATCCTCATGTTTGCCCAAATAGCACAACCCACCAGTGCCTATGATCCCTGTCATTTTAGTCCAACTGCAGGATGGAGCCTGTCTCATGATCTCGTTTATTGGTTGAGCCCCTGCCTGCTGCACCATGAATTCTGAGCTCTGCATACAGGCAGGGGGGCAGCAGGAGAATGGAGCAGTGCAGGACACTAGGCATCCAATTGTGTGGAATGGGAGACCATGAGATATGGTAGTCCTTCAAAGACTATCATATCCCCATCAGGACAATAAGTGATTCACCAGCAGTACCAGCTAGCTGTGGAATGGCCCAACCTGCATGGAGGGTTGGTAGCAGATGAAAAGGGGGCTGATTGGACCCCATGGGGAGTCCTGTGGCTGAGTGGAAGGGGATGCACAGGCAGAATGGCAGCCCCTTGGGCTGCATAGTCTTTGTCTCCTCTACAAGCCCTCTACATCATGCAGTTTTGCTTTGGGTTCAGGCATATAAACACCCCACTGCCTCGTCTGCGACTGGCCCAGTCCATGAACGCCTGTCTGTCTATTTATCGTCTATGAACGCATCTCTCTCTCTCTCTCTCTCTGTCTACCTGCCTGCCTGCCTGTCTGCCTGTCTGTCTGTCTATCTCTATCTGTGGAACAAGACCTACATTCATTTGCATGGAAGAAGGATACCTGTCCCCCAGAGTTCATATGCTTCTGTTAGTCAGTCTTTAGCTGAAGTCCTAATCCTCAGTTTGTGACATCACTATTTATTGCTAGGGGAAATTATTATGCTATCACAAACAAAGGATTTTGATTTCAGCAAAGTCTTAAACAGCATGTGGATTTCAACTGGAGGGGACAAGGATCCTGTTTCCATGTGAAGGACATTAAAATGAAGAATAACAGGCACAAAAGTACTAAACATAAGCTGACTTGTATAATGTTTTCAGAGGGTTCCAAAACTCACAAACTCATTTTAACCCACCACTATTCCTCTGAGTCATCCAGTCCACCCGTAAAATGTTAATTTAAAAAGAAGACAAAGACAGCATGCTCAAGTTCCTATTGTATCCCTCTTAAAGTCTTAAAGGAGAACTGAACTGAACCCGTAAGCCATTTTTAGGGCTGTGGGCTGAGCCTACAGCCCTATTGAGATCGGATTGTAGCTCTAAAAATGGCTGATTGTGGAAGTCCCTTTTTGGACATTTGGAAGTATTCCTCCACAGCTGCAAAATAGTGCACTCCCCCTCTGATTTTTGCCATTTGTTGCTCTATGTTAAAGGCATCTGAAGGGAGGGGGGATGCTACTGTATTGTAGCTCCAAACTTCTCAGAACATTAACAAAACAAAACCCTTTGAAACTGCTGTTTCTAGCCCTTCAATTGAACCTTTGCAGGGCTGCAGATTGTGTATCTGTCCAGCTCAGTCTAATATATTTATTCTATTTCTTTCAGCAACTTAAGGGTTAACTCATTAGCTACTGTACTGGAATTTATTGAAGCTCTGAAACAGTCAGGCAGGCTACAGTGTCAGATTACAGACAGTCCAGCTACAGCTTTGTTAGCTCTCTTGCTCCTTACTGACAAACTTATGGGAGGCAGTATAGCACAGTGGTTTAAGGCTCTGAGCTGTCAATCTGAAGACCTGGGTTTGAATCCCACAGCCCCCACTTGCATACTGTGTGACCCTGAGCAAGTCACTCAACTTTCCTGTGTTCCCTAGTTGCACCTGTAAACAAGCTTTCAGCTAGTGTGTCTCACCTGGTTAAACAATTGGAAAAAAAAAACATATGTTTTTACCCGTGTTCCTATGGGCATTCATTGGGATCTGAGACCATTTTCTTCTGTTTTTTTTTAAATATTTCTATTCAACCTGTGTATATTTGCTATCTAGTGCTATTGAAAGGTGGGGACTTACAACACCTCTGTTTATTCACAGAATCAGGTTCACTGCTGACTTTTCTTCTCAATGCTCATACAAGGTACAGTTGAGATAGCACTAGATGGTAAATGAAAACTCTTTGTATATCCATAGGGAGAGGTACTGTGCAGCCCCCCCCCACCCACTGTGATGAATTTAGTGTTGGTTAAAAGTAGGTAAAGCCCTCAGTTTATCCACAGGTACAGTTCCATGTGGAGCAGGCTTAGTGCAAACTTATGCACACTGTGATGGATTTAATGCTGGTAAGAGGTAAGGGACTGACACCACTTGGGTGTTTAAACCCTTGGATAATCCACAGAGACAGCTACAGTGTGGGGGCAGGGTAAGTGCTTGGTTTCTACACTGTCTGCATTTAGTCCTGGTGAATGGTGACAGACTGCCAGAACTGGGGACTATAGCATTTTGTTTATCTACAGTGACAGGTTGCATGCACACACACACACACACACACACACACACACACACACACACACACACACACACACACACAGCAGCTTCAGCAGCATGTACTCTGACAAAATAAATTCAAGGGGACTGAATTAGCAGCATGCCAGTTTTTGATGATTGTGACTGAACAGCATTATACAGCGCCAACAAGAAAATAATAAATTGCTATCTGAAATGTTTATCCAAAATAATATTTGAGTGAAAGTATGGACATTTTTTTTAATAAAAGATGGTTTCCATATTTGACCATTGCTTCTTAATAGTCATATAATATTACTTCAATATGCAGTGTGCATTTTAAATATTTAACTTGTAAATACTGTTTATACTTGTTGTTATGACCACGTCATGTACAACAGCAAAAATAATCTCTTTCAAAATAAAAACTTAGAAAGGGAATGTGTTTGTACTGGAGACAGAGATATTGCAAATTTATAGTTTGCCAGTGATGTTGGTAAACATCTGAGAATGTCACACTTCCCAAAGCTTTCCAAAGTTTCCCAACCTCATATCAAGTTCGCTACCAATTTCTGAATGCTGAAATATAGCACATTTGCTCTGTGAAATCACCTTTCGAACAAGTGAACAAAATGCCACAGGCACTCTTAATGAGGAAGGGTCCTAAAAAGGCCATGTTGAAAATTTGGTGCAATACCTCCACAAAATGGCCAACTTACACCTGGGCGTTGCATAATTTCTATGCACTTTTGTAACTTTGGTCATTTGGTAGCTCTTCACAGCCCTATCGGCTTTGGCTAGAGTTTGTTATGTTTACTGGCTGTGTATGCACAAGCTAACATCTTGTTATGAAAATGGCGTTTCAGAGGTGTGTCACTATTGGGTCCAATGCAATTCCGTCTCTAGTGGGCTCGACAGTGACAACGCATTGATCAGTGAGGCTGATTATGGCCGTCTTCTCTGACTTGCTGGGCAGAAACTTTATGTACTTGAAAGGAAGGAGCCGCTTCAATACAGAGCAGCTCTATCCTCTCATCTGCATGAAGGTGCCCAGTAGCCAGCTGAGCGATGTTATGATTAGTCAGCTGTTGTCCTCCTCCCTCAGTGATAAAAACAATCCCACTCTCTGCCAAGTATCCCTCCTACCTCCTCATTACCTGCCCCATTTCAATATCCCATCCTCTTTCATGTATCCTTCCCACCTCTCTATAACTTGCCATGCCCCTTCTCAATATTCCACCCTCTGCCAAGTATCTATTCACCTCTCCATCACTTCCCGTGACAATTAAAAGTGATCTGCAAAGTTAATTTATGTAGCAAATCCCCGTCAGTATAACCTACTTTGCCTGCCAAAGGATCCATCTAATGATTTCCGTAATTTTCTGTCCACTTGTCAGTAAGATATTGTATTTTTCAGAGTTTTAGCAAAAGCAGAAGCAGAGCAGCTTCCCAGTCAAGTGGTGTGCAAGGATTCTGGATAATCTCCTAGTTGTAGTGATGTAGATCCCACAATACTTGAAGTATGGATGGTGGGAAGTGGATATTTCTAATGTGCTTTTATTGCACCTCTGGGTAGTTTGGTGTTTAAAAGTATATAGACAGAAGTTTTATGACTGTCTCTCTGTCTAACGCAATTATGTAGAACAATGTTCTATAACATGCAACAGGTGTGGAACATATGCCACACCCTGCCTGATGCCAGCACCATTGCTTCACCTGTCTTGTCCAGACAATGGAACCTCACCTTCAGTTGGCCAAATGCTCACTCCACAGCCACTGTTGTCTTCCTGTGCATGCCACAGTAATGCTGCTCAGCCTTGCTACTTGCAGATATGAATGGTGTCATCAGTTAGGTTATTAAGGGGTAACTATGTTCTGCTGTGGAGGAAGAACACACTGGGCACTGTGGTCATACAGCACTTTCTGTCCACATGTGACAGTTCAGGCATGTTTAGATAGATAGATAGATAGATAGATAGATAGATAGATAGATAGATATGTAACCCTCCTACAAATGGGGGTTCACGAAAAGTCTTAAAAGAGCTTGCCTAAATGCTTACTGCCAGGCTGGTGTCCTGTGTTTAGCAGTTAATCGTTATTGCCAAAGAGTGCCTGTGTAGCCTCTATGTACTGTCGCTTTAAGAGTTGCCTATTTTGCAGTAATAATTAATCTGGGAAGGGGCTGAGTGTTGTCATGCTCGAGTCCCGCCCGTGCTGCCAGGTAATCGCTCCATTTCTGCCATCGCTAATTTTGTAGAGGGAGCCCTGTTAATAGATGTAACTTTGCTGATCATTCATTAGAGTAGTAATAATAATGTAGTTTGTCTAACCTGCCCTTTTTGCAGCAAGGACTGTTTTGTTTATCCCCACCATTTTGGCCCGGAACTGCCAAATTGGACCAATCAGTCTGGTGGGACCTAAAATGGAGCCGGACTACAGGAGCTGTCTGGAGTCAAAATCTGAAGGGATTGTAGTTTGGGGCTTTGGGTGCCTTTTTGCACCTGAAGGGGGAGCCTTTGTTGTGACTGACAGACAGATCAGTCAACCGAATCTTTTGGATCTGAGGGAAATCCCCAAGCTGCCTGCTGTTTCAGACAGTTCTCAGCTGGGAAGTGAAATGAGAACAGCTCAAATGATGTGGGCAGTAGTTCTGTGTAGTTTTGCATGGGAGAACTGTGAAAGCGCTGAGTTTTGACCTGCATGTCTGCTTGCTGCCACTGAGAGGGAGAGAAGAGAATTATTTTGGACTAAATCCAAGTTTGTGAGAACTAAGTAAGACACTGATTTTTTACCAGGTTCATACCTGAAGAAGACCGAAGAGTTTGCTGAATGCGATCGGCCTGTCAGGATTTCCAGCTGCTTTTGAATCCCCGGTTTGTGCAGAGACTCTGCGATTGTGACCGGAGAGCGGTTTGCCTGGTACAGTAGAATTTCCTTACATGTAAATGTGCTGTGTATTGACAATGGGTCGTGAGTTGGTCCCCCACTGTGTGAACTGTGTTCTGCTTGCTGGAAGCTGTATCCAGCCCAAAACGAACTATATCCGAATTTGTCTCCATTTGGCTTGGGCCTTGCCACGTTGGCCCAGCCAGACTACCCGCTGCACAGAGAAAGCCATTGACGAAAGACCTGCTTGGGGATCAGCCCCCTGCTCCTCGTTTGAACAGGAACAACGCCTCGGTGATTCGTGTGGGCCCTGCTTCTCCTGAAACATAGAAACATAGAAATATAGACTTTGATGGCAGATAAGGACCACTTGGCCCATCTAGTCTGTCCATTTCCCTACCTACAGGATAGGCCACAGATTCTAGTTAACCAACAGCCTATTTCTTCCTACCCCCCACAAGAATTGCCTTATGTCTGTCCCATGCATTCTTGAATTCTCCCACAGTTTTAGACTCCACAGTCTCCTCAGGAAGGCTGTTCCATGCATCCACTACCCTCTCTGTGAAATAATACTTCCTCACATTGCCCCTGAACCGCCCCCCCATCTTTAAATTGTCCCCTTGTTCTTACACGTCTCTTTTTCTGAAAGATGCTACCCTCTTGAACTTTGTTGATTCCACTGAGGTACTTAAAAGTTTCTATCATGTCCCCCCTCTCCCTTCTTTCCTCAAGGGTATACATATTAAGCTCCTTTAGTCTCTCATCATACGGCTTCTCTTCCTGGCACTCCAGATTAGGGTTGTCAGAACCCTCTGAAGTTCTGGGTTCTAGTTCTAGTCTAGAACTTTTGAAAAAGTTCTAGGGTTCTAATCTTTTTTAGGACTTTTTAGAACTCGAACCCTATTTTTTAAATTGTGCTGCCTACTTGATCTATAGCTCTCTCTCCCTCTTCCCTTCCTTCCCACAATGACTCCCTTGTGCTATTCCATCCTCCTGCAGGGTAAGGGTGATTTTTTTTTCTTTTTTTAACTACTTTAATTTTGGAAACACAGAGGAAAACACTGGAGTTGCATGCTAGGCTAACCATATAATCCCTCACCCCTCAGCAGCCCATAGCCAGGCTCAGGTGGCACACAGCAGAGACACTAGACAGCACAGCATTTTAAATCAGACACTGACTGTAGACAGTACAGTAGACATGATCAATGCAGCAGAGCAGAGCAGACCACCAATAAACATAATTAAACACCACCTACCCTTGCCTTCCCAAGGACTACAGCTATGTTAGCTCAGGTTGAGCAGTTTCGTGTTGCTTTGCTGATTGCTATTCTGGTCACGGTCACTGGTAGAGCCACTGACCCACTCCAGACACAACAGGGAGAGAGAATGCCTCCTAGATTGCAGCAGGCTTCTTTCCTGGGTGCTCCTGACCCTGACTGGCACCAAATCAAATGGGCAATAGTATGTAGCACCTGCCAACTTAGAACTGCCTTGTGCAAACTGTAATCCCCTCACTCCCACCACCTCCTCTGCTTAATTACTTTGTCTTATTTTTGTCCATACAGCATAGTAAGCATATAGTCCCCCAGCATGATGATGTTGCTGGCTATCCCCCCCAATTACTGCTCACCCCCACCCACCGCACTGCAGCACCACCACTCAGTCCTACCTCCCAGTTAGTTGTTGCTTGCAGCAGCAGCCTCCACCTCGAGCCACCAGCAGTCTGTATTCCCAGTGAAACCCAGCACCCCCTGGAACGGCAGGCTCTCCAAGCTCACCAGCAGGCAGCAGCAGCAAAAGAGGCTGAGTGTTGGGCATGACGGGTCAATGACATTTCATTTCCATCATTTCGCTCCCGCCACTTTCACTCTCGTCATTTCACCTCCCACACTTTTGCTCCATGCAGGTTCACTCACAGGCATTTCTCACCCCCGCTACCTACTATTGTTCCCCTTCCCCATCCTTGTACCAATCCCTCCTTCTGCTCTCCCGACCAGTGAGATCTTTATGGGTACTGAGTAACAGTAAGCAGAATGCCAATTCAGTTTATCTGCTGAATAAAGACTTTGCTGGTGCCCGAGCTGGTGGTCTTTGTAGATCACGAAAGTCTAAAACAATATGCCAACTACAGTACTTGCTAAGTGTTTGATTAAATTAAATTTGTGCTTATGGGAGAATTTTAAAAATGTATGTCCAAGGTCTGCCTTGGCATTCCGTCACTGACTAAGCAATTTTTTGGGTGTCAGTGTCAGATGGTGGAAAAATACTGTATGCATCCATAAATAAAATGATTCAGGAAAGTGATGCAAAGAAATCAAATCTCCCATCAGGACAAATATTACTACACTCCTCAGAGCACTGTCAGGCTGAAACGGCAGGTCCGTTTTTTATTTTTTTATTTTGTCGTACCTAATGGTGCAGAGACAGTAGCTGCTGGTGAATTGGAGGGGGGGGGCTTCTTGGTCAAAGAGAGGGAGTAGGATGAACAATTGCAGATTGGAATCTGAGCAGACATTTCACTCCTGGTGGAAAAATACTGTAGGTATCCATAAATAAAATGGTTCAGGAAAGCGATGCAAAAAAATCAAGTCTCCCATCAGGACTAATATTACTACCGAAGCGGCAGGTTCGTTTTTCATTTTTTTATTTTGTCGTACCTAATTGTGCAGAGACAGGAGCCGCTGGTGAATGGGGGGTGGGGGGTGGTGTTCTGGGTCAAAGAGAGATGGAGTAGGGCGGACAGTTGCAGATTGGAATCTGAGCAGACATTTCACTCCTGTCATTTTGCATCAGTGAATTTGCTGAAGGAGGATAATGATCAGGAGTGAATTGGAACAGGAGCGAGAAGTAGGGAGTGAAATGACGAGAGCATAATGTTGCGCTCCCGTGTAGGACAAATGTGCTCACCTTTGCCACCTCATCCCCCCATAATTATACCCCTGCATAATCCCTCTGTCTCAGACTGTCAGTGTGCAGAGTCAACCTCACCACCCCAGGAAATAGCAGGCAGTGGCACTGCAGTGTCGTTTAAGTAATAAAAAAAAGTCGAACCCTTTTATGACCTCTAGTGTCTAGAGTTCTAAACTAGAACTCAAATACCAGGGTTCTATAGAGGGTTCAATCTTTTTCGAACAAGTTCTGACAACCCTACTCCAGATTAACCACCTACTGTCTCGATTTTCATCCAGCCTGTGTCCAGTCTTGGCTATCGTGAGTAATCATCAGGGTAGCTCCCTGCAACAACAACCTAATCTAAAAGTGTGTCATCTGATTGTCTTGTTGTTTTCTTTTCACAAACTGAGCCCTCCGGCTCTGGATTACAAATAGTGTGTGTTGTGCATGTTGTTTTCTTCGCTCACAGGGCCCCAACCAGCTGCAATGTTCCTGGCTAGCCCACCATTCTTCATCTGGGTACCGAGAGTGTGTGACTGTTTATGGACCCTGAAGTGCATGCATAACTGTTTGCTTGACACAGCCTTTAAGCAAATTAACCTGATTACGCCCCTCCCTTGTTCAAGTCCCTTAATAAATCAGATCTAACTCTTTTTTGCATTTATCCTGACTGTGGTTCCAGTTTGTGCAATAGTACTGTACTGCTGTTATTTGCTGTTTATAACCTTGTTTTACAGGGGGTCCCCAGGGCCAGGCCAGAGAAAAGCCCTGGTGGTAAGTGCAAACAGTGTGGGTACTTGTGTGGTGTATCAGGGGTATTGTGAAAGTGATTATTGTGTATTGTTCCAGCCACTAGTAAGGAAAGAGGGGGGGTTACAGTGTCCCGGAGGGCTGTGCCCAGGTTAGCTTGACCACTACCAACCCTGACCTCTGGGTGGAGGCACCCACTTCAGAACTCAGGCCCCTTAACCTGCTACTAGCCAAGCAGGCAGGGGTAGTAGCCCTTGGGATAGCGCCACCTAGGGATTACATAGATAGATAGACAGACAGACAGACAGTATATTCTGACCTTGTGCCCCTCCTATGGATTTGTTCCCTTTTATTTCCCATTGTTTCTGTACTACTGTAAATGGCAACATTGCCTTGTCTTTCTCTACGATGTAATCTCCCGGGTCACTCCTAAAAATAAGCATGTGTTTGTCTAGTGTGCTTACCTGGTCAGATTAGATAGATAGATAGATAGATAGATAGACAGACAGACAGACAGATAGATAGATAGATTGATAGACAGACAGACAGACAGAACCAGCCTGACAGCAAAGTGGTAGCGATACCACTTGTGACACTGAGGACCTAGGTTCGGAAGTGAATCCAGGCTGTCAGTGGGATGGCCCAGTGGAGGAGGATCAAAGATCCATAGGACTGCTCTCCTACTCCAAGGGGGAGGGTGGACAGAGTCTGAAGCTTGCCTGGCCCCTGGTGGAAGCTGGGGGAAAAGCATCCTTGGCCAAGACAGTCAGGAGGCCTGGCAGATGTTAGTGTACATCACGCAGGAGCACTTGGCGTGCACCATGATGTCAGTGCATGTCATGTCTCATGGGGAGGAAAACCTGAGGAAAAAGCCAGTGGCAGGATTACAATGAGTGCCTATAGGCCCTGCACCAACCAGTGGGGCACACTGACCAGAACCGGATCCGTTCTGTGGGGTGGGGGTTGGGGGCAAGCCCTGGGGGAAGATGGCAGGCAGGTAAGTCCCGGCAAGCATCAGGCTGGCATGGCTGTAGCACTCCTCTGAAAGAGGGCAGACCAGGGGGAGAGGAAAAAGAAAAAAATGAGACAGACGGACAGACAGGTAGGCAGGCACAGAGAGATAGAATGTTATGTATATAGGGGATGCATGATGGGCAGGAGTGGAATATGGAAAATATCTGCAAGCAGAACCAGATGGGCTCATATAGTGACCCAGTGTTCCTGGTGCGCTCCAAAAATGGGCATCCAGGCACTCTAGGGGCTCGCTAAGGGGTTAGATGTGCTCCAGGTTAGAGGTCCCACTAGGGTAGGTGGCCAGAATAGGTGCCCCAGCGTTAGGTGCCCCAGTTAAGGTAATCCCCCCCCAGAATGCAAAGCCCCAGCTGGCTTGCATTTTAAGATATTTATTTTGTCTGCTTGTTTTCTCTGCCTGCTGCATCTGTCAGAACCCCCCCCCCCCTTCAGTTACCTCATACCAGGAGCCTGCACTCATGGCTCCTGGTCACGAGGGCAGGAAGGCAGGGATGGACTCATGAGAATTCTGAGATGGAATCCTTGACCTGTTTGAACAGCTGCAGCCATTCAGTTCTGATAGAGAGAGGAGGAGAGAGAGAAGCAGCAGCAGTGAGATGGGAGCTTTTGGTCGGCCAGGGCTCAGCCAAAGGGAGGGATTTACCTGATGTCCCTGCGTCCTTCCCAATGTCCCAGCCAGTCCTCCAGTTCATCACCCCATCTCTGTATGGGCAGCATCAGTCAGGTGCTCACAGCAGTGAAAAGTCCCATCAGGGAGGGGCAGCAGTGGCAAAAGGCCGACCCTTCCAGCAGTAGGCCGCAGCAGTATCCAAGGAGGCCTGTGGGAGGAGGCGGATCCAGGCCTCCTCACTCTCTCTTCCAGCAGTCCTGGCCCAGAAAGTCCAAGTGGGCTGCAGGGTGAGTGGTGGCAGCACTGCAGTTGGGTGCTGGCCACCGAAAAATAATAAAATACTTTTTTTTAAAGAAAAATAAACGTTGGGCACTTTCAGGTGCCAGCAGAAGCAGCAGTTGTTGGGCCCAGCAAGGCCCCCGAAGTGGACTGCCCATGGGACAGAGTTGGAGGAAGGTTCTGTTGAGCTAGTGACTGTGGCGGTGGACAAAGCCCCAGTAATGGACCACCCATGGGGCAGAGCAGCAAAAGGGCTCCATTAAGCCAAGGACTGTAGGGGCAGACAAGGCCCCTGTCATGGATCACCCATGGGGTGGAGTCAAGCAAGCCCCATACAGACAGAGAGAGAGAAGGGGCAGGAACTATTTAAATGAGCAACTGAAAATGTATTAGTAGCCTGAAAGTCAGATTTAAAGGGGCAATGAACTGAGATACCGGATTTAAAGAGGCAACACACCCCACTGATAAACTGTCTGGCAGAACTGTAAGCAAAAAAGTAACTGTGATGTTTGTTGCCCCTGTAATGAAAGTGTCCACTGTCTTAATGCCTGGGTGCCATCAAGAGGCTACCACTAAGAGACTGTGCCCCTGTATTGACTTGCCTAAACAAAAATGCCTTTAGGAGACTGTGTGATGTTTGGGGCCCCTGAGGTGAACTGTGGTTACCTAATGTGGGTGTGCCCCCTAGAGGCTGCCTAAATGCCCAATTACTGTGTTTTGTTGCCCCAACTGTGTTATTCAAGTGTACAGAAAGCTTGCCTGAAATAACCACTACAAACACAAGGTTTCACCAAACTGTTTTATTGTGTCACCACCCCTGCCTGAATGTGGTCCCAGGTGCCCCAACCCTGTTTTCCTGGGCCAACTGTTTTGCCCTTGACAGTTTTTCCTGAGGATCCTGCTTTGTCCTGTTCATCTTGGTGTCCCAGCAGTCCATGGCTGTGGCTGGATGATGTTCATCAAACTCGTTCCTGAAGGGGTGTCTTGTCCAGGTGATCTGTTAGAGACCTGCAGCCGATGATCCGCACCGCCTCGGAGGAGTTCTTCATGGTATTTTCTTTTGTGTAAGTGTTCACCCTGAACTGGAACTGTCCTGGACAGCAGTGGTCTCCCGACCTGTTCCCTTCTTCTTCCCCAAGAGACACATGCAAGAGTGACTGGTTAAAAGTACAGTACCACAAAGATTGTGTCATGATTGATTTACAGTATAGAATGTAGAGTCAGGAATAACTGATCTGAAGTGTAGAGCATTAGGAGTGATTTATTTTTAGTATGAAACTCAATATATAGTAATTTAGTGATGTTTTAGATCTTTTTAGATTTTAAAGCTTAGATATTTAGTGTGATATTGTTGTTTTAGTAATGTTCAATAAAATGTTGCCTTGTTTGCATTCGAGTCAGCTTCATGCCTCTTCTTGTATGTTCCAGCTAGTGGCTATTTGGCCTGGTCCCCCTTCCTCTAAATTCCCCTGACACCGCAGGCAGGGAGTCACCTGCAAAATCCACCTCCTCCGGGTGGTTGCCATAGCTGGAATTCATTTTTGTTCCCTCCAAGTGGTAGCTGGGTGGACCTGTGCCCTGACCCGACCAAGTCACTTTGATTTTAGTTGACGTCAGTGGCTTCCCTCGCCCATTACATTTGTTTCCAGCTATGACCTGGTGGGTATGTGGAAACCACATGGAAATACAATACAGGCAGACCAATAGAGACACAGGGGAAAAAACAAAATACAGAGTCAATAAACGTACAGAGCCACAATATACAAGTGGTATGTAGAAAGCTGCCATGGAATGGCACAGAGGAGTTATATGCAAGACTCTGGAGGGCACTGGAATTCATCACTCACTTTACATCAACTGTAGACAAAGTTATGAATTACATATAACATTCACAGTCTGCAGCCGAAAAAACATAAATGCCTAATATTTTTATTTTATTTATTTAACATCAGTTTAAAAACCTTTGAGCCAAAGGCTCATTTACAAAGGTACCTCGTCATAAGGAAGACAGAACATACATACATGAAACAATCTGAAATACAGTACAGTAATAAGGCACAGGCAAGTTGCAGGCAAAGCGAGACAGTCAGCAACACAAATTAACAATAGGCAAAGTCACATTGCAGGTGATGAGTGTCATAACACCATTGTCAGCTAAACGAGATGGGGAATGCAAACCCCAAATTATTTATCTATTTAATTTTGTTTCCATTGGCTTATCATCACGGATGGTGGGGACGGTGGGGTCAGGGGCAGTGGCAGGAGTGTGAGGTGAGCAAGTGATTTTTAGGCAGTATTTGAAACTAGCGAGTGAGGGGGCATCAGTGATGCCAGCTGGGAGGAGTTGTACCAGGAGGGCTCTATAGGAGAAAGCCCTTTGGCCCTGGTGGTCTGTGCCTTGGGATGACCAGGGCAGTTTTCTGGAGGCGCTGGTGTGAACTGTGGGGTTGGATCATGAATCAGAGTTGGCAAGGCATGGCGGATAGACCATGGAGGGCTTTGTAAGGCACCTGCAAGTTAGGAACAGGAGGTGCTCATCGAGGTTGAGTAGGGAGGCCATGGAGTAAAGTTGACAGGTATGGGTGAGTCTGTGGGCACTGGTAATAAGTCTACATGCTTTGTTAAGCATTAGGCGAACCTTATGAAGGGCTGTCTGGTCAGCCTGCTATACAGGAAGGCTGTAGTCAACTCAGTGAGCGCATCAAGAGGTGACAGCCAAGGAAGGGAGTTTATGGGAGGCATTTTTGTGCAGGTAGAGGATACCAACCATGCATTGGAGGCAGAGGTCAAAGCAGAGATGTGGTTATGAAAGGAGAGAGCAGAATCAAGATTATGCCAAGGTATTTATAAGAGTGCACAAGTTCCAAGGGGTGATTCAGAGCGGAGTGAACAGAGAGAGGAAAGTTGCTGGACTTATTTTGGGGGTGAGTAAAAAGCATAGATTTAGTTTTCTTAAGGTTGATGACAAGACGGTGGTCAGAGAACCAGTTTTCAGCTGAGGTGTAGGCACGCTGGAAGGAGTTTTGGAGTGAGACGGGGTTACTGACAGAGGCAAAGAGAATTGCGTCGTCCGCATAGAAAAGGATATTTCCAGCACATGCATTGGGCAGGGAATTGAGAAAGAGAGAGAAGAGTAAGGGCCCAAGAATGGAGCCCTGGGGAACACCTGAACGAATTTGGCAGGTACAGGAAAGAGTGCCACCAACCCGCACACATTGGGAGCAGTTGGTCAAGTAGCTAGCGCACCAGGAGACTGGACCAGAGGCAAAGCCCACACTGGCAAGGGTGGCTAATAGTAGAGGGTGAGAGACGGTATCAAAGGCTTTCGATAGGTCTATAAATACCGCACCAGCGAGGGAGCCAGCATCAAGTGAGTTATGAAGGAAGTTACAAACTCCAGGAGAGCAGTATTGGTGCTATGACCAACTCTGAAACCATGCTGTTCAGGACAGAGGACCTCATATTTTGTGAGGTAAAGTGAGATTTGGCTGGCAACTATTTTCTCCAAGGCTTTAGAGAGGGGGGAGAGGATGGAGATAGGCTGGTAGTTGCCTGCGAGTGTTCTATCACCATCTTTGTGAATAGGGGTAACAGTGGCGACCCTCCAGATGGTGGAGAATTGTCCCAAGCAGAGGGACTTATTAAAGAGGCAAGTAATGGGTGAGATGACCTGATCCAGGACCTGACGTAGGAGACGGGGATCAAGGGAGTCATTGCCGATGGAGTTGCACTTTAGGGCTTTTTGAAAGTAGGGCCTAATCTCATGGGTGGTGACAGTGCGAAGGTGGAAAGGGGGCGGAGATGGGAGGCAGACATGGGGGGAAGGGGATCAAGAAGTTGTATGGGAGCACTGCACTAAGGTCAGTGAAGGAGTTGTTGAGGTGTGTTGCAATGAGGGCAGGGTCAGTGGAGGTAGTCCCATCAATGTTAAGATGCGATGGGGGGGGGTGGGCATGCTCCACCATTTAGCTGCTTGATATTGTCCCAGAAGGACCTAGGGTTTCCCCAGGAGGAGGTAAGAGCAGCATTGTAATAATCTGCCTTAGCTTTGCAGACAGCCCATGTACACTTATTCCGGGCAGCTATGTAAGCCAGTCTGTCAGCTGGGCGGCCAGTTTCAATGGCCAAGTGCCACAGGTTGTCACGCTGCTTGAGAAGTGTGCGAATGTAGGGTAATCCAGGGGTGTGCCTTACTTTAGATCTAAGTGGGTGAGTGGTGCGTATGTTTACAGGCAAGGTTAAAGGTGGGATAAAGAAGGCCAGCGCCTGTCAATATCAGGGTGTTTAGTAGTGGGGACCAATCAGTGCCAGCTAGGTGGTGTTTTGTTCATTAGCCCACCAGGTCTAAGCCGACGATGGTGGGTGGTGAGAACAGGGGCTTGGGCAGGAGGTTGCCCAGAAGAAAAGAACTGGGGAGTGGTCACTAAGGCAGTCTGGGAGGATTTGAACGGTGGACACGGCTGGGCCTGTTAGTGAGAACCACATCCAGAAGAGTGCCCGTGCCCGTGCTAGGATTTAACCTGGTGGGTTGTGAGACTAATTGTGTCAGATCAATGGCAGTGAATGCCTCACGGGAGGTAGACCCCCTTAGGAGATAGCCAATTGATATTTAGATCACCTACCAGGATTTGGTCAGAGGGGTTCGGTAGGGAGGTGATGTAGTCAACTAGGGGGCCCAGTGCCTGAGCTTGATTTTTTGGCCATATGTAGGCAGTAGTCAGGAAGATTGGAGCCCTGGCGGGGACAGGTGACAACTTTAGGGTTAGGGCCTGGGCATTGTAATCAAGGATGGGGGGGAGGGCTAGACTATGAAGTGGGTCTTTAACATAGATGGCACAGCCACCACCCCTCCTACCGATTCTGTCCAGCCGATGGAGGGAGTAGCCTGGGAGAGAGACCTGGGCATCAGAGGTGGAGCTGGACAGCCAGGTTTCAACTAATGCAATCACATCAGGATTATGAACAGTCACCCAGCATTGTAGGGAGTCCAGTTTTTTGAGGAGGCTACAGATATTAATAGATGCGATACGCAATCCAGTTGATTTCCACAAGGGGAGACATTGGGGACAGGCCCAGGATTGGGATGGATATTGCCAGATAGGAGCAGAAGGAGGAGAGCAGCCCTAGGAAGGAGGTAGCGGTGGAGGAATTTACGGCGGATGGGGGAAGGGGTAAGGGGGGGAGGCAGTACAAGGGATAGGCAGGGAACCACAGACGGGGAATGCTAACATGAAGTGATAGAAGAGTGGGCAGGGGGGTGGGAGAGGGGGAGGCCAAGGTGATGGTGGGGATGTATGGAGAGTGCAGGGTGTGTGTAGGAGGCTGGGGGGGCTGGGGAAGGCAGGGGGGCAACTGGGGACACAGGTATAGCTGTGTAGTGGGCAGAAGGTGGTCATAGGAGAGGCAAGGAAGATAATAAGGAGGAGAGGGAGAGGGGAACAAGCCTGATCAGGGAGGATAGACATACTAGGAGTGGAGGGGATAGCAGTGACCTGCTGAAGCGGACTTGGAGCCCCGGTTGAAGCACACAGTGGCAGTATATGGAGGAATGAAGGAGAGCTGGGAAGGGAGGAGAGGAGTCAAGCACCACCTAGAGGTCACCCAGTATAAACTGCAAATGGAAAAGTGGGGACTTAGGCTACGAGACAACACAGGAAGTGACGTAAGCGTCCGGAGGCAATAAAGCAAAGGCCGCCCCTGGGTGGGATTGGTTGGGGTGGCAGGATGCTAGCACCCACAGCCGAGTCCACGGAAACAATCAGTGGGCTGTGGAGCTAGGTAGCCAGGAATCCATCACAAAACGGTCCTAAAAATACGCCCAGAGCCACGAGGTGGGAGGCCTGTTTACCTGAGAAAGTAAAAGCAGAGGTCCCGAGACGCGCTCCTGATCCTGGACCCATCGCTGTCTGAATCGTTCTGGGGGGCGGTTGACCTGCTAGAAAAGGTAGAAGGGCATCAATTAGTATGCAGCGGGAAAATGTAGGGAGGCTAGCTAGGACAGTAATCTTATACATGCGCAGTCAGCACAAAGCAGGACAAAGCCCAGTAAACTCCCACCAAGATGTATTACCCAAAACTGTACATTTCTTTTTTTTTCTTTTCTTTTTTTTAACAAAGCGAGCTTGCTACCGGAAAAATGCTACAGGCAATGCAGTTTAGGAAATAGCCCTCATAACCATCAGGTTGCCTAACAATCACATGCAGCCATTCAAACTAGCACTGAAACGAACTTAACATGGCACTACTACAAACAGGCAAGGAACAGCAAACTCAATTCAACAGCAAATACTTGCAGGTAGATCTAGGAAGAACAGGGGAACATGGTAGTCAGCAACACAGCAATGAAGCACCAGAGTAGTCCAGTTAAAGGCGCAGTTTAGTTGTTTGCGACCCAGCCACCCTTTTAGATAGCACCCCACAGCCGAGTCCATGGAAACAATCAGTGGGCTGTGGAGCTAGGTAGCCAGGAATCCATCACAAAACGGTCCTAAAAATACGCCCAGAGCCACGATGTGGGAGGCCTGTTTACCTGAGAAAATAAAAGCAGAGGTCCCGAGACGCGCGCCTGATCCTGGACCCGCCACTGTTGGAAGCGTTCTGGGGGGCGGTTGACCTGCTAGAAAAGGTAGAAGGGCAACAATTAGTATGCAGCGGGAAAATGTAGGGAGGCTAGCTAGGACAGTAATCTTATACATGCGCAGTCAGCACAAAGCAGGACAAAGCCCAGTAAACCCCCACCAAGATGTATTACCCAAAACTACATTTCTTTTTTTTTTTTTTTCTTTTTTTTAACAAAGCGAGCTTGCTACCGGAAAAATGCTACAGGCAATGCAGTTTAGGAAATAGCCCTCATAACCATCAGGTTGCCTAACAATCACATGCAGCCATTCAAACTAGCACTGAAACAAACTTAACATGGCACTACTACAAACAGGCAAGGAACAGCAAACTCAGTTCAACAGCAAATACTTGCAGGTAGATCTAGGAAGAACAGGTGAACATGGTAGGCAGCAACACAGCAATGAAGCACCAGAGTAGTCCAGTTAAAGGCGTGGTTTAGTTGTTTGAGACCCAGCCACCCTTTTAGATAGCACCCCACAGCCGAGTCCACGGAAACAATCAGTGGGCTGTGGAGCTAGGTAGCCAGGAATCCATCACAAAACGGTCCTAAAAATACGCCCAGAGCCACGAGGTGGGAGGCCTGTTTACCTGAGAAAGTAAAAGCAGAGGTCCCGAGACGTGCTCCTGATCCTGGACCCGCCGCTGTCTGAAGCGTTCTGGGAGGCGGTTGACCTGATGAGAAAGTAAAAGCAGAGGTCCCGAGATGCGCTCCTGATCCTGGACCCGCCGCTGTCGGAAGCGTTCTGGGGGGCCGTTGACCTGCTGAGAAAGTAAAAACAGAGGTCCCGAGACGCGGTCCTGATCCTGGACCCGCCGCTGTCAGAAGCGTTCTGGGGGGCGGTTGACCTGAGAAAGTAAAAGCAGAGGTCCCGAGACGCGCTCCTGATCCTGGACCCGCTGCTGTCGGAAGCGTTCTGGGGGGCCGTTGACCTGCTGAGAAAGTAAAAGCAGAGGTCCCGAGATGCGCTCCTGATCCTGGACCCGCCGCTGTCGGATAGAGACGCTAAAAACACAGTCCTGAGAAAGCAGACACAGGCCGGGAAGGTACAGTATATAGCACCATTTCTGAGCCAAAAGCACTTAATAAACAAGCATTTGTCAATGCTGAATGTTTGCTTGCTGGCATTGGCAGTGGTAGTGTAGAAGTTACAGAGCTGCGTAATAGGAATGGCAGTGAAGTATTGAACTGAAGCCAACCCCACCACCACCCTGCAGAGAGTGACAGGCATTGTGGTGTGCCTTCGGGTCGTCAGGCATAACGGCCATGCCATTTCACCACACCCCACCCTGCAGACACTGACAAGTGTCATGGTGTTCCTTGGGGTCTTTGGTCCTTATGCGCACCCCATTCCATTAGAAACACGGTTAGATGGGTGCGATATAGGAGAATGGGGTGAACTTTGGGGCTGAAGAGTCCAAGGCATTCCTCGATGCCTCTCACTGGCTGCAGGATGTGGAATGGTATGAGCATTACAGGCAAGAATCCCAAGTCACACCCCTGATGCCTGTCATTCTCTACAGGGTTGGGCGTTATGGCTGTAAACCCTAATACTTCAGGCATTTGTTGGTATTTTCACTCCAAATTTTCAACATGTTTTTTTTGCGACCCCACCTCATGAACAGTGACAATATCAGTTTGTTAGCCAAAAGCTGCTTATGCACAGCGACTACGGCATTTAGCACCACAGGTGCAAAAACTCTCCGAACAGGATGTAAAAAATGACAGCTGTACTGTTCATGGGGAGGTGTAAAAAATGGCAATGTTGCAAATCTGCAGTAAAACTATTAAAAAAACTGGTGAAGTCACGAGCGTACATAGAAACTGTGCAACGCACGCCCATAATATAATTAGGTTGGGGATTTTTTACAGCAGATTGTCAACTCAGGCATTTTGGTGCCTCCGATCATGAACAGTGTCACTGTGATTTTCTTTATCTGTCCCAACAATGATTTCCACAGCGACCCACGCATCTCTGCGCTGAAAGTGTAAAACACACTTGACCATGTTGTGAAAAATGACAGCTGTACTGTTCATAAGGAAGTGGAAAAATGCCACTGGTGAAAATCTGGACTGAAAATATTACAAAGTCATGAACTTACGAGGTGCGTGGAAACTGCGCAATGCTCACTCGTAACACAGTCATTTTATGGACTTTTGTCACCAAATTTTCAACATAGCCATTTTAAGACCTCTGCTCATGAACAGTGTAACTGTGATTTTCGTAATCTGTCCCAAACATTGATTTCGCATACCAACAGCAACATTGTGCGCTACATGTGCGAAAACACATTTTGGGTGACATATGAAAAATGGCAGCTGTACTGTTCAGAAGGAAGTGTAATAAAATGGCAATGTTGAAAATCTGCAGTGAAAATATTAAATTCGCAAACTTACGAGCATGCATAGGAACTGCGCAACGCACGCTCGTAAAACAGTCATTTTTAGGAATTTTTTCACCAAATTTTCAACATAGCCATTTTAAGACCTCTGCTCATGAACAGTATCACTGTGATTTTCTTAATTTGTCATCAAGACATTGATTTCGCGACACCGACTGGCGCCATTGTGCGCCACATGGGCGAGAAACACGCTTTGGGTGAGATGTGAAAATGACAGCTGTACTACCATAAGAAGTGTGGTAAAATGGTAATGTTGAAAATCTGGAGGAAAAATATTGAAAATTGCGAACTTACCAGCCGCATGTGTGAGAACCGCGCAACACACGCCAGAAAAAGTCATTTTTAGGATTTTCCATCAAATTTCAACATAGCCATTTTAAGACCTCTCGCTCATGAACAGTGTCATGTGATTTTCTTAATTTGTCCCATACATTGATTTCAAGACACCAACTGCACCATTGTGCACTACATGGGCGGAAACACGTTTTGGGTGAGATGAAAAATGACAGCTGTACTACTCATAAGAAGATGTGGTAAAATGGTAATGTTGAAAATCTGGAGTGAAAATATTGAAAATTCACGAACTTACGGCGTGCGTAGGGAACTGCATAGCGCACACTCTAAAACAGTCAGTTTATGGATTTTTCCACAGAATTTTAAAATAGGCTTCTTGAGAGCCCACCTTATGAACACTGGCAGTGTTGTGTTGGTTAATCGGTCCCAAAGGTGATTTCACGCAGTGCATCAGTAAATCACCCTTCGGCCCGAATAATGCCATGACAATGACAGCATTCATGAGAAGGGGTCCCAAAACCCCATGTTGAAAATTTGGTGCAAAATTCCAAAAATGCCTGAGATATGCAACAAAGTTGAAAAACCCTATCTATCCCATTATACATGCATTTCCATCAGTTAGGTAGTCGGCTTTGAAGAGTGCAGGCGTGTTCCCGGTCCACCAATGATAGATTCAGCGAGCTCCGGAGGTAAGCATGGGGTGAGAGGGGTGGGTGGGGGAGGCAGGGTGCGCGGTGGGTGGGTGCGGGTTGTGGGGGGGTCAGGAGACTCGTGGGACCCGTTTTTCTTTACAGGTTGTTTTTTTTATTCTGACAAACACGGGACATTTGCCACGCTGGGGTGGGCTCCCAATGATGGCACCCTGTACTCTGGGGGTGAGGACAGTGGAGCCGAGGGGATTGGGCACCCCGCGGCTATACTATGAGTTGCCACGCTGTGGGTGGGCACCCAGCGGCGTGGAAGGCTTTGGGAAGCGCAGCACAGCACACCGTCGCTATACTGTGTGTGTGTGTGTGTGTGTGTGTGTGTGTAGGTGTGTAGGAGGAGCGCGCATGAGCAGGCAATATCTTATCACTGCTCACTGAAGCGTAGCTCCCCCTTTCAACTGTACCACTGCATTTTGGAGCTTTGGAGGACTGGGGCCACACCTGCCAACACATTGACTGTATTGGAAGAGGGGGTGATACACCTGCGAAAACTCGGATGATGGCACTATGTTTCTTGCACATGCGTGTAAGCAAACATAAAAAAATACAGCAACAAAATGCTGAATAAAAACAAAACATATAACATTTCTGGCATTTGAGTTTTGTTTGGTATGAACAGTAAAATAAATTGCAAAACATTGTCATCCAACATATTGAAAAATTAATCAACTGAGAAGGCTATGCCGAACAACCAGGACTTTAATTTAGATTTAAACATTTCTAACAAGCAGGCAGTGCAGGGAGATCTTGGGAAAGTCACCCTGTACCCACCAATGGAAACAGAGTCTTGCTGTTTATACTTGCCCATACATTTTTCTATATCCTCACTTGATGGTTTCTTGACCTCCAGACCCTTTTCATTGTACCCCCTTTCCTTCTAGTGTTTTACTTCTCAAATGACAGGCTACGCTTCTTCCACACCATGCACGGTGGAATAGGCAGGCAATTGTTAGACCCACAATATGTTAATTTATATTTCTTAAAAATAAATCTACAAAACATTTAAAAAAATGCCTCTTTCTGTGAAATACATAAACAGGCTAATGTTCTGCAGAAGAAAGTTGGAAACATTTACAATCAGAGATTCATTTTCTGTGTTCATAAGTAAATATCTGAAACATAAGTTGATAAATATTTAGTGGTCAGTGTGTGTTATGCAAAGTTATACAAGCATTTGTCAATGCCGTACGTTCGCTTGCAGGTATTTGCAGTGGTATTTGGCACTTGGACATGGCTTAAAAAAATCAGTGACAAAGAAGTACAAGCATTTGTCAATGCCGAATGTTGCTTGCTTCTATGTGCTGTTTAGGTATTTGGAAGTCATTGGAGTGCAAATATTGAAAATTCGCGAACTTACGAGTGTGCGTATGAACTGCGCAACGCACGCTTGTAAAACAGTCATTTTTAGGAATATTTTCACCAAATTTTCAACATAGTCATGAACAGTGTCACTGTGATTTTCTTAATGTGTTCCATACATTGATTTCAAGACACCCATCGCGCCCATTGTGCGCTATACATGGGCGGAAACACGTTTTGGGCAGGATGTGAAAAATGACAGCTGTACTGCTCATAAGGAGGTGTGGTAAAATGGCAATGTTGAAAATCTGGAGTGAAAATATTGAAAATTCGAAAACTTACAAGCGTGCCTAGGAACTGCGCAACGCACGCTCCTAAAACAGTCATTTTTAGGAATTTTTTCACCACATTTTCAACGCAGCCATTTTAAGACCTCTGCCCATGAACAGTGTCAATGTGACTTTCTTAATGTGTCCCATACATTGATTTTGCACACCGACTGCGCCATTGTGCGCTACATGGGCGGAAACACATTTTGGGCAGGATGTGAAAAATGACAGCTGTACTGCTCATGAGGAGGTGTGGTAAAATGGCAATGTTGAAAATCTGGAGTGAAAATATTGAAAATTCATAAACTTACGAGCATGCGTAGGAACTGCGCATGCACGCCGTAAAAGTCATTTTAGGAATTTTTCACCAAATTTTCAACATAGCCATTTTAAGACCTCTGCTCATGAACAGTGTCACTATGATTTTCTTAATGTATCCCATACATTGATTTAGCACACCGACTGCGTCATTATGCGCTGCATGAAGCGGAAACCGTTTTGGGTGAGATGTGAAAATGACAGCTGTACTACTCATAAGAAGGTGTGGTAAAATGGCAATGTTGAATATCTGGAGTGAAAATATTGAAAATTCACAAACTTACGAGCATGCGTAGGAACTGCGCAATGCTAGCTCATAAAAAAGACATTTTTAGGAATTTTTTTCACCAAATTTTCAACATAGCCATTTTAAGACCTCTGCTCATGAACAGTGACACTGTGATTTTCTTAATGTGTCCCATACATTGATTTCGCACACCGAATGTGCCATTGTGCGTTACATGGGCGGAAACTTGTTTTGGGCAAGATGTGAAAAACAGCTGTACTGCTCATAAGGAGGTGTGGTAAAATGGCAATGTTGAAAATCTGGAGTGAAAATATTGAAAATTCGTGAACTTACGAGCCTGCGTAGGAACTGCGCAACGTACGCTCGTAAAATGATAATTTTTAGGAAATTTTCCATCAAATTTTCAAAATAGGCTTTTGAGGCCCACCTTATGAACGCTGGCACTGTCGTTCATTAATCAGCCCAAATGGTGATTTCGCACAGTGATCGCGAAATCACCCTTCGGCCCGAATAACGCCATGACAGTGACAGAATTCATGAGAAGGGGTCCCAAAACCCCATGTTGAAAATTTGGTGCAAAATTCCAAAATGCCTGAGATATGCAACAAAGTTGAAAAAACCCTTCTAGCCCATTATAGAGCTTAGCAGCATTTCCTCAGTTAGCGATGCGCTTTGAAGAGTGCAGGCGTGTTCCGGTCCAGCGATGATGTCGCATCAAGCTCCGGAGGTAAGTATGGGGTGTGGGGTGTGGGGAGGCAGGGTGCGCAGTGGGTGGGTGGGTTGTGGGAGGGGCCAGGGAGAAGCGCGTGGGACCGCTTTTAATTTACAGGTTTTTTAAAAAGATGATGTGGGACGTTGCCACGCTGGGGGTGGGCTCCCAGCATGGCAGAAGGATGGCTGGGGGACCGTGGAGCCGGCGTGGGATTGGGCACCCTGTCCAGCAGACAGCGGGACGCTTGCCACACTGGGGTGGGCTCCCAGCGTGGCAGCAAAGATTTGGGGGGGGCGTGACACGGTGCAAGCACACAGCGGTGGTTTTCTTTGAAGAGAAGACCACCACTGTCATACACAGCACCGCGTCGGATTGGTGCAGGACCACCATGCCTGCTCAATGGAGCCGGGGATTGCAGAGGAGGGGCACACCTCCAAAGTGTCCCATTCTCCCAAGACGCTCCTTGTGCATGCGCGCAAGCGAACGAAAAAATAGGTTGGAAATTTCCTGCTTTCTGATTGGCTAAACAAGTTCTGAAACCTATATCTTAAAGTAAGCAATAACACATGACAAGGCATGCAGTTTTGGACAATTCCCCCATCCCCACCCCCACTCTGTTGGTTGGAGGCATGAGGTGTCATCTCTGGTCAATATTTGTATACTATTCTACAACTCAGTTCCTGCACTGCCTGTATCTATTGCCTTGTACACATTTGAGAACCAATTTAAAAAAAAAGTTTATAAAATGGGTTAACGCCTACCTTGTTGGAGCATCCACATTGGCAATTAACTCATTCTTTAGTTCGTTCTTAAACTCGCCTGGCATACACACTACAATCAATGGCAAACACTGTGCATGGCTATTTACATCTGTGCAGCCCACAATTACTGGACCTTGGGGGGGGGGGGTGAAGCATGGAAACGCATACACATTACCAGAGGTAAGCATGTTACAATTAAACCATTTTTGAAACTGGACTGTAGACTAGGTAGACAGCAGAGTTAAAGTACAGTTGTCAAAAATGGTTTAATTGTGGCTGAAATGTGTCTCCGAACGGTGTTTGGCAGGTCTTAAACCATGTCAATCGCTCTAACACAGTTTAAGTACCCGAGTGTGTGCAGGGTCTATCACACTGCTTTGAAAACTACTTTGGGATACGGTGTGCATGAAAAGTACTGTAGAACTCAAATTCTGTTCTATTCTATTCTAATTCTATTCTGTTCTCCCTGCACCACTGGTACCTATCTAACCCATTGCTTTGTTAATGCTCTTTTGGATAGTGCTTATGACAGTTGCTGTAAAAACCCAAATTCTATTTAATTCTATGTCTCTTCTTTACCTCATCTTACCCATTACTTTGTAAAAACACTTTGGAATACAGCGTGCATGAAATGTTCTGTAGAAACCCAAATTACATTGTTTTTTTTCCCACGGGGTCCTGAGCAGGACATCCTTCCACTGTCCACCAATGTCCCTGTACCCGTCGTCTGAGACCCTGCCTACTGACCTACCTGGGACTCCACGTTCCACCCAAGCACTCTGCTGTGCTACCCCCAGACTGCTACCCCTGGAATGGGTTCCCCAATCTGCTTCTCTGGCTGTTTTCCCTGTTTGCTAACCAGCCACCCATGGTGGAGGTGAAGACCTGGAGCACCCCCAAAAGGCAGGTGAAGGCTTCATCCTCCTTGGCCAGGCCCATTCTCCCCCTACACACCTGATGTCAACCATGCTTCAAAGCCCCTGCTCCACACCACTCCCCTGCAGACCACCTGTAGTTACCCAGGTGGGAGTGCTGTAGTGGGACACAGATTCCCCTGCCCCCCGGAAGAGGAGAGCAACTGCTGTGACACTCATTCTTCCTCCCACGGCCAGCCCATCAATGGCCCTGGCTCAATTATGAACCCTGGTTGTTGGCGTCCCAAGTGGTAACAATACTGTTGCTTCAGCGGGCCAGATCCCCAAATTCTAGTCTATGTTGCTGTGGTACCAATATCTAACTCAATGATTTGTAAAAGTACTTTGGGATGCAGTGTGCATGAAAGATGTTCTATAAACCCAAAGTCTATTCCAGTCTACAATTTTCTGTACTAACTGTATCTAACTTACTGCTGTGTAAAAGCACTTTGTGATACAGTGTTCACGAAATGTGCTCTATTCATTTCTGTTCTGTTCTATTCTATTCTATTCTATTCTATTCTATTCTATTCTATTGTTTACGCAATTCCAGTATCTAACCCATTGGTATGCAAAAAGCAATTTGGGATGTGGTGTGCGTAAAATGTGCTGTAGAAACCCACATTCTATTGTCTGCCTCTGCACTACCAGCATCCAGCTCATTGCTTTGTAAAGCACTTTGGGATGTGGTGTGTTGATGGGTGCTGTACACATCCAAATTCTGTTCTATTCTATAATTCCTGCACTACCAGTATCAGACTCATTGATCCGTAAAAGCACTGTGGGAATGCAGTGTGCTTGAAAGGTGCTCTAGAAACACACATTCTAGTCTATTCCACAGTTCCTGAATAACCAGAATCTAACTTGTTGCTGTATAAAATCACTTTGGAATATAGTGTGCATGAAAGATGCTGTAGAAATCCAAATTCTGTTCAGCTCTGTTCCATTCCATTCCATTCCATTCTGTTCAATTAACATAGAAACATAGAATTTGACGGCAGATAAGGACCTCTTGGCCCACCCAGTCTGCCCATTTCCCCACCTACTGTCACACCGCAGGCCCTACTTTATCTCCGGATTTACCCCTACCTCTAAGATTCCCTATATACCTATCCCATGCCTTCTTAAATCCCATTATAGTTTTTGCTCCCACCACCTCATCAGGGACATGATTCCAGGCATCCACCACCCTTTCTGTGAAGTACTTCCTTACATTTCCCCTGAGTCTACCCCCTCCAGCTTCATGGTATGACCTATTGTTCTTGAGCATCATTTTCTCTGGAAAAGGCTTCCCTCTTGAACTTTATTTCTATCCTTGAGGTATTTGAAAGTCTCTGTCATATCTCCCCTCTCCCTTTCGTCCTCCAGAGTGCACATATTGAGGTCCTTCAGTCTCTCCTCGCAGGGCTTTTCATGCAGATCCCACACTATTTGAGTTGTCCTCCTCTGGACAGACTCTACTCTGTCTATGTCCTTGCAGAGATGAGAACTCCAGAACTGGACACAGTGCTCCAGATAAGGTTTCACAAGAGATCTATACAGAGGTATCACCCCCTCCCTCCTGCTGCTGGTGACACCTTTCCCTATGCACCCTAGCATCTTACTGGCTCTTCCCACTGCCTTGTCACACTGTTTGGCCACCCCTAGGTCATCAGATGTGATAACACCCAGATCTCCTTTCTGTTTGGAGATCACCAGTGCCACTCACCCCATTCTGTACTCTGACCATGGATTTCTATGCCCAAAGCGCATGATTTTGCACTTTTATGCATTGAAACCCACTTGCCACATTCCTGACCACTCCTCCTGCTTACCCAGATCTCCACTCATTTTCTCTCCCCCCAAGAGTGTCCACTCCAATGCAGACCCTAACGTCATCTGCAAAAAGACCCTCCCCTCCAATTTTATCGATCTCATTGCTTTGTAAAAACACTTTTCTCAGGTGGGTTGAAGCACAAGGAAAAGCTGAGTACTTCCACCATCTGAGAAGACCCATTAGCCCACCATAACGCACTCCCTGTAGTGCTGTAGTGCCTTATTTGCAGCTATGAGATGGGTCCTTTTTAGCAAATTAGATGTATTTTTTAACATATTTTTGTTGTGCTACTTTCAGCCAGGCTTTTATGCTGGGATAATGGCTGAATTGAAAGTGACTCTTGGCAATCAGGAGCCAACATTCTTTCTACCCATTTTATATTCTGTTCTGTTCTGTTCTGCTCTGTTCTTTTCTGTTCTGTTCTATTCTCTTCTCTTGTTCCAGCACTACCAGTATCTACATTGCTTTATAAAATCACTTAGGGATGCAGTGTGCATGAAAGGCACTCCTGTTCTGTTCTATTCTGTTCTATTCTATTGGTCCTGCACTACCAGTATCTATGTATTGCTTTGTAAAGGTGATTTTTGATACAGTGTACATGAAAGTTATAGTATAAATACAAATTAAATTCTCTTTAAAATATTTTCTTTTAATCAGATGCCCAGGCTGGCTCAACATATGATCCCAACTTCTGCACAGAGCAGGGTCCAGTGGGCTACATCACTCCTCCAAGGACTGCTGTATAGTTCCAGTATGGCCCCAGCCCACTGTGGAGGTTTCCAGGGCTGGAGGCTGGTGAATGGGTGCCAGTTGGATCCTGAGGACCATCCTGTGGCTGTGCAGAGGGGAGCACGCACCTACTACTGCTGACTTACTGAAACATAGTATACGCTCCTCTGCCTGCCCTGCAGATGGCATATTACATATCTTGGATGCATGCCCACACCCACCTTTCTGTCTGCCCTAACCTGGCTGCATCTATAGGAGCACTGGTGGCAGGGAATCAGGAGTGGAAGGAGTGTGCCTGTACACACACATACACACACACAGTGGATGCTTGGTGGTCTTCCCATATGTGGAGCAAGATGTCTGCACACTACATGGCATGCAAGCACCCAACTTCAGGAGCAGTTTGATCTGTGGATCAGGTCCTTCAATTTTGTGTATCTTAGAGCTTGTCTATCTGTGCTGCTTTAGCAGCTCTAAAATTATAATCTTCTGTTTGTGACATCAGAAATATTTCCATGGCAACATGTCGTGATGTCACAAGCAGAGGATTAAGACATCAATGCATGAATAAGTGATGTGAACAGATGAGGTCTAAAGCAAAAAGATCCTGGTAAAAAAAATGGAAGAGCCTGAAATTCATATTTTAGGGGAACTGCGTGTAGGTGAGTTTTGCTGAGACCAATTTATTTTCTTTTGTTACTGGAAACTAGAACTTCTCTTTAATGTTTATAAATACTGATAATACATGCTCTGGTCGTTCTTGTTTGGTGTTCCTCCTCAGATTCTGTTCGTATAATCAGCACTTTCTGTAGCTCAGTTTTGCAACAAATGTGTTATTTGTCTTTTAAACATAGGCATGCATCAGCATATTAAGATACAGAGAGTTATGTATGATTTTATATAGGCAGTAGAATGAAGGAAACTAATGCAAAAGGAAGTTACCAGGGGTGCACTGAGTCTATCTTTTGGGCACACATACACAGGTTGTTGGTGGTGGTGATGGGGAAGGGGTGTCCTGGTATATACTGAAAGTCTTATAAGGGATGGTCATAGTTCCACTATTAGCTTAACTGTAGTATAGCAACATGGGACCCAGTGAGATGAAGGGTGTAGCAGGATGATAACCACCTCAGCATTTTGGTCTGCATTCTATGTAGAATGCACCAAAAGGAAAATCATGATATGGATAGCAGAACATTTTAAAGCCATGCAGCAGGGCAGTTTGGCATATGCTATGGCAAAGCATTTAATGGAGGTTAAGTAAGTAATAACACATGACAGGGTGTGGGTTACTGCTTCTGAACTGCATACCCAGATGTCTTTAAACACTGAAAGTATAGCTCAGCAATAGTAACTCATACCCAGGAGTGCCTTATTGTGGTTATAAAACGAGTCCACTTAAAAAAAAAATTAAGATAAGTTTAGCAGTGTGGTTGCTATTTCTGAACTGCATTACACTGGAACCTTCTCTGCCAGTCAGGAAGCATGATTTTCCCTATCCATTTTATAAAAGACAATAAGTCCCACTCTTTTACAGCTGGTGGAATAGAAAAAGTGTGAAGGAATACAGTGGGGAGGTAATTTTGAAAACAAATTAAATAAGCATGAAACCAGTACTCTGTTTACACATTGGTGGGAGCAGTACTGGATCTGCACGCTGGGGGTCTTTTGATGGCCAGGGTTAAACGATCACTTGAGCATAACAAAAGTTTTATTACAACACGCAGCTATATTTTGCTTCCCTTAATTCTTATCTGCCTTTCTCGCACTCCCCTTTTCCTTTCCCCTTCCCCTTCCTATGATTCCTTCCCTCACCCCCTCTTCCTCCCCTTCCATTCCTCCTCCCTTCATTCATTCAGTCCTTCACTCTCCTCGCCCCTTTCCAATTAATAGGTTGGGGTTATGGCACTGAATTTAATGTATGGATGCATGGCACCATGCAATTCTGCTTAAAGTTGAACCAGCATAATATTTTGTGGTGATTTGCATATACAGTCCATGATGCTTTGCATTGTGTGGGCATGTGTGATTTTGTATTTTCTTACGGTACTACATGCTACCCGCACACACCCCATCCCCTTATTGAAACTGCCTGCATTAGATATTGAATGCAAGTTAGGGATATACTGTATCTTCGTCAGCAATAGTCACAACTGCTGGAAAGAAATGCTGTTTATCAGTGCACTTTAACAGCTGTGATTTCTCTGTAGGTATCCCTCTCCTGGAAATGTGAACCTTGCCTCTCAATGACCGGATCATATGTGCATCCGTATGAATTTATTGCAACTTAGTAATTTGTAACTGTTTATAATGTAACCATGCTTTAAGGTTGTATTGTCTTTGAGGCTGTGGCCAGTGTACATTTGGCTCCCTCTGCTGCTCTTAAGTGTACATTACAGTCTATTTAAAGAGGCGATTGAAACACTGGGCAGTTCAAATGGAGCCACCTCAAATGAAGTAAATATGGGAAATGTTAGTTTTGTGAACGCCTACGTGGTTAGTGTCCTGGGGCTCCTGGCAGCATTTTTATTTTAGTCTGCAATCCAACTCACGTGTGCCACTAATAAAGAAGTCATTTGTACACTAATTGGAGGTAAGTTTTTCCTTTTTAGTCACACAAACTGGTCATGAGCAACAACAAAACAAAGGTTATGACCTTCTACAACGCCAGGAGCAAGTACAAATCCCGTGACCTCACCATCCTAAACCAAACAGGGACCTTACTTGAGCACGTTCCTGATTTTAAATACCTAGGTGTCACATTAGACAGCTCTCTGTCCTACCATCGGCAAATAGATTCTGTCACCAAAGCCACCAACATCCGTATAGGCCTGCTCTACAGGCACAAACACTGCATGACTCCTGACACTCTCCGGTTGACTATCAACAGCTCTGTCACCTCCATCATCGATTATGGGGTAGCAATTTATGGCTCTGCCTCCGCCTCTGCCCTCCGCAGAATTACAGTTGCACTCAACAAAGCATGCAGGCTGCTAACTGGGGCTGATCAACTTACACACACTTGTGACCTGTACACTCAGGCAGGATGGCTTCCTCTCATCAGCCGGATACAGTATCAAACCTGCCTCTGGGCCAAAAAAGTCCTCCTCGGGGTCATGCCCCTGGGCATTGAAAAGCTACTTATTGACCACCATAGCACCCAGAGAACTAGAAGTTCACAACAACTAACCTTCCTTGTCCCCAGATGCCGGACTACCACGGGCCAGAGGGTCTTTGCCCACAGAGCACCACAGTGGTACAATACTCTCAACAAAGAGACTCTTACTGCTGCTGCTCTTGGCCCTTTTAAGAGACAACTCTGACTTCATCTCATTTCAACTAGTCGTTCTGACTGCCTCGCCTAATCGGGGGCCCACCGTTCACTGCCCTCCACTTCAGTCTTGAAAGCTATCTCTCCCCCACCTTGCCTCCTTCTACCTGCCTACCCGCTTGCCCCCTCTCCCTTTCCTCCCCCAGGGCATTTCCTGACTTCTATCCCTCCTCTCTCTCCCCTTTAGAGCTCTTACCCTCATCCTCTCCCCTCCGACAATGGCCTTCCTGCCTGCATTCCCCCTTCCCTCTCACCTGCAGTGCTTATTTCCCAGATTGCCCTTGGCTGGTTATGTCATGCTACCTAACATTTGGCACATTTTGAATTACTGGAATTTCCTAAGCCTCAGTCTCTTACTTCTTGTTATTGTGTAACTATGTATTATTATGTTGACCTTTGTATGTATGTATACCCCCCATTCCTTCGACATGGAACCTTTGCAAACGAGCAGTTCCTGCTCAAAGGTATTTGTAATCCTACATTTCAATAAAATAAAATTAAAAAAAAGTTTTGTTTTGATGCATGACTTTTTTCAGATACTAATAATACAATTTCACAAGGGAAGGCATTTAAAAAACAATTTAAGATACTTTTTAAACATTTTCAGATTTTTGGGTCATATACAGTACATGCAATATAAATAACAAAGGAATTATATGATTTCTTATATGAAAATATGGAACCATGCACAATCAAGTGAGTGGTCGACATACTGGTTGGAAAAGGTGCTCTGTTGTAACCACACACCTAAAGGGTATCCACAAAGAGATGACTTAGCAGTCAGGAAAAGAAGTTTCCATGGTGACAGTCACTGGGGAAGGAATCCCCCCTGCAATTCAGTCATTGGAAAAGTAGTCCTCTGTGACTTGGTCATTGGGGAAGGAGCCCCCCTGTGGCTTAGTCATTCAGGAATGAGCCCCATGTGAATTAGTCACTGGGGAAGGAGTCCCCCTTGTGACTTAAATCATTGGTGAGGGAGTCCCCCTGTGACTTAAATCATTGGAGAAGCAGCCCACAACTTAGTCATTGGGGAAGGTATCCCCCTGCAACTTAGTTATTGGGGAAGGAGTCCCCGTGTGACTTAGTTATTGGGGAAGGAGTCCCCCTGCAACTTAGTTATTGGGGAAGGAGTCCCCGTGTGACTTAGTTATTGGGGAAGGAGTCCCCCTGCAACTTAGTTATTGGAGAAGGAGTCCCCCTTCAACTTAGTTATTGGGGAAGGAGTCCCCATGTGACTTAGTTATTGGAGAAGGAGTCCCCTGAAACTTAGTTATTGGAGAAGAAGTCCCCTGCAACTTAGTTATTGTGGAAGGAGTCCCCCTGCAACTTAGTTATTGGAGAAGGAGTCCCCCTTCAACTTAGTTATTGGGGAAGGAGTCCCCATGTGACTTAGTTATTGGAGAAGGAACCCCTGCAACTTAGTAATGGGAGAAGGAGTCCCCTGCAACTTAATTATTGTGGAAGGAGTCCCCATGTGACTTAGTTATTGGGAAAGGAGTCCCCCTGCAACTTAGTTATTGGGGAAGGAGTCCCATGTGACTTAGTTATTGGAGAAGAAGTCCCCATGTGACTTAGTTATTGGGAAAGGAGTCCCCCTGCAACTTAGTTATTGGGGAAGGAGTCCCATGTGACTTAGTTATGGAGAAGAAGTCCCCCTGCAACTTAGTTATTGGGAAGGAATCCCCAAGTGACTTAATTATTGGGGAAGGAGTCCCTCTGCAAATTAGTTATTGGGGAAGGAGTACCCATGTGACTTAGTTATTGGGGAAGGAGTCCCCATCTGACTTAGTTATTGGGGAACGAGTCCCTCTGCAACTTAGTTATTGGGGAAGGAGTCCCCATGTGACTTAGTTATTGGGGAAGGTGTCCCCCTGCAAATTAGTTATTGGAGAATGAGTTCCCCTGCAACTGAGGTTTTGGGGAAGGAGTCCCCTGCAACTTAGTTATTGGAGAAGAAGTCCCCCTACAACTTAGTTACTGGGGAAAGAGTCCTCCTGCGACTTAAAAAAAGTGTGAAGGAATACAGTGGGGAGGTAATTTTGAAAACTATTTAAATAAGCATGAAACCAGTACTCTGTCTACACATTTGTGGGAGCAGTACTGGATCTGCACGTTGGGGGCCCTTTGATTGCCAGGGTTAAGTGATCAATTGAGCATAACAAAAGTTTTATTACAACACCGCAGCTATATTTTGCTTCCCTTAATTCTTATCTGCCTTTCACGCACTCCCCTTTTCCTTTCCCCTTCGTATGATTCCTTCCCTCACCCCCTGTTCCTCCCCTTCCATTCCTCCTCTCTTCATTCATTCAGTCTTTCACTCTTCTCGCCCTTTTCCAGTTAATAGGTTGGGGTTATGGCACTGAATTTAATGTATGGATATATGGCACCATGCAATTCTGCTTAAAGTTGAACCAGCATAACATTTTGTGGTGATTTGCATATGCAGCCCATGATGCTTTGCATTGTGTGGGCATGTGTGATTTTGTATTTTCTTACGGTACTATATGCTACCCACACAAACACCCCCATCCCCTTATTGAAACTGCCTGCATTAGATATTGAATGCAAGTTAGGGATATACTGTATCTTCGTCAGCAATGGTCACAACTGTTGGAAAGAAATGTTGTTTATCAGTGCACTTTAACAGCTGTGATTTCTCTGTAGGTATCCCTTTCCTGAAAATGTGAAACTTGCCTCTCAATGACCAGATCATATGTACATCCGTATGAATTTATTGTCACTTAGTAATTTGTAACTGTTTATAATGTAACCATGCTTTAAGGTTGTATCGTCTTTGACGCTGTGGCCAGTGTACATTTGGCTCCCTCTGCTGCTCTTAAGTATACATTACAGTTGATTTAAAGAGGCGATTGAAACACTGGGCCGTTCAAATGGAGCCACCTCCAATGAAGTAAATATGGGAAATGTTAGTTTTGTGAACGCCTAAGTAGTTAGTGTCCTGGGGCTCCTGGCAGCTTTTTTATTTTAGTCTGCAATCCAACTCACGTGTGCCACTAATAAAGAAGTCTTTTGTACGCTAATTGGAGGTAAGTTTTGTTTTGATGCATGACTTTTTTCAGATACTAATAATACAATTTCACAAGGGAAGGCATTTAAAAAACATTTTAAGATACTTTTTAAACATTTTCAGATTTTTGGGTCATATACAGTACATGCAATATAAATAACAAAGGAATTATATGATTTCTTATATGAAAATATGGAACCATGCACAATCAAGTGAACGGTCGACATACTGGTTGGAAAAGGTGCTCTGTTGTGACCACACACCTAAAGGGTATCCACAAAGAGATGATTTAGCTGTCAGGAAAAGAAGTTTCCATGGTGACAGTCACTGGGGAAGGAATGCCCCCTGCAATTCAGTCATTGGAAAAGGAGTCCTCTGTGACTTGGTCATTGGGGAAGGAGCCCCCCTGTGGCTTAGTCATTCAGGAATGAGCCCCATGTGAATTAGTCACTGGGAAAGGAGTCCCCCTTGTGACTTAAATCATCGGTGAGGGAGTCCTCACTGTGACTTAAATCATTGGAGAAGCAGCCCACAACTTAGTCATTGGGGAAGGTGTCCCCCTGCAACTTAGTTATTGGGGAAGGAGTCCCCATGTGACTTAGTCATTGGGGAAGGTGTCCACCTGCAACTTAGTTATTGGGGAAGGAGTCACCATGTGACTTAGTTATTGGAGAAGGAGTCCCCCTGCAACTTAATTATTGGGGAAGGAGTCCCCGTGTGACTTAGTTATTGGAGAAGGAGTCTCCTGCAACTTAGTCATTGGGGAAGGAGTCCCCCTGCAACTTAGTTATTGGGGAAGGAGTCCCCATGTGACTTAATTATTGGGGAAGGAGTCCCCCTGCAACTTAATTATTGGAGAAGGAGTCCCTATGTGACTTAATTATTGGGGAAGGAGTCCCTATGTGACTTAATTATTGGGGAAGGAGTCCCCATGTGACTTAATTATTGGGGAAGGAGTCCCCCTGCAACTTAGTTATTGGGGAAGGAGTCCCCATGTGACTTAATTATTGGGGAAGGAGTCCCCCCGCAACTTAGTTATTGGGGAAGGAGTCCCATGTGACTTAGTTATTGGAGAAGAAGTCCCCCTGCAACTTAGTTATTGGAGAAGGAGTGCCCCTGCAACTTGGCTATTGGGGAAGGAGTCCCCATGTGACTTAGTTATTGGAGAAGGAGTCTCCTGCAACTTAGTTATTGGGGAAGGAGTCCCCCTGCAACTTAGTTATTGGGGAAGGAGTCCCCATGTGACTTAATTATTGGGGAAGGAGTCCCCCTGCAACTTAATTATTGGAGAAGGAGTCCCTATGTGACTTATTTATTGGGGAAGGAGTCCCTATGTGACTTAATTATTGGGGAAGGAGTCCCATGTGACTTAGTTATTGGAGAAGGAGTCTCCTGCAACTTAGTTATTGGAGAAGGAGTCCCCCTGCAACTTAGTTATTGGAGAAGGAGTCCCACTGCAATTTAGTTATTGGGGAAGGAGTCCCCATGTGACTTAGTTACTGGAGAAGGAGTCCCCATGTGACTTAGTTATTGGGGAAGGAGTCCCCCTGCAACTTAGTTATTGGGGAAGGAGTCCCATGTGACTTAGTTATTGAAGAAGAAGTCCCCCTGCAACTTAATTATTGTGAATAAGTCCCCATTTGACTTAGTTATTGGGAAATGAGTCCCCCTGCAACTTAGTTATTGGAGAAGGAGTCCCCATATGACTTAGTTATTGGAGAAGGAGTCCCCCTGCGACTTAGAAAAAGTGTGAAGGAATACAGTGGGGAGGTAATTTTAAAAACTAATTAAATAAGCATGAAACCAGTACTCTGTTTACACATTTGTGGGAGCAGTACTGGATCTGCAAGCTGGGGGCCCTTTGATGGCCAGGGTAAATGATCAGTTGAGCATAACAAAAGTTTTATTACAACACCGCAGCTATATTTTGCTTTCCTTAATTCTTATCTGCCTTTCTCGCACTCCCCTTTTCCTTTCCCCTTCATATGATTCCTTCCCTCACCCGCTCTTCTACCCTTCCATTTCTCCTCCCTTCATTCATTCAGTCCTTCACTCTCCTCGCCCTTTTCCAATTAATAGGTTGGGGTTATGGTACTGAATGTAATGTATGGATGTACAGTACTAAATGCTACCAGCACACACCCCCATCCCCTTATTGAAACTGCTAGCATTAGATATTGAATGCTAGTTAGGGATACACTGTACCTTCTTCAACAATGATCACAACTGCTGGAAAGAAATGTTGTTTATCAGTGCACTTTAACAGCTGTGACTTCTCTGTAGGTATCACTTTCCTGAAAATGTGAAACTTGCCTCTCAAGGACCGGATCATATGTGCATCCGTATGAATTTATTGTCACTTAGTAATTTGTAGCTGTTTATAATGTAACCATGCTTTAAGGTTGTATTGCCTTTGACGCTGTGGCCAGTGTACATTTGGCTCCCTCTGCTGCTCTTAAGTATACATTACAGTTGATTTAAGGAGGCGATTGAAACACTGGGCCGTTCAAATGGAGCCACCTCCAATGAAGTAAATATGGGAAATGTTAGTTTTGTGAATGCCTAAGTGGTTAGTGTTCTGGGGCTCCTGGCAGCATTTTTATTTTAGTCTGCAATCCAACTCACGTGTGCCACTAATAAAGAAGTCTTTTGTACGCTAATTGGAGGTAAGTTTTGTTTTGATGCATTACTTTTTTCAGATACTAATAATACAATTTATTTATTTATTTATTTATTTAGTTAAACATCAGTTTAGAAACCTTTGAGCCAGAGGCTCATTTACAAAGGTACCTCGTCACAAAGAGGACATCAGAACAGTAGTACAAGGGACACAGTACTTACAAACAAAAGAGTTACAGTTCAATTACAATTTTGTTACAATAGAATACAATCTCCAATGAAGCAAAAGATAACAAAAGGTGCAAAACTTATGGTCGGGGGAGAGCTGGTGGGGGTAGAAGGGAGGGAGATAGGGGAGGAGGAATTAGTAGGGAAAGGAAGTGGGGGAGCTGCTCAGTGAGCATTGTCAAACAGAGTATATATATATTTTTTACACTAGGCTAGCGGCAGTTGCATTTGCGAGAGCTAAGCAGGAAGTTTCTGAGCCTGGGCTTAAAGCAAGCTAAGGTTAGTGAGTTTGAGACACTGGCAGGGAGGGAGTTATACCAGTGGGGCGCACGGTAGGGGAATGCCTCTGACCTTGAGAGGTCCTGGCCTCGGAATAACTAGGGTAGTTTTGACGAGCCGCGCGTGATCAGGGTCAGTGCAGTACGGTGAATGGAGTTGGATAGGCCTATGGGGATAGGCCACACAGGGCTTTAAAGGTGAGCTGGCATGTCTGATACATGAGCTTCTTCCAGGTTGAGTAGGGTAGCCAGGGTGTACAGCTCACATGTGTGAGTGAGTCTGGGAGCACCAGTGATAAGTCTGCAGGCCTTATTAACTGTGAGGCGAACCTTGTTGAGGGCAGTCTGATCTGCTGAGCCATAGACCGGAAGGCCATAGTCAATGAGAGACATGACAGAGGAGGTGACAGCCAGGCAGAGTGCATCAGGAGGGAGGCATTTCTTGTGCTGGTAAAGAATGCCTAGCCGTGAGTTGGCGTATAGAATTTAGGGCAGATATATGTCCATGGAGGAAAGTGCAGGGTCAAAGGTTATACCAAGATATTTATAGGACTGCACCTGGTCAATGACGAGATTGGTGGTGGAGTGGACAGCTAAGGGAACTTGCTGTACTTATTTTGGGGGTGGAGAAGAGCATCGTTTTTGTTTTCTTAAGGTTGATAACAAGTCGGTGCTCAGTGAACCAGGTAGCTGCAGAGTCAAAGACTAGTTGGAGGGAGTTCTGTAGCAGCATGGGGTCATTGTGGGAGGCAACGAACAGCATCATCAGCATAGAGAAGCATCTTACCCGTACAACTGCTGGGTAGGGAGTTAAGAAAGAGTGAGAATAGTAGGGGTCCAAGAATTGAGCTCTGCGGCACCCCAGAGTGAATGGGGCATGTTTCAGAGAGAGTACCATTGACTTTCACACATTGGGAGCGGTGGAGAGATAGCTGGTGCACCAGGAAACAGGTCCTGAGGCAAAGCCTATTAGGTCGAGGGTGGAGAGCAAAAGAGGATGCAAACAGTATCAATGCTTTAGACAGGTCAATGAATATAGCACCAGCCAGGGCACCAGAGTCCAAGGAGGCATGGAGGAAGTTGGAAAATTCCAGGAGTGTTGTATTGGTACTATGACCTGCTCTGAACCCGTGTTGTTCAGGGCAGAGAACATTGTACTTACAGAGGTAGTCAGAGACTTGGGACGCCACAATTTTCTCTAATGCCTTAGAGAGGGGGGAGAGGATTGAGATGGGTCGGTAGTTACCCGGAAGAGTCCTGTCACCACCTTTATGGACAGGGGTAACTGTGGCAATCTTCCAGGCAGAGGGGAATTGTCCGAGACAGAGTGATTTGTTGAAAATGCATGTAATAGGTGAGAGGACCTGATCCAGGACCTGATGTAAAAGGCAGGGATCAAGTGAGTCATTACCGATGGTGTTACCTTTTAGGGCTTTTAGCAAGTAAGGCCTAGCTTCTTGCAAGGTGACACGACGCAGGTGGAAAGAGGGGTGGGCAATGGGTGGTGGTACAGATGGAGGAGGTGGACTGAAAAAGTTACCAGGAAGTACTGAGCTAAGGTCGGTAAAGGAGTTATTGAGGTGGGTGGCAATGAGGGCAGGGTCAGAGGAGACGGTACCATTGATGTTGAGAAGAGAAGGAGAGGGGGACTGGGAGTGACCATTCAGTTGCTTGACATTGTCCCAGAAGCACCTGGGGTTCCCTCAGGAGGAGGTAAGAGAGGCTTGGTAGTATTCCGCCTTTGCTTTGTGGATGGCCCAGGTGCACTGGCTGCAGGCGGCAGCATAGGACTGCCTGTCATCTGAACGGCCAGTAGCAACACAAGGTGCAAAGATTGTCAGCGTTGCTTAAGTTGCCACAGTAGGGCAGGGTGATCCAAGGGCATGTTTCACTTTGGACCTCCTAGCAGTTATGGGAGCAAAGATATCACAGGCAAAGTTGAAAGTGCTTACAAATAAGGCCAGGGCCAAGTCAGTGTTGGTTGCCCTCATCAGAGGGGACCAATCAGTGTGGGCAAGGAAGCGCTAGGCTATGAGTCCCAGGCCTAAGCCGCCGAGAGGTGGTTTTGACCGGGGATGAGGGCCGAGGGGTTTCTCAGTTGAAAAGCACAGGGGAGTGGTCACTGAGGCAGTCAGGGAGGATTTGGATGTTGTGGATGCGGATTGGCCTGTTGGTGAGGACTGCATCCAGAAGGGTGCTTGTCCCCCCCCAGGGTTTTTTCTAGCAGGCTGTGTGACCAGTTGAGTTAGGTCAATTGAATCGAAAGCCTCACGGTGGGAGGAGGATGAGGGGCAGAGCCAGTTTATATTCAAGTCGCCCACCAAGATTTGGTCCGACGAGTTGGGTAGGGAGGTGAGGTAGTCAATTAGTGGGCCCAGGGCCTGGGATTGGTTCTTGGGGGTATGTAGGCTACGGTTAGGAATAATGGGCCTCTAGCTGGGTCAGGGGACAGCTTTAGAGTAAGTGCCTGGGCCTTATGGTCGAGGTCAGGCGGGGGAGTGGTAGCCCCATGAGACAATCCTTCAAATAGAAGACACAGCCCCTACTCTCTCCTGCCGACACGGGTCCAACTGGTGGAGTGAGCCGGGAGAGAGACATGAGAGTTAGGAGTGAGGGAGACAGCCAGGTTTCAACCTAGGGCAACAACATCAGGTTTATGAAGGCCACCCAGCAGTGTAGAGAGTCCAGTTTTTCAGGAGGCTACAGATGTTCATAGAAGCAATGCGCAGCCTAGAGATTTCAGGGAGGACCAGTGCTGCCAGGCCCGGGATTGGGTGGACATTGCCTGACAGGAGCAGGAGGAGGAGGGCTGATCTGGGGAGTGCACAATGGCGGATAGCTTTCACGATTGGAGAGGGGTGATGAGGGAGTGATGAAGGGGTGATCACCAAGTGAAAACAGCTACTAGAGAGCAGTAAAATGTGACAAGTGAGGTATTGGGAGCAAATTGTTCAAACTTAATCAGGCTCCCTCTAGTGGCAAAACAATATAAGGAGCTAATGGAGAAGATCAAGGTAGAAATTACCTGGTGTGTCTCGTGTGCAGTGACTCTAAGCTTTTAAATACAGTTACAGGCAAATGCAAATAGTTTTAGCTGGTTCGTTTTAAAAGTTTCAAAATCAGGCACAAAAGTAACAGTTCTGCTCCGTTTGAGCCTGGGCAGCAACGCTCGGGGTGCTACTCTGGCGAGGATTCATCGCAGCTGAGCAGGGAGCTTGTGTGTTCAGAAAAAGAGCGCCAGATGGCCAGCGATGGTGGCAGCAGCCTGGATCAAGGTGAGAAATGACCTGGTGTGTCTTGGGTTCCGGGCTTCTGCGAGCAGGAGGGCTTCAGAGCAGGCCCTCGTGACCTCCGGTCTCCTCAGGGAGGGGTGGTCTCTGCTGGAGAATGAAGAGAGAGGGGGGATTAAATATGCAGCACAGGCAAAAGATTAACTTGCTGAGGGTGGGCTGGTAGTGGGTGTGGGGAGAAGAGCAAATGGGTTGTGGGCTATCAGGTACTATTGTGATTCAAAAAGAAGGTGATTACTAGCAGGGCAAACTGAAATTCTGCACACTGGAAATGCACTTAGAAGTTAAACAGTCCCCAAATGAGTTTTTCACAGGGGGGGGTAATTCAGTTACAACTGGAAATGCACTTTACAAATTAACAAACAGTCCCCAGTGAGATTTGCACTGGGGGAGATTTTAGATAGAACACAGGTCCTGGGCTTGCAGTGACTCTAAGCTTTTAAATACAGTTACAGGCAAATGCAAATAGTTTTAGCTGGTTCATTTTAAAAGTTTCAAAATCAGGCACAAAAGTAACAGTTCTGCTCCGCGTTTGAGCCTGGGCAGCAACTCGAGGTGCTACTCTGGCCGGGATTCATGCGCTGAGCAGGGGAGCTTGTGGCCATTTCAGAAAAGGCGCCAGATGGCAAACGATGGTGGCAGCAGCCTGGATCAAGGTAGAAATTACCTGGTGTGTCTCGGGTTCGCGGCTTCTGCGCAGGGAGGGCTTCAGAGCAGGCCCTCGCGACCTCCGGTCTCCTCAGGGGGGGGGTGGTCTCTATGGGAGAATGAAGAGAGAGGGGGGATTAAATATGCAGCACAGGCAAAGATTAACTTGCTGGGGCAGGCTGGTAGTGGGTGTGGGGAGAAGAGCAAATGGGCTGTGGGCTATCAGGTACTATTGTGATTCAAAAAAGAAGGTGATTACTAGCAGGGCAAACTGAAATTCTGCACACTGGAAATGCACTTAGAAGTTAAACAGTCCCCAAATGAGTTTTTCACAGTGGGGTAATTCAGTTACAACTGGAAATGCACTTTACAAATTAACAAACAGTCCCAGTGAGATTTGCACAGGGGGGGATTTCAGATAGAACACAGGACCTGGGCTTGCAGTGACTCTAAGCTTTTAAATACAGTTACAGGCAAATGCAAATAGTTTTAGCTGGTTCATTTTAAAAGTTTCAAAATCAGGCACAAAGTAACAGTTCTGTTCGTTTGAGCCTGGGCAGCAACTCGAGGTGCTACTCTGGCCGGGATTCATGCGCTGAGCAGGGGAGCTTGTGGCCGTTTCAGAAAAGGCGCCAGATGGCCAACGATGGTGGCAACAGCCTGGATCAAGGTAGAAATTACCTGGTGTGTCCCGGGTTCCGGGCTTCTGCGGGCAGGGAGGGCTTCAGAGCAGGCCCTTGACTGCCGGTCTCCTCAGGGAGGGGTGGTCTCTATGGGAGAATGAAGAGAGAGGGGGGATTAAATATGCAGCACAGGCAAAGATTAACTTGCTGGGGGCGGGCTGGTAGTGGGTGTGGGGAGAAGAGCAAATGGGCTGTGGCCTATCAGGTGCTATTGTAATTCAAAAAAGAAGGTGATTACTAGCAGGGCAAACTGAAATTCTGCACACTGGAAATGCACTTAGAAGTTAAACAGTCCCCAAATGAGTTTTTCACAGGGGGTTAATTCAGTTACAACTGGAAATGCACTTTACAAATTAACAAACAGTCCCCAGTGAGATTTGCACAGGGGGGGATTTCAGATAGAACACAGGTCCTGGGCTTGCAGTGACTCTAAGCTTTTAAATACAGTTACAGGCAAATGCAAATAGTTTTAGTGGTTCGCTTTAAAAGTTTCAAAATCAGGCACAAAGTAACAGTTCTGCTCCGCTTTGAGCCTGGGCAGCAACCTCGAGGTGCTACTCTGGCCGGGATTCATGCACTGAGCAGGGGAGCTTGTGGCCGTTTCAGAAAAGGCGCCAGATGGCCAACGATGGTGGCAGCAGCCTGGATCAAGGTAGAAATTACCTGGTGTGTCTCGGGTTCGAGGCTTCTGCGGGCAGGGAGGGCTTCAGAGCAGGCCCTCGCGACCTCCGGTCTCCTCAGGGAGGGGGGGTGGTCTCTGGTGTGTCTCGGGTTTGGGGCTTCTGCGGGCAGGGAGGGCTTCAGAGCAGGCCCTCGCGACCTCCGGTCTCCTCAGGGGGGGGTGGTCTCTGGTGTGTCTCGGGTTCGGGGCTTCTGCAGGCAGGGAGGGCTTCAGAGCAGGCCCTCGCGACCTCCGGTCTCCTCAGGGGAGGGGGGTGGTCTCTGGTGTGTCTCGGGTTCGGGGCTTCTGCGGGCAGGGAGGGCTTCAAGCAGGCCCTCGCGACCTCCGGCCTCTGGGGAGGGGGGTTGTCTCTGGTGTGTCTCGGGTTTGGGGCTTCTGAGGGCAGGGAGGGCTTCAGAGCAGGCCCTCGCGACCTCCGGTCTCCTCCTCCTCCTCAATTTCACAAGGGAAGGCATTTAAAAAACATTTTAAGATACTTTTTAAACATTTTTAGATGTTTGGATCATATACAGAACAAGCTATATAAATAACAAAGGAATTATATGATTTTTTTATATGAAAATATGGAACCATGCACAATCAAGTGAGTGGTCGACACACTGGTTGGAAAAGGCGCTCTGTTGTGACCACACACCTAAAGGGTATCCACAAAGAGATGACTTAGCTGTCAGGAAAAGAAGTTTCCATGCTGACAGTCACTGGGGAAGGAATGCCTCCTGCAATTCAGTCATTGGAAAAGGAGTCCCACTGTGACTTGGTCATTGGGGAAGGAGCCCCCCTGTGGCTTAGTCATTCAGAAATGAGCCCCATGTGAATTAGTCACTGGGGAAGGAGTCCCCATGTGACTTAGTTATTGGGAAAGGAGTTCCCCTGCAACTTAGTTATTGGGGAAGGAGTCCCCATGTGACTTAATTATTGGGGAAGGAGTCCCTCTGCAACTTAGTTATTGGGGAAGGAGTCCCATGTGACTTAATTATTGAAGAAGAAGTCCCCCTGCAACTTAGTTATTGGGAAGGAGTCCTCGTGTGACTTAGTTATTGGAGAAAGAGTCCCCCTGCAACTTAGTTATTGGGGAAGGAGTCTCCCTGCAACTTAGTTATTGGAGAAAGAGTCCCCCTGCAACTTAGTTATTGAGGAAGGAGTCCCCCTGCAACTTAGTTATTGTGGAAGGAGTCCCTATGTGACTTAGTTATTGGGGAAGGAGTCCCCCTGCAACTTAGCTATTGGGGAAGGAGTCCCCCTGCAACTTAGTTATTGGGGAAGGAGTCCCCATGTGACTTAGTTATTGGGGAAGGAGTCCCCCTGCAACTTAGTTATTGGGGAAGGAGTCCCCATGTGACTGAGTTATTGGGGAAGGAGTCCCCTGCAACTTAATTATTGGGAAGGAGTCCCCATGTGACTTAGTTATTGGGAAAGGAGTCCCCCTGCAACGTAGTTATTGGGGAAGGAGTCCCCATGTGACTTAATTATTGGGGAAGGAGTCCCCCTACAACTTAGTTATTGGGGAAGGAGTCCCATGTGACTTAGTTATTGGAGAAGGAGTCCCCATGTGACTTAGTTATTGGGGAAGAAGTCCCCCTGCAACTTAGTTATTGGGAAGGAGTCCCCATGTGACTTAGTTATTGGAGAAGGATTCCCCCTGCAACTTAGTTATTGGGGAAGGAGTCCCGATGTGACTTAGTTATTGGGGAAGGAGTCCCCCTGCAACTTAGATATTGGGGAAGGAGTCCACCTGCAACTTAGTTATTGGGGAAGGAGTCCCCATGTGACTTAGTTATTGGGGAATGAGTCCCCCTGCAACTTAGTTATTGGGGAAGGAGTCCCCATGTGACTTAGTTATTGGGGAAGGAGTCCCCTGCAACTTAGTTATTGGAGAAGGAGTCCCCATGTGATTTAGTTATTGGAGAAGGAGTCTCCCTACGACTTCGTTTTTGGGGAAGGAGTCCCCCTACGACTTAGAAAAATGTGAAGGAATACAGTGGGGAGGTAATTTTGAAAATTAATTAAATAAGCATGAAATTAGTACTCTGTTTACACATTTGTCAGAGCAGTACTGGATCTGCAAGCTGCGGGCTCTTTGATGGCCAGGGTTAAATGATCAATGGAGCATAACAAAAGTTTTATTACAACACCGCAGCTATATTTTGCTTCCCTTAATTCTTATCTGCCTTTCTCGCACTCCCCTTTTCCTTTCCCCTTCCCACGATTCCTTCCCTCACCCCTCTTCCTCCCCTTCCATTCCTCCCCCCCCTTCATTCATTCAGTCCTTCACTCTCCTCGCCCTTTTCCAATTAATAGGTTGGGGTTATGGCACTGAATTTAATGTATGGATATACAGTACTAAATGCTACCAGCACACACCCCCATCCCCTTATTGAAACTGCTAGCATCAGATATTGAATGCAAGTTAGGGATATACTGTATCTTCGTCAGCAATGGTCACAACTGCTGGAAAGAAATGTTGTTTATCAGTGCACTTTAACAGGTGTGATTTCTCTGTAGGTATCCCTTTCCTGAAAATGTGAAACTTGCCTCTCAATGACCGGATCATATGTGCATCCGTATGAATTTATTGTCACTTAGTAATTTGTAACTGTTTATAATGTAACCATGCTTTAAGGTTGTATTGTCTTTGACGCTGTGGCCAGTGTACATTTGGCTCCCTCTGCTGCTCTTAAGTATACATTACAGTCTATTTAAAGAGGCGATTGAAACACTGGGCAGTTCAAATGGAGCCACCTCCAATGAAATAAATATGGGAAATGTTAGTTTTGTGAATGCCTAAGTGGTTAGTGTCCTGGGGCTCCTGGCAGCATTTTTATTTTAGTCTGCAATCCAACTCACGTGTGCCTCTAATAACGAAGTCTTTTGTACGCTAATTGCAGGTAAGTTTTGTTTTGATGCATGACTGTTTTATGTTTGCTTGCACGCATGTGCAAGGAACATAGTGCCATCATCCGAGATTTCGGAGGTGTGTCACCCCCTCTTCCAATTCAATAAGTGTGCTGGCAGGCGCGGCCCCTGTAAGCCAATGCATGCTGGAGCTGTGTACGACAAGCTCCAAAATGCAGTGGCATACAGTTGAAAGGGGGAGCTACGCTTCACTGAGCAGCGATAAGATATCGCCTGCTCATGCGCAGCTCCCCTACACACACACCACACACACACACACACACACACACATGCAATTCTGCCTTCTAGCTCTCACTCCTGTGTAACCCGACGGGGATCTGTGCTTCCCCAAGCCTTCCAGATGCCACACCGGTGCCTCACCCCAGCATGGCAACTCGATGGTATAGCTGATGGGGTGCTCAATCCCCATCGGCTTCACCGTCTCTCCCCATGCTATCACTGACGGGTGCCCAATCCCCTGTCGGCTTCACTCTCTCCCCAGTACAGGGTGCCACGCTGGGAGCCCACCACATGGCAACAATGCCATGGCGATTGGGGTGCCTAATCCCCATCGGCTCCATCGCCCCCAGTTGTTCCTTCTGCCACGCTGGGGAGCCCACCCAGCGTGGCAAATGTCCCGCATCATCTTTTTTTTTTTTTCAACCTGTAAAGCAAAAACGGTCCCAGGCAGTCTTCCTGCCCCACCCCCAACCCGCACTCCGCCTATCTGCGCACCCTGCCTCCCCACACCCTCACCGCATACTACTCCGGAGTCCGGCGAGAATCTCGGTGGACCGGGAACACGTCTGCACTCTTCAAAGCCGACCGCGAACTGAGGAAATGCAGGTAAGCTGTATAATGGGCTAGAGAGGGTTTTTTCAACTTTGTTGCATATCTCAGGGATTTTTTGGAATTTTTGCACCAAACTTTCAACATGGGGTTTTTGGGACCCCTTCTCATGAATGCTGTCACTGCCAAAGCAATATTCGGGCTCGAAGGGTGATTTCACAATCACTGTGCAAAATCACCTTTCGGACCGAAATCCAAACGACACTGCAAGTGTTCATAAGGTGGGCTCTCAAAAAGCCTATTTTGAAAATTTGGTGGAAAAATTCCAAAAAACGACTGTTTGAATATTTTCACTCCAGATTTTCAACATTGCCATTTTACCACACCTTCTTATGAGCAGTACAGCTGTCATTTTTCACATCTCACCCAAAATGTGTTTCCGCCCATGTAGCGCACAATGGTGCAGTCAGTGTGCAAAACCAAAGTACAGGACAAATTAAGAAAACCACAGTGACACTGTTCATGAGCAGAGGTCTTAAAATGGCTATGTGGAAAATTTGGTGAAAAACTTCCTAAAAATGACTGTTTTATGAGCGTGCGTCCCGCAGTTCCTATGCACACTCGTAGGTTTGCGAATTTTCAATATTTTCATTCCAGATTTTCAACATTGCCATTTTACCACACCTTCTTATGAGTAGTACAGCTGTCACTTTTCACATCTCACCCAAAACTTGTTTCCATCCATGTAGCGTACAATGGCACAGCCAGTGTGCAAAATCAATGTACGGGACAAATTAAGAAAATCACAGTGGCACTGTTCATGAGCAGAGGTCTTAGAATGGCTATGTTGAAAATTTGGTGAAAAAATTCTAACAATGACTGTTTCTGGTCGTTGTGTGCGAGTTCCTACGCCTGCGTTAAATGATTCGGCAATTTTCAATATTTTCACTCCAGATTTTCAACATTGCCATTTTACCACACCTTCTTATGAGTAGTACAGCTGTCATTTTTCACATCTTGCCCAAAATGTGTTTCCGCCCATGTAGAGCGCATTGGCGCAGTCGATGTGCGAAATCAATGTATGGGACACATTAAGAAAATCACAGTGACACTGTTCATGAGCAGAGGTCTTAAAATGGTCTTAAAATGGCTATGTTGAAAATATGGTGAAAATAATTCCTTAAAATGAATGTTTTACGAGCGTGCGTCGAGCATTTCCTATGCATGCTCGTAAGTTTGTGAATTTAATATTTTCACTGCAGATTTTCAACATTGCCATTTTATTACACTTCCTTATGAACAGCACAGCTGCCATTTTTCATGTGCCGCCCAAAATGTGTTTTCGCACATGTAGCGCACAATGGTGCTGTTGATGTGCGAAAGCAATGTTTGGGACAGATTAAGAAAATCACAGTTACACTGTTCATGAGCAGAGGTCTTAAAATGGCTATGTTGAAAATTTGGTGACAAAAGTCCATAAAATGATTGTGTTATGAGTGAACATTGCGCAGTTTCCACGCACCCTCGTAAGTTCATGACTTTGTAATATTTTAAGTCCAGATTTTCACCAGTGGCATTTTTCCACACTTTCTTATTTACAGTACAGCTGTCATTTTTCACAACATGGCCGAAGTGTGTTTTCACACTTTCAGCGCAGAGATGCGTGGTCATTGTGGGAAATCATTGTTTGGGACAGATAAAGAAAACCACAGTGACACTGTTCATGATCGAAGGCACCGAAATGCCCGAGTTGACAATCTGCTGTAAAAAAAATCCCCAACCTAATTACATTACGGGTGTGCGTTGCACAGTTTCTATGTACGTTCGTGACTTCACCATTTTTTTAAATATTTTTACTGCAGATTTGCAACATTGCCATTTTTTACACCTCCCCATGAACAATACAGCTGTCATTTTTTATATCCTGTTCGGAGAGTTTTTACACCTGTGGTGCTAAATGCCGTAGTCGCTGTGCATAAGCAGCTTTTGGTTAACAAACTGATATTTCCCCTGTTCATGAGGTGGGGTCACAAAAAAAACCATGTTGAACATTTGGAGTGAAAATACCAACGAATGCCTGAGGTATTAGGGTTTCCAACCATAACACCCAACCCTGTAGAGAATGACAGGCATCAGGGGTGTGAAGTGGGATTCTTGCTTGTAATGCTCATTCCATTCCACACCCTGCAGCCAGTGAGAGGCATTGAGGTATGTCTTGGACTCTTCGGCCCCAATGTTCACCCCATTCTCCTATATCACACCCATCTCACCGTATTTCCTAATGGAATGGGGTGCGCATAAGGGCCAAACACCCCAAGGAACACCGTGACACTTGTCAGTGTCTGCAGGGTGGGGTGTGGTGAAATGGCGTGGCCGTTATTTCTGATGACCCAAAGGCACACCCCAAGGCCTGTCACTCTCTGCAGGGTGGTGGTGGGGTTGGCTTCAGTTCAATACTTCACTGCCATTCCTATCACGCAGCTCTGTAACTTCTACACTACCACTGCCAATGCCAGCAAGCAAACATTCAGCATTGACAAATGCATGTTTCAGATACTAATAATACAATTTCACAAGGGAAGGCATTTAAAAAACATTTTAATATACTTTTTGAACATGTTTAGATTTTTGTGTCTTATACAGTACATACAATGTAAATAACAAAGGAATTATATGATTTTTTATATGAAAATATGGAACCATGCACAATCAAGTGAGTGGTCGACATACTGGTTGGAAAAGGGGCTCTGTTGTGACCACACACCTAATAGGTATCCACAAAGAGATGACTTAGCTGTCAGGAAAAGAAATTTCCATGGTGACAGTCATTGGGGAAGGAATCCCCAATGCAATTCAGTCATTGGAAAAGGAGTCCCACTGTGACTTGGTCATTGGGGAAGGAGCCCTCTTGTGGCTTAGTCATTCAGGAATGAGCCCCATGTGAATTAGTCACTGGGGAAGGAGTCCCCTTGTGACTTAAATCATTGGAGAAGCAGCCCACAACTTAGTCATTGGGGAAGGAGTCCCCAATGACTTAATAACTGGGGAAGGAGTCACCCCTACAACTTAGTCATTGGAGAAGGAATCCTCCTGAGACTTAGTAATTGGGAAGGAGTCCCCTGCAACTTAGTTATTGGAGAAGTCCCCTGCGACATAGTTATTGGAGAAGCAATCCTCCTGAGACTCAGTTATTGGGGAAGGAGTCCCCCTGCAACTTAGTTATTGGGGAAGGAGTCCCCATGTGACTTAATTACTGGGGAAGGAGTCCCTATGTGACTTAGTTATTGGGGAAGGAGTCCCCTTGCAACTTAGTTATTGGGGAAGGAGTCCCCTGCGACATAGTTATTGGAGAAGGAGTCCCCCTGCAACTTAGTTACTGGGGAAGGAGTCCCTCTGCAACTTAATCAGTGGAGAAGGAGTCCCCCTGCAACTGAGGTATTGTGGAAGGAGTCCCATGTGACTTAGTCATTGCTGAAGGAGTCCCTCTTGCAACTTAGTCATTGGGGAAGATGTCCCCCATTGGACTTAGTAATTGGGGAAGGATCTCCCCATGACTCAGTTATTGGAGAAGAAGTTCTCCCCTCTGCAACTTTATCAGTGAGAAAGGAGTTCCCCCTGTGACTTAGTCACTGGGGATGAAGTTCTCCTATGACTTAGTCATGGGGGAAGGAGTCCCACCCTATGACTTAGTCACTGGGGAAAAAGTCCCCCTGTAACTTAATTATTAGGGAAGGAGTCCCTCATGGCTAAATCATGGGGGATATATATGTATATACGGTATTTCTTAAGATATTGAAAAAGAAAACACATATATACTTTAACAGCAACTAGCCCTCAGGACAACTAGAACTCTTATATGGCAATGGACAGCAGCAGTCACACCGCTGGCTGGCAACTGGAGTGGCAATAACTAACTGGCAGGCTGAGGCCTTCTCCCAAAAATTAGCCCTTCAATAGCTGTTGTGTTAAATAATAAATACTGAATCAGGTCAGGTTATTTGACAAACTGGCCCTGAAAGGACTGTTAAATATTTGAAATGGTTTCCCTCAAAGTGCTGATAACGTCTTTTTTCTTACCGTGTCTCCAACCCCCCATACATACACACATATATACACAAATAAAATTAGCCAAGACAAGGTCTTATTTTGATCTAGTCTTCCCAAAAACTGGCCATGAAAGAGCTGGTAAATATTTGTTCTGATTCTCCCAAAGATTGCCAATAAGAGTTTTTTTTCTATTTGGTGTCCCCAAATATTCCTATATTTGATCTGCCCCCCCTTAAAAATTAGCCCTGAAAGGCCATTTAAACAAGGTTTGATTATTGAGGTGCATCTCTGTAGTGCCCCAGAGTTGGGGGCACCAGAGAAAGTAAGGGGTTAAAATAAGTGCCCCAAGGTCCCCTGATGGTAAAGCCATTAGGGGCTAGCAAAGGGAACATAGAGGAGCTCCGTGTGCATGGAGCCCCATTTGAATGGACCTTCCCCCCCTCAATGCAGCACTAAGCAAGGCATCAGTTTTAAAGTAGTGAAAAAAGGTTTTCTGTTGCCCTGTTCCATTCAAGAATCCGACCCCCCAGCACGACCATGGACACCCAAGTGCTGGGACAGCTGTCCCTGGGCAGCGTGTGGTGCCAGTTTAAAAATTCCCCACAGTTGGGGACTTCATGAACTCAAGGTTCTAGATCTGGAACCCCGAGCAACATATAAAATGTGACACAGCCATTTTGGGGGGGGGGGGGTTGTTGAACTGTGCTGGCTGTGGAATGGAATGACATGAGAGTGCGACAGGGACTGGGCTTACCTGACTGTTGAAGCTGATCCTGTCGACTCTTGTGCCCTCCTTCAGCTGGTGAAGACTCCAGGTTGGTGATCCCATCTGGTGGTCCAGTTTTGGTGATCCAATGTGTGGCATGACAAGAAAGAAGAATCCCCCTCCTTCATTGCTCCGGTGTAGGCAGTGTGCCAGTGCAGGCAGCTAAACCCCAGTATTTATTTTTATTTTGAAATTAAATTCCCCATCCCTCATCAGTGGCAGTGTCAGTAGCCACATCGGAAGAAGGAGAACAGAGCAAGACCCCGTAGACCCCAGGTAGCCTGTTTATCGCTGGTCAGAAAATCCGTCCTACTGCTAGTAACCTCCCTCAATGCTCTTCTTCACCCCTGGGCCAGGGCAGTGGGTGGGAGGCATTACAATGTAGTGTGCTGGCCACCAGGACTTTTGACAAGTAACAGTTTGTTTGTGAAACAGTGTTCTGGCACTGTCAGTGGGGTGGGACAGCACAAGGGCCTGAGGGTACATTAATATTTATTTAATCTGGGCATAGCGACGCCCATGTGGAGGGACCTGCAGCAAGGCCAAAAAAGGGGACAGGATGAATATGCAGCTGAGGGGTGGAGTAAAGCGGCGCTAGCCAAGCAGTTAAAGGGGCAACATAGGCCCAGGTCTCACAGGGCACCTTAGGCCCGACAACTTGTTAAGGGATTTAGCTAGCCATTTAGGCCCACAGGTGTTAATGAGGCCTAGCCAGTCCCAGTAGGCCAGTTATTTAAAAGAGGCCCAGCATGTCTATAGGGGGCCCACACCACTAGTGTACCTCACAGTCTTAGGAGGCCATCTAGCAGATAGTCGCCAGTGTACCCACAGTAGCAGGAAAGCCATTTTAGTAGAAGGACCCCATTACAGTTAGGTCCACAGTTAGCAGGTGCTTCACCAAGGAAGTGCCCTAATAGAAGCAACCAAGTGCATGTTATTTACTGTGGTCTGTGAATTCAGAGACTGTGATATTGAGCAAAACTGTTGGAACTGTGATATTTAAATGCATTGTGCCAGCATATTGTGCTAGTGTGTTTCCGAATTGGTCTTCAGCAATCATTCAGAGACATTTCACCAGTGTGTTTCCAAAAACGTCTTCAGCAACCTTCGAAGAGGTATTCCACAAGTGCACCCAGGATCAAGCAGCAGTAATACTCCTAAAGAGCTGAGTCATATCCTCACCTTTGCAATGTCATGTTTGTTGTTTTCCTCTAACAGTTCCCAAAGTACGGCTTGGTCCAGTGCAGATTCTGCCATCCGTTTCTTATTTTGTCATCTCCACCGTGGTGACGTCCAGATCTCCTGCATCAGTTACCCCTGTCAACATCCTGTTTGTTATTTTAAATCAGCCCTTGGCTCATCCGCCCTTGGTGTCTAGAATTCTGTCATTCACCCAACTTCCGAAGACTTCTGCATCTTCTTGTTACCCGGCAGTCCACCAGCAGGCTGTGGCAGGGTATTCTACACCTTCTTCACTCAGCTGTCCTCCAGTGGACTGTGGCCGGATCCTTTGTGTGTCAATTCCAGTGGCCTTCAGTGGGTTTTTAGACGAGTAATTTTTTGTGCTTGTTCCTGAATTCCGGCAACCCAAGAGAGAGATAGGTGTGGCCGTGAAACTCATGGTCTGTTTGGAAAAGCTCTCTGTATTTCCATAAGTTCTTTTGAAGTCCACAGAGTTAGGCTGATCAGTCAGTCTAAGTGTCCCCAAATTCCCAAACTACTTTAATTGTGTATTCTTCTGAATGACAGAGAAAGTATGACCTTGCATGAACTGCCTGTAATGACATATGTTGAGTCTTGTAGTAGCATGCTATAACATTTCATAGAATGGAGTATTCCAGGTAATGGACCTTAGTTAGAGGTGCACCTCATGGGAAAGTTTTAATGATTGCATAGTGATTCTGAGTTTGAATTGTACTAGGATGCTCTTACAGCGTAGCTATTAAAGTTGATTTGCTGACTTTAGGGATAAGGACACTCTTACAGCATAACTGTTACAGCTGATTTTTAGATTTAGAGTCCTCCTCATACAGGAGATTAGAGTGACAGAACCCCTCTTTTCTCCTGTGACCATGTCCCCCTTTCCTGGTTTTAAGAATAAACAGCTGTCAAGCATTTGTAAACTTACTTTCGACTCCTGCCTCTCTTTATCAGGTGACAACATCCACCACACTGGGAACCTAAGTGTCCTCCCGCGATTCTAGCTGCAGGGAGTGGCACTGGTGTTGGTAAATTGTGTACGATTTATTTGAGTCATCATGACACTGTTGCTGTATTATGCTTCTATTCTTAGTGGATCCCAGCACACACTACCATCATGGCACCACATTAACTTTTTGGCTCAGTGAGAAGGGTGTAGAGTGTTCTCTAAAGAGTCCAAAGCCTGAGAAGAAGTAAAATGCAGATGTTTTCAGAAGACGGAAGTGATAACGAGATGGACAGAGGAGAAGGAGAAGGCCTATGAAGGATGCAACCTTCCCCGTTGACCATATCGTATTATTTTGGAGCACCATGGCTTCCTAGCTACATGGGAAGAGTCAGCTGGTGGAGACTCCAGTGGGTTAGGAGAATTCTAAGCAAAACTGCAATCAATGTTCTGGCTCTATCAGGTTCTGGAGCATCAAAGAGTTGAGATTCTGTTGGGACAACTAAAGGGATCTGCACAACGAGAGGCACAGTCATGGCCTGAATGAGAAAAGGTGACTGCAGACCAGATTTTTAATAGGTTACGGAATACTTTTGACACCCATACCACATCAGAATTGAAAGTGAGGTTCTTCTCCTGAATGCAGAAGCCTTGAGAGACTCTGAGAGAATGTGTCTTGAGCTTCCAGGAAGCCGTCCGAGCAATAGCGAGAGTGGATCCACAAGAGGTGCGAGATCCAGACCGGACCCTCAAGGAGAAGTTTATTGATGGAGTTCACAGTGAAGACCTGCAATAAGAGTTATGAATGTTACACTTGCAGGATCCCAATGTTCCATTCCTAGACTTCAAGGAGACAGCAATCCATATTCTTGGTCCGAGTTGGGCAGGAGAAGAGGCTGCTGTACATCTGCAACAAATTATGTTTCCTGGTGTTGCATGGCCAGACTGCCACACAGAAGGACAGAGGCAAGAAAATCATTGGGTGCCAGGAACAAATTGAGAAAGACTATTTCAGTCGGTACTCAGGTACAGAAGAGGCCTACATGCAGATGGTTCAAGCATGAATTCCATTTCACAGGCCTAGTCCAGGACCAGGAAACTAATGGACTGAGCAGATTGCTGCCCTTACAAGGAGAGTCACCGAGGTGTGCCAAGAGGTGAGAGATCTCGAAAGCATTTGGAGACCAAGGCCTGAAGATAATCCACCTGAGAGAAACCAAGGACCCAGGGAAATAATGTCCCAACTGAGACACGGAGAAGGGTGAGGCCCGACTGATCGTTTTGACGGTCAGGGGAGACTCATCTGTCAGAGATGTGGAATTGCAAGACATGTGGAAAGGCAATGTGTACAAGCTCCCATGAATGCCGTAGCATTAAACAGCGAATCCCTGGGAATGCGGACCAATTCTCAGGAAGCAATGGACCAGGTCTGACCACAAGAAAAGACAAATCCCTTTTCACAGGGAAATGCCTGACTGTGACAGTCAAGGTAAACAGACACAATCTTCTGGCATTACCAAAAACAGGATCCCAAGTCACTACATTACAACGGATACATTTCCAGCAATAGTGGGACCCTCAAGATCTACAGCCTCCACCATGATCTTGGATACAATTAATAGCTAGCAATGGTACTGAAGTCCCGTACCTTGGAAATATTGAGGCTGATGTGCAATTGGGAAGTTGTACCCAAGCCCAGCAAGGAATCATTGTTAGCGATGCCAACAGTAAGGAACTACCTCCACTCATCTTAGGAATGAATGTGCTGCAACATTGCTTTGGAGAACTCATTTATATACTGAGACAATACCCTAATCAGCTACCCACAGTGGATTAGCATGTGTTACAACAAACCATAAGTTACTGCAATGCCATCAGCATTTTGCTAATGCAGATGGAGAGATTAGGAAGGTCAGAGTGACGGATTCCCATCCTATAACCTTAAATTCAGGAACTGAGACTACTTTCTGGTGCAAGGTGAAAGTAGGTCCCAGAGGACAGGATTACAATGCCCTGGTAGAACTGTACCATGATGACAAGGAAGAACCTGTTATTGTTGTACGCAGTGTGGCTACTGTCAGTAAAGAACAAATTCCTATACGAGTTCTTAACTATGGAAACCATGCCATCCAGATTGACAAAGATCAATCTATTGCCAAATTACACACTGTTAACATCCAAGATACCCTAGAACCAGAGAATTGAGTCAGTGCAGCAGCTTGTCAGCAATCCGCAGTGAGAAAACACCAGTCAGACCTGAAAGGCCTACTTCTGTCAGATTTTTTAAACGAACTTGACATCGGCACATCTAACACTACCAACGTCCAAAAGGAAGACGTCAGACGGGTACCTTTGCAGCACCATCAAGCCTTCAGCAAACATCCATTGGATTTTGGATTAGCCCAAGGGGTTCAGCACTATATTCCAAAGAATCAGTACCCTCCTATATGGGAAAGATTCCCTCCACTTCCACCAGCCATGTACCAACCAGTAAAGGATATGCTCAAAGAAATGAAAGAGGCAAAGGTCATTCGAAAAAAAAAGCCACAGTCCGTGGGCCACACCAGTGGTGCTCATAAAGAAAAAAGATGGAAAGATCCATTTCTGTGTTGACTGCCAAAAGCTTAACAACATCACACACAAGGATGTGTATCCTCTGCCTCGTATTGAAGATTCTCTCACCACACTGCAATCAGCTACTGTATTTTCCACCTTAGATTTGAGCAGTGGCTGCTGGCAAGTGCCAGTTGCACCAGCAGACTTTGAGAAAACTGCTTTTATCACCCCAATGGGACAGTTCGAGTTTACATGTATGCTGTTTGGCCTGTGTAATGCTCCTGGTACTTTTCAACACCTTGTGGAACACTGTCTAGGAAGCCACGCCTTCAACATATTACTTCTGTACCTGGCCGACATCATCATTTACTCCAAAACACATGAAGATCATCTAGAACACCTGGTAGAAGTCTATGAGGGCCTCACTCGATACGGACTTAAGCTTAAACCATCTAAATCTCACTTACTGAAACCTGAAGTCAACTGCCTTGGACATGTTGTGTCAGCAAATGGAGTGTCTCCAGATCCAGACAAACTACAAGTCGTACAAGAGTGGCCCGTACCTACTACAGTAAGAGATGTGAGAACATTTCTTGGATTCACTGGATATTATCACAGATTCATTCAAAATTTTGCCCATCTTGCTACCCCTTTGCATGAATTACTCTGTGGATTGACTACAGGGCACACATCCAGAACCCGACCAGTCATTTGGACTCCTAGACACCAGACAGCTTTTGATAGTCTAAGAAAAGCTCTGACCAAAGCACCAATCCTGGTATGCCCAGATTACACCAAGCCTTTCACAGTGTACACTGATGCCAATAATCATGATCTAGGTGCTTTGCTAGCACAAGAACAGTCTGGAGTAGAAAGAGTTATCATCTTTGCCAGTTGTAGGTTGAGGTTCAGAACAAAATGATGAGTGCTATAGTTCCTTTAAATTGGAATTCTTAGCTCTCATATGGGCTATCACGGAGAAATTTCAACTCTATCTGGCCATTACACCTTTCACAGTATACACTGACAATAATCCTTTAGTGCACCATAATGCCACTTGATTGGAAGCATTAAAACAGAGGTGGGCCTCAAGGCTGTCCAACTATCAGTTTACCCTAAAGTATTGATCCAGAAAGAGCCATGCCAATGCTAATGCCTTATCCAGATTACCTCATCAGGCAGCACCTAAAGAAAATGACCCAACCCTGGAGGATGTAGAAATGCCTGCATTTTTACAAGTTGCAGCAGAATTGGTATGGGCATGCTGTCAACTCAGTCCTGTAACAGCAATTGAGGCACAGTCTGATCAATCAACCCACGTGGCAGAACGGGATAACCTGTGGATCCAACTTCAGAATCGAAGTCCAGTGCTGCAATAGATCCGAACTCTCCTAAAAACCAACCAAGGTCTTAGGCCTAACCTCAGGAAACACACCAACCCTGAACTCATTAAATTGTGGTGACACCACAGCCAGTTAACCATGCAATGCTCCAGGCTAATAAGGCAGAGCAGAGATCCTCACACCCACTACAAAATTACCCAAATAATCGTACCACAGGAGAATGTACTTGTAATCTTGAAGGCTTATCATGACAAGTCAGGACACTTTGGAAGCAAGAAAACTTAATCTAGTATAAGAAAAAGATTCCATTGGGAAGGACTGAAACCCCAGATTCAAAAATGGTATGAAGAATGTCCAACCTGCAACTTATAAAAAGGTAACAGAACTAATCAAAAAGCTCCTCGTCAGCCTATCATCAGTCATGCTCCTCTAGAATTGGTTGCCTTGGACCATTTAAAACTTGAATGTAGTCGGATGGTATTGATTACATCCTCACCATGGTGGATCATTACTCCAAGTTTATTGTAGCTACACCAGTTAGAGACCTTACTGCTAAGAGCACTGCAGCAACTTTTCTGAAATATTTCATACAGCCATATAGATTCCTGAGCAAAATCCTGACAGGCCAAGGAACCTCATTTGCATCACAATTGTTCCATGAGCTGTGCAACTTATATGCACATCAGAAGATCCCGACCACTGTGTACCATGCACAGACTAATGGATTGTGTGAAAGAGCTAACCAAACTCTATAATCAACATGCGTGGAGCACTGCCAGATCACCGAGGCCCGAATTGGCCTATTATATTACCAGAACTGACCTACCTCTATAACAGTGGTGCACAACTTTTTTTGGTGTGTGGCCAGACTGGAATTGGTAGTCAGTGTTGAGGGCCACTGACTGAGGACCAATGATGACGGCGACAGTGACCAACGATAAACATTTTCTTTGTGAAAGAAAACAAACCATATGTATGTTTTTTATTCTGTTTATTTGAATTGTGCTTTATTGTGTTTTATTTAATGAAATTGTTTAAAAAAATCAAATTACTGCAGATATATAAAAAAAAGTAATGGATTTATTTTAAATAATTGCCATATTGTCTGTTTTTATATGGCATTTATATTATGTAAAGTGCCTTGATTTTTGAAAGGCGCTTTAAAAATAAAGATTTGCTTGCTTGCTTGATTCATTTCTTCTTTCTGGTCACTGGGACCATAGAGATACATCTCTGAAGCTTGAAAAAATGACTTGCCACTTTTAGAATTTAAGAATTTTAAGAGACATCAGTTTATTAGAGCAGAAGTTGCTCCACATATGAGTTATAATGCAAATTGTGGCCAACGTTTTGAGGATTCAAATATTAAATATTCTTACTGTGTCAGAAATTCATAACAAAGCCTAGAAATCAAACCAGGTTCCTAAATCCTTGCCAAAAGAGTTTTTCAATAGTCAGTTCAAAATAACAGGTGCCCACACACATGGAGCGAGTGCAGCTCATCACAAACTGACAGAACCCACCACCCCCAGTGAAACACTAAAAAGTTTGCATTCCAGCTCAGTTTTGAGCAAATGTACAGAAGCGCAGCATTGGTAGTAGCCTGGATTGATTAATTACAGGCAGGTGATTGACCCCGATGTCGGTGAGGGGAACAGGCTGAGCTGTCATCACCATCACCTTTCGAGAGTATTGTAGAATTGGTGGAAGTTTGAAACCAACCCCTGCCTCCCACTCCCACTGTAGAGGTAACAGGCTGAGTTGCTGTCACTAAAGTTTGCAACCAACCATTACCCCCCAGCCAGGAAAACAGGCACAGGCAATATGTGCCAGCCATCAACCCCCCCAACCCTCCGGCTCCATTTGAGATAGCCATTGGAGAGAGCAACAGAGTCAGCATTGATCTACCTGAGTTGCCAGTGCTGTGGAAGAAAAATGGAGAATCTGTGCCAATGCAACCCCACCCCACATGGTGAATCAGAGAATGAAGATTGGGAAAGAGATACATTTGCCAAAAAAACCCACAAAATATCAAAATAATGCAATTAATGAATTAAAAGCAAAAAAAAAAAAAAAAAAAAGAAGGTAACTTGTGATGTGTCCACAGGCCACAAAAAGCCCTCTTGAGGACCAGCTGTGGCCCACAGGCCGTATGTTGTGCACCTCTGCTCTACAACAACACAGTATAAAACTCAACAGGGTATACCACTTACTACTTATTGTTTGGATGCCATGGTCATCTTCCCATTGACCTTGTACTTGATGTAAACTTAAAAGACACTCCTTCCAGTAATCAGTATACAGATTGGCTTAACAAACACAGTAACAGATTACAAAAAGCAGGCCAAGTCCTAGATTAGCACATGGCTCAGGTACGACAAACAAAAGCATTGTACAATGCGAAGGCTGATGCAAGTCCATTACAAGTTGGAGGCTAAGTATTATTCAAAAGAATACAGCAACTGGCCAAATTATCTTTCAGGTGGGAACCTAAATCATACATTATTGTTAAAATCCCATACAGAGAACTCTCAGTGTATAGAATTCAAGGAGAAATTGGGAAAAATACCAAGATTGTACTCCGGAATCTGCTAAAGCCATGCCTATTTCAAGCCGGATCAGATCCACCAGTTAACCCAGACTTTAAGTGAAAAGAGAGGCAGGAGGTTCATTCCAGTAACTTCGACCTGACTAAGCTAGAATCTCCAACAGACTAGTATGCCAACCCTTGGAGCTACTCAGTTACCACTAACTCGGACTGTCCTGAAAGGTTGACGCCCAAAAATGTAATGGAGACAGAACTGTTATAGATGAACCTTTGGTTCCTTTACCCTTTAGATCTCAAAGAGCTAATTTTAGAATCCCTTCTAGAAGGTTACTGACAGAAATTTCCTAGTTCAAGCACCCCATAATACCATAAGCTAATAAGGTACCCCAGCATGGTCACTAAGGGTTTTTTTATGCTCTTCAAAGGTATAAAAATCATCTTAGGGGTTAAGGAATATACAATCCATTTTACCATTTCAGTGTCCAGCACTTATAGAGTTTCTAGTAAGAATTTGCATTAGAACTTTTAAAGCTTGTATAAAAATAGAGTTAAGAAAACTGTTAGTCTAATTAGAAGGTATATAAATTTTAGAGATGTTCCCATCTAGTTAATGCTATGTAAATTATGTAAACTGTTCTAGATAAATTATAAGAAATTTTAGGGATACATGTGGGCATGTGCCATTTGGCAGGCACGGATCTGTAGTGCCCCAGAGTTGGCACCACAGAAAATAAGGGGTTAAAATAAGTGCCTCAGGGTCCCCCAATGGTAAGGAGCATGAGGGGATAGCAAAGGGGAGTTGTGTGTATGGGGTCCCATTTGAATGGACCCCCCTCAGTGCAGCGCTAAGCAAGGCATGAGTTTTAAAGTACAGAAAAAAAATATTCTGCTGCCCTGCTCCATTCAAGAATCCCCCCCTCCGAGCAGGCAGCACGAGCATGGGCACCCATGCACTGGGATAGCTGTCCCTGGGCAGCGCGTGGTGCCAGTTCAAAAATTCCCCACAGTTGGGGACTGCACAAGCTCAGGGTTCTAGAGCTGGAACTCTGAGCAAAATATAAAAGGTGTCACAGATGTTATTTTGGGTTTGTTGAATCGTGCTAGCTGTGGAATGGAAGGACATGAGATTGCAACAGGGACTAGGGCTTACCTGACTGTTGAAGCCAGTCCTGTTGACTCATGCTGTGCCCTCCTCCAGCTGGTGAAGATTCCAGGTTGGGGATCCTGTCCAGCGGTCCAGGTTTGGCGATCCAGTGTGCGGTGCAGATAGAAAGAAGAATCCCCCCTCCCCTTCTTTGCTCCGGTGTGCAGCGGCACGGGCAGCAGAGCCCCAGTATTTATTTTTATTTTAAAATTGAAGTCCCCATCCCTCGTCGGTGGCAGTGCCAGCAGCTGTATCAGAAGAAGGAGAAGAGAACAAGATCCTGAAGGCCTCCGGTCCACCATTTAGTGTTGGTCAGAAAACCCCTGCCACTGCCAGCAACCTCCCTCCTCCTCCCTCAATGCTTTTCTTCACCCCGGTCCAGGACTGTGAGTGGATGGCAGCACAGTGCAGCATGCTGGCCACCAGGACTTTGTATGTACTGAAAAGCAACAGGTTGTTTGTGAAACAGCACTCCGGCACTATTGGAGGGGCAGGACAGCACAAGGGCACATTAATATTTATTTAATCCGGGCATAGTGACACCCACAGGGAAGGACCTGCAGCAAGGCCAAAAGGGGGACAGGTTGAATATGCAGCGGGGGGGGGGCAGAGCAAAGTGGGACCAGCCCAGCAGTTAAAGGGGCACCATGGGCTCAGGTCTCACAGGGCACCCTAGAGCCGACAGCTTGTTAAAGGGTTTAACTAGCCATTTAGACCCACAGGTGTTACGGGGTTTAGCTAGCCACTTAGGCCCCACTGGTGTTAACAAGGCCTAGCCAGTCCCAGTAGGCCAGTTATTTAAAAAAGCCCAGTGTGTCTATAGGGGGGTCCACACTACTAGTGTACTTCACAGTCTTAGGGAGGCCATCTAGTAGATAGCTGCCAGTGTACCCATGGTAGCAGGAGAGCCCATTTTAGTAGAGAACCCCCACTACAGTTAGATAAACAGTTAGCAGGGGCTTCGCCAAGGAATTCTCCTAATGGAAGCAACCAAGTGCCTGTTATTTACTGTGGTCTGTGCATTCAGAGACTGTGATATTGAGCAAAACTGTTGGAACTGTGACACTGAGCAATACCACTGGAACTGTGACATTTAAATGCATTGTGCCAGCATCTTGTGCTAGTGTGTTTCTGAATCAGTCTTCAGCAACCCCCGAAGGGGTATTTCATAAGTGCACCTAGAATCAATCAGCAGCAGTACTCCTAAAGAGCTGAGTCATACCCACACCTTTGCAAAGTCATGTTTGTTGTTTTACTCTAACAGTTCCCAAAGTACAGCTTGGCCCAGTGCAGATTCTGCCATCCATTTCTTATTTTGTCACCTCAGCCATGGTGACGTCCAGATCTTCTGCATCAGTTACCCCTGTCAATGTCCTTTTTGTTATTTTACATCAGTCCTTGGCTTGTCCAGCTTTGGTGTCCAGAACTCTGTCATTCACCCGACTTCCGAAGACTTCTGCATCATCTTATTACCCAGCAATCCACCAGCGGGCTGTGGCAGAGTGTTCTGTGTCTTCTTCACCCAGCTGTCCACCAGCGGACTGTGGCTGGATTCTTTGTGTGTCAGTTCTGGCAGCCCTCAGTGGGTTTTTAGCTGAGGAAATCTTTGTGCTCGTTATTGAATTCTGGCAACCATAGAGAGGTGGGTGTGGCCAAGAAACTCATGGTCTATTTAGAAACCCTCTTCTTATTTCCCTAAGTTCTTTTGAAGTCCACAGAGTTAGGCTGGTCAGTCAGTCTAAGTGTCCCCGAGTTCCCAGACTCCCCTGATTGTGTTTTCTTCTCAATGACAGAGAAAGTACGACCTTGCATGAACTGCCTGTAATGACATATGTAGAGTCTTGTAGTAGCATGCTATAAAGTTTCATAGAATGGAGTACTCCAGGTAATAGGACTTAGTTAGAGGTGCACCTCAGGGGAAAGTTTTAAGGATTGCATAGTGATTCTGAGTCCAAATTGTACTAGGACGCTCTTACATCGTAGCTGTCACAGTTGATCTGCTGGCTTTAGGGATAAGGAAGCTTTTACAGCATAGCTGTTACGGCTGGTTTTTATGTTGGCTTGCCACACTTGCACGCAAGTCAACATCTTGTGGTAGTGGAGATTTGGAGGTGCGGCCGCTGTTGGGCGAATGCAGGGCACGCATCAATAGGTACATCCCTCATTCCTCAATCAGCAGCGCCACACCATGCATGCTAATGTGGCGAGCACATCTAAGGAAAGGTCCGCTGCAATCCGAGCAAAGCTCGTCAGACACAGCAGACCCTTCCTGCATGCTCACCACATGAGCAGCATGGCCGACTTTGGGGGTGCCCAATCCCCCAGCAGCTTACTGTGGCCACACAAGCAGCCCCCCCATTTCCTATATGCTGAGGGGGGTGCCCAATCCCCTCAGTTCTTGCGTTCCCCTTGCCTGCTTTCATTGTGTGCGGTGGGGCCCTCTCCCGTCGCATAAATCAGCCACCCCGCATTTCTTTATGCCGGGGGGGTGCCCAATCCCCTCAACTCTTGTCTCCCCCGCCTTTCATTGTGCCGAGACGGGGTACTTAATCCCGTTGGCATAAAATTCACCCCCCCATTTTTCTGCCGTGAGGTGCCCAATCCCCAGTCGGCTGCAGCTACCAAAACAGTTAGGTGGCATGCTGGGGCCTACCCCAGTGTGCCATGTCCCTGAAAAAAAAAAAAAACTGTCCTCAATGTTAGTTGTTTTTTTTTTTTTCCTGTAACATAAAAACGGTCCTCAGTCTTCTGCCACCCACCTGCACCCTCCCACTGTGCACCCTGCCTCCCACATCTCCCCCACCCCCTCACCCCATACTTACCTCTGGAGTTCAGTGCGACGATCTTCGGTGGACCAGGAACATGTCTGCACTCTTCAAAGCCGACCGCGAACTGAGGAAATGCTGGTAAGCTGTTTAATGGAATGAATAGGGTTTTTTCAACTTTTCTGCATATCTCGGGGATTTGTTGGACTTTTGGCACCAGATTTTCAACATGGAGTTTTTGAGGCCCCTCCTCATGAATTCTATCACAGTCATGCCGTTAATCAGCCTCAAAAGATGATTTCGCAGTCACTGCGTGAAATCACCTTTTGGGACCCATTAAGGAAATGACAGTGCCAGTGTTCATGAGGTGGACTCTCAAAAAGCCTATGTTCCAAATTTGGTGGTAAAAATCCAACAAATGCCTGTTTTACGAGCGTGCGTTGCGCAGTTGCTATGCAGGTTCGTAACTTCGCGAATTTGCAATATTTTAATGCTAGGTTTTCAGCATTATCATTTTTGTACACCTCCTTGTGAATAGTATAGCTGTCATTTTCCACATCCTGCCCAAAATGTGTTTCCGTACTTCCGGGGTACAATAGTCGCTGTGGGAAATCAGTGTTTGGGCCAGATTATGAAAATGCCAGTGACACAGTTCATGAGCAGAGGTCCTAAAATGCCTATGTTGAAAATTTGGTGATGATACTCCATAAAATGACTGTGTTATGAGCGTGTGTTGGCAGATTGCATGCACGCTCGTACCATCATGCATTTGTGATATTTTCACTTTGGATTTTCACCATTGCCATTTTTCCACACCTCTTGATGAACAGTACAGCTGTCATTTCACATATCCTGCCCAAAATGTGTTTTCGCACTTCCGGCGCAGAATAGCGTGGTCGGTGTGCGAAATCACTTCTTGGGACACTTTGAGGAAATAACAGTGACACTGTACATGAGCAGAGGTGCTAAAATGCCTATGTTGAAAATTTGGTGCTGAACGCCCATATGTAGAGACTGACACGTGTCAGGGGTGTGACTTGGGATTGTCGGACGTAATGCTCATGCCATTTCACCCCCACCCCCACCATGCAGCCAGTGACAATCATCAAGATATGCCTTGGACGCTCTGGCTCCAAAGTTCACCCCACTTTCCTATACTGCACCCATCTCAGTGTATTTCCTTATGGAATGGGGTGAGCGTAAAGCTCAAAGACCCCAATGCACACCACGCCACTTGTCGGTGTCTGCAGGATAAGGAGAGGTGAAATGGCATGAGCACTATGGCTAACACCCAAGGGACACCCCAATGCCTGTCAGTCTCTGCAGGGTGGGGGTGGGTTGACATCAGTTCAATACTTCACTGCCATTCCTATTATGCATCTATCTAACTCCTGCACTACCAATGCCAGTGCAAGCAAGACAACATTCGGCATTGACAAATGCTTGTTAGATTTAGAGTCCTTAATGTACAGGAGACTATAGTGACAGAACCCCTCTTTTCCCCTGTGACCGTGTTCTCCTTCCCTGGTTTTAAGAATAAACAGCTGTCAAGCATTTGTAAACTTACTTTCGACTCCCGCCTCTCTTTGTCATGTGACAACAGCTACCTCATTGGGAACCTAAGTGTCCTCCCGCCATTCCACCTGCAGGGAGCGGCACTGGTGTTGGTAAACTGTGTGCAATTTATTTGGGTCATCATGACACTGTTGCTCTTTTACTCTTCTATTCTTAGTGGATCCCAGCACACTCTACCATCGGGGCACCACATCTCCTTGGCATTAAGTCCAAAATAGGGTAGTTTCTCAAGGTGATTTTTCCGTATCATGAAAAACCTTTTAAAATATAATTATCAGGCAGAATTCTGCTCATATTTAATTAACTGTCTTATTTATTACTCCTTAGTCTTAATTACAGAGATCATTGCCACCTCCCGACTTAATTTAACCCTCTTGCTTTAACCTCTAGTGAATCCACAATCCTCTGTTTGTGGCATCACAATATGTAGCTGAGAAAATGGTCATGATAACACATACTGAGGATTGTGACTTCATTAGAGGTTAAAACAAGAGATCCCGGGGACAAAGATCCTGTTTTCATGCAAATGCCCTCAATAAAAAACCTGGGTTGGAAGGCAATGTGCACCAATGCCTGCAGTCTGGCAAATAAGATACTAGACCTTACTGCCATGATGGCAGAATCAGACCTAGACTAGGCAGCTGTGACAGAAGCATGATTTAATGAGAACCATAGCTGGGATGTTGCCATCCCAGGATACAGTTTGTTCAGAAGAGACCAGAAGGGGGAAAAGGAGGAGGGGTGTAGCTATCTATGTAAAAGAATGAATCAAGGCTATAGAAATCCAGGGGACCAATGGTGAAGCCGAAGCCCTGTCAATTACTCTTGAAACTGGAAACAAAGCCCCCATATGGGTAGGAGTGATATACAGACCCCATCTCAGGAATTAGAAAAAGACAAGGAAATTCTAGAAAACATTCAAAAGATGGCAGACAAGGGTGAGCTAGTACTGGTCGGAGACTTCAATTTATCGGATGTAGACTGGAGCTCCTACACTGCTGCTTCTGAAAGGAATTCCTAATGGCATTCCAAGGAGCAGATCTAAGCCAACTGGTGTAAACCCCCATAAACCCCCACCAGAGAGGAAGCAGTCCTGTACCTTGTGCTAACCAACAATAACAGTGTCCCAAATGTACAGGTGGGAGCCTGTCTGGGATCATGTGACCTCAGGACTTTATGGTTCACAGTAAACATGACCGAAGACATCAGTCACTCTAAACAGAAGGTCCTGGACTTCAGAAAGGTGGACTTCATCAAAATGAAAAGCTGCCTGAAACAGAATCTGGGTTGCTGGCTGGAAGCGGGAGTGGAAGAACACTGGAGGAGACTGAACAAAGCAATTACATTAGTCACATCACAGTGCGCCAGGCTAGTGAGAAAATCCAAAAGGAGAAGGAAACCACTCTGGTTCACAAAGGATATAGCATCCAAAATCAAGGAGAAGAAGAGATCATTCAGGAGATACAAAGAAACAAACAAGGACAGTGACAAGGAGGTATATAGGGAATTACTTAAAGAGTCCAGAAAGGCAATTCGGACTGCAAAAGCTCAAACAGAGGAAAGGATAGCGAAGGAAGTCCAATATGGTGACAAAACTTTCTACCGGCATATGAGAGAGAAAAGAAAGAGCAAAGGGGGAATAGTTAGATTGGCTAAGAACAATGACCAGCAAATGGAAGATGACAGGGAGAAAGCAAAGGTTCTTAATAAATATTTCTGATCAGTTTTTACATAGAAGGAAGCAGGCAATGGACCATCTCTCCACAGGAAGGCACACCGCCTCAAGGAAGCCAACACAAGTCCTTTCATGAAGTCAAGAGCCCTGGAGGAACTCAAGAAATTGAAGGTCGAAAAAGCAATGGGGTCAGACAAAATACACCCAAGAATACTACTGGAGCTTGTGGAGAAACTAGCAGCCCCACTGGTGAAGCTCTTCAACAAGTCGCTGGAAAGTGGGGAGGACCCTGAAGACTGGAAAAGGGCTACAGTAGTATCCCTACACAAAAGTGGCAGTAAGGAAGAAGCAGGAAACTATCGCCTAGTCAGCCTCACCTCGGTGGTAGGGAAGCTGATGGAATCCCTACTAAAGGAGAGGATGGTGAAAATCTTAGAAGACAGTGGACAGCTGGACCCAAAGCAACATGGCTTTATGGCAGGAAGATCCTGCCAGATGAACCTAATTGAATACTTTGATAGGGTCACAAAAACGCTAGACAATCGGGGTGCAGTAGATGTGGTGTACCTAGACTTCAGCAAGGCTTTCAACTCTGTTCCACACAGGAGGCTACTAAACAAGCTGGAGCACATGGGCATTGGACCAATAATTGTAAACTGGATCCAAAACTGGCTCAATGGGAGGACCTGGAAGGTACTGGTAAATGGCACACTATCAGAGAAAGGTAGAGTTACAAGTGGTGTTCCACAGGGTTCAGTGCTGGGACCAATACCTGTCAATGCATTCATCAGCGACATAGCTGATGACCTAAATGAGAAGGTATGCCTATTTGCGGATGACGCAAAGCTCTGCAATAGGGTGGACTCAGCTGAAGGGACTCAAAGAGGGAGTCAGACCTCAGGAAATTGGAGGAATGGTTAGGGAATTATTACTTTCTAAATGGGGTACAGCTAGTGGTAACAAAACACGGGCGTGATCTTGGGGTAATCTTCGCAGATGACCTGAAGGTTGGCAAGCAATGTGAAAAGGTGGCACAAAAGGCCAGTGGCATCTGGGGTTGCATAGGAGGTGCATAACTAGTAGAAAAAGGGAGGTGATTATGCCACTGTACAGATCCCTGGTGAGGCCTCACTTGGAGTACTGTGTCCAATTCTGGAGGATTCACCTTAGGAAAGAAATAGAAAGACTAGAGACTATACAAAGAAGGGCAACATAAATGGTGCAAGGTCTGCATCACGAGCCATATGATGCAAGGCTAGAACAGCTCAACATGTACTCACTAGAACAAAGAAGGGATGGGGGAACATGATAAAAATGTTTAAATACCTGAAGGGTATCAACAAGGTACAGGTACAGGATTTTCTTCAGGTAAACAACTGCACATGGACCAGAGGTCATGACATGCGCCTAAAGGGGGGCAGGTTCTGGAGCAACACAAGGAAGTTCTTCTTTTCAGAAAGGGTGTTGGAACCTTGGAATGGCCTCCCCCCACAGGTGGTGGGGTCAAAGACGATCAGAGAATTCAAGCTGGCATGGGACAGACAGTGTTGAAAACTTAACACAGCAGCCTGATTGGTTGGGGGGGGGGTAGTATACATGGGCAGAATAGATGGTCCACATGGACCCCATCTGCCGACACATTTTATGTTTCTATGTTTCTATGCTAATGTAAGATTAAGGGTAAATAAATACAGGTAATTAATGATTATAGGACAATATTGCACTACAAATATCTAGTCCCAGTAAAACAGCCGCAGCACAGAATCTGATGGATCAGTGATTCATTTTTCAGACATTCTAATTAGAATCTGACAGAACATTTAAGTTGCCATTGCTTTATCCCACTAAAGTTTTCAGTCCATCACTTTTCATTCTTCTGTGCCATTTTATTCACCCCCCATGTGACAAATGTAGCCCCCCCAAATTCTGGGCCTGCCTTGAGTGTCTCCCTCAGTTTACATAATGCCCACTGCCTTGCATACATCCAGTGAGAAAACTTAAATCTATGTTTAGTACTGCTGTGCTGTTGTCTTGCGTGTGTATGCAGATCCTTGCCAAAATGCTATCCCTTTAAGAGCCAGCATGTGGTTAGTGTAAGTATCCAGGGCTGGGTCCGAGTACTATAATGCTCGCAATCAGCTAGGCTCTTCTGTGATTGGCTCCACCCTGCAGTTGCTAATAGTGCAGAAGGAGCCCTAGCTTGTAGTGTAAATATTTAAACATAAGAGTGTGTTGTTTAAAGTAAACTGTGTTATAATTGCCAGTCTCAACTCACCGATGGAAGCCGCCATCTTTGGTCCTGGACTTCCAGTTTCAACCAGTCAGAGCTAAGGGGTCCTTGAGGGGTCCTAAATGCAATGACTGCTGGGTGAAACTGTGAACTTTCCAGGTTGACACCTAACTGGACCAATAAGAGCATAAGGACTGTGACTGACAGCCAGGCGACCAACCAGAAAGCAGGACAAACAGACTTGTTCAAAACCTGACTGAAAACAGTGTGCAGTCCAGCTTGAGCGTCCAAACTGAAAGGAACACGTGGGGCTCAGTGTCTACCCGCAGGAAGAGGCCTGCTTTTGCATCCTGTGTGTTCTCTTCGATCCCAGGAGGGATCAAGTGGTCTGGGACTGCATTTAAGCAGAGGAAAGAGGTTTCTGCAGCCAAAGCAATACAGAAACCATCTGTTTACTGAAAAGAAGAAAGTTTAATGGTCTTCAGCCACCATGATTGTGGCCTACTGAATGTGAGGAGAAATTGCTCCAGGAACTCCTATATTGATTGGGAGCCAGCCGTTTTGAAGAGAAATAACCTGAGTAAAGTCAGCTGGAGGATCACCAGCACCCATTCAAACTCTCAAGAGACATTTTTTCACTCTGGGCATATGCCATCCATGGCCCAGCCGGACTATTCAACAGCACCATCCTGGTGAGACCAGCTTTGGAGTCAGCCCCTGTGAGTGCAGCTGTCACTTGAGTTGCGGCTATCTACCAGAGCCGTGAAGTGGAGTGAGTGGTGTTGGGCCTGGTCAACATCAACAGCCTGAGAGAGTCACAGGTCTTGGATGTCGCTAGGGCCTTGTTCCATCTGTCTGGGTACAGTGAGTAAAAACCAGGGTAGCTCCCTGCAACTAAGCAATCAGTTAAAGTATTGTACCACCTAATTCTGTTTTCCAGTTTAAAGTGTTCACAGGTGACTGGGCCATCCAGCCAGGGATTACAATTGGTTCAAAGTTTTGCAAGTGTGTTGTATATGTTTAATCACCTTTCCTTCCACCAAGGGCCCCAATGCAGCTGCAATGCCGGGCAATCAGTGGCACTGTATCAAGCATGCCTGTTTCCATTCTGGGTACCCAGTGTTTGCATGAACTGTGTGACTCCAGGGACTTATTTCTAACAGTAATTTAACTCTGCTCATTACAAGTATTGCCATAATAAGTCAGATTCCAGTTTCTCTCCCCTTCCTTGTTAAGCTCCCCAAATAAACCTGATTTACTGTTTCATGTTTAACCTGGGCCATGAGCATTTTATTACTTAGATTAGAGTGCTAAGTTGTATGCTGAATAACTTAACAGTGTATGGTTGCATTAAAACTGTCTCTTACAGGGGAACACAGGGTGCAAACCAGAGATCCAGACCTGGTTGGTAAGTGGTTAAAACGTGAACATATCGTTACTGTGTGCACAGAGTTATATGTTAACTGCTAGGAACTGCAATTATCAAACTGAGAGTATAAGGTCACTAGGCGGGATTGTGGTTGACTGGTATTAGCTTCCCAGAGGGCTGTACCTATTGTAATAATTATCCACTTAAGCAGTACTCTGGGTGGAGACACCAAAATTGTAGCACTACTACTGGGAGGGAGACCCCGATACCAGTTAGTCAAGAACCCAGGCCCCTCAACCTGCAGTTAGGAAGGCAGGCAGGAGTAATAGCCCTTGGAATAACAGCACCAGGGTTACACTGAAGTAACACAATAAGATTTTTAAATGTTTGTAAAACACTTCCAGCTTCCCCTCACAGCCAGTTTTTGCTTACAATGGAACAGCATCTCTCCTGTCGATCGTGCTGAGCAGGAGCTCAGCAATACCACCAGCTGTTTCCTCACCCAGCCGCAATCCTCCTCATTCCCGGTATCACAGAACAGAGCCATAAAAAACTCCCAATGCAGCAGTTACACTCTCACTTCAGTATTTTTTTTCATTCAATTTTGCAGCCAGCAGCCCACTTGACTTGTAGCAAGTGTGTCCCATAGGGCCACCGTATAGTGCTGCCACAAATGTATAGCTGCGTATCAATCCCTCTCTGGCATTTCCACTCCCTCCCTCCCCCCGACTCTCAGATACACACAGCTTCAGAGCTTTACCTCATACTGTTTCAGACTTTTGATTTATTAAATCATTTTGTTTGTTTACTTGTACCAGTGCCAACTTGGAGAAAGTGAGACACAGAAGGCAGAATGAAAATAACCTGGAACTCAGTAGGTAGGCTAGATTGGACTGCTGCACTTGTGTCATTTTGCCCTAACTGCTGCATTTCTCCCTGATGGCACAATCACCATGACTGCCATGGTAGTCTGATAGAGTAATTATCATGTAACCCCTAGATGGCGCTATCCCAGGGGCTACTACCCCTGCCTGATTTGCCACTAACAGGTTGAGGGGCCTGGATCCAATGGCGGGTGCCTCCACCCAGAGGTCAGGGTTTGCAATAGTTAAACTAACTTGGTCACAGCCCTCTGGGACACTGCAACCCCCCTTTCTTCCCACTAGTGGCCCACACAATATATCAGAATTACCTTCACAGTATACACTTTACCCCAGGTCTGGTTCCGGCACTGGGACCTCCTGCAAATGAGATACAGTGCAACAATCACAGTACAGTACTTTAACATAGACAAACACCTCAGGCAGTATAACTTTGCTGAAACAAGCAGCTCTGATTTATTTAGGGGATATAACAAGGACAGGGGAAATCAGGTTAATTAGCTTATCACTCTAATAATCTACTTCTGGCTCTGTGCAAGGCCTATCCCTATCAGTTACTGTCCCTGGGTACCCAAGCCCTAGTGGCTAGTCCAAACCGTGGCAGCTGGTAGGGGCCCTTTCACACAGAGAAAGGAGAATTAAACAGTCAGCAGTACAGTAATTCCATTTGGATTTAATGTGGCAATTCAACAAGGAAGCGACCCTGAATTAGTACTCACGACCTCCAAATAAGATAGGGTCCTTCAATGTCAGCAGGGCTCACTTGAGGTACACAAACCTCTTCACACATCCATATAAAAGAAAGCACTATACCAGGCAGGCTGCATCTGTATCCCTATCGTAATTACTGCACAATACCCGGAGAACACAGCAGATTCAGTTCCTGACAGACCAAGTGCAATTTTCAGCAATTCCTCCAGTCTTCTACAGGGTGAGCCTGGTTTCTACTCTTCAGAGATCCTTTGATTCTTTTCACAGGACAGTTCAGTCCTAACAAGCTGTTACACAAGCTGCAGACGGAACTCTGGGCCTTACACGTTTTTGACTAAAACTGCACACTGAAAAAGCACAGGGCTCCTTCCTTCTTCACTGCCAAAGTTCAACTGAAACTCCAACCGACAAAACTGGGCACTTCCTTTGAGTTCCTCCCAGTTCTTGACTGGATTGGCTGTCACTCACAATAGACTGCTGCTGTTGGTCCAAAAAGGCACTGAAGTCTAAACTACATCTCCCAGAGTCACTGCCCATACAATCCTCTTGTGGCTGGCTCAGATTATGAGTCCAAGTTCTGATTCGTCCAAGGCACCATTTTAGAGCTAGCTTACCCCACACTGATTGGTCCAGTTCAGCAGTTCAAAACTAGAATGGGAACTAGCAGACACAGTTCTGACTGCAAAGAAAGCAGGTTAGACAAACTGTAATTTCATTATTACTCTAAATAATTTCTGGCAAACAGTTACATCTTTCAGATAGGTTCCCTTTGCACCCTAGTGACTGCAAAATGAAGTGAATTGGCAGCAGCTTGGTGGTACTCAATCAAAGAAACACACAGTCCCCCATACAAACTAATTATGTCTGCAAGCAGACAGCTCTTAAAGAGACAGTACCAGAGGTTCTAAAAACACTCACTGATAAATGGCTTAAATGCCAAACACCATTCAGGCTTGGAGCATTCAAGCAAGCTCCTGGAAGTCTTTTGGGAACCCCCATTTGCAGGGGGGTTACAATCATTTAAATTTTTATTTGTCACTTTTTCAGTTTGAAACTGGAGGAAGTAGTGCTGGTAGGATAGGGAGGATGATTGACATTGGGGGTAAGCAGAAGGACTATTTTATGTTTAAAACACATATTCATTTACATTTTTACATGTTTTCAAATGTGTTTCCAAGTAAAAAAACTGCTCCTAAAAATAAAGGGCCATTTTATAAGCGCAGTAAGAGATTCTGGGGTTGTGCGTTGTGATGTGATAAACACATTCCTGGGGTAACCGGCCCTCAGCCTTCAGCCACATGTCTAACTACTCCCCTAAGATTGTGGTTATCACACCGTAATGCATACCCCATGGTGTCTTATTGCTTACATAGAAGAATTCAAAACTCCACAATATTCCAGTAGTAGATTGTTCCATCCCCCCGCCCACAAACACATGGAATACATGAATTAAAAAGTTCTGCAGAATTCCACTGGCATACACACACACGCAGACACACACATAGGCCTCAAGTGAAGCCAGAAGCTCAATTTAATTTGATGCAGGGTAAGGAGCAAGGAGTTCCATGGCAAACATTTAAGGATGGAAGTGAAATTTTTCATGGACATGAAAGAAAATGCCAGCAATGGAAACTCTGAATAGTACTTGATTTTTTACATTTATGTGTATAATGAGAGGCTCATGTGGGTAAACAACATTCAAGTTTTTTTTATTTTGTTTAATTTAATGGTCTTTTATTTTTAGTGCCTAGCTGAAGGTTTTATATATGTGTATATATAGTCTTTGCAAAAAACTGTGTTAATGCACCAGTTAGGGTTCAGGTTAACGCAGCAAAAGTAGGGAAATGTGGCATCAGAGTTTCCAACCTTAACTCCCCACCTCCACCCTCCAAAGCAGAAGAAAGAAAAAAACATTAGGGTCTTGTGTCTCTGGAATCCTGATGAATCAGTGGTGGTATCTTCCTCGGGGTTCTAAATCATTATGCTCACCCCCACCCCGGCCCATAGCCTTCTATCCAAAGTACACAGTACAGCTACAAAGCAGTACCTCATAGTGACACAGTCTTCAAAGGTAGAGAAATATGTCTCACCACATGTTGCCAGCACAATCTGTCATAGCATTCTTTACACAGATCCCTACAGGCCCTGCATGAAGAAAAAAGGTCACATCTGATGTTGTTTGCTCAGGGAATGGGGTCCGCATTAGGGATGACAACCCAAGGAAGACCCCACAACTGACTTGCAAGACTCCAGAGACCTCAAACCCTAATGTTTTTTCCTCTTGTTGCTTGTGGGGTGGGGAGTTAGGATTGGAAACCCTACACACCACATTTCCCTACTTTCGTTGTGTTAACTTGAACCCTAACTGGTACATTAATGCAGTTTTTTGCTAAGAATTTCCTTTCTTTTTGACAGCGAAAATTATTTTTTTTGCCGCATTGGTCCTTATAACAAAAGATCAAGAAAAAGTTGATTTGATACCTTCTATTGGACCAACCTTTCTTTTTGAGATACTGGAATTATATCCTTATTCATGCAAGTCCTTTTGGGACCTGCGTGAACAGATACAGATGTGCAGGGCCCAAGGGAAAAAAACGGAAGACTCTGTCTGGATATGGTGCGGGCCCTGCACTTCCGTGTGCAACAGATGCTGAGAAATCATTGGATTGTCTGGTGGGCTGTGGAAGCACGGGGCTCTCTGTTCCTTTCACTTCCATGTGGCCCAGATACAGATGCACAGGGCAAAGAGTCCATCTGTCAGCAAATACATAGGACACTCTGCCATCCACGGGTGCACACATGCAGGGCCCTATGCCAGAAGAAGAGTTGTCTTCACTATATAGTACCTGGGCCCATGTGGGCAACCCTACTTCTTTCATTTCCAAGCTGGGGGGGCCACTTAACAGTTCCATCCCCCCACCCTCATCCCATCCAGCTGGGTCACTGAGCTCACCCTTGAACTCAAGTTACTGGGACACTATCCATTGAACATGGTGACAGCAATTGAGTGCATACAAAAATTGCGACTCAGTTATGGCACCTGTGTTCAGGGCTACCTGGCAGGGTAGTGACCGGATAGCTGGGTGGGTGTGGTAGGGCGACAGGAAGCGTACATGCACACACATGCGAGGGGAGAAGGGGCGGGGAGGTATGTGGGAGGCAGTGTGGCAGATAGCTGCTGAGCTGGTCGGCTAGCATGGTGGGGAGGGTGGTCGGTTGGAGTGTGCAGGGTGCAGGGTTTGGGTCCAGAGTGGTGTCTTTTTTTTTTGTCCTGGTAGGTGGCTTTTTTTTTTTTCAAGAATTTCACACACACACCCCCTGACCTGCACCCCGCTGGAGTTGAGAATCCTTAAGTAGGGGGGTGCGTAGCCCCCTCATACATTTAAATTCGGTCACCGCCTTGCAGTTCACCGTAAGTGTAAATTGCCGTAATTCATTTTCGGCTATGCACACTCGCCCAAATGGTGATCGCTATTCCACGATCGCTGTGATGACGTAAAACCCACTGGGACATGATACCAGAGCATACCTGCCGGTGTTAAGACTGGCACTACGTACAAAGTTTCTTAATAATTATAATTATGTTTTACATTTTGACCCTAAATTTTCTAGATAGTTGTTTTATGACTATCCTTATAAACATGACATGTGCCATCTGCCATTTATAGTATATTGGCCGAAACAACATTTTGCATCAGAAGTGCTAAAACATGTCTCGTCCAGGATTTAAAAAGTTACACCTGTCACGTTTATGAGATGGTGTGAAAAAATGGCTATGTTGAAGGTTTGGGAGTCAAAATATTGAAAATTAGCAAAGTTATAAATGAATGTTGAAATATTGCAGTGTTTAGTCATAACTTGGTCATTTTACCTATTTGTACACCAGATTTTCAGCATAGCCTTCTTATTACCACATCTCATAAATCCAGTAGGTGAAAATTTTCAAATCCCTGCCAAAACATCATTCCACACCACAGGTGCGAAAACACATTTTGGCCAGGATTTAAAAAAAGTGACAGCTGTCATGTTCATGAGGTGGTGTGAAAAAATAGATACAATGAAAATTTGGGTCAGAATATTTAAAATTACCACAGTTATGAGCAAGCATAGAAAAATGTCAACATCAGTTCGTAATTTGCCATGTTTACATATTTTGATCCCAAATTTTCAACATTGCCTTCTTATGACCCCACCTCTTGAACAAAAGTGGTGCAAATTTTCAAATCCTGCCCAAAATGCGATTTTGTACCGCGGTCGCAAAATTGCCTTTTGGGCAAGATTTGCATAATTCCACTGCCATTGGTCATGAGGTGGAGTCCCAAAATGGCCATGTTAAAAACTTAGAGTCAAAATATGTAAAAAATAGCCAAGTTACTAATCAAAGTTCAAACCCAGTAGAAATACATTAATCCTCACTTACCTAATGTATGTTCACAGTACTACCACAGTCTTTCACTGGCAATAGTTTTGAGTTGAAATTAAGTTTAAACCCATTTTTGTCTGTTAAAACAATAAACAACGGCCCAGTGGTGCTGAGGGTTGAGGCGCTGGATGCCACACCTCGCGCCACGCTGGCGACCCGGGTTCGGGAGCGAGCTCGGGTGCTGGGGGTCAGCAGGGGCGGGATCGGATTGAGCACCCATAGGGCTGCTCTCCTATCTCGGGGTGGAGGGCTCTGGGTTGTCCGGTGCACCAGCAGCCCCTGCTGGAGACCAGGGGGTGCTGCCATGCACTAGACAGCATGTGATCTCTATTGCCTGACATCAGCAGGGTTGCCATGCGCTGATTGGGCGCCACCATGCAGGGAGGGAGGGAGGGAGCACAGAGTAAGAGCCCTCCCTTGGGATGGTGATGGCTCATTGGTGCCACTGCCACTACACCCCAACACTGGTTCTCTGCCACTGCCCCTTCAATCTCTCCCTGAGGCTGTAGCCCCTCCATGTCCCCGGGGGCATGGCGTCCTTGAAGATGGCAGAACACAGGGTAGAGGGATACCATGAAGCAGGATGCAGCCTGAGACAATTCCAGTTGGGACGCGAGAAAAGAATTGGAAAAAAAAACACAAACAAATGCTGGCCTGGAGGCACAGAGGGTTGAAGCACTGGACAACACACCTCATGTGAAACTGGCATTCCAGACTCAGGAATGAGCTAAGGTCATCGGGGGTCAGTGGGGGGACAGACAGGACGTTGAATGACTGCTGGCTGGCAGCTCTCCTCCTCGGGAGGGTTCAAGAGGGCTTCTCAGTGCCTGGCTGCCCCGCAGTGGAGGCTGGGTGACAGTGCTACCTCCAAGAGCTCAGTGCTAGACCACAGGGAGGGTGGATGGGGCTGGACTGGAGCTGCAGAATGCATGCACATCTCCACGTGCATGTGTCACTGCTTCTTGGGTCTTGGGTTACTGAAGGGAGAAAAAACAGCTGGAAAATCGGGGGTCGCCACAGGATGAAACCTCAGGGCTGGCTCTGGAGTTCCACCAGAATGCATATAGCACATGGATGAACCTGAAAGACCACTAGTCAGGTAAGGGTGGCAGAGGACAGCAGTGGCCCGCTGTGGCGGATAAAAAAAGTTAAAAAAAAAAATTAAAGAAACTGAAAGGTCTGATAAGTCTTGGATAACTATTGGAACATCTCATAGCTTATCAGAATCTGTAAAAACCTCAGAACTGTGTGCGGTTCTCCCATCCCTACAATACAGACTGCATGGCAGTGGACTTATGCCACAGCGTTGTCATGCACATAGTGCCCCAAAGTGTTCATGTGCAGATGACTGATGGCCCAGCAATCCAGTAATATGTGTATTGCAGACTCACCAGCATGCGTCTGCTGCATTGTGTCAGTGGACTCAGTACAACCTGCTGTCTGTCCTTGGCCTTCCACTGTGACCTGCTGCTGAGGGGCAGCCCCTCCCCCTGTCTCGTGCAATAGCCCTCCTGGATCCTTCTGCTGGCCCTTCTGGACCCTGTATCTGTAGAACGGGATATGAAACATATGTCAATGTATTGCACGGTGGTGCGTGTTCACAAGCACAACACACAAGCACACTGCAAAGCAAGGGGATAAGGCCTATAGCCACCGGTGCCGGGGATGGAGCACAAGGCACCTGTACAATGGTGGCATGAGTGGAGCTGGGGTGTACCCTGCAAATAGCATGAGGCATGTAGAATGTCCACAGAACACATATCAGTATAACTTGTGCCCTGTTGCCCATTATGGCTAATAGATATATTACAGTCCCATGCACACAGTACCATCTGTGACTGGGCCGGTCATACCACGGCACTTGTCAAGGTACACTGATGACAACACAACAGGTGGAGGCATCAGGTGTGCGTGTGCCATATACCCTGTGAGTGTGGCACCAGCACTGGCACCAAGAACATACACCACAGCAAACAACGTACCAAGACAAAGGAGCCTCGTGCAATGCAGGGCTGTTTTTGTGATGTGCAGCACCATGTGGTTTGAGCTATACATGGTATTGTCAACAAGAACAGCGTGTAGTGTCATTGACACACATATTTCACTGTGGACTACATGGACATCATGGAGTACTTGCACCCATGTGGGTCCCCACAGTACAGCCCACAACACATGGGTTCCGCAGACTGCTAGCACTGTGACTGACATGCTTTAACATGACGGGCCGTGGACCCAGGCAAGTGTACACACCCATGCCATATCACGCTCATACTTGCAGGCTGTGCAGTGACATGCAAGGCATGCAGTGCTGCCATCACTGTTGTTCCCGTGCCAGCTGCGCACTATGATGCACTCACAGAACAAACAGAGTGGATCCTATGACGTGAACATGCCCACTGTGATATACCCAATGAGATGCAACTGCAGCACAGAAATCTTCCTCCTCTTCTGACTTCTCTGCTGGCCATCCTTTCTCTCAACTGGGCCAGGAACCCCTTCTATCTCCTGCAGAGGTCATCCCACTGGTGATGGCATTGCACACCAGTGCAGACGACTCTTGTTCACCTACTTAGTCAGCACCCCACAGAATACGACAGCTCTGTCAGGGTGGGTCTTATGCGACCATCACTGGGGGACCAAACAGAAAGATCTCCATGACTGTCACAAGCACTAGGAGATGCCCCTCCTCAGTGAAACAGCATTCTTGCTGCCTACTTCTATGTGCTGTCCCTGCCCCAGACATTTATTTGCCCTCTCCAGATGCACTGTACTGCTGAGGTGTGTGAACTGCAATGACAGGCTTTTTAGTGTGTTTGAGGACATTTGTGCTACAGAAAACCTTCTTTTGCACTGCTAAGCATGTTTGTTACTGCCACAGGGTGTGTCCACATCTGGTTGCCACATGTGACCATGTTGGTCCCTGCGTTGCTATTTAGCCATACATGCACAGTACCCAGTGCAGTGCATGCACAATTCACAATACTGCACATACACACTACCAGTGTCATCACACTGTGTATGCTGCACTGTAGTGAACTTGTGTGCGATGCACAGTGTTAGCGTGGAGGGCTATAGGAATAGCATGTCAGTATTTATTAATGCACTAAGTGCAACATGCTGTACTGCTCTATCACATGTAAATATGCTAATTACACAGTCAGCATGTAACTGAGACATCAGCACAATTTACATATCATTAACCCAGCACATAAATAAGGACTCTCACAACACTACCAGCATCCTGAAGTCACATTGGGTAATGCACAGGATTCAGGTAGGTGACAGACAGGCATACACATAGGCAGCAATGTAATGTTACACAGACAGCAAGGCAGTCTGCAGCATCAGCCGCGTGTTACTGTATTCCATATTGTTCGTCCTCACTCGAGGTGGCGAGTGATGCAAAATGGCTGAGAGCAGGTGGCCTCCTAAGTACACAGCAGAGGAGCTGACTGTGTTGCCATGGGAGTACGTTGTCCATGAGGATACATTTGGCTGCAATAGAGCCTCCGGAGTTGTGAAGGACAGGGATTGGAAGGAACTGACCAAGGTGGTGAGCACCAAGAGCAGGAGGTCTCAAACAGTTGCAGCAAATAAAAAGTGGGTGAACAGACTGCGGGTCCAAACCAAGGAGTACTTGGCAGCCCTATGCTGCAGCCAGCAAGGTACCAATTAAGGGCCCACCAACCCCTCACACCTGTGGAGGAGCTCAGGGCATCTCTAGTGGGTCATAAGCCCATTGAGGGTGTGCTAGGTGGCTTGGAGACAGGCAGTGGCTTACTGCAACTAGGTGAGTGTATGCACACTGCTCCAGCTGGTGTTTCAGCAATGAGTGAAACTGTAGTGTGCAAAGCACATTGTTGTCAGCTGGTACATGTCTGTCTGCTATTTGTCGGTGTTGTTGGTGAGGAGGGCGTGTCTGGTGGGACATTAGCGGCTGCCCAGGGACAAGTATATGGGACCTAAACAGAGGGTTTTTCTAATGAGGGATAGGTGCATTTAACATTTTATCAAGTACTCCATGAGGATTTCACCTCTATTAACCCGCACTTTTAAAGCATTACACTGTGGCTCACCTGCAGTACATTTATTTTGAGTGTTTGCCACTTTGTTTTTTCTTTACAAGGGAGCACTGTCTGTACTTCACCACTCTCCCTGATGAAGCCTCAGAGCGACGCGAAGCACTGAGGGCAACTATCCCCACCTGTAACCTTCAGTGCTGGCTGCAGTTAAATATCAAGCAGATTATAATTACTGGGTCACAGTTTTTCCCATAGGGGAACCTGGTTATAATTTGCCATTATAACCAGCTTGTTATAACGGCAAACTCTCACCGGGTTTCCCTTACTCTGCGCATGTGCCAACAGGCTGTCTCCCTGAGGTAGCCAGAACACCGCACTGCCACTCGCTCTTGAAGGTAAGTAATTTTTTTTTTAAATAAACAAAATTAACTGTAACCCTGGATCCCTACAGTACAAACTGCCTGAGCAAAGGAGCCATTAAAATAAAAAAAAACTAACAAAACAAAATGGCTTACAAGTCGCAACTGTGGCTGCATAGGAATGCAATTTTATTTTATATAATTGCTGTGGTGAAAAACTGCCACCCAGCAATTATATAAAATAAAGGCTGGGTAGGTGTGTAAAACTTGAATTTTACACACACCCTTCGATGCCATCCCACACCTTGTGTGTGTGTAAAACTCTTGTTACTACCACCTACCCAGCCATTATCTAGTGCAGTGTCAGTGGCTCAGCAGGTAGCACACTCACCTCTGAGGCTGTGAGATCAGAAGGCTGTGGGTTCTAGCCCCACACCTGACACTTGGGTTAATATCCCAGTACTGACACTGCAGTGCAGCATGTGGATGGTGCTGCACTCCTGACGTGCAGTCTTTCGGATGAGATGTTAAACCGGGTTCCCATCTGCCTGGATTGGTGGTAGTTCAAGTGGATGTTAAAGATCCCGTGGCACTTCTTGAAAAGAGCAGGAGAATTTCCCCGGTGCCCTGGCCAAATTTCCCCCCATTCACTAAAAATACCACCAACAGCTTAATCTGGTTCAAAGTCAGTTGGCATTCATCTGTATCCCCCTTCCCTGGGTCGTGCCTAAAAATAGGCAGAATTTGTCTAGTGCACTTACCTGGTCAAAACACTAAATAAATAAATTATTCTATATATAATACAAAATTAACCTCCTGAATTTTTTTGGTTTGGTGTTGTAATCATTGGCGATTTTCTCTTGCTCTGCTTCCCACTGTGTGTTGATTCCAAGGGAGTGCTAGCCACTGAGTTGCCTACAAGTGGAGCAGCAGGTGAGATGCACAGAGATAATTGTCCTGTTTACAGACACTGGTGACATTGCTCTGACGGAGTGCAAGCTGGTCACTGAGGAAGAGGACAATAATGAAACTATCATCATCGGTGCTGTCACAACATCATCACTTGCATGCCATGACCATGTGGCACTGCACAATACAGAACCACATCAGGCCATGCAACAACCTGTCCCAGACAGTGCAGCAGCCATGGATGCAGTACACGTAGTGTCCACTGAGCATCCCACACACCCTTCGATCCTTTTGGCATGGCTGCAGGGGCACTGCCTCACGACCATCCACACCACCCTCCTGACACAGCCCCATTCCAACAGCTAAGGCATGCCACACCACACCACACTAGAGGAGAGCAGGAAGTCAGCACATTCAAAGCTGAACGGAAAGTGAACAAAGGTGCACAACTCTGTGAACGTCCCTGGAGGGCAACTGAACAGACTCCCCAATGTTTCGTGTCATGCTGGCACTTTAACTGGGGCAAAGTCTGATAGCTAGTTAGACACTATCCATGAGACCATCTTTATAGGTACAGTCAACAGTTTCATCATGATTGTCAAATGTGGTCCAGCCGGAGATCACAATTCAGTGCAAATATCATGACCACTCTATGCAAACAGTGCTACAAACAACATAGAGAATAATATATGGGGTTGTGTGTTTAACCAGATTTTACACACACCCGAGTTGTGGGATCCCACAATGAGGGCATGTGTAAAATTGAGTTTTAAACACACCACCCCATATTTTATTATTTATAATTGCAGGAGTGTGCTTTTTTGCATCAGCAATTATAAAAAAATAAAATAAGTTAACAGATTAGTGTTCAGGAAGCTGCAGACCAGTCTGGATTTTGCGCAGTCCGCTGTCTTCCTAGTTATACTGCTGCACTTGTTGGAGGAAAAGGAAGAGGATATTTAATTAAAAAATGTGTAGAAACTTTGCTTTTTGTTTGAATATAAACTTACCGCTGAGCGGCGGTTGCAGCATCCTTCCGGGCTTCGAGAGGCAGGGGCAGTCTGTGGCATGGACTCGGCTGTGATGTCAGGCTGACGGAAAAACACGGCACAGGTTTTTCTTTTCTTTTGCTTCTGTTTTCAAGTGGCTTAGTTCAGAAAAAGAGTTTTTTTTTTTTATAAAAAGTACATTACCACCGAATATGAGGGACCATGAAGTGTGCTGTGCCATGGGATTGCTTCACAGAACGTGAACATCAGAGAACAGCGACTGAGAGATGGCTGTTCCAAGGGAAACCTGACACGTGTTTGCCGTTATAACCAGCCAAGCTGGTTATACTGGCAAATTACAACCGGGTTTCCTTATGGGAAAAAGCACTACCCGGTAATTATAGATAGAATAATAGACGGATATGTGTGTATAACCACAATGTTACACACTCCCATGGTGTGGGATGCTACATAAACCCTGAAAGCAAAGCTCGAGGGGGTTTATAAAAGCATCCCACACCGAGGGTCTGTGAAATCCTAATTTTACATATATCCACCTATCTATTGTTTTATTGAATTACTGGTCCTCATTTTTTATGTCAGAGAGAGACTGACAGACACACACACACTGTCATCGAGGCAAAGGTTAGAAAGCATAGAAAAACCAGGAGCAGTTGTAAAATTCACAATAAGAGTTTTATTAATAACAGTAAAATAAAAAATTAAAAAAAATGTTCAGAATAACTATTTACAATGGCAGTAGAAACATAGAAAGTCAATCTGGGTTTCTTCTCAATTTCCAATCTCAATCTCTCAGTCTCTGTCTCTCTTGCAAGAAATTGCAGCTCTGTTTTTATAAGTCTTTGCAACCCCCACTTGTTAAGAAAACAGCATGCTTCTCACATAGTGTTCTTGTAAGTTTCAACAAGTGCAGCAAAAAGAACATTGTGACCCAGAACTGACCTCTTGCTTACAGCTTCTCAGAGAGTTTGCAAACAGGTTAACCCTTGAGTTCCAAACAGCTTTTTGCAATCATTTAAACAGTATAACTATATACATTTCAACAGTAAAACTATATACATTTCTAAACAAAGGAATCCCAGTATTAGTTACATTTCCACCTAATGAGTCACATATATTTTTATAACAGCAGATATGCGGGGGGGGGGGAGACAGAACTGCAAGAGAAGATAGAGAGATAGCGAGAGGGAGAGAATTGCAAGACCTTCGGGTGATCAAGTCCTAGGTCTCACAGGAAAATGTGGTTGCACAACCAGACAGAGAAGAGACAGAAAATGGGAGAACAGAACAGGTCTTTGCATTCAAACTATTTCTCCATAACAACTGGGACATGGCCATATTCAACCCTGTCTCTCACACACACACACACACACACACACACACACACACACACACACACACACACACACACACAGCCTGTCTCTCCTTTTCCAATACAAGCATTCCTTTGGTTTTTTTCTTTACTTTTTTTTAACTACAGTGCAAACAGCGATAATTTGAGTTAACTAGCCAGTCATGGTCTGCTGACATTGAAGCCCCACTGGAAGGGTAGGAACAGCAGGATCAACCAGATAGATTTTAAAAGTTAGAAACATACAAAGCCAGCTGAAGAAGGCCATTTGATCTGTCAAGTCTGTTCATGTTGCAGGGTCCACAGCTTGAGCTACTGTCCCTGCCCCCTCTTTCCACTCCTCCCATCCTCCCTACCCATGACTCTTACCCTCCCTCTATACCTGTCCCAGCTTCTCTTAAAGCTGCCCACTGTCTTCAATGAGATTATCTCTTCTGGCAGTGCATTCCAAGTGTCCACTGTTATAAATACACTCAGCAGGTCAGGCCCTCTGCTCCCACAGTGCCAACCTCTGAGCGCAGTAATGTGAATAGGTAACAGACAGGGTAACCCTCCTGTCTGCTTTTCAATCTGAAACACCTTTAGTCTCAAGTTCTGGGGGGATTCAAACTGTGAACCTTATGCTAGCATGCCCAATGTACAGGCTCAGATACATCCCTTCTTCAGGGATTGTGGCACAATCTTTCACCAGGGGCACCAAGCCAGACTTCCAAAATGAACCCTTAAAACTCTATAAAAGACCTTAGATATATTCTTACCTTTTCCCAGTTTAGTAACACCATCAAGCTTTTGAACAGTTTTCAAACTTAACCACATATACATCACATGCAAGAAGAACTTGGAAGACACACCCAGGCAGTATCTTTTAAATAAAGATTTTACTAAAGATGATAAAAATATGAAAAATGTAAGCACAGAACAATATATCAAAGAGCTCACAATCATATAAAAGAATAAGGGATGATTAAAAATCAAAAACTCTTACCACAATTCTATTGGACTTTTTCTATCTAATGTATTACCTTTGTCCAGTGCTTAAGTTATGTCAGAGAGTCCTGTCTCTCTTGAGTCCCAAAATCATATGTCATATTCCCCAGTTACAAGGATACATTTCAATTCCATCTCCCTACCCCCTTGGTGAGTCATCTAGTTCCTCCTTTTTAGAATTAAAAAAATACAAACAATGATTTCCTGACAAGAGATATATTAAGAAATGTTACATCAGCAAAAACTAATTTCCCAAATTAAGAGTCTTTGATCAGCCAGTTCCTTTGAAGATTTACAACCCTGCAATCCCTTACATAGGTGTAATAAAATGTATATTTAGCTTCCCAACTTCAAAGCATGTCATAAAAAGGCCATAAAATGCAATTTCTCAAGGAAGTTAATTACATTACAGAGATATCCTGGTCAATTTAATAAATCCTGTAGCTTCAGTGAAACCTGGTGTGGGGCACCCAAGGAAGCACAGACTCACATACTATATTTTTATATTACAAATATCATACAGCAGTCATAACCAGCTGGTCAAGCGTCACAATCCTCCCCACCTAGAGTGAACTTGGGGGCTCTATGCCCTGCATGGGATGAGCTTCCCAAATCACTTCATTCCTCATATTGATGCGATAAGCCATCTGTATTCTGATTGGTCGCTCCAGCCCTATGTAAGATCGTCATGTCATACCCTTGCAAGGCAAGACTCCATCTTAATAGTCTGCCATTAGTTTTTGCCATTTGTGTCAGCCAAACCAGGGGGTTGTGGTCAGTTTGTACCTCAAAATGCTGCCCATTTAAGTATGGCTCTAACTTCTTTAGGGCCCACACTATGGCAAGACACTCTTTTTCCACTGTAGAGTAAGCCTGCTCCCTGGGAAGTAACTTTTTACTCAGGTACAGTACAGGGAGATCTTTCTCTTGGTTGGATGTCTGACTCAGTACTGCCCCAATATGCACATCTGAGGCATCAAACTGGACTATAAAGGGTCTGCTATAGTCAGGACTTGTCAATAAAGGAGAACTGCACAGTGCCTCCTTCAGTCTGGTAAACACTTTTTCACAGGCTGGTTCCCAGGTAACTTTCTTAGGCATCTTTTTCTTTACCAGGTCAGATAGGAGAGTATCCAGGGCATTGTAATTGGGTACAAATTTCCTATAGTACCCTGCTGTCCCTAGAAAACTTCTGACCTGCTTCTGCATTTCTGGTCTGGGCCATGCCTTGATCACCTCTATTTTTACTTGGTTAGGACGGAGCTGTCCCCAGCCAACAACATGCCCAAGGTATGCCACTTCAGCCAACCACCTGGCACTTCTCATCTTTGACAGTGAGCCCGGCCCTCTGTATCCTTCCCAGCACTTCCCTAAGATGGGACAGATGTTACATAGATACATAGATACATAGACAGTGTCGGCAGATAAGGGTCTATGACCCACCCAGTCTGCCCATTTGAGCTTGTAAGTTCAGTTTATGTTTTCCTAGAAGTCTGTTGCCCCTTACCCCTGACCTCCAGAATTCCTTTATGTCTATCCCATGCATTCTTAAATCCCGTGATTGTTTCAGCCCCCACCTCTTCCTCTAGCAGGGTGTTCCACTTGTCCACTACCTGTTCTGTGAAGAAATTCTTCCTCATGTTTCCTCTGAATTGTCCTCCCTCAAACTTCATCTCATGCCCTTTAGTCCTGGAACATCTTTTTTGCTTAAAAATAGTGTATTCCTGCACCCTGTTCCTCCCTGTAACATACTTATATGTCTCTATCATATCCCCTCTCTCCCTCCTCTCCTCTAGGGAGTACACGTTCAGTTCCTTCAACCTGTTCTCATTGGACTTGTGATGCAATCCATGCACCATCTTTGTTGCCCTACTCTGAACCTTCTCTACCCTGTCTATGTCCTTACATAGGTAAGGTCTCCAGAACTGTACACTGTACTCCAGGTGGGGCCTCACTAGTGTCTTGTATAGTGGAATTATGACCTCCCTTTTCCTGGTGGTGATGCCCCTGCCTGTGCATCCCAGCATCCTATTTGACTTACCTGCTGACTTGTCACACTGTTTCCCTACCTTGAGGTCATCAGAGATGACAACCCCAAGATCCCTTTCCTGCTTGGTGCATGCTATATCCTCACCCCCAAACTGATATATTGTGCCAGGGTTTTTGTGCCCCATATGCATTATCTTGCACTTCTTTGCACTGAATTTCAACTGCCAAACCCCCAACCATTCTTCAAGTTTCTGCAGGTCCCTTCTCATTCTGTCTACACCCTCTGGTGTGTCTACTCTGTTACAGAGCTTTGTGTCATCAGCGAACAGTGAAATTCTGCCTTCTAGGTCCTGCGCAATGTCACTGATGAAGATGTTGAATAGGACCGGTCCCAGCACTGGTCCCTGAGGTACCCCACTGGTCACTCTTCCCTCTGTGGAGTGACAGCCATTTACCATCACCATCTGTGTCCTGCTGCCCAGCCAGTTACCTACCCACCACACTAGTGTCCTGCCCACACCCATGTTCCCCAGTTTGTGTAATAGTCTTCTATGTGGCACAGTGTCAAAGGCCTTGCTGAAGTCCAGATAGGCCATGTCCACTGCACTCCCCTGATCCACCTCCCTAGTCACCCAGTCAAAAAATTCAACGAGGTTGGTCTGACATGACCTCCCCCTGGTGAAACCATGCTGTCTTGGGTCCTGTAGTCCATTGACAACCAGATGCTCCACCAATTTCTCCTTCAGTGGTGCTTCCATGATCTTCCCTACTACCGAGGTGAGGCTGGCTGGTCTGTAGTTCCCCGCTTCCTCTTTGTTCCCACTTTTGTATAAGGGGACTACATCTGCTATCCTCCAGTCTTTGGGTACCTCCCCTGTTTTCAGTGATTGGCTAAACAAGATAGCCAGAGGTTCAACCACCACCTCTCTTAGTTCTTTAAGGACCCTGGGGTGCACCCCATCTGGCCCATTGCTTTATCAACTCTTATTATTTCCAGTTCCTTTAGGACCCTTTCTCGTGTAAAGGGACTTGTGTCCATTTCTGCACCATTCTCACCCCTTGTACTCCCTTCAGACCCATTACCCTCCTCTTCCTCAGTAAAGACTGAACAGAAATACCTGTTCAGTATGTCAGCTTTACTGTTGTCATCCTCCACGCAGCCTCCATCCTCCCCCTTCAGTCTCACTATCCCTTCCTTTGCCATTCTTTTTTCACTTATGTACCTGTAAAAGGTTTTGTCCCCTCTACCCACTGATTTTGCAATGTGTTCTTCTGTCTGAGCTTTTCCCTTACTGACCTCCCTGCCTCCCTTTGCTTCTCCTGGTACTTCTCCCTATCCCCTTCTGCCTGTGTCTTTTTGTATTGCCTGAATGCAGTCTTTTTGGCTTTCACTTTCTTTGCTACCTCTTTGGAAAACCATAATGGTCTCCTCTTCCTTTTCCTCTTGCTAACCTGCTTAATACATAATTCTGTTCCTCCCAGCTGGAACTAGAGATGGCAATGTCATCCAGGTATGCCACAGCGTACTCCTCAGCACCATTTAACACCTGGTTCACCAACCTTTGGAAAGTAGCCGGGGTGTTCTTCATTCTGAAAGGCATTACTTTAAATTCAAATAAGCCTATCGGAGTGATGAAGGCTGACTTCTCCCTAGCTCTGTCAATTAACTCTACCTGCCAATACCCCTTTGTCAGGTCAATAGTCGTAAGGTTTGTTGCCCTTCCCAACTTGTCCAGGAGTTCATCCATCCAGGGCATCAGGTGGGCGTCTGACTTCGTGACTGCATTCGGTCCATGATAGTCCACCCAGAAATGAGTAGAGCCATCTGGCTTGGGCACAAGGACTACGGATGAGGCCCAGGGGCTGTGAGATCTCTGGATGACACCGAAATCCAGCATTTCCTCCACTTCCTTCCTAATGCCCCTTTGGACAGCCTCTGACACCCGGTATGCTGTCCGCCATATGGGTGCCTGTATCCCTGTCTCCACATCATGTGTTGCTAAGGGAGTTAGTCCAGGCTTGGTGCTAAACAGTGGAGTAAAGTCTGCTAGAACCTCCCTTACTTCCTGGATCTTGTCCGGGGCCAGCTGGGGTGACAGTTTAACTGCTTCCACAGAGGATTCCCACTTGCTTTCTTCCAGCAAATCCAGAAGGGGTCTCCTTCATCCATCCCTCCCCAAGACTACATACTGCAAACTCCCATGTCAGCCCTATTAGGATTTGGCTTTATCATGTTGACATGGTACATTTTTTCTGTATGTCTTCTGTCAGGTAATTCTGTGATATAGTTCACGTCATTTATCTTTCTAACTACTTTGTACGGTCCTGCCCACTCAGCCTGCAGCTTGTCTTTCTGGACCGGAATAAGGACCATGACTTCCTGATCCACCGTGTAAGAGCGAGCTCTGGCTCTGCGGTTGTACCACACCTTTTGTTTCTGTTGGGCAGTTACCAGGTTGCTCTGGGCTGTCCCCATAAGCTCCTTCAGCCTTTCCCTAAACATACTGACATAATCCACTATGGGAGTTCTCTAGGTGGTGTGCTTGCCTTCTCAGTCCTCCCAGATCAAGTCTAGGGGCCCATGTACCCAGCATACTTATAAGTGCTCGAAGAGGGGAAATCCTGTTGACTCTTGGGGCACCTCCCTGTATGCAAACAACAGGTGGGGAAGGTATTTCTCCAAGTCCCTCCCATGCTGTTCAGCAAACACTTGGAGCATTGACTTCAGGGTACCATTAAATCTTTCCACAAACCCATTGGCTTGTAGGTGATAAGGTGTCGTGCATCTCTGCACCACCCTACACTTCTCCCATAAACATCTCATCAGGTCCGACATGAAGGAACCCCCTTGATTAGTGACAACCTCCTGTGGAAACCCAACACGGGAGAAAATCCCAAGTAAGGTATCTGCCACTTTGTCTGTCCTCAGTGAGGATAGGGCAACTGCCTCTGGATACTGGGTGGCATAATCCACCACAGACAGGATGAGCCTCTTCCTGGAGGAGCTGGGGGTATTTAAAGGCCCCACAATATCCATTCCCACCCTCTGGAATGGCTCCTCCACTATGGGCAATGGAATTAGGGCAGCTTAGGTTTTCTTACCCGCCTTCCCTATTTCTTGGCACCGGTGATAAGACCTGCAGTACTCCTTCACCTGCTGGGTGAAGTTGGCCCAATAGAAATTCTGGGCCAATCACTACATAGTGAGCATGATTCCCAGATGACCAGACAAGGGAATATCGTATGCAATATTGAGCAACTGCTCACAATACCCCTGGGGAACAACAAGCTGCCTGCCTGTCACCCCTCCCTCTGTCTTAGCACCCTGAGTATATATCAGTCCATTTTCCCAATAAACCTTATATTTACCGTCACCTTCCTGTGCTCTGTCAGAGTCTGCCCAAGCGCTCAGCTTCTCTAGACTAGGGTCACTTTTCTGAGCAGCTGCAAACTCCTTACACATTCCCAAGGCATGGGACAGGTCCCCTTCAGTCTCTAAACTATGGTCCCTAGCACTAGCGTCAGGGTACTCAGGATCACTGTCATCCCTAACCCTCTGACAATGGGTCACCCCTCCTTCTTCAGAGTAACTCTCCATAGCTGTGTGATTAACTGCTACTGAGGAAATTTCTACCCCTTTTCATTAGTCTCCAAATCAGGAGACACAGGCTGGGGAACCAGCCTCCCAGTGGTTTCCACAATGGCTTCTGTGGGGTCCAGCAAACTACAACTTTCCCTTGCTGCTTGGCTATGGATAACTGCACACACCACCCCATTTGAGATTGTTGCCAAGGATGACATCAACTGCTAAAGTTTTGGCTACAGCCACCTATTGCACAATTCCCCCAGTTTCACCCCAGTCTAGGGGAACACTAGTGAGTGGCAATGTGGTCTCCTCACCAGTGAACCCTTGTACAGTTACAAATTTATTGAGTATAAGCTGACCAGGCTCTACCACATCCCCTTTTACCAATGTCAGGGATGCCCCTGTGTCTCTTAACCCTTGTGTCTGTACTCCATTCACTGTGACTGAGTGCATGTGTTCCCTCATGTTCGCAGGCATGCTTCCAGGGACACACAAACAACCCACTTCTTTCTTAGCCCCATTCTGCATATTGCTCATCCTTTTGGGACACTGTCTGGCAATATACCCAGTTTCTTTACAAACCCAACATTCATTTCTTTTCTCAGAAAAATCTTTTCTTTGAAACCTGGGGCTAACTGGTTTTGGTGGAGACAGTGAGGGTTTTAGCTACCCTGAAGGCACACTTTTCCCTTTCTGCACTGCCATGCCTGTCCCATTCACTGTCAGAGCAGGTCTGCTCTTGGCATAGTGGTCCGAGAGTTTAGCAGCCTCTTGCACTGTTTTTGGATCTCGGTCCTCCAGCCTGGTTTTCAGCTCTGCTTGACATGCCCAAAAAAACTGTTCTAACAATATAGCATTTTTATTTTTATCTACAGTTTGCTTCAGTTCCTTTCCACTAACGTTTTAAACACTGACGTTGTTTCATGGCTAGCTCCTCGTATCTCATGAAAGGGCTTCTCCTGAGCTTACGGAATTTAGATCTGTATGCTTCTGCAGGTAAATCAAACTTTTTTAAAAGTGCAGCTTTAAGTTTGCTGTAATCATTACTGTCTTCATTGTCCATTTGACCCAATGTATCCCGAGCTTTCCCGGTAAGTAGCAGGGATAGCTGGAAGCTCCAGGACCCTCTAGGAATATTTGCCTGAATATAAACTTTTACAAAGGAATTTAAAAAGGCACCCATATTCTCCCCCTCTTTAAATTCAGCTATCAATTTGGAATTCAATTTATAACCCAGTCCTGTAGTTCCAGTTAAACCCAAGCCACTTACCTGCTCTGGTGCTGGTGGTTGGAGTCATAGCTTCTCCAGTTCATGTTGCCTCTGGTGCTCATGCTCTTCAAGGTCTGCCTCTCACTGTTCTCACTCCCTCTTCTCCTCTGTGGCTCGCTGGCACTCATGCTCTTCACAGTTAGCTTCCCACTGTTTTTGCTCTGCGTTTCTCTGGAACCCCAGCTCCATTCTGCACAACTCAATCTGCTGCCTGATTGCTTCTGGCTCCAGAATGCAGGAGACCTTCCCCTGCTGCTGTGGCCCTTTGCTTGCACTGGCCCTGCTGCCCTCCTCACTGGATCTGGACACTGCACTGGCCCCTCAACGCTCAAGGTTTGGTCCTTTACAGTCACAGTCTGTGACTCAACACTCTGGGCATCTGCTGCCATCAGGGCATCCATGGGGTTCTGCTTGTTGACTCTCACCTTGTGCAGGACTCCTCTGTCCTGGCACAACTGCCTCAAGTAGTCTGCAGTGTACCCACTGTAGTTGGAAGCCATCTTCTTCCCGAACTATAGTTATTCTAACTTGCACTTTAGAAAAAAAATAAAACAGGTAGGAACTTGACTGTAAGCAAAATTATATAGTTCTGTTTCCTTTTCTAAACAATAAATCACTGCCTTATTTTGCAAGTGAGCTGTACAGTATTGAACTGACACACTGAACAGTTAAAGCTTGTGTTACCAATTTTTTTCACACCACTGCTAACCAAATCTGTCACAAACGCACTCAGCTGGTCAGGCCCTCTGCTCCTACAGTGCCAACCTCTGAGAGCAATAATATGAATAGGTAACAGAGAGGGTAACCCTCCTGTCTGCTTTTGGGTCCAAAACACCTTTAGTCTCAAGTTCTGGGGGGATTCAAACTGTGAACCTTATGCTAGCGCACCCAACATACTGGCTCAGATATGTACTGTCTTCGGGGATTGTGGCACAGTCTTTCACCAGGGGCACCAAGCCAGGCTTCCAAAATGAACCCTTAAAACTCTATAAAAGACCTTAGGTATATTCTTACCTTTTCCCAGTTTAGTAACACCATCAAGCTTTTGAACAGTTTCAAACTTAACCACGTATAAGTCACATGCAAAAAGAACTTGGAAGACACACCCAGGCAGTATCTTTCAAATAAAAGTTTTACTAAAGATGATAAAAATATGAAAAATGTAAACACAGAACAATATATCAAAGAGCTCACAATCATATAAAAGAACAAGGGAAGATTACAAAACAAAAACTCCTACCACAATACAATTAGACTTTTTCTTCTAATGTATTACCTCTGTACAGTGCTTAAGTTATATCAGAGAGCCCTGTCTCTCTTGAGTCCCAAAATGATATGTCATATTCCCCAGTTACAAGGATACATTTCAACTCCATCTCCTCACCCGCTTGGTGAGTCATCTAGCTCTTCCTTTTTAGAATTAAAAAAATATAAACAATGATTTCCTGACAAGGGATATATTAAATAATGTGACATCAGCAAAAACTCATTTCCCAAATTATGAGTCTGTGATCAGCCAGTTTCTTTGAAGATTTACAACCCTGCAATCCCTTACATAGGTGTGAGATAGCCCTGTCCTGTAATAAAATGTATATTTAGCTTCCCAACTTCAAAGTATGTCATAAAAAGGCCATAAAATGCAATTTCTCAAGGAAGTTGATTACATTACAGAGATCTCCTGGTTAATTTAATATATCCTGTAGCTTCAGTGAAACCTGGTGTGGGGTACCCATGGAAGCACAGACTCACATACTATATTTTTATATTACAAATATCATTCAGCAATCATAACCAGCTGGCCAAGCATCACATCCACCACCCTCCCTGTGAAGAAGTGCTTCCTGACCTCCCTCCTAAACTGCCCACCCTCCAGCTTAAGACTGTGCCCCCTCATGTTATGGTTGCCACTCAGCTTAAAGAGACTCTCCTTATCAACCTTATTTATCCCTTTCAAGTACTTGAATGTCTCAATCATGTCCCCTCTCTCTCCTGTCTTCCAGGGAGTACATGTTCAGTGCCCTCAACCTCTTCTCGTATTTGTATGCCTTACCCTGCTGACCAGCTATGATCTTTGTACCCCTCCTCTGGATCTTCTCTAGCAGGTTAATGTCCTTTTTGAGGTGTGGGTACAAGCACTGTACTCCATGCTCTAGATGTGGCCTTACCAGTGACTTGTACAAGGGCAGTATAACCTCCTATCTCCTACTACTGATCCCCCTAGATATGCATCCCAGCATCTTGTTTGCCTTTGCTGCTGTTTTCTTGCACTGCACGAAGTGCTTCAGGTCACTAGTGATCATCACTCCCACGTCCTTCTCCTCCTCCTCTGATGCAGATACTCGGACTCCACCCAGTACTTTGTCCTAGGATTCTTGGTTCCAATATGCATAACTTTGCATTTCTTGGCATTGAAGCCAAGCTGTTAGATCCTGGGCCACCTCCCTAGCTTTTCCAGATCTTCCTGTATGTCCTGTATCCCTCCAGCTGTGTCCACTCTCCCACAGAACTCGGTGTCATCTGTGAATAGGCACATTTTGCCCTTTATTCCATCTCTAATGTCATTGATGAAGACATTGAACAACACCAGCCCCAGCATCGAGCCCTGTGGGACCCCACTGGTTATCTGTCCTGTGCCAGATAACTCTCCCCAAACAACCACCCTCTGGGTTCTGTCCTTCAGCTAGGTTTCCACCCATCTGGCCATCTTTTCCCCAACCCTGAGACCCACCAATTTCCTGATCAATCTTTTGTGGGGCACAGAGTCAAAGACCTTGCTGAAATCAAGACAGAGGATGTATACTGCTTGGGTCTTGTCTACTGTCTTAGTGACACAGTCAAAGAACATGTAACATGGTTACATAGAACATCAAAAGCAGCCAGAGTGTGTTGTATGAAGGAATAAAACTACCTATGTCATTGTTCCTCTAGTAATTGTATATAGGTCAAATTCATAGAATCATAGACGCATGGAAATCTAGTGGCAGAAAAGAACCCTCTGGCCCAGTGACTCTGCCCCTTCCTCTGACTTGCTAACCCCTTATGTCTGTCTCATGCCCTTTTGAATCCCTCCACCATTTCTGCCCCCACCACTTCCTCTGGTAGTTTATTTCAGGCCTCCACCACCCTCTCCGCAAAGTAATACCCCTTCACATTGCCCCTAAATCTTCCTCCCTCCAATCTTAGACTATGCCCTCTAGTTTTAACCCCACATTCCTCTTAAATAAACTCCCATCCCTTACCTTTTTGATCCCCTTCACATACTTAAATTTCTCTATTATGTCCCCCCTCTCCCTTCTAGTTTCCAATGGGTACAGAACCAATTTCCTCCACCTCTCCTCATATGACTTCCCCTGCATACCATGCACCATCTTGGTTGCCCTTCTCTGCACCCTCTCAATCCCATCTATGTCCTTGCATAGGTGTGGTCTCCAGAACTGGATCCCATACTTCAGGTGTGGCCTCCCCATGGCTTTAAAAAGAGGCATCAGTACCTCCCTCCTACTGCTTGTCATGCCCCTCCCAATGCACACCAATATTCTATTTTCTTTCCCTCCACTTTGCTGCATTGATGACCTACCTTAAGGTTGCTTGATACCAAGAACCCCAGACCCCTCTCCTGCTCAGTTGGCTTAATCAATTTGTTTTGTTATTTTTGTTTTCTTGTGCATGCAGCGCAAGCAACATTTTGTGGCAGCTTGCTGGGGTAGTACGTTGTGGAGGTGCGGCCGTGTTGTAACTAATGGCACCACTGCTTTCTTGGGCTGGTCTGTGTGGCACCAATGAATAAGCATGCTGTCTATGACAGCAGCTCAGAAGCGTGCCTCAAACTTAAAAGATTTTCACTGCTGCAATGAGGGAGCGCCCCGTCAATGCAGGGTGTGCCTTGCCCAGTGTAACATTTCAATAAACATGGCAGTGGCTGTCGCCGTCCACCTCTCAGAGTCCTGCTAAAGCTGACATTAGTGAGTGCTCAATCCCCATCAGTTTAATGTCCCCCTTGCGAATTTGTGTGCCAAGGGGGGGGTGCCCAATCCCCCTCGGCATCATGCTGTCTCCCAAACACAGACACACTTTCTTTGCCAATGGTGGGCCCAATCCCTGTTGGTTTCAATCCCCTCCCAAAAAAACACAGGTGGCACACTGGGAGCCCACTCCAGTATGCCCAAAGCAAACCTGGAAAAAAAAAACTTCCCACGATGTCTTTTTTTTTTGTTACCTGTAAAAGAGAAAATGGTCCCTTGTGGTCATGATGCCCCCTTCCCAATCCACACCCACCCTCTGCACACTCCACCTCCCCACAGCCTCCCTTATCCTATACTTATCTCCAGAGCCTGGCGTGATGATCTTCGGAGGAGCGGGAACACGTCTGCAGTCTTCAAAGCTGACCACAAACTGAAGAAATGCTGGTAAGCTGTATAATGGCAAAAATGTGTGTGTTTGTGTGGGGGGAGGTCAATTTAGGTGGATATCTCAGCCATTTTTGTGACTTTTGGCTCCAGATTTTCAACATGGGATTCTTGGGACCCCACTTCATGAACTCAGTCACTGTCATTTTGTTATTCTGTCCCAAAACATGATTTGTGGTCACTGTGTGGAATCACCTTTTGGGACAGATTAATGAAATGACAGTGTCACTGTTCATGGGGTGGGCTCCCAAAAAGCCTATGTTGCAAGTTTGGTGAAACAATTCCAAAAAATGACTATGTTATGAGTGTACACTGCGCAGTTCTCATGCACGCTTGTAACTTCGAGAATGTTTAATATTTTCACTCCAGATTTACAGCATTGCCATTTTTCTGCACCCCCTTATGAACAGTACAGCTGTCATTTTTCACATCCTGCCCAAAATGTGTTTTTGCACATGTGGCGCACAATGGCACGGTCGCGCTGGGAAATCAATGTTCAGGACAGAGTCAGACAATCACAGTGATGCTGTTCATGAGCAGAGGTCCCAAAATGCCTGTGTTGAAAAGTTGATAAAAAATTCAGCAAAATGACTGTGTTATGAGCATGCATTGTGCAGTTTCCACGCACGCTCGTAACTTTGAGAATTTTTATATTTTCACTTCAGATTTTCAACATTGCCATTTCTTCACACCTCCTTATAATTGGTGCAGCTGTCATTTTTCACATCCTGCCCAAAATGTGTTTTTGCACATCTGGCACAGAATGGCACGGTCCTGTGGGGAATCAACGTTCGGGACAGATTAACAAAATCACAGTGCCACTGTTCATGAATGGAGGTACAAATTGCTTTCATGAGGTGGGGTCACAAAAAGCCCATGTTGAAAATTTGGAGTGCAAATACCAACAAACACCTGGAGCATTACCGTTTTAACCGTAACGTCCCACCCTGTAAAGACTGACAGGCATCAGGGGTGTGACTTTGGATTGTCAGCTGTAATGCTCATGCCATTCCACCCCCATCCCCACCCTGCAGCCAGTGACAGGCATCAAGGTGTACCTTGGACTCTTTGGCCCTAAGGTTCACCCCCATTCTCCTATACTGCACCCATCTCAATATATTTCCTTATGGAATGGGGTGAGTGTAAGGCCCAAAGGCACAACGCAACACTTGTCAGAGTCTGCAGGGTAGGGTGAGGTGAAATGGCATGAGCGTTATAGCCTATGACCCAAAAGCACACCTCAATGCCTGTCAGTCTCTGCAGGGTGGGATGGGGTTGACGTCAGTTCCATACTTCACTGCCATTCCTATTATGTATCTCTCTAACTCCATAGGGAGAAGGGCAGGGGTAAATGGAGAAAATGACAAAGGCAATAAGGACAGGGATGGGGCAAAAAGGGGTAAGGCCATCAAGAAAAGGAGGGTAATGAGCACCAATGCCCATAGTCTAGGCAACAAGCTCCCTGAACTGGTGGCCTTGATGGAAAAGAGATGCCTGAATATTGTAGCAGTCACAGAAACATGGTACACAGATAACCATGACTGGGATGTTAACATACCAGGGTACACAACCTACAGGAGAGACAGGGAGGGGAAGGGGGAGGAGTAGCTCTCTATGTAAGGGAAGGGATAAAAGCAACTGAATGAAAGAGTAAACAGGGAGGAGAGGAGGCACTGTGGGTCACCTTAGAGACTGGAAATGGCACCACAATCTCCGCAAGGACATAAACAGGATGGAGGCAGTCCAGAGGAGGGCAACTAAAATGGTGCAGTGCCTGCAAGACAAGCGATACGAGGAGAGACTAAAGGAGCTTAATATGTATACCCTTGAGGAAAGGAGGGAGAGGGGGGACATGATAGAAACTTTTAAGTACCTCAATGGAATCAACAAAGTCCAAGAGGGTAGCATCTTTCAGAAAAAGAGATGTGCAAGAACAAGGGGACAGAATTTGAAGATAGAGGGGGAACGGCTCAGGGGCAATGTGAGGAAGTACTGTTTCACAGAGAGGGTGGTGGACATATACAATGGCCTTCCTGAGGAGGTTGTGGGGTCTAAAACTGTGGGAGAATTCAAGAATGCATGGGACAGACATAAGACAATTCTTGTGGGGGTAGGAAGAAATAGGCTGTTGATTAACTAGGATCTGCAGCTTATCCTGTAGGATGGGAAATGAGCAGGCTTTGGGGTGGGGGCAAGCGGTCCTTATCTGCCATCAAAGTCTATGTTTCTATGCACTACCAATGCCAATACCAGCAAGACAACATTTGGCATTGACTAATGCTTTTTAAATTAGTTGTAACTACTTAATGTTTATTTGTTGTTGATGTTAATTTAAATGTGCAACTGTATTGTTTATTGCTGATGGACCTCATTGTAAACGAATCCTGGCTCAATTGCGTAAATCCCTGTTCATAAACTTTCTTTGAATTTATGAATAAAACATTTAAACAAACAAACAAAAGTTGTGAAGACAGGATCAACCGGATAGATATGGCAAAATATTACAACATTTACCTGTTACGAGTCTGATAGTGTAAGGGAGTATGAGTGCAGGTGCTTGGTAATGGAGAAATGGAGCCACCATGTTGGGTGAGATGTTCAGCCCACCCACACACAGACTAAAAGCCAATGAGCTTTCTGAAGCAGAAACTTGATTGACAGGCACTAATTACAACCACCAGGTTGTAATCAAAAATATCAACTGGGCAGTTGTAACGAGATTTAAAAGTCTGGTTATCCAGACATAAAAAAAAGACCAGTAACTAAGATGCATTAAAACCCACAACAATAAATAACACTAGCAGACAACAGAAAATACATATATAATCATTAAAAACGGATTAGTGTGGGGGTTCAGTTCAGGTCAAGTTTATTGTTCTGCTGGTCAAGCCATTGGAATATTCTTAAAATCTAATACAAACATACACATACAGAATAAACGAGCATTTGTCAATGCCGAATGTTCGCTTGCAGGTATTTGCAGTGGTATTTGGCACTTGGACATGGCTTAAAAAAATCAGTGACAAAGAAGTAAAATGAGGGAGACAGTTTCACAAGTGGTTCTATTGCCTGAAGCAGGCAGCATAACAGTATTGGTGTAAAATACTTTGTCTGCAGAAGGGCAAGTCTGTAACTTTGTTACCCACTGTTCAGTCACAGAAACAAATTGTAGGAGGGACAGAAACATGCTAAGGCAAAGTCTTGGACATCCCTGAATATACTATATATATATCTCCCCTCTCCTCCCACCCCCAAACCCCCTTTTCTACAGGTGTTTTTCAGGCTTGGCGTACTCTGCCACAGGAAAGCTCAGAGTTGAAAGGCAAAGGGTAAGTGCATTAGGCGCTTGGGGGCGGCAAGATGTGAGGATATTGGCTGCACCAGAGAGAGTATTAAAATATAAGTAAAACAAGCATTTGTCAATGCCGAATGTTGCTTGCTTCTATGTGCTGTTTAGTTATTTGGAAGTCATTGGAGTGCAAATATTGAAAATTGTGAACTTATGAGCTGCATAGGAACTGCGCAACGACGTTCAGAAACAGTCATTTTAGGAATTTTTTCATTGAATTTTTCAACATAGCCATTTAAGACCTCTGCTAATGAACAGTGTCACTGTGATTTTCTTAATGTGTCCCATACATTGAGTTCTCAGACACCGACTGCGCCATTGTGCGCTACATGGGTGGAAACACGTTTTGGGCAGGATGTGAAAAATGACAGCTGTACTGCTCAAAAGGAGGTGTGGTAAAATGGCAATGTTGAACATCTGGAGTGAAATATTGAAATTCAAACCTATGAGCGTGAGTAGAACTGCGCAACGCGACGCTCAAAAACAGTCATTTTTAGGAATTTTTTCACCAAATTTTCAACATAGCCATTTTAAGACCTCTGCTAATGAACAGTGTCACTGTGATTTTCTTAATGTGTCCCATACATTGATTTCGCACACCGACTGCTCCATTGTGCGCTACATGGGCAGAAACACATTTTGGGCAGGATGTGAAAAATGACAGCTGTACTGCTCATAAGGAGGTGTGGTAAAATGGCAATGTTGAAAATCTGGAGTGAAAATATTGAAAATTCGTGAACTTATTAGCGTGCGTAGGAAGTGCGCAACGCACACTCGTAAAACAGTCATTTTTAGGAATTTTTTCACCAAATTTTCAACACAGCCATTTTAAGACCTCTGCTCATGAACAGTGTCACTGTGATTTTCTTAATGTCCCATACATTGAGTTCGCACACCGACTTTTCCATTGTACGCTACATGGGCGGAAACACGTTTTGGGCAGGATGTGAAAAATGACAGCTGTACTGCTCATGAGGAGGTGTGGTAAAATGGCAATGTTGAAAATCTGGAGTGAAAATATTGAAAATTTGCAAACTTATGAGCGTGCGTAGGAACTGCGCAATGCACGCTCGTAAAACAGTCATTTTTAGGAATCTTTTCACTAAATTTTCAACATAGCCATTTTAAGACCTTTGCTAATGAACAGTGTCACTGTGATTTTCTTAATGTGTCCCATACATTGATTTCGCACACCGACTGCGCCATTGTACGCTACATGTGCAGAAACACGTTTTGGGCAGGATGTGAAAAATGACAGCTGTACTGCTCATAAGGAGGTATGGTAAAATGGCAATGTTGAAAATCTGGAGTGAAAATATTGAAAATTTGTGAACTTTCATGCGTGCGTAGGAACTGCTCAACGCATACTCTTAAAACAGTCATTTTTAGGAATTTTTCCACCAAATTTTCAAAATAGGCTTTTTGAGAGCCCATCTTATGAACACTGGCAGTGTCGTTTCGTTAATCATTCTGGAAAGGTGATCTCACACAGTGACTGTGAAATCACACTTCGGGCCCAAATAACGCCATGACAGTGACAGCATTCATGAGAAGGGGTCCCAAAAACCCCATGTTGAAAATTTGGTGCAAAAATTCCAAAAAATGCCTGAGATATGCAATAAAGCTGAAAACCCCCCATCTAGCCCATTATATAGCTTACTGGCATTTCCTCAGTTTGCGATCAGCTTTGAAGAGTGCAGACATGTTCCGGTCCACCGATGATCGTCGCACTGGGCTCCGGAGGTAAGTATGGGGTGGGAGGGTGTGGGGAGGCAGGGTGCGCAGTGGGTGGGTGCGGGTTGTGGGAGGGGGTGGGGAGACAGCGATGGAACGTTTTCTTATTTACAGGTTTTTTTTTATTCAGACGACGCGGGACGTTTGCCACGCTGGGGTGGGCTCCCAGCGTGGCAGCAGGGAAAGCTGTTTGGGGGGACGTGGAGCCGATGGGGGATTGGGCACCCCCGTTCGCCAAAACAAGATTTGCAATGCTGGGGTGGGCTCCCAGCATGGCACCAAAGCTTTGGGGGGGGGGCGTGCAGACTTGAAGCCGACGAGGGACTGGGCAACCCCGTTGACTATAACAGTTTCGGCAGCTCATACAGAGGCGCTGCCAGCACTGATCGCAGCGGTGGTTTTCTTTGAAGTGAAGACCACTGCTGTCATACACAGCACCCACATCCATTGGTGCAGGACCGCCACGCCTGCTCAATGGAGCAGTGGATTGCACAGGACAGTCACACCTCCAAAGTGTCCTATTTTCCCAAGACGTTCCTTGCGCATGCGCACAAGCGAATGTAAAAAAACAGAGTATTACAATTAGACATTCTGTACATACACATTAATATAAATATTTATTTTCCAACTAGCTCAGAACATTACTACTAATAAAAAATCATTCTGTCTTAAACGGGATAGATTTCATGTTAAAAACTTTACTTATAAAGTTTTTAATTTGTTCTGAATTGTAATCTAATCTGGGAGGTAACTATAAACTATCACTGTAACTTCTCAGGCCCTTCTCCAACCACTACCATCCTATAACCTGTTGTACTGCCAGACCAGGTCAACCAGGCCAGCAACAGGACAGCTCTTAAAAACATCCCAAGGAATCCAGGCCAAGGACCCTCCATAATACACATATCACAGCCACTTGGATGTTTGTACTCAAATTCTCTGTCAAGTAGACCTATGCATTTCCAGGGACTCCACCGAGTCCTGGATCCTGTTATGTATCACTAAATCGCTCTATAAGTTTACTCCATAACTGACTACCCTATTATCTATTTTAGATTCTAACTACCAATTTTCAGAGAAAAAAACTCCAGAACCCTCAGTACTTAAAATACAGAAAACTAAGAAAGGTCCTGTCCCCTTATATACAAGCTTGGTCACTAGGCATTTCTTTATTCCATACTGTCCATTTTGGTATGTACTGTATGACTGGGACACAAAGGCCCAGATATTCAAACTGTGCCATTTTGTGGCGCAAGCCCCTGCGCCGCTCAAAATAGTTGCGCTGGGGTGTGGCCAGGGCGATATTTAAAGGAGTTGCGCTATGGCACAACTTCTTCGAATATTGCCCCCTGGCCACACCCACTGTGCATGGTGCAGTGGAACTGCGCCAGTGCAAGTGGCCAGAATGGAGCATTGAGATGTGGTGGCGCAAGTTCCATTGCGCCATGCACAGCACCTGCGATATTCAAAGGGTGACATGCAAATGGGGCCATAATTTATGCAAGGTGCATGGGGGGCCATTTGCATCTGATTACGGCCCCATTTGCATGCCATTAGCATGCAGGTGTGCCGATCCCCGACGACTTGTGCCTGGCGCCCTGCCAGGCAGCAGCCGACGGGACCGACTCTGCAGCCCGATCGCATTACGTCCCATAAGGGACAATGCATGTCTCCAATCCCTGGTGGTCCAGTGGACCGCAAGTAGCCCGATCGCGGGCAAAACAGTATTCCCTCCACCCCCTCGAGTAGCCCGATCATGGGCATAAGTGCTCCCCCCTCCCCCTGAGTAGCCCAGTCGCGGGCATAACCTAACCCGCCCCCATTAGCCCGATTGCTGGCATCAGAACCCCCCCAAAGTCCAATATCGCTGGTGGTCCAGTGGACTGAACGGAGCCCGATCGCGGGTGGCATTCCTCACCCACCCCAAGTATGATATCCCTGGTGATCTAGTGGACCCCCCCACCCCACCTACCCATGGAGCCCCACCACCCCATTCCCCCACCGTCAGCAGGTGGGCGGCAGCACCCCAACCGCCTGCCGCCCCGCCGCCCACTGACTGACAGCTCGGTAGGGCTGCACGCCCAGTGGTTCAGAGCATGAGCAATACATGCAGCCCATAATATACAAGTCAGTCCAGATGCGTGAATGATATCTGGACTGACTAGTACAGTATAGGCTGAACCACTGGGCATGTAGCCCTACTGGCTGACGGGAGGAGCAGGGTGGTGGAGCTCGTGGGGCGGGTAGGGATCCACTCAGATCATCAGGATATCATACATGGGGGTTGAGGAATGCTACCCACGATCGGGCTCCCGCTCGGTCCACTGGACCACCAGGGATATTGGACTTTGGGGTTCTGATGCCCGCTGATCGGGCTAATGGGGGTGGGTTAGGCTATGCCCACAATCGGGCTACTTGGGGAGAGGAGGGAATACTTTCTGCCCGTGGATCGGGCTACTCGGGAGGAGGGGGAACACTTATGCCCACGATCAGGCTACTGGGAGGTACAGTTATGCCCACGATCGGGCTAATCTCAGTCCACTGGACCACCAGGGATATTGGACTTGGGGGGGGATACTGATGCCCACGATTGGGGCATGGAGGGTGCCGCCAGGTGCGGCAGGAACAAGTTGAGGGCCACCCACAGGTGGCAGCTGCTGTGTTGCACCCTGCAATGCGGCAGCTCACCTGTGGGTGGCCCTCGACTTGTTCCTTTTTTTTCGGCGTAACTTTGTGCAGGCGCAGGTAGGGGTAGCGCCTGCATAACTCTGCACGGCCCAGGCTGAATATCGGGTTGTGCAGTTTATGTATGGTTCCTCCCCCTTCGGTTGCACATGCCTTCATTAGCATTGCGCTGTTGCTCAGCATGATTTGGGGGGCGCAACTGCCTCCTGCTGAATATCACAGAATGGTGCATTTCAGACTTGTGCAGGTGCAACCCTATTGCGCATGGCTCAACTCTTTTGAATATCTGGCCCATAGTGTTTATACAGATATGCCCCACCCAGCCCTCAGTAGAAATCAAAGAGTAACCCTGAGCTGAGCCTGCCTTCCCCAGCCAGACACCACTTAGGTACCTCCATGTTGCAGGTGATTAAACAATGGCCTGATTAAGTTAAGGCAAGGAGATATTTATGATATGGCTGACTTGACTTTTGCTAAACAATACATTGTATCAAACCCATCAATGGGCATCTGATAACAATTGGATAATATACTGTACCTCTCAGTTAAGCTGGTTATGTGTGAGCATTTTTATCCCTGCACAAATGCGCCCAAACGTTACTACTAAGCACAAGCCATAACTGCATGTGTTAAATAGCTGACATAACATTACAGTATCTGTACATTGTAAACTTGATAAAATTATTACAATATGATTCCCAGCAGTGTAGACAGTACCTATATAGTTCGGGATCTGGATTACAATAGAGAAGGACTTAAAAAATATAAACTATGGACTATACCTTCAAAACAAATGTATGAGCTATTAATAATAATATTGGCTTAAAACAAACACGTAAAAAAGAATAAAAATCACAAACCTATATGGTTCAGTGTCTATTGCACATAATGTCCAGCGTCTGCACTTTGCTACAAGAATCCAATGGCTTTAGCCATATGAGCCTACTTCCATATACCATTACCCAGTACATGAGATCCAGTTATGGGAGGAGAATACCACAGAATATTATAAGTCTTGTAAGTCACTGTTCTCACCACTACGTCAGTGTGCTTACATCTTAACAATAAAGGCTGGTGGCATAACCCTTCAGTGGGGGTCAGTACAGATAAGTAAATCTCTTTGATAGTTGTTTATATTTCCTTTTGAGACAAACCTTAGTTTCTGGGGTCCATTTCCCCCCTAAAGCTATTTACTCCAAAAAGGCTTACCACATCTCTGGCCATCAAATTCAAGAAATTGTCTTTTAATGAGCACCCAGGAGAATCAATTCTCCTCCATAGCCACCAGAATCTTCTCCAGCTCCCATTTCAAGGGCACACATTCTTCATTGATTCAACAAACTCACTTCATGAAGATTTCTGGCAAACTTGTAAAAAAACAAATAAAAACTCCATTAAGTGTGGCAACGTTAGGGATCTCTTACTTTTAGCCCCAGTTGCTGACCCTAGGCAACAATGGCATACCTGTTAAGGGAAGAATATAAGCCCATCTGCATCGTTAAATGCTGAATATCTGAAAATCGCTCCAACCAAGTCGGGGCTAGGCACGAGACCAATGCACCAGCTCTCTATTTTAGCTATGCAGACTCCTAATAAACTTTGAGAATTCCCTGCACACATCTTCCCTTCTTGACTTGCATCACTTTGCCAAAATGCTGTATTAACCATTACAAATGCTAATGCTAATGCCAGTTGTACTTCAAATTTGGCCAGCACAGCCTCTCTCCTCTCTCCATGATTCTGGGTAAGCACCCAACCGCATGCTCATAACTGAGATTCCCAGGAGCAGGGGAGCAATACAACATCAGTGCAGTAAGCCGAAAGCAAATTTAACAATAGTTTCATTCATCAAATTCCTAGTGTGGGTGCATAACAACTCAATGTAAAAACCTCTGAGCGTAGACAAAAGGATGAAACACACATATTATTAAATCTCTCACTAATACAGACCTTACTGAAGGAGAAGGGATTTAGTTTTATCCCATACAGAAAACTGGATAGTTTTGATGTTTAAATCAACTTATTCAAATTCTTTAGGAACATTGATTTGGAATCACAGTTCAAAAATCCAGAAGTGATAGCATAAATGGAAGGTGCTTTAAGACAGGGAGAGACTAACCTACCAACTCTGGAAGGGACACAGCAACTCTGTAAGTGGATGTGAACTGAGGGGAACTAATATATGCAGCTAATATTAGTGATGTGGAGGAAAGCTGGACACCAGATAATTACATGGACATGGCCTTAAATTTTGGGAGTAGATACAGAGGAAGAAGAACATGTTGGCCCACCTGAGACATGGTGTGTAGCAAACCAACAGACATTTGGACAGATTAAAGCCCCATTTAGTGACTAATCAGCATTCCGTTCCCCCCATAGTACCAAACATAATGTCATAGTGTTAAAAAATTTGGTTAGTAAAGAAATGGAGGAACTAGTCAGCAAGGATCTATCCAAAGAATCCTGCTGCAATAGTTCCAATGTTTAACAGATAGTTTTAAAAGATCTGAGTGAGACAACCGGCACCATAATTAGACATCTGATAAAGGAACTGTGGTTGTAATGCCCAGGGAAATGTACATCCATGAGGTTATGAGACAACTTGATGAAATTACATGTTATTAAAAGTTAGAAAGGAACCCTACAGAACAATCTAAAACTGAGGTGATTAATCTTGTAGATACAGCATTGTGGGCACTGTAGCATCCCAGGAAGCTAATTTTCTAAAGGCAAAATTTCCTGTTGTTCCTACTTTTTATGTGTTGCCCAAAACACATAAAAATATGGCCTATTTGCCTGGGAGCCCCACTGTGAACCGTATAGGGTCAGTCACTGAAAGACTGTTGAGGTACATTGATTACTATTGGAGGAAATAATGTTCTCCATCCTCCCAGTACCTCCATGACACAGTGGATCTCCTAGGGAAAACTACAATATTTAAAGTGGAAAGATGCTTACTGATGGACTATCATCGACGTGACTTCGTTATGTATGAGTATACCACATGACCTGGGATTGCTGACAGTACATAACGCCCTGTCTAACTAAGCTCTGCATGATGTGATGCCATCTAACTTCCTCCTGAGGGGTCTGGAGTACTTACCCACACTTAGTAATTTTACATTCAGTGACTCCTTCTACCTCCAGCTCAGGAGCAAGGCTATGGGAGCAACTGTAGCCCTCTCCTATGCTAATATTTTACTGGGCTGCTGGAAGAAGAGCTGGTGTTCTACCCAAACCTTGGCCCTTTTCTCAGGAGGATAGTCAGATGGCACTGTTTCATTGATGACATTATGATGGTGTGGGAGGAAATGAGTGAAACTAACTGGACTTTTAGAATAGCTGAATAATAATAACCTAAAACTTGTCATTCACTCCTCAGACACACCCCTTCAAAATGGATTTCCTAAATGTCAGCCTAGAGATTACTGAGGACTACTACCTGAAGAGCAGCACCTACAGCACACAACTCCCTCCTCTGTACCAGTAATAAGCACCCAAAAAGTTTGATAAATGGCATTCCTGTCAGACAGTTCCTAAGGATCCATAGGAACTGCTCTGCCTTGGACACCTTTGAACTGCAAGCACATGAACTTAGGAACAGATTTAGAGAGCGGGTCTGCTCAGCCAGGGCCATTAATAGAAACATAGAAACATAGAATTCAATGGCAGATAAGGACCACTTGGCCCACCTAGTCTGCCCATTTCCCTACCTAATGGATAAGCTGCAGATCCTAGTTAACCAACAGCCTACTTCTTCCTACCCCCTAGTATTGCCTTATGACTGTCCCATGCATGCTTGAATTCCACCACTGTTTTTGACTCTACAACTTCCTCAGGAAGGCAGTTCCATGCATCTACAACCCTGTCTGTGAAGAAATACTCCCTCACATTACCCCTGAGCCGTCCCCCCTCTATCTTCAAATTGTGCTCCCTTGTTCTTGTGCATCTCTTTTTCTGAAAGATGCTACCCTTTTGGACTTTGTTGATTCCCTTGAGGTATTTGAAAGTTTCTATCATGTTCCCCCTCTCCCTCCTTTCCTTGTGGCTATACATCTTAAGCTCCTTTAGTCTTTCTTCATATATCTTCTGGTGCAGACCCTTCACCATTTTGGTTGCCCTCCTCTGGACAGCCTCCACCCTGTCTATATCTTTGCGGAGATGGGGTCTCCAGAACTGTACACAGTACTCCAGATGTGGTCTTACCAACTGTCTGTACAGAGGGATAACAACTTCCTGTTTTCTAATGGTGATGCCTCACTCTATGCATCCCAGTATCCCCCCAGCCCTTCTTACTGCTTTCTCACATTGTTTGCTTACCTATGGGTCATCTGATATGACTACCCCAGGTCCCTTTCCATTTTTGTTGTCAGTATCTCACCCCCCATTGTGTACTCTTCCCCTGGATTTTTGTTTCCCAGGTGCATTACTTTGCACTTCTTTGCGTTTAATCTAAGCTGCCATACATTTGACCATTCCTCCAACTTTGTCAAGTCCCTTTTCATCCTTTCCACCCCACCTTGCGTATCAACCCTGTTGCAGATATTTGTGTCATCTGCAAAGAGACATACTTTCCCTTCCAGTCCCTCTGCAATGCCACTTATAAAGACATTAAAAAGGACCAACCCCAGTACTGAACTGTGCGGTACCCCACTAGTAACCCCCTTTTTTCACTGTGGACTCCATTTACTATTACCTGCCGTGTCCTGTTGTCCAGCCAGTGTTTTACCCAGGCTACCACCCTGGGACCCACTCACAGGCTGGCTAATTTGTTTATTAATCTTTTGTGTGGGACTGTGTCAAATGCCTTGCTAAAGTCTAGGCAGGCCATGTCCACAGCCTCTCCCTGGTCTACTACTTTGGTCACCCAGTCAAAGAAATCAATTAGATTTGTCTAACATGACCTTCCTGCTGTGAATCCATGCTGCCTTGGGTCCTGTGCCCACTGGTCTCTAGGTACTCAACAATTCTTTCCTTCAGAAGTGATTCCATAATTTTCCCTACCACTGAGGTCAAACTGACAGGTCTGTAGTTTCCTGCCTCTGTCTTGCTCCTACTTTTGTGAAGGGGAATCACATCCACCCTCCTCCAGTCCTCAGGTACCACACCATCCTCCCATGATTTATTAAAAGGCTAGTCAGTGGTACTAGTTTTTCCCTTATTTCTTTTAGAATTCTGGGGTAAATCCCATCTGGCCACATTGCTTTATCCACCTTCAGTTTTAAGAGTTCTTTCAAAACCCTTTCTTCTGTGAAAGGACTAATATCAACCCCCCTATCCAGAGTGCTTCTATTGACTAGATTAGGTATCTCCCCCTGCTTTTCCATTGTGAATACTGAGCAGAAGTATCCGTTCAGTATCCCTGCTTTTTCGCTGCCACTCTCTGCCCAACCACCTTCCTCTTTATTCTGCCTCAGTATCCCTGCCTTAGTCTTTCTTTGCTTCCTAATGTACCTATAAAAGGTTTTATCCCCCTTCTTAACTGAGTTGGCTATCTTTTCCTTGGTTTGGGCCTTTGCTATTCTGACTGCCTTCCCCGCTTCCTTCTGCTTTAACTGGTACAGTTCTCTGTCCTGCTCCTTCTGTGTTTCCTTATACTTCCTGAGTGCTATCTTTTTTTTCCTTATCTTCCCCGCCACTTCTTTTGAGAACCATAGTGTTTTTTTCTTTCATTTGGATTTGTTTATTTGCTTCACACAATGGCTTGTTGCTTCTGTGATGGCGGTTTTGATGTTTCCCCATTGTTGCTCCACCCCACCCCACCTTCTTGCCTGTTTGCTAGTGCTTTTCTGAGGCACTCTCCCATTTTGACAAAATCAGCCCTCCTGAAGTCCAGTACTTTCACTTTTGTATGGCTTGACTCTACAGCTAAGTTTATCGTGAACCACACACTGTTGGGTGGTCACTTGTTCCCAGATGGATACCCACTTCAAGATCAGAGATCCTCTCTCTATCCCCATTTTAGAGTACCAGGTCTAAGATTGCTCCGTCCTGAGTGGGTTCCAAAACTAGCTGTCTGAGGCATGCCTCCTGCAGGGCTTGGAGAATGGCCCTGCTTTTGGATGTGGCTGCAGCAAAGGTGCTCCAGTTAACATCTGGCATATTCAGGTCCCTCATCAGCAATATCTCCCCTTTCTCTGCCATCCCAAGTATGCCTTCTATCATTTCCAATAGGGCATACAAATGCAATAAAACTACAGAGAGGGAAACTTTACCTAAACTAAGGACTCCAACAGGTAACAATGAGCATCCCATGTCCTTGGTGATCAAGTACAACCAGTGGGCCCCCACTCTCTGAAGAACTGGCACCAAGAATTAGTAGCTCATTAGAGCTGATCCAGGTATCACTAGAGTCTGGCAAAAGTGGAGGACTAAGGACCCAACTAGTTTTTCAGAGTACCACTGCACAACCAACTCCATTTGTTCTGTGGTGGTACTATTGGGACAGTGAGTAGATGCATGTATTATGCTAAACTACACTGTAGTAGCCATAGCAATCATAGTGGAGAAAACAGACTCACCACCCAATCAAAAAAAAAAATGTGTGTGGCGGAGCTTATCCATATCTAACAAAACAAATTGATATTTAGGTCTTGTTTTGTTTTGTTTTGTTACATGGGGGCTCCACCCTCACGAACCCCATAAATGGGTAGCCAGAGGAATGGGTATTGGTGTGCTAATATCATAGTATGGCATTCACATGACGTCTAATGTGGGGGGCCTTAGTTCTCCAGTTATGCCCTAGAGTCCTTAGTACCAGTGGCATCATGCCCATAGGGCCTGGAGGTTATGTGCCTCCCCAAATTCATGGCATTATCATCAGCACCAAAAATATTATTGTTTTTTATTATAAAATAATCTTGTGTCCAAATCACTGTGACCATTTTTTACAGTCTTTTGTTGGGGGGGTGACCATGACACTTGCAATCCTCTCCCCCCTTAGTACTTTTTGTTCTGGAATCAGATTAATTCTATTTAATTTGCTTATGCTGGTCTGGACATCTGCGTGTGTCTTCCTGGCTGTGTGTGTGTGTTGGGGTGGATTGCTGCCAACCTGTGCTGGAACGTATGCAGTGTAAACAAACTGTATCAATCTCTTGCAGTCTGGTTGGTTGCTTGTGGGTGGTCCGTGACCATCTTTACTGTCATTGGCAGTGACTATTCCCACTCCTCTGTACCATTCTTATGTTGAGCTGCCTCATGTGCAGATGGTGTACAGGTACCTGGCAGCAAACTTGATTTAGTTGTTGTCCAGCAATCGACCCATATAAAGCTGTGGAGCACACAACAGAACCAAAATGAACAGGTCTAGCCAGATTGCACAGCACAGCAGCAGTAGGCAGGATGTATCAGTGCTGCTTAGGAGAAAGAGATAGTTGAGAGACTCAATCTGGGCTGGTCAACCCACTGCCCTAGACTAAGGAACCAAGAAGGAGATAATATGGAACGGGGAGGAGTGATCTGGTTGACGGACCACCAGCAGAGCCCAGGCAGCAGAGAATACTAAAGACTATCACTAGTGGGTAGGAAGTTCTGGCAGGGTTTGGGTTGGGCAATTGATTGGAGGGGCTAGGGACGAGGGGGGGGGTCAACAGGTCGGAGGTTGGAGCCTCAGCCAGTGCACACCTCATGGTCACAGCGGGTCAGGAGAAGAGACACTTTTTAGTAGCTGCCTACGCCTACTACTAGTTTCAATACACGGGCAGTCACCCACCATGTCAATCTGACTCTGAGTCGATCACTCCAATTAGAGAGTTTGGTCTGGTCCATAGACAGGGGAGCCATTAGTGCAGTCTGGCCCAGGACCAGTCAGGTTGTCAGTCAGTCAGTCACAATCACATAAAATACTAAAGATTCAAACTGAGAGTCAAGAGTTGAACAGGCCAGCAGACCCAACAGTGCTACAAAAAGCAGGGAATGCTCAGTCAGTGGGACACCAGAGGAGTAGCAGGACAGCAGCACTGCACCACACCAAGTTACCACACACCCAAGACTGAGCAGCATGCCCAATGACACTCTGCAATCATCCAGCCCCACCAAACCAGGCAACAACAGCCAGGACAGAAGTGGACCACACCACCATAGACTCTAGCTGTCCCACTTGCTCACCTCTACCACCAGGTAAAAAATTATGACAAAATGCAAGATTTTGATTGGTGGTATTGATTATGATGAAGACGGCTGGGGGGGGTAGTGTATTGGAACTGGGCTTGGCAGTCCAGGTCACGAATGTTAGTTGACCACCATTGGTACAGTACTACCAGGACTGACCCATGCAGGGGGGGGAGTGTGTTGAAACTGGGCTAAACTGACCACATCATGTTAGCTGACTACTGTTGGTGCAGTACTACTATCAGGGCCCATGCTGGGTATGGGGGTTAGTGTGCTAGACCTGGGCCTGCTGCCAGGCAACAAATGTTTGTTGACCCACCATTGGTACATTACCAGGACCCTTGCTTGGTGGTGGGACCCGGGTTAGTGTGTTGGAACTGGGCCTGCTACCAGGCAACTAATATTAGTTGACTCACCATTGGTACACTACCAGGACCCATGCATGGGGGGGTGACACAGGTGAGTGTGTTGGAGCAGGACCTGCCAGTGCCAGGCAACAAAGGTTAGTGTAGACTCACCTTACATGTGATGATGATGATGGCTAAATAATAATAACCTAAAACCTGTCATTCACTCACCAGACCCACCCCTCCAAAATGGATTTCCTAGATGTCAGCCATCATTTGGATACCTCTGGGAACAGTTAGCTCACTCCCTAGGGCTAGGAGTGGCATACAGTCTTTATTCAGGTTACAAACTAGACTTGCACCTGAGAAGACTTCTCTTGCTTTGCCTGGAATCCCCAGGCAATGGGAGTTCATTAAGCAGTCTCTGGATTCTGGCCATTTAACCCAGGCAACACTACAGGTGTTTGGCAGGATACAGTCCAACCCTCTTCTCAAGATGAGGGCTTTCTAAGATGCTTCGAAGATTTAGTTGCAACAACTTCAATACTGTGCTCTGATTTTCCAAGTGGTAGAAAGCTTCTTGGCAAGCCTTCTGAAGTTTTGCTGTGGAAGCCACAGACTGACTTCCAGTACTTGTCCTCCAACATGGTCCAAGCTCTCCTGTCTCGTGAAGAGCTTATGCCAGACTTTCCCAAGTTGTATCGGTCCCTGGGGCTTGAAGGGAGAATGGCTGCTTCTGATTGGTTAAATAGTATTGTCCGTCATTAAAATGAATAAACCTGTCCATTCAACACTTGATTGGTTGCTCATTTGGGTTCTAAGAGCACTGTTCATTCCCCCTACTCAGGAGCCATAGCTTCAGATCATTGGGCTCCTTGATTGCTGATTGGCTGGGCTAGGGGTCAATGGTGACAGATATTGCTGCAGTAACACAGTATATATAAAGTCCCAACTTTAAGTTTATTTTTCAGCCCAACAATATTGTTTTAATATTTATTTTCCCCACAGTTTTATAGTAACCCCTCTGCTCTGGTGTCCAGCTGCGGAGTGAAGATTATCAAGGACTCCCCCTGCCTGTCACTAGCTCCATAACACAGTCCCCCTAATCATTAGGCAGGGCATTACATTTATTCAGCAGCCTTGGCTGCTCTTAAAGACACAGCACTCCCTTAGAATAATAGTGCTTAAGAGTGCTCTTTTAGGCTGGCCCAGTGGTGCTGATGGTTAAGGAATTAGAGCGCCTCACCTCGCACCACGCTGGTGACCCAGGTTTGGGAACAAGCCTGGGCCATCAGTGGGCAGGGGTGGGGGATTGAGCATCTGGAGAACAACTTTTCCTTGCCAGGGAGGGTGCAGGGCTTAGCGTCGCTCCCAAGTGACCTCTGGCAGCTGTGGAAACAGGGGGGGCTGTGGAAACAGCTTCGCAGCTGTATTGCAGGGGTGGAGCTCAGCAGATGCTGGCCATCATTGCACATCCGAGCTCCGAGGGAGGTAGTGGGTGGGGAGAACACAACACAGAAAAACCCCATCTGATCCTGATAGGCGATGGCTCCCCACAGTGCCGACCACCACACTTCCAGGACCGGGTCTCTGTCTCCTCCCCTTCAGTCTCCTCGACGACCCAGCCAGATGCTCTGGATTCTAGATAGAGCATCAAGTAAGTGGATGGCAGCCCTGCCCCAGGGGGATCAGAGCTGGGGGGATTATCCTGCATGGGTTCAGCAGGGGTGCAGTAATACGTACGAGGAGCAGGGCCACAGTGGGTGGTAGAGCAGCTCGGTGAGCTGGGTAGCCTGAGAGAGTTCTGGATCGGTGGTGAAGAAATAAAGTTCACAAAAGATAAGAGTGCTCTTTTAAACATTTAATTTCTTTTTCTAGGGTGTGCTTCCAGATCCCTGATGCAGCAGCTAGTGTCCCAGAGGGTGGGATCACACAAAGGGGAAACACAACTAGAGCTGCAGAAGTGGTGTTCACAATGAGTACCGTAGCACTCTATAGCATTTGAGCTAGCAGTCACGCGCCTGTACACTTGTGCAGTTAGACTACACAAATACTCGCACAGACAGTACAGCTTTTGTAACCACTAGGCTAGTGGTTTCAATTTTTACTTCAGAGCTCCTCCGATCCCCCTACCAGAAAATCATACTGAGGGTCAGCAGGAGTACACTAAAGGGCCAGGACTGGTGGGAGCTAGCAGCGAGAGGCAGAGCAGTGCCCGGGAAGGCGACCGGGGCCAAATTAAGGTACGTCTCATCCATGGTGGTGGTGGGGGGGGGGGTTACACCTATACTGTTACTCTTTGCAAAAAAAGTTGTTAATGTACTAGTTAAGGTTCAAGTTAACACCACAAAAGTTGGGAAATGTGATTTTAGGATTTCCAACCTCAACCCCTCCCCCCTCATGCAGCAAAAGGGTTTTGGGTCTTCGGAGCCTTGGTGAATCAATGGTGGGGTCTTCCTTGAGGTCATCAGCCCTAATGCTCACCCCAGCCCATTGCCCCTGGTTGAAGCACAGTGTACAGTTTCAAGCCAATGGCTCATTGTGTTACACTCTTCAAAGGCAGAGAAGTATGTCTCGCCACATGTTTCCAGCAGAATCTGTCATAGATTTCTTCATGCAGGGCCCTATGGGGAGATTGTGTCTGATGTTGTTTGCTCAGCAAATGGCTGGGCATTAGGGTAAACAATCCCTAGGAAGTCCTCACCAGTGATTCGCCAAGACTCTGGATACCGAAAACCCTAACATTTTTCTTTCTGCTACTTGGGGATGAAGGTGGGGAACTGGGTTGGAAACCCCAATGCCACATTTCCCTACTTTTGTGGAATTGACTTGAACCCTTACTGGTGCATTAACAAAGTTACACAGAAACATAGAATTTGATGGCAAATAAGGACCACTTGGCCCATCCAGTCTGTCCATTCTCCCTACCTACACTATTACATCAGACCATTCCTGATCCACAGCTGTTTTTTTCTCCCCTCTTCCTTTCCACTATGATTTCTTTGTGCTTATCCCATGCATTCCTGAACTCCACCACTGTTTTTGCCACCCCCCCTCCACTGGAAGGCTGTTCCAGGAATCCACCACTCTTTTTCTGAAGAAGTACTTCCTCACATCTCTCCTGAATCTACCCCCCTCCAGTTTCATGGCATGTCCCCTTGTTTTTTAGCACCTGTTCTTCTGAAAAATACTCCCCTCATATACCTTATTTACCCCCGTGAGGTATTTAAAGATCTCTATCATATCTACCCTCTCCCACCTCTGTTCCAGGGTGTATACATTGAGGTCCTTTAGTCTCTTCTTATGGGGCTCCTATGTGGAATGGTGTCTAACGTCTTACTGATTTAGTTCCTTGGTCACCCAGTCATAGACTCTATCAGATTTGTTTGAAATGGCCTCCCCCTTGTGAAATCATGCTACCTTGAATCTTGTAACTCATCCACCCACCCTCACCCCATGTAGCTGGATCACTGAGCTCACCTCCTGAACTCAGCTTGACAACACAGGACCACAAAGCATACCTGCTGGGGTGAAGACTGGCACTGCACACCAAGTGTCCTAGTAACTTCTGTTTTTTATTTTGATCCCAGATTTTCAAAGTACTTGTTTTATGACTCACCCTATAAACATAGCATGTGGCATTTGCAGTATATTATCCGAAACCAGTCATTTCACACAAGTGTGAAAATATATCTTATCCAGGATTTAAAAAGTGACACCCATCTTGTTTATGAGGTGGTGTGGAAAAATGGCTATATGGAACATTTTCAGTCAAAATATTGAAAATTAGTGAAGTTATGAGTGAATATTGAAATATTGCAACGCTCACTCATAATTTGGGTATTTTACCATATTTGTACACCAGATTAATAATAATAATAATAATAAAACTTTATTTATTAAGCGCCTTTGAGGTAGCAAGGCACGGTACAATCTTAACAATACAATCCCAAAGAAATACAGTTAAAATAAACCATTAAAGTCATAATAACAATTCATAAAGTGCTTGTCTCCACAGGTAGGTCTTAAGTTACTGCTTAAAGCTCCCCACGGTCATACATTCCCAAAGTTGACGGGACAGAGAATTCCAGAGGGTTGGGGCCATAAACATAAAAGCGCGAGTCCCAGAAGATTTCAAGGTAACTCTCAGAACCTCCAGCAACCCCTCACCAGCCAAACAGAGCTGTCACACAGGGTTGTAAGGAACCAGAAGCTTTTTCAAGTATTTGCGACCAAGTCCATGTAGGGCTTCGTAGGTCAATAAACCTACCTTAAAGGTGATCCACCACTGAATTGGCAGCCGGTGCAGATTGCATAACACAGGGGTAATATGTGACCTTCTAGATGCCCCTGTCAACAATCGAGCTGCAGCATTCTGCACTAGCTGCAAGTGGCAGATATCAACCCCAGAAAGCCCTAAGTAAAGGGAGTTGCAGTAGTCAAGGCGGGAGGTCACGAAGGCGTGGGCCAACACAGGCAAATCACTGGACGGAACAAGGTGTTTCGCCCTGGCAATGTTCCTAAGATGGTAAAAGGCTGACTTGACGACTGCTGACACCTGATTACGAAGGGTCAGCCCGTCGTCAAGTACCACTCTCAGGTTGCGCACCTGTTCTGTGGTAAGGATCTGATCGCCCCCCAGAAATAAACCAGAAGGTTGATCAGTCCTCAACCCTGCTATCCTGCAGCCTGGGTCCACAACCATAACCTCAGTCTTTCCTGCATTCAACTTTAACCAGCTCAAATTCATCCAGTCATGGATTTCAGCGAGGCAGTTATTAAATACTGAGAAAGCACTAACGTGGTCGGGAGCAATAGACAGGTAGAGCTGGGTATCATCAGCATAACAGTGAAACCTCAGCCCATACTGTCTTACAGTGTCTCTGAGGGGTAGCATATACACTGCAAACAACATGGGGGACAGCACCGAGCCCTGAGGAACCCCACAAGGCAGAGAGAAAGGGTCAGAAGAAAAAATCCCCCACACAACTCTTTGTATTCTACCAGATAGGAATGGTGTAAACCATCTGAGCACTGTACTTGACAAGCCACAGATGAACCTCAGGCGCTCAAGCAAAACCCCATGGTCTACAGCATCAAAGGCTGGAAAGAGATCAAGGAGTACCAGAATGGAACAGTTTCTCTGATCTCTCGCCATCCGAAGATCATTGAGCACCCGAACCAGAGCAGTCTCAGTACTATGCCTCTTATGAAAACCCGACTGGAGTGGTTCATAGATATTATGGATGGTCAAATGATTCTCCAGCTGGGTTGCCACTACTTTCTCTATAACCTTTCCTATCAAGGGAAGGTTTGAGATCGATCTGTAGTTAGCAAAAATATCTGGGTCCAATGAAGATTTCTTCAGAAGGGGTGTCACTACCGCCTCCTTCAGGGAGCTTGGTAACTCACTGATTCCAAGGAGCACCAGATAATTTGAGCCAGAATCAGGCCGATGATCTCATAACAACCCAAAATCAGGGAAGTTGGGCCCGGATCTAAACTACAGCATGTAGGGCACATCCCCTGGACAATCTGCATAATATCCTCGAACTCCGGCAGGTCAAAGGTGCTCCAAGAAGAATGAGGTACTGTATCGTGACTGAACGCCGACTAACAGCGTCCCCCATACAGTGGGTCAAGTGTATCTCTGATCTGATGTCTGCCACCTTAATCACAAAGAATTGAGCAATCTCATCACACTCTTTTTATGAAAAAGCTAGACAGAGCTGCAGACAGGCTGGGTTGCACAACCTGTCCACAGTTCAGAACAGCTGGGCTGGTTGATTCTGAGTGACAGCGATCTCCCTGGACAGGAACTCTGCCTTCTTATGGGAGATCACTGATTGGTAGGGCTGGTAATGCTCCACCAAACTAAGACGGTCGACCTCCAGAGTGGATTTCCACCAGTGACATTCTAACCTTCATCCCACACGCTGCAACTCCCTCAAGGATCCATCAAACCAAGGGGCCCGAGGGCGGAGTTGGAGGGTATGAACACAGACAGGGGCTATCAAGCCTAGAGCTGAGGAAATAATCTGATTATAGGCCACAACCATCGACTCTGGACTCAAGCTAGCAACAGGAAACTCAGAGAGGCCAATCACCACCACCAAGTCTTCAGGGCACACATCCTGTAAAGGGAAGTAACTGACCATCTCCACAGGGCAGACCTATGAAGGAAGGCACAAAAGTTGAACCTCATGGTGTAGAGATCAGACCAACTGACAGGTTCCACCCCCAAATCAGAGGCCTCAATTCCCAGGAAGAAAACCAGATCCAGAAAGTGACTATGATTATGGGTAGCTGAAGAAACAATCTGTGTGAAGCCCAGCGATATCATCAGCTGGAGGAAGCATTGACCAAAAGGCGAGAGTTTGTCATCGACCCAGGCATTGAAGTCACCCAGAACCATCAGTTTGGGTGACTCCAATGCCATGTCGGTGGTGAAGTCTGCCACTTCCTGCAGGAATCACTTTTCATCCCCGTGTGGATGATAGATGAGAGCTATCCTGCAGCTCACACCAGCTACCACAGTACACTCAAAGGATTCAGCTTCCTCTACTGGTACACCCATGAGGCCCAAATTGGTCTTAAAACAGACTACTACCCCCCTGTGGTCCAATCTCGGGCGGTGCATCACCGAGTACCCAACTGGAATTGCTGCCTCTAAAATGGGGCCAGCATTTTCATCCAGCCAGGTCTCGGTGATGCAAACCAGATCAACTGTTCCAACAAAGTTGGCAATAATAGCAGACTTGTTCTTAACAGATCTGACATTGCATAATACTGCCCGGGTTGGGCGGGGTTCCTGGGCCATCCCGGCCACTTGCCCATCAAAAAAAGATGGTACCCTTGGGTATGGGGACAAGGCATGGATCACCACATTCCAGGCACCATTTCACCCCAGGGTGTCTTCTGGACCTAACCAACCCTATATGAGAGGACCGTTCTTTCACCCTCCAATGTCCGTGCCCCCCACCATGCCCACATAACCTTCTTATTACCCCACCTCATGAATCCAGTGGGCGAAAATCTTCAAATCCCTGTAGAAATGTCATTCCGAGCCACAGGTGCGAAAACACATTTTGACCAGGATTGGTAAAACAACAGCTGTCATGTTCATGAGGTGGTGTGAAAAAATGGCTATGTTGAAAATTTTTGGTCAAAATATTGAAAATTACCAAAGTTATGAGCTAGTGTAGAAAAATGTCAACATAAGTTCATAACTTTGTTATTTTTACATATTTTGACCCCAAACTTTCAACATAGCCTTCTTTTGACCCCACCTCATGAACAATAGCAGTGACAATGTTTAAATTCCACATGAAAGGTGATTTTGCAAAGTGACCACAGAACCCACTTTTGAGCAACATTTGCATAATTCCATTGCCAGTAGTCATAAGGCGGGATCTCAGAAAGGTCATGTTGAAAGTTTGATGTAAAAATATGCAAAATGTAATCAAAGTTCAAGGTGAGTGACAGTGTGTAGGATGTGTGGGGTGGTGGGTGCTGAGTGGAAGGTCGGGTGGGATGGAAGGATGTGGGTATGGGGGTCAAATCAGTGAGGGGGCATTTTCTTTTTTAAAGGTTAAAAGAATCAGTAAGAGGCAGTATTTTTTATTGGAGGGAACTTGACACTGGCAGTTGGGCAGCCCAGTGTCAGGCTACTGTTGGCAGCATAGAGGTGGGCACCCCAGTGCCACCATGTATATAATTGGAACATGGGCGAGTGACCTGGAGGGCAGGGGGGTGAAAAGAAGCAGTACCAGGTGTGGGTACCTTGGTCCACTTATATTATACTGTATATAAAATGTAAAAGACATACATATTGGGAAAACGGAATGGGCAAACTAGTGGGGAGGGGGAGGAAAGAAGTGCTAGCGGGGTGGACACTCTGGTCCACTTAAGAAAGATTTAAATTAGATAGACAGATAAATAGATAGAAATACAGAGACAGACAGAGAGAGAGAGAGAGAGAGACAAAGACAGAGAGAACAGGGGCTCACCAGCTCACTTCTTCAACTGAAGCCAGCATCATGACTCCAGCTGCAACTTCAGCATTCAAGAAAGTCCCACTGTTATCATACAGAGAATGTGGGTGAAGAGACGTGTCTTTGATTGGAGAGTGGATCTACATCATGGGACATATTTATGTGAGGGAAGGTATGTGAGCATGTGTGGATTGGTGGGTGCTATGTGGGAAGTCAGGGTGAGGTGGAAGGGGTGGGTGGGTGAGTGTGTGTGTGTGTGTGTGTGTGTGTGGTTTGACTGGAGAGGGACTTTTTTTACAGGTTAAAAAAATCAATGAGGGATTGTTTTCTTTATTACTAGGGACTTGACACTAGGTATTGGGCAACCCAGTGTCAGGCTATTGTTTGGCTTCATCAGGAATGGGCAGCCTGATGCCACCATGTACATTATGTGAGTGGGGGTGGGCAACCTCGAGGGAGGTGGTATAGAGAAGTGATACTGGGGGTGGGCACCCTGGTCCACTTATGTATAAAACACATAAACATTGAGAAGAGGGGCTACCTGGAAGGGAGGGGGAAAAATAAGCTGTACTGAGGGTGGGCACCCTTGTCATCTTAAATATTTAAATTAGATACAGATAGACAAATAAATAGACAGATAGATACATACATGCATACATACACAGCTTCAGCATTTAAAAAAGTCTTGCAGTTCTCATACAGAGAACATGGGTGAACACTAATTTGGGCACCCTGGATTTTGAGGTGCCCAGAAAAGGTATTTCTGGCTATTGTTTTTTCTCAAAAAAACAAAAAACAAAAAAAAAAACAACACTTCAAAATCTAGCTAAACAGGTCCTGTGTTTGTTTGTTTTTAAATGACACAATTTATGCATTTTCCATGTTTTTTTTGTTTGGTAAAAACAAGATGGCGGTCATCTCAACATGAAAAATTTCTTTGTGTTATGAGAAGTAAGTGGTGAGAAAACAAAAACAGTCTTGCGACATGGAATTTTTTGTGTTGTATCAGAATGTTATCAAAAAAACCTACTGGGCATGCTCAGAACAGCAAATAAATAAATAAATAAATAAAACCCACTTTAAATCCTTATAACTCTGGTGCCATTTAGTATTTTTTCAAGAAATCTTCCAAAGACACTACCTTGGCACAGCATGCTTCTGTTCCGAAAGTTTCAGAAAAAAATGTCATTCCATGTAGGCTGTACATGAGAGCAAAACCAAAAACCCATATTAAGTATAGGGAAAAAAAAATTAGACATCTACAGGAAAATTACATATGAGAATCTCAGAAACTGCTCAAGCTGCTGTCACAAAACTTTTCATGGATTTAGACCTTGCCTACCAGAAAATGCATGCAAAATGTCAGCTATTATAGTCAAACACTGCCAAAGCTATTACGGTGCAAAGTTAGGAGTTTAACATAGAACCTGTAGGTCAACCCTACCTATACTGGCACTACTGTTCCAATATAATACAGTGGTCAGGCATATCTGCAGCATCAGCTGTGACACCTGCCTTATGCCTATAATACTGCATACTGGTCAGGCTGTTTAATTTTTAAAAAATCCTTTAGTTTAACAGCACAACTATGACAATTACACAACATGTAGTATAGGCATTAAGCAGGCAGCACAGTGCATGATGTGCAGACAAGTGATGAGCTTAGTTCTGTGCTCATCATGAACTGTACGTGATGCTTTAATGCCTTTACTGTGCTAGTCATCAGGCACCTTTAATGTTTTAAAAATCATTCACGTTACACATGTCTGCAACATGACATGTGACTCCTGCCTAATGCCTATAGTAAAGTCAGGCTGTTTTTTTATGTTCACTATGCATGCAGGTGCAAGCGAATGTATTGCTGTAGTACTACTTTTTAATGGGTGTCACATTGTTCGTCCCATGCTGTGTAGTATTTTAGGGACGATTCAGTGTCCCACCAATCATCAGCGAGGCTTTCTAAGACAGAGATTTAGCTTGCTGGGTGAAGACAACACAAACCTGAAAAGGAATAGCTGATTCAATCAGGGATCAGCTATTCCCTTTGATCTGTGCTGCCCAGCAAGACAAGCTGATCTGTCAAAGTCAGCATGGCATGTGTGGAATGTCTGACAGCTGTTAGAGTAAACTGTGCTCCCGCACATGCACAGTTACATCTGTGTGGGTCATTTTTTTTCTTTTATGTTTCTCACCTACTCAATCCTCCCTCTCAGCACCCCGCACCCCTCCCCAGAAACATAAGTGACACTGGGGGTGCCCAATCCCCCAGTGTTACCAGGTGGTATGTGAACCCCCCAGTCCACCACCGCACATGTGCTCACATTTCTGTGCTTTTTTTTATTCTCCCGCCCACCTAACCCTCCCTCTCAGCACCCCACCACAGACATAAAACTGACACTGGGGGTGCCCAATCCCCCAGTGTCGCCAAGACCCAAACTCATAAGTGAACATCCCCTTCCACTACTGCGCATGTGTGGTTATTTGTTAATATGTATTTTTTCCTCCCACCCAATCCTCCCCCTCAGCACCCACACCACCACACCCCCACAGAAACATAGCAGTGACACTGGGGGTGCCCAATCCCCCAGTGTCACAATCACAATTCCTTGGTCCATTTTTTTTTAACCCTGTAAAAGGAAAACTGTCCAATGTTTTTTGCAGCAGTTACTGTCTCCCCACATGACCCTCCCATTCAGCACCCACCCCCACACCCCTCAAGCCCTTACTTACCCATCGGGGGTACAGCATTGTAATCCTCTCTGGACCACAGACATGTCTTCGCTCTTCAAAGCCGGACTGCAAACTGAAGAAACAGATATGCAGTTCAATGTATTTCAATGGTGTTTTGAACTTAGTGGCATAACTTTGCCATGTTTGCATATTTTTGACCCAAATTTTCAACATGCCTTTTTGGGACCCCACTTCCTGAACCATTGCAGTGACATTAGGCAAATCTGTCTTGAAAAGTGATTTCACGGTCCCTATGTGAAATCACCTTTCAGACAGGAGTTGAACATTTTCTTTGCCCTTGTTCATGAGGTGGGGTCATAAGAAGGCTATGTTGAAAATTTGGTGTCAAAACATTAAAAACAACAAAGTTATGAGCCTACATTGAATTTTGTGAATACAGGCTCATAAATTTGGTAATTTTAAATATTCTTACCCCAGATTTACAACATAGCCATTTCTTTACAGCACCTCATGAATGTGACAACTGCCATTTTTCAGATCTTGGCCAAAATATTTTTTTGCATCCCAAAAGGTGATTTTGTGGTCCCTGCACAAAATCACCTCTCAGACAGGAGATGAAAATGTTCCCTGCCCTTGTTCATGAGGCGGAATCATAAGAAGGCTATGTTGTAAATTTGGTGTAAAAATATTTTTTTTAAAAGTTATGTGGCTACGTTGAATTTAGCAAACACAGGCTCATAAGTTTGGTAATATTCAATATTTTTACCACAGATTTTCAATATTGCCATTTCATCACAGCACCTCATAAATGTGACAGCTGTCATTTTTCAACTCCAGCCCAAAATGTGTTTTTACATCCCAAAAGGTGATTTTGCAGTCCCTGTGTGAAATCACCTTTCGACCAGGAGTTGAAAATATTCTCTGCCCTTCTTATTGAGGCAGGGTCATAACAAGACTATGATGAAAATGTGGTGTAAAAATATAAAAAAAAAATGTTATGAGGCTACATTACATTCTCCTAATGTAGGCTCATAACTTTGGTAATTTTCAATATTTTTACCCCAAATTTACAACATAACCATTTCTTTACAGCACCTCATGACAGTGACAGCTGTCATTTTTCAAATCCTGCCCAAAATTTATTTTTGCATCTCAAAAGGTGATTTTGCATTCCTTGTGTAAAATCACCTTTCAGAGAGGCGTTTAACATTTTCTCTGCACTTCTTCATGAGGTAGGGTTGTAAGAAGGCTATGTTGACAATTTGCAACAAAAATATTACAACATAATGAAGTTATGAACCTGCATTCAAAGTTATATACACAGGCTTCTAACTTTAATAATACATAACCCACACAATGCACTCCAATGCATCTACTGCCCCAGGGCTTCTATACCAGTAGCGGACATCTGGCATTGACAAATGCTTGTTGCTCAACTGTTTTAATTCTATCATGCAACTATGTACCCCAGTCCCAGGCCAGTAGAACTTTAAAATGATGTAGAAACACCATTACAGTGACACCAGTTTGAGAGGCAGTTGCAATACATTCCAATGTCTTGATATCTAAAGTAATTCATCATCATCATCATCATCATCGTTATCAAATCTTTATTTATTCAGGCGAGCATCATTGAGCAAGGCTCATTTACAAGATGGACCTGATAAGGTCAAGGTTCAACAGTTGATACACAACAGATACATCAATACACTTATATAAAACAGTTATACATACAGGGAAAAAACAAACATTTATAAACACGGTGATGTACAGTAAAATTCACATGATAAAATGGGTTATAGGAAAGTTAAGCTAATATTTACAGTATATACAGTGTATACATATCCCAGTGGAGGGGCCATGGCAAACACACAGCATAATGTAATACTAGGATGGTGGAAGGTATTACTGGGTGCCATAAGATGGGGTGTCTGCCTGGGAGGGAGAACTGAAGAACAAAGATTATGCCATATATGGTGAATTTTTGGGAGGGAGATTGTGAGATGACAAAGCTAGCTCTAGCGGTAGCAACTGCATTTCTCTGTGAAGAAAACTGTACAATGCTGTTTAAAGGATGCAATTGGTATAATATTGGACAGTTTTAGGGATTTTTGCAGGGTGTTCCATGCTGTAGCTAGAGAATAGCTGATTGCTGCCCTCCCTAGCCGGGTGTTGAATTTGGGCAATTTGAACAGGATGATGTTGTTGCTTCTTAATGCATAGGAGGTAGGAATGGTCTGGGTGAAGCAGTTCAGAATATAGTTTGGAAGTTTTTTTGATAACGCTCTGTAAATCCATAGAGCTGCATTTCTGTTCCTTCTGAGGTGTAGGAAAACCCATCCAACTGCAGCATAAAGAGAGCAATGATGGGTATTAGATGGCAGATCTGTTATGAATCTTATTGCTCTATGGGATAAGGTATCCAACTTGTGTAGGTAGGAGATGGGGCAGTGACTATAAAGGAAGTCTGCATAGTCAACAACTGATAGAAAAATGGCCTGGACTAACCTCATCTTTGAATTTTTGTTTAGGAAGGGTTTTAATCTATAGAAAAGGCCAAGCCTTTGGCGAAGCTTTTTTAGCAGTTCTTCTAAATGATGAGTGAAGTCGAGTCTGCTGTCAATCCACACACCTAGGTATTTGAATTTTTCTACATACTCCAGATTTTCTCCAAGTATAGTGCATAGCTGGGGGAGAATGATTGAAGAGGAGGTGCTGGTAGAGCTTTGATTTGTGAACATCATTGCTTTAGTTTTCTTTGCATTTAACAGAAGCTTTTTCTCAAGTAGCTGATATTGTAAAAAGGAGAATTCTGTTTGTAGGATTTCACGGGCAGCTGCAGAAGAAGGGTTGCTGACATACAAAACAGTGTCATCAGCAAAGAGGTGTACAAAGGATTTGGTGAGGGTTGAATCAATATTATTTATATAGATGGCAAAAAGGATAGGACCCAGGATAGAACATTGGGGGACTCCTCTTAACAGTGGTTTTAATGGGGATAGGTCACCTTCAGCTTTTACCTGCTGTGACCTACCGGTAAGATAAAACCTGAACCACTTAAGGGTGGGTGGATCTAGGCCAATAGTTCTCAGACTTTGTCACAGTGAGCCTCCCCAAATCCATGGAAAAGATTTTGAGCCTCCCCAAAAAACTGAAATAATCTTGGGCCTCCCCAAAGAAAAATAACATACTGTACTTTGCGGAGTACACCATGAATAAATTGAAACCCCTTTGAGTACTTGGCTCACATTCAGTTCCTTGCCTTATACTGACTTGAAACCTTTGAAAAAGAGCTCTTGTGCTCAAAGGCATTTTCTGAATAACAAATAAATAAAATAAATAAATGTTATTCAGCTTATTGTAACCCCCCCCCACAGGCCAGCCTACTTGCTCCGCTATTTTTATTCTTGAACAATTGTTACCCCTTGTTGCAGTACCTTCATGGGTCAAACTACTTTCTCCATTTCCTTTCTATATGAAATAACCTTCCTACATACTTGCCTCTCCCTGTCCTTCCCTGCTCCTAAGCAACTTCTCAGGGATTACTTTGCTCCTTCCTGCTCTTGCTCTTAGCACTTCTATGTTCAACCTTTGTATTTGGGCTGTTCTGCCATCAGGCTGCAAATTGATCAATTACCACCTTTCATTATTACTTTATTGTTCATATTTGATTGCAATATTGTTCATTGTGTATTTCTTGATTGTTTTGCAGTTACCTTTTGACATGTTTTGACTCTTACCCTTCCCGAGTACACCTGAAATGAGCCTTGGCTCATTCAACTTCCTATCACCTATTATTAAATAAATACATAAGATTCACCTACTATTATCCTCTTTCAGTTTGCTTCATCTCTTCACACAAAATATATAAAACTCAAAATTGAAATACAGTACTTTTTCAGACTTGCTTGAGCCTCCCCTGGAACAGGTTGGGGCCTCCCCAAGGAGGCTGGCCTCACCATTTGAGAACCCCTGATCTAGGCCAATGGAGTGCAAGGATGACAGTAGAAGCTCGTGGTCCACAGTGTCGAATGCTTTGCTCAGGTCAAGAAATACTGCACAGACATTATTCTTTTTATCTAATTCAGTTTGCCAGTCATTTGTGACCTTGGCTAGTGCAGTGATAGTGCTATGCTTGGTCCTGAATCCAGATTGAGCTGAATTCAGGAGGTTAGCATCGTCAAGATATTCCCTTAACTGAGTACTCACTAATTTCTCCAGCATCTTGGATAGCACTGGTAGAATGGAAATGGGCCTGTAATTATCAAGGTCCATAGGGTTCCCTGATTTTAGAAGGGGAACCACTTGGGCTGTCTTCCACAGTGTGGGAATAGAACCAGAGTTTAAAGATAAGTTAAAGAGATGTGTTAGGGGGACTGCAAGTACATGGGATGCAATCTTTAGAAAGTAGGGGTCCAGAGAGTCTGCCCCTGCGCTTTTTTTGATATCCAGCTGCCATAGTAGGTCCTCTACTTGCTTCAACAGTACAGATTTGAAACTGAAGGAAGAGTCAGCTCTCTGAGCACCAGTGTACTGGGAGCTTAATTGTTCATGCAGCAGGTTAGCTGGAGAGGTGTCAAAGGCAAAGCCAGCCGTTGTGAAGTGGTTATTGAAGGCGTCCAGAATTTCCATTTTGCCAGAGATAGGGCCATTACTGTGGTGTAATTGAGTTGGTAGGGAGGTGTTAGAATCCTGCCCAACCATACCCTTGATGGTACCCCAAAACCTAGCAGGATTATGATAGGAGGAGTCGAGCTCAGCCAAGTAGAAGGCAGCCTTTGCATCCCTAACTTTCTTGGTGCATCTATTCCTGACTTTCCTAAAGATCATCCAGTCATTTGCATTCTTGGTTTTTCTTGCCATTTTCCAGAGTTTGTCTCTCTCCAGCAGTGCAGCTTTGAGGCCAGCTGAAAACCAACGACAGGATTTGTTTTTTATTCGGATACTAGAGATTGGGGCATGGATGTTAAGGGCACTTATTATAATGCTATTTAGCACCTGCTGTGCTTTTTCCACAGAATGAGCAAGATAAAACTCTTGCCAGCTTGGAGAGTGAGCTAGATCATGCAAATATCCTTCAATTTTGATGTTTTCTTGGATCTCCTCATTAGGAATTTTGCAGGGGTTGTTGTTTTGCTGGAAGATCTTACCCCTGCGATGGGGCAGTGATCACTTATATCGCAGAAAAGCACTCCAGCATGTGTGAATAGATGGGGTTTATTCACTAGCATGATATCAAGTAGTGTGCTGTTATTACTATTACTTGCATTAATTCTTGTTGGCTCATTAATTAGTTGTGTGAACCCATATGTATCACAGAATGATACCAGAGGTGCAGCTGCCTGAGTAAGCCAGTTGAAATTCAGGTCACCTAGAATAATGACTTCTTCAGTGCTGGGCTTGAGCAGATTCCCAGGTGGGATAAGAGCTTGAGGTCAGCAGAGGGGGGTCTGTAGTATCCAACTAGCTGAAAAGCTGCTGTGTTGGGGAGAGAGACTTTTAGGGATAGGCATTCAAATTCCTTGGGCATAGAGGTTGCAACAATACAGGATATAGGTATACTGGATTTTGCATATATAGCTACTTCACCGCCCTTGTTTGGCGATCCTCTGAATAACTGATAGTTGGGTAGGTTAACATCCCTGTCTGCTGTGGTGGGTTTGAGCCATGTCTCAGATACCACGAGAAAGTCTGGCAAGGTATGGGCAACCCAGGCTTGTATCAGTGTAAGTTTTTTCAACAGACTGCATACATTAATATGCAAAAAACTGAGGCCTTTAATTGAGGTTAGGTCTGCTGGAGAGGTAATACATTCAGGGGGTTCAGGGTTGATTTCCATGTTGATTTGCAGTGTCAGTGGCTCAGTAGGTAGCACACTCACCTCTGAGGCCGGGAGATCAGAGGGCTGTGGGTTCAGTTCCCACATCTGGCACTTGGGTTAATATCCCAGTACTGACACTGTAGTGCAGCATGAGAGGGGTGCTGCACTTCTGAGGTGCGATCTTTCGGATGAGACGTTAAACCGTGGTCCCATCTGCCTGGATTGGTGGTAGTTCAGGTGGATGTTAAAGATCCCATGGCACTTATTGAAAAGAGTAGGGGAATTTTTTATTGGAAAAACATAACATCAAGTACAAGAAACAAAAAACATATAAAGAAACAAAATCAGATCTTGAATCATTTAGAAACGTAACAGTCAAGGTTAAACATGTAATGAAAAAAGGAAAGTAAAATATGGATTAACCTAAAGTCAATTGACCTTAATTCAAGTCAGAAAGGTAATACCAGTCCAGTAGGATGCAAATGTGGCAGGAGAAAGATGTTTCAATTCCATTTCTTGTAGATTTAAAATTGCAGACTCAATGCATTGAATAATAGCCAATGGACAAGTCAGTATTTGTTGTAAGACATATTTACATCAGCTGCCACATATAATATTTACAGGCCGTAAATATAACCCTTAATGTACTAGGTGGAGCAGCGGTCCAACAACCAGAAAAAACTCCAGTATAAGGACTGAATATGTGATCCTGCTCAGAAAAGGCCATTTCCACTTATTTGCTAAGGTTTTCCAAAACAGAAGGGCATCTGTACAGGAGAAAAAAAGTGTTCCATAGATTCTTCAATGTTGGTGCAAAATGGTTTGGGACAATACCTCTCTTGGGTTGATTATACTTCAATTAATACGAACTTGCAGTTTACCATGACAGCATAACCAGAAACATCCACATATGAGCTGAGATTCTTTTATCTTTAAGTATATTTAATGCAGATGATACACAGGACAGAGAGCACAATGGAAAGCTTAATATTGGTTCATCCAAGTGTAGAAAATAAACATATAACTGCTTCCTAATGAGGGCCTAAAATGGAGGGTTGTTTATTTTCCAGGATCGAAGTGCGAATACTATCCTTAACATATAATGGGGTGTTAGGTGTAGAGAAATAATGGGTGGTAGGTCAGTCCAAGCCAACATCAAAGATTCTGCAGCTTTCGCCACCCATGAATCACATATAGTCATCGTACAGGTATGGCTCTGAAAAATGTGATGGAGAAAAAAAGAAAAAAAAAAAAGAGAGGGTTTATCATTCCTAAACCTCCTTGATTCGTGGGCAAATATGTGATATGTCTTTTAACAGGGTTCAAGCGACTGCCCCATAACATTTGAAAAAAAAGACCAAATAAACGAGTTTCTAAATGTTTAGGTGGACTAAAAATGTGACTCAAAAATAAAAAGATTGGGGATAGAAATTTTTTCACCACTATGACCCGTTTCTTTTTACTTAACTTCCATGATTTCCAAAGACGTACCTTATTATCACCAAGTGCAGTGAGTCTCCCAATTATAGGTAGCATCATTTGATGTGTTAAACCATATCCTAGAATTTTCTGGGGTGTAGTACATACCCTAATACCATGTATTGCTGTCGTAGCTGCAGGGATGTGACGCAATGGAATACATAGACTTTTCTCAAGATTAAGTTTACCTCCAGACACGAACGTAAAAGATGAAAAGGTCCGAGTAGCTTTTTCTCCCGAAAGTAGATTATGACATAATAAGACCACATCATCTGCATAAGCAGAGATTTTAACAGGTAACAAATTCGGGTGAGGTGTTATACCTACAATGTCTGAATTCCTTTGTATCTGTCTAATGATGGGATCTAAAGCAAACACAAATAATAATAGACTAAAGGGGCAGCCTTGCCAGAGTCCTACCCATTGTAACAGGGTTGAGCCTTTGAAACCATTTATCATAGGGAAAAAAAATGCTGAGGAGAGCATGTGTGAAATCCAAGATATGAATTTATCAGGGATACCATACAGTGATAATATGTGTAATAAGAAGTTATGATGTACTAAATCTAATGCTTTTGATTGATCTAAGACAAAAAGATAACCAGCTATCTGATCATGTGTTTTTTTTTCAAAGATTTCACGTAATAAAAAGAGATTCGTTTGAATATGTCTGCCTGGTATAGCACAGGTTTGAGCTGTATCTATTAAATATGGTGCAACTGTTCTTAGTCTGGAGCAAGAATTTTAGAAAAGATCTTAAAATCCGTATTTTAAAGATGTAGGTCTCCAATTTGCCAGGAGCGTTATGTCTCCCTTTTATATAAAATTTTAGGATGGATAAACCAAAATTAGATGGTGTATCCTGATTATCCAAAATATAATTAAAGACTTGCGTCAAAGGTTCTAATAGATGCACCTGAAATTTTGCTAGAATTCATGTGAGGCCCGTCTGGCCAGAAACTGTAATGAAATGGCATTGCAGCTTCTTCCTGAAAACCGACTGATTAGCGAGGAATGAAATGTGAGGGACGCCTAGCGGCGGTGCTGACATAATGGGAGATATATCTGGAAGAGTCCGGAACAGTACAAAATGGGTCTGTAAATAATCGGATGTGACAGATAACATATCTGGGATGGAGGTCTGAACAGTACCATAAGTATCTTTCAAACCATGCATAACAGTCGAATGGAGTCTCTCTTTAAAAGCAAAAAAGGGGTCAGCAGATGGGGAAATCGAAGTGCCGGTTTGCATAAGGTAATTCAGTGATCGGGCACTATCATATTGATGAGAAAACATACAAGCTTTTATTCTGGATATTTGTGAGGAATAATCAATTGAGGAAATAGTTTGAAGAGACATTAATTTATATAGCTGATTGCGGTATGATAAATATGTAAGGTAACCTTCTCTGACATTTTTTTTACCTAAAGACTGAAAAAAAGTGGCTAGTTCCGTTTTAGTATCTTTCCACCAGTCCCACATGGAATCATAACAAATCAGAACTGATACCCGTGCTTGGAATAAAGCGTGTAGTGCATCTGAACAGATTCTGGAGAAAACAGAGAATTATTCAATTTCAGAGGGAGTGATATGATATAGCTACAGTAGGAGCCAATTGAAGTGACCACTCAAAGACAATGATCAGAAATCTCATTTGGAATCACAGAAATGCGGCGTGGGGTACATTGGCGTGAAATAAAGAAATAATCTATCCTGGTATGATATATTGATCTATGATAAGTAAAGCCTGCATCGGAGTGTAGAGTATGATATGCGTCCAGCAGATCTGTGTCTTTTATCAAAGTGGACAAGGCTAGGGAGTCACAGTAGACCTTTTTCCCCAAGGGGATCTTGTTCTTCGTATCTATGGAGCAGTTAAAATCTCCTCCCAAATAATACATTTACGTGTACATAGATGAGGCTTAATTAAATTTAGCAAAGCTATTCGAGTAGCTTTAGTTTGTGGAGCTATATATAACTATAACCCGAAATGTTAGGAAATGCTTGGTAAAATCTATAATAAGTGCTCTACCTGTATAAATATCAACAATGCGGGTGATAGAAAAGTGGGAGAATAAAGAGAACAGCTACACCATCTGCTATATCATCTCCAAATGTCCATCAGAGAGGCCTTTGTACCATCCTCGTTTATTGTTGTATATCATATAATTGGTAATATGTGTTTTGTAATAACAGAATATCCAGTTGGAGGAGGTGGCATAATGTAGAAAACCCATTCTCTTCTTAAAACCCTTCAGGCTACATACATTAAGAGAGGCTATCGAGGAGTCCATTTGGTGAAAAATTCAGGGTTAGCCACTCCCATCCGTTACCGTCATGTTTTTCCTTTTCTTACCACCCTTTTTGTTTTGGTTATTTTTTTCCTGCTAACATCAGGTGGTTTCTTGCAGGGTGTCTACATCAGAGGCATAGCAGACACATCCAGTCCCCATCTGAATCCTCTCTGTCTCCTTTTAGACATTCAAAAGCATTAGACAGGGGGACATCAGGGGTTTTAAGTGTTTTTCTGGCAGCGGCTCTAGTCACCCTCCTTCCAGTTTGAAAGCCATCTTTATCAAACGTGGTAGAAACAGAAGGTTGAGCAAGTAAGATCTCGGTAGGGGGGTCATTAGAGGGTTGTAGTGGGGCAGCCTGATCTTGTTGTGTTGAATCTCAATCTCAATCTCAATCTTTATTTATTTATATAAGGCGCCTTTCTAAAACCAAGGCGCCTGTACAATACTAGATAAAACAATAAATAAAACCATTTTAAAATTAAACTAAACGACAGTATTAAAAATCATTATATGCTTTGCTAAAGAGATAAGTTTTTAAAGATTCTTTAAAACTTTGGACAGTCGGGCTATCCCGCACCTGACGAGGTAGAGAGTTCCACAGGGTTGGGTCCATAAAACTAAAGGATCTGGCCCCTGAGGTTTTTAAACGAACCCTGGGAATCTCTAGCAATCCCTCATCAGTGGATCGGAGAGAGCTGGAGGGACAGTGGGGGTGAAGGAGATCTTTCAGGTAAACAGGTCCCTGATCGTGTAGGGCCTTATAGGTCAGCAAACCGACCTTGAAGGTGATTCACCAGCAAGCTGGCAACCAGTGCAGACCGTGGAGCACAGGCGTTATATGACTGGACCTAGAAGAGCCCGTCAACAGCCTGGCTGCCGCATTCTGCACTAGCTGCAGGCGGCGAATCTCAACCCCAGGAAGCCCTAGGTAAAGAGAGTTGCAGTAGTCAAGGCGGGAGGTAACGAAGGCGTGGACCAAAGTAGGCAGATCGTCTGGTGGAACCAGGTGCTTCACCTGGCGATGTTCCTCAGATGGTAAAAGAGGTTTTGACAACTACAAACACCAGGTTTAAATGTCAAGCAGTCATCAAATACAGCGCCCAGATTCCGCACCGGTCTGAGGTAATTAGCGGGACACCCCAAAGCCATAGACCAGGGTGATCAGCAAAAACCCGCCTCCCGGCGACCTGGCCCCAGCCAGCACCTCAGTTTTGTCAGGGTTCAACCTCAGCCAACTCATTCATCCAGTCCTGGATTTCAGCAAGACAATTATTAAAGACCGAAAGGCAACATCTTGGCCGGGCACAAAGGACATGTACAGCTGAGTATCATCTGCATAGCAGTGAAAACTCAAAACCATACCGCACAGATAATCGCTCTAACGCAGCATATATACTGCAAACAACATGGGTGCCAAAATGGAACCCTGTGGTACCCCACAGGATAGGGAGAATGATGCCGAGGAAAAACCGGACACCACTCTTCATCTACCCCTCGAGGTAAGATCGAACCAACTGAGGACTGTACCAGACAGTCCACAGATAGACCATAAACGTTCCAATAGCACACCATAGTCCACAGTATCAAATGCTGCAGAGAGATCTAGAAAGGACAAGATGGAGCAGGACCTTCGATCTCTAAGCTAGTAAGATCATTAGCACCAGACCAGAACTGTCTCGGTACTATGTCTTTTCTAAATCCGGACGGAAGAATCTCAGACATTGTGGCTGGTCAAATGATCATCTAACTGCAATGCGACCACCTTCTCAATAACTTACCTACAAGGGTAAGTTAGAGACAGGCCTGTAGTTTGCCAGGCAGTCCGGGTCCAAGGAGGATTTCTTAAGAAGGGCTGAACCACAGCCTCCTTTAGAAGGATTTGGAAAATCCCCTCTCCAAGGACCTCCAGACTATCTCCAGCAAGGAAGGGGCGATTTATCCACACACCACTAAGAGCGTGTGGGGCCGGATCAAACTACAGTTGGTCGGACGCCAATTGTATGATCATCACAATTTCATCGATTGTGGGAGGCCGAAGTCAGACCACACAAACTGGGTGTCAACATCTCCTGCCGACCATCACTACTCCCATTAGAGAGGGTTAGATGGATATCGGATCTGATTGTGGCAACCTTATCTGAAAAGAATAGAGCAAACTCCTCACACGTTCTTGGAAAGCGCTCTTCTGGGCTGCAGACAGATTGGATTGCACAATCTGTCCACAGTCGGAAGAGCTGAAGCTAATCTATTCTGTGCAGCAGCAATCTCCTCTGGACAGGAATTCTGCCTTCTTCACGAGAGATTGCTGATTGATAGATCACATAGTGATCCATCAAACTAAGTCTGTCACAATCTAGACCCGACCTCCGCCAGCACATCTCCAACCTTCGTCCAACTCTCCTCAACTCCCTCAAAGTCTCATCAAACCAAGGAGACTTGGGTCGAAGAGTGAGAGGACGAACACGAACAGGAGCAATGGAATCCAGGGCCCCTGCCACCACCTTATTATAGGCAAGTACCAGCTCTCCTGGATCCATGCAATCTCTTGGTATACCCGATAGGTCCAGCACTGCCATCAGGCCGTCAGGGGAAACACCCCTTAAAGGGCGATACCGGACCATCTCCATAGGGGGCTGGCCTACAAGGTGGCCACAAACTGAACCCAATGGAGTGATGGTCCAACCATCCGACTGGTTCCACCACCAAGTCGGATATCTCCATCCCCAGAAGGAACACCAAATCCAGTGAATGACCACCAATATGGGTCGAGGAGGAAATAGCCTGTGTGAAGCCCAGTGAAATCATTAACTGGAGGAAGTCTTGACTAAATTGCGAGATTTCATCGTCGACTCCAGGCATTGAAATCCCCCAGAACCAACCATCTGGGGACCCCAATGTCAGGTCGACAATGAAGTCTGCGACTTCACGGAAAACATTCCCATCACCTGGTGGATGGTATACAGGTATCCTGCCACCACCTCGCCATGATACACTCAAAGGATTTGGTAATTCCCACTGGTACCTCCACTAGGCCCAGTTCTGATCTAAAACAGATGGCAACACCCCGCCTCTGATCCAATCCTCGGCGGTGTATCACCGAGTACCCGGGCGAACTGCTGCCACCAAAACTGGTCCAGCATTTTCATCCAGCCAGGTCTCAGTGATGCACGCCAGGTCTGATGTCCCAACAAAATCAGCTATAATAGCCGTCTTGTTTTTAATAGACCTGGCGTTGCACAACACCGCCCGAGTAGGATGAGCAACCGAGGATGACCATGTTACCTGCTGACTACAGTCAGAACCCTTGGGTATGGGAACCAGGCAGGGAGGACCCCTTTCCTGGGCCCATTTCGCCCCAGGGCATCTCCTTGTCCCCACTATCCCTATCCATCGCCTCCTTTCCATTCCCTCTCAAACCCAGGCCCGTCCTCCTCCTTCTTCCAACAATCCCAAAACCCTACAACGTCTATAAACTTCAATTGATAGGGAGGACAGGAAAAGGACGAAGATCTCTGAGTCTGAGGGAATAATGCCCAACTGTCCTTGTGCTTTCCAACACATATTTACTATTCTAATAGGTAACACAAATAAACAGTCCTAATTTCAAAAATTAACCCACCCCTTAAAGCTAAATAAATACCAAGCCCTAAATAATGATTTCACTAAAAACTCTCACCCTCCAAACCCATACAAAACACAATCAAATAAAACAAACCACTAATTAACTTCCCCACCCAGTCCTCTCACCACTGGGAAAGAGAAATAAAATATACATAAAATTAGTAAGTTATACTAATATTACTCACAATATAAAACAAATAATAACTTTAAAAAAACAAACTAAAAAGACTAAAATCTAAAGGTCCAAACAGTCGCAATTTCACCAGAATGTCAACCAGTAAAGAGTTCACTCCTCTCACAAGTGAAATAATTCAACAGAATTAATGCTTATTATTAAAAAATAAATCCAAAAGCTTGTCTCTCCAGAAGCTGATGACAATATTCCAGTTTCAGATGAACTCTCTCCTTCAATTGGAAACAGAGGGCCCAGAATAAGAAAAAATCTCAGAATAAGCAAGCAAACTAAAAACTCACGATCAGACCAGATCAGAGACCAGGAGGTAAAGCAAAGTTAATCCAAGGAACCCAAAGACCAAAAGTTCAACTCCTCCACTCTAGTTAATTGTCGGCAGGCAGGCAGTAACGATTCCAATGTTCCAATAATAGCCACCTATAGACGGCTTCAGGAGAGTCCTCACCTAGCTCCTGATACCTCTTTCCAAGCCCGCTCCCTGCTACGGTCACCCACCAGCTACCGAGCAGTGAAAAACGGAAGAGCTGCACATACAGCTGCCCTACGGCAGCGGCACCACAGCACACCATTGGTTCGAGGTCAGGACCAGGAAAGGCTTTCTCCCAGCAAACCGCCTAGATCTCTTCCGACCTCAACTTCCAATTTCGTCGCTGGCAGACTGCTCTTTACTGCTCACCCCAAAGTACTCCACGTTGCAAATTATACCACGCTTCAGCTTAATCCACCTCTGGGCTCCAAATTCAGCTCTTCACACGCATACGGTATCAGAGTTCCACAAATAAATATTCCTTCGATTCCCAGATCAAAGATAAATGAAACGAAATGAAATAACTAATTAAAATTAAACTCCAAGGGATAGCTAAAACTACGATGAAGCATAAACTTCGACTCCTGTTTCTAGAGGGTAGCCCAGCGTGACCGCCATCTTGATCCCATCTTGAAGGGATAGGTTGTTCTGGGGTGGGGGTATCAAAAATGCAGGAGCAGTAGTCAGGGGAGCAATATGTTCTAGTACCTTAGTTTGTGCTTTTTGTACCAATGCTTCAGAGTTCCAGCCCTCAGATCTATTTTTACTGGCCCATGGACATTGGTGGTACGCATGTCCTGTGTTATTGCACAAATTACATCGAAACACATTTTACAAGTCATGCTGGATGTCCATATCCCCACAAAACTACATTTAGTAAGTCACAGGTGCTACTCAAATGTGTGGTAGCACCGCATTTGTAACAGGCTCTAGGTTGACCACCGTAAAAACACACACCCCTGTCTTTACCGAGAAAAAAACTATTTGGGAGGTGTACAATTTCTGAATTAACTTGAAATAATTTTACCCGAAACCTCCAGCCACCAGTCCATAAACCATCATCATCCAGGATAGCTTCAGGAGGAGATAGGACATTACAGTGATTTTGCAACCAGTGAGAGATATCACTAATGCTGACTCCTTCATTCCGGAACATAATTGTCACAGTACGAATCGTTGGTTTGGACAAGGGTACAACAGAAAAGGGGGTCCAAACAGGGTCATTTTTCTGTAAGGTATATAATGCCAGAAAACGATCCAACCCGGCAGAGGTTTTAAAACTAACGTCAAAGTCTCTTCCCCTGAAATATGTATGAGGGCATATATGTCGGAGGCTTGAAAATGTAGCTTGCCCTTTATAAGGGTCCTAGCCACATAGTATCTGTCAGGAAACTCAGGTAGCCCACCCTATAGCGGAGGCGGACGGCATTCCTACGGGGCGCTTGTTCAAGTTTGTTTTTAAAAAGGTCGGAAAGAATCGGTGGTCTACCAGATACTTGTTCTGTAGGATTTCCGTCTAGAATAGGGGATAGAGATTTCGATGATCCTGGCTTAGGGTCCTCTAGGAGAGGAGGTGAGCCTGGTCTAGAAGTCAAAATAGTAGGGGATGGGGAAATCGCGGGTTTTGGTGGTGAGATAACTGTAGTGGGCATGTGTTCATGGGGGGGGCTTCAGGTGCAACATGTAGAGAAATAAGGGGCGTTTCATGAACATCATTAGTCTCATGGGAAGATTGCACACCATTTTGATCAGCAATATCCATAATGTCCCCCCATGATTCAACAGAAGTACTCAAGTGTTTTTTAAGTCCAACAGTGTCTTTTTTTGAACTAAAAGTAATAGGTGGTACCTCGTTGGAGCTCATGGATGTAGCAGGCCTGGTGGAGGAGAACAAAACACTGTGTGAAGTCGCGTCCCAAGCAGGATCTGGTGTCCAGGTTCCCAGTGAAGATTGAGTCCATCCTGCATTTGTTAAGGCGTCCGATGCAGTCCAGGAGTCCTCTGAAATATCCACTCGTGGTTTAAGACCGAATTGAGAAACCAGCAGTCCTGTAGTGGTAGGGTCGTTAGAACGTGCCACAGTGTGAGGTTCAGATGTAGTAAATCTGGAAAAAGGGTCGAAAGACTGGTTGGAAGCCATTTCCAGCCGTGAAACAGTAGTCTCAACGGTAGCCTTTACTGCAGAACCGGAAGGAATAGGGGAATGAGCGGGCGTTACACCACATGGTCGTTGAGAACGCTCCGCAGAATCGTAGTGGCATCATGCTGAAAATCCTGGCCATCCGGTTTAGTATTCGGGAAGTCAAAAATATCGGAAATATCTTCTGGTAAGGAGTGTAGCGACGGTTTTAACTCTTCTTGGTCAGTGCCTCTGGTTCCATCTGGTATTGCTATGTCGTCTGTTTTCGTCGGCATGACAGAAAAAAGAAGATCTGTCTCACAGTCAGTCCGGGCTCCAACTGACTCCTCCATGCTGTCGGTAGCGGAAACTCCACCCTACAAAGTAAGGGAATTTCCCTGGTGCCCTGCCCAAATTTCCCTCATTCGCTAAAAATACCACCAACAGCTTAATCTGGTTCAAGGTCAGTTGGCATTCATCTGTATCCCCCTCCTCTGGGTTGTGCCTGAAAATAGGCAGGATTTGTCTAGTGCACTTACCCAGTCAACAAAAGCTAAGTAAATAAATTATGTTACCAATACAGAGCAATAGAAAGAGCAAGAGTTTCATGAGGGCTGCCAGAGATAGGGAGAGGGGGCTGTCTTTGGTCCTCCTTCTTTTATTCTGTTGCCACTCTTTTGGGGTGCTCCATGTGGAGTTATAGGATTGTGTCGCTACACCAAGTAGCAGTTTGGTGGTCAGGCATGGGGGGGGGATCTGTATATCCAGTAGTGGAGCCTTGATTGAAGTACATGTATGGTGGTTTGCGTCTCTTTTTGGGGGTCACCCCACTGTAATCAATGCAGCAATGGTAGGGCATATGTGAGGGTTTGTGCGTCAAACAATGGGGATGATTCAGAGAGACTGGGCAGATGGATCACCATAGTTTGTGTGATAGGGACATCTTCTTTGGGGAACCCCATGGCTGACAGTGAAAGAAGTATCAGAAGTAAACTCCCCATTGTGAGAGAGATATTGTTAGTTGGCTACTGGGAGAGTAGTGAAGTTGCTGATTAGTTGGATCAGCAAGACGGTGGAACAGTTTATTGGTTTGGGGTAATGCTGAGGGCGGGGAAGAGATTTCTGCAGGAAGATGCCTATAAAAGCAACACACAAGAGGGGGGAAGGGCAGGTGGGCAAAAATTTTGTGGCTTTCCCGAGTCCTCCCTCGCTGTCCCTCCTGGCCTCGTGGTTCCCTGGGTCGACTAGGTTTCTGCCGACCGCCCGCTGGTGGAGCGAAGCCCTGGCACTTCAGGCTGGGTGTTGTGGGGCAGGGGTGACAGTCTGGAGAGAGACAGAGGAAGGTGCACTAAGTTAAATAGAGGCAGAACAAGTGTTCCTGCTCGTCACAGTGCCTAAATCTGCACAACAAAGGCGGCGGTGGGGGCTGTGGCGCCTCAGTGTCTGGCCCACCTTACAAATGCAAAAAGGATTTGTAATCACAGCAAAAACAGTAAATCAACAGTTTCCCCTTGCAATTACCTTAGCAGAAAACAGCACTTTTAGGTATTTTACACAATTTAAGGAAGAAAGTGGCCTCAGCGCCTGGCCCACTTCGGTTACCAGGATTTGGAATTACAGCAAAAAAATACAACAAATCAACAGATTCCCTTTACAGTTGCAGCAGTAAGAAGACAGCTCTTTTTGGGAGATTTTTACAAGAATACAGGGAAGAAATTCCCAAGTCCCAGACAGATTTCGGTAATGCAGGCTCAGTCAGTATAAGTCAATGGGGCAGGAGAGCCAATCGGCTGCTGTGCCTAGAGGAGCGCTCGCTCACCGATTGGCTGTGGCTTTCCTGAGTCCTCCCTCACTGTCCCTCCTGGCCTCATGGTTCCCTGGGTCGGCTAGGTTTCCACCGACCGCCCGATGGCAGAGCGAAGCCCTGGTGCTTCAGGCTGGGTGTTGCGGGGCAGGGGTGGCAGTCGATTGGCTGCGGCTTTCCTGAGTCCTCCCTCACTGTCCCTCCCAGCCTCATGGTTGCCTGGGTCGGCTAGGTTTCCACCGACCGCCCGCTGGCAGAGCGATGCCCTGGCGCTTCAGGCTGGGTGTTGCGGGGCAGGGGTGGCAGTCTAATTACAACTCCGATTTACAGAAACAGCCTGTCAAATAAGCTATATCTGTTTCAGTGCAGCACAAGTGTTCAGCTTTATGAAAAATTATGTCAATAACATTGAACTTCTTGAAATAGGTAGTAGTAGTAGTAAAAGATTTTATTCATTACATGAATTGGAAACTCAGTTGAGCAAAGCTCCTTTTCAGTGAGGTCCCATACACTCACATAATATAATACATTTACCAAGGATCAAAATTTCTTACAATGTTACACATACGTAAAGCAAAAATAGACTTTTCATAACTGGACAAACAGTAAAAAATATTAACATAAGCAATGGTACAATACCACAATTTACTTTAGTTAGAACAGATCCTTGGAGATTTTATCATAGGCAATGATGCAATACTATAATTTACTTTAGACAGTTTAGCTATTAGCTACATCATCCTATGTCTGATAGTAGACAACCAAGCAACGATTTGTTTTGACTGTTCTAGATGCCATTTTTTGATGTTATGCAAACTAATAAACGTATGTACAGATCTAAGATCAATTGGCATAGAATTCCAGAGTTTGGGGCCTATGTTTAAAAAAATTCGACCTGCCCACCTCCAATTTTCAGTTTGGTAGTAGGTATTCAATATGACTTCGGTATTCAGATCATGCCATGCAGCTGCCTTTTTATCAGGCAGTTTTATTGCCATCTGTTCGCTGCCAACTGCCCTAATATTGGTTCGATGTCAGTGTCAGTTCCTCCAGTCAGTCCATGTGCATCTATCTCATCAGCTCCTTACAAAAACCCAATATGTTCTTCTGTTAGTTCCAGAGCCAGTGACACATTCTTCATTCATCTCCCCTGCACCACCATTGTAGAAGTAAACCATTTTGCGGATGGACGTATTCTGAAATATATTGTGTTTTTAGATAAACTCTTTTTGTACAGCAACCAAACACATCCTGAACAAGAACAACTTAAGTGCATTAATTTGTCAGGAGTGTATTGTATCTAGGCAACTGTGGTTGTTATGACATTGATCCTCAGTAATGAGTACAAACAGTACAAGGTCCAGTCAGCCATCATACCTTATGCTAACTGGTCTTCCATATTTTTGTCCTGAACCACCTCAAAATGCAAGCATTTCCTTCATGGAAGGAAAGTATTATGTTTTCATAGTATTTCTATATTTTGCTGTATTCATATCCTTGCCAACTGATCCATACTACTGTTTTAAGGGCCCCTGCTACTGTATGCAACTATATAATTAGATTTTGTCTTCAAATCTTCTTCCACATGTGCACTGATGTCACTAACACTTGCTTCATGCAAGAGGGGGGTGGAGGGGGCATTATGTGAGGCCAGAGTATTTGTCAATCTACTAACATTCCCCTCTTTGCTAAATTAATCATGCCTCAGCAGTACTGTGTTTGAGGCCCCTGGTACTGTATGCAACTACTGGGTTTTGTCTTTCAGTTTTCTCCCACATATCCACTGGTGCCAGTCATGCTTCGTACAAGAAAGTGAAGGCATTACATGAGCTCACAGTGTTTGCCAATCTAATAATCTTCCTAACTTCACTAAATTATTCATATCTCAGTGGTACTGTGCTCGAGGCCTCTGCTACCGTATGCAACTATTGTCTTCCAGTTTTCTCCCACATAACCATTGGTGCCAGTTTTGCTTCGTGCAAGGAAGTGAAGTCATTAAGTGAGCTCATGGTATCTGTCAATCTAATAAACTTCCTATCTTTACATATTTCTGTGTGCCTCAAATCTACACTGCTTGGGATCCCGAAATCAGTATGCAATGCAACTACAACCATCAGTGCTCAAATTTTCTGCTAAAGAGTACAATTTTAATTACTTTTTTTATGTAAGTCAAATTTGTTTGCATATGGTGGAGTGGAGTGAACCAGATACAAAGTGACAAGGAACCACTGCAAATCCTTATCACTTGGTATATACTCCAGTCACTCCAACTTATGAGTCTTCAGTCAGTCAGTGTTGCATTAATGTCTTGATATTGTCTTATTCCACTGTCCACTATACCACTTCATCACTTCATTTTCTTTGTGAGAGGCAGATATTTACAATGTTATGTTCTCCTGCTACACCAGTGCACACCAGAAAGTGGTTTGTAGTCAACCGTGTGTACAGTCCACAGATAACACCTACTTTAATATTATTCAACAGTTAGGCACACATTTGCATTAGCCAAATAAAGGATTTTATTTCTTTACCAGTAAAAAACAAAGCCATATATGACATGTTAACAATGCAGCAAAGTACTATATTTAAATTTTTCAGAACTATTTAAATCACTTTTCAGAGGCAAGGGCAAGATGATAACAACAACATCACTCAACAGCACATGCGTGAAGATAATAGCAATGCAACTGTTAGACATGCTGAAGATAACATAGAACCGCAGCCTGCATGTCAGTGTTAAATTGGGATGGGGTTATTCATGATGAAAAATCTGTAGTTAACACTATGTTTACCTTCATTAACAGAGGCAGCTACTTATACACAGATAGAGACCAAGTTCATAGTGACTAAAGATCATCTAGCTATTGAAGTGTACAACAAGAAAGGACCCATTCAGAAATGTTTAGAAAAGTACATACTAACATACTAAAATGCCAGCAGAATAGGCCTAACGGTCTTTCACATCTGCTTGTTTGGTCAGCCCCCACCCTGGGAGTTGACCTTGCTGCCCCCTTGCCTTCTCTGGCTTCTCCCTTCCCAGTTCCAGATATTCTCGCTGCATTGGATTTTGCTTCCAGAACTCTTCCCCTGTACCTGTCCCACCCCCTCTTGAACCCCTCCACCATCTCTGTCTCCACCAGCCCCTAGGCAGCGCATTCCATGGCTCCACCACCATCTCAGTGAAGTAGCACCTCCTCCTTTCTCCCTGAATCTTCCCCCCCCCCCAGCTTCCACCGATGCAGTACCCTCAAACAATGTTTGGTACTAGGAGAAGATCTTTTAACAGAGGATGGTTTGCTAAATATCACTGGTAAGAATGGACCAGTGCATCAGATGCAACTTTCTGCTCACCATGTCAAGTATCTGGTATTCATACAGCAAAGCATGACAACATATTCTCAGTGGAATGGTTTAGAGATGGGAAAATGGCTTTGGAGTCTGGGAGACGTATTTGTAAACATAGAAATGCCAAACAACATATTGAAAATGTTGAAAAACGGCAGCTCCATTTGATTACTACACTGCTTGGTGAACAGGTATCTGAACAGAGGGCAAAGCACATACAGCTAAAATCAAGGCACAGAGACAATAGGTGCAATGCTCTCACCACACATGACAGTACTGGTACACTAGTATGCTTAAGACTACTATTTGGAGGCCATGATGAGGGTAAGGGTTCAAAGAACAGGGGTGTGTTCAGAGACATTACAGCTTCACTTGCACAGTATGACCTAGTGCTTTAAAAATCACCTAGAATTGACTTATGAAAATCCAAAGGACTACCCGAATTGTTTATCAGCTCAAAGTCAAAATTACATAATCATGTGCATTGGAAGAGATGTATGCAGTACAATAATTCAGCATATAAAACAATTTGTAGAAACATAGACTTTGACAGTAGATAAGGACCGATTGGCCCACCTAGTCTTCCCATTTCCTTACTTACTGGATAAGCTGCAGATCCTAGTTAACCAACAGCCTGTTTCTTTCTACCCACCACAAGAATTGCCTTGTGTCTGTCCCATGCATTCATGAATTCTTTCACAGTTTTAGACCCCACAACCTCCTCAGGAAGGCTGTTCCATGCATCCACCACCATCTCTGTGAAAAAATACTTCCTCACATTGCTCCTGAGCCATCTCCCCTCTATCTTCAAGTTGTGTCCCCTTGTTCTTGCACATCTCTTTTTCTGAAAGCTGCTACCCTCTTGGACTTTGTTGATTCCACTCAGGTACTTAAAACTTTCTACCATGTCCCCCCTCTCCCTCCTTTCCTCAAGGGTATACATATTAAGCTCCTTTAGTCTCTCCTTGTATGGCTTCTTTTGCAGACCTTGTACCATTTTAGTTGCCCTCCTCTGTACAGCCTTCATCCAGTCTATGTCCTTGTGGAGATGGGATCTCCAGAATTGGATGCAGTACTCCAGATGGTGTCTTACCAACTGTCTGTACAGAGGGATAACAACTTCCCATTTTCTGCTGGTGATGCGCCTCCCTATACATCCCAGCATCTCCCATCCCTCCCTACCCCCAGGTCCCTTTCTATTTTTGTTGTTGTTACTACCTCCCTCCCATTGTGTACTCTTCTCCTGGGTTCTTATTTCCCAGGTGCGTTATTTTGCACTTCTTTGCACTGAATCCAAGCTGCCATATTTCTGACCATTCCTCCAACCTTGCCAAGTCTCTTCTCATCCTTTCCATGCCTCCTTGTGTATCAACCTTGTTGCAGATCTTTGTGTCATCTGCAAAGAGGCATACTTTTTCATTCAGTCCCTCTGCAATCTCACTTGTAAAGACATTAAAAAGGACCAGACCAAGTACTGAACCTTGCGGTATCCCACTAGTGACCCCCCCCTTTCTTCAGAGTGGACTCCATTTACTATTACCTTCTGTGTCCTGTTGTTCAGCCAATATTTTACCCAGGCTACCACCCTGGGACCCACTCCCAGGCTGGCTAATTTGTTTATTAATCTTTTGTGTGGGACTGTGTTAAATGCCTTGATAAAGTCTAGGTAGGACATGTCCACAGCCCCTCCCTGGTCTACTACATTGGTCACCCAGTCAAAGAAATCGATTAGATTCGTCTGACATGACCTTCCTGCTGTGAACCCATGCTGCCTTGGGTCCTGTGCCCCACTGGCCTCTAGGTACTCAACAATTCTTTCCTTCAGAAGTGATTCCATGACTTCCCTTCCACAGAGGTCAAACTGACAGGTCTGTAGTTTCTTGCCTCTGTCTTGCTCCCACTTTTGTGAAGGGGAATCATATCTGCCCTCCTCCAGTCCTTGGGTACCACACCATCCTCCCATGATTTGTTAAAAAGGGTAGCCAGCAGTGTCACTAGTTCTCCCCTTAATTCCTTTAGAATTCTGGGGTGAATTCCATAAGCATCCGCCTGGTGCCAAAGCAATCCCTTACTTCCCCGCTGTTTTTTTAACCCACCTTATGCCCCTCTGTGCCCCTCCTGTCCCCTGACCCTACATGTAGCTCTCCCCCCACAGTGTCCCACACTGGCACAAGGGGCTTAGACCACCTCCTGGCAGGTTTATGGTGAACTCCTTGCTACAGCCATGATGGGTCTTTTAAAATATCCAGTAAGGGGATGTTGTAACCCTTATGGTGCATGCCCCCTTGTGTACCCTTATGTAGTTTGCAAGGGTGGCGCAGTGCCTGTTTGGTGCAACGGTGTCCCATTCTGGCCACACCGCATTCCGGAATAGGAAATGCTGCAAACCATGTCGCACGGTGCAATTTGCGGCATTGATGTTTGACGCAAGCATCTTGTGTCAGCTGTAATGCTTTTGGAATTAGGCCCACAATCTGTTTCTTGTTGTACAGAAAGAGTTCATAAAATACAGAGCTTCACATAGAACACACATTCTTATATTACTGTGCGGGACATGCTGGTCTAGTAGAATTGACAACTGTCAAGCACTGCTTGCAGCCATTGATTCTGTAATGCAAACCCTTGAAAAAATTCAAGAAGATGACACTTTTGATAGAAGGACTGCTAGCACAGCCATGGCTCTGAATAGAGCAATAGACTTTGACATTTGTTTTTATTTGATATAATTTGACAAGATTTTGTTTGTTACGAATGCGGCTTCAAAGCATCTCCAGTCTATTGATTTAGACATATGCAGCTGAGATTGTTGAGCACTGTAAAGCTGAGCTAGTGGCATTGAGATGAAATAAGAAGTTTGAGGAACTGTGGAGTGCAACTGAGATGCTATCTTCAAAAACAGATGTTAAGTATGAGGAACTATGTATTAGAAAAGTATTCAGGAGAGAATTGATCAAATATGGTAAAACGAATCCAGTACAACTGTTAAAGATAAAGTCAGCTGTGAGTTCTACTTTGCAACACTAGATCTTTGTATAAATGGAGTAACTGACAGATTTAGCTCTGAAACACTTCCATTGTTAAACATGTTTGCGTAACAAATTCTTATCTTGCAAAATTAGACAACCTCAAATGGCTAACAACATATTACACCGGAGACATGGATGCACATTTGGTAGCACACAAATATAAGCTACTGATGCATTGACAATCCAGAGAAGTAACATCACCAGTCACAGTTGATGACAACTATCAATTTATCAATAATTCAAATAAGCAAAATGCATAGTTTGCATACTGTTAACTAGAAACACTCTACAAACTGGTTCTCACTCTCACAGTAACATCATGACATAATGAAATTCATTAAAAATAGCTTGAGAACAACAATGAAGTTTGCCCTTTAAGGGGCAGACCAAGTTGTCCTGGTGGATCCCCCTACAAGAAAATGAATTGCTCAGAAAGGAAAAAGGGGGTGGGGTGGGGTGTACAGAGAGAGTCATGGGGCAGTGGCTATGATCCCAGAGGGGATGGAGCCTGGGAAAAAGAAGAGGAAGGTGATAGGGGAAGGAATAAGGTAGGAGGGGTTTAAAACCAGGGAATATAAGAAGCAGCACAGAGGAAAACTACCCCTTTTGCCATAATTTTGTTGGGCACTAGCTCAACAGAAGTCAGCACATCAGATTGGCAGCAGGCTGGGGAATATGTTACCCTCCTGCGAAGGTGGATAAAACCTTTTATAGTTACATCAGGGAGCATAGAAAGACAAAGGAGGGATAGTGAGGCTGAATAGAAAGGACGGTGGATGGGCAGAGAGGGACAGTGAAAAAGCAGGGATACTGAACAAATACTTCTGCTCAGTATTCACAAAAGAGGAGGATGGGGAGATGCCAAATCCAATTAACAGAAGCACTCTGGATAAGGGGGTTGATCCCAGTCCTTTCACAGAAGAAAGGTTCTGAAAGAACTCCTAATACTGAAGGTGGACAAAGCAATGGGGCCTGATGGAATTCACCCCAGAATTCTAAAAGAATTAAGGGGAGAACTAGTGACACCACTGACTACCCTTTTTAACAAATCATGGGAGGATGGCGTGGTACCTGAGGACTGGAGGAAGGCAGATGTGATTCCCCTTCATGAAAGTGGGAGCAAGACAGAGGCAGGAAACTACAGACCTGTCAGTTTGACCTCTGTGGTAGGGAAAGTGATGAAATCACTCCTGAAGGAAAGAATTGCTGATTACCTAGAGGAAAGTGGGGCACAGGACCCAAGCAGCATGGGTTCACAGTGGGAAGGTCATGTCAGACGAATCTAATCGATTTCTTTGACTGGATGACCAAAGTAGTAGACCAGGGAGGGGCTGTGGACATGGCCTACCTAGACTTTAGCTAGGCATTTGATATAGTCCCACACAAAAGATTAATAATCAAATTAACCAGCCTTGGAGTGGGTCCCAGGGTAGTAGCCTGGGTAAAACATTGGCTCGACAACAGGACGCAGAAAGTAATTGTAAATGGAGTCCACTCTAAAGAAAGAGGGGATACTAGTGGGGTACCGCAGGGTTCAGTACTGGGTTCAGTCCTTTTTAATGTCTTTATAAGTGACATTGCAGAGGGACTAGAAGGAAAAGTATGACTCTTTGCTGATGATACAAAGATCTGCAACAGGGTTGATACACAAGGAGGCATGGAAAGGATGAAAAGGGACTTGGCAAGGTTGGATGAATGGTCAGAAGTATGGCAGCTTTGATTCAATGCAAGGAAGTGCAAAATAATGCATCTGGGAAACAAAAACCCAGGGGAAGATTACACAATGGGGGGAGGTAATAACAACAACAAAAATGGAAAGGGACCTGGGGGTAATCATATCAGATGACCTTAAGGTTAGCAAGCAATGTGAGAAGGCAGTAGGGAGGGCTGGGGGGATACTGGAATGTATAGGGAGAGGCATCTCCAGCAGAAAACAGGAAGTTATCCCTCTGTACAGACAGTTGGTGAGACCCCATCTGGAATACTGCATCCAGTTCTGGAGACCCCATCTCCGCAAGGTCATAGACAGGATGGAGGCAGTCCAGAGGAGGGCAACTAAAATGGTGCAGGGTCTGCAAGAGAAGCCACATGAGGAGAGACTAAAGGAGTTTAATATGTATACCCTTGAGGAAAGGAGGGAGAGGGGGAACATGATAGAAACTTTTAAGTACCTCAGTGGAATCACCAAAGTCCAAGAGGGTAGCATCTTTCAGAAAAAGAGATGTGCAAGAACAAGGGGACACAATTTGGAGACAGAGAGGGGATGGCACAGGGGCAATGTGAGGAAGTACTTTTCACAGAGAGGGTGGTGGATGCATGGAACAGCCTTCCTGAGGAGGTTGTGGGATCTAAAACTGTGAGAGAATTCAAGAATGCATGGGACAGACATAAGGCAATTCATGTGGGGGTAGGAAGAAACAGGCTGTTGGTTAACTAGGATCTGCAGCATATCCTGTAGGTAGGGAAATGGGCAGTCTAAGTGGGCCAAGCAGTCCTTATCTGCCATCAAAGTCTATGTTTCTATGTTCTATGGTGCCAGTTGGGAACTTTATTCCATTAATATGATAACTATATTGAGGGAAAAACATTTACAAATTAAACTGAGTCCATCAACTAAATTTAGACTTCTGGGATTATATTTTAAGAGACAGTTTCTATATTGAAAGTTCTTTTACTTTTCTGCATAGCGTGTGTAGGAAAGAAATGTCACAACAGCCTACTACAACTATAGCACATCTTTTACTTAACATTATCTCAAGTACATAAACAGCACACTAACTTGCAATGAAGGGACAGAAAACACATATCTCCATGGTTACTGCTGCTCAGGCAAGTTGGCTTGCAGCCTGATAGCCACTTTATAATAGAGAAACTGCAAAACATTCTGCTTAGCAAGGGGACATGGTCTGGTTCACCTGCTTAAACAGCATGTTTTTTGTGATTTACTACCAGTCAGGCTAATCAAGTTGGTTGAAGCACAACATAATGGAGCAATTAGGTGTGCTACAGCTGCAACGTACATCTTCTCAACACTGCTTTAACAACTGTTTATAAGAAGTATAACACTACAGTGCTCCATATGTAGCACATAAAACTACTTGGGTGACTTGAGCTGCAGCCTGATAGTGGCAATTACAGCACAAAATCATACTGTTTGACCAAGGAATATGTGGCATGTCACCTACTTGAACAATATGCTTTTTTGTCATGTAATACCTGCTATCAGGCTACAGTACAACTCACCTGAGTAGTTTAGGTGCTTCACCATAGGGTGTGCACATCCTTGTAAGACTTATTGTATAACTTGTTCAATTACTATTGAGAGATACAGCACTGCCTATGTACCACATCTTCCTGCTCAGGGGACTTTTACTGCAAGCCTAACAGCTACTTTCATACCACAAAAAAACATATAACTAGGGGAAATGGGCCGGTGCAACTACCTGCACATCATGTTTTTGTGGTGTAATACCAGATGTCAGCCTGCAGTACATCTCAGAGGAGTAGAAAGATGTGTTTCATAGGAAGCACAATACTTCACAACACTACTTGACAAACTTTCTACTATAGGACTAACAACAATGGTGTAACTTCACAGTCTGTGGAACACCAATTTTCCATGCAAAGCAATACTGTATTTGTGTGATTTAAACAGAACTATACAATAGCAAAAACATTTTCTGGACTTTGATTGGTCATTGTGCTTGTTACAGTGAAATTATCTGAGCACAACCTCACAGTGTCAAGTCCAAACACACAAATGACAACATATCAGACTGAATATCATGCCACTGCTTCTCTTACCAAAAAAGTTTGAAACCTTGCAACTGTAGTACAGAAACAAAAGCTTGGTTTCATATATATATATATGAATATATATATAAACATATTTACTTATATTGTGGGGGGCAAACATTTTTTGTCATGGCTAAAACATTTCATAATTAGGCAGAGAACAAAAGTCAGAACAACCCCTTTATAGTATGGGAACATTTATTTTATAGTATCAGTTTTACAGTTTTATTTTTTATGAGGAAACACAGCACATATGAATGCACTGCATCATGGGTATGCAAATACCCACTTGCCTGGTATTGCATAACACACTACAGTGATAAAAGACAATTGATTATTTGCATACCCATGATGCAGTGCTTTCACATGGGGAGTGTTTCCTCAAAAAAAATCAATTAAAAAATAAAACTGTACATCTGATACTATAAAATAGATGTTCCTACACATAAAAGGGATGTTGCAATACTTGTTCTCTGTCTAATAGCCATCTACATGTTTTCATTTGTGTCCCCACAATATTAATAAATAAGAGCCCTTCTATAATATCAATAATGCATGACACTGTGTGGGTTGTGCTGGAATAATCTTACTTCTAGGGGGTGTTGGATGTACTTGGCCTTGTACCCAACTACTCCAGTTATGAGGTTATCCCAATGCAACTCACATTCTGTCATGCATTATTGCTTAATTAGTACACATATGAATTCTGGGCTGATGTATGGCATAGCAAGGTTTAATGGCACACAGCTATGCTATCCAGATTGACCTGTACAACTACATATACCTATGTAACAAGCATACCCCCTTGTATGTGTTCACTTACCACTTTGTAACATTTACATGTAACCAAGCAGTGCCTGGGATTACTAGGATCCCATCAGTTTTTGATCAGAAAGATAGCCTGGGCAGTGTCAGAGGGTTTAAAACTCACCACTTGGAATTTAGAACCCTCGCAGCAGCATAAGCCATAGTGCTCTGCTGTTGTTTTGAATTGTAAGTCAGTTTGGAGTTGAGAGTTCTACAAGCAAGTGGTGCTTTGTCAAAGGCCACTTGTTAGAGGGAAGGACCCTCAGTTTATTTTCTGCCCAAGTACAGTAACCAGCAGTTGGTTTTGTGGGACATGGTAGCTACCAGATTCTGTGAAGCCCTTGGGGGGGAGGGTGAAGAATTTTCACAGAAGGAGGAATGGGACTGAAGGTTCAGTGAGCACTTTGAAGCAACTCCCAAAAGACTGTGAGAGCAAACAGAACTGCCCAGAATGTAGGGACTATGGGCCAGATATTCAAAACTTTGCCCCAGGGCAAAATTAGCACTGCCGGTGGGCAAACTTAGCCCAGAGCACAGAGCAAGCTATATTCAAAAATAATAGCCCAGGGCAAACAGCTTCCGAATATAGCATGGTAATGAGGCCATGCAAACTGGGCTGGGAGTGGAGGGCAAACATAGCCCTGGAATAAGACAACACTGAATAAAGCAACCAGGAAGTGTAACCCACAACAACAACACAGTGCACAGCAACGTGAGGGCAGGTGCAGACAAACTACGTGGCCAATGTGTGTGCCAGCAAATGCATGGACTCAGTACAGCTGCAGAAAGCAGCAGATGTGAAAGAACAGTGATCAAAACTGTATAATATTCCCTGTACTGTTAGCGCTGCACTAACATATTAGCGCGGCATTAGTGTGGAGCTAAGCAGTTAGCCCGGTGCAAACACGTCTGCCCGGAGCTAACATGTACCATATTCAAAAGTGCCATGCAAATGAGCCTACTTAGGTAGTCTCTGGGCAAACAACCGGATTAGTATCTCATTATACCCTGATTTGCATGCAGTTTGCCCAGCGTTACTGCAGGGTCCCACAGAGCCACCTGTAGGTCAGTCTGGAAGTACAGGGGCTGACCAGATCCAACCGCAGCGCCACCTGTAGATCAGTCTGGCAGTGCACGATGATAGCTGCAGGCTACATGTAAACAGTACAGCATAGCATAGCATATTGTACCCCAGGGGACAAGACAGTATAGGCACAGGTGGTGCTGGTGCTGCATGCAACTGTCACACTGTAGGGTACGCTACAGTGCACAGCAGAAACTACAGTAGCAAGGGGGCCAGTAGTGTATGGACACAGCAATGCCTGTGGTGTGTAGGGCAGTGATGATGACTGCACTATACACAGTGAGAGGCCCAACCTGTGGGTGTTTACTGACACTGGACATTACTGTTACGCTGTTGTGTGACTCACAGATGCTGGACCTGTGACATGGATGCTCACAGTGACATGTACATTTCTGGCTTTGTGTGCTATGGCAGTTGTACAGCTGTGCGGTATGTGGCCGGGGGGGGCATATATTATCCGAAAGGCACACTGGTGTTGGGGTATTCCCAATACTGGCCCATGTACACTGCATGATGTGTCCCAGCCTTGTGGCCACACCTGGTCTGTAGCACAGCCTCGCCACCCATACATGCTCCCCTCAACATCTTCTGTGCCCACAGTGCTGCATGTGTGTGCTGGTACCTGTTGGTGTCCACAGAAGTGCGGTCCGCAGGTGTGTGCTGTATGGCCACACTGCCGTGCTGTCCACTGGTGGCAGGGTCACCACTTACTGCCTGGCATGGCTGAGACTGGTGGCAGATGATGGCATCATTGTGATGCCATCAGTTAGCAGCATGCTTCCTCTATGTTTGGCTTTATCTATGTGTCATATTTATTTGTTATGGTCACGCAAAACCCGCGCTAAACCCGCGCAAACACCGCGCAAAGCCATAGTGTCACGCAAAGCTGATTGCCCAAGGTTAAGACAAGCTTTTCCTGGTGTTAATGTGCACCACGCTAAGTGTCGCGTTAAGTCGCGCAGACCCACTTAGCGCGGCGCTAGTTGCTGAATATAGCAATGCGCCTGTGTTCATGTCAGTTTGCCCCTTGCATACATTATAATTTTACCCGGCACTAATGCAGTTTGCCCACGCTATTTGGCCTTTTGAAAATAGCAGACCCACGTTAATCCCGCGCTAAGCCTGCACAAACGATTTTTGCCCGGCGCAAAGTTTTGAATATCTGCCCCTATGTATTTTCAAACTTAAAAGCTATGGAATTTGTGTGAGAACTACAGTATGGAGTTCAAGTGTTCTTAACAAATGCCTTGAGGGGCACAACATGCTGTTCATTTTTTGTTCATGTGGGTTGGCTGCTGGTGCCTGGCTAGGAGCCTGGCAAGGCTAGGATGCAGGTACTCAGGACCTTTGCACAAATTTTGTGCAGTAAGGATATCTCTTGTCATCCCTGTGTGGCTAGAGAATCCTGTTTTTCCTAAAGGTAATGGCAAAGGGAGTCTAACTTTGGCCATAGTGAACTGACTACTCACTTTTGGTTTCAAAGGGATCAAACTGATTACAAGGAATGGTCTAAGGTGTTAACTTAGTTCACCTAGTGGTGCTTGAATGTACGGTAGTGAGCTGGCAAGATCCACTATAAATGCACTGGTAAGTCCAGAGACCCATAAACAAAGGGATGGATGTCTGTGGGTAATGTTCTTGTGAGGAGTCTCATGTCTGCCTGAAAGAATCATGATTTTTTTTTTCCTGCTACCAATGTGCCATCTGTGTTGTACAGCTACTAGCCCTCGGGGCACCACCATATTTTCTGTTAATACTCTGTCAGGAATAAAGCCATACAGTAAAATCCCAAGTTTCTGGTTGGGGACATTCCATCACTGAGTACCTGTGTGAAGTATTTGGGGCCCCCACAGGTAGGAGACACACCACAGACCTGGCACCTCGCCACCGGACCTAGGTAAAAATAGAAATGTTGTTTTGTAACCCTACCCCCAACCTCTGAGATGCCCGAGTCAGATGCCCTAATGCCAGGGTGATACCTTTTCTGCCAGTCGTGGTTACCTTGTCTGAGTACAAAAAAGGGAGGGGGTGCTCCCTTAAAATAAAAGGGGGTGGGGTGCTTGCATGCGTATTTTATAAATGTATTTACAAAATGGTAAGAATAGCCATACAGTTATTCACATAATATGTATAACTAAAATTATCACACCACATGTTCATTTTCTTAGGATGTGATCATATGGTGGGGTACCAAATGTTCTGACCTGGTTTGGTATTGGAGAGCTGTGCTGTGTAACATAATGCATAGTACCATTATAAACAAACAATGTACCTGACTCTGCAACCATGTATATTGTACTACAATGCCTTCCATTTAGTGATGAAACAATGTACTGTATGAAGAAAGTAAACGGTTGCTAAGTCCTGAATCACTCACAGCATGTGTGGTGCAAGACTTTGGGATAGTAATATGAAATCTCAAGTTTTTTTTTTTCATGATGAGACAGTATTGACAATTAGGAATAGTAATATAACATCACAAGTTTTTTTCTATATGATGAGACAGTGTTGGCAATTAGGACTTAGGAATAGTAACATGATATCACAAGTTTTTTTCTATATAATGACACAGTATTGAAGATGTGCTCTTTGTTGTAAACATCGTCCAGTGATCATAACTACAAATCTGCAACAAAGGCACAAGCACAATAATTCTTTTAGTTAATATTGAGAATGTGTTTGTTAAACACATTCTAAATATTAAATAGAGGATAATGGCTGGGGATCAGGTGATAACCATGCTGTAATCACCTCGAGTGGTTGCTAGGGCAACATAGTAAACCTCGAGAGCGCAGCTCGAGAGGATTGCTGTAGCCCTAGCAACTACGAGAGGTGATTTCAGCGTGGTTGTCACCCGATCACCAGCCATCATCTTTTATAGTGTATGGTGAGGGCTTGTTGTGTATGGAACTCAGTGGCTTTCAAAATGTTGTAGTACCACAGTTCAAAAGGTCATGGAATGTGATTGTTCCACACTGTACTACAACAACATTTTGAAAGCCTCTAGAGGCTGCACGCGCTCAGCTCATTTGAAAACTGTACCAGGCACAGAAAAACTCAGAGCCAGTGGCACGATCATCTACCAAACTGATGACGAACAGGGCACCACGAAAAAAGGCAGGATTGACCAGATACTTTAAACTATTAAAAAAAAATGCAGGATCAACAAGATATTTAAAAACACTCACATTAACAGGTGAATCATTTCACTCACACTCCTCTCGCTTAGCGAGAGATACATCCGCCATGTTTTTTTTCCTGGAATCCACGCCCAAAGGCAACTGACAGCCAATGACAGACCATGCTACAGACGTAGGGACTCTTGGTCCCTAACAACCACAGCACTAACCTTAGCAACCTGACGAATACCAGATTAAAACGTAGTAGAAAGAATTCCTTTTACGGCGTAAAAAAATGAATAATTAAATGCTCACTTAAATTATCGTAGGGGCACCATACACTATAAAAAATAATGGATGGGCAATGTGCAACAGTGTGCAGTGCCACTTAGGGTTCTGATTCCCATGGACCTCTCGAGCTTCGCTCTCGAGGTCATAGAGAATCAGAACCCCTCAGTGGTACAACAAACCGGTTGGGCATACTTGCCCATCCACTATTCTCTATATAGTGTATGGTCAAAAAAACACTGTTTGCATTCTATGTGTGAGAATTATGGAGCTCTGGTGCATTCTTTTTTGTTATACCACTGTTTGGAAGTTCTGAAGTGTGGTTAGCAACTTTTAACATTCTAAACAGTGCATAACAAAGCTGTGTAACTGCTGATTATGGTGGTTAATAGACACTTACCATACATTATAGAATTATTATGTCTCACTATGTCATACAAGTACAGCTACAATTTTGTATGAACAGCCGATGTACAACAGCGTGCTAAAATGCAGCAGAAAGCACCATGACTGTGCTAATTAAAACATTTTCTGACAGGGCACAATAGTGTGGTTGATACAGTATAAGCAGTATTACTTAATATTATGTCATGTGAAAGCATCGCCATTCTGTTGGCTTTTAGGAGGCAGAAAAGCTGATTCTCTACCTGCTAAAAGTCAGCAGAGTGGCATTATTTGTACTGTATTTTCCAAAATGTTCTTAGAAAAAAAACAAGAGATCACCATCCAGCAATCCAACAGACTGAACAAAGACATAAAAAAACGCAGCATTAACTTATTCTGATGAGATTTACAATGTTGGAAATAGCTTCATGGCCTGCTAAAGGCCACCAAATCCACCAGTTTTTAACAATTTTCCTGGGGAGGGGATGCCCATGTGGTTCCATGTCATAATAGTGATCGAGAAACAGCGATTGCTATTATGGCTAGTGTACACGGCCGAAAATTAATTTTAGCATTGCACACTGGCAGCGCACAGCAAAAAGGTGCCCGAGACCTACAGGTCTCATTTTTAATGTGGGGGAGCTGTGCACCTGCACTCCCCATGGGGGTTTTGCCCTGCACCCCCAACTTATGGGTTCTCAGCTCCAGGGTGCATGTCGGGGTGAAAACCTAACAAAATACATGCTGCCAGGAGGCAAAAAAAAAAAAACACACCATGCTGGTCCAGAACCCGGTACCTCATGCTTCCCAGTCGACCACCCTTCCCACTACACCAGCAATCCAGCTCAGCAGCTGCTCACCGCAACCCCTCCAACATGCCATCCCTTCCCTGCCATGCTTGCGTGTGTATACGCGTGAGTTCCTGTCGTGGTTTTTGCCGACCGCAGTATCCGGTTGCCCTCCTCTTTAGGTAGCCATGATCACATTCACAGAGATTGACTTGCCATTTTTCTAGGCAATCAATCTCGGTCGCTATGGTCATGGACTATCCCCCTTGACCATCCAGTGAGGCTGGGATTTTGTGCCCCCCTAAAATCTCTGTTTGCATGATGCACCTGTCACCCTGGTTAAAAATGTATCATGCCCAGTCACCAAACCCCAGTAAACCTACTATACAGGCATGGATTGACTTGAAGAGAGGTAAAGTAGGCTTGATATACAAACTTTTTAAGGGGCAGGAGCCCACACTCACAGACTCCAGAAGAATGAAGTGGGAACAGAACGGAACTGAAGATTATTATCTCGATACTGAATGGCAGCAATGCTGGTATTGTTCTGATTTGTCCTGCAAATATTAAGGCTCAGTTAATCCAATTTAAAATCCTACATCAGTGGTATAGGACACCCAAGGCAGTCAAAGCCAAGTGTATATGCCCACAAGATAAATGATGGTGTTGTGACACCCATGAAGATGCTCTGTCCTATCACCTCTGGGGGCCTTCCCAATAACACATCCCTTCTGGGACCAGGTGTTCCTGTACTGCCCCATGATACTTCCTGGCACTTGGTCACTGGCTGTCCCATTGATACTCCTAGGCTTCTCCCTACCAAGCTTACCCAAATCCCATTTTCCACTGTGTTGGCTAGTTGTAGTTACTTAAGAGGACAAGACACTACTTCTTATGTGCTGAAGGACCAAGGACATTCCCGCCATCACTGAACGGTTCAGGCAATAGTGCAACTAGCCTCTTTAGAATGCCTCTGTTACCAAGCATTAAACAAATTACAAGTATATGAGGTCATATGGCCTCCTTACTTGGCCCACATTGCTCCTAATGCACCACCATTGTCCAGGAGGACATAGAGGTGGATGTTTCAAATCTGTTGTTTAGGTACCCTGATGAACTGCCATGTGTGATGCTTGGACAGCTGGTTATAATTATTGTATGATATTTGTAATATAAAAATGTAGTATGTGATTGTCTCACATAAGACAGCCTGTGCTTCCATGGGTGCCCCCCTCAGGTTTCAGTGATGCTACAGGATATGAACACTGACCAGGAGACCTCTGTAATGTAATTAACTTCCTTGAGAAATTGCATTTTATGGCCTTTTTATTACCTCATGTTTTTGAAGTGGAAATCAAATGTGACTTTATGACTTCAGAAACAGGACATCATTAGGCTGAGTCCTGTTGTGTTTTTTTAACACATTGGTGCCAGTGTGGGATTGCTAAGTTCAAAGGAAACATGTGTAATTAAGGAGTTATATATAGACAACATATGTTTTCTTCTGATGGCATCTTATTTAAAATACCTCCTGATAGGAAATCATTTTTTGTAATTTTATATTCTAAAAGGAGGAGCTAGATGACTTACAGAAGGGGTGTGGAGACACAGAGTTGAAACTGATACTTGTGTCTGAAATGTTGCTATATCATCTTGGTACTCTAGAGAGACAAGCTCTCTGATCTAACTTTAAATGCACTTCCAGAGGTAATACCTTAGATAGCAACAATCTAACTGTATTGTGGTAAGAGTTTGCTTTGTAATTTTCCCTTGTTCTTTTATGTGAGTGTGAGCTCTTTGATACATTGTTCCGTGTTTACATTTTTCATATTTTTATCATCTTTTAGTAAAGTACCTTTGCTTTGAAAGTCTGCCTGGGTGTCTGTCAGTTCTTTTTGCATGTGATGTATAGATGGTTAAGTCTGACAAAACTGTTCAACAACTTGATGGTGTTACTGAGCATGAGTAAAAAGGTAAGAATATACCTAAGGTCTCTTATAGAGATAAAAGTGTTCATTTTGGATACCTGGTTAGGTGCCCTTAGGCGACAAATATATTGCATCCCCCGGAAGAGACTATTATCTGAGCCTGTACATTTGGGTATGCTAGCATAAGGTTCACAGTTTGAAACCCCCCAGAACCTGAGACTAAAGGTGATTCAGACCCAAAAACAGACAGGAGGATTATCCTGTCTGTTACCTGTTCACACTATTGTGCTCTGAGGTTGGCACTGTGAAAGCAGAGGGCCTGACCTTCTGAGTACATTTGTGACAGATTTGGTTGGCAGTGGTGCAATAAAATTTGGTAACACAAGCTTTAACTGTCCAGTGTGTCAGCTTAATACTGTACAGCTCACTTACAAAATAAGGCAGTGATTTATTTTTAAAAAGGAAACAGAACTATATAATTTTGCTTACAGTCAAGTTCCTACCTGTTTTAATTTTTTTTCTAAAGTGCATGTTAGAGTAGCTGTCGTTAGGGAAGAAGATGGCTTCCAACTACTGCGAGTACACTGTAGACTACTTGAGGCAGTTGTGCCAGGACAGAGGAGTCCTGCACAAGGGGAGAGTCACCAAACAGAACCTCATGGATGCCCTGATGGCAGCAGATGCCCAGAGCATTGAGTCACAGACTGTGACTGTAAAGGACCAAACCTTGGGCGTGGAGCGGCCAGTGCAGCGTCCAGATCCAGTGAGGTGGACAGCAGGGCCAGTGCAAGCCAAGGGCAACAGCAGCAGAGGAAGGTCACCAGTGTGAGGGAATTTTTATATATCCTAAAGCTATATTTGCTATTAAATGCCTTGAAGCTATGCTTGCTTTGAAAGCCATGCTGTAACAAAGTCATAATGAATGTAGTAGAAATTTCTGAGTTCATGTTTTCTTTTTTAAGGGTTATAGAATTTGTACTAAGGTTACTTGAGGTACATTTGGGAAAACAGAAAGCTAGATAAAACTGAGCAGAACTGGTTGTACCAGCCTAAATAATGGGCTTGGACAAAATATAAAGATAAGAGCATGCCTGGGCAAAATATAAAAATAACAGCACGTAGTGGCATTGAAGGCAAGCTGTACGTTGCTATGGTGTGAGTAAAACTCATTGTCTCTCTCAGGTCAGCTTGACCCAGGCATATGTATCAAGCAGTAATGGGAAAGAAATGAAATAAGCAAGTGGAAAAGTACCTCATGCATATCAATGTGTTTTTACATTGCTGAAAACTTATATGTTGTTTTATGATTGGCTTATACTGAAATGTTGGTATTTTTCAAGATAAGAAGTGCAAAATCTAGCTTATAAAAGCTGCTGTAAATTGTAATCGGAGAACTTCTCCTTTGTAGAAGTCCCACATGCATGTGTGTTTGATCAAATAAAGCGACGTTAAGACAAAACCCAGTGGTGTGGTTTTTGCCCCGTGACGACGGGAGTGGTTGCTCAGGTAATACTTACAGTGAGAGAATTTGCGATCACAGTTTTGGCGTAGTCGGCAGGATGAGTTCTTCGGTCCGTGTCACCTCATGATCGGGTTGTTTCCCTTGGACAAAAAGAAGGACATTTTTGTGGAACCCCATCAGGATGTGACGCCTGGGGGCTGGCGACACTCATCATCACTGTAAGTACAAGAATACCTTGGAGCGAGTGTGCACTATAAAGGACAGGCCTAAATAATATGGGAAACAAGGAAAAAATAGCTGGGTCCAGAGTTAGTATTATCTGGACCGCAAAATGTATGTTTGATAAGTTTGACAAATAAATTACAAGGGCAACTGCACTGCCCTTTGTACTTGTAATTTGTGCTTGCTGCAAGTATATACTGTTAGAGTCAATGATGGCTTTACAGTTCAGGCTGCTTTTAGGAGAAAAACAGCGGCTGATTAAGTAAAGTTAGATAAGCAACATCTAGAGAAAGAAAAATAAACTATTGTGGATGTACGCACAGTAGGTGACTACAGACGGGATGATTTGAAAATCCTCCCCCCCCCATGTTGCCTATCTGTGTAGTTTCAAGTTTTTCTGTATCAATTTCAAGTTCCCTTGCCTCCTATAGAGGCTGAAACATTTGATCCCAAACCCAAGTACTGGGGACCGCTACAAGATGGATCTCAACCTAGTACTGTTAGAGATTTTTTTGTTTTGTTTTTAAACTGCAAACCAGAGCTCTGGAAAAAGACTTGGTTTGGCAGGTTTCTAAAATGGCCAAAAGAAAACCTTTGAAAGGGTTAATAGCTGCAGTGTTTGGAAATTATCATGAAGGTCCTGCAGTCAGTTTTCTTACTCAGACTAGTGTATCGGAAAAGAAGAAGAAAAATACCTTGCACCGGGTGTCTGAATTTTTTACTCAAAGTTGTTTTATGTCTGTTTGTTTTATTTCTGTAATATATACTAAACAAGGTAATGCTCTGTCTTTCTGTGCATATTTTCTAGCTTATATATCTGTGTTCTGTAATTATGTTCTGTTGTCAAGGTTATGTAGATAGGATTGATCTGTTTCAGTGCACAACATGTTACAGTAAAAAAGAAAGAAGAAGTTTTTGCCTCATAGCTGACTGTTTTAATTGGCTTTATTTTTAATGGAACATTTGTGCTGCCTAGATTGGGTCAGTGAAGAACTTTTGTTTGTAGTTGTTGGATTGGAGCAGGTAGTGTTGATGGTGAAGAGTTATGATGTCATATAGATCGCAATGTGCAGAAAGATTTGTAGTTTGCAAGCAACGTCAAGCCACTGCTAGGTGAAAATGTAATGTGTTAACAGCTATAAATGGCTTTTATCATACTTCTAGTTATAACCAGAAACTTTTGCAAAATGGCAGGGTGCCATATTTGGCTATGTGCCAAAAGGTGTAACCATGTTATACAAGATGTGTTCACTTACAGATGATATGTTGTATGCTTTAACAGAGTTAAAATCTGTTTAAAAAGTGTTTTGTTCTGGAAAGATTTGGCATGGCGATATGTATAAATGTGTTGATTTCAAAATTGTCAGTGTTACAAGACAGGGGGAGGCAGCACATATATCTAAAACACGTACAGTTTTCTAATGAAACTATGGGCATTACCTCAGCAAATTGGTGTGAAACAATGTCAGTCTTATTTTGTGTTAAGTATTTCTTTTGTGTATGTGTATGTGTGTGTACTGTCTTGGCCAGCAGTTTTATTCTATGCTTTAAAGATATTTAATATCAGTAGTGTTCAATGACACTAAAAAAAAAAAAATAACTGGGTTTGAAAGACCTTTGCATGCACACTGTGACCTTTTGCACGTTATTTGACCTTCTTGTGTTTCAACATTTTATGTTACTACCAGTTCAAACTTGATGTGTATTCCATACCTAAAGCACAACTTTTCACACAAAATGTATGTTTTCATGAAAGCACACCAAGAGTGAACCATGTAATTTGACTTTTTATTGCAAAACTAGTATTCTAAGTGAAGAGGAACAAACTTTTTCTTCTCGTCTCACTGCTTCTGACTTGCAGCCAACACAGGCAATACTCCAGCTGGAAGGGGAGAATTATTCATCATCTCCCCATATTTTTTTTATATATATATATATATATATATATATATATATATATATATATAGTACGCTTTTGGAAAAAGGACTATTACAGCTGTTTTTGAGAGTTTACCATCTACAGTTAAAAACAATGGCTTTTGTTTTTATGTGTGACCATGGTGTAATCATTTTTTTGTCTTTTTGAAATGCATTCTAAGAGATACGTACGTACGGTATTACCATCAATCTGGATTTTTTATAAACTCAGCTGACATTTTGTCATGCTTAGGATAAGGGAACCCAGGGACGCTTGGCTTCTTTTATCCTATGGAAATAATCTTGTTTTATTTTTAAACTGGTGTGTGTTTGTTTTTGTTGTTTGTCTGTGTTTCGTCTCTTTCTTCTAGAGAAAAAGAAGTTCCCCATCTTTATAGTAAGGTATGAAACTTACTAAACTAATTGTAATATTATCTTGTTATAATTTAAAGTGTAGTAGGTGGAGATCATGTCACCATCCACAGCTAACCTTTTTATTGCTACAGTATTCGAGCTGTCTCTTTCACTTCGAGCTGTCTCTTCCACCAGTAGGAGCTTGGGGGGAAGGGGTAAGCTACCCTTCCTCTATCCCTTCCAGTGTAGTACCCACAAAGGTTGCAAGGTACATCACTGTTCCCCCAAAGGGTAAATAAAGAAAATGTATATTTGCCAATAATTGTTTCTTATTTACAGGTTTTAAAAAAGACCCAAGGTATTTTAACAGCATAACCCAGCTCAAGCCCTTCTGTTTTTTCTAGTGCAAACAGTTAAATCTCACACCTATTATTGGTACAAGGGTTTCTGCCCTCAGCAAGTAATCAGTTACGCTGAGGGTGAAGTTGTGTATGTATGTCCACATATTCATTCTTTTGATTGTCTTTTCAGCTTTCTTATCCTGTTAAAACAAATGCAAAATAACTTTTGTCATTGCCTTACAGCAATGAATGCATTTTTTTTCAACCAGTAAATTCACAGTACTCTTAACATTTCTGGACTCTAAGCTAAGTTTGCAGTCTATATGTGTTGTTTAAAATGTATTTTATGCATTATGCATTATGCTCAATACTGAAATTGTTCTATTACAAACATGCTTATGTTTCATGTTTATGTTATAATGTTTTGATATACATCTTGCTACACTGTATCATGTGTGTATTCAGAAAAGTGCTCCACATGTATAACGTTTTTAATGCTCATAACCAAACCTAAATACTGGGACCAGCATTGCTGACCCACCCCTACAATATGTTCCAAAGCAAAACCAAAAGTAAAATTAATGCTCTGTTTGTCTTATTACTCACAGGTACCCCAAAAGAATGAGTGTACTCTATGCAGGTTTTGTCATTTTAAATTTTAACAATTATAATATGCAGAATTTAGATTGTACTCCAAACCTATGCTTCAAGCCTTACCCCACTCAGTACTTTGGAGTATTTCACTATACAGGGTAAAGAAGGTAGATCTTTTCACTTGTCACAGGTGCAATAGGCACTGTTATTAAATTGGCACAGGCCAACAACATATGTATTTGTCCCACTAATTGCATTGTGTAAAAGGCATATTGTTATGAACAATATGTTTGAAGCGTGTAACTGCATTAAGCAGGGTAGCAAGAGGAAAAGGAAGAGGAGACCATTATGGTTTTCCAAAGAGGTAGCAAAGAAAGTGAAAGCCAAAAAGGTTGCATTCAGGCAATACAAAAAGACACAGGCAGAAGGGGATAGGGAGAAGTACCAGGAGAAACAAAGGGAGGCAGGGAAGTCAGTAAGGGAAGCCAAAGCTCAGACAGAAGAACACATTGCAAAATCAGTGGTTAAAGGGGACAAACCTTTACAGGTACATAAGAGAAAAAAAGAAAGACAAAGGGAGGGATAGTGAGACTGAAAGGGGAGGATGGGAGTCGCATGGAGGATGACAACAGTAAAGCTGACATATTGAACAGGTATTTCTGCTCAGTCTTTACTGAGGAAGAGGGGGGTAATGGGTCTGAAGGGAGTACAAGGGGTGAGAATGGTGCAGAAATGAACTGCATCACAAGTCCTATGAAGACAAGTTGAAGGAACTGAACATGTACTCCCTGGAGGAGAGGAGGGGAGAGAGAGGATATGATAAGAGACATACAAGTATCTTACAGGGAGAAACAGAGTGCAGGAAAACACTATTTTTAAGCGAAAAAGATGTTCCAGGACTAGAGGGCATGGGATAAAGTTGGAGGGAGGACGATTCAGAGGAAACATGAGAGGGAATTTCTTCATGAACGGGTGGTGGACAAGTGAACACCCTGCCAGAGGAAGTGGTGGGGGCTGAAAATCACGGATTTAAGAATGCATGGATAGACATAAAGGAATTCTAGAGGTCAGGGTAAGGGAAACAGACTTCTGGAAAACAAACTGAACTATAAGCTCAAATGGCAGACTGGGTGGGCCATAGGCCCTTATCTGCTGACACTGTCTATGTATCTATGTATCTATGTATTGTAACATTACAAGATTTTATAACTCAGGTCTCAGTCAGGCCTGCTTGCAACAGACAGGGAAATAATGTTCATCACTGTCATAACTGCTTCTGTGATTTAAAAGCAGGAGGTAACCATAACACTGTCATGATTTACAGATGGTCAAATGGTATAATTGAACCCGCCTGCACCCCCAGGTGTGCGGTTAATGTCCAATTTTTAATTTTTCTCTTTCTAATTGCCAGAATTTAGGCTCTGTCACACCACTCTTAAGAAAAAAGTTAATGGTTTAAAGATTGTTATTTATGTGTTTTTAATTCAGTGTCTAACACACTTTGCAAGTTTGTAGGTTTCCAAGGTGTGGCACACATAAGATCTCCATGTTCAACAGCAGTAATACTTTCATCTAAGTTGCCAAGACCTTCATCTTTTTCCTTAAAAAAAAAACAACTGCCACAGTTTTAATGTTATCACCATCTTTGTGCCTGACTGGTTCCTAATAAGGACTATTGCATGAATCCGGTTATTATTAACCTCTGCAAGTGTAATGTTTTCAGCGAAATTACACCTATTTGTAGAACTTTAAATCAACTGAAGAAGGTCCAGTCAGTTCAGACTCTGCAATCAAGCTTATTGTTTCTGCTTACTATGAAGTTAAGTCTGGGGAAGGGGCACTCCCCTAACTCCAGCGAGAAGATTCTGCTTCAATTGACCTTCAAGCAATACATCCATTTTCTTCGCTGCTGCTTGTTCCAAACATGGCTGGTACTTTCTACAACCCTATTGCTCTGTTATGGACTGTGTTCTTAATGGTTTATTGTCAATTATTACGTTTTTATGGACTGTTAATCTTTATGCCGGGGTGTAATCAACTACGACAAAACAAATGCGATGCCAGTGTCTGTGTGTGTGACTACTCCATTAAAAGGACTCAATGCACCCCTGGCCAGTGTGTCTACTAATCAGCCAGCCAGCAAAATGAACACTGACTTTTCTACTATGCTGGTGTTTTGTTTTTAAATTACTGTCTGCATTGCCCCATATGCCTTGTGGGGTTACCACCATTCTGCAAATGACATTTCATCTGTACTGTAACTACATCAACCTGTGGATACTTATATGAACTTATGAACTGTTCATTTCATGGACTGTTATGTTTTATAAGGACTTATCTGTCAAGAGACATTATCAACAGATTCTTCAATCAAGCTCCCAGGTGTGCCACACCTCAACACAAGGTAGCATCTACCTTATTCACTCTCACAGTGAATTCCATGAACTCTTTTTCATCAACAAAATTGTTATGTTATATTGTGTTATATGTGGTGTCACATGTTAGCATTTTTCACATATTTCAATTGTGGTGTTGACATCCCTCAATTCTGTATTATGTTTTACAAACTCACGATTTGTGTTCCGCTCTGTAACCACCCCTGTACCAACTCCAGAACAGGATGCTTTTTATAAATGCCTTGACTATCTGTATGCTGGCAACCAGTTTTAAATCATATACCTATTCACCTAGTCTAACAGTCTAAAAGTAGAAATGTTTAGTTTTTTTTTTTTAACCTTCAGTTATTAACTAATATCTTTACATTTATGTTCAATTTTTGTGAATGTTCGAGTCCCTCAGGGGCTTCCTATCTTCAGGGTGGAAATTATTAACAGTGGTCAGTGGCCAAGGTTTTAGTAATCAGTGACCAAACTTTATCAACAATGTAGTTGGCTAAACCATAAAACTGAGGAAATAAAAGGTGTAAAATGGCTAGTGTAAATTGCTAAAGGGCTAGTAAGAGGTAAAAATGGTTAGTAAATGACTAAATGATGCCAACATGTAAATTAGTATATCTAGTAGCAAAAGGCTGCAAGTGGAAAATACCACTATGTCACTTAATATGTGTGCGTGTAAGACTTTAAAAGGGTTAATTGTAAAATTCCATACAATGAAAAAAAAAATAGCTGAAAGCATAAAATGAGGCCGTGGCTGAGATATGCACAAATTCCAGCCTTGCATTTTTTTCTAAGCTTGCTACACATAAATATGGGACCCATTTGTCATGGCTTACAAGCGTAGTTGGTGACTGGGGTGCTACTCTTCTCCATTGGGGGACAGTACTTGTAAGTGGTCATATTGGCACTCTGGCTACTGACTGTCCTAATCAAACTTCTCCTACAATGCCTGTGCAACACAATGGTGTCACGGGACGCCACCCACCTGCCCCCTTGCTACAACCCGAACAAAAGGACCCCATTAAACTGGAGGTGTTTCCATTACAAAACGAGCCAAATTGTGCCAAAATATAAAGTGAGAAAAGTAAAAGGAATCGGTTAGTTGATACATAGTATCAAAAGGGGAGAGGTGAGGAATTTTATATATCCTAAAGCTATATTTGCTATTAAATGCCTTGAAGCTATGCTTGCTTTGAAAGCCATGCTGTAACAAAGTCATAATGAATGTAGTAGAAATTTCTGAGTTCATGTTTTCTTTTTAAGGGTTATAGAATTTGTACTAAGGTTACTTGAGGTACATTTGGAAAACAGAAAGCTAGATAAAACTGAGCAGAACTGGTTGTACCAGCCTAAATAATGGGCTTGGACAAAATATAAAGATAAGAGCATGCCTGGGCAAAATATAAAAATAACAGCACGTAGTGGCATTGAAGGCAAGCTGTACGTTGCTATGGTGTGAGTAAAACTCATTGTCTCTCTCAGGTCAGCTTGACCCAGGCATATGTATCAAGCAGTAATGGGAAAGAAATGAAATAAGCAAGTGGAAAAGTACCTCATGCATATCAATGTGTTTTTTACATTGCTGAAAACTTGTTATGCTGTTTTATGATTGGCTTATACTGAAATGTTGGTATTTTTCAAGATAAGAAGTGCAAAATCTAGCTTATAAAAAGCTGCTGTAAATTGTAATCGGAGAACTTCTCCATTGTAGAAGTCCCACATGCATGTGTGTTTGATCAAATAAAGCGACGTTAAGACAAAACCCAGTGGTGTGGTTTTTGCCCCGTGACGACGGGAGTGGTTGCTCAGGTAATACTTACAGTGAGAGAATTTGCGATCACACCAGCACTCTGTAGCCAGAAGCAATCAGGCAGCAGATTGAGTTGAGCAGAATGGAGCTGGAGTTCCAGAGGGAGGCTGAACGAGAATGGCGAAAGGCAGAGCGAGAACGGTGAGAAGCAGAGTGACAGAAATGAGCCACAGAGGAGAAGAGGGAGTGTGAACAGCGAGAAGCAGACTGAAAGGAGCGTGAGCACCAGAGACAACATGAGCTGGAGAAGCTATCACTCCAACCACCAGCACCAGAGTAAGTAAGTGGCTAGGGTTTAACTGGAACTACAGGACTGGGTTACAAATTAAATTCCAAATTGATAGCTGAATTTAAAGAAGGGGAGGATATGGGTGCCTTTTTAAATTCCTTTGAAAAAGTTTGGGTTCAGGCAAAAATTCCTAGAGGGTCCTGAAGGTTCCAGCTATCCCCGCTACTTACCGGGAAAGCTTGGGATGCATTGGGTCAAATGGACAATGAGGACAGTAATGATTACAACAAATTTAAACCTGCACTTTTAAAAAAAGTTTGATTTAACTGCAGAAGCATACAGAACTAAATTCCGTAAGCTCAGGAGATCTCTGACATGAGCTACAAGGAGCTAGCCATGAAACAACGTCAGTTTTTAAAATGTTGGTGGGAAGGAATTGAAGCAAACTCTGTAGATAAAATTGAAAATGTTATATTGTTAGAACAGTTTTTCTGGGCATGCCCAGGAGAGCTGAAAACCTGGCTGGAGGGCCAAGATCTCAAAACAGTGCAAGAGGCTGCTGAACTCTCAGACCGCTATGCCAAGAGCAGACCTGCTCTGACAGTGAATGGGGTGGGCGTGACAGTGCAGAAGGGGAAAAGCACACCTTCAGGGCAGCTAAAACCCTCACTGCCTCCACTGAAACCAGTTAGCCCCAGGTTTCAAAGAAAAGATTTCTCTGAGAAAAGAAACAAATGTTGGATTTGAAAAGAAGCTGGGCATATTGCCAAACAATGTCCCAAAAGGATGAGCAATATGCAAAGTGGGGCTAGGAAAGAAGTGGGTTTTTGTGTATCCCTGGAAGCATGCCTGTGAACATGAGGGAACACATGCACCCAGTCATGATGAATGGTGTACAGATACAAAGGTTAAGAGACACAGGGGCATCCTTGATGCTGGTAAAAGGGGATCTGGTAGAGCCTGGTCAGCTTATACCCAATAAATTTGTAACTGTACAAGGGTTCACTGGTGAGGAAAGAACATTGCCACTCACTAGTGTTCTCCTGGACTGGGGTGAAACTGGGGGAACTGTGCAATAAGTGGCTGTAGCCAAAACTTTAGCAGTTGATGTCATCATTGGCAGCAATCTCAAACAGGGGATGGTGTATGCAGTTACCCATAGCCAAGCAGCAAGGGAAAATTGTAGTTCCCTGGATCCCATAGAAGCCATTGTGGAAACCACTGGGAGGCTGGTTCCCCAGCATGTGTCTCCTTATATGGAGACTAATGAAAAGGGGTAGAAATTTCCCCAATAGCAGTTAACCACACAGCTACGGAGTGTTACTCTGAAGAAGGAGGGGTTGACCCATTGTTAGAAGGTTAGGGATGACAATGATCCTGAGTGCCCTGATGCTAGTGCTAGGGACCCTAGTTTAGAGACTGAAGGGGACCTGTCCCATGCCTTGGGAATGTGTAAGGAGTTTGCAGCTGCTCAGAAAAGAGACCCTAGTCTAGAGAAGCTGAGTTCTTGGGCAGACTTTGATGGAGTACAAGGAGGTGACAAGAAACATAAGGTTTATTGGGAAAATGGACTGATGTATACTCAGGATGTAAAGACAGAAGGAGGGGTTATAGGTAGGTAGGCAGCTTGTAGTTCCCCAGGGGTGGCCAAGATTGCACACGATATTCCCTTGCCTGGTCATCTGGGAATCATGTGCACTATGCAGCGGTTGGCCCAGAATTTCTACTGGCCCAACTTCACTCAGCAGGTGAAGGAGTATTGCAGGTCTTGTCACCGGTGCAAAGAAATGGGAAAGGTGGGTAAGAAAACCCAAGCTGCCCAAATTCCATTGCCCATAGTGGAGGAGCCATTCAAGAGGGTGGAAATAGATATTGTGGGGCCTTTAAATACCCTCAGCTCCTCCGGGAAGAGGTTCATCCTGACTGTGGTGGATTATGCCAACCGGTATCCAGAGGCAGTCACCCTATCCTCACTGAGGACAGACAAAGTGGCAGATGCCTTACTTGGGATTTTCTTCCGTGTTGGGTTTCCACAGGAGGTTATCACCAACCTAAGGGGTTCCTTCATGTTGGACCTGATAAAAAGTTTGTGGGAGAAGTGTGGGGTGGTGCAGAGATGCACGACACCTTATCATCCACAAGCCAATGGGCTTGTGGAAAGAATTAATGGTACCCTGAAGTCAATGCTCCAAGCGTTTGCTGAACAGCATGGGAGGGACTGGGAGAAATACCTTCCCCACCTGTTGCTTGCATACAGGGAGGTGCCCCAAGAGTCGACAGAGTTTTCCCCCTTCGAGCTCTTATATGGATGCCGGGTACACGGGCCCCTAGACTTGATCTGGGAGGACTGGGAAGGCAAGCACACCACCCAGGGAACTCCTATAGTGGATTACGTCCTTAGGTTTAGGGAAAGGCTGAAAGAGCTTATGGGGACAGCCCAGAGCAACCTGGTAGCTTCCCAATAGAAACAAAAAGTGTGGTATGACTGCAGAACCAGAGCTTGCTTGTACACGGTGGGTCAGGAAGTCATGGTCTTTATCCCGGTCCGGAAAGACAAGCTGCAGGCTGAGTGGCCAGGACTGTGCAAAGTAGTTAGAAAGGTAAATGACATGAACTATATCATAGAGTTACATGACAGAAGACATACAGAAAGAATGTACCATGTCAACATGATGAAGCCATATGCTAATAGGGCTGACATGGTGTTTGCAGTGTGTAGTCCTAGGGAGGAGACAGATGAAGGAGACCCCCTTCTGGACTTGCTGGAAGAAAGCAAGAGGGAGTCCTCTGTGGAGGCAGTTAAATTGTCACCTCAGCTGGCCCTGGACAGACCCAGGGAGTAAGGGAGGTTTTAGCAGACTTTGCCCCACTGTTTAGTGCCAAGCTAATTGGAGGCTATGACTCCGGCCGGGTACTCGGTAATACACCGCCCGAGATTGGACCACAGGGGCCGGGGGGTTACAGTCTGTTTTAAGACTGAATTGGGTCTCATGAATGTAGTAGTAGGTGAGGCTGGGTCTTTCGAGTACACAGTCATAGCAGGTGTAGGTGTTCGAATCGTGCTCATCTACCGTCCACCCGGAGATGGGAGACATTTCTTACAGGAAATAGCAGACTTCCTCATCGACATGTCGTTTGAGTCACCCAGATTGATGGTTCTGGATGATTTCAACGCCTGGGTCGACGATGAACTCTCTAATTTTGGTAATCACTTCCTCCAATTGATGTCTTCTTTGGGCCTTACACAGGTGGTTTCCACTGCTACGCATAAATCTGACACTCTTAGACTTAGTCTTCCTTCTAGGGATCGACGATCCGATATGGGGTGGAACCAGTTGCCTGGTCTGATCACTACATCGTGAGGTTCAATTTTTGCACCCCCCTGAGAAGACCAGCCCCTGTGGAGATGGTCAGGTACCGCCCATTACGGAATGTTACTCCACAAGATCTAGTGGCGGTCCTTGACCTATCATCCTTCGGGTCGGTGAGCAATAGTCCAGAAGCACTGGTGCTGGCCTACAATAAGGCCATCATGACTGCCCTGGATTCTATTGCTCCTGTTCGTGAGTGCCCCCTATCCCTTCACCCCAGATCCCCGTGGTTTGATGGGACCTTGAGGGAGATGCAGAGACAGGGGCGAAGGTTAGAGCATCGTGGCGCAGGTCTGCCCTTGATGCCAACCACTCTAGATTGATGGAACATTATGTTAGCTATCAATCTGCAATCACCCATAAGAAGACAGAATTCCTGTCCAGGGAGATTGCAGTTGCTCAGAATCAACCGGCTCAGCTGTTATGAACGGTAGACAGACTGTGCAACCCAGCCTGCCTGCAAGTTCGGAAAACTTTTTCGCAAGTAGAGTGCGATGAGCTCGCTCTATACTTTGCAACGAAAGTGGCCGACATCAGGGCAAACCTGGGTCTGGCATCCTCTAAGGGTGATGCTTTTGGACAGCGTGGGATCACAGTGCCCATTTCTCCTGGAGTTCCTTTCGTCGACCTGAGTTCGTGGACATCATGAAGATCGTCCATACTACACATCCCACAAGTTGTGGTTTGGATCCCGGACCGACTCCCCTTATTTTGGGTTGTTTTGATATCATCGGTCCGGTCCTGGTGCAAATAGTCTGGTGCTCCTTGGAGTTAGGTGAGTTTCCCTGCTCTCTGAAAGAGGCAGTGGCGACTCCTCTTTTGAAGAAAGCTTCCTTGGACCCAGACTGTTTTTCAAACTATCGGCCTATCTCTAACCTCCCCTTTATTGAGAAGGTTATTGAGAAGGTCGTAGCTGTTCAATTGGATGATCATTTAACCATCCATAATGTCTACGAATCCTTCCAATCTGGCTTCCGGAAAAGACATAGCACTGAGACTGTGCTGGTTCGGGTGTTAAATGATCTTCTGATGGCGAGGGATCAGAAGAGACGTTCTATCTTGGTTCTTCTTGATCTCTCTGCAGCCTTTGACACTGTGGACCACATGGTGTTATTAGCTCGCCTGAGGCAAATCTGTAGAATGTCTGGAACCGTTTTGCAATGGTTCACGTCATTCCTCACCGGGAGATCACAAAGAGTTGTGTCGGGGAATTTTTCCTCTGACCCAATTTCTTTGTTGTGTGGAGTGCCTTGGGGATCTGTGCTGACACCCATGTTGTTTGCAGTGTATATGTTGCCCCTCGGAGGTATCGTAAGACGATATGGGCTGAGGTTTCACTGTTATGCAGATGATACCCAGCTCTTTCTGTCTTTTGCACCCGACCAGGATGGAGCTCTCTCTGTGTTTAATAACTGTCTGGGGGAGATCCAAGACAGGATGGATTCTAGTTGGCTAAAGTTGAACTCTGAGAAAACAGAGGTTCTGGTAGTGGACCCAGGCGGTCGGATTGAGAGGCCGTGCATTGGTGCACCATCTGGAATTTTTCCCGGTGGGGTATCTCTTCCGTCCTCTGAATGGGTGCGTAATCTTGGGTTTATTCTTGACAACAGGCTGACTCTTAAATCTCAGGTGTCAGCTGTTGTCAAGACTTCCTTTTATCATCTTAGGAACATTGCCAGGGTTAGGCACCTTGTTCCGTCCGACTCCCTGCCTACCTTGGTCCATGCTTTTGTATCTTCATGTTTGGACTATTGCAACACCCTTTACTTTGGGCTTTCTGGGGTTGAAATCCGTCACCTACAGCTGGTGCAGAACGCTGCAGCCCGGGTATTGACTGGGACAATTAGGTCCTGTCATATCACTTCCATGCTGCGCGAACTGCACTGGCTTCCTATGTGTGGCGGATCACCTTTAAAGTCATTCTATTGACTTTCAAAGCCCTTCACGACCAGGGTCCAGCCTATCTGAAAGACCTCCTGGTTCCCTACTGCCATGACCGATCACTCCGCTCAGCCAACATGGGGTTGTTAGAGATCCCAAGAGTGAGTTTAAAATCTTCTGGCAGCAGAGCATTTTCGCATGCTGCACCCACTCTTTGGAACTCTCTACCATGCCGGTTATGGCAGTGCACCTCCGTGGAGTTATTCAAGAAAGACTTGAAAACATACCTATGGAATATGGCCTTTTCAGATAACTAAGTTATTGTATTAACGTCTGTTTTTTATTATATATATGATATTTGGATGATATGCTGATTTTTATGGATGTTTTATGATTTTTATTTAGAGTTTTGGATTGTTTGAAAATTGTTCAGCACCTTGAAGTATTGAAAGGTGCTTTATAAATAAAATTATTATTATTATTATTATTAAGCCTGGACTAACCCCCTTAGCATTGCATGATGTGGAGACAGGGACACAGACGCCCATATGGTGGACAGCATATCTGGTGTCAGAGGCTGTCCAGAAGGACATTAGGAGGGAGGTGGAGGAAATGCTGGATTATGGGATAATCCAAAGATCCCACAGCCCCTGGGCTTCACCCGTAGTCCTTCTGCCCAAGCCAGATGGCTCAACTCATTTCTGTGTGGACTATCATGGACTGAATGCAGTCACGAAGTCAGACATCCACCCGATGCCCCGGACGGACGAACTCCTGGACAAGTTGGGAGGGGTGACATACCTTATGACTATTGACCTGACAAAGGGATATTGGTAGGTAGAGTTAACTGACAGAGCTAGGGAAAGGTCAGCCTTCATCACTCTGATAGGCTTATTTGAATTTAAAGTAATGTCTTTCCGAATGAAGAACACCCCGGCCACTTTCCAAAGGTTGGTGAACCAGGTGTTAAATGGTGTTGAGGAATATGCCGTGGTGTACCTGGATGACATTGCCATCTTTAGTGCCAGCTGGGAGGAACACCTTTCCTACCTTAGGGAAGTGCTGGGCAGGATTCAGAGGGCCGGGCTCACTGCCAAAGCTGAGAAGTGCCAGGTGACCATGGCCGAAGTGGCATACCTTGGGCATGTTGTAGGCCGGGGGCAGCTCTGTCCTAACCAAGTAAAAATAGAGGTGAACAAGGCATGGCCCAGACCAGAAATGCAGAAGCAGGTTAAGAGTTTTCTAGGGACAGGAGGGTACTATAGGAAATTTGCACCCAATTACAGTGCCCTGGCTGCTCCGCTATCTGACCTGGTAAAGAAAAAGATGCCTAAGAAAATTACCTGGGAACCAGCCTGTGAAAAAGCCTTTACCAGACTGAAGGAGGCACTGTGCAGTGCTCCTATACTGACAAGTCCTGACTACAGTAGACCCTTTATAGTCCACACTGATGCCTCAGACATGAGTATTGGGGCAGTACTGAGTCAGACATCCAACCAAGGGAAAGATCACCCTGTAGTGTACCTGAGTAAAATGTTACTTCCCAGGGAGCAGGCTTACTCTATTGTGGAAAAAGAGTATCTTGCCATAGTGTGGGCCTTAAAGAAGTTAGAGCCATACTTATATGGCAACATTTTAAGGTACAAACTGACCACAACCCCCTGGTTTGGCTGACACAAATGGGAAAAACTAATGGTAGACTATTAAGATGGAACTTGCCTTGCAAGTGTATGACATGACAATTTTACATAGTGCTGGAGCGACCAATCAGAACGCAGATGGCTTGTCACATCTATATGAGTAGTGAACTGACTTGGGAAACTCATCCCATGCAGGGGATAGAGCCCAAAAATTCAGTCTAGGTGGGGAGGATTGTGACGCTTGGCCAGCTGGTTATGATTACTGTAGGATATCTGTAATTTAAAAATATAGTATGTGATTGTTTCACATAAGACAGCCTGGCTCCCATGGGTGCCCCCAGGTTTCAGTGAAGCTACGGGATATTAAACTGACCAGATCTCTGTAATGTAATTAATTTCCTTGAGAAATTGCATTGTATGGCCTTTTTTTGACCTCATGTTTTTGAAGTGGAAATCAAATGTGACTTTATGACTTCAGAAACAAGACCTCATTAGGCTGAGTCCTGTTGTTTTTTTTAACACATTGATGCCAGTGTGGGATTGCCAAGTTCAAAGGAAACGTGTAATTAAGGAGTTATACATAGGAAATGTATTTTTTCTTCTGATGGCACCTTATTTAAAATACCTCCTGATAGGAAATCATGTTTTGAAATTTTATATTCTAAAAGGAGGAGCTAGATGACTCATAGAAGGGGTGTGGAGACACAGAGTTGAAACTGATACTTCTGTCTGAAATGTTGATATATCATCTTGGGACTCTAGAGAGACACAACTCTCTGATTTAACTTTGAAACACACTTCCAGAGGTAATACCATAGACAGCAAAAATCTAACTGTATTGTGGTAGGAATTTTGCTTTGTAATTTTCCCTTGTTCTTTTATGTGATTGTGAGCTCTTTGATATGTTGTTCTGTATTTACATTTTTCATATTTTTATCATCTTTCAGTAAAGTACCTTTTCCTTGAAAGACTGCCTGGATGTCTGTCAGTTCTTTTTGCATGTGACGTATAGATGGTTAAGTCTGACGAAACTGTTCAACAGCTTGATGGTGTTACTGAGCTTGAGTAAAAAGGTAAGAATATACCTAAGGTCTCTTGTAGAGATAAAAGTGTTCATTTTGGATACCTGGTTAGGTGCCCTTAGGTGAAAGATATATTGCATCCCCCTGAAGAGACTATTATCTGAGCTTGTACATTTGGGCATGCTAGTATAAGGTTCACAGTTTGAATCCCCTCAGAACGTGAGACTAAAGGTTATTTGGACCCAAAAGCAGACAGAAGGGTTACCCTGTCTATTACCTGTTCACACTATTGCGTTCTGAGGTTGGCACTGTGGGAGCAGAGAGCCTGACCTGCTGAGTGCGTTTGTGACACTATGTAATTGACAAAAGTCTGTTACCTAATTGTGTATGTAATTTCTTCAACATTGGTTTATCTAGAGAAACTGCTTATTGTTATTGTTAGTTTTGATGTAGCATTGTTGTGTTTGTGGATGTACTGTATATGTACTGTTGTAAGTTTTAAACATTTTTAGTAAGGAATTAAATGTTAAAAAAATGTGGCAGTGGTGTGGATTGCAGGCTTAAAAGGGCACACCAATAAAGAGTTTTCCTCAGCTCGGTGTGCCCTCATGGGCAAAAAGTTTAAATAAATAAAAACTGGAAGACTGTAAAGCAGTTTTTTAAATTGTTTATTCCTATTTACTCCAGCTCTTCCCCCTTCCAGCCTCTGTATGGGCCCCCTCCCAGCCTTGACACCACCATCTCTGCCATTTACCCCCTTCCTTGCCATCTGTCCAGTGTGACAGGGGCCCTTGGATCAGCATCCACCTTCAGTCCATGCTTGTTAGGGAATGCAGTCTGTGGCATGGGGCCTGGGAGCTTCAGAATCATCCTGTGCACTAGGGAGTTTCCACCCTGTTCTTTTCCCCAGGACATTAACTGAAGTGGATGGGTGCGAGCATACTAATTATTTACATTATATATATATATATATATATATATATATATATATATATATATATATATATTTTTTTTTCATTGCAAAATTAGATAATGCATCAGTTAGGTTCACTAAAGTGAAATAAGTAGGGAAATGTGGAAGTGTGGCTTTAAGGTTTTCAACCCTAACACTCCACCTCCACCCTGGAGGTAGCAAACCAGGCATGCCTGAGTTGCTGCCTCCAGGGTGGGATGGGGTGTTGAACCCTATTTCTGTACTTTTTTTCCTTCAGTGAACCCTTACTGATGCATTAACGTAGTTTTTTTGCAATGAATTTCCTTACATTTTTTAAGATAGTCTAATCATATCCTTATTTGCCTCTGGGCCCTGCTCTCCTATCCCTCCATAGATGTGTATATGTATGTTGTCGTGGAAGCACACAGCCCTCCTGGCCTTGCACTTCCATTTGAAGTACCAAATTGTCAGCATAACCTTCTTATTACTCCATCCCATGTACTCAGTGCTGAAAAGTTTAGAATCACCACCAAAATATGATTGCACTCCACTGCAATATAATTCCATGCCACAGGTGTGAAAACACATTTTGACCAGGGTTTGAACAAGCATTTGTCAATGCTGAATGTTGATTGCGTTGGTCTGTTGAGCACGCTCACTGGCCCTCTGTCAGTCACTCAGTCTGTTTCGTCTGGTGCTGCAGGCTGCTATTTTGTACTGGGCTCCTGCCTGCATTGGCACCTTGTTCTGCCCACTAAGAATTCTGCAGCTGTCCCGACAGAACTCCATTGAGGTGGCTCACTCCCCCCCCCCACTCATTCATTCTGTTACTCCTGGTGCTGCAGGCTGCCCTTTTGTACTGGGCTCCTGCCTCTGTTGGTGGCTTTTTCTGCCCACAAAGAAATCTGCAGCAGTCCCCACACAGGTCTGTTGAGCCTGCTGACTCCTCCTCTCTCACTCACTCATTCCATTTCTGCTGGCGCTGCAGGGTGGCCTTTTGTACTGGGCTCCTGCCTGCATTGGCACCTTTTTCTGCCAACAAAGAAATCCGCAGCAGTCACGACAGAGCTCCGTTGAGGCCTTTCACCCCTGTGTCACCACTATCTCTGTCTGTCCTGGTGTTGCAGGCTACTCCTTTTGTACTGGGCTCCTGCCTCTGTTGGCGCCTTTGTCTGCCCACAAGGAAATCTGCAGCAGTCCCAACAAAGCTCCGTTTAGCTCGCTCACTCCCCTTCTCTCACTCACTCATTCCATTTCTGCCGGTGCTGCAGGCTGCCCTTTTTTATTGGACTCCTGCCTGCATTGCTGCCTTCTTCTGCCCACAAAGAAATTTGCAGCAGTTACAATACAGCTCTGTTGAGCTCGCTCACTCCCCCTCTCTCACTTGCTCATTCTGGTTTCCCTGCCAGTGCAGGCTGCCCATTTGTACTGGGTCCCTGCGTGCACTGGCATCTTTGTCTGCCCAAAAACAAATCTGCAGCTGTCCCGACAGAGCTCTGTTGAGGTCACTCAGTCTCCCTGTCTCACAAGCTCATTCTGTTTGTCCTGGTGCTGCAAGCGGCCCTTTTGTATGGGACTCCTGTCTGCATTGGCACCTTTTTCTGCCTACAAAGAAATACGAGGCAGTCCTGACAGAGCTCCGTTGAGCTCACTCTTGCCCCCTGTCTCACTCGCTCATACTGTTTCTCCCACTGCTGCAGGCTGGCCTTTTGTACTTGGCCCCTGCCTGCATTGATGCCTTTTTCTGCCCACAAAGAAATCCGCAGCAGTCCTGAAAGAGCTCCGGTGAGTTCGCTCACTCCCTCTCCCTCACTCGCTCTCTCGCTCTGTTTCCTCCCAGTGCTGCAGGCTGCCCTTTGTACTGGGCTCTCATGCTGGGCCCTTTCTCTGCCCACAAACAAATCCGCAGCAGTCCCGACAGAGCTCAGTTGAGCACGGTCACTCCCCCTCTCACTGCTCGATCTTAATGTGTCCCACACAGTGATTTCCCACAGCGACCGTGCTATTCTGCGGCAGGAGTGCAAAAACACATTTTAGCCATGATGTGAAAAATGGCAGCTGTACTGTTCATAAGGAGGTGTGGAAAAATGCCACTGTCGAAAATGTGGGGTGAAAATATTACAAAATTGCAAAGTTAGAAGGGTGCGTGGAAACAGTTCAACGCACGCCTGTAACACAGTCATGTTATGGAGTTTCGTCACCTGATTTTCAGCATAGGCATTTTAGGACCTCTGTTCATGAACAGTGCCACTGTCATTTTCTTAATCTGTCCCGAACAGTGATTTCCCACAGCGACCGTGTTATTCTGCGCCGGAACTGTGAAAACACATTTCGGTCAGGATGTGAAAAATGACAGCTGTATTGCTCATAAGGAGGTGTGGAAATATTCCACTGGTGAAAATGTGGCGTGACAATATTACAAATCTGTGAAGTTACAAGGGTGCATGGAAAGTGTGCAATGCACACTTGTAACACAGTCATTCGGTGGGCTATTATCACCAAATTTTCAACATAGGCATTTTAGGACCTCTGTTCATGAACAGTGCCACTGTCATTTTCTTTAATCTGTCCCGACAGTGATTTCCCATCGTATTGCTCTATTCTGTGCCAGAAGTGTGAAAACACATTTTGGCCAGGATGGGAAAATGACAGCTTTACTGTTCATAACTCATGTGGGAAATGGCAATGTTGGAAATCTGGAGGAAAATATTATAAATTCAAGAAAGTTACAAGTGTATGCAACTGCGCAACGATGCCTCGTAAAGCAGTCATTTTATGGAGTATCATTACCAAATTTTCAACATAGCCATTTCAGGACCTCTACTCATGAACAGTGTCACTGTCATTTTTTTAATCTGTCCCGAATGTTGATTTCCCACTGCGACCGTGCTATTCTGTGATGGAAGTGCAAAACATATTTCCGCCAGGATGTGCACAATGACAGCTGTACTGTTCACAAGAAGGTATGACAAAATGCCAATGTTGAAAATCGGGCATGAAAATATTGCAAATTCACAAACTTACGAGCATGCATAGCAGCTGTGCAGCGCACGCCAGAAACAGTCATTTTGAAGTTTTTCCACCAAATTTGCAACATAGGCTTTTTGGGAGCCCACCTCATGAAAACTGGTACTGTCATTTCGTTACTCAGCCCTGAAAGATGATTCCGTGCAATGACTGAGACATCACCTTTCTGGGCCGATTGACGCCATGACAGTTCAAGAATTCATGAGGAGGGGTCCCAAAAACCCCATGTTGAAAATTTGGTGAAAAAATTCCCAAAAATGCCTGAGATATGCAGTAAAGTTTAAAAAACCCTATGTATTACATTATACAACTTACCGGTATTTCCTCGGTTCATGGTCAGCTTTGAAGAGTGCAGACGTGTTTCTGATCCACTGAAGATCGTTGTGCCGGGCTCCTAAGGTAAGTATGGGGTGAGGAGGGTGTGGGGAGGCAGGGCGTGCAGTGGATGGGTGCAGATTTTGGGTGGGAGGCAGGGCGAGCGCCGAGGGAAGGTTTCCTTTTTTCCAGGGTAAAAAAAAGAAGAAAAAAAAACCCAGATGTCGCGGGACCATTTTTTAATTTGCAGGGGCATCTGGCACACGGGTGGGCTCCCAGTGCCGGCAAGGCTTTCCTTCTCAGGGCCAGCAGTAGCCGATGGGGATTGGGCACCCCGCCAGCAAATGGGCGGGGTGGGGTATCATTATGTCGACGGGATTGGGGCACCTGCTGGCAGGAAACACCAAAGGAGGTCACAGAAAGCTGATGGGGAGGGCTCTCTGTCGGCCACAAAACAAAAGATGGAGCACTAAAGCCGATGGGGATTGGGGCACCCCATTGGCAGGAACAAAAGGGTAACAGAATGCCGACGGGGAGTGGCCCCCCATCGCAACTAAACATGGTGGTGGGGGTTACAAGCCGCCGCTGTTCACAAACAATCTCAGGGTTTTACATCCCGCCCTGCAATGACGGTTGTTCCCTCATTGCAGCGGATGGCTGATGCTGCACGATAAGGCAGCCCCTGATTACAGCGGCTGATTTTTAGAAAGTTGTGGCATGCTGGCTGAACTAGTGTCAGCAGCAGCGCACACGGCATTGGGGAAGTGGGCAAGCCTTTGCAGGCTGTGGGGGCATTGGCCACAACAGTGCCACGTCTCCACAACCTGCTTCTGGAGAAACCTGTCGCAACATGTTTCTTGCGCATGCATGCAATCAACATAAAAATGACAGCTGTGACATTCATGAGGTGGGGTAATAAGAAGGGTATGTTGAAAATCTGGTGTCAAAATATTTAAAATTTTCAAAGTTATGAGTGTGCATATCAAAATTGCAATGAATGGCCATAATGCTGGCATTTTTACACATTTTTACCCCTAATTTTCAACATAGCCTTCTTATGACCTCACCTCATGAACAATGTCAGGAAAAATTTTAAAATCCCACTAGAAAGGCAAATTCACCAAGCGACCGCAAAACCAACAGGCAGGAGTCGCATAATAGTCATATTGTTCATGAAGTGGGGTCCCCAAAAGGCTATATTGAACATTTGGTGCATAAAAGTTTAAACCCCATTGAAATACATTGAACCTCATTTACCTTAGTTTCTCATATTGCAGTCATCGGTTCCAGTAGCAAGATGCATCTTTGGTCGGAGAGTGGATCTTGAACCTGTGACCTGTTCAGGTGAGTGAGGGTGTGTGGGGAGGTATTGGAGAGTGTGGGATCATGGTTGCACAGTGGGAGATGAGGGTGGGTTCTGATTGGCGAGGGACCATTTTATTTTTGAGCAGGTAAAAAACAAAAAACACACATCGGGACAGTTTTCCTCATTTCAGGAACTTTAATAACAATGGGGACAGCAATCGGAAGAGTGTGGGGGGTTGCCATTAGACACCAGGTAATATTGTATTTAATACAGGGGCACCGATCGAAAGGGTTGGGGGTGCCACTAGACATCAGGGAATAAGTTTAAAATGGGGACAGCGATTGGAAGGGTGGTGGTGCCACTAGACACCAGGGAATATTTGATTTATTACAGGGACAGCAATTGGAAGGGGGGGGGGGGTGCCACTAGATACCAGGGAATAATTTTAAAATGAGGACAGCGATTGGAAGGGTAGTGGTGCCACTAGACACCAGGGAATATTTGATTTATCACAGGGACAGCAATTAGAAGGGTGGGGGCTGCCACTAGACACCGGGGTTTAATATTTGATATGGTGAAAGCAATCTGAAGGGTGTGTGGGGGAGGTGCCACTAGACACTAGGGAGTCAATATTTCATAGGGGGACAGTAATCTTGGGGGGGTGCCACTAGACACCATGAAAAAGAACTTTGCACCAAGAAATGGATACTTTACAATGACTCGTGATAAGCAACAGACTCTTTCTTCACATCATGAGTCAAGGTAAAAGATTTCTAAACATTAAAAAAACAAACAAATTAAAGGACATATCTTCTGCACCTAACTACATAATCCAGTTTAGGGGGTCCCAATAACCAGGATAAGTGTTAATTTTTAATAAACATGTTTTTTTTTAAATATGTACTTCTGTTTTGCCTCAGTAACTGAAAAACAAAATGGCGGAAGCCACAAAAAAGAATTTCCCACCTGTGACACAGGATACCCCATCTGCGGAAAGGGATTACGCTCCTGCGACACAGGATCCTTTCTCATGATACACATCTATAATTTCACATTGAAAATAATGGAAATGCCATAATTTAATAACTTTGGAACAGATTATATTTTTTCATCAAACCAGCAAAAGGCACATCTGTGAGGCAAAGGCTTTTTACTCTGAAAATTTCAAACCACAGTTTAAATCAGTTTCTGAGATACAAGTGAACAAACAGCAAAAAACACGTACATTTAACTATTTTTCAGACTCTGTATCTCAGAAAGCATACAACTGATTCAAATGAAATTTACCACGTCAACAGACCTACACCCACGAGATTATGCATGCAAAATGTCATGAAAATACATTGAACCGTTACGAAGTTATTAAAGTAGAAAAACTGGGCTTTAACATAGAAGTCATCCCTTAACCATAACTACCATAACCTCCCGTGCCAGTATAATATACTGTATATATTATAGTGGCACAGTAGCACCACATTAGTTAGGGTTGAGTAGCATATTTAATGTTAAACCTCAGATTTTTCACTTTAATAACTTTGCAACTGATCAATGGATTTGCTCAAAATTTGGTATGCGTTGTCCCGTGGGTAGGTCTCTTGATGTGGTAAGTTTCCTTCAAGTTGGATGTGTGGATTCTGAGATCCAGATGGTGTAAAAAGTCATAAAGTTGCTACTTTTTGCAGTTTTTTTCCTCTTTGCCTTGTGTCCAGACAGTGTGGAATTTTGGTGTAATTTTTTTTGTGGTAGAACCAGCTTGGGTAACAGAACAGTTATGCTTAGCTTTGTGTGAAAAAATATTAATCTGTTGCAAAGTTATTAAGTTTTTCATTTCCTATTTTTTCAATGGGAAGAGCACTTTTCAGGATACAGGGAGAAAAATCAACATAGGATTTGTTCTTGCAAAAAAAGGATTCACTCACACGAGACCCATTCCTTTTTCATGAGAACTCTAGCCTTTTTTGTGAGAGAAAATTCCTTTTTCACCAACCTCCATCTTGCTTTTTTCCTCAGAAATAAAAGGTGTGGAAAATACATAAAAATGTTCTCATTTTACAAAACAAATGCCAGAACCTAGCTAAACGGTTCCCATTTAGCTACATTCTGGTGTTTGTTTCCACTATTAGCCCCATAAATACTCTATGTGAGCACCCGAAATCTTGGGTACCCAGCTTAGCCAGAGGAGCCTACCACCACGTTCTCTGTATGAGAACAGCGGATTTTATTTACATCTACAGCCGCAGCTGAACTCCTGCTGCCAGCTGCAGTGTGAGTTGTGAGAGCCCCCATTTTTCCTGATGTTTAGTGGCACCCCTGACTCCCCAATCACTGTCTCCATATTCTCTGGTACCTAGTGGCACCCTCACCCTGTGATAGCCATTTCAAGCCATTTCAGTCCCTTTATTATTTATTTATTATAATCCAACACTAGGATGCCCACCCTGGTGTCGAATGCCCCCCACTGCCCTCCAGTTGCTTTATTTCATTAGCTGACTTGGGGGGGCAATCCCTGTGTCAGCATTTAGATTCCTCCAGTGGTGTGGGACACTGGGGACCCCACCCCCAGTGTTCCTAAATATTTATCTAATGTATCCTGTAAAAAGAAAACAGTCCCCCAATGTCTTTTTATTTTTTTACCTGAAAAAAAGAAAATGGTCCCTTGTGATCCCCGCTATACCCCTCCCCAATCCTGACCCTCCCACTGAGCACCCACCACCCCACAACCCCCCCTTAAGTTTACTTACCACCCAAGATCACAGGCTGTCATCTTCTGTGGACCGGGACACATCAGCACTCTTCAAAGCCAAACTGGGAACTGAGGAATCAAGGTTAGTGCTGTATAATGGCGTTTTGAACTTAGGTTCATAACTTTGCCATTTTGTGGAAATTTTACACCAAATTTTCAACATGGGCTTTTTGTGACCCCACCACGTGAACACTGTCACTGTCATCTCATTAATAGGGCCCAAAAGGTGATTTTGTGGTCACTGCACAAAACCACTTTTCAGGCCCAATTAACGAAATGACAGTGCCAGTGTTCATGAGGTGGGTTCACAAAAAGGCCATGTTGAAAAGCTGGAGAAAAAATTCTTAAAAATGGGCACGTTATGTGCATTCTTTTAAACTGTTATATGCATGCACACAACTTTGGTAATTTTCAATATTTTGAGTCCAAATCATCAGCACAGCCATTTTTTCACACCACCATATGAACAGTATAACTGTAATTTTTTACATCCTGTCCCAAATGTGTTTTCACACCTGTGGTGCAGAATGGCATTTGGGCACAGATTTGAACATTTTCACCTATGGGGTTTATGAGGTAGTCATAAGAGCATTATGCTGAAAATGTGGGGCCAACATATGAACAAATGCCAAAGTTATGACCATTCATTGCAATTCTGCTACGCCCACTTGTAACTTTTAAAATGTTAAATATTTTGATACCAGATTTTCAACATAGCCTTCTTATCACCCCACCTCATGTATGTCATGTTTCAAATCCTACCCAAAATTTTGTTTCCCACGTGTGGCATGGAATAGCATTACAGTTGTGCAGAATTATGTGTTGCCTGGGATTCATAAATTTTCTGTAACGGGTACATGAGATGGGGTAATAAGAAGGCTTTGTTGGCAATTTGGTCACTGTTGTCCCTTAAATGGAAGTGCAGGGCCCAATAGCTACATTTATATATATATATATATATATATATGTATGTATTATATATATATATATATATATATATATATATATATATATATATATATATATATATATATTTACACCTACAGAGGGATGGAAGCTATACTAGAATAAGAATACTATTACATTATCGCAAAAGTAAGGAAATAAGTTGTAAAAAACTTCATTAATGCTCCCGTTATTGTTAAAGCAACAAAAGTTGGGAAATGAGGCATTAGGGTTTCCCTAATATCCCATGTGACAAGGGACAGCCCTGCCATGGATCTAGGACCCTTTTTTATTTTAAAAACACTCTGGTTGCAACCTTTCTTTGTCATTTCTATCTCTATTTTCTAGTCCAGAAAGAAAACCACCTTCAAGCCAACTTTCCCCTTACTTATGCTATTCCTGTCTCTTTGATTTCTCATATCCTCTTGGGTCCTGTAGTAATAGGAAGGTCAACTGTTCTTTGACCTCCAGTGGTATGGGCAAGTTCAAATACTGCTTGACCTGCATATCAGAAATACAGAAATGTCTTTTCCCTTAGAATGGGAAGATATATGTGAGTGGTACAGAATCTGTCTTTAAAAAAATTGGGACACTTGCAAACAGTAAGTGGCTGGTAAGATGGTATATTTTATTTCACTAAGAATACACGTCCCTGATATGGTGGCAAGACATGTAAGGTAATTTATGTGAAATGTATGCAAACACAGACAGGAGCAGCAACCCCTTTCCTTTTTGTTCCCTTTTCCCCTGCTGCTCTGTCAGTTAAAACAATATAGAAATAAGGGATGCTACTAGTACAGTCACTCAATAGTCATGATTGTTTCATTATGTTTTTTTTGGTAGTGCCCCTGTTGTTTAGCAGTTTTCGGCTGCATGGCTTGTAGTATTAGACGCAATGGGGCTGTATCGCCCTAATAGATGCGGTATCTGTATGCAACACATCCCCCCTCCACTTCCTGCAAAGGTGCCCTTAAAGTAGAGTGGAGCGCATGGGTTAGGAGAGGTTGGGGAGGTCCGTAGCGCTAAGACAAAGCACTTCCTCTCACTCTCCCATGCTGCTCATGAGTCGCACACTGCAGCAATTATGGAGAGAGGAGCCGCTAGACTGAGGGCTGAGTCGGGCATGCAAGAAGCAGCGTGGTTATAATGTGCTGCATGCGGCTCGCTCCTTCGATGGGAACAGTAGCCCCTCTGGTACTGCTCCGTTGCATTAGCCACCCAAAGGAACCTTGCCTTGCAAGATAGGGGCAAAAGCCTGGGAAGGAGAGGAGAGAAGTCTAAGCGCTCATTTCTGGAAGCACATCACTCTCTCCACGTCCCTAGGCTCCTGCAATACATCGGCAGCCTGGCAAAGGAAAGAAGTTAAGAAGCCAGGTTGCCTCTATGTATTAAACTATATTAAATGATTTTTGAACCTCCTTAGACACAGGACCCTCATCAATGAGTTCCTGTGAGGGTACCTGTGTCTCTATATGTGTAATACAAAATGGCCCGTGGCACAGGGCCAAAAGGAAAAGTTAAGCTGACGGCTAAGTATTGCAGCCATCGGTAAAAGCAAGGACAGCTGTTATCTGTTCTTTTTTCTTTTTAGGTGTTGCAATTGTCCCCCAGAGTAGATAGCAGCTACTGCTGCTTTAGTTAATAATATTCACTAAAAGGCATAATACAAAACAAGCATTTGTCAATGCCGAATGTTGATTGCGTTGGTCCGTTGAGCTCGCTCACTGCCCCTGTGTCACTCACTCGATCTGTTTCTCCTGGTGCTGTAGGCTGCTCTTTTGTACTGGGCTCCTGCCTGCATTGGCATGTTTTTCTGTCAAAAAAGAAATCTGCAGCTGTCCCGACAGAGCTCCGTTGAGGTGGGTCACTCCCCCTCTCTCACTTGCTCATTCTGTTTCTGCTGGCAGTGCAGGCTGTCCTGTTGTACTAGGCTCTTGCCTCTGTTGGTGGCTTTTTCTGCCCACAAAGAAATCTGCAGCAGTCCTGACACAGGTCTGTTGAGCTAGCTCACTCCCCCATCTCTCACTCTCTCGTTCCATTTCTGCTAGTGCTGCAGGCTGGACTTTGGTACTGGGCTCCTGCCTGTGTTTCCACCTTTTTCTGCCCACAAAGAAATACGCAGCAGTCACAATAGAGATCCATTGAACTCGCTCCCTCCTCCTCTCTCACTTGCTCGTTGTGTTTCTCCCGGCGCTGCAGGCTGCCCTTTTGTACTGGGCTTCAGCCTGCGTTGGTACCTTTTTCTGCCCACAAAGAAATCTGCAGCTGTCCCAACAGAGCTCTGTTAAGGTCGCTCACTCCACCTGTCTCACTCACTCATTCTGTTTCTCCTGGTGCCGCAGGTTGCTGCTTTGTAGTGGGCACCTGTCTCTGTTGGCGCCTTTTTCTGACCATAAAGAAATCTGCAGCAGTTCCGACAGAGCTCCATTGAGTTTGCTCACTCCCCCTGTCTCACTCGCTCATTCGTTTCTGTCAGCGCTGCAGGCTGCCCTTTTGTACTGGGCTCCTGCCTGCATTGCCACCTTCTTCTGGCCACAAAGAAATCTGCAGCAGTCATGATAGAGCTTCATTGAGCTCACTCACTCACTCCTCCTCTCTCACTCGTTCGTTCTGTTTCTCCTGCCACTGCAGGCTGCCTTTTTGTACTGGGCCCCTGCGTGCATTGCTGCCTTTTTCTGCCAACAAAGAAATCCACTGCAGTCCCAACAGAGCTCCGTTGAGCTCACTCACTCCCCCTCCCTCACTCGCTCTTTCTGTGTCTCCTGCTGCTGCAGGCTGCCCTTTTGTACTGGGTTCCTGCCTGTGTAGGTGGCTTGTTTTGCCCACAAAGACATCTGCAGCAGTCCTGACACAGCCCCGTTGAGGTCGCTCACTCCCCCTCTCTCACTTGCTCATTCCATTTCTACCAGCACTGCAGGCTGGCCTTTTGTACTGAACTCCTGCCTGCATTGCTGCCTTTTCCTACCCACAAAGAAATCTGCAGCAGTCATGATAGACCTCTGTTGAGCTCACTCACTCCCCCTCTCTCACTCACCCGTTCTGTTTCTCTCGGTGATGCAGGCTGCCCTTTTGTACTGGGCTTCTGCCTGCATTGGCACCTTTTCCTGTCCACAAAGAAATCTGCAGCTGTCCTGAGAGAGCTGCAATGAGGTTGCTCACTCCCTCTGTCTCATTCATTCATTCTGCTTCCCCTGGTGCTGCAGGCTGCCCTTTTGTACTGAGCTCCTGCCTCTGTTGGCATCTTTTTCTGCCCACAAAGAAATCTGCAGCAGTCCTGACAGAGCTCCATTGGCCTCACTCACTCCCACTGTCTCACTCACTCATTTCATTTCTGCCGCGCTGCAGTCTGCCCTTCTGTACTGGGCTCCTGCCTGTATTGCCATCCTTTTCTGCCCACAAAGAAATCCACAGCAGTCACGATAGAGCTCCGTTGAGCTCGCTCAATCCCCCTCTCTCAGTCACTCATTCTCTTTCTCCCACTGCTGCAGGCTGCCCTTTGTACTGGGCCCCTGCGTGCATTGCTGCCCTTTCCTGCCCACAAAGAAATCCGCAGCAGTCCCAACAGAGCTCCGTTGAGCTCACTCACTCCCCCTTCCTCACTCGCTCGTTCTGTGTCTCCTGGCGCTGCAGGCTGCCCTTTTGTACTGGGCTCCTGCCTGTGCTGGTGCTTTTTCCTGGCCACAAAGAGATCTGCAGCAATCCTGACAGAGCTCAGTTGAGCTCAGTCACTCCCCCCCACTCTCAGTTGCTCGATCCTAATCTGTCCCAAACACTGATTTCTGACAGTGACTGCGGTATTTTGCGCCAGAAGTGCAGAACACATTTCATCCAGGATGTGAAAAATGACAAATGTACTGTTCATAAGGAGGTATGAACAAATGCCATTGTTGAAAATCTTGTGTGAAAATATTACTAATTTCCAAACTTACAAGAGTGCGTTGAAACTGCACAACACATGCTTGTAATGCAGTCGTTTTATGGAGTTTCATCATAACATTTTCAACATAGGCATTTTAGGACCTCTGCTCATGAACAGTGTCACTGTGATTTTCTTAATATGTCCCAAATACTGATTTCCCAGAGCGACCATGCTATTGTGCGCCAGAAGAGCGAAAACACATTTTGGCAAGGATGTGAAAAATGACAGCTGTACTGTTCATAAGAAGGTGTGGAAAAATGGCAATGTTGAAAATTTGGAATGAAAATATTGCAAAGTTGCGAAGGTACGAGCGTGCGTGGAAACTGCTCAATGCACATTCGTAACGCACTCATTTTATGGACTTTCGTCACCAAATTTTCTACATAGGCATTTTAGGACCTCTGCTAATGAACAGTTCACTGTCATTTTCATAATGTGTTCCAAACATGGATTTCCCGCAGCGACTGCGCTATTCTGCACCGGAACTGCAACAACACATTTCGGCCAGGATGTGAAAAATGACAGCTGTACTGTTCATAAGAAGGTGCAGAAGAATGGAAATGTTTAAAATCTGGAGTGAAAATATTATTAATTCATGAACTTACGAGCGTGTGTGCAAACTGCACAACACACGCTCTTAACACAGTCATTTTATGGAGTATCGTCACCAAATTTTCAACATAGGCATTTTAGGACCTCTGCTCATGAACAGTGTCACTGTCATTTTCTTAATCTGTCCCAAACACTGATTTCCCCACAGCAACCACGCTATTCTGCGCTGGAAGTGCGAAAACACATTTTGGCCAGGATGTGGAAATGACAGCTGTACTGTTCACAAGAAGGTCTTTAAAAAGTGCCAATGTTGAAAATCTGGCATGAAAATATGGCAAATTCACAAAGTTAAGAGCGTGCATAGCAACTACGCAAAGCACGCTTGTAAAACAGTAATTTTTTTTATTTTTCTCACCAAATTTGCAACATAGGCTTTCTGAGAGCCCACCTCATGAACACTGGCACTGTCGTTTTATTAATCGGTCCCAAAAGGGGATTTTGCACAGAGACCGGGAAATCACCTTCTGGGGCTGAATAATGTCATGACAGTGCCAGAATTCAAGAGGAGGGGTCCCAAAAACCTCATGTTGAAAATTTGCTGCCAAAATTCCAAAAAATGCCTGAGATATGCATCAAAGTTGAAAAAAAAAACTATTTATTCCATTATTCAGCTTACCGGCATTTCCTCAGTTCGCAGTCGGCTTTGAAGAGTGCAGACGTGTTCCCAGTCCACCGAAGATGGTCGTGCCAGACTCTGGAGGTAGTTATGGGGTAAGGGGGGTGTGGGGAGGCAGGGTACACAGTGGGTGTGCGTGGGTTGTAGGAGGAGGCAGCGAGACCACCGAGGGAACATTTCCTTTTTCCACAGGAAAAAAAAAAATAGCAGGACTGTTTTTGTTTTTACAGGGGCATGTGGCATGCTGGGGTGGGCTCCCAGCGTGCCAACGAGTCTTTTGGGGGGCAGCTGTAGCCAATGGGATTGGGCACCCCGTTGGCACACAACAAAAGTGTGGGGGTGACACTATGCCGACGGGACTGGGCACCCTGTTGGCACACAACAAAAGCGGGGGTCACATAATGCCGGCGGGAGTGGGCTCCCCATTGGCAACATCAACCTTGAGGCACTGAAGCCGATGGGGACTGGGGCCCCTTGGCAAACAAACACAGTGGGGAGGCACATGCTGCTGAGGGGGATTGGGCACCCCCTCGGCGGGGGGGAGCTTAACACTGTTTGTGAACGCAGCGGCAAGTCGCCGCCATTTTCACAAACAGTATCACTTTAACAGGGTTCCGCCCAGCAATGATGGGGCGCTTCCTCATTGCAGCAAATGGCTTATGCTGCAATGACAAGGCAGCCCCTGACTGCAGCAGCTGAAACCTTACAAGGTTGTGGCACGCTGGCTGAACTAGTGTCAGCAGCAGCATACCACAGCATTGGGGAAAGCGGGCCAAGCCTTTAAAGATGGTGGGGGCATTGTTCACAACAGTGCCGCTCCTCCACAACCTGCTTCTGGAAAGCTGCTGCAATATGTTTCTTGTGCATGCGCGCAATCAACATAAAAGTGGTGTATGCCTCACAGAAACACCTTTAAGGTCCACAGTAAGGTCCTGTGGCCTGTTTTATCTTTTGGTTCCGCACCAAACACATGTATTGCTTTATACAGACTTTGCTATACTCATGATAACAGGAGAAATAAATAGACCTGTGCTTACCTGTATTTAGGCTACAGAGAAGTGATGAGAGATAGGTTTCCTTAGGGAATCAGCTGCCCCTAGTAGCCCCACCATATAAGCCTAAACCTGTCAGTCAAAAGGGAATAGAAAGTTTCCCATTTCCCTTAGCAGTCATTTTGTGTTTAAGCATGTATTTCTTGCAGGATGACCTCCTGTTTGTTTTGTATATTGGTTAGCAAGCCCTCAGATGTTATATAAATTAAAAAGAGGGCTGAATAAGAGACTTTTAAAATAAATGATGCTATGATCACATGACCACAGGGGGCCGGTATATAAAGCCCTCCTGTGAAAGTAAAAGACAGATAGGGAGTCAGTTGGTGCTGACTGTGTAGGCGAAAGCTAGGGGAGCCTCTTGCTACACTGGGAAAGTGGAAACAGCGCTAGTTTGCCACTCAACTCTTTATGTTTAGTTGCTAATTTTGAACCTTTATTTTCTGTGCAAAAGTTGTTGCAATATTTATTTTGATTTATTTGTTCCTTCTAATAAACATCTCACAAAGTCAAATGGGTTGTACCTTATCTGCAGTGTGGTGTCCATCTGTTATCCCACCCTCTACAACACCCCACCGTCCCAAATCAGGCAGGAGAGCAGGTGTGGCGGTGTGCCTTGGGCTTCTCAAGCCTAATGCTCTTCCCATTTCATTTGTAATTAAGGTCAGATGTGTAGACTTTAAGAGAATGGGGTAAGCGTTAGGCTTGAGAAGCCCAAGACACACCCACACCTGCTCTCCTGCTTGTTTTGGGAGTGTGGGAAGTTAGGGAAACCCTAATGCCTCATTTCCAAACTTTTATTTTGCTCTGACCCTAACTGGAGCATTAACAAAATTTTTTGCAACTTATTTCGTTACTTTTTGAGATTAGTATAATAATATCCTTATTTTACTGTGGGAGCATACAGTCCTACCCTGTGCTCCCATTCCTCTGTAAATGCAATATATATATGTGTGTGTGTGTGTGTGTGTGTGTGTGTGTGTGTGTATATATATATATATATATATATATATATATATATAGATGGAGGGCCCTGCACTTCCATTCATATGACAACAGTGACCAAATTGTCAGCATAGCCATCTTATTACCCATCTCATGTACCCCAGTACTAAAAAGTTTTGAATCCACGCCAAAACATAATTCTGCACAACTGCAATGCCCTTCCATGCCACAGGTGTGAAAACACATTTTGAGCAGGATTTGAAAAATGACAGCTGTGACATACATGAGGTCAGGTAATAAGAAGGCTATGTTGAAAATCTGGGGTAAAAATATTTAAAATCTTCGAAGTTACTAGTGGGCATGCTGAAATTGCAACAAATGGTCATAACCTTGGCATTTTTTCATATTTTCACCCCAAATTTGAACATAGTCTTCTTATGACCCCACCTCATAAACACCATAGGTGGAAATATTCAAATGCATGGTAAAATGCACCACAGGTGCAAAAACACATTTCGGGCAGGATGTGAAAAATGACAGTTATACTGTTCATGAGGCGGTGTGAAAAAATGACTATGTTGAAAATTTGGAGTCAAGGGTACTGGGAGTGGGTTCCCCAGTGTTCCACACTGCTGGAGTGGGGGAGTAGAGGGCCTGTAATTCTGACACAGGGATTGGTCTCCCCGATGTCATCAGACATTAATAAAATGGAACGGGCTGCAGGGGCTGGGGCATCTGACACCAGGGGTGTCAGATAAGATAAATAAATAATGGGAATGGAGGTGGGTGCCGCTAGACTCCAGAGAAAGATATGGGGGTGCCAGTGCCACTAGGGACAGTGATTGGCAGGTGGGGATGCCCTAAACACCAGGGAAAAAGGAGGCTCACTGTTGAACCTGTAGTCGGCAGCACAAGTTCCAGCTGTGGCTACAGAGGTCAAGAAAATCCCGCTGTTCTCATACAGAGAATGCGGCAGAAGTGGTCCTCTCGGTAATCTCGGCACCTGGGAATTCGGGTGCCCACAAAAGGTGCTTCTGGCCACAATATAAAAACACAACATCAGAATGTAGCTAACTTGGTCTTGCTTAGCTAAGTTCTGATGCTTCTTTTTTGTATTACATTAATTTTTGTTTTCTTTATTTTGTATCTCTCGCTAACTGGAAAACAAGATGGCAGACACATCAGAGCTCTGCAAAAACAAAGGAAAGCGCTACGAAAATACATTAGGCTCCATGTGACCCTCCATGCAAAAATGCAACAGCTCCTGTGAAAACAAACCACACTATGTGACCCTCCATGCAAAAATACAACAACTCCTGCAAAAACAAAGTATTTTCGTATGGAACATTTAACGTTTACCATAGTAAATAATGGAAAATGTAACAGTTAATAACTTTCCAATGGATTCATATTTTTTCATTAAACCTTCAAAAGATGCATCTGTCAGGCAAAGGCTTTCTACCCTGAAAAGGTCAGACCACAACCTAAAACCATTTCTGAGATACGGTGGACAAAGAAATGGCAAAAAACCTGTAAATTTAGGGGTTTGTGACACTCTGTATCTCAGAAACCACAAAATGGATTAGCATGAAATCTATCATATCAAAAGACCTACCCCTAGAGATTATGCATGCCAAATGGCATGCAGATCCATTTAATGGTTCAAACACTATTAAAGCTCAAACATTTGGCTTTAACATAGAACTAGGTAGTATGAGACTATCACTCTCCATCTCTTCTTTATATGCATTATTTGTAGAATTGGTCAGGGGGTCAGCAACAGAATCAGCTAGATGGTGGTCATAGGCCCTGGAGTGTCCCGTCTGAATCCTGGGACTGGGAAAGCATTTGGTCACTTGCTTTTAAAACATTCAGTACAGTGGATCAAAGCATTCAGTACAGTGGATCAAAACATTCAGTACAGTGGATCTTAGGCTAATTCACGTTCCGACCATACATAACCTGCATTACACTCCTGTTCAAAGATTTAAGATGGGTTTGTCCCCGTCTCTGCTATGCCACAAATGTAAACATAGCACTGGTACACTGCTTCACATTTTCTGGTTTTGCCTTCTTGTGTAATCATTATGGACAGAAGTGGGTCTCTTCTTTCAGAATGACCCTATGATCTCGAATACCATTCAAATAAACACATGTATCTTGGGTCATTTTGATACTAATACACACTGGATGAAAGATCAGAAACAATCACTTTTCCTAATAGGTGCATCCATTAGGTATGTTATACTAAAATATTGGTTGGAGGACAAAGTGCCTTCCTTACAAGAGTGGAGGAATAGCACAATAGAAATTCTCAGACTAGAAAGACTAGCTGTGTCATTAAAAGGTAATCCACCCAAAACAGTTCAAAAATTGGAGTCCATATATAAATTGCTTTGTACTACGGATCAGACCTAGGTATTGTCATGATGCCATGGCTATTTAAGGAATCCTTTTGTACATTCTTATCTCTACTGATGATATGTCCGACTTAGAGCGACCTATCATAGGCTTCTCATTCTTCTGATATTCTCCTTTCTCTCATACTGTTCATTTCACTTCTCATCTTTCTACCTCTATCTTTTTTGATTATTCTTACTGTGGACTACATGGCATTACTCAACTTACCTATCTCCCTTATTGATATTTATTAATTCAACAATATTGTCTTTTATAGTTAAGTAGCTGTTATATTACCATGAAATATTTTCTGTTTTATTATATTGACACTATCACTATATTTACTTCATTCTACGCTGCCTTACTGGATGAAGTCACATTTAACCTAGATATCTATGAAGTCAAAAGTATTATTTTGAGCAGATATAGTATTTAATTGTTCTATACCTATATTCAGGCTTATTCTACATATTTATATTTGATTCTTTAGACAGAGATCTATTTAATGATTGTATTTAATTTTACTGTACATATATATATATCTATGTATATTTATATATATATATATGTATAGGATACTGGGATACATGATGGGCAGGAGTGTGATACGTGAAATATCTTCATGAGTGAAAAGTGACATCTGGATACTCATGAGTGCCAAAGGTATGAGTGAGAGTATTCCGAGGTCACTGTTCATGAGTGAAGATATTTCACATATCACACGATCTGCACATCATGTGTGCAATTTATACAATAGGCTTTTCTAAAGTGGTTCTATGTTGCTTTCAAGATAAAAAAACTTCTTCCACATTCATTGGTTTTGTTTTCTTCTGTAAGGAGAATTTATTTATTCTTCCAGTATAGTTCAGCTGTATTAAAGTATGTCTGTTGCTTTGAGTCTGCATGGTTTGAAATATTTAGCAGTCGGTCCCTTTTTTTTTCTTCTAGTAGGAACTTTATAGAGATCTTCTCAGCATGTGAGTGTCTGCGAGACTGAATGCAGTAAACCTGTTGCTGGGCTTTTTTGGGATTGGAAAGATTTCATTTATTTTAATGAGCTGAAAACAGTGCAGTCTGAGGGAGTTAAGTTAGTCTGTGACATCACCATATATATCTATATGGTGATGTCACAGACAAGCTTCATTAACTCCCCTCAGTGCTGCAACTTGTTTCAGCTCATTAAAATAAATGAAATTCACCCGTCTTTCAGGTACCTGAAGCCCCAACAACAGGTTTACTACATTCAGTCTCACAGACACTCACATGCTGAGAAGATCTCTAAAGTTCCTACTAGAAGAAAAAAAAGGACCGACTGCTAAATACTTCAAACCATGCAGACTCAAATAAATATACATATACATATATTTATATGTATATGTATATTATATATATATATAAAAGTATAGTTAGGGTTGCACGGACACTTCTGTGTTAAACCCCAAAGTTTGCACTTTAATAACTTTGTAACTGTTTGTCTGATTTTCCTGACATTTTGCACACACAGCCCCTTACCAATCATCTCTGGATCTGGAAAGCTGCATTGTGGTTGGATGTACAGTTACGGAACCATGGAGCATAGAAAAAGTGAAAATTACCAACTTTTGCACATTTTTTCGGTCGGGCATAATGGACTGAAGAATGCATCTAAGTGGATTCAAATTTACCTGTCTATACGTACTTGGGTTAAACTGGTGCCTTTTCAAGATTTGGTGAAAAAATATTAATCCATTTAAAATTTATGCAAGTTTTTCATGTCCCATTGTAGTCTATGGGAAAATTTATATGTGCATTGCGAAAACTTTTGCGAAAACATTTTTTTGTGCGCAACAACATTTTTTTTGCATGAAAACATTCCACTATAAGGTATAGGGATATCATGAAAACATTTTTGTTTTTGTGAAAGCATTTTTGTTGTTTTGAAAACAATACTCCACAACATTGTCCATGTATGTGTTGTTTTCTTTGTCACTTCATTGTGCCAAAGTGGATTGTGCTTTTGAGTTGAAATTTGCAAGGTGGCAAGCCTACGTCCCACAGATGTGCCTTTTGGTGGTTTGGTCTCAAACCATTCAATGAGCCCATAGTTACAGCATTCCAAAACTGAGCAATTTCCCATAGGATAACATTGTGGTGCCCGCGGCGCCTTTTGGTGCCCATATCTCGAAAACAATTTGAGATATGGATTTTCGCTACTCACAGCTTAGTCCACCTTTAAATGGACTAAGGTTGTGAGGAAGTTTCGAAGTTATAGATTAGATCTGCAATGGAATTTTTTTCATAGCTGCTATGGTTACTGAGATATTGCCAAGTAAGTGTTACAAGGATTACTTTACAGTACTATGGGGCTGCTGTATGGCTCTGTATTTAAGTGTACGTGGGAGTGCAGGGCCCAGAAGGCCTGTGCTCCCACATATACATACCATTACACAAAAATTGGCAATGTGATGGGAGCCCAGGGCCTGGAGGGCCTGCGCTCCCACAAATACATGCCACTAACCACTTAAATTACACTTTCTCAAAAAAAAGGGAAATTCATTGTAAAAAACTCCATTAATGCATCAGTTAAGGTTGATGTCACAGTGAAAAAAGTTTGGAAATTTGATGTTAGGGTTACCACCCCTACCATCCCACCCCCCCCTCATCCTCCACACATCAACAGACGTTGGGGTGTGCCCTGGGGTCATCAGACCTAACTCTCACCCCATTCTCCTATATTGTTGAGTGTCAGCTCATTTACACATGGAATGGGGTGATAGTTGGACCTGATGACACCACGGTACCCCCCAGTGCATGTTGGTGCCTGTAGGGTTAGCATGGTGGGATATTGGCAAATTAGTGTTGCAAGGGTTCCTTTTCAGGTCTATAGGGCTACTGCATTGCTCCATTGTTATGTGTAAGTGAGAGCACAGGGCTCAGAGGGTCCGCACTCCCACAGATGCATATCATTATGCACAAATGGGCAGTTTGGTGGGAGTGTGGGGTCCCACCAACTCATACCATTTACTAGTTACATTACACTTTTTCAAAAAGTAAGGAAATTCATTGTGAAAACTTTGTTAATGCATCAGTTAGTGTTAGTCACAGCAACAAATGTTTGGAAATTCGATGTTAGGTTAACCCCCTACCACCCCACCCCCATCCTCCACATACCAACAGATGTTGGGGAGTGGCATGGGGTCATCAGACCTAAATCTCACCCCATTCTCCTATACTGTAGCATGTCAGCTTGCTTACATATGGAATGGGGTGAGAACTGGGCCTGACAACCCCATGTCACACCCCGACATCTGTTGGTGTGTGGAGAATGGGGGCTGGGGGTGGTGGTAGGGGGGTTAACCCTAACATCAAATTTCCAAACTTTTGTCACTGTGACATCAACCATAACTAATGCATTAATGAAGTTTTTTGCAAAGAATATATCTATACTCTATATATATATATATATATATATATATATATATATATATATATGAAAGCAGATTCATTGTCTGACTGGTCAAATGGGCTGCCAGTTAAGTTGACTGTGATGTACAGTAGGCAAGAGAAAAATATAGAGGATAATGTATACTTTACTATCTATAACAAGTGTATTAAGTCACTGAGTGGTTGTCATGGCAACCATTTGAACCTCGAGAGGTTCAGTCACCAAGGCAACCTGGAGATGAATGCACGTGCTTGTCATAGATTGTAAGGCATACATTGTCGTTCATAGTGTATGGCCTTACTATCTAAATTTGTGCATTAGTAAAAGTAAACAAGCATTTGTCAATGCCAAATGTTGTCTCGCTGGCATTAGCATTGGTAGTGCAGGAGTTAGGGATGCATAATAGGAATGGCAGTGAAGTATTGAATTGAAGCCAACACCACCCTCACCCTGCAGAGACTGACAGGTGCTGGGGTATGCCTTTGGGTCATCAGCTATAATGCTTATGCCATTCTACCTCATCCTACCCTGTAGATGCTGACAAGTGTTGTGTTGTGCTTTGGGGTCATTGGGCCTTATCCTTAAACCATTCCATAAGGAAATATGCTGAGGTGGGCGCAGTATAGGAGAATGGGGTGAACTTTAGGGCCGAACACTCCAAGGCAGACCTCGATGCCTGTCACTGGCTGCAGGGTATGGGTGGAATGGTGTGAGCATTACAGCCATTGATCCCAAGTCACACCCCTGACACCTGTCAGTCTCTACAGGATGGGGAGTCACAGTTGGAAACCCTAATGCTGTAGGCATTTGTTGGTATTTTCACTCCACATTTTCAACATACAGTAGGCTTTTGTGATGCCACCTCATGAAGAGCGGCACTATCAATTTGTTAGCTGAAAGGTAGTTTTGCACAGCGGCTATGCCATTTGGTGACACAGGGATGAAAACACATTTTGGGCAGGATGTGAAAAATGACACAGAGGATAGTGGATGTGCAACAGTGAACAAAAACACAGTTTTTCACTTCTAGAAGTTGTCATGACAACCTAGAAAACCTCGAGAGTGAAGCTCAAGAGGATTTTGGTTGGCATGAATCCTCGAGAAGTAAACAACTGTGTTGTTGTTCACTGTTGCCCATCCACTGTCTTTTATAGTGTATGGGCAACAGTAAAAAAAAGATTATGCCTTCTACCCAGTCACACAGTGATGTCAGGAAACCCCGCCCTGCTCGTGTCTGTGACAACACTCCGCTAGCATCCACAAATATACTGGTGTCCTGCTATGTGCCGGGTAATATTAAAAGAAAATGGCACTTACAGGTTAAAAAGAACTTCCTCCTCTGGTGCCTTCCTGAGACTTTGTTGATCTGCTGTGTTCATTTTATGGACTTGTGCGTGGACAGACGTGATCAGGGCTGTTGTACCATCGATGTTATGTACCCACGATGGTACAACAACATTGTGACTTCACATCGATGGTACAACAAGATTAGGGAATGCTAGATTTTCAAGAAATACAGCGTTCTAACATACACTATAACCGTATTGTTCATGAGGAGGTGTAAAAAAATTGCAACGTTAAAAATCTGGAGTGAAAATATGAAGAATTGAAGTCACGAGCATGCATAGAAACTGCGCAATGCACGTCCGTAACCTAGTCATTTTCTGATGTTTTCTAACCACATTTTCAAATTAGGCTTTTTGGGACCTCCCCTCATGAACAGTGGCACTTTCATTTTGTTAATTTGTCTCAAAAGTTGATTTCCCATAATGACCACGCCATTATACGCCATGGGTGAGAAAACACATTTTGGGCAGGATGTGAAAAATGACAGCTGTACTGTTCATAAGGAGATTTGAAAAAATGCCAGTGTAGAAAATCTGGCGTGAAAATATTGCACATTTGCGAAGTTACAAGGGTGCATGGAAACTGTACAACGCATGCTCATAACACAGTCATTTTATGGATGTTCTTTACCAAATTTTCAACATAGGCATTTTAGGACCTCTGCTCATGAACAGTGCCACCATCATTTCCTCAAACTGTCCCAAAAACTGATTTTGCATAGCGACCGCGCTATTGTGCACCGGACGTGCAAAAACATATTTCAGGCAGGATATGTAAAATGACAGCTGTACTGTTCATAAGGAGGTGCAGGAAATGGCAATTTTGAAAATCTGGAATGAAAATATTACAAATTCACTAAGTTAGCGGCGGTGTGTGGAAACTGCGCAATGCATGCTCATAAAACATCCATTTTTGGGATTTTTCCACCAAATTTGCAACATGGGCTTTTTGAGAGCCTCCCTCATGAACAGTGGCACTGTCATTTCATTAATTGGTCCTGAAAAGTGATTCCGCACGGTGTGACCGCGAAATCACCTTTCGGGATGGAATAATGCCATGACAGTGACAGAATTCATGAGGAGGGGTCCCAATAACCCCATGTTGAAAATCTGGTGCCAAAATTCCCCGAAATGGCCGAGATATGCTTCAAAGTTGAAAAAAACCTATTTATGCCATTATACAGCTTACTGGCATTTCTTCAGTTTGCGGTCGGCTTTGAAGTATGCAGATGTGTTCCCGGTCCATCAAAGATCATCACGCTGGACTCCGGAGCCAAGTATGGAGTGAGGGGGGTGTGAGGAAACAGAGCACACAGAAGGTGGGTGCAGGGTGGGAGGGGCAGGGAGACCATGAGGGACCGTTTTCTTCTTTCACAGGTTTAAAAAAGAAAAAAAAAACATCACAGGATGTTTTTTTCCTTTTTGGCATGCAGGGCTGGGCTCCCAGTTTGCCACCTAAGTGTTTTTTTGGGGGGAGTGCTGTAGCTAATGGAGGATTGGGCACCCCCGTTGGCACATACCAAATGGGGGGGGACAAGAGCTGAGGGGGATTGGGCACCCCCCCTTGACACACAACAAAAGTGGGGGTGGGGACATTATGCCAACTGGGAGTGGGCTTCCCCATCAGCAAAATAAATGTGGAAGGGGGGACTGAAGCTGACAGGGATTGGGCCCCCCATCAGCAAAGAAAGACTGTTGGGGGCACATGATGCAGAAGGGGATTGGGCACCCCCTTGGCATGCATTGTAAATGGGAGGGGGGGTCATTATGCCGATGGGGAGTGGGCTCCCCGTTGGCAAAAGAAGTGTGTTGGGGCACTCTGCAGGCACTGTCACCAGGCACATCAGGAAGGCATGTTATTGTGCCGCTGCAAGATTGCAGTGGACCTTTTCTTAGATCTGGTGGCCACCTGACGTATGCCTGGTGTCAGTGCCTGCAGCTGCCTTATTGGGGAATGAGGGACACACCTTCTGATGCATGCCCTGCATTCATCCACAGTCACCGCACCTCCAAATCTGCTAATAATGCAATATGTTGGCTGGTGTGCATGCGTGAGCCAACATAAAAATTGCCACTGAGCCAGACATGAGTTTAAATAAAAAGTTTTTACTTACAGGTTGTACAATTTGTAAAAAGCTTTAGTCATGGAGACACGGATAGGGGGGAAAAAAATAGATGTTTAGTGCTACTTAAAATCCAGAACCCTAGAAACCCCTAGTTTTGGATGATTTTTTCCTGGTAAGCAAGCTCTCAGGTAAAATACCGCAGCTGCCATGATAACTGTTCATGCTGTGACTGTGTTTTAAATGCCAAACAGATGACAGCTTGAACAACCGCATGGTGCTGGAACTATCAGTGCTCGTGACTGAGTTCTAAGTTATTATGCTACAGTGGCTACGTACAGTAGCTGGCACAGCATAACAAAACAAGCATTTGTCAATGCTGAATGTTGTCTTGCTGGCACTGGCATTGGTAGTGCCAGAGTTAGAGACTCATAATAGGAATGGCAGTGAAGTATTGAAGTGACACCAACCCCACCCTCATCCTGTAAAGACTGACAGGCATTGGGGTGTGCCTTTGGGTCGTCAGCTATAATGCTCATGGCATTGTACCTCACCCTACCCTGTAGACACTGACAAGTGTTGTGGTGTGCTTTGGGGTCTTTGGGCATTATACTTACCTCATTCCATAAGGAAATACGCTGAGGTGGGTGTAGTGTAGGAGAATGAGTGAACTTTGTGGCCGAACAGTGCAAGGTACACCATGATGCCTGTCACTGGCTGCAGGGTTGGGGTGGGGGTGGAATGGCGTGAGCATTACAGCCGATGATCCCAAGTCACACTCCTGATGCCTGTCAGTCTTTACAGGGTGGGGTGCTACAGTTGGAAACCCTAACACCACAGGTGTGTGTTGGTATTTTCACTCCAAATTTTCAACATGGGCTTTTTGTGAGCCCACCTCATGAAAAGCACTATCAGTTTGTTAGCTGAAAGGTGGTTTTGCATAGCGGCTATACCATTTGGCGACACAGGGACAAAAACACATTTTGGGCAGGATGTGGAAAATGACAACTGTATTGTTCATGAGGAGATGTAAAAAAATGGCAACTTTGAAAATCTGGAGTGAAAATATGAAAAATTGGTGAAGGTACGAGCATGCATAGAAACTGTGCAACACACGTCAGTAACCCAATTATTTTGGGGATTTTTTAACCACATCTTTAACATAGGCATTTTGGGACCTCCCCTCATGAACAGTGCTGTGTGATTCTGTTAATGTGCCCAAAACATTGATTTCGCACAGTGACCACACCATTGTGCGCCACAGGTGCGAAAACACATTTAGGGCAGGATATGAAAAATGACAGCTGTACTGCTCATAAGGAGGTGTAAAAAAATGCTAGTGTTGAAAATGTGGCATGAAATTGTTCACATTTGCAATGTTACGAGGGTGCGTGAAAACTGCGCAACGCACGCTTGTAACACAGTCATTTTATGGAATTTTGTCACCAAATTTTCAACATAGGCATTTTAGAACTTCTGCTCGTGAACAGTGTTACCGTCATTTCCTGAAACCGTCCCGAAAATTGATTTTGCGCAGCGACCGCGCTATTCTGCACCGGATGTGTGAAAACAAATTTTGGCCAGGATATGTGAAATGACAACTGTACTGTTCATAAGGAGGTGTGGAAAAATGCCAATTTGAAAATCTGGTGAAAATAATATTACCGATACTGCGAAGTTACAGGTGTGCGTAGAAACTGCGCCAGCGCCTTCATAAAACAGTCATTTTTAGGATATTTTCCAGCAAATTTGCAACATAGGCTATTTGAGAGCCCATCTCATGAACACTGGCACTGTCGTTTTGTTAATCAGTCCCGAAAGGTGATTCCACGCAGTGACCGCGAAATCACCTTTCTGGGCTGATTAACTCCATGACAGTGCCAGAATTCATGAGGAGAGGTCCCAAAAACCCCATGTTGAAAATTTGGTGCCAAAATTCCCAAAAATGCCTGAGATATGCATCAAAGTTGAAAAAACCCTATTTATTCCATTATACAGCTTACCGCATTTCCTCAGTTCAGGTTGGCTTTGAAGAGTGCAGACGTGTTCCCGGCCAGGGAAGATCATCGCCAGACTCGGAGGTAAGTACGGGTGAGGCAGGTGCACAATGGGTGGGCATGGTCCATGGAGGGGGCAGGGAGACGGAGAGGGACTGTTTTCTTTTTCACAGAGTTTAAAAAGAAAAAAAAAACTGCGGGATGGTTTTTATTTTTCAGGGTGATTTGGCATGCTGGGATGGGCTCCCAGCGTGCCACCTAAGTGTTTTTTTGTGGGTCTATGCTGTAGCTGGTGGGGGATTGGGCACCCCCAATGGCACATAACAAATGGGGGGAGCATTATGCCGACGGGGAGTGGACTCCCCCATCAGCACATACATTGGGGCAGGGCATGCTAACAGGGGGATTGGGCACCCCCGAAGTCGGCAGTATGGCAGGCAGTGTGCTGCCATGTTAATCTTTTTTCACCACCAGGGAAAGCACGTTGGGAGGTCTGCTGCGTATGACGAGCTTTGCTCGCATTGCAAAAGGACCTTTCATTTGATGTGATCACCACATTAAGTATGCATGGTATGGCACCAGCATGCAGGCTGATTGGGGAATGAGGGACGTACCTACTGATGTGTGCCCTACATTCGCCCAACAGTGACCGCACCTCCAAATTTGTTATTTCCATTAATATAAAGTCATTGAGATGCGCCAAGCCAACATAAAAATGACATAGCTACTGCAGTATAACAACACTGTCCTAGTTATGGAGTTCTATCCATAACAACGTTCCACCATACACTATAAAAAGTGTTATTTCCCCATTAGGTGAATAACATCATTTATCTTTCACTTGGGTCAGAGTCTTGGGAAAATAATGCATTTAAGTACTGAAATCTCTGCATACATTGTATACACACACATACATACATATTTATAATATGGGTAGGAAAATTTATGTCTGCTGATTTGTTGGATTCCATCACATGACCATGCGTATATCAGAGCGCGACAGCACACCTGCACTTTTACCCCCCTTAAAAACAATTTTGCCATTTTATAGGGTAGATAACCGATTTACGGTGTAGTCACTGATATACTAATGCCTTGGGTGGTTGAACACACCAAGGCATGCATATATCAGAGCACAACTGCACACCTCAGAGTGGCTATCTATTATATATATATATATATCTATATATATATATATATATATATATATACACACACACACACACATATATATATATATTATATATATATAGGTTCATGTACTATTATTTTACTGTAATTGACTTCTTATTTTCATTAGTTTATTGTTTAGCTTTCTCCTTCCCCAGGACACATCTGGAAACAAGCTGTTCTTAGCTCAGTAATCCTCCCCTGGTTAAACTTTTAAATGAATGAATAAATACATAATGTGCTACAGCCTGCCCATCAGTATCCTCTGTGCACCGAAGCATCAGGCTGCATCGCTGCCTGTGTTCAGGAGATGGCAGTAATGCAGTGGACCAGGGAATGTACCCTCTCTGGAGGAGAAGAACATACTCTGGGACTCTGGGAAACTCATTCACCCATCCCCTGGCAACCCCGTGGCTCTCCAAGTTCTGAAAGTGACACCCAGTCACCTGCATCATGGGTGGCAAGTCTGCTATTGTGCTCATAGGCCAACCTGCTAACCTGCTAACCTATTTCATATTTTAACAGCCCCATTCGACTCACCTTGGCTGTTCTGCGACCCTCAGGTCCACACTGCACACTCCTCCATGGGGGCTGGACAATGATACACTGGAGTAGAATGGCGCAGTGCCTATCCTTGGGGTAGTGACATGGAATACCTGTGGGATAAATCCCAGGTTATCACCCAAAAGAAAAATACAGTAACTTCCTCACACAGTAAATGCATACACTTTCCAAAACTGTACCATAAACTAACTTTCCGTTTTATTATAGGGAGGGGGTGAACAGGGGAGAAGAATAGCACAACAATAATAAATGGCAACAACTGTCCCCCACACTGTCTACCATACCTCCCACCTGTGGGTGCACCCGGCGTTCCCCCAAATGGCCATTAGAAACAGTCAGTGGGTTGTGGTGGGCACCTCACCGGAGTTGCTCCTAAAGGTAGGTATGTGGCTGGGATGAACAGTCTTGTAATTGGAAAAAAGGATATTTTCATTGGGGCCTGATAACTTTTCAACAAATGCAAACATTACCTTTTTCTGCCTGGGCTTATCTTGGCGCTAGCAGAGTCCAGTCCAGGTTTTAACCCCCTTTACTAATTAGCTTCATAGCTAAAGTAGAAGACTTCCATGGAGCAGCAGCCCAGAGGTGCTTATAGTCTGGAGATCAAGGGGGTTCAGCAGACAAATTATCTCAAACTGTATCGTGCTGGTATCAGAAGCTGTTGGTGGTGCACCACAATAGCAGGTTGCAGATGAACAGCAGCTGGTATTCACCTGTCAGGCCTTTCAAAGCTTCACCTCTGAGGCCTTTGCATGCAGTGTTCACTTGACAGGCCTCTTGATGTCTTCCTCTCTGGTGATTTCTTCAGTGGTCTAGGGGACTAGGGCTGGCTAGGTGTCCCCTAGACTTTTTTCTGCTTGGCAGCAGCCTCTGGAAACATACTGGCAGTTGGGGCCTTGGCTCAATCTCTAGCCTCAGCACACACTACTTCTCTGACTAGAAGCAATTGCGCATCTTTCACACTCTTGTCCCTCCAGGGGGAACACAACTTGCTCAATCTTTCTCTTCTTGTCAGCAAAGTCTTGTTCTGCTACAAAATCACTTCATTCTCTTCTGCAATTCAACTTTATTCTCTGCTGCAAATGCACAGTCTCTAGCTCAGGCAGCAAGTTCTCTATTTCCAGGCTGCAAATTAACCCTCTTCTTATTTTTTCAGGCTGTAAATCACAAAGGTCAAAATTTGCAGCAGTAGGTTCAAATCTCACCCAGGGAGCCACTCACACAGTTTAACTCTTTCCCTATTGTTACTTGCTTTCCTAAGGCACTCTGCAACTTGTCCAGTCCTGGGGCCAGCAAGGCCAATAGGCAAGGGTGCCGGAAGATGGTAAAGGCTGAGGGGGTGAAGGATTGGAAGGGCACTTATGAGGGCACAAAGGGCACTTTTTGTAAACTTGTTTTTGCTATACAAAAATAAAAAAGTGGAGGGCTGCCGCACCTTCCCCCCCCGGTTCCTATGCCTATGCCTATGCCAATGGGGCAAACAGACAGGCCTACTGGGCTAGGTAGCCACAGCAGTCTCTCCTGCTTTGCTCTCTCTCTCAGACTCCCTCTGGAATCTTTGATGGACTGCCAGTCCCTTTTATGTTTTCACAAAGTCCCCTTGTTATTGGCTACTATTCTCCTGGGCTCTCTGGATGCCTCTTGACATTTCCCAGTGGCACCCTTACTGCAAAAGTCCTATTGGGGGATGCCATATTTGTTTTCATACTGCTGCCCTGGCATCCCAGCCCATAACTTTCATTCTTAACACTTTCAGGGGCTAACAGTTATTTATCCTGGCCCCGCTTTCCCCTTTGGGGCCAGGGCACCCTTCATTTGCTTGTGGGAGCCCCTGTTTTCCTGTCGAGGCTCCTGAATCCAGAAGCACCCTTTTTTGTGCCCTTCCCACCACTCTCATACATGGAGCTGTAGCTTCTTTAGGATCTCTGGCCCACTGTCCGCACATGTGTAACCAGCACATGGTGGCAATCTTTTTTATTTACATTTTAGCTGTCCATGTCTCAGCCACTCTCCAGACCAGTGAAGCATCCCCTAAGTGCCCGGAGGTGTGAAAACACATTCTGGACCTCGGTCCCCATTTGCTACATTGGGCTGAGACACAAAACACTGGTGGTCGGAGCTGCGAAGATTTCATGGGTGGAGCATGCCAGAATCTTTCTCCTTCCCCCCCCGGAGCCACTTAAAAGCCCTCCAGTCCTCCCTTCCAGCAGCACAGTGGACCAGAAGCAGAATAAGGATCCCACAGGGCCCTAGCCCACAGAGGTAAGCTCCACACAGGGGTGGGGGGTGCTTACATTCTACTCCCCCCTAAAATCTTGACGTCCTTGATAACCCATTAAAGTTCAACACAGTTATACACAAGTAAGCATATCCATTTATACAGGGCTAGATAACACCTGGTTCCTGACTATCTGAACTATTTATACTCACAGTCACAGTAAATGGCTATATAGACAATTGGTATCTGTCTAGTAACAATAGGTTTTGGTATGCACATACTCTTTCCAACCCTATCCATTTTGCAGCACATGGCGGGGATATATTACAGGAACAGTGGGCTTGTGAACCACCTGAAAGGGGATATCAGAGGAAGCACCAAGGAGTTCATAAGGTAATTTTATGGGTGGTCTACAAGGATCTACTAGACTTTCAGGGAACAGCTACTTCTTCCATAGGAATAGGGTGCGCACTGCCTACTCCGGGCACTATGTCCAGCATGACATAGGGTCATGATGTCGAATACAAAAACAACGCAGCACTATATCGCACTGTCAAAACAGTGACTAAAAATAAAAACACTAAAACACTTGTTTTCTGCAGGGGGCTGTGCCTCTGAATCCCCCCCCCACACACATTAAAATAACCTCCTCCAGAGGGGGGAGGGCAACTCAGGGACAGAATGAAACTCGGGCAAACTACACAAAAGACAAGAAAAAAAAAAGTAACTAACCTAATCTGGAACTGGGAATAAAACCCCAGTCCACAGCCACTTCATTGTCCTCCAGCGTTGATGGCTGTACTCCTTGAGCCACGGCAGCTGCTCGGCAGACCCCCTTCCAGCAGAGCTATTACCCTCTGCAGCAGAGCTTTCCAGAAACAGCTACAGGGTCATCACTACTGCGCCACACAATTTGTGTCATGCGGCATTGTGTACCCTGTAGCTGTTCTTCCCCACACTGTTACTGTTGCACGGTTTTCCCCAGTGGCATTCTCCATACAACATATTAACCCGTTACTGTCCAGCACAGGGGCTTGGTCTGGAATAGCAAGTGTTTGATCAGTCTTGGTCGAAAAGTCCTCCACCAAGGCCTCTACATCCATGTCTGCAAAGAGTGCCTTTTAATCTCTGACTGGGGGGCACTTGTCTCTAATGGTTCAGCATTAGGGCCTACACCATACAAGTGTAACCCCCAAGGGGCGCTATCCCAAGGGCTACTACCCCTGCCTGATTTGTCACTAACAGGTTGAGGGGCCTGGATCCGATGGCGGGTGCCTCCACCCAGAGGTCGGGGTTAAGACAGTCTGATATGACTTGGTCACAGCCCTCTGGGTCACTGCAACCCCCCTTTCTTCCCACTAGTGGCCCACACAAATCAATCACAGTACCCTTGCAATATACACTTACCCCCAGGATTGGTTCAATCAGCTTGACTGTGGGGACCCCCTGTAAAGTAAGATGCAGTTATACAATAACCACTGTACAGTAGTTCAACATAGACACACAGTTCAAGCAGTGTAACTTTGCTAAACAACCAAATCTGATTTCTTTAGGGGATAGTAACAAGGACAGGGGGAAATCAGGTTAATTGATTAAGTCACATTAATAATCACAGTACTGTGCACATATTTCAGAGTCCCAAATGTCACTCTTACTGGGTACCCAGGCAATAAGAGGCTAGCCTATTTAGTGCAGCTGGTTGGGGCCCTGAGGATGGAAAATGCATGCACAATACCCACTTTGTAATCCGGAGTCAGTAGGCTCAGTTCATGAAGAAAGAAAGGAAAAGTAATCAGATGGAACACTTGCAATTAGATGATGGCAGGGAGCTACCCTGATTTGTACTCACAAATTCAATGCTGAAACTGAATGGAAGGCAGACTGTCCTGGAATGCCAGGAGGAGCAGACCATGTGGACAAGGTCCTTGTGACTGGACCCCACTGCAGTTTAGAGCAAATGGATGTAGTCTGGATTAAGCTGGGGTTTACTTCCAGCTTCATGCACTCTATTCACCATACAGGGGATTTGAAACATGATTCCCCACAAGCACTACACACATTTATATGTAAAAGGAAAGTACTATATAAGGCAGGCTGCTTCTCTATCCCAATCGCAATTACTGCACAATACCCAGGAGAACACACAGCAGATTCAGTTCCTGACAGACCGAGTGCGATTCAGCAATTTCTCCAGTCTTCTACAGAGTGAGCCTGGTTTCCTCACTTCTGGTGCTTCTTTCTCCTTACAACTCTGATTCAGTTCACACTGGCACTCACAAACAGTTGTAGGCCGAACTTCAGGGCCCCACACGAGCTTCCCGTGTGAAAACTCAACAATGCAGGAGCCCGGAGCTCCTTCCCTCTTCACAGTCACAGCTCATTTCCTCTTTCCAGTAGACAGAGCCGGGCATTTATTTTGAGTTCCTCCCAGTCAGTTGGCTGGTTTTGCTATCGCTCACAGTAAACTCCCCCTGTTGGTGGAAAAAAAGGCGCTGAAGTCCAAACTACAATTCCCAGAAGCATTGGCCATACAGTACATAGGTGGCTGGCTCCTCAACGAGAGTCCAAGTTCTGATTTGCCAGCAGCAGGCTCCATTTCAAAGGTCCCCCCACACTGATTGGTCCAGTTCAGCAGTTCAAAACTAGAATGGGGAACTAGGCAAATACAGTTCTGACTGCAAAGAAAAGCAGGTTAGACAAACTGTATTTTTGTTATTACTCTAAATGACGTCTGGCAAACAGTTATGTCTTTGAAAAGTGCTCACTCTGCCCACTTCGTGACAGTAGAAACGGAGTGATTTGGCAGCAGCTCGAGTGGGACTCAAGCAGGGAAACACACAGACCCCCATCCAAATTAATTATGTCTGCAGGCAGACAGCTCTTAAAGAGACTGTACCAGAGACTCTAAAAGCACTCACAGATAAATGGCTTAGACGCCGAACACCATCCAGGCTTGGAGCATTCAAGCAAGTTCCTGGAAGACTTTTGGGAACCCCCATTTGCAGGGGGGTTACACAAGAAGTCTGTCTCTTCACTTTTGGCCTGTGGCCAGTCCATATGGGTCACCATTTCTCTGGGCACTTTTGCAGGGGGTTGATACCAGTACATTTCCTCTCCCTCCTCAATATTTGCACTGTCTGTTGGTTCAGGCTGTATATCTGATTCATTGCTCAATACTGAATCAGGACTGGTTACTGCCATCTTTTTTCGGGCTTGGTTCTGAGTTTGAGTTCTGGCAGGTCTCGGCCCAGGCTCTGTTACAGTCTCTGTAATAGGCTTGAGCTGACCAAGGGGCAAAAGGGGGTTTCGGTGAATAGTTTCAATGATTCCCCACCCATGTTCTTGATGAATCTGGTACACAGGTAAATCAAGTATTTTTTCCAAGGACAACATATGGTTCAGCGGACCAATGGTCAGCTATCTTGTGCTTTCCACAAAGGCCAAGATTCCTCAGGAGAACTCTATCTCCAGCTTGTAACACTTAGTTTTGCACTTTCTGGTCATATCTGAGTTTATTTGCAGTACTAAGTTTACTAGCAGCTTTTGCAGCCAGCCGATAGGCATCTTTCAGTTGCTTTTTTAGGTGTTTTGTGTATTCGAGGTAGGAATCTTTAAAGTTGCCATCAGTAGACACTCCAAAAGCTAAGTCAATTGGTAAATGGGCTTTTTGACCAAATATCAACAGGTAAGGTGAAGCATCTGTAGCACTATTTTAAGTACAATTGTAGGCATGCACCAACTTGGGGATGTGCTGGCTCCAATTTCTTTTCTGTTCCTGGTCCAAAGTACCTAACACGTCTAACAAGGTGTGATTAAACCTTTCAGGCTATGGGTCACCTTGAGAATGGTATGGAGTGGTGCAGGACTGCTGAATGCCATGGGCAGGAAAAAACTCTTCCACTAGGCAGCTCTGAAAGTTGGGGCCTCGATCAGAGTTAATACACTGGGGTACACCATAATGCATTACAAATGCTTCGTATTTCTGCACAACAGTACAGGCAGTCTGATTTTCAGTTGGGTAGGCTTGTACATACCTTGTACAGTAGTCAGTGATGATTAAAATGTGACTATAACCTTTACTGTCTGGTTCCAGTGACAAAAAATCCATACACACCAGTTCTAATGGTTCAGTGGTTTTAATGTTTATGAGTGATGCCGCTTTCCTGGGTAAAGTCTTTCTCTAAACACACCTGGCACAGCTCTTGCAGAGCTTTTCCACATCAGATACCATTCTGGATCACTAAAATCAGCTTTGCAGAAGGTTCAGGGTATGTTCAAACCTGTAGTACCCCATGTCATCATGCAATGTTCTGAGGACAACTTTTTTTTTTTTTAGTTTATTGTTCAGTCATTTGACCATTACAAAGTGCAAGAATACAAAAACACAGTGTATAGACAGTTAAATAAAAACAACAATAAACGTTAAAAAGTGAACCAGTAGTTAGCAAATAGTTCTTAGTTAAAAACAAGAATAACACCTTTTTGTGAGTCCTGTATATACACAAGTTAATACAGCTTATAGATGACTAATTAAATCTTTTTCCAAAAGAATTATTTACTTCACATGTTTGGGACAAATTCTTAAAACAGCAACGAAATACCCTGCCATTTTTTTATAAAAAATTCATAATTTGTTGTGAATGAAATATGTAATAATAAGTGCTGATTATTTGTTTGAATAGTTTCCCAAAGTGGTATCAGCCATTTGTTTCTGAGAATATTGTACCTAGGACAGTCAAAAATGACATGAAACAAGATCTTATCTGTGTCAGTCTTCACCATTCATCACTGGTGGGTTCTGACCGGAGGACAGGACCCCGCGGGAGCTTTTTTTTTTTTTTTGCAAGAGGTGGAGCTGATGTTGAGGCGGCGCTGTCCTTGAGGCCAACGCATTGTGTGGTGCTCGCGGGTTGGCTAGTAACTGATGTTTACTCCTCCTCAGACCCAGTTCTGCTTCTCCCGCTGTCGAGTTGACATGTACCTCATGTGGAGCAAATCTGCATCAGTGGCCCAGTCAGTTGGTTTTTAGTTCTGTACAGCTTCTCTCGGCGCCATTGATTGGTAAGACCTTTTCTTTTTATTTTTTTCAATAACACCAAGTGCTGTTTCTTGTTTTTTCATCCAGTTACATCTCGTTTTGGGGACAAGAAGAAACCCTCCAAGGCAGATCGGCCTCCTGTGCAGCTGTGTCCCTGATGCCGACTTTTTTCCATCATGGACCAGCATGACTGTTGCTTCACCTGCTTGGGCCTACACCATGATATGGATTGCTGTGATGCCTGTTTTTCCATGACCATCAAGTGTTAGAACTGTGCGCATTTAAAGTCAAACATGTGCAACCGACTTGTGGTGGACAGGCTCACACCTGGGTCGCCAAATGCAGGCTTCTTGACCCTTCCTCTGGGTTCCCTCCCAGTCCTATATGGCCTGTGGAGGAGGGGATTTCCACCCCTTCTTGCCTTGCCTTGGCAGAAACTCCTTCCATGGTGCAGGAGGCCTGGTCTGATTCCTCCGGGAGTCAGGCAGGAGGCACCGTTCTGGCAATCACCTCCTCGGAGGCGAAGGGTCCCCCAGCATCATGGCCTAGGTGTCTTCCTTGGTGCCACTTTGGATACCAGCACCACTTGCGGCACTGAGATCAGGGTGGCACCACAGATGGTACGGAGTCAGCTCCCAGTGCCGTCTCAGATCCCAGTGCTGCACGTGGTGCTGGTGATCATGGTGGCGCTGTGAGTAGTGCAGAGCCGGTTTGCGGTGCCAATCGCGGTCCAGGAACCAGAGGAAATTGTGGTGTGGTCTGGGTCCGAGCCTCCTCAGGTGAGGATGACAACTTAGAGGTGAACCCAGACTGGCTCCTGGATTCTTCAGAGTCCTCCGACTTCTCCCTGCCCAGCACTATTACTCCGATTTAGCCCCCTCCTTTGAGTTTAGCAGTTACTGTCTGCTCCTGTGTCAGTTGTCCCGACCAGTCCTCCAGTGCTCAGGGTGGCACCAGGGGGCATGCTGGAGTTGGTAATTCTCTTTTTCCCTTAAGCGGTGTACCCCCTTCTTTGGGTACTCAGGCCGGTCCCATTTTTGAACCGGCTAGGGTGCCTTAGGCAGGGGAGGGTGCTCTCTCGGTGACCGTCTCTCAGAAGTCAGCCACAGTGATCAAGCTGCCTAGGCTGACTCTGAGGAAGAGATCCTTCTCTGAGTATGAAGGGTTGAGGGGACAGAATCGGGGGCAGCGCCCCTTCCTGGGAGCCCACAGGGTCTTAGATAGGAGTCACAGCGCTGGTCCTGTTTTTTTACCTGAAGTCTCTCTGGGAGAAATCTTGTCTTTAGAGGTTAGGGGCTGCCCTTCTGGGCTCATGTAGCCCCGGTTGCCTCACAGGGGGATTCTCTTTTAGGGCTCAGTCCTGATCATTCCAGCTAGGTTGAATGGCCCCCAATTGTTCCGGCTGACAGATCTTCTCCATCCTTGAGGTATCCTGTTCGGTCCCCCAGCTCTGGCAGAGGGTTGCACTCCTCCTCCTCAGAGGTGTTTAGCCCCCTTACCTCTTCCAGCATCTCCCTCTCTCCCAGGCCATGTCGGTCCTACGGGACCTCTCACTTGGGAGAAGTTCATGTCCACGGCTGCACTATTCCCTGCCTACTTTAGGTCCATGGACAAGGAGGTGTTCCACCATTCCCCTGTGCAGCCAGTGCCTGACTCTCCAGACTCATCAGCTTCCTTGTCTTCCTCTTCTGAGGGAGAAGAATCCTTCATCCACCTATCCCTAGCTGCTGATTTGTCTAGCTATCAGCGCTTCCTTTCTGGGTATGTTGATGAACTCCACATCTCCATGTTAGGAAGTCGCAATCCTGAGCAGATGGCATGTGCCTTTTTAGGTGAATTCAGTACAGCCAACCTGGTGGTTCCTGCCTGGCTCTCCCCCTTCAGGTAGGCATCATACTGCACCTGGAGAAGTCCTTCCACCCTCTCTCTAGCCCCGAGGGACTGTCAGTGCAGATACTGCACACTCCTAGGGTCTCCAGGAGTCTTGGCTCACTTTCCTTCAGACATGATGCTCCTGGACACACCTTCTGGTTATAGACACCCAAGACATGACCGACTCCTGGAGACAGACTCTTCTGAGTTTGACTTTTGGGGGAGGAGAGTGTTCTCTTTGGGAACTCTCTCTTTGTCTCTTTTGGCACATCAGGCCCATCATGCTGCCTATAACAGGCACTTATGGTCTCTACTAGGACATATTCTATTGTCCTTGCCTGATTCGGAGGTGACCAGACAGGCTATAGCCCTCTCCGCATGGGGCCTGGAGCTTGTAAGGCACCAAGCAAGGGCATCGTATGATGCCAATGAGGCAGCATCCAGGCTAGCAGGGACAGCGATCTGCATTAGATGGATGGCATGGCTTCATCTGTCCAGGTTATCACCCCTGGCCCAGCATAGGGTGACTGCCTACTCATTCTGGGGATCCCACCTTTTCTTCTGCAGGGTGAGGCAGAAACTTTAGGGGCAACATCCCTCTCCTACCCAAAGGGGAATGCCGCCTCACCCAGACCAGTCTCAGGCCTAACTAGGCCTAGAAGGGTTCCCTCCTCCAGTGTCTCCCCCACAGGAGGCTGAGGGACTTCTTTCCCTCAGGAAGGTACCAGGTCCCCTTCGGGGGGGCTTGGTAATCACCCACCAGTGATGAATGGTGAAGACTGACACAGATAAGATATGAAAATTATGTACCTACCATAATTCTTGATCTTTCTGTGTATCTTCTCCATTCATCACTGCTTTCCTCCCACTTCCTCCTCTTAGGCCTCAGTCTCTGGATGATACCGCCTCCCTGTTTGTCTCTCCAAACTGTGTCCTGCCAGTAGTTCTGGTACCTCTCACTCCATACCCTTAGAAGGTGTCAAGAGTGTTGGGGGGATAAGCAGGGAGGCAACCCCCTTTTGAGGTCACCAGGGTTCTATTCCATCCAAATGGGACCCTCCTCCTGGTCAGACCTGTTTTGCATACTTCCCTGCTTTATCTAAAGCCCTAGGGGTTCTCTTAGAGCAGGGATGGTGGGGCCCTAGTGATCCTTCCCTATTCTGTATCTATTTTTTACAATTTCCCTGGCAGGTTTTCCATCTGGGATTTCCTGTAGCTCTTAATTGAAGAATAAGCCTCCTCTTTGTCGAAAAGAGGAGTTCAGGGACTTATTTTTGTATCTATTCAAGATGAGTCCTGTCCCTTCTTGGTTTATCCCTTCTTAGGGCTGGGGGGGGAGAGATACTGCTGTCTAACTTCCCCAATGAGGACTCTTCAGAGTTGGTGCACTGCTCCCTCTTTTGGACTTCACACCAGCCATCCTCTGGTCCCTTTTAGAGATTCTTCCTTCTGAAATACGGGACACTGTTAAAGCAATACTGCCTTTCTGTTGTCCTTGGTCAGTCCTTTCGGAGCCCGGTGGGTGGAGTTTGGTGTCTTCTCTCCCTTCCCCAGTCTTCACTTTTTTCTCCTGTCCTACCTTTCTCTCTCCCTTATTCTATTCCTCCCTTCTCACCCAGAGGTTGGGGCCCCCTGTCCCAGACTTCTAGGCTCTTTTCCTTCTGCCTTCTTTTCCAGCGTTATTCCTTCCTTGGTTTTCATAATCTTTCCTTTTTCTATCCTTTGGGATCTCTTGCCCCACCCTCTTTTTTCTAACCACTCTCCGGCATGCAGAACTGGGTCTGAGGAGGAGTCGATGTTGGTTACTGGCCAACCCACGGGCGCCACGCAATGCATCGGCCTCAAGGACAGCGCCACCTCTTGCAAAAAAAAAAAAAGCTCCTGAGGGGTCCTGTCCTCTAAGCAAAACCCACAAATTTTCATTTCTCTACAGTTTGATTACTACATGGACAGTATCAGGATTGCAGAGTTTAGATCTTATTATATCTTGCATAGAGGACTTTGTTAGGAAACAACTCCATCCTAAATTTAGTAAAGGCTTTTCTTTGTTTATAGTCTATCAGTATGTTAGGGTAAGAACGATAATGATAGAGTGGGTCGTTTTGTTTCAATCATGGTACAATATGAAGCCCAGAGATTACTTCTAGATCTTGTGCTATGTAGTATTCTATTAACCTCTGTGTTACAAACTTTTGATATTTTAGACTAATAGAGATTCCCCTTTCATGGAGGTTTCTCAGGAAGTCCAAATTTGTTTCTTTTAATACATATAAAACCTTCTTGAGCCATTCCAACTGCAATAAACCCATATTATTCCATTGGTACTTTTCCTTTAAGCACAAGTGTGGTAGCCTGTCAGGCTTAAAATGTAATATTTTGATCCAATAGTTAATTTTTCTAGCAAAAAACAATGCCTTTAATCTAGGGACCACGAGTTCTGCCCTAATTAGTGGTGCCACAACAGAGTAGCTCAAACCCAAGCAAACTCTGTATAGTTTACTTAAAGATGTTTCTAAAGCTTCAAATGTGTTAGTATCCCAAATTTTAGAGTTGCACAAGGCCTGTGCATGATATTTAGCTTTTGCAGCAGTGATGAGAGGTTTGATAGTATTACCTCCATATTTCCTATTAAATAGAAATAATGAGCTAGCGGTCTGTGTAAGTTTGGTTTTCAGACAACTAATGTGCTTGCTCCAGCTACCATCGCTTGTTAGCTGTAATCCCAAGTAAGTGTAATGTTTAACTGATTCCAGCTTTTTATCCCCTATGTGCCAGGTTTTATTACTACAGTTTGACCCAAAAACCACAGCCTGAGTTTTGGCCTCATTTATTTTCAGCTTATATTCTGTAGCATACGTTTGCAAAATCTTTAATTTTTCAGATAAACCTGATTGTGTAAGAGAAAAAAGAATCATATTGTCTGCATAGGCAAGGACAGCACATTTTTATAGTCAAGATCTTTGGAGAATCTGTATCAGAGTCATTAAGCTGCAATAATAGCTTGTTGAGAATATATATATATATATATATATATATATATATATATATATATATATATATATTTATAGTCTGACAGCTTTATTTGTTGGAAATTAGGGGAAAGTTGTCCTTTGGTACCTAATCTGACTTGTGCCCAAGTGTTTGTGTATAATGCTCTAATTATTTCCACATTGTCTTGAGGAAATCCCCATTCCTTCATGAGATTCCATAGTAGGACACGGGAAATGGTGTCAAAGGCTGAACTGAAGTCTATGAATACAGCGTAAAGTTTCTGTTTGCGTAATTTAACATATTTTTCATGTAGATACCTAATAATGAAGCCCTTATCAATTGTTCTGTATCCTGTACGAAAACCAGCCTGATTTTCTGAGAGACCTCCTAGGTTCAAAACCTAATCTATTAATCTAGCCAGGATAATTTTTGCAAATATTTTGCCCACATTATCTAACAGGGAAATGGATCGATATATCATTAGATTGTTTTTGTCACCCCTTTTGTAGACAGCTATGATTATTGCACCTGTCCAGAAGGGTGGGAATGCTGGCTCAGTAATGCATTGAGTCAAATACACAGCAAGAATAGTGGCCCATTGAGAAGCAGCAAGTAGAAAGACTTCACCTCGTGTTAAGTCAGGACAGGGGGCCTAGTTCCTTTTTAAAGAGGTAATTGCATAATAAACTTCTGATACCGTAAATGGACTGAAATGTGTCATGTCTATGTCATTTTTATTGTCCATTATGTTTATACTAGGGTCATAAAACATGTTGGTGTAATGTGTAATTAATTGTTCCATGGCAATATGAGAATCTGTTTCAGACTTGAGATTGTTTGTTCCCTTGGTGACCAGAAGGCAAAAAGAGGGACTATCATTTTTCCCTATTATTGTTAGCATTTTGATCCATTGTTTTAACGGGAATTCTATTTGTTTCATTTTCAAAAGGTTCTTGTAATTTTGTCTGGCCTGATTTGTATAGCCCTGTTTATTTTTAGTATGTCTATAGGTCCTAACTAGCTGGTTCAATTCTCTCTTAGCTTTGCAACAGTCCAGGTCAAACCAAGAATTCCTAGTGTTATTTCTAATATTTTGTGGCTTGTTTTTATTAGAGTTGCTCTAATCTCCAAGAGACTAGCTTGTATATTATCTTTCATGTTTGTCCTATCATTAAGAATGTGCAACATCGGGATTATTTTGGAGTCAATTATTTGCAAGCTCGATCTTTCTGACGAGTTACACCATTTGATTCTGTTTAATTCCTTACTTCTATCTGTGGAAACATCTGTGCATTAGCGATTATTGGGTGAGCAATCTTTAGTTCAGCTACCACTGGGAAATGATTACTGTCTGCTCTCTTGTTTACCTGGCACATATCCTAAAAATATATATCATCATTCCAGAATATGTCATCAATTGTTGATGGACTGAATGGGCTGTAATGGGTGTACTTGCCAGAGCTTTCACCTATTAATCTACCATTTAAGGGAGCTAGGTGGTGTGTTTTAAGTATGTCTGTCAGTCTTACACCAGCTTTATTGACCTTTAGGTCCTTTGACAATCTGGGGGAATTAAAAACATCCTTGTGGCAACAGTTGTGAAAGGTATTATCTGCATAACCATCGAAAAGACCTATTTTTGCATTTAGGTCCCAACACAAAAGGATGTTGTCACAAGCTGTTACAACCCAACTCTTATGTATAGTATCTTCTAACACACCCCAGATTCCATCATAATAATATTTAGAATTTGATGGCGGGATATATGAATTAATAAGGCAAAAGTTGTTTTCTCTAATTTGAACCAGTACAGCTATAAAATTAGAATTTGAGATCAGTAGGTCTACTTCAATAAGTTTATCAGTCTTGACCCATTCTACTAAGCCCCCTCCACATCTACTGGGTTTTGCGATTCTTTTACCAGGGACATGGTAGGTTATATAGCCATGGAAGGCTACATCAATATCTATGGAGTGCCATGTTTCCTGTAGACAAATTATTGAGAACTTATTCATAAATTCCAACCATTCGCTGTCTGCAAATTTTATTGTTAGCCCGGCAATGTTCCAAGTTAGAAGTAGAACTTCCATCAGATCTTTTGGGAGGGTTTATTGAGCCTGGTAAGGACTTCATAGCTATTTGAGACAGTAATGTTGCAAATTAAATCTTCCTTGTGTTCAACTGACTGGTTTCTCTTGTTTTTACGTTCGCTTGCGTGCATGCACAAGTAACGTCTTGGGAGAATGGGACACTTTGGAGGTGTGCCCCTCCTCTGCAATCCCCTGCTCCATTGAGCAGGCATGACAGTCCTGCACCAATTGGATGCAGTGTTGTGTATGACAGCGGTGGTCTTCTCTTCAAAGAAAACCACCGCTGTCATACAACACCAGCGTCACGCCGCTTAAATCTTTGCTGCCACGCTGGAGCCCACCCTAGCGTGGCAAACATCCGCGTCGTCTCGGCCAGGGATGGCTCAATCCCCATCAGCTCCACAGCCCCACAGCCATCCTTCTGCCATGCTGGGAGCCCACCCCAGTGTGGAAAATGTCCCACGCCATCTTTTTTTTTTGAAAACCTGTAAATTAAAAACGGTCCCACGGCGCTTCTCCCAGCCCCTCCCACAACCCGCACCCACCCACTGCGCGACCCTGCCTCCCACACCCCACCCCATACCTACCTCCAGAGTTCGGCGCGACGATCATCGGTGGACCGGGAACACATCTGCACTCTTCAAAGCCGACCGCGAACTGAGGAAATGCCAGTAAGCTATATAATGGGCTAGATAGGGGGGTTTCAACTTTATTACATACCTCAGGCATTTTTTGGAGTTTTTGCACCAAATTTTCAACATGGGGTTTTTGGGACCCCTTCTCATGATTGATGTCACTGTCATGGCGTTATTCGGGCCCGAAGGGTGATTTCGCAGTCACTGCTCAGTCACTGCGTGAAATCACCCTTCAGGCCTGAATAATGCCATGACAGTGACATCATTCATGAGAAGGGGTCCCAAAAACCCCATGTTGAAAATTTGGTGCCAAACTTCCAAAAATTGACTGTTTTACGAGCGTGCGATGCACAGTTCCTACGCAGGCTCTTAAGTTCACAAATTTTCAATATTTTCACTCCAGATTTTCAACACTGCCATTTTATCACACCTCCTTATGAGCAGTACAGCTGTCATTTTTCACATCCTGCCCAAAATGTGTTTCCGCCCATGTAGCGCACAATGGCGCAGTCGGTGTGCGAAATCAATGTATGGGACACATTAAGAAAAGCCTGGTGACACTGTTCATTAGCAGAGGTCTTAAAATGGCTATGTTGAAGATTTGGTGAAAAATTCTCTAAAAATGACTCAGAGTTTTACGAGCGCAGCGCAATTCCTGCGCACGCTCGTACGTTTGCAAATTTTCAATATTTTCACTCCAGATTTTCAACATTGCCATTTTGCCACACCTCCTTATGAGCAGTACAGTTGTCATTCACTCCAGATTTTCAACATTGCCATTTTATCACACCTCCTTATGAGCAGTGCAGCTGTCATTTTTCACATCCTGCCCAAAACGTGTTTCCGACCATGTAGCGCACAATGGCGCAGTCGGTGTGAAAAATCAATGTATAGGACACATTAAGAAAATCACAGTGACACTGTTCATAAGCAGAGGTCTTAAAATGGCTATATTGAAAATTTGCGAAAAAATTCCTAAATGATCTTGTTTTATAAGCGCATGCTATAGTTTCCCACGCACGCTCATATAAGTTCGCGAATTTTCAATATTTGCACTCCAATGACTTCCAAATACCTAAACAGCACATAGAAGCAAGCAACACTCGGCATTGACAAATGCTTGTACCTCTTTGTCACTGATTTTTTTAAGCCATGTCCAAGTGCCAAATACCACTGCAAATACCTGCAAGCGAACGTTCGGCATTGACAAATGCTTGTTAGTATCAGTTAGGTTGCTACCATATGTTTTGACCTTTTCTTCAATTGAGTTCTTAAGATCAGGGCACAGTGGAGCAACATAAAGGCCGAGTGCATCAAGCAGCCCAAAGGTTTCCATTATTTTTATTGTACAAGCTTTGGAAAGTTGTAACTTGACTTTGATCACAGTCTGGGTCAAAGCTGAGTCTGTGCACAGAAATGGCTTCTTGGTTCTGAAAAGAAATGTTTAAAAGTTGCTCTAGCAAATCCTTCACAGCTGATTTTAACTTTAAATTATTCTGATTTGTAGCACTTTTTAAACCACAGATGGAAAATGTATATAATTACTGGTAACCCCCCTTTAACACACAGAGCCGAGCCACATTTCAAATGCTGTAATAACTGGTAGAACCAGTTATTGCAGCATTCAGAAAGCACCTTACTTGCACTATCCTCGCGACTGCCACTTTCAGGTTCTATGCAGCGTAGTGTGACTGAGTGGTATTCCTTAAATAAAACCAGAAAATGTAGACAAACTCTAATCCTTTTTTAAAAACCCTGTCCTTTGTAGCAGATAGCTGAGCTTTAGTTATTTATTTTGTGTTAAAACCGCCGAGTACAGACTGAGGCGAGTGAGTGACTCGGAGGCTTCAGAAAATGACACTGAAAGCGTAAATGAGTGTTTCTATGGCAACACTCGCTCGCGCTTGAATCTCGCCTTCTGAAGCCACCGAGTCACTCGCTCGCCTCAGTCTGTACTTGGCGGCTTTAACGCAAAACAAATAACTAAAACTAAGCTATCTGCTACAAGGGACAGGGTTTTTAAACAAGGATTCAAGTGTGTTTACATTTTGGGATTTTTTTTTGAACAAATACTGCTCGGTCATATTACCTTGCACCAGCAATTATAAAAAATAAAAGTTATGCACCTGCTGTGTTATTGGAATCTATTTACACACCCTCAGGGTATGATGCCCTCATAAACCTCTCAAGCTTCGCTCTCCAGGTATATGGGTCATCACACCCCTCCGGGTGTGTAAAACAATTTGATAACACACAGTTGCAGAACCATTATTCTCTTTATAATAACTGGTCAGCAATTTCTCTGAATGTACTGACCAGGTTGATATTTTCCATAACAACCAGCTGGTTGTTATGACATTCATGAGCCATGCCAGTCAAACAATGCTGCTGCCTCATTGGCCAACATTCTGTATGTGGATGGGGCCAAGCAGTAATACAAACTGCTGGAGAAAAATTGCTGATCTGTTATTACAAAAAATTAAAGATGGAGAGGGTGTTTCATATGAGAATTTAATGCACATCCTCGTTGTGGGATGCTTTGATAAACCCCTCGGGCTTCGCCCTTGGGGTTTATATAGCATCCCACAACTCAGGTATGCATTAAATTCTCATATCAAACCCTTCCTCATCCATTATTCTCTATTTAATACATAGCTAATATATAGCTATTGTTAGTGTTGCTTGAAACGCTAATGAAAACCATAGCAAAAATATTGGGAAGTGCTGGAAAACACCAGATCATGATAACTGGTGACTACTTGTGACTGGGCTGTTCCGTATGTGGTGTTTGGAGAGGACTGCCAGGGGAGTGCTGTTTCGAGCACAGAGACCCTCTGTTTTCTCTTGATTTGGGATTGTGTCCTACAGTATGAAGTATTCCTGATTGACCAAGGCTGGTGATATGGGGAGTAGCACATTGAGTGCTGAAAGGCTCTTTTTTCCTTTGAAAGATATGCCATAGTTGCCTGGGTGGGGGGTCAAGTGCTATATAGCTATATATTCAATCTCTCCAGCAACACTACAGCTAGAGAAAGGGATTTTTTTTAAATACAGGAATACTACTTGAGGCATGAGTTCCCAGAAGACGGTCTGCAAGGAGACAGTGAGAAGGAGGAAAGAATTCAAAGAGCTGTTTGGAAGTAAAACTAGGCTCATTCGACCAATTTGACTGCAAAAGATTTTTGCGACTTAGGATATTTCCAATACCGAGTGTGGAGAAGGGGAATTTTCAAACTATGGTGGCCAGAAGGATCTTATGGTAATGTCCACAAGGTGCAGGCAAGACAACACTTTGGAGTACTACTTTGGAATTAACTTTGAGCCTTAACATTTGCTTTCCTGCAGTGGTGTGTACTTGTAGGTCACGGACTAGCTATGCTAGCGATGGCCCCTGGAACTTCTAGGAAAAAAACTGATTTTATATGATTTGTAAATAGCCCTTATGCTTTTTCATCCAGACACTATGCTTTGGGGTGGCCAAAACCATACTGTGTCAGAAGAGCAAAACCTAAATAGCACAGTCAGAAATGTGCTGTCTAAATAGCGAAAGCCAATACAGCTACAGGGAAAATATAACACAGGTCAAGTTAGCGCTATCCCTGTAGCTGTACTTCTGGTAAGGAGAGGGGGGAGGGATGGAACCTTTGCTGGAGGAGTTCCGTTGAGCAGCTGCTGTGGCACAGAGGGTAGTGCAACAGGCAGTAGAGGAAAGCGGAACGCTGGTGGACCGAGGTTTGATTACGGGTCCCAGGAAGTATACTTGTTTTTTATGTTTTGTTATCTTGGGATGTGTGCGGTTTTTTTGTTTCTTCCCCCTCCCAACTTGTGTGGGTACTGTGTCTGCCCCCCATCCCTGGTTGTCCTGTGTTGTTCCCCATCCCCTCCTCAATGACCCCCCTGAGGTTTCACCCCTTTCCCGAGTTGTCTCCCCTCAGAGGTGATAATATATATATAGAGATGGGGAGGTTGGAGGGGCAAAGCCCCCATAACAGGGGTTCCGGGGAGGCAAAGCCTCCCCACAAAAACAGAAATCTCTGTGTTGTTTTGTCATGGTAGCAGTCTGTGTCTTCGGAGACAACTACCATTGCCACTGTTCTTGCAGTCCGTGTTTTGGGTGAGCACTGTTGTTGACAGCAGTGTTTTGACTTTGCAGTTGTTGACTGTGCTGTTTAGGATGTTGCTCTTTTGAACTTGTGCCCCCAAAACATATTAAAAGGGCAGCTAGACAATGTGAACACCTTGAAAACTCAGATGTATATGGTGGGATTTTTTTGGAACAAGCCCTTTTGCAGTATAATAACATATATTCCATTTGTTAAATAATCCCATAGAATCGTATGAAGTTTAAGCAGTTAATATGATTGTACTTTTTAGGTTAGCAATGACAGGTTAGATGGCGAAGTGAAGCTAGCTATGGGGAGGCTTGAGTTACATCCCAGTGAGGTTCCTTGCCCTGTGGAGACTGTTATACCTCTGCTATTGGTCTACTGGGAGCTCTAACAGGGATATGAGCAAGGAGCAGTGGGTTAGGCACAATATTGGCCAAAGGTTCTTACTGTGGATAAAATGACCCGGCATCTAGGTGTAGGCATCACTCGGAGTCCCCTATATGCAATACCTGGAGTGTGGCGCTTGGAAATAGCTGCCAAGGGGGAGGTCAGTAAGGGCATGAAGCAGCATGTGTTGCATGGTGCCCTCAAGTGCTTCTCAAAGTTTGTGGGTTCCATCTGACAACACACATTGACTCGTCTCAGGTCTAGTGTGTGTAGCTCTACCAATTTTGCCAGGGACAGAGTATTTCTGTGTATGACCATGAGGCAGATATGAGGCTTTGATGATACTGCTCAGTCCCATCCCAATATGGGGATGCCATTGGCCTGTTGCAGAGGATGATGATCTTTATCTGAGTAGGGACACCCCCTGGGAAGTCCGTGTTAGTCTTCCCTGAATGGCAGCCTTTTCTGGGTTGTCTTGAATCAAATCAGTGTAGCCTTTTCTCTGTACTGTTCATTGTTCTATCTTGCTATTTGAGGAGGTAACATGGAGAACCTGCAAACTTTGCCTCTTTTATTTTGCTAATATTTGTTAACTTTTGGTAGTGTGAAACAGATATGGAGGTTAAAAAGGTGCAGTAAATCTGGATAAAACAATTAATGATGAATTTGTTTCTGTGTTTTAAATCTGAGATGTTTAAGGCATGGTTATGTAACATGTATTTTATATCAACTTATTCATTACCTATTGTTTAAGGCTTGTTTTTGTCTTTTGTAAATCTTTTTATAAGGTTTAAATGGACTGAATCCTCTAGATTTTTTTTGTATTTTAAATGTTTGCAATGGTTACATAAACCAATCAAACAATAGACAGTCTACTACTACACTTTTAAAAATCCCGAGTGACATAATTAGGAGTTTTTCAAATATTATGACTTATAATCCCTCCCAGTGTAACTAGGGGTTGTGTCCATTTTATGACTTTTAAAAATGCCCCTCAAGATCTGTTAGTCGGGTGGGGTGTGGTCTGTCAGTGGGAGATGTGGCCTGGTGGTGTTGTCCTCCTATGTCCTGTGGAAAAGAAATCTCCCAGTCCTAGTCTGAAACACACCAAACCTACTTATTCAAAATAGGACCTTAAGCAAGCTCTTCAACCTCTCCTTGCTTAACCTTCTGTCTCTCATAACCTCCCTCACTCTCATTTAACCTCCCTCTCTACACTGCACACACATAATAATTCACACATCCTAATGTGCAAAACTGTGCTCATCCCTCAATACCACTTCACTACCATGCACTCAGGAGGCCATACTTCATAATCATTCTTTCTATATAAGTTGCCAGATGCACTAATAAGCTTTATTTGATTGTACACAAAGCAGGAATCCCATCCCTTGTAAACTATTTTTATGTTTGCTTGCACGCATGTGCAAGAAACATAGTGCCATCATCTGAGTTTTTCAGAAGTGTGTCAGCATCTTCCAATTCAGTCAGTGTGTTTGCAGGTGTGGTCACAGTTCTCCAATCACTGCTGGAGCTGTCTATGACAGCAGTTGAAAATGCAGTGGCATACAGTTGAAAGAGGGAGCTACACTTCAGTGAGCAGCTCCCCCACACACACAAAAAACACAGATCAACTGTGTTGGTTACCTGATAGATTGCTGTAGTCTTGTCTAGCTTAGAGAGACAAGCCACACATCATTACTTTAATAAACTGTTCCCTGCCACAGCAGGACTACCAAAATGTGTGGGTGCCTAACAGTCCTTACACACACCAGCTCTCCAAAGCACACTTTCATGGACTCCATGGGTTCTAATCCTCCAGAAAAAAAATACCTCAGCATTTGATGTGAAAACTCAGACTTCGTTGTATGTGTAATTCCAAGCGTTTTCTCTTACTAGACTCTGTCAATGTGAACTCCCCGCTGCTAAAATCTATGCAAAAGAACTTGAGCGTACTGTACTACCTGCAGCTGAAACAAAGAACAGCCATAATGCACAAAGGAGAACATACTGCTATGCATTTCAGCAGCAGCCAGTGGGGGAGGTTTTCATGACTGAAGCACTTTAATGCACCTTTTGGTGCTGTCATATACACACCCCTGTGTGGTAATTCACTAAACTGCACACTTAGTCTGGTAATGCAGCTTCAAAATATTTTTTTTTCTCTGAATTGCCATGAACTGGCATTTTTATGTGACTGCAGAAACAAGATGCTGTATGTCAGCCATGTGTCTGCATTCTCACACTCATCCCCCTCACACCTCTCAAACAAAGCCACTGGTGCTTGCTGAATTGAGAAGAGTTACATGGATTTCAGAAATTGTGCCAGATACACTGCACATTGCCTCATCCACTCTCTTTGTTTCAACCCTCCACCCCACTTCTCTTGGGCAAGCATAAAGGCTAGTTCACACTAGCACATTCAGATACTTAATAATTCACCTTCCTTTCAAATCAGGAAAGGCATGTTGTTGGTCTATTACACTATGAAAACAAGCATTTGTCAATGCCGAACGCTCACTTGCAGGTATTTGCAGTGGTATTTGGCACTTGGACATGGCTTAAAAATCAGTGACAAAGAAGTACAAGCATTTGTCAATGCCAAATGTTGCTTGCTTCTATGTGCTGTTTAGGTATTTGGAAGTCATTGAGTGCAAATATTGAAAATTTCATGAATCCTACTGAAATGCATGAACCGCGAATGCACACCGTGAAACAGTCATTTTAGGAATTTTTTCACCAAATTTTCAACATAGCCATTTTAAGACCTCTGCTCATGAACAGTGTCACTGTGATTTTTTAATGTGTCCCATACATTGAGTTTGCACAACCGACTGCACCATTGTGCGCTACATGGGCGGAAACACATTTTGGGCAGGATGTGAAAAATGACAGCTGTACTGCTCATAAGGAGGTGTGGTAAAATGGCAATGTTGAAAATCTGGAGTGAAAATATTGAAAATTCACAAACTTACAAGCATGCGTAGAAACTGCACAATGCAGGCTCGAAAAACAGTAATTTTCAGGAATTTTTTCACCAAATTTTCAACATAGCCATTTTAATACCTCTGCTGATGAACAGTGTCACTGTGATTTTCTTAATGTGTGCCATACATTGAGTTCGCACACCGACTGCGCCATTGTGTGCTACATGGGCAGAAACATGTTTTGGGCAGGATGTAAAAAATGACAGCTGTACTGCTCATGAGGAGGTGTGGTAAAATGGCAATGTTGAAAATCTGGAGTGAAAATATTGAAAATTCGAGAACTTACAAACGTGCGTAGGAACTGAGCAACGCATGCTCGTAAAACAGTCATTTCTAGGAATTTTTTCACCAAATTTTCAACATAGCCATTTTAAGACCTCTGCTCATGAACAGTATCACTTTGATTTTCTTACTGTGTCCCATACATTGAGTCTGCACACCAACTGCGCCATTGTGCGCTACATGGGTGGAAACACGTTTTGGGCAGGATGTGAAAAATGACAGCTGTACTGCTCATGAGGAGGTGTGGTAAAATGGCAATGTTGAAAATCTGGAGTGAAAATATTGAAAATTCGCAAACTTACGAGCGTGCATAGGAACTGTGCAGTGCACACTCGTAAAACAGTAATTTTTAGGAATTTTTCCACCATATTTTCAAAATAGGCATTTTGAGAGCCCACCTTATGAACGCTGGCACTGTTGTTTCATTAATCAAGCCCAAAAGGTGATTTCATGCAGTGACCGCGAAATCACCCTTCGGGCCCGAATAATGCCATGACAGTGACAGAATTCATGAGAAGGGGTCCCAAAAACCCCATGTTGAAAATTTGGTGCCAAAATTCCAAAAAATGCCTAAGATATGCGACAAAGTTGAAAAAACCATCTAGCCCATTATACAGCTTACCGGCATTTCCTCAGTTCGCGGTCTGCTTTGAAGAGTGCAGACGTGTTCCAGTCCAGCAATGATTGGCCTACCGAGCTCTGGAGGTAAGTATGGGGTGAGGGGAGTGTGGGGAGGCAGGGTGCGCAGTGGGTGGGTGCGTGTTGTAGGAGGAGGGCGGGGAGACTGTGTGGGACCATTTTAATTTACAGGTTTTCTTTTTTCTATAATTGACGATGCGGGACATTTGCCATGCTGGGATGGGCTCCCAGCGTGGCAGAAGGATGGCTGGGGGGGCTGTGGAGCTGACGGGGGATTGGGCAACCTCAGGCAGACAACGCGACATTTGCCCCAGCGTGGCAGCAGAGAAAGCTGTTTGAGGGAGGTGAGCTGACTGGGGATTGGGTGCCCCATTGGCAGATGACGCACGACGTTTGCCACGCTGGGGTGGGCTCCCAGCGTGGCAGCAAAGATTTTGGGGGGCATGACACGCTGCAAGCACACAGTGGTGGTTTTCTTTGAAGAGAAGACCACCGCTGTCATACACAGCACTGCAGCGATTGGTGCAGGACCGCCACGCCTGCTCAACAGAGCAGGGGATTGTACAGGGCAGGCACACCTCCAAAGTGTCCCATTCTCCCAAGACGTTCCTTGTGCATGCACACAAGCGGACGTAAAAACAAAAAATAAATGATGGACTTTAGAGGACACAGTAGCAGTGCTATCACATTGATTTTGCATTTTCCTGTAACTCTAATGCAAATTTTCCTCCCCCAGTACATTTCATTATTTCACATGAAGCAGAATTGCTCTGATGCCCCTGAAGCAAATGATTATTTACCCTTTAATGGACCAACATAGATGTAACAACAAGAACAAAGTGCTCTAGCTTTCAGACCAACCAGTCCTTTTTTCAGAAGCTCATGGCAGTTGTTTAGAAAACACAATACTTATAACAGCTAGATAATGCAGAGAAAAACAGAAAAAAATTCCCATTGGTTTAAAATACTCATTAAAAAAAACAGAAGATGTCAGAGAAGTTTAACAGTACTATACTGCCTTCAGCCAGAAGCAACCTTGGGTTAAACGTGCTTGGTGGAACACACATACAAAGAATCCTACTGCATATAAATTTAATTGACATAAGATAACACTGCTGAAGCAGATAACTCCTAAATCAAGCTGTGAGTGTCACAGTTAGTATAAGGATGTGATTACTGAAAGGCAACCCCCCCCACCCAGATTAAAGACAAACTAAGATTGTTATAGGGCTCATGAAGTTTCAATGTCTGCATTATAGACAAGAATTTACCAGTAAAGTTGTCTTAAAGACATAAGTGCACACTGTGTGATATGTAAAACCTAGCTGGACCTGTCACCTAGCTGTACTCTCCAGCTAGATATGAGGCCCAAGAAATTTCAAAAACCTCAGGACTATATAAATGATAATTTAAATATAAATTGATAATATTAGTGTCAAACAAAAAACTCTAGTCGAGGAACCTCAAGGAATTAAGACCACATAGCCTGATATGTACTGGTGTCAATATACACTGAGAATGTAACAACTTGGTGTACCACAAGTGTCTAAGGAATCTGAAAAAGAGATAAAATTTAATTTCTCCCTCCTCTTTCATACAAACAATACTCCTAACCCACCCACATCACCATAATGTGGGTGGGAGATACATTAGCTTTAAGGAGATGTTGTCTCTCTCTCTCTCTCACCCCCCTTTTTTCCTTCTCTTCTCTCTCTCCTCTCCCTCCCTCTCTCCTACAGACACACACACACACACACACGCACACACACACACTCTCACTCTCCTAGTCAACCTATATTCACTTCAGTCACTGCAATTGTTCCCCAAAGGAATTCAACTTGTCATGAAACTTGAGTAAAAGGGCTATGTCTGATGCCCCTGTAACTAATGCAAGTCAATGGGAACAATTTCCTGTAAATGACTCCCTATAGATCTGGGAGCCCTGCTGTGTGTAGTCTGCCAGGGTCTTACAATATAATTTTATTTTAATGCAGTGCATTCAAAAAAATATACTGAAACAAATGGTTTGTTGCCTTTTACTGAACCAACATACATGGATGTTACAAAAAGAACAAAGTGTCTTAAGTGTTTGGCCCAACAAGGTCTTCTTCTGAAGCTTACATGAGTAAACTTACAAGGGATGTTCTAGCCTGTGTGACAATGGTTTCAACTATGCCACTGAACTTGAAAAAAACAGCAATTAAATAACTTAGGATAATGCAGGATATATAAATGAAATCAGCACGCACATGTGAAGGCATTGTTGTCATGTCAAAAGACAGCAACAGTACAGAAGCTACTTGATTTCACCTGCTTTTAATTGCTGTTTTAAAAGGGGGATTTTTTTCTAAATATCCTGTAAATAGTTTCACAATAATTCCCTCATACCTTTTTACCAAGTGTCTGCTCTACATAATTAAATGGTTGGCAGCTCCTCCACAGCACAAATGAACAGAGACTATTTTTCGTTGTCATTTTTCATATCTACTTAAAATGTGTTTCGAGATGTATGCACAATGGCGCAGTTGGTGTGCTAAATCAATGTTTGGGACAGATTAAGAAAATCACAGTGACACTGTTCATGAGCAGAGGTCTTAAAATGGCTATGTTAAAAATTTGGTGACAAAAGTTCATAAATGACTGTATTACGAGCAGCATTGCACAGTTTCCACGCACCTCATAAGTTCATGAATTTGTAATATTTTCAGTCCAGATTTCCACCACTGGCATTTTTCCACATTCCCTTATGAACAGTACAGCTGTCATTTTTCACACCATGACCAAAATGTGTTTTCGCACTTCCAGCGAAGAAATGCATGGTCACTGTAGGAAATCACTGTTTGGGACAGATTAAGAAAATCACCATGACACCGTTCATGAGTGGAGGCCCAAAATGCCTGTGTTAACAATCTGCTGTAAAAAATCCCCAAACTAATTACATTACGGGTGTGCATTGTGCAGTTTCTATGCTCACTCATGACTTCACCAGTTTTTCTGATATTTTCACTCCAGATTTCAATATTGCCATTTTACACCTCCCCATGAACTGTACAGCTGTCATTTTTCACATCCTGTTCAAATGTGTTTTCACAACTGTGGCGCCTAATGGCGAGTCACTAGGCAAAATCAGCTTTCAGCTAACAAACTGATATTGCCACTGTTCATAAGTGGGGGTCACAAAAACAATGTTGAAAATTTTGAGCTTAAAATACCAATGAACGCCTGAGGCGCTTCCTGTAGAGACTGACAGGTCTCAGGGTGTGACTTGGGATTGTCGCCTGTAATGTTTACACTATTCCACCCCACCCACACCCTGCAGCCAGTGAGAGGCATCGAGTTGTGCCTTAGACTCTTCGCCCTCAAAGTTCACCCCATTCTCCTATACTGCACCCATCTCACCATATTTCCTAATAGAATGGGGTCAACATAAGGGCAAAGACCCTGTTAAGTATCACAGTGACACCTGTCGGTGTCTGCAGGGTAGGGTGGTGGAAATGCCATAGCCGTTATGCCTGACGACCCAAAGGCACACCCCAATGCCTGTCAGTATCTGCAGGGTGGTGGTGGGGTTGGCTTCAGTTCAGTACTTCACTGCCATTCCTGTTACGCAGCTCTGTAACTCCTACACTACCAGTGCCAATGCCAGCAAGCAAACATTCGGCATTGACAAATGCTTGTTTATGAATGCAAGGTATGTGAAAGAATTGTTTAAACTGTTCAATAGACACTCTTCAACAATTAGACTCTTTTGTAGCTCTTGGCCTCATTAAGTTATATTCAGTATAGCGATGGTTTTGCTTTTGCATGACTTTGCAACTATATTTGCTAGCTCATTTTTGTTAGGCGGCTATAGTAATAATAAATATATATTATAATGCAGATATAATAATAAAAGATTGTGCCATCTTTAGCAACAGAATTAGAAGTTACATGGTTATCATATATATATATATATATATATATATATATATATATATATATATATATATATATGTATGTTAGAAATTACACCAACCCCCACCCTTTAGTATGGACTTACCTTTCTTTGCCACTGACCATGATGTGGTTGTTTTTCCTTTTGAAAAAGATGTAAAATGAAGGTTTGAAAGATTACAATGTGTTATTCAGCACCCAGCTTCCCTATAATACATGTAATTATAAAATAGTTGTAAATAAAATATAAGAAAGAAAGAAAGAAAGAAAGAAAGAAAGAAAGAAAGAAAGAAAGAAAGGTAGGTTTGACCCAGTTTGTGGCTCTCTTTCCCTATTTGTTTCAATGGAATCCCTTCCCCATCTGATGTCATCAATGACTTCACATGAAAGTTTATTTAATGGCTTCACAGTAACCCTCCACAGATGTGAGCTAGTTCTGACACAGATGTTTAGGATCCCTTACACATTACTGAGACCTTAAGTGTCTCAGAGGACCAAAGGGCCTGATCTTAAAAGTTACCCGAATGGTATTGGATCTTGTCACAGTGACATTGGTGTGATCTCATAATTAACAATGCCCTACTTGGTTCTTACCACATAGAGTATGGTGGCACCATAAGTAACCAACCCTACTTGGTTCTTGCCACACTGACCATGACGGTACCATTGGTAACTGCACCCTACTTGGTTCTTGATGTATTGATGTTTGTGTAGCCTCCTTTCAAGCAATCATGCACTACTTTGCTTTTCTGACACTGGCCTTGATGGTCTTTTATAAGTGCAACACTGTACTTGGCTCTTGTCACACTGAGCTTTACATACCATAAGTAACAATGTTGTATGTGGCTTTTGTTGCACTGATCATGATGGCACCATTTGAGTAACCATGCCATGTTTGTATGGATCTTATCACACTGACCTTGATGCAGTCTTAGAAATAACTATAATGTACTTGGCTCTTTGCACACTGACCATGTTGGAGCCATAAGTAACCCAGCTGTATTTGGCTTTTGCTACACTGAGCAGGATGGTACCATAAATAACCATGATGTATCTGGTTGTTTTCACACTGACCTTGGCATGACCTTGTAAGTAACCATGCCATACTTTATTCTAATCACACTGACCTTGATGTGGCCTTGTAAGCAACCATGCTGTACTTGGTTCTTGTCACACTGACTTTGATGTGGCCTTTTAAGTAACCACACTGTACTTGAATCTTGTCACTTTGATCTGGATGGCACTTTTGATAAGCCATACCCTACTTGGCTATTGTCCAGCTGATCTTGATGTGATCTTACAAGTAACCACATCGTTATTGGTTCTTGCCACATTGACCCCTATGCTCTAAGGGATGCTGTACCTATACGCTGCTGATCTGCATTGCATAGGCAAGCCTAAGTTGCTGAGCCACATATCGGGGATCTTGTGGCTCCCTGGTGGAATTCACAGAAGGGGCTTGTGTCCCTGCCACAGTTACTCTCCCAGTCATGCATGCAGCTACATGTGCAGGCTGTCCGTGGAGTGGCTGGGGGCATGCCCACACTCCATGCCATTCACAAAGGTGCAGAGTGCTTGGTGTGGGGGTACATGATACTGCAGCAGGGTGCCTGCTGCATCCTCTATCTGTCCCACCATTGAACACACCCACCGGCCACTTCAGGAGGAAAAAGAACACATGCCATGCTGTCTGGGCCCTCCAGTCAGATATGGAGGGTTGGGGGTGGCCATTCATTGCATTCTCCAATGTGGGACATACACCATCACCATCCCGCAATACCCTGCTCCATGTGGAGCAGTGCATCCACTCAAGGACCAGGTCAGGTATCCAATTGGATGCCCACCTGTGTCTTCTGATCTATCCCCTATGCACCAACGAGTTTAGGGTGAGGCCACAGACAGGTGCCAGGCAGTGACCAGTGATCATGAATGCCAGTCATTTCATGGCCGTCCATAGGTGTGGAGCTCTGTGGGCCAGGTACAAGCCTCTCCTGCATACCTGCCCTGGAATAGTGCATAGATCCCATTGACCTTTATATGAACTTGAAGTAATCATGCCCTACTCGGCTCTTGTCACATTGATATTGATGGTACCTCATAATTAACAATACAAACAGCAAAGGATCTGTGCAGTGTCGGTGTGCTCTGCAGGTTGCTAAGGCCCTAAAGCAGAACAATCACTCCAAAAATATTCAGAGTGCACTCTGGGTGAAACATTTTTACCTGCATTCAATTTATCTACGTGCCTATGGCACTGGCTATCATATCAATGTTGCAACTAAGTAGGCTGCTATCAGACATACCAAACTTCAAACTAGGGTGGTGCTGAAGTGCAAAACACACACTAAAAACTGAAATTCAATCTAATAAATAGAGCAACAACCAAAAGAATGACATGCAAACAAAAGATAAAGCAACAAAACCAAACATGACGTGTCATGACATAAAAAAGTAACAAAACAAAAAGAATTGTAAAGAATTTGAGTGAATGCAAACAAAAAGCACAGCACAACAAAAAAGTGAATTCAAACAAAAAAAACACAACACACAAAAAAGCACAACACAACAAAAAAGCACTGCACAACAAAAAGATGAATGCAAACAAAAAACACAACTCATCAAAAAACCACAACACATCAAAAATACAACAAAAAAACACAACACATCAAAACACTACAACACAACAAAAAACCACAATGCATCAAAAAACCACAACACAACAAAAAGCCACAACTCATCAAAACTGGTGGCAAACTGGTTGATGGGCAGAAAACAGAGAGTGGTGGTAAACGGTATGCAGTCAGAAGAGATGCAAGTCACAAGTGGAGTACTGCAGGGATCAGTCCTGGGACCAGTCCTCTTCAATATCTTCATCAGTGACATTGCAGATGGACTGGAGGGTAAGATTTGTCTGTTTGTAGATGACACCAAGATCTGCAAAAGAGTAGATGATCCAGATGGTGTGGTCAGAATAAGAAGAGATCTGGATAAACTAGCAAAATGGTTGGAAGAATGGCAACTGGGGTTTAATGCAAAGAAGTGCAAGATCATGCACACAGGGAAGAGAAACCCTGAAGCCACCTATAGGCTGGGAGAGAAGTTGCTGGCAGTCACAAGGGAAGAAAGAGACTTGGGCGTCATCATCACCGATGACCTGAAATCATCCAAGCAGACCTCTAAAGCAGTAGGTAAGGCTAGAGGGATGTTGGAGTGTATTAGTAGGGGTATCACAAGTCGGAAGAGGGAGGTAATAATCCCTCTTTACAAGACACTGGTTAGGTCCCATCTGGAGTACTGCGTGCGGTACTGGAGGCCACACCTTCACAAGGACATTAACCAAATTGAGGCAGTCCAGAGAAGGGCAACCAAAATGGTGCAGGGACTGCATCAGAAAACATATGAGGACAGATTAACTGAACTCAATATGTATACCCTAGAGCAAAGGAGGGAGAGAGATGATATGATTGAAACATTCAAACACCTTGAGGGGATTAACAAGGTGAAAGAGTCTAACATGTTTCAATATAAGAAAAATAGCAGGAAAAGAGGACACAGCATGAGATTAGAGGGAGGCCGATTAAGGGGTAATGCGAGGAAGTTCTTTTTCACAGAAAGGGTGGTGGATGCATGGAACGGCCTACCTCAGGAAGTGGTGGATATGAATACAGTGCAGGGCTTCAAACAGGCATGGGATAGGCATAAGGGAGCAATAAAGATTAGTATGAATAGATAGGCCATTGACAGAGCAAAGGCCTATGGCACATTCATAAGGTAGAAAAAAGAAATGGGCAGACTGGATGGGCCTTGCGGTCCTTATCTGCCGTCAACTTCTATGTTTCTACATTTCTAAAAAAACACAACACAACAAAAAAACAACACATCAAAAAACCACAACACAAAATACAGCAACATATCAAAAAACCACAACACAATGAAAAAGTGATAGGGACAGTGAGATAGAAAAAATCAACTATTTACTGTACTCACAATGCCTCACCATGAAAATTAGTATACAGGCTATTGTATTTCTGTATTCACTACAGAACTAGGAGACTAATCTCTTAGTAAAGAAATCTTGTCAGCTATATACTGAATGCACAATGCCTCATTTTGAAAATAAACATCTGAGATCTTGTATTGTTGTAACCACTATAAAAATAGAAGTCTGTACCTCTATGTAAGGAAAATGGAAAACAGTTTTATGTTATATCTACACATTAGGGGCAATATTGCAATCATCACTAAGAAATATAGAAGACTGTACCTCTGAGTAAAGAGAAGCTAAATCAATGGTATGATTTGTTAAGAATTCCTGGTTAATGTGCGTTATTCAGCATAGTAGCTGTTACAGTACTGCAACTATTATCAGAGTATTAAATTGCCTTTTTTTGAAGAGCTGCTGATGCCTCAAAGAAAACTTTGAAAAACATGATATTTAGGTACAATTCAGCTTGCGTCCCATATATATTCTATAGATTTCTCCTCCCCATTATTTATTTCTGAGAAAATTTGCATGAATACATGATCTGTACACCTTAGAGTCCATCTAACTCTTTAGCTTAGTCCCTACTTTAAGTCATAATCATGTGTTGTGACATGACAATCTGTTGCCATGGGAGTAACTGTGATGTAACAAGGAGTGTATTATAACCTCAGGCAGGGAGAAAGCAACAGGAATAGATTAACTCTTTCGGAGCAAGGTTCCTGTTTTCATGCAGTTTATACCAGTAATAAATAATGGGGAGGAGGCATACAGAACTAATGTGAAATATAAGCTGAACTGTGTCTAAATATCATGTTTTGTTAAAGTTGTCCTGAAGGCATCGACTGCTCTTTAAAATTAAAGCTTTAACAATTTTTCTATACATATTGTAAGTGCAATATGACACTTCTGGAATGTGTAATTATGCTGTAATAATTTGTACTTTACTCTTGGGTGTTTAAAGGCACTTAGCACAAGTGCCTGGTGCCTGACAAAACCATTGAACTGTGCAATTATTACAAATAGAATAAAGTAATGGGTGGTGTGTGTAATGAGAATTTTACACACACCCGAGGTGTTGGATGCCACATTAACCCTGAGAGTGAAGCTTGAGGGGTTTACTTAGGCATGCAACATCGAGGGTGTGTGTAAAATTTGAGTTTACACACCACCCCATGTTTTATTTTATATTATTGCTGGGTTTAGCTTTCTCATCGCAGCAATTATATAAAATAAATGACATTTTGGTGCAGCTGTGGTCCAGTTTGCTTTTAGAGTGCTCCACGGTCGCTTTGTGGTAACTAAGTTTTTTTTTTGCTGTTTTGTTTTGTCCTGTTGGCTGTTGCTTTTTTAGAGAGTGGGTTTTTTTTCAGTAACTTACCGCCAAGTCATCAGTGGCGGTGTGGTCCTGGAGGCAGAGTTGGGAGCAGAGAAAATCCGGAAGAGTCATGACTTGCACATGTGCAGAGTCAGGGAAACCAGGCGCATGTTTGCCATTATAAACACCCCTTTATAACGGCAAATTACTTGATAGGTTTCCCTATAGGAGAAAGCTAAACCCATTAATTATAACATAATTACACACCCTGGAGTGCACCACTGGAAGTTAAGAATTGTTCTTACCCATTTTACTAATATTTATGTGTGAGAATGTGTAATGGCCAAAACTAAAATGGGGGCTATGCATAAAAGTGACCAATGTATGCTTGATGCACACGTACTTTACCTGCATGCTTACATGGCTGCAGACAGGTGCTGGGTGCTAGGATTCATGACCCCAAGCACTTGCAGGGCACCTGTCCACAGCCCCCCCTGGCATGCAGGGCAGCTGGGGCAGAAGGATGTGAGCAGTGACCAGGCAAGCATCCAATCAGATGCCCGTCCTGGGTTCCGGACTGGATCCCTTGCGCCACGGCTGCAGAGGAGTGAAGGAAGGTGCAGAACTGTGATGTGTAAAAGTATGGCACTCACCCAAATGGCTGACCCAGCCCACTCTGGCAGCCTGGTGGGCTGGGGCAGCAGTGTACAGGGGGATCCTGTTGCTGTCGTACGCCGCCGTTAACCATTGGAGCACATGCACACAGCAAGGTTCCCTGTGGCATAAAATTTCCCATCATACATTGGTCACTTTTATGCATTGCCCCCATTGTAATTTTGACCACTGGGGAGAAAAGTATAGTGAATTAAAAAAAAAATGTGTTTGATGATTTCCAACTGTGGTTGAACATAGTACTATGGTCAGGTCCTGATTCATATTTTATAGGGACAGTCTTCCAATTACCTGCCCAGGTTGGGTCGTTACCGGGTCGTACCTGAAAATAGGCAAAGTTTTGTCTAGTGTACTTACCTGGTTAACAAAAGCTAAATAAATAAACAAGCAACACTCTTCTCCCTTTCCAAGGAAACTGGACAAATGACATCATGCTACCCACTTCAAACAATCATTTGTCTAATCAGTTTAGATCTTGGAAGGGAAGGCTATATATATTTGCGGATTTTGCAATGATCATATTCAAAATATGCAGTTTATCATCACTTATAAGGAGGCAGGACTTCAAAAACTCACTTATGGCTCTGTCACTCATGAGTTATGGTCCTGCCCCCTTACGCTTGAAGATAAACTGCATGTTGGGCTCTATGCACAAAGCCTATGTGCCACGTATCTACAGTGTGTAGGCAACCATACATGCGAATTCTGTATAGTGGGGGTCGAGCGAACCCCTGGTGGCATTCAGTATCGGTGCACAAGCTAGTTGTACACCAGATCTCCCGGCGACCTGAGCAGCTACCTGCCATGGGCAGTCCAGGGGTGTGCCAGGGGACATGCCCGCATTCCGTGCAATTCACTAAGACACAGAGTGCTGGGTTGGGAAATTTTATGGCATGGGGGACCCTGCTATGTGTACGTGCCCCCTCAACAGTTACCAACGGGGCGTGATGGCAACAGAATCCCCCTACACACTGCTGCCCCAGCCTACTGGGCTGCCAGGGTGGGCTGAGGGCACCCATTTGGATGAATGCCCATACTTTTACACTGGTCCTGCATCTTCCCACACTCCCCCACACCTGTGGTGCAAGGGATCTAGTCTGGGACCCAGAACGGGTATCTGATTGAATGCTTGCCTGGGTCAACTGCTCCACACCCGTCCACCCCTGTGGTCTGGCACATGGGTGGCTGTGGAAAGATGCACTGCGAGTGCTTGGGTCATGAATCAATGCACCCTGCACCTGTCCACAGCCACACAGGCATGCAGGAAATGTATGGATCCATCGTGTATACATTGGTCATTTTTATGCATAGCCCCCCATTGTAATTTCAACCATTACACACTCTCAAACATAAATATTAATAAAATGGGCAAGAAAAACTCCTAACTACCAGTGGTGCAAACCCATCACATGATCTACAAGTCCAAAAGGCCTTTTTGCAAATAGAGTGCGATGAACTTGTTCGATTCTTTGCAACTAAGGTGGCCGACATTGGGGCGGCGTTCCAACAAGCACACTCTAAGGGTGTTGCTTTGGATCAGTGTGTGGCTGCTGTGCCTCGGTTTTCCTGGAGTGCCTTTGACTGACCGGAATTTCATGGATATCATGCAGATTGTCCGGGGTGCACGCCCTACATGCTGTAGTTTGGATCCAGGACCAACTTCCCTGATTTTGGGTTGTATTGATTTTATCAGTCTGGTTCTAGCACGAATAGTCTGGTGCTCCTTGGAAACAGGTGAATTTCCAAGCTCCCTGAAGGAGGTGGTGGTAACACCCCTCCTGAAGAAAGCTTCTTTGGACCCTGACTGCCATGCCAACTACAAACCAATCTCTAACCTTCCTTTTTAGGGAAGATGATTGAGAAGGCAGTGGCCATTCAGCTGGAGAACCATTTGACCATCCATGATATCTATGAACTCCTCCAGTCTGGTTTTTGAAAGAGGTATAGTACTGAGACAGCGCTGGTCCGGGTGCTCAATTATCTCCTGATGGCTAGGGACCAGAAGAACCATTCCATACTGATTCTTCTAGATCTCTCATCGACATTTGACACTGTGGACCATGGGGTTCTACTTGAGTGTCTGTGGTTCATCAGTGGACTATCGGATGTGGTCCTCAGGTGGTTTACATCTTACCTCACTGGAAGAATGCAGAGAGTGGTTTCCGGGGTTTATTCCTCGGACCCAGTTTCTCTGTCTTGTGGGGTTTCTCAGGGCTCTGTATTGTCTCCCATGTTGTTCGCAGTGTACAAGCTGCCCCTTGGAGACATTGTAAGAAGGTATGGGCTGAGGTTTCACTGCTATGCTGATGATAGCCAGCTCTACCTCTATTTTGCACCTGACCAGGATGGAGCTCTCTAGGTTTTTAATAACTGCCTCAAAGAAGTCCAGGAGTGGATGGACTCGAGTTGGTTGAAGTTGAACTTGGAAAACACAGAGGTGTTGGTAGTGGATCTGATGCACCTGATCAGAGGGCCGGGGGCTGGTTCACCCTCTGGACTTTATCTCAAGGGTGTTTCACTCCCAACCTCTGAACAGGTGCGTAACCTGGGGGAATTTTTGATCAAGGATTGACTCTGCATTCGCAGGTGTCTGCTGTTGTCAAGTCCTCATTTTACCATCTGAGGAATATCTCCAGGATTAGGCACCTTGTTCCGTCCAGCAATCTTCCTACGCTGGTCCATGCCTTTGTGTCCTCACGTCTGGACTATTGCAATTCCCTTTATCTAGGGCTTCCTGGGATGGAAATCTGCTGTCTGCAGCTGGTGCAGAACACAGTGGCCCAGTTTTTGACTGGTACCTCCCAGTCCAGCCATATTTCACTGGTGCTGCATGGACTGCACTGGCTACCAGTTCAGTGGCAGATTACCTTTAAAGTCGGTCTTCTGACTTTTAAAGCCCTACATGGACTTGGCCCAGACTACCTGAAAGAGCTCCTGGTCCCTTATTGCCCTGGGTGATCACTCTGCTCAGCTGCTGAGGGGTTGCTAGAGATCCCGAGTGTGTGTTTGAAATCTTCTGGGGCCCGTACATTCATGCATGTGGCCCCATACCCTCTGGAATTCTCTACCCCGTCAGTTACAGGAGTGCGTGACCATGGAGGGATTTAGAAGGGCCCTGAAAGAAAAAATTACTCACCTTAGTAATTGCTTTTCTTCTCATGGAGTCTTGCTATATTATAACATTAGCAGTCAGCCACTGCGGCTGAACTGCCCCGGAGAGGAAGGAGTTAACTCCAGAGGATCTGGAGTTCTACAGCGCGAGGGCGCTGTGCCCAAAGCTCTATCTGGCAGTTTCAAATGAAACTGTCAGATCTTTACGAAGCTAACATCAAAGAACAGAAAGTCTGTGTGGAAAAAACTACACTAGCCCATGGCTACCTACTAGTAGTAGTAGTAACAAATATAAAGAACAAAGAAACACCCAGAACCATAATAACAAAAATTGATGGTATTATGGTTCGTTTTACCACCCTTGACAAGCACATTATGAACCCCCCCTTCCCCCCAAGACTCAAGTCCAGGAAGGGGGCAATATAAATAACCTAAATGAAAGCAACCAGATCCCTAACCCAAAGGAAAGAGGGTAAAGGGATAACTACAATGGCATGACACAGTGCTTGCACTAATTCACCACCCCTACCAAGTAGAGAGGTTCTGAGAGGGGCAGGAGGGAGGGTGGTTATAATATAGCAAGACTCCATGAGAGAAAAGCAATTACTAAGGTGAGTAATTTTTCTTCAAACACCATGAAGTCTTTGCTATATTATAACATTAGCAGATTACACAGCAGTACCCTCCATGGAGGAGGGTCAGAACCTACTTAGAAATAGGCTCTGAAGCACAGTTGAAGCAAACCACATCTCTCCTGACTGGACATCCAGGGAATAATGCTTGGTAAAGGTGTGAACTGTCTTCCAGGTAGCAGCTTGACAAATCTCCAGAATGGAATGTCCCTAGCAGCCGCTAGAGACGCAGCTGTACCCCTGGGGGTGGGCCTCAATCCTGAGGGGGGGTACTCTACCTAGTTTCTGATAACAGAATTGGATACAAGAAACAATCCACCTTGCAATTGTTCTCTTAGTGGCAGATTTTCCTTTCCAACCTCACCATAGGTAAGAAACAGTTGGAGGGATTCGAACCTATGACCTCTGGTGCGCCTAAATAGTAGCTTAAGGCTCTTTTGACATCCAAGCTGTGCAGTCTCCTCTCACCTGAGGAAGAATGCTCAGTGAAAATACTGGAGAGAGATAGATTGATTCAGGTGGAAATCAGAAACCACCTTAGGCAAAAACTTTCTATTAGTCCTAAGGACTACCTTATCTCTGTGGAAAGAGATAAAATCTTCTTCCACTGACAGGGCCTGTAACTCACTTATGCGTCTGGCAGAGGTGATAGCTACTAGGAAAACGGTTTTCCAAGTTAAATACTTGAGCTCTGCTGAAGACAGAGGCTCAAAGGGGGGTCGATTAACTGAGCAATGCAAATATTCAGGTCCCAGGCGGGAGCTGGTTCCCGAAAAGGAGGGTTAGTATGAAGTAACCCTTTAAAAAACTTGGAGAACACAGGGTGAGAAGAAAGGGAGGCAGGCTTCCCTGCTGACACAAAAGCAGAGACAGCTGCCAGATGAACCTTCAGGGTAGCTGGTCTAAGGCCTAGGGAATTCAGGTGGACCAAATATTCCAGAAGAATGGGAAGATCAGCAGATTCTGGGATAATCTGCCTCTCAGAGCACCAGATGGAAAACCTCTTCCACTTAGAATTATAAGTGGCCCTAGTGGAAGGCTTCCTAGAAGCCTTTAAATATCCATGACACCTTGAGAAAGGTAAGTCAGCACTTTAGCCCTCAAGAGCCAAGCCTTGAGGTGGAGGGATTGAGGTCCGGATACCACACTCTCCCCTGTGCACAGGCCAGTAAGTCGTGGACTCTGTAGGCTCAGGGCAGGGTGGACTGCCAAGGACAGAAGCAGAGGGTACCAGGGCTGTCTGGCCCAATCTGGGGCAATCAGAATCACTCTGCAAGGTTGAGATCTGATTTTACTAGTACCCTGAAAAAGAAGAGGAAAGGGAGGAAAGGCATACAGGAACTTCCTTTCCAGTCCAACAGAAAGGCGTCCAGAGGGACTGGAGCCCAGTACTGGAGGCCTGCAACAGAAAAGAGGGAAGTTGATGGTTGTCTGGGGCTTGAAAAGATCTATCTGAGGAGTGCCCCATCTGGCAAAGACGGACCCCAGCACTTGTGGGATTCAGAGCCCATCTGTGATGGCCCTGAGAAATTCTGCTGAGGGCGTCCGCCAGGACATTGTCCTTCCCTGGGAGGTGAACCACTATCAGGGAGGTGTTCAGGGAGTAGGCCAGAGACCACAACTTCATTGCTTCGGTGCACAAGGCTGAAGACCGAGTGCCCCCTTGCTTGTTGATGTACCACATTGTGGTGGTATTGTCTGTCCTGACTTGAACCACTTTGTTCTGGACAGAATCTGAAAACACCAAGAGCTAAAAGACAGCTTGAGTTCCAACAGATTGATGTGGAGCAGAGATTCCTGAGGAGACCACACCCCTGGGTGGCAAGATCGCCTAGGTGAGCCCCCACCCTAACAGGGAGGCATCCGTGGTGAGGGTGAGGGAGTGAGAAATGGGAATGAAGGGAACCCCTGTCTTAAATTGCTCTGGACCTGCCACCAGTGGAGGGCTAGGATCAGAGTTTGAGTAACTGGAACCAACTTGGTAAGGGGTCCTTCCTTGAGACCAATAGGCCCTCAAATGGAACTGAATGTCCCTCATCTGGAATCTTGCTCCCTGCACGACAGCTGTGGAAGCAGCCATGTGCCCAAGGAGTTGCAGAAAATGCCTTGCTGGTCGAGAGACCCGAGGGTAAAGGAGGATGCCAGGGCGATGAGTCTGTCCACCCTTTCCGAGGGAAGAAAAGCCCTGGCTAACCTTTGTGTTCAATCCTGCTATGAAAGTTAGAACCTGAACCGGTTCCAGAACTGACTTTGGTAAGTTTAGCAGGAATCCCAGGAAGTGAGAAGCTGCTGGGTGACTTGCAAATGGGTTACACTGACCTGGAGACTGGACCCACAATGAGCCAGTCATCCAGGTAGGGAAACACAGCAACCCTTGCCTTCTTAAGTGAGCCACTACACAGCGAGACATTTTGTGAATACCCTTGGCGCAGAGGTCAGGCCGAGGGCATTGCCCTGAACTGGTAGTGGCCTGAGGGCAGTCTGAACCTGAGGTACTTTTCGGTGAGAAGGCCTGATCAGAACATGAAAATAGACATCCTTGAGGTCCAGGGAAGCTAGCCAGTCCCCTGGCCTTAGGGAAGGCAATATCATTGCCAGAGTCAACATTTTGAACTTTGGTTTCAAAAGATGCTTGTTCAGGTACCTTAAATCTAGAATGGGCCGCCATTCTCCTGTCTTTTTTGGGGTAAGAAAGTATCTTGAATAAAGCCCCTTGCCCTGATGGCAAGGAGGAACCCTTTCCACTGCTTTGCAGTCCAGAAGAGAAGAAACCTCTGCTTCCAAAGCAAGGGCTTCTGAAGGATTTGCAGGTGGAAAATGTCTGGCTCTCATCTTTGGAAAGTGTTTGAAGCTGAGAACCAGACCCTGGCCTATTACCTCCAGAACCCATCTGTCCGTAGTTAGGGACAGCCAGTTCCGGCTGAAATAGGCCAACCTGCCCCCCACTGGTACAGGAGAATCGGCCCTGGGCACCCCATCAGGGTGCCTGCTTAGCAGCAGCCTTAGGCTGAGGGGAGGGGGACGGTCTACTTGTGCCTCGTCTACCCCTGCCTCTGAAGAAACCCCTCTGCGAGACAGCAGAGGAGGCTTGAAATTGGTAAAAAGGCCTGGAAAAAGCCTGCCCCTACCTCTGGGAGCATGCCTTTGTGGCATGGCATGCTTCTCCTTAGCCTGGGCACTTTTGTAGGTAGTTCTGTATTCATCCATCTTTTCATATAGTTTTCTGTTTGCTCCTCAAACAGAGAATTTCCCACAGGAAAATCCATAGCCTTTGACTGGGTATCTTGGAACAGATTAGTGCATCTGAGCCATGCCAACCTACGGAAAGCTACAGAAGTGGCCATGACCTTAGAGGAAACATCATTAACATCAACAGCAGTATGAAATTGAACTTTAGAGGCTTCAATGCCATCAGCAGCCACCTGTTCCAACTCACTAGCCAGCTGGCCATGGGCCTGTTGGCTAACTGCAATACTGTGTCCCACCTAGATTTCTGATATCTAGCCACATAAGCCATATAATTTGCCTGCCTGAGTCCCAAAGAAGCTGCCATATACTGTTTCTTCGCCATGGCATCAATCTTCCTGGAATCCTTATCAGGAGGATGTGAGGCCAGAGGAATATTAGCCTTGTCACAGGCTGCAGCTTGTACCACACCTACATGACTACACTGTTCAGTAAGGAAGTCTGTATCCGAGCCTGACAAAGTATACCTTCTGTCCATTTTTTATCTACAGGAGGGACAGAATGAGGATTTTTTAAAATCTTTGTTGTTTGCTTCCTAAATGACTTATGCAAAGGAATAGACAACCTCATAGACTCTGGAATATCCATCATTTCCACATAATCAGGCTCCTCTTGCTCATCCACAGCCTCCTCTAAAGGAAGCTGGAGGGTTTCTGCAACCTTTTTGTAAAAAATAAAGAAAGAAGGGGACTCAGACAGAATAGGAGGAGATTCTAAAGGTCTGTCTGGAGAAATGTCCGGTTCAATGGGCACGTCCAGACCCCCCAGCCACACATATTTTTTTTTTTTTTTTCCTCTCCCCAGAGTCCCCTCTCTTCGGGAGACACTCTCACGCCTTTCAGCCCTCGCTCACCTGCCTGTAGACCAGAGCAGTCCATCCCCCACGGAGCCTTGGTTTACCCCCCAGGCGGGGTACGGGGTGGGGGCCCTACACCCCGAGACTTACTGGAATTTCGTTGGGTTGCTGTCTCTGGGCAGGCAGGGGCTTTGAGGGTCGGGGCCTAGTGCTCTGTCTACCGGGGGACCGCGAGGTGCTTTTCCGGTGTTCTTACTCGCGACGTGCCGTGTCCCCTGACGTCAAGGCGCTGAGCGCCGACGTCTGGCACGTCCCCCCCCTCTTCCTGCCATCGGCCTTGCTGCGCCTCAGGTCTCCACCTGGGGACAGTCAAGCGCCGGGCTCTGGATCCCCCCTCCCCCCCGGAGAGGACGAGCAGTCCCTGGGACGCTCAAGCCCTCTCCCCCGGCCGGCCCTCCAGCTTCCCGGGCTCGTTCCCGAACCGGGTCGCTGGCGGCAAGCGGAAATCTAATCACTGTGCCGGGCGGGCCGGCCCACACATATATTGATCAAATTCCTCCTCCCCCTCCTGTGGTTCATAAAAATCCTCAACTTCAAAATCCTGAACCACTGGGACTGAACGAACCAACCTTTTACCAACTGTTGGTGGTTCTACAGATCCCTGAGACAGTGACTGGACAATCTGAATGGCTTTAGCTATCTCTGCAGCAGTTGGAGACACAATTTTGGACCCCAAACCTACTGATTTCCTTGTCTTTTTACTCGGGACTGGTTCCTCTGAACCAGCCTTCCTTTTGCCCGAGGAAGTCTCGCCCTGGTCAGAGGGCACTCCCTCTGGTCCAGTGGGTACTGGACCGGCTGGCCATCCGGTCAGCAGACTTTTTTCTTTCTCGTCCCTCGAGCCGCCCAATCTTTTCCAGGGTGGCTGCAGGGAAATTTTACACACCTGGCAGTCTGACAGGAGGTGGTCAGCCCCAGACAATAAACACAGTGGTGTGTGGGTCAGCCTTGGCAAAGGCCTCCCCACAGACATCACAGTGTTGAAACCCAGTGGGCCGGTTTTTCTTTTGGGTTTCTCAGACATAATGCCAGCCTAACCAAAACTTGCCCTTTTGATGGCAGTGCCAGGCAAGACACCTCTTATCGGTTCCTAACCGTCACGGGTATTTAGAAAAACGTTATAATTCTGTTTTTTAGAACCGATGAGAACTGGAACCGGCCTCTAAAACCCACTGTACACTTTTAAAATGTAGAAATAACAAACGATCGGTTCAAACCGAACCGATAATTAATTTTCCACACAGACTTAAAATTTAGTACTTCACGGTTACCAGATAGAGCTTTAAAACGAAATGCGGTAAAAATAATGACTTTGCGGTTCAAATGAACTCGAAAATACTCGCTTGAACTGAGAATGACCGAGCTGAAGGGCTGATCTCGGACGACTGTTCAGTGAAGCGGAGTAAAGAATCTGACAGTTTCATTTGAAACTGCCAGATAGAGCTTTGGGCACAGCGCCCTCGCGCTGTAGAACTCCAGATCCTCTGGAGTTAACTCCTTCCTTCCCGGGGAGTTCAGCTGCAGTGGCTGACTGCTAATGTTATAATATAGCAAGACTTCATGGTGTTTGAAATGTATTTATGGACTCAAGCATTTGGAGTTTGATTTTGTCTATCTGTGCTAGCTGTTTTAATTTTAAGATTTGAAATGTTTGATGTGTTTTTAAATTTTATATGGTGCCTTGGTTTTTGAAAGGCACCATAGAAATAAAGTTTATTATTATTATTGCTCCATAATGCTCACACACCTGCACCTTTTTCATGTGTCCCCCCCCCCCATATTTTAATTTTGTTCCCATTTTGTAAGTGCAATAACACATTTCAGGATGTGCAGTTGCATGTGATATATGCACTTCTCAGAAAGTACTCTGCTTTGCGTTATACCCCACAACGCACCCAATGCGTGTGTATCTCATAGCATGACCGCACACCCTGTTGTATGTTAGTATGCAATAAGACACTCCAGAATGTGCAGTCATGCTATAAAAACTGGGAAGTAATTTTCTTCTTTGGGCTTACCCAGTTGATATTTGCTGTAATAATCAACAAATTATTATGCCTAGCATGCACCCTGTCATTCAAAGTGAGGCACTCCCTCATTGGTTCTTATTCTTTGTGTGGGACGGCTCATCAGATCAACTATATATATATATAAATATATATATATATATATATATATATATATATATATATACATATTTGCAAATAACTTTGTTAATGCATCAGTTAGGATTCCACCATCAAAAGCAGGGAACTGTGTGGTCCTTACTGAATTTGCCAACATACTCTAGGATAGATGCAATCCGAATGAATATATTGCCCAGATTCCTTTTCCTATTTCAATGTATTCCCCTACACATAAGCAAGCTGACTTTCCAAGTGTGGAACAAGATAATATCTAAATTCATCCGGAACTCGAAGAGGCCCAGATTAAACTTAAAAATTCTCCAAATGCGGCGGGAGAGAGGCGGACAATCCCTCCCTGATCTAGAGGATTACTTCCTAGCTGCTCAGCTAAAAAATGCCCTAATCTGGCTCAACCCCAATATTGAGACAACTTGGAAGCACATGGAGACAGATCTCGAGAAAGGTCCTGGAACAATACCACTAGATAATAGAATACTTACTTGCAAGCAAAAGGGAACCTCCTGTTCCTGCCTGACCTCAGTTAGAGAAACAATAAAATCAACCCGTAGAATATGGCAGAAATATAACCTAAAATATTCCATGTGGCCGCTAACAAGGTTAGCAAGGGATCCAGAGTTTAAACCAGGACTTCTAGACAGGGGATTCCAGGCATGGGAGAATAAAAGGCTCAAATCTCTGGCACAATTTTGGTAAGGAAAAGTCTTCCTTGACTGTAACTCTCTCAAAAACAAGTTTGGCCTGCAAAATGCAGACCACTTTAGGTATCTTCAAGTGAGAGACTACATCATATCTTTAAAAAAAAGAGACACAGAAGCCAACAGAGCCCAACAAATCCTGGACGCCATTACTGAAGTCTCTAAGGCTTATAAACAAAAGGGTATGATATCATACCTTTATAAAACCCTATTGGCCCTGGACAGAAGACCCACTTAGTAAAATTAAACTTAGATGGGAAGAGGAGGCACCTCATGAAATAGATGAATCTAGCTGGGATCAAATCTTCTCACTAACTAAAAAAAACTTACACAATATGCATTAAGGAATTAAATATAAATTGAGGTCCGATCTTTCCTCCTTATGTCATAAGTAAAAGAAATCAGAATGCCCAACCGCAATGCTGGAAAGGATGCGGGTCGGTGGAAGCAAAGCACACACATATATTTTGGGACTGCCCTAGACTTAGAAACTTTTGGGGGGAATTAATGGAAATACTTCAAAATATATTCCAAATACAGACTCCATTAAACTGGCCTAACATGCTTCTTGGCCTTCCTCTGGAAGATATGAGAGGTGTGGACAAATTATACCTTTGGTCCATACTAATAACCGCGGCAGATAAGGCAATTACTAGAAAATGGCAATCCTCAGTACCCCCCAACATACAAGAATGGCTACAAGTAGTCACCATAATAACAGACCTAGAAGAACTAACCTTTAAAATCAACAACCGAATGCACACACACTTGAGAAGATGGACTAGATGGGAGATTTGGAGGTCTGCAAATGAGATAAGATACCTGAGACCAGCAATCAGGGAGGACACAGGAGGTACCAGGACTTAGGATCCCTGATGGACAGGGAAGTTCAACCTTATGGATAAATAAAAGGGAATAGGCCTTCATAAGACAAGGCTTGGGACTCAGAGACAAAGAAATAGGAGACGTCGGACCCTTGGAATTTAGAAAAAGGGTGACCTGAGGCACAGTGCTGGGTAAGTCTTTGTGGCCTCTTTCAAAATATGTGAAGGAAACAAACACCTCCGAAGAAAGTAAAAAATTATCATATGTTTTATTGCATAATTAAGTCAAGTGAATCAGCTTTTACTTTTTCTTTTAGACAACCTGAGAATAAGAAAATAAACTTTGTAAAAATTGTCTTGTAACCTGAGATATCTGGAGGTCAATAGATTATGTGTAACAATGTACCAAATTGCTGTAAATAAACTTGAATTAAAAAAAAAAAGTAGGGAACTGTGACGATAGGGTTTCCAACCCTAACACCCCATCCCCCACCCTGCACAGACCAACAGGCGGGGGGGGGGCCGCTTGTGTTCATCAACCCTAAAACTCACCCTATTCAATTACAAAATAAGGTGATATGGGTACAGATAAGAGAATGGGGTAAGCATTAAGGTTGATGACCCAAAGCCGGACTACCTGCCTTTTGGTCTGTGGAGGGTGGGGGATAGGGTGTTAGAGTTGGAAACCCTAATGCCTCATTTTCCTACTTTTGATGGTGGAACCCTAACTGATGCATTAATGAAGTTTTTGCTATTTATTTCCTTACTTTTTGAGATTGTATAACCGTATTCTTATTTAAGTGTGGGAGTGCAGGGCCTGTCCCTCCAAACATGAGTATATGTATGTACCTTTTGGACCAGTCCCTCAATACATGCATATGTGTATGTGCCTATGGGAGCACAGGGTCATCTGTGCCCTGTGCTTAGATTTAAAGGGCCAGAGTGACCAAACTGTCAAAATAGCCATGTTATTCCCCCACCAGATGTGCTGTGCTCAGTGAATTTTCAAATCCCCACTAAAAGATAATTTTGCACAACAACAATGCCATTCCACACCACAGGTTCGAAAACACATTTTGGCCAGGATTTGGAAAATGACACCTGTGACATACATTCCGAGGAGTAATAAAAAGTGTATGCTGAAAATCTGGTGTCAAAATATCTCACACTTACAAAATTACGAATGTGTGCAGTGAAATTGCAGGGAATGGTCATAACTCAGGCATTTTTTGACATTTTAACCCAAAATTTTCAACATGGCCTTTCAGGGACCCCACCTCACAAGCAATATGATTGTCATTACACAAATGCTTCTCGAAAGGTGAATTTGCCAATCAACCGTGAACACACCTTTCGGGCTAGAGTTGTGAAATGACAGTGATATTGTTCATGAGGTGGGGTCCCCAAAAGGCCATGTTGAAAATTTGGGGTCAGAGTCTCAAAAAAAGGCTGAGTTATGCATAAAAGTTGAAACCCCATTGAAATACATTGAATGGAATTTACCTTAGTTTCTCATATTGCAGTCACCGGTTCCAGCAGCAAGACATATCTTTGATCAGGAGAGCAGATGTCAAACCTGGGACCTCTTCAGGTGAATGAGGGTGTGTGGGAATGTCATGGGGGGTGTGGGGAAGGGGTGCACAGTGGGAGGTCAGGTGGGGAGTGTGGGCGTGATCAGTGATGGACATTTTCCTTTTACAGGTTAAAATAAGAAAAGACATTGAGGGATGGTTTTCTTATTCACAGATAAAAGGACATGGGAGGGTGGGTGGAAGCCATGGACCACCAATGAAAAAAATAGGTATTGGAGGATGAGGGGGGGGGTACTACTAGACACTAGGGAGAAAGCCATTAAGCCAGGAATGGTGCTGGGCAGGGGACAAAAAATTAAAATAAAATATATATATATAAAAATAAAACAAAAAAAACATATGGATATACAGGTGTGTGATGCCGGGGGTGGTAGTCAAATGAGAACACAGAAATAAAACAATAAAATGATCCTTTTCATCAGCACAAACTCTTTTCCGCCAATCCTTTGCTGTGTTGGCAGAAAAGGATTCCATCTAGCGAAAAAGGATACTTTTTTCTGACCAGATTACTCTGTTTTTCGGAACCAGATGGCTCTCACACCTTTTCCTGACCGGGTGGTCATTCTGCGAATCCTGTTTCACCACAACAATTACTTTTTTCGCCATTCTTTTCTGTCATGGTGAAAAAGGAACTCAGCTGGCGACAAAGGATTTCCATTTTACATGAACAGATGACCATGCCACTAATCCTTTTTCACCACTGTAATTCCTTTTTTGTCATCCTTTTATGCCATGGTGAAAAGGGAAATCAGCTGACGTAAAAGGAATAGCGGCATGGCCATCTGGTCGTGAAAAGGGAAAATCCTTTTTCTTCAGCTGATTTCCTTTTTCGCCATGATGAAAAAGGACTCATAAAAAAGAAACTTAGTGTGTGGCAAAAAAGGAATTAAATGCTTAAAAAAAGTTCTGGGGGCATACAAAATATTAAAAATCACACAGAACAGACCATCAACTCCCAATGAGCAAGATACATGGTTGGATGTCTGTAACAACATCCCTGAGCACAGTTATGACAGTTTGTTTTGGCCAGAAATGAAAAACAAGATGGCGACTCACAAAAAAAGAATTTGTTCTGACAAAAAAGGATTGGCCCCTCAAGAAAAAAGAATCCTTTTTCGTCACATCCAAATCCTTTTTTGTTCCAAGAATCTATCCAAAAGAGTGAACTAAGGATGCTCAGAACCTAACCTTTTAAAATTGAATAACTTTGGAACAGAATCATATTTTTTCACCAAATCAACACAAGCTCTGTGGGGCAAGTACTTTCCACGCTGAAAATCTCAGACCAAAATTCCAAACCATTTGGCTGCAGCACGATGACAAAAAACTGCAAAGAAAGGCAAATGTTAATTTTTTTCACTATGCACAGCACATAATCCACCAATCCAACCAAAATTAAACTTGGTATATCAAGAGATCTGCTCCACCAGACTCAACATGCAAAATTTCGTGAAAATCCGTGAATGGTTGCAAAGTTATTTACACTCAAAATTTGAGGTTTAACATTAAAGTGCCTGCTCAATATATATATAAAATGATGAAGACAATGTGAGGACTCTTGTTGTGGTGGCTCCTCAGTAACAGAGATAGGGAGCTGCCACTACACACTTCAATTATGTCAGTCTGCTTACAAGATCACAAGTCTGGCTGGAAAAAATTGCTCCCCAGATATTATATAAAATAATGTATAGGGTAGTATGTGTTATGAGGATTCATGCACACCCTCAGTGTGGGAATCCCCTCAGGCTTCACCTTCAGGTTTATGTAGCATCCCACACCTCGGGTGTGCATTCAGATCTCATAACTCACACTACTCCATACTTTATTCCATATTTAATGCGCACCCTTGGTTAGGATGCTTTAATAAACTCCTTGGGCTTCATGTAGCATCCCACACCTTGGGTGTGCATCAAATTCTCATGTCTCACACTTCCCCATCCTTTATTCTGTATGTTAAAATTGCACTGCTGAAGGGTGTGTTAAGCACCAGGCACTTGCACCGAGTGCCTTTAAACACCCGAGAGCAAAGTACAAATTATTGCATAATTTCACATCCCTGAAGTGTATTATCGCACTTACAACATGTGTAGAAAAATTGTTAAAGCTTTAATATTAAAAAAAGGCAATTGTAATACTTCTTGCAAAACATTTGTAACTGCATTTGGACTGAAATAGTCTTGTTTTGTTACATCAGCTAACTCTTACTCTGATAATGGTTACTGCACTATAATTACTGGTAACTCTATTTATCAAACTGATTTCAAGCACTGCCAAACGAAGTAATAACCCGAAAACTGGTTATTACGGTGTTTTACTTTAAGCCTCCTATCACTTTCATGTCAAACAGTTCTAGCACACTGCCTTACTGGCACTTAGTTCATGTGTGGGTGGGCAGTATATTTGTAACCAACATGGCGGCTCCGTTCCCAAACTACCGAGCACCTGGCTCGATCCTTTGGTTCACGTTTGTGCTAAAATTACCGGTAAATGTTTAACATTTCTTAACATTTATCTGGTTGATCCTGCCCATAAAATGTTAAAAATATATCTGGCTGATCCTGCCATTTGTATGGTTTGAGCAGGGCTTCAGCCCTTTGGGATGCAGTGACCAGATCGAGGACTGGACCATGCCTAAGCAAGTAACAGAGCAGTTTCTTTTTGTTGACAGCATAAAAAAAACAGTAAAAGAAAAAGCCTGCAGTGTGTGTGTGTGTGTGTGTGTGTGTGTGTGTGACATAGGAGTTCTCCACTACTCAGCCATGCAGAATACACAACTCCCTGCACCAGCAATTGTAAAAATTAATGTCAATACAACTTGTACCTTATGGAATTTTTTTACACACCTTCACTCTCGAGGTTTATTGGTCATCACACACCTCAGGTGTGTAAAAAAGTTCCATAACACACAGTTGCCTAGCCATTATTCTCTATATAACAACTAACATGCTGATTTATACACAACAGCCAGTAATTCTAGATGGATTAAAAAGCTGATTTACATTTTCTCTACTCAGAAGTACAGTCTTCTATTTTTTGTAGTGGTGACTACAATATAGCACCTAATGTACAGATTTTATACAACAAGGCATTGTAGGTATCACATAAAACTGGTTTCCATTTTCCTTACTTAGAGGTGCAGACTTCTATTTTTGTAGTGGTTACAACGATAGAAGATCTCAGATGTTTATTTTCAAAATGAGGCATTGTGCATACAGTACACAGCTGACAAGATTTCTTTACTGAGAGATGTAGTCTCCTAGTTCTGTAGTGAATACAGAAATACAATAGCCTGTATACTAATTTACATAGTGAGGCACTGTGGATATAGTAAATAGCTGAGTTTTCTAACTCACTATCCCTATCACTTTTTCATTGTGTTGTGGTTTTGTTGTGTTGTGGTTTTTTGATATATTGTGGTTTTTTGATGTGTTGTTCTTTTGTTGTGCAGTGCTTTTTAGTTGTGCTGTGCTTTTTTGTTTACATTCACTTTTTTGTTGTGTTGTGTTGTGGTTTTTTGTTTGCATTCACTTTTTATGTTTGCTTGCACGCATGTGCAAGAAACATAGGGCCATCATCGGAGATTTCGGAGGTGTGTCACCTCCTCCTCCAATTCAGGCAGTGTGCTGGCAGGCGCGGCCCCTGTAAGCCAATGCATTTTGGAGCTGTCTATGACACGCTCCAAAATGCAGTGGCATACAGTTGAAAGGGGAGCAACGCTGAGTGAGCAGCGAGAAGAAGCTTTCACGCCGCAGCCCCCGCCCTCCAGCTGCAGGCTGCACGCCTCAGACGAGCAATGACGGGTGCCCAACTCCGCCGGCTGAGCTGCATCATCTCCTCTCACCCCCTCCCAGTAGTTGGTGCCACGCTGGAGCCCACCCCAGCGTGGCAGAGTCAGTCATTTTACAACAGGGGTGCCCAATCCCCCATCAGCTGAACACCCCCAAGCCCTTGTGCCATGCTGGGAGCCCACCCCAGTGTGGCAAGTGGTCCCACAAAGTCTTTTTTTTGTAACCTGTAAAACAAAACGGTCTCCAGCGCTGCCTCCGAACCCCTCCCACAACCCGCACCCACCCACTGCGCACCCAGCCTCCCCACACCCCTCACCCCATACCTACCTCCGGACTCTGGTGCGATGATCTTCGGTGGACCGGGAACACGTCTGCACTCTTCAAAGCCGACCGTGAACTGAGGAAATGCCGTAAGCTGTATAATGGGCTAGATAGGAGGGTTCAACTTTGTGCATATCTCAGGCATTTTTGAATTTTTGCACCAAATTTTCAACATGGTGTTTTGGGACCCTCTCAGATGATTCTACTGTCATGGCGTTATTCGGGCTTGAAGGGTGATTTCGCGCAGTGACTGTGCAGTGACTGCGAAATCACCCTTCGGGACTGAATACCACCATGACAGTGATATCATTCATGAGAAGGGGGCCCAAAACCCCCATGTTGAAAATTTGGTGCCAAAATTCCAAAAATGACTGTTTAACGAGCGCAGTTGCGCAGTTCCTACGCAGGCTCGTAAGTTCGCCAAATTTCAATATTTTCACTCCAGATTTTCAACATTGCCATTTCACCACACCCTCTTATGAGTAGTACAGCTGTCATTTTTCACATCTCACCCAAAATGTGTTTCTGCCCTTGTAGCGCAGAATGGCGCAGTCGGTGTGCGAAATCAATGTACGGGACAAATTAAGAAAATCACAGTGACACTGTTCATGAGCAGAGGTCTTGAAATGGCTATGTTGAAAATTTGGTGAAAAAATTCCTAAAAATGACTGTTTTACGAGCGTGCGTTGCGCAGTTCCTACGCACGCTCATAGGTTTGCGTATTTTCAATATTTCCACTCCAGATCTTCAACATTGCCATTTTTCCACACCTTCTTATGAGCAGTACAGCTGTCATTTTTCACATCTCACCCAAAACGTGTTTCCGTCCATGTAGCGCACACTGGCGCAGTCGTTATGCAAACTCAGTGTATGGGACACATTAAGAAAATCACAGTGTCACTGTTCATGAGCAGAGATCTTAAAATGGCAATGTTGAAAATTTGGTGACAGAATTCCTAAAAATGACTGTTTTACGAGTGTATGTTGCACAGTTCCCACGCACGCTCATAGTTTGCTAATTTTCAATATTTCCACTCCAGATTTCCAACATTGCCATTTTTCCACACCTCCTTATGAGCAGTACAGCTGTCATTTTTCACATCCTGCCCAAACACGTTTCCGCCCATGAAGCTGCAAATGGCGCAGCTCGTGTGCAAACTCAATGTATGGGACACATTAACAAAACCACAGTGACACTGTTCATGAGCAGAGGTCTTAAAATGGCTATGTTGAAAATTTGGTGAAAATGCCTAAAATTACTTTTTACGAACGTGCGTTGCACAGTTCCTATGCATGCTCGTAAGTTTGCAAATTTAATATTTTCACTCAGATTGTCAACATGTCCATTTTATTAAACTTCCTTATGAACAGTACAGCTGCAATTTTCATATGTCACCCAAAAATGTGTATTATCGCACATGTAACGCACAATGGTGCTGTTGGTGTGTGAAAGCAATGTTAGGACAGATTAAGGAAATCACAGTTACACTGTTCATGAGCAGAGGTCTTAAAATGGCTATGTTGAAAATTTGGTGACAAAAGTCCATAAAATGACTGTGTTACGAGTGAGCATTGTGCAGTTTCCACACATCCTCATTAGTTCATGACTTTGTAATATTTTCAGTCCAGATTTTCACTAGTGGCATTTTTCAACACTTCTTATGAACAGTACAGCTGCCATTTTTCACAACATGCCCGGCGGTGTTTTCACACTTTCAGTGCAGAGATGCTGGTCACTGTGGGAATCATTGTTCGGCACAGATAAAGAAAATCACAGTGACACTGTTCATGATCGGAGGCACCAAAATGCCTGAGTTGACAATCTGCTATAAAATATCCCCAACCTAAATATATAATGGGTGTGCGTTGCACAGTTTCTATGTACGCTCGTGACTTCACCATTTTTTTAAATATTTGCACCACACATTTGCAACATAGCCATTTTTACACCTCCCCATGAAAGAGTACAGCTGTCATTTTTTACATCCTGTTCGGAATATTTTTGCACCTGTGATGCTAAATCCCGTAGTCACTGTGCATAAGCAGCTTTTGGCTACCAAACTGATATTCCCCCTGTTCATGAGGTGGGGTCACAAAACAAACATGTTGAAAATTTGGAGTTAAAATACCAACGAATGCCTGAGGTATTAGGCTTTTCAACTAAATCGCCCAACCCTATAGAGAATGACAGGAATCAGGGGCGTGACTTGGGATTCTTGCCTGTGATGCTCATACCATTCCACACCCTGCAGTCACTGAGAGGCATCGAGGTATGCCTTGGACTCTTTGGCCCCAAAGTTCACCCCATTCTCCTATATCGCACCCATCTCACCATATTTCTTAATGAAATGGGGTGCGTATAAGGGCCAAAGACCCCCAAGGAACACGCCACACTCTTGCCAGTCTCTGCAGAGTGGGGTGTGGTGAAATGGCATGGCCGTTATGCCTGACGACCCAAGCGCACACCCCACTGCCTGTCACTCTCTGCAGGGTGGTGGTGGGGTTGGCTTCAGTTCAATACTTCACTGCCATTCCTATTACGCAGCTCTGTAACTTCTACACTACCACTGCCAATGCCAGCAAGCAAACATTCGGCATTGACAAATGCTTGTTATTTACACTGTGCTTTTTGTTTACATTCACTTTCAAATTCTTTACACTTCTTTTTGTTTTGATACTTTTTTTTCTTGTGGCATTACACTTCACATTTGATTTTGTTGCTTTATTTTTTGTTTGCATTTCATTCCTTGGGTTGTTGCTGTATTGATTAGATTGCATTTCACTTTTTTTGGTGTGTGTTTTGCACTTCAGGGCCACCACAAGTCTTTATTAAGGTCAGTATGTTGTTTAGTATCCGACTTGGTAACTTTAGTGCATACGAAAAAAAAAAACAACGTGCATCAGTGGTCAAAAAACAGCAGCAAATCCACAGAGGCTCTTCAAAAGGGCTTCAAAATGTAGCAGACAGTTCAGCAGCAGCCAGATACATATAGATATTGAAAACAATGGAGCCATCTCATCCAAAGTACAGCTGCTATCCTGAGCTCCCTGCTCTTGATGGTACTGTACCTCCTCAGTAACCATGCCCTACCTGGCTCTTTCAATGCTGACTGTGATGGTGCCATACGTGGCAGTGCTGGGCTTATTTATTTATTTGCTTTTGATGACCGGGTAAGTACTCTAGGCAAAAATCCTGCCTATTTTCAGGAACGACCCGGGAGAGTACAACTGCAGGCATAAACAGTCGTGTAACATACACTCAGAGACAATTACAGTATGAGCTGACTCCATAAGCATATTACACATATGGAAAGCAAAACAGAGAACACATTAATACAGTAATGAGCTGATTCCATAAGCGTATTACACATAAGAAAAGCACAACAGAGAACAAATTAGCAGAACATTCATGGATGAAATAAAATAAATTTGCAGAGCACACATCCCCAAGTATGAGGAGTTAAATTGATAGTAGAGTGCTTTGAGGACTGGAGAATGAGCGAATGAGGAACAGGTAGGAAGAGCAAGAGAAGAGAATCAGGTAGGTATATTGCAGTCACATGTATCAAGTGCTTGGAGGTGAGAAAAAAGTGCAGTTTTAAAGGAGGCATGAGAAGAAGAGAACTTAAGGCGGGGAGGCAGGGAATTCCAGAACTTGGGAGCAAAGTAGGAGAATGCTTGTTTCCCCCATTTTGGTGGAACAGAAAGGGACAGAGAGTAGTTGAGCATCGGATGATCTCAGAGAGCGGGGGCATTGCACAGGGGAAAGCATGGATGCAAGAGAGTCAGGCCGGGGAAAACTGGACAAGGAGTCAATGAAGCATCCTAGAGAGTAAGCACGACAGGCATTGGGTGACAGCCAGTGCAAGGAGGAGTAGAGCAGGCAATGGTGCTAAGGACAAGGAGCCAAGAGGGCAAATCTACACATATTGTTATAAGCGATGTCCCACTTACGTAGCATGCCACCATTAGCCTGGAAGAGAAGAGGGAGAGCAGACTGGGGAGCAAGACCCCTCTTGCTCCCAAGTCTTGACTCTTGTCAGACTATCTGTGATGGTACCATAAGTAACCACACAATACATTGCTCTTGTCAGACTGAACTTCTTGTGACCTTGTCAGTAAATATGCCCAGTCACATTGACCACACCATTCTTGGCTCTTGTCACACTGACTGTGATGATATCATAAGTAACCAGACTTTACTTGACACTTGATACACCGACCATGATTTTAACATAACTAACCATGTCATGCTTTGAAGTGATGGTACCTTATGAGTAACCGCACCATACTTGCATGCCTCTTGCCATACTGACCGTGATGTGATCTCATAAGTAGCCAAACCATACTTGGCACTTATCAGACTGCAATCAGACTGAAATTAGTGATGAGCAACACAGGAATATTTAACCTAAAGCCAAGCCAAAGCCAAGGGTTCGTGACTTGGTGTCGCAGAGCAATTTTGGCATATTCTTTACCAGTCAGGGATGACATACACCAGCAGGAAATGGAGTTTTCAACAAAGAGAAAGGGTTGGAAACTCATACCCTTAATAGCTTGAACATTTTCCCTATATTTTTGGGATGATGTTGTAGCTGCAGAAATGACGTCCCCCCACCTCCCCATACTGCTTAGTTCCTGTTGGTCCTGCAGCCATGGTACTCTGTAAACACTGGTGAGGTATAAGAGATATGTATCTTCCGCGCCATAAAACAGGAGGCCGATGTAAGGGCAGAGCTGAATGAAGTCTTTCATAGGTGCAGTGCCCATTAGAGGTTTTTACGCTGTTTATACACAAATTATGTCTGTTCCAATACCAATATACAACCCCCCCTTTACTTTTTTGTTTAATCTCCTTCTCCATGTGGAATGCATTTCTGCCTGAAGTCAGCGTACAGCTCTTCTGCCAAAGCTCTGATGCCTTCATATGCACTTCATTAGCTCTGGGCATAGGATAGAACCCTCTTGTCACCACAAAAAACACTTCCAGCTGGACTCACCCAGCATGCATCACTGTCATGTCACCAAATGAAAACAAAACATACACCGTTGTAAGCAGAAGGTGTTTTTCTTTTAAAAATGCTTTTCAAGTTCAGGTTGCCATGGCAATATACACAAAGCAGTTTTCTTGAAGGGTCTCAGTTTGCCTTGTGATTATAGCGTACAAAACAGAGAGGCGGTGAATCCTAATGTTTAGAGTATGAAGCTGTGAACTTGGAGGCACAGGTTTAACTTGTGAGCGGGGAAACTGGCTGTCATGTTTTCACAAATACGTTCTTGTGAAGCACCACATTTTATCAAAATCTACTTTTTCATGTGAGAAAGAAAACACTTTCTGTTTTTGATGAGAAAAAAATACTATGTGGCATGAAAGTGATGATCTTTAATCAGATAAAACCACGGTTTTCACATGATGTCACCCAGGTCTATGTGATTTTCTTTTTTCCTTTGCAGAAAGGATTTGGTAATTTTCACACATTTGGTGAAACTGTGAAAGAAAGAGCCATTTCTCCATGAAACTGGCATTTTTGTAGGAAAAGCCTCCAAATAAGACAACCATCGTGGAGTAAAAATGGAATTTCTGCAAAATAATGTTTGCAAAAATGAGCAAGACAATTTCTGGCAGCCTGAATGTTGATGATGCAAAAAAATGATAAAAGATCCTTCCATGTTCATGATACAACCCATCGCATAAAAATGGAATTTTGTGTGATTTTTCTCTAGTGGGAAAAAAAAAACACCCAGTCCTATTTTGAAACCCACCAAACCTACTTATTCAATGTGGGACCGTCAGCAAGCTCCTAAACCTTTCTGTGTTTGCCTTTCTTGCTCTCATAACCTCCCTCAATCTTACTTAACCTCCTTGTGATCTCCCAATGGCTGCTGCCACCCAGACTGCCTTGTAAGGCACTTTGGGATACAGTGTGTGTAACAGACTCGGTATAAAACATAATTCCTTTACTTGCTTTCCTGCATGTAACTCTGGACAGTTGCAATAGCTGGTATGATGCAACACTTACAGGAATCTCCATAAATGAGAAATCCAGAGATATGATGCTTTGGTATGTAATATGCTCACTCCCCTTCTCTTTGTATTCTTTCTGCCTTTCCGTCCCTTGATAATGTACTGAGATACAAAGCAGAGAAGTTAAATCACCCAGAGAACTAGAGGGGAAATGAGCCAAATAATTGCTGTTGGAAAACATGGTAAAACAAGCATAAAATACACCACCTTCTCCCTGAGCAGAGGAGGCACAGAAGGTTTCAAAAGTTGCATGCTTATGGAATAGAGTAGAACTTCTTGTTATGTGAATCTTATCAAGCTCACTGTATCTCAAAATTCCGTACAAACTGAAATGTTAGTTACTGGCTGTGCAGTGATTATGCAGATAAGCATGGGAGATATGGTGTGCAGCAACATTCTTACGTGGCCATAGTACTTTTTAAACCATAGATGGAAAATGTATTTATTACTCTATCCTCCTCCAAAGCATTGATCTTATTGCAGAAAAAGACAGCTTGCCCCCCCCTCCAGTCTGCCCAAATGGTCCCTGCCTAGTCTGTCTCCACAGACCCTAACTGGTCCAAGATTGCACTGTCTAATATGTGGACACCTACCTCGTCCAAAGCTGAGGTTTTATCTAATATTGAATCTGCTATTTCTGTCCCCTGGATCAAGCAGTCTACTTGTTCTATGTTGTTGTCATATTTCCAATGAAATACATCCTGTAATATTAAATCAGCTGCTGGTATTTTAAGTGCATGTACAAAAAGATTAAATAAAACATTTTTAATCTTAGCTGGTGTTTCTGTTAGAATGGGTTTGAGTTCAAAAATACTCAATTGTTGAATGTTCTTGTTCCTAGATAGGGAGCTACAGTATTTACTAGTTCCGCATTGATATTCTCTGTAGTGCATTCATGTCTCTTTAGCCCCTCATTATTAATCCAGACCTGGTTTGCTACTCTTGGTACTGAACAGAAAATATATACACAATTAATTCCATTCATATCCTGATCTTTCCAGAGTTGCACCACATCTGTAATATTTATATAAGCCCCTGTAGTTGCCCTCAGAAGGTTCACAATCGTATCCTTGGTAGGGGCTGTAACAGTAGTTTCTGGAATATGAAAACCATAAAGATATAAGATAGCACAATCTAAAATATCAACCTTGTCTCTATCAATATTTTGAGCCAGAAGTTCTGCCTCTGTTGTGACAGGGTTTATTTGCTGAACATGGGTCACATTTTAATGTCTGATTTACACTATGGGCTGGATATTCAAACTGCACCATTTTGTGGTGCAAGCCCTTGCATTGCTCAAAAACATTACGCAAGGGTGTGGCCAGGGCGATATTCAATGGAGTTGCGCTATTGAGCAACTCCTTTGAATATCGCCCCCTGGCCACAGCCACTGTGCTTGGTGCAGTGGAACTTGTGCCACAGCAAGTGGTCAGAGTGGAGCATTCAGATGCGGTGGCGCAAGTTCCATTGCGCCATGCACAAATCTGCGATATTCAAAAGGTGACATGCAAATGGGGCCATAATTTATGCAAGGCGCACGGGGGGGCCATTTGCATCTAATTATGGCACATTTGCATGCCATTAGCATACAGGTGTGTCTATCCCCAATGACCTGCACCTGGCACCCTGCCAGGCAGCAGCCATCGGGGACCGACGCCCCCTGCAGCCCGATCGCAGGCATAACGTAGTTTAACCCCCCCGACTAGCCCGATCATGGGCATAACGTAGTTTAAACCCTCCCAACTAGCCCAATCACGGGCACCATAATGTAAAACCCCCACCCTCAATCAGCTCTGATCACGGCACTCACTTCGACTATTCATCGCGGGCAGAACTCACTCCCCACCTCTGACTAGCCCGATCACGGGCAAACCGTAATTTACACACCCCAACTGGCCCGATCATGGGCATACGTAGTTCAACCCCCCAGACCAATATCCCTGGTGGTCCAGTGGATCGCAAGCCCGATCGCGGCATAAGGTCAACCACTTCCAAAGTCCAATATCCTGGTGATCTAGTGGCTTCTCACCCCACCCACCCACAGAGCCCACCCACCCGCTCTCCACCCATCAGCCGGCAGGCGGCAGCACCCACCTGCCTGCCGCCCCACCCCACTGACTGACAGCTGAAGGGTGCACACCCATTGGTTCAGAGCAAGACCTATGGTGTGCAGCCCATACTGTACAAGGCAGTCCAGATATGTGAATGAATTATTTACAAAAGCAGTCCAGATGCTGGTGAATGAATTCATTCATGGCTATCTGGACTGCCTTAGCGGTAGCTGCATGCCCATTGGCTCTTGCTCTGAACCAATGGGCGGCAGCCCTACCGAGCTGTCAGTCGGTGGGCGCGGGCGCAGGCAGGTGGTGCCGTCGCCTGCCGCTGATGGGGAGCGGGTGGTGGGCGCCACTAGATCACCAGGGATATTGGACTTTGGGGTGGTGGTTTGACCTATGCCCGCGATCGGGCTTCATGGTCCACTGGACCACCAGGGACATTGGTCTTGGGGGTTGAACCACGGTATGCCCAAGGATCGGGCCAGTCGGGGTGTAATTACGGGTCTGCCCGCGATCGGGCTAGTCGGGAGGTGGTGAGTGATTTCTGCCCACATTGGGCAGGTCGGGCGGTGGGGAGAGTTCTGCCCGCAATCGGGCTAGTCGGGAGTGGGGGAGGAGTCTGCCCACGATCGAGCTAGTCGGGGGTGGGGAGTGAGTTCTTCCCGCGATCGGGCTAGTCAGGGGGTAGGGGAGTGAGTTCTGCCCACGATCAGACTGCTGCGGGGGGGGAATATTTTGCTCCCCACAATCGGGCTACGGGGGGGTTACTATTATGCCCACAATCGGGCTGCAGAGGGGGCACCGGGAACAAGTGGAAGGCCACCCACAGGTGGCAGCTGCTGTGTTGTGCCCTGCAATGCGACAGCTCACCTGTGGGTGGCCCTCGACTTGATCCTTTTTTTTGGCTTAAAGTTGTGCAGGTGCAGGTAGGGGGTTGCACCTGCATAACTCTACACAGCCCGGCTGAATATCGGGCTGTGCAGTTTATGCATGGTTCCTCCCCCCTCCGGTTGAGCATGCCTTCATTATCATTGAGCTGTTGCTCAGCATTATTTGGGGGGTGCAACTGCCTCCTGCTGAATATCGCAGAATGGCGCAATCTCGGACTTGCGCAGGCGCAACCCTATTGCGCATGGCTCAGCTCTTTTGAATATCTGGCCCTATGTGTTTTGTACAGCGCCTTGAAAATTTGAAAGGCGCTTTAAAAATAAAATCTATTATTATTATTTATTCTTATTATTTTGGTTTGGATTACAACAGACAGCTTGATTAACTTTGCTCCAACCCATCCATTCTTCTCTGAAAGTTCTTAAATCAGAATCAAACCTCGTAAGCTGTTCAGTAATGGCTTCCAACTGGGGAGCCACTTGTGTAATATTGTAATTCTGGGGTTTGTCAAGAAAATCCTGTAAAGTGAGAAGCTGTGATGCAATGCTGTCTGACTGCTCTGTATTAATCTGTTCTATACTAAGGGCAGGCAACAGAGGCTGTTCTGGACCTTAACATGACCAGTCTTTTCCTTCGGTTGTTTCTTAAGTTTCCTTTCTTTCAAACCTTTTTTTTTCCTATTAGCTTTTCCCATCTTTTTGTCTTGTTTTATGTCAACAGCATGTTCAATTGTTGTGTTGGGAATGCAGCTAGAGGAAAAATTGGGGTGGCTATTTATTGAGTCTTCTAAGGGAAAAGAAGAAGAACCCTCTTGTGGAATAAGTCTCCCTAATTTCAGCAAGATATCAGCTAATCTGTAGCCATTTGGTGCAGTGTTCTCTTTCAGAGTATCTAGCTCATATTTAAGATTAATTACTTGCTCCAGGATCATCAAATGGGCTGTGTAAGGATTATGCAAGAATTTTTTAAGATCTTCACTAAGACCAAATGGATAGAAAGATACGGAATCACTTAAAAAATGGCCATGTACACTAGATTGTTTCAGAAATGGGTCACTAGGACCTGGTTTCTCATCCGGGATGTTAATTTATTTTAATCCAGTAATAGTGTCTTGCAAGTCATTAGCAATATTTGTATGTTTGCTTGCTGACTGTAAACCACCTGCTGCCTGCCTGGCAAATAGCCGTAACAGTGGTGGTGGTGGTGGTGGCGGGGGGAGGTAATGGGGGACTGGCTGAGTGACTGCTGGCCGGGTTTGCACCCGATGTAAACATTTTTGTGTTCCTGACTGTTGACTACCACTACTGAGTTAAGTTTAAAAGTCTTTAAAAAAATAAATAGGAAAAATTAAACATATGACAGGGATGAAAAGCGAAAGGAGACTGATGGAAGAGACGAGAGAATCTCCATAAATGTCACTAATTAAAACGACAGTTCAGAATGCTGTCCGGTGTATCTTGTAAACCTGAGACAGCCTCAAAGATATGCTGCACGCTCTGTACTTTACTACTGTTCTTCAGTAATCACAAACTTGCTGATTGACTGGAGTCCTTCAGAGATTTCTAGTGCTGGCACACTTGTCATTTAAAAAACAGTTTGTAGACAGGCTGTCAAGTACCGGCTTTTTTATTCAGATTTTATATAACTTCAGTGAGATGAGTCTCATAGCTGATTACCCACAAAGTTATACTTTTTCAGAGCAGTTTCCCAGATTGCTGGCAATCACATATTTTGACTGGCTCTCAGTATTGTTATAAGGAATTTGGCACTGGTTCTCTGGGTGTTTTTGGTAAAGGGTGTTTGGGATAGGGGTTGCCTAGGAATAAATTGCACTGTCATTTGCAGAAACAAATCTTGCAGAAACAGAAGGTAAAAATATACTATCACTACCCTCCCCTGGGTATATACACTGTTACAGATATTTGTGTCATCTGTAAGAAGTGGCAAACTAACGTTCACAATGCATTTCATCCAGTATGCACAGTAGATCGGTTTCTGCAAATGACAGTGTGATTTATTCCTATACACAAGACAACCGCCAACCCAACACCCTTTTACCAAAAATAGTCACAGAAACAGTGGCAATCTCCTTATCAAATAGGAACAGATGATACTGAGATCCATTCAAAATATATAATCACCAATGATCAGGGAAACCCCTCTGAGAAAAGTTTAACTTTGCGGGTAATCAGCTGTGAGACTCATTTCTCTCTCTCTCTCTCAAGTTATAGAAACCTGCATTTGCAAGCAGTGGATTGTGAGTAAATGAAGAAACTATTACTAAACAACAACAAAACAAGGCTGATCAGTTTAAATTATGTAGTGCAAACAGCTGTTGGTTTCTGCCTCGATTCGAGCAAAGAAAAAAAAGCTGTTACTTGATAGCATGACCGCAAACTGTTTTTTTGAATGAAAAATCACATGTCAACACTTGAAATTCCTGATTTACTCAAGTCAGTCAACAAGTCTGTGATTGCAGAAGTACAGTCATACAACAGTAAAGTACAGAGAGTGCAGCATTTGAATGTATGTCGGGTGTACAAGTTTGACGTCAGTCCTTCATTGATGTCATGAGCTATTCCAAACAGCTGCCACAGAAAAAAAATTCCGAACTGCCATTTTATTCATTTGATAACTGGGTAAGGCCCACTAAGCACAGACGCCTGTTTTCAGGGGCAGTCCAGGAGTACTGGGGAGGTTAATTGACTTGCTCAGAGTCACACAGTATGCAAATGGAGGCTGTGGGAATCAAACCCAGGTCTGTCTGCTGGATACACCAAGCCCATTCAACAACTCATTACTCTAACCTCTAGGCTATACTGCCAGCCCCTTAATTAATAACTTGCAGATAAAATGTACAATTTAGACAAAAAAAAACACAGGCGACATATGAGTTCTTTTTAATAAGCAATTTTTTTTATGTTGGCTCACGCATGCACAGCCAACATATTGCGGTAGTAGCAGATTTGGAGGCATGGTCACTGTTGGGCAAATGCAGGGCACACATCAGTAGGTGCGTCCCTCATTCCCCAATAAGCCTGCATGCTGGCACCACACCATGCATACATAATGTGGAGAGCACATCTAAGGAAAGGTCCACTGCAATGCGAGCAAAGCTCGTCATATGCAGCGGATCTTCCGACGTGCTTTCCCTGGTGGTGAAAAATAGATAAAAAAATGGTGGCACAATGCTGACTTCAGGGGTGCCCAATCCTCCTGTCGGCATGCCGTGACCCTATGTATGTGCTAACGGCATAATGTACCCTTCCTATTTATTATGTGCCTAGGGGGGTGCCCAATCTCCCTCGGCTCTTGCCACCCCCACTTTCATTGTGTGCTGATGGGGGTGCCCAATCCCCCATCAGCTACAGCATCCCCCCCAAAACACTTAGGTGGCATGCTGGGAGCCCACCCCAGTGTGCCAAATCCCCTGAAAAATAAAAATCGTCCTGCAATGTTTTTTTTTTCCTTTTAACCCTGTGAAAGAAGAAAATGGTCCCTCGTAGTCTCCCTGCCTCCTCCCCAACCTGCACCAACCCTCTGCACACCCTGCCTCCCCACAGCCCCTTCACCCCATACTTACCTTTGGAGTCCGTTGCGACAATCTTCGGTGGACCAGGAACATGTCTGCACTCTTCAAAGCTGACCGCAAACTGAAGAAATGCCGGTAAGCTGTATAATGGCATAAATAGGTTTTTTTCAACTTTAGTGCATATCTTGGGCAATTTTTGGAATTTATGTACCAAATTTTCAAGATGGGGTTATTGGGACCCCTCCTAACGAATTCAGTCACTGTCATGGCGTTATCAGTCCTGAAAGGTGATTTTGCGGTCACTACACAGAATCACCTTTCAGGACCGAATAATGAAATGACAGTGCCACTGTTCACGAGGGGGCTCTCAAAAAGCCTATATTACAAATTTGGTGAAAAAAAAATTCCCAAAAATGGCTGTTTTACGAGCATGCATTGCGCTGTTTCCACCCATGCTCATAACTTCATGAATTTGTAATATTTTCACTCCAGATTTTCAAAATTGGCATTTTTCCACACCTCCTGATGAACAATACAACTGTCATTATACATATCCTGGCCAAAATGTGTTTTTGCGCGTCCAGCGCAGAATAATGCGGTCACTGTGCAAAATCAGTTTTCAGGACAATTTGAGTAAATGACAGTGACACTGTTCATGAGCAGAGGTCCTAAAATGCCTATGTTGAAAATTTGGTGCTGAAAGTCCATAAAATGACTGTGTTACAAGCGTGCATTGCGCAGTTTCTACACACCCCTGTAACATCGCAAATTTGCAATATTTCCATGTCAGATTTTCAACACTGGTATTTTTTCACACCTCCTTATGAACAGTACAGCTGTCATTTTTCACATCCTGCCCAAAATGTGTTTCCACACCTGTGGCGCACAATGGCGTGGTCGCTGTGGGAAATCAACTTTTGGCACAGATTAACAAAATCCTAGCACCACTGTTCATGGGGGGGGGTCCAAAAATGCCTGTGTTAAAATGTGGCTAACAAACTCCCAGAAATAATTGGCTTACGGATGTGTGTTGCGCAGTTTCTATGCATGCTCATGACTTCACCAATTTTTTATATTTTCACTCCAGATTTTCAATGTTGCCATTTTTTTACGCCTCTTCATGAACAATACAGTTGTCATTTTCCACATCCTGCCCAAAATGTATTTTTGTCCCTGTGTCACCAAATGGCATAGCCACTGTGCAAAACCACCTTTCAGCTAACAAACTGATTGTGCCACTTTTCATGAGGTTGGCTCACAATAAGCCCATGTTGAAATTTGGAGTGAAAATACCAACACACGCCTACAGTGTTAGGGTTTCCAACTGTAGCACCCCACCCTGTAGAAACTGACAGGCATCAGGGGTGTGACTTGCGATCATCGGCTGTAATGCTCATGCCATTCCACCCGCACCCCCACTCTGCAGCCAGTGACAGGCATCGTGGTGTGCCTTGCACTGTTCGGCCACAAAGTTCACCCTATTCTCCTATACTGCACCCACCTTAGTGTATTTCTTTATGGACTGAGGTAAGTATAATGCCCAAAGACCACAAAGCACACCACGACACTTGTCAGTGTCTACAGGGTAGGGTGAGGTACAATGCCATGAGCTATAGCTGATCTTACTCCAGCACACCCCAATACCTGTCGGTCTCTACAGGGTGGGGTGAGGTTGGCGTCACTTCAATACTTCACTGCCATTCCTATTATGCATCTCTAACTCCGGCACTACCAACGCCAATGCCAGCGAGACAATATTCGGCATTGACAAATGCTTGTTTATAATACTGCCATTCATAGGACCTGTGGAAGAGAGAGTTTATTTTTATTATATTTGCCATTTATCTTTAAGGAGGAATGCTTCCTTATATTATGCCATGAATTTAACAGGCGAAGATAGATAGGACACTATGGACCAGGGTTTACTTTGGGAGTCAATTCCTCTTTTGTCCAGTGACAGAACATGTGCAGTCTGAGATGGACAGGCAGACAGATAGACATGGACACCACAGTTATATCACTGATACAGATTCCTAATCAGGAGCCCTCCCCCACATGTGGTTCTCGTGTAGCACACTTGCATCAGTGTTCCTATGCTGTGATACACTGCTTGCTGTAGCTCCCCAAAATGTACTTATTTTCTTTCTGTATTGCTTGCACTGTCTCTATGCCAAAACAAAATATAAAAGATGCACAGTTCTTGTAACTATGCTAAACTGTATCCTGTGCACCCATGTTGTTACTCATCTGTATTTTATCATGTCCAATACTCTATAAATATGTTATATAACTGTACCCATGCTGTATGGTTACATATGACCCTAGATCCTTTGAAAAAAAGGCTCGCCTGAAGGATCTTGTGTGTAATAAATAAAATAAATAAATACTGGTTCTGATGACTTATTTAGATAGCAGTGGCATCTCATTTTGTACATTTTCTTATAGCTGGTGTCAATGGCTGGTGAATGGGTGGGGGGCGCATACATTAACTAAGCAAATCATAAAATTATAGAAATAATAGGAGTGGGCACATTATGATCTTTTATTCTGATCCAGCAAAGTTAAACTGCAATTTTGAAGTCACCTTGTACCATTTTTATGTTTAATTTTTGGTGTGAGCTTATGGTATGGCATGGCACTTTTGTTTATAAAAAGGCACCCTTCCAAAGCTCAACCCCCTTATAATATAAATAATGAGTGACAGCTATAAAACAGAAACAAATAAAACATGCAGACATATCTCTAATAAATAAAATTAAGAGCAGTATCATTGTCGGAATGCACTCCAGTCATACAACTTCAAACATTATAACCTTCTATTTCTCTCCCAAGAAATGGCATTCAGAGTAGCTGGAAATCCCTTCAAATGCATTTTAAGACATTGAAAACTATTCAGCTTTTGGGATCCTAGGTAGCCCCAAACCCCCGCCTATTGAACAAGTCACAGGGGGCCACAAAATTATAAATTGCCCATGGCTCCACGATTTGTTAATCTGGCCCTGTAGCCATGATGGGAGATTTCAGACTCAGGCTACCAGGTGAGGCAGATGATTTGTACTTTTTCACGGAGAGTTGTTCTGAAATTCCAACTTCAGTCATAGCCAGAGAGGTTTAGATCAATGCCAGTTGAGGTTTAACCACCAATTTCCAATGGGGGGGTGTCAGAAAATTGTAATTTTAATAAAAGTGGGGCAGAGCATTGGGAGCCTACCTGTCTGTAGCTGAGCTGCATCAGGTGAACTCCCTTGGTTTATATTTTTGTTGTTTTTTCCTTTTTATTGTATTGGTGTTTGGGTTATTTGTTCTTGTATTGCATTCTTGAAATTTAATAAAATATAATTAATGAAAAAAAACCTTTACCAAGGCCACTGTAGCAGTGTGGAGGATCGGGATTCGTCCCAGGGACAAGAGTGTGGGGACTCTGCTCTCTATGTATGGTGTTCTGGAGGATCCAGGCTGGAGACTAGAGGTGGCGGACTGGGTTAATGGGGGAGGAAATCTTGGCAGGCTGCTGGGCAGGGGATTACTTTATTTTTGAAGAATAGGAGAAATGATTTGGTAAAGTCCAACCCTCACTGCCTCCTCTATGTATCCCCAGCCTACAGCACAGACTACACCACAGGGAGACCCCAGCAGTAGGTCAGACCAGCAGTGCCAGATGAAGGAAAGGGAGGTAGACCAGGTTGTGGGAGGGGAGGGCTTTTTCCTGGCCCACTAACAGGCTCCCTGGTGTTTGTATTGTGTGGGGGAGGGGAAGGGAGGTTTCTGAGTGGATTAGGATGTGGAGTTGGATGTTAAATTGGAACTTCTGATTACGACCCAACTCTAACTCTGATGCCTTAGATGGTATTGGAACAGAATTTGAGTTAGAATCATAAGTTCCAAGTATGCGATTTATGCACAATGCAATGGAATCAACAGATCTTGAGCAACCCTAATTTACATTATTTATTAATTCACTGTATTTGCTGCTAGGGTACTGCTATGGTTTAATTTAAACTTTTGATTGTGTCCATTGGAATTGCATTGTGTTTGCACTTATTGTATTGTATACTGTGGTTATTATCTGTTTGTAGTGCATATGGTTTTGTATTCTGATGTCTTATTATTCTGTTATAACCATTTTGGTCATGCTAAAAGCAAGTAAATATTTTGTCTTGTGCACGTGCCAGGTAAACAAAAAAAATAAATAAATAAAAATAAAATGATACCAAGTGTCAGGTCACTATCTTGAGTGACAAACCATGAAGAATAGTCAAGGACATCACTGTGCACTTGTCTGAATTCTTGCAATATGCCAGATAACCAACATTGCTCACTGACTTCATGATCTGTGTAAGCACGTGCATGTGCAGCATTGTTTGTGTACAATACCACCTGCTGACTCTTTAACAATCTTGTACATAGTGTATATTTTCACTACTGTATTTGAAAACAGTGGCACCAAGTCACATCAAGCCTTACAAGCAGTTGTGACTTGGGTCATTGTGACAGAAGTATCTGGATATTGTTAGTCCTGATGGGGCATGATGCTGCGCAACACTGTCGCAGGACTGTTGGAAGGGTATTGCAGGGCCACGATGCTACTGCAGGAAAGGTTCAGTGGTGATAAGCACTTTGGGAAAGTTAAATTCCACAAGTGGAATTTTGGTGGCATATCTCACTGCAAGAAACAGATTTACAATAGGAGAAAACCTTTCAGATAGAAAAGTATTTCCTCTCTCTGCAATTTCTTCATGTGAGCTGGAGTGTTTTTAACAAGAAAATGTGGGACATTTTGCTATAATCTATCCCCCTCACATTTTGCAGGTTGCCTACCATTGTGTAACTTGACTCACCCCATCTCCTTTTTGTGCTTAGTGTGTAGTAGACAAAAATTCTAATTGTGGAAGTAGTTCCTGTAATTTCAATTTCTTCTCATGGGCTTCGAGGGGGGGAGTTGTGACATTACATTTTATGGTATTTTTATACCCCTCTGATGTGCTGCAGTGCATTTAAAATACAAGCAAAAACCCACAAAAGCAAAATGCTACAACATACATCAGAGACCATTGCTACTTTCTGTAACTGTTCACTCCTATTTCTTTATTAATGAGGATATCTAAAAAACAGAATTTATTGGCAGAAAAGGACAGCTTGCCTCCCCACCAGTCTGCCTAAATGGTCCCTGCCTAGTCTGTCTCCACGGACCCTAACTGGTCTGCATGCCACCGACCCCCTTCATTTGCTGACAGGGAGCCCAGTCCCCATTAGCATAATGTCCCCACCCCTAAGCTTCTGTTATGTGCCGAGGTGGTGCCCAATCCCCCTTGGCATTGTGTGCCCCCCAAAAGTCTTTCTTTGGCCATGGGGGGCCCAATCCCCATTGGCTTCAGTCCCCCCTTCCCAGTTCAATTTGCTGACAGGGGAGCCCACTTCTCATACGCATTGTCCCCACCCCCTATTTCTGCTCTGTGCTGAGGGGGTGCCCAATCCCCCTCAGCATCATGCCCCCCTACCTGTTTCTGTACCAATGGGAGGCCCAATCCCTGTCAGCTTTGGTCCCCCTCCCCAAAAATGCAGGTGGTACACTGGGAGCCCACCCCAGTGTACAAAACAACACCTGCGAAAGAATAAAACCAACCCATGTAGTCTTTTTTTTTTTTTACCTGTAAAACAAGAAAATGGTCCCTCGTGGTCTCTCCTGCCCTCCCCAACCCACCCTCTGTGTACCCTGCCTCCCCACACCCCCTCAACATACTTACCTCCGGAGCCCAGTGCGACGATCTTCAGTGGACCGAGAACACTTCTGCACTCTTCAAAGCTGACCATGAACTGAAGAAATGCCAGTAAGCTGTATAATGGCATAAATATTTTTTTTTTTTTTTTTTACTTTGGGGCATATCTCAGGCATTTTTGGGAATTTTGGCACCACATTTTTAACATGGGGTTATTGGGACCCCTCTTCATGAATTCGGTCACTGTCATTGCGTTATTTGACCCCGAAAGGTGATTTCACGGTCACTGCACAGAATCACCTTTCTGGACCAATTAACAAAATGACAGTGCCACTGTTCATGAAGTGAGCTCTCAAAAAGCCTACAGAAACATAGAATTTGATGGCAGATAAGGACCGCTTGGCCCACCTAGTCTGCCCATTTCCCTACCTACTGAATAAGCTGCAGATCCTAGTTAACCAGCAGCCTACTTCTTCCTACCCCCATGTTGCAAATTTGGTGAAAAAAATCCAAAAAATGACTGTTTTATGCATGCGCGTTTCGCAGTTCCCACACACGCTCGTAACTTCATTAATTTGTAATATTTTCACTCCAGATTTTCAACACTGGCATTTTTCCATGCCTCCTTATGAACAGTACAGCTGTTATTTTACATATCCTGGCTGAAATGTGTTTTCGCACTTCCAGAGCAAAATAGCACGGTTGCTGTGGGACATCAGTTTTAGGGATAGATTAAGAAAATGACAGTGACACTGTTCATGAGCAGAGGACCTAAAATGCCTATGTTGAAAATTTGGTGACAAAAGTTCATATAATGACTGTGTTACAAGCATGCAGTGCGCAGTTTCCACGCACTCTTGTAACTTTGCAAATTTGCAATATTTTCATGCCAGATTATCAACACTGGCATTTTTTCACACCTCCTTATGAACAGTACAGCTGTCATTTTTCACATTCTGGCTGAAATGTGTTTTCACACTTCTAGTGCAGAATAGTGTGGTTGCAGTGGGAAATCAGTGTCTGGGACAGATTAACAACAAGCGAGTGAGAGAGGAAGAGTGAGCAAGTTCAACGGAGCTCTGTCGGGACTGCTGCAGATTTCCTTGTGGGCAGAAAAAGGTGCCAATGCAGGCAGGAGCCCAGTACAAAAGGACAGTCTGCAGCGCCATGAGAAACAGAATGAGCGAGTGAGAAGGGGGAGTGAACAAGCTCAACGGAGCTCTATCGGGACTGCTGCGGATTTCTTTGTGGACAGAAAAAAGCACCAATGCAGGCAAGAGCCCAGTACAAAAAGGGAAGCCTGCAGCACCGGGAGAATTAGAATGAGCGAGTGAGAGAGGGGGAGTGAGCGAGCTCAATGGAGCTCTGTTGGGTCTGCTACAGATTTATTTGTGGGTAGAAAAAGGCGCCAACACAGGCAGGAGCCCAGTACAAAAGGGCAGCCTGCAGCACTGAGAGAAACAGAACAAGTCAGTGAGAGAGGGGGAGTGAGCGGATTCAACAGAGCTCTTTTGGGACTGCTGCAGATTTGTTTGTGAGCAGAAAAAGGCACTGATGCAGGCAGGAGCCCAGTACAAAAGGGAACCCTCCAGCGGTGGGAGAAACAGAATGAGCCCAGTGAGAGGTGGGGTGAGCAGGCTCAACTGAACTCTGTTGGGACTACTGTGTAACCCCACAAATGGGGTTCCTAAAAGCCGTCTAGGAGCTGCCTAAGTGTTCCCCCTGGTGGTTGGCATTTGGCGCTTAAGCTGTTTGAATGGCTCTGCGAGTGCTTGTACAGCCTCCACGTACTGTCTCTTTAAGAGCTTTCTGCTTGCAGACATAGTCAGCGCTCATGAGGGGGACTGTGTGTTTCCCTGCTTGAGTCCCACTCGAGCTGTAATGTAATTGCTCCTCTTTGACATTACTGAAAACACAAGGGGAGCCCACTCAACAGATCTAAATATTTGCCTACAATCATTTATAGTAATAGTGAGAATGCAGATGTTTAACCTGCCTCTGTTGCAGCTGGGACTCTGTGTGCTGTACCCCTCCATTTTGGGCCCAGACTGTCTGAGGGGTCCAATAGGAGCAGGAGGGCATCTAAAATGGAGTAAATAGCAACCAGCCAGAATCAGGACTCTTAATGGAGCCAGCTGACCAATGGGAATACAGCTAGTAATTCTGGGAAGTGCAGTCTGGACTATGATGCCTTTTTGCACCAATGAGGGCAGTAGAGAGTAACTGGCATCTGCATCCCACCAATGGGATTGGGTGGCGCCCGAACTGGATTCTCTGCCCAAACTGACTAGGGGGAGAGTCGTTGGTGATCGTGAAGGTAGAAGGAGCTCTGGCTCCTGTGCTGTGGAAGTTTTTGCGCAGGAAGCACATGTGGCAGGCCAAGCAGTTGAGCGATAGTATCGCCAGAAGGAGCAGACAAGATCCGTGGAGGAGGCTATACGCTTACAGCTACCTACCAGGCTCACTCTGTAGAGGACTGGAGAATCTGCTTCAATTGCGTTTAGTCTGTCAGGACAAGTGAAGCTGCATAGTTTGGCCCGGTGGTGCAAGGGAAGTGATCGGGAGTATACAGCAGCTGCCTGGTATGGTACCCCTCTGCTCTTCATATAAATGTGTGGAGAAGTGTTGAATTCCAGGCTTGGTCCTGTGAGAGGTGCGAGAGCGATCTTCCTGCTGGAGTCATGAGTACTAAATCAGGGTAGCTCCCTCTCAGATGTGCATAGTGAGGGCAAGAGTTGTCTGGCTGCTTTACCGGCTACACAAACTGAGCCTGCTGGCACTACTTAATCTTCTTAGAAACCAAGGGCTTGTTTTCTGCATCAGGGCCTCAACCAGCTGCATCGGGAGGCTAGCCTCCTATTGCTTGGGTACCCAGAGACAGTGAATTTTAGGTTTGGCCTTGCACAGTGCCCTAGCTATATATATATATATATATATATATATATATTGTATATATATTAGAGTGATAAGCTAATTAACCTGATCTCCCCGTCCTTGTTACCTTCCCCTTAATAAACCAGATTTGTTGTTGCAAGGTACATTGTTTGAACTGTGTGTTTGTGATACCCTTTGTGCATGAATTATTGTATAACTGCACCTTATTTTATAGGGGGTCCTCAGCACCAGGTTGGCCATCCCAATCTCGGGGTAAGGGTGAGTCCAGACGATAGTGTAGGGATCGCTGGTAAGCCACTAGTGGAAAGAAAGGGGGGTTGCAGTGACCCAGAGGACTGTGACCAGGTCATATTTGGCTGTTTCAACCCCGACCTCTGGGTGGAGGCACCCACCATTGGATCCAGGCCCCTCAACCTGTTATTAGCCAAGCAGGCAGGGGAAGTAGCCCTTAGGATAGCACCCCATGGGGGTTATATGTGGATTTCTCTGAGGGCAGAAAAAGTGCCAACGCAGGCAGGAGCCCAATACAAAAGGGCAACCTGCAGCACGGGAGAAACTGAACAAGCGAGTGAGAGAGGGGGAGTGAGCGAGCTCAACGGAGCTCTGTCATGACTTTAGAGTTGCCCACCCACCTGCCCAGGGTCCTGTGTGGTCCTATACTACAGCAGGGTCTCTGGGGTGGATACAAAGCAATGATTGGATACTTTTATGATTGCTGTAATAATGCAGATTTAGTTATTCTGTTTATTTCTCTAACTGAGCTAAGCACTGAGCTATACTGTTAGGATTGCTGTAATAATACATATTAATTTGTTCTGTTTATTTCTCTAACTGAGTTGAGTAATACTTGGAGTGCAATACAATTTCTAACTGGGCTAAGTGAAACTATGAGGGCTGAGAACAAAAAGTATGGTAGCTGAGGGGTGAAAAATGGACAAGGGTGCTTTAGAATTGCTACAGTAATATAGTATCAAATGGATGAGATTTGAGACTGAATTAACCCAGTTGGCAAGGGGGCAGTAGGGGGACTAGTGTGGGAGGGAAAAAGGAATTTGAGTTAATAGGGCCCTAACAGTTGTAATAGGGTACAGAAACTGGGAGTAAGAGCCCATAGCATAAGATGGGGGCCAAAATAGGGCAGGTGCCACGTGTCAATAGGGTGGGCATCTTTGGAAGGGTGGTGAGGTGTAAAGGATGTGAGTTCGCCATGCTCCTGGACTGGGCTTGGAGGATGAGGGGGTGTATGCTCTGTAGACAAGTGGCTCATTTGAGGGAGGAACTGTGGAGGTTAGGGAGGAGTCTAAGTGGCAGGGCAGATGAGTATGGTAGGCATCCTGGTGGGGGGGGGAATAGAGGATGGCAAAGAAGACAGAGGAAGAATAACTAGGGACTGAAATCGACTCCTGTATCAGAGGCACTAGCAGAAAAAAGAGGAGGAGGTAGGGGGTGCCCGAAGTGAGGGAAGGGGCCTCCTGATGGGGGAAGAAGAGACCATGAGGAGTACCAGGGAAGAGAGCAGATGGCTGCGGGTAGGGAGGGACCAGGGGGGCATGGAGGGGAACAAGTAGGAGGGGGGGAACTGATAGGGGGAAGAGATGTAGGAGGGGTATCGACTAGGAATAGATTCAAGCCTCTACTGTGGGAGAGAGGGGGGTGCAGGAACACACTGAAGGGGCATGAGAGGGATGGCAACAGGTAGGGGAAGAGATAGCGAGGACGAAAGGGCAGAAGGGGGACTAATAAGGAAGGGGGTGGCTGGAGGAGAGAAGGCTATGGAAAGAAGGATGGGAGGAGCATCACTATCAGGGTTCGAAGGGAATGGGGGCTCTAAACTGACAACAATGGTGATACGAGAGGGGTTGGAACTTAGCAGGGGAGATGGGGAGGTCAACATGGGAAGCCCAGTAGGAAGTAGTCAAGCTGGGAAGGGGTTCAAGGGGGATGGGAGGAATAAGGCAGAGAAAAGGGGTGAGGCAGAAATAGGGGTGCAGATACTGAAGTCTGGAGGGTGCAGCTGGTGGGGTAAGGGGCAGTGAAGAATAAGTACTGGGGTGGTGGAAGGGGCATTAGAAGAAAGGGGTAGGGACGGGGGGTACTTGTCCTGGGGGATTCTATACTGAAAAAGGTGAGATGGGGCAGAAGGGGGGAAGACACAGTTGTATTTGGGTTGAAGCTATTTCTGGGTTGACTGCAGGAGAGGCAGATACTGCTCAAGTGTGCAGCGAGGGGGAGGAAGAAACCTCATTTACTGTTGCAAGTGGGTGCAAACGACTTGGCGGGAGAGACCGTGGAAGTAGTGAGGGGGAGGTTCTAGGATTTGGGTAGGCAGTGTGAGAGCATGGGGGAATCGATGGCATTCTTGGAGGTACTCCTGATACCATGTGCAAGCATGGGGAGGAAGGGTAGGACTGAGGACTTCAACGAGTGGCTGAGGGATTGGTGCCACACCAAAAATTATGGGTTAGTGACTAACTGGGGTAGGGTCTGGGGGAATAGTGACTTGTGCATGGTGGACAGACTACACTTGAGCAGGGAGGGGATGGGAGTATTAAAGGTGGGATTAGAAGAGTATATCTCTACTAAGGTGGATTTAAACTAGTGGGGAGGTGGCCAAAAGATTGAGGTTGGTAGAAAGGTCCGACAGGGGAGACTAATGAGCTCACCCCCCTAGATATAGGTAAAGGCAGAAGTGTAGTAACCCTGTGAGGTGGTGGGCAGAGTTGTCTGAGTGTAATACAGAAGGCAGCACCACCACTCGATAAGAATAATGAGGAGAAAGAGTGTAGACTACCATGAGGAGGGACACAGGCCAAGGTGAAGAGTGAGGAGAAGGAGAGGTATGGGTGGAAGATGGTCTCTCTCAACACAAGAAGCCTGGGGAACACAACTGCAGTGCTTCAGGTGCTCCTTTTAATGGGGAAGCAGGACACTGCTGCAGTGACAGAGACTTGGACCACAGAGTACCATGATTGGGACTCAGCAATCCCGGGATACAGGATATACAGCAGGGACTGGGGGTTGGAAGGGGGGTTTGCACTCTGTGTGAAGGAGGAGATGAAATGCATAATGGATGAGGGAGAAGAGGAGAGGACAGAGGTGCTTTGGGTGCAACTCCTGGACTCCAAGGACAGAAAGCTGAGGCTGGGAGTGGTGTACAGACCACCAGTCCAATCCAGGGAACTGGATGGGGAGTTGGCAGAGCAGATAAGGAGGGTCTGTAGAAGAGGGAGTGTGGTGATATTGGGGGATTTTAACCTGCCATTGATTGACTGAAGCACCCCGGCCACTAGCAGTACCAGGAAGCAGGTGCTCCTTGATGCATTCCAGGATGGCCTTCTGATGCAATTGGTAAGTGGGCATACAAGGCGTGGTAGCACTCTGGACCTAGTACTGGCAAATGGGGAGGCGGTGAGGGAGGTAAGGTTAGAGGACCCACTAGTGGGTAGCGACCACCAAACAGTGTGTTTCATTCTCACGCTGGGCAGGGAGACAGGAGGCACAGGCACTAAGGTGGTGGACTTCAGTAGGGTGGACTTTGGGAGGATGGGAACAATACTGTAAGGGAGGCTCCAGGATATAAGGCTGGGGATGGATGCAGAACAAAAGTGGGGAGTCATAAAGACTGGGCTAACAGAGGCCACAGTAGCCTGCACCAGGGCCAGGAGTAAGAAGAGCAGAGCCAAGAAACCATGCTGGCTGAACAAAGAAGTGCTGCAAGGGGTGAGGGCATAGAGGGCTACATACTGGAAGTACAGGAGAACAGGGAAGGGAGAGGATAAGTTGGCTTATGGGAGCTGGTCAAGGGAGGTGGCCAGGAGGGTGAAAAAAGCTAAGGCCTTCAGGGAATTAAGGTTAGCACAGGGCATAAAGGGAGGGGAAAAGTACTTTTTAAGGTATATCAGGGAAAAGAGGAAGTGCAAGGTACATATTGTGAGGATAAAGCGGGGAGTGGATTGGGTGGAAAAGGGGGAGTGTCAAGTTAGAAGACTAACTTCTAAAGTAATAAATCAGATTCATTCTATGTCTACAATGTTAGCCAGAGATAACACTCACAAGTAGTCGTAAATAAAGTATTTTTATTATACTCACAGCCAAGCAGGATAATAACTCACTGATAAGGGTGATTTGCCTGTCTATTTATACGTACGAAGCGCCTCGAGAGCGAGAAACTGGTAAGACATTGTTTTATATACTAAGGTAAGAACTATCTTAGTGATACCCAATACCATATGTATTGGTTCTGAACTATAAACATTGTTACACAATACATTCTTTATTGGATAATTACTTAGGAGTCAGAATACTAATGAGTATAAGAAATAATGCTTCTAAAGCATAAACCTTAGACATAGAGAAATGCTAACACTTCCAATCTACATGTGCTTAGATGATAGACTAAACAGAGAATCTGTCTCTTGTTAGTAGAAACAGAGAATTGCTTACAAAGCTATATTACATAGAAACATAGAAACATAGAAACATAGGAATTTGACGGCAGATAAGGACCGCTTGGCCCACCCAGTCTGCCCATTTCCCTACCTACTGGATAAGCTGCAGATCCTAGTTAACCAGCAGCCTACTTCTTCCTACCCCCAACCCCCAGAATTGCCTTATGACTATCCCATGCATGCTTGAATTCCACCACTGATTTTGACTCCACAACCTCCTCCGGAAGGCCATTCCATGCATCCACAACCCTCTCTGTGAAAAATACTTCCTTAAATTACCTCTGAGCCGCCCCCTCTATCTTCAAATTGTGCCCTCTTGTTCTTGCACACTCTTTTTTGAAAGATGCTACCCTCTTGGACTTTGTTGATTTCCTGAGGTACTTGAAAGTTTCTATCATGTCCCCTCTCCCTCGTTTCCTCGAGGCTATACATATAAGCTCCTTAAGTCTTTCTTATAAGTCCTCCGTGCAGACCCTGCACCATTTTAGTTGCCTCCTCCTGGACAGCTTCCATCCTGTCTATGTCTTTGAGGAGATTGGGTCTCCAGAACTGCACACAGTACTCCAGATGGGGTCTCACCAGCTGTCTGTACAGAGGGATAATAACTTCCTGTTTTCTACTGGTGATGCCTCTCCCTATGCATCCCAGTATCCCCCCAGCCCTCCTTGCTGCTTTCTCACATTGCTTTCCCACCTTTAGGTCATCTGATATGACTACCCATGGCATATGTGCCTGAGTGTACATACATATAATTATATGAGAGTATAAGTACATAATAATCACTGATGATCCTTCAAAGACATCTAACCAGTGATTAGGGCAACTATATATGGAATATATATGAAAACAAACATAATTTAGATAAATGTAATATAATGAGGTATAAATGAACCATGCATAGTACACTAGCATATATTAGCAGCAAAGCACATTCCTAGCACTCATGCTTCTACAATGTGTATTAAATCTATAATGTTAGTGCAAAATAGCAGTATCACAGTATAATAGACCAGAGATATAGTGTAAGACATATATGGGGTAATAAGGGCATAACCCAGGCGCAACAATCCCTTTGTTGTTGCCCTAATTGCAAAAGTGACAACACAATAAAAAGACGACAGTCAGACACCGTTCGTCTACAGGCCTGAGGCACGAGCCTGGTAGAGGAATTTTAACTGGTCACAATGGTGTTTCAGGGTTTTTCTTAAACAACAAAATGTAATTATAAGCACTAATGTTAGTAGAAACTGAATCACTACAAATATTTGAAAAGTAAACTTCACAATTGGGTTTTCCAATATCATAGCAATATCATCACTAATCAGATCATCAAGTGCTTTCTGAGCCTTGGTAACGTTATTACTGATATAAATCAGGTGGGTATCTGTTCTATTAAGAAGAGATTGGAGAGACAAACTCAAGTTGCCAATATGAACTTTAAAATAGGTAAAAACTGAGATAGAACATCAGGATAGTTGGGACTAGACTTAATGATATCTAGTTCCGGGATGGGAACAGGTGTGATTACCGTATAACCTATTAACCTGTTTAAGGAATAAAAACAGAAGTTAGAAAAGTTCACTTTGCTTAACTTTTAGTCTATATCAGAAGGATGTATAGTTGGTCACCACACAATGTCCCACATCAGCAGAATATACCACCTTGGAGGATGGCATTTTCAGTTGGTAAGTTGAACAGGTCACGAAATGTCAATGTCCACAAGGCATAAACTACGAACAGTTCCAGGGATAAATCCAGGCTTTCTTCAAATGTCAGATGAAGATTCATAGTTCAAATCTGATGCATTCAGATTTTCCAAAGGTTGATTCAAATGTTCAGGAGGCAGCAGTATTTTCATAGGCCTCAGCAGGGGGTACATCAGGTTGCACATTGAGTTTCACAATGGAACAATAACAGTGTTCGGTGGAAGATGATCACACGGCTGCACACGTGCAAAAGTTAATGACAGTACTCAGTTTGTATGAGGTGCCAGCCAGGCTTGGAAAACAAGCAGTGAGGAAAATGGATTTCTTGATTGTAGATCTTGAATTCTTAACTGTAGATCAAATGAAGAAGAATCTTCTTTCTGAGCTAGGGGATTGCCCTTACCCCAAACTAGCTTCATGGTATGTATAACAATAAGCTTGATTGTAAAATCTAATTGACTGAACTGAATACAGTTTATTTGTAAGTTCACAAGTGGAAGCCTAATTTCAGTTATTAGGCCTGTATTCACAAGTTGGTAATACAAGTTGTAAGATGTCACATCTGCATAAAAGGTGATGTCCCTTTCAGGTAAGGTTTAGCAAGTGGAAATTCTAAATGAGTACTTCTGCTCCATTTTCACTAAGGAGGGGGATTGTCCACTACCAGCATGGGCTGGGTGGGTGAGGAAAGGGGGGAGGAGATGACTGACAAAGTGATCACAGGGACTAGGGTGCTAGAGGGGCTGAGGGTAGTAATGGTGGACAAGGCACCAGGTCCCGATGGCATCCACCCCAGTGTGCAGAGGGATATGGTGAAGTTGTTGGCTGATGTCCATAGTGGGTAAGCTTAAGGAGGTGATACTGAAACAGAGGCTGCAATGACCTCCAAGATGGGCGGCAACACTGGTTCGTCTCAGAGGGGTTTTGTCAAACCAGCCTAATACAGTATTATGACTGGGTGATAAAGGAGTTGGACAGGGGCCATGCGGTACATGTCCTGTACTTGGACTTCAGTAAGGCCTTTGATACAGTGTCTCATTGGAGAGTGGGGGGAAGGTGACGGTAGTGGGGGTGGGAAAAAAGCTGACTAAATGGATAAGGACCTGGTTACAGGGGAGGGTGCAGAAGGTGGTGGTGGTGGGGAGCTCTCAGCACCTAGAGCAGCGACAAGCAGGGTGATGCAGGGGTCAGTGCTGGACCTAGTGCTATTTGGGCTCTTTATCTCCGATATAGCACATGGAGTGGGGAGCAGGGTTAGTCTGTTCGTAGATGATACCAAATTGGGGGCAGTGGTGGACAAAGAGGATGGACAGGAAAAACTACAGGGGAACGTAACCAAACTAGAGACATGGTCGGTGGAGTGGCAGCTAGGATTCAATGCAAACACATGTAAGGTGATGCAGTTCAAGTCTAAGATCTAGAAGAGGAACTATTGGTTGGGGGTGGTGAGGTTGGGGATCACAGAGGAGGAGAAGGACCTAGGGGTGTTGGTAACTGGGAGCATGAACAACTCAGCCCAGTGTAGAAGAGCAGCAGTGAAGGCAAACAGGATGCTGGGGTGCATCGCAAGGGGGTTCTCATCCATACACAGGGATGTGATCCTATCTCTCCAAAGATCATTGCTCAGACCGCACCTGGAGTACTGTGTGCAATACTGGAGGCCATACCTGAGGAGAGAGATAAAGTTACTGGATTGGGTGCAAAGGAGGGCAACAAAAATGTTAAAGGGGATGGAAGGAGAGGAATATGAAGTTAGGCTGAGCAAGCTGAACATATACACGCTGGAGGAGAGGAGGGATGGGGGGATATGATTCAAGCATTTAAATACCAGAGGGGGTAAATAAACCTAGCACTGAGGGGGTTTTTAAACTGAGGAGTGGAAGAGAGATGAGGGGGCACGGACTAAGGTTGGAAGGGGGACGTTTCAAGAGGAAAATCAGGGGCACTACTTCACTGAGAGGGTGGTGTATAGTTGGAATGCGCTGCCAGAGGCAGTGGTAACATGTAGGACAGTCAATAGCTTTAAGAAGGACTGGGATAACGCAAGAGGAAGAGTCGGGGGGCAGGGGCTGGGACAAGCGGGGGAGGAACTGAGGGGAAGGAGGCTGGGGCAGCTGCAATCTAGGGTGCTAGCTGCACACTCAGGCAGATTTAGATAGACTGATTGGTCTGTTCTGCTGGCAGATTCGTATGTTCGTATGTATGTTCATATGCAAAATCACAGTGACTCTGTTCATGAGCAGCGGTCCTAAAATGCCTGTGTATTGAAAATCTGGTGACAAGCGTCCATAAAATAACTGCGTTACAAGCGATAAATTGTGCAGTTCCACTCTCGGTAACCGCAGAATTTGTAGTACTTTCACTCCAGATTTCCAACACTGGCATTTTTTTCAGACCTCCTTATGAACAGTACAGCTGTCATTTTTTACATCCTGCCTGAAATATGTGTTTACACATCTGGCGCAGAATAGCGTGGTTGCTGTGAGAAATCAATGTTCGGGACAGATTAAGAAAATCATACTGACAGTGTTCATGAGCAGAGGTCACAAAATGCCTATGTTGAAAATTTGGTGAAATAATTCCACTAAATGGCTGTGTTACACACATGTATTGTGCAGTTTCCATGTACGCTCGGAAGTTCTAGCATTTTTAATATTATCACTACCGATTTTCACCATTGCCATCTCTTCACACCTCCCTGTGAATGGTGCAGCTTTCATTCTTCACATCCTGCCTGATCTGTGTTTTCGTATATCTGGCGCACAATGGCATGGTCGCTGTGAAAACTCAAAGTTCGGGACATACTGACAAACTCACTGTGCTACTGTTCACGAGAAGAGGTCCCAAATGCTTTCATGAAGTGGGAGTCACAAAAAGGCCATGTTGAACATTTTTAGTGCAAATACCAACAAACATCCAGGGCATTATGGTTTCTAACCATAAAGTCCCACCCTGTATAGACTGACAGGCATCAGGGTGTGCTTTTGGATTGCTGACTGTAATGCTCATGCCGTTTCCCCTCACCCCCCACCCTGCAGCCAGTGACAGGCATTGAGGTGTGCCTTGGACTCATTGGCCCCAGAGTTCAACCCATTCTCCTATATTGCACCCATTTCAGCATATGTCCTTATGGAGTGGGGTGACTGTAAAGCCGAACACCCCAAGGCACACCTCAACACTTGTCAGTGTCTGCAGGATAGGGTGAGATGAAATGGCATGAATGTTATGGGCGACACCCAAACGCATACCCCAATGCCTATCTGTCTCTGCAGGTTGGAGGTGGGGTTTTCATGAAGTTCAGTACTTCACTGCCATTCCTACTCTGTACCTGTCTAACTCCTGCATTTCCAATGCTAAAACCAGCAAGCAAACATTCGGCATTGACAAATGCTTGTTTGCATCTAGTCGTTGTCCTGCTAACATCTCTGTTGCTCTACAATCAGACTTCAATGCACTATCAAGATGGCTTACTGCAAATCACCTAGCCCTCAAGCAATCCAAAACAGTCTCTATGCAGTTTGGTGCGATAAAATGTCTTGCTGACACTCCCGACCTGATTATTAATAACTCACGTGGAGCCTCCTTATCCTCTGTGTCTCATTGGTGTCATTCTGGACAACTCACTGGACTTTTCTATTTTTTTGTAAATCTGTTTTTATTGAAGAAAAGATATGAGGTTCCCACTTACCCAGTGGGAATGTTTACAGTCGTGGTGCTTGACAAGTGTAGTCGGAAGTCAGAAGAGGGAGGTAATAATCCCCCTTTACAAGACACTGGTTAGGTCCCATCTGGAGTACTGCGTGCAGTACTGGAGGCCACACCTGCACAAGGACATTAACCAAATTGAGGCAGTCCAGAGAAGAGCAACCAAAATGGTGCAGGAACTGCATCAGAAAACATATAAGGACAGATTAACGGAGCTCAATATGTATACCCAAGAGCAAAGGAGGGAGAGAGGTGATATGATTGAAACATTCATACATCTTAAGGGCATTAACAAGGTGAAGGAGTCTAACATGTTTCAATATAAGAAAAATAGCAGGACAAGAGGACACAGCATGAGATTAGAGGAAGGCCGATTAAGGGGTAAAGTGAGGAAGTTCTTTTTCACAGAAAGGGTTCTGGATGCATGGAACAGCCTACCTCAGGAAGTGGTAGATATGAATACAGTGCAGGGCTTCAAACAGGCATAGGATAGGCATAAGGGAGCAACACAGATGAGTATGACTAGATAGATCATTGACAGAGTAAAGGCCTATGGCACATTCATAAGATAGAAAAAGAAACGGGCAGACTGGATGGGCCTTGCAGTCTTTATCTGCTGTCAACTTCTATGTTTCTATGTTTCTATGTCTGGAGAAGGTTTGTACCAAGGAAATAGGAGGTCTTATTGTCTCCTGGAACCTTGTGCTCATCAGAGCTATGTGAGTGTTGGGGGGGGGCACCGGAGGTACTCTTTTCTAGTGGCATCCGTACTGGAACATGCAGTGTAGGGGGGTTACACAATGGAGGTTATGTTGGACCCCTGAGGCTTGATGGTATGCCCAAAGCAATGGAAGGGCCCACCCTCAGCCGATACAGGGCTATCAGCTTCTGCAGACTAACCCTGGGTTTGGTCCCCTTCCACAGGAAAGCTGTGAAGCATTTCTCAAGTCTTTGAAATCTGCCTGTGGGATAGGGATGGATAGGCTGTTAAGGCAGAACAACATTTCTGTGAAGACCATCATCTTATAGGCACCTATTTGATGCTAAAGATTAGACAAAGTTTTTTCCATCCACAGAAGTTGGCTTCCAAAGCCTAGAGTAGAGAGTTTAAATTGTGGTCCACTAAGGTTTTAAGATCATCATGCCCAGGTAGGAGATTTGTAGAGACCAGATGCTGGACGGGTCCCTCATGCATGACATTGTTCAAGGAAAGAAGTTCCATTTTTCTCCAGTTCACCTTGAGACCAGATAACTGCCTAAAGTGGTTTAGTATGGACAGCACTACAGACAAGGAGGTGTCAAGGTTGGAAATGGCCACAAGTAGATCATCAGTATATGCTAAGGTCTTTAGCTGTGTGTCCCCACACTGAATGCCTTCTACATCTGGGGCATGTCAGAGTTTGCATAACATGACTTATATAGCTATGAAGAACAGCATGGGGGAGAGGGGACAGGCCTGCCTAGTCCCACTTTGTAAGAGTACCGAGGGGGAGATAAGGCCATTGGTCAGGATATATGCTGAATGTTGGCAGTACAAGATGCTTACCCACATCATGTGGTTTTGACCCATTCCAATAGCCTGCATTGACTAGTAGAAATAGACTCACTCCATGAATCAAATGCCTTTTCTGTGTCTACAATCACCAGGAAGGTGGGGACAGCACACCTAGAGGCTGTCCAGATGATATTAATGGCTGTTCTGAGGTTATCCATGGCCCGTCTGCCTCCCTGGACTTTTCGTTACATAACCAGACACTTGTTTCCAAATCACACAGGAAGCTTAGTTGCCTCTTTCGACTTGGTGACTGCCTTTCACTGGGAATGTGCAAATGCCAGGTTGAATGTTTAACCCTCCAGTCATTGACTTTCAGTATGTTGTATACTATGTTGCCCCTAAATGCCATTTAATGAATTTAGATACCTTGTTCAATGCCCTCTGTTGATCCATCCTTCAAACCCCTGCCCACATGCATTATTGTACACTATATGATTGTCTGGGCTGGCCGTCACTGTCTGATAGATGTCTGCAACACCTTGCTCTGTTTGGATTTAAATATTAGCTTAACATGTTCCCCAGTTATTGGTGCACCCTCCTTTCCCCTGCTACTCTGCCTGCACATCATCTTCTCTCCCATTCTGGCAACAGATGCATTGTACCACACTGGAAACGTGTTTCAGGCAACTAGCCTTCAGTTACAGACTCCCGCAGGTCTGGAACAACCTTACCTTTGGTAACAGTTCTCCTACCAGTACTGCCACTGCTGAATAGCTTCTCAACAATATGATTGTGTCCTATTGTGATTGCACCTGACTTGTTTTTGCTGTTTATTGCTGTGGACTACCTGCTCACTAATTGCTGGCCATACCCGATGATTGTTGTATCTCTGTTTCTTTGCAACTGGGGAGCCCTACAAGATCCCAATATGTGTTTGCTCGACACGCACTATCCTGACTCTGTTTTCCCGACAGTCAACTGCTTGACAACTGAAGTTATCACACTGTGTAGGTGACTATATTTTAGTTATGAGGGGCACAAGGGGAATCCCCCCTTCAACATATAACTAACACAAAATCACCTCTGCGGTATTCACATTTTGACTGCCTGGCAGTTGACTGTTGGGCTTTTATACTTGTTGGGCAGTTGACTGTCAAGCAAACGGAGTCGGGTTATTGTGTGCCAGGCAAACATATGTTGAGATTCTGTAGTAGATCCATATACTGTTATATGTAACTTACATTCTTATTAAATTGCTATTTTAGTTTACTACTAACTTGATTGCCCTCCACTTCCTTCAGGTCACATCTGTAAACAAGTCTGTTTTCATATCCTGTATGTCTACCTAGTGAAACACTTTTCGATCAACTATCAATTAATATATAAATTAATAAGACCCTGTATTCTCTGTATCAACCTTGTATGATGTCACATAAACTGATACAGAGCAAGTCACAGCTGATAAATTACTTGCGTTGGAAGCCGTTACTCTGTTACACTAACTGAAAAACAGCTGTGCCAGTATCTGTCATCTTTCTTGTGCTCTTTCTCAGTCTTATTATTTTTATACATGCTCACTTGCTCACTCCTAGTTCTGGCTGATATCAGAACCTCACAGATATTATAAAAAATAAAATATGGGTAACTGTGTGATTACTCATTTGTTTTATACACTCTCAGTGTGTTTTGCCTTTATAAATCACTGGACCTTCTGTGTCATGGTTAATGTGGCAAAACACAGTTCAGGGGTGCCCAATCCCCCTTAGCATCATGTCTTCCCCCCAACACAGATCCTTTCTATTTTCCTGACGGGGGGCACAGTCTCCATCAACTCCAGTCTTCCCTCAAAAGAAATACACAAGTAGTACACTGGGAGCCCACCCCACCGTACCAAATCTACCTGCAAAAAACAAAACCTTCCCACTTGATGCTTTTACCTCAAAGTAGAAAAACGGTTCCTCGTTGTGTCAGTGCCCCTCCCCAACCCACACCTCCCTCTGCACCCACATCCCTGCACCTCCACTCACCCCATACGTACCTCTGGAGCCTGGCGCGACGATCTTCGGTGGACCAGGAACACATCTGCACTCTTCAAAGTTGACCGCGAACTGAAGAAATGCCGGTAAGCTCTATAATGGCAGAAATGTTTTTCTTTTTCAACTCAGGTGGATATCTTGGCTATTTCTTTGAATTTTGGCACCAAATTTTCAAAATGGGGTTCTTGGGACCCCACCTCATGAATTCAGTCACTGTCATGATGTTATTCGGTCCCGAAGGGAGATTTCACTGCACTGAATCACCTTTCAGGACCAAGTAATGAAATGACAGTGTTACTGTTCATGAGGTGAGCTCCCAAAAGGCCTATGTGGCAAATTTGGTGAAAAAAAATCCAGAAAATGACTGTGTTACGAGTGTGCATTGCACAGTTTCTACGCACGCTCATAACTCTGAGAATTTTTAATATTTTCACTCCAGATTTTCAGCATTGCCATATTTGCACATCTCTTTTTTGAACAGTACAGCTGTCATTTTTCACATCCTGCTTGAAATGTAGTTTTGCACATGTGGGGCACAATGGCATGGTCGCTGTGGGAAATCAGCATTCAGGGCAGACTCACAAAATCACAGTGCCACTGTTCATGAGTGGAGGTCCCAAAATGCCTATGTTGAAAATTTGGTGAGAACATTTCACACAATTACTGTATTACAAGTGTGCATTGCGCAGTTTCCATGCACGCTCGTAACTTCGCGAATTTTTAATATTTTCACTCCAGATTTTTAACATTGGCATTTTTCCACACCTCCTTATGAACAGGATAGCTGTCATTTTTCACATCCTGCCCAAACTGTGTTTTCGCACATCTGGCGTAGAATGGTGCGGTCGCTGTAGCAAATCAACATTCGAGACATATTAATAAAATCACAGTGCCACTGTTCATGAGCAGAGGTACCAAATGCTTTCATGAGGTGTGGGTCACAAAAAGGTCATGTTGAAAATTTGTAGTGCAGATACCAACAAACGGCCGCGGCGTTACGGTTCCTAACCATAGCATCCCACCCTGCACAGACTGACAGATGTCAGGGGTGTGCCTTTGGATTGCTGGCTGTAATGCTCATGCCATTCCACCCCTATCCCACCACCCTGCAGCCAGTGACAGGCATCGAGGTGTGCCTTGGACTTTTCGGCCCCAGTCTCCCCTCCTATCTCCTATACTGCACCCACTTCAGTGCATGTCCTTATGGAATGGGTTGACAGTGAAGTAGAACACCCCAAGGCACACCTCAACACTTGGTGTCTGCAGGATAGGGTGAGGTGAAATGGCATGAGCATTATACACAGTGACCCTAAGGCATACCCCAATATCTGTCCATCTCTGCAGGGTGGAGGTGGGGTTCGTATGAAGTTCAGTACTTCACTGCCATTCCTCTTCTGCCTCTGTCTAACTCCTGCACTTCCAATGCTAATACCAGCAAGCAAACATTGGCATTGACAAATGCTTGTTCAGGTCTGTTTGCCAAATATGCTTTTGGTTGGAATCACTAAAGTAATTGGGGGAGAAATCAAGGGAAGTGGAATCAATAGAAAGATGGTCAGTTAAGAGATTAATTGAGGCCTCTTTACCAGTGGTATTGCCTGTACTGCTAATGTTCAAAGTATCTTCATTAGTTTCTAGACCAGTTTGAGCTTTGTGGCAAATTAGAGTAGAAGTAGAACAAGCATCACATAATTTTGGGGAGGTGGACAATCTAGTCCAGTCCCAGGTTTGTTTAATTTCTGCTTTTGTATTTATTGGATCACTTTGTGTTTCAGTTATAACTACTACATCAAATCTGTTATGTGCATTCAATGGAATAAAATGATCCCTAATTTTGGTTTGTTTCTCTAAATCGCTTTGTTGCATATTATTTGTATTATTCTTTTTATGGGTGCATAGTTTAGTAGAATGCTTTGCAGCTTTTTGCGAGGCAGCATTTTTGTTAGACTTCTTTTTTCGTTAAGCTTGCGGCATCGCAAAGGCGTCTTGGAAAATGGGACACTTTGGAGGTGTGCCTGCCTGTACAATCCCTGCTCTGTTGAGCAGGCATGGCGGTCCTGCACCAATCAGCTGCAGTGCTGTGTATGACAGCGGTGGTCTTCTCTTCAAAGAAAACCACCGCTGTTTGCTTGCAGAGCGTCACAGCCCCCCCCAAAATCTTTGCTGCCATGCTGGGATCCCACCCCAGCGTGGCAAACGTCCTACGTCATCTGCTGACGGGGGTGCCCAATCCCCTGTCGGCTCCACCTCCCCCCCAAACAGCTTGCCCTGCTGCCATGCTGGGAGCCCACCCCAGGGTGGCAAACATCCTCGATAGTATGCCGACAGGGGTGCCCAATCCCCAGTCGGCTTCACCTCCCCCCCAAACAGCTTGCCCTGCTGCCACGCTGGGAGCCCACCCCAGCGTGGCAAACGTCCCGCGTTGTCTGCCGATGGGGATGCCCAATCCCCCGTCGGCTCCATGGCCCCCCAGCCATCCTTCTCTGCCATGCTGGGAGCCCACCCCAGCGTGGTAAACTTCCCGCTCGTCAATTATAGAAAAAAACCTGTAAAGTAAAAATGGTCCCATGCAGTCTCCCCCCTCCACAACCCGGACCCACCACTGCACCCTGCTCCCCACACCCCCTCACCCCATACTTACCCTCTGGAGGTCTGCACGACGATCATCGTAGGACGGGAACACATCTGCACTCTTCAAAGCCGACCACGAACTGAGGAAATGCCGGTAAGCTGTATAATGGGCTAGATGGGGTTTTTTCAACTTTGCTGCATATCTTAGGCATTTTTTGGAATTTTTGCACCAAATTTTCAACATGGGGTTTTGGGACCCCGTCTCATGAATTCTGTCACTGTCATGGCGTTATTCGGGCCCGAAGGATGATTTCGTAGTCATTGCACAAAATCACCTTTCGGGCCTGATTAACAAAACGACAGTGCCAGCGTTCATAAGGTGGGCTCTCAAAAAGCCTATTTTGAAAATTTGGTGGAAAAACTCCTAAAAATTACCGTTTTACGAGCGTGCATTGCGCAGTTCCTACGCAGGCTCGTAAGTTTGAGAATTTTCAATATTTTCACTCCAGATTTTCAACATTGTCATTTTACAACACCTTCTTATGAGCAGTACAGCTGTCATTTTTTACATCTCACCCAAAACATGTTTCCGCCCATGTAGCGTACAATGGCACAGTCGGTGTGCGAACTCAATGTATGGGACACTTTAAGAAAATCACAGTGACACTGTTCATGAGCAGAGAATCTTAAAAATGGCTGTGGTGATGGTGGCGAAAAATCATAAAACTGACTGTTTCTGATGCGTTGCACAGTTCCTATGCTGCGCATGTAAGTTTCAGATTTTCAATATTTTCACTCCAGATTTTCAACATTGCCATTTTATCACACCTCCTTATGAGCAGCACAGCTGTCATTTTTCACATCTTGCCCAAAAACATGTTTCCGCCCCATGGAAGCATATGTAACAGTTTGCAGCGAACTCAATATATGAGACACATTAAAAATAACAGTGTCACTGTTCATGAGCAGAGATCTTAAAATGGCTATGTTGAAAATTTAGTGAAAAAATTCCTAAAAATGACTGTTTTACGAGCGTGCGTTGCGCAGTTCCTACGCACGCTTGTAAGTTTGCGAATTTTCAATATTTGCACTCCAATGACTTCCAAATATCTAAACAGCACATAGAAGCAAGCAACATTTGTCATTGACAAATGCTTGTACTTCTTTGTCACTGATTTTTTTTAAGCCATGTCCAAGTGCCAAATACCACTGCAAATACCTGCAAGCGAACGTTCGTCATTGACAAATGCTTGTTGATTTTATTTTTGGCATAGTATTAGAACATGATTCAAGGAGATCCTTTCCTATACTCCTTTCTATATCCCCCATTTGTGATTGATCTAAGGTAGTGCACATTAGCAAGTCAATATCTGCTTCTATAGTTTGTTTTCTAGTGGGCACCATGATCCAGTAGCTTTTAAGCAGAGTAGGAAATAGAGAAGAAAGTATATTAATGGCATTGAACCTAGCAAGCAGTAGATACAGCTAAAAGATAGCCAGTTTCTATGTAACACACACAATGATAAAAAGTCCCTGAATCAACTCCTGCAATTCTAGAAAGTTCCCACACAGGCTCAGGAAAGAGCATGCAGACTTCACCAGCCTTTGGGAGATCAATTACATTTCAGGCGCAATGTTTTTTCAGCGCAATCTTTTTCAGCACTTGGGATCTTGTTAGTTAGTAAAAGTCAGTAAGGCCACACAGGGAAAAAAGTCAACAGCACTTATCCGCTGTTTGATGAGATTAGAAGCTGAAATGTTCTCTGTGAAAATAGAGGGTCTCATTAACTCCTGTGCCAGCAGCTCTTGTTTCAAAAAAGTGGACCCAAAATGGTGCAGGTCTCTTCCCACTTGTAAAGTGGGTGTTGTAGGCGGACAATGTAGTTTTTTGTCAATGATGCAGTTCTCCTGTGTGGCAAAGATAGTTCCGCACCACAGTGTCTTCAGGCCATCCTGAATGGCCTTCCTTCCTTCCTTGCTTCAATCCCGCTCCACCTCGGGAGAACCCCCAGTTTCCAGCTGTGAGTGGGCCTTCCTCCTGCTGCAAAGAGAGAATAACACTGGCAGAAACTGTACTACTATCAGTTGGCAATAAATTGGATTGGAAAGGAGACAAACATGGAAGGTATAGATGGCATACTTTTTAAAAACAATTTCAAAGCTATGTCTCCATGCTTTTCTGTCTAACTCCACAAGACAAAGAGCACGTAGTGGGCTGCAGTCTTTTGCACCTTTCTTGTTCCCTTTTTCAGTAAATAATATCACCAACAGGTTACTCGAGGACAACTTTGTGATATTTCCATGGCAGTACCAACTGGTAACAGGTGACTATTGTTTTGACTGGTAACAGGTGACCATTGTTTTGGGGTCTTGCACAGTTCTGAAAAACAGTCCATCTTTCAAAGACAACTTGCCCCACTCCCTCAACAAAATTGTAACATCTGAATGATCATTTGGCACTTTGTCTGGACCCTTGCCTTTTTTCAAAGCTGAAATTACTCATTTTAGTCTGTAATCTTGCCGCTGTTATCATCTCTGTTCTCGCTGTTTTGGCCAGGGCAAATGGCTGATGTCCAAACCCTCAAAGTTGTAATTGACTTCAGCTATAGTGTCATGGTGGGCTCCCATCACATCAATAGCTCGAGGGTAAGGATAAAGAGCTTAGATAGAAGTGTATGTATTTTCAAATATTATAGGGGAACAATGGCAGGATTTTTAGGACAGTAAATTAATAAAAAGGGAACTAGGAGAGCTTCAGTAGCAGACAAGTAGTGGAATTGCAGTATAATGTGGGGAGTGGTGCAATGCAGTGGCTGTGGGGCAGCCATATTCAGGCAGACCTTCTGGACACTGAGGTGCTGCCCTATCTGCATGTGTAACCCCCCTGCAAATGGGGGTTCCCAAAAGACTTCCAGGAGCTTGCTTGAATGCTCCAAGCCTGAATGGTGTTTGGCATTTAAGCCATTTATCAGTGAGTGTTTTTAGAACCTCTGGTACTGTCTCTTTAAGAGCTGTCTGCTTGCAGACATAATTAGTTTGTATGGGGGACTGTGTGTTTCTTTGATTGAGTACCACTCAAGCTGCTGCCAATTCACTTCATTTTTGCAGTCACTAGAGTGCAAGGGGAACCTATCTGAAGGATGTAACTGTTTGCCAGAAATTATTTAGAGTAGTAATGAAATTACAGTTTGTCTAACCTGCTTTCTTTGCAGTCAGAACTGTGTCTGCTAGTTCCCCATTCTAGTTTTGAACTGCTGAACTGGACCAATCAGTGTGGGGTAAGCTAGCTCTAAAATGGTGCCTTGGACGAATCAGAACTTGGACTCATAATCTGAGCCAGCCACAAGAGGATTGTATGGGCAGTGACTCTGGGAGATGTAGTTTAGACTTCAGTGCCTTTTTGGACCAACAGCAGCAGTCTATAGTGAGTGACAGCCAATCCAGTCAAGAACTGGGAGGAACTCAAAGGAAGTGCCGGTTTTGTCGGTTGGAGTTTCAGTTGAGCTTTGGCAGTGAAGAAGGAAGGAGCCCTGTGCTTTTTCAGTGTGCAGTTTAGTCAAAAACGTGTGTAAGGCCCAGAGTTCGGTCTGCAGCTTGTGTAACAGCTTGTTAGGACTGAATCCATCCTGTGAAAAGAATCAAAGGATCTCTGAAGAGTAGAAACCAGGCTCACCCTGTAGAAGACTGGAGGAATTGCTGAAAATTGCACTCTGTCTGTCAGGAACTGAATCTGCTGTGTGTTCTCCGGTATTGTGCAGTAATTGCGATCGGGATACAGATGCAGCCTGCCTGGTATAGTGCTTTCTTTTATATGGATGTGTGAAGAGGTTTGTGTACCTCAAGTGAGCCCTGCTGACATTGAAGGACCCTATCTTATTTGGAGGTCGTGAGTACTAATTCAGGGTCGCTCCTGTTGAATTGCCACATTAAATCCAAATGGAATTACTGTACTGCTGACTGTTTAATTCTCCTTTTCTTTGTGTGAAAGGGCCCTACCAGCTGCCATGGTTTGGACTAGCCACTAGGGCTTGGGTACCCAGGGACAGTAACTGATAGGGATAGGCCTGTGCAAGAGCCATAGGTAGATTATTAGAGTGATAAGCTAATTAACCGATTTCCCCTGTCCTTGTTATATCCCCTAAATAAATCAGAGCTGCTTGTTTCAGCAAAGTTATACTGCCTGAGGTATTTGTCTATGTTAAAGTACTGTACTGTGATTGTTGCACTGTATCTCATTTCACAGGAGGTCCCAGTGCGGAACCAGACCTGGGGGTAAGTGTATACTGTGAAGGTAATTCTGATATATTGTGTGGGCCACTAGTGGGAAGAAAGGGGTTGCAGTGTCCCAGAGGGCTGTGACCAAGTTAGTTTAACTATTGCAAACCCTGACCTCTGGGTGGAGGCACCCGCCATTGGATCCAGGCCCCTCAACCTGTTAGTGGCAAATCAGGCAGGGGTAGTAGCCCCTGGGATAGCGCCATCTAGGGGTTACATCTTGGAGGCTCACCGCTGGGATTGTGTGTCCTCTAGTGGCCATATTCGAACCACTGTTAAGAAAAAATGGGTACCCGACAGAAGTGGCTGTGCACCGGCTGGTGGAGTGGGTACTGGGGAGGAGATCGACCCCAAAATGCTATGCTTATCCTGGACATCCCCTGGGTATCAATACGGACACTGTGCAGGAGTACTTTCCAAGGTGGAAGGTTTACAAAACCCTGTGGTGGTGGGTCGGCATGCTAATCTGCTCACCCACACTTTCCTGGCCCTAGTAGAGTTTAAGGATCCATAGATAGCTCCAAAGTGCCACAGACCATTACCCCAGAGGAGCCCTCACTACTTGGAGTGATAACTAAGGACAGTAAAGACCCGGAGAATCAGCCCCACCACTATCTGAAACTTTTGAGGAGAAATTTGCTGAATGGTTGCTGGGAGAGGGGAAAACTGTGGAGGACTTGAAGAAACTATTCTTGCCACCTGGGGGTGTTCCTCCCCCAACACCCTCTCCTGCTCCAGTGCCCGTAATGGTGGCTGAACCAATGCAGACTCCTATTTCTGCACCTGCCATTAGTCACGACTCTTACCGAAGGTTGAGGATCTTCTCTGGCACCCTCCCCACCCCCCAAGGGGAGGATGACTGGGAGACCTGGATAGACTATGTTGCCCCCCAAGTGCTAGAATGGCAATGCTCGGAAGGTGAAAAGCGAAAGAGGGTTAGTGAGAGCCTCCGAGGTCCTGCCCTGGCTACCATCCGTGCTAAACGGGCCAGTAACCCTGAAGCGACTGCACAGGCCTATCTTGAGGCCTTGGAGAATGTGTATGGGAGCCCAGATTCTGATGAGGACCTATGGTGGAGAGTAAGAGATGCACAACAGTACCAAGGGGAGTTGTTGTCTGTGTATATCTCGGCTGGAAAATTGTTGCAAGAATGCCTCAGAAAAGGTAGTTTGCCAGCGATTGAACTGGACCAAACCAGGCTGGACAGGATCCTTAAGTCTGCCCCTTCTCAGAACTGCTGTTGCTTCAGTTACGCCTGGCAGATCGACTGGAATCCCCACCCTCCTATGATGAGTTAATGAGAGAATTCGAGGTTGAGAAAGCGACCTCGGGAGGGACCTGCACCAATAGCTAGCTGCGACCCGAGTGACTGAGGGTGACCCATCAAGTGAAGTTCAGGGGCAGAGGTTGGCAGTCAATGAGTGCTCTGACAAGGAAAAGATATGTCACAATGGGGCGAACTGTTGAGAGATCCAGGAATTCAAAAACAGTCCCTTTATGAAGGCCACGCCTGCAAAATACAGGCCCTGACCTATATCCGACTGCATCTGCTATGGGGTGGGGTACCCACCCATGTATCTCCTGCTGATAACAGCTCCGAACTCGATTCCTTGACCATGGAAGTGGAGAAACTGACGAGATGTCTCCAAATGCTTATCACGCCGCAGACAGAGATGGCACCAAGGTTTCCAGTTAGTAATACCCCCGGCCTGGCTCCCAGTGTGGCGCCTCGGCCAGCTCAAGCTCCAGAAAGTATGTTTTGCTATAATTGTGGGAAAGATGGGCACATGAAAAGGGAATGCCAGTCCCCAAAAGACACTGACAAAGTTGCATATAGGCTACAAGGAGAGCTTCGGAGAAGAAATCAGTGGTTAAGAGGATGCACGACATGATCCCAGTGAGGGCACCAAAATGCTAATTCACGTCCCTTTGTGGCAAGGTCAGTTGCCCAGGCCCCCACTACCGCCTCTCCAGACTGGTCCAGAATAGTGGGTCCCTCCATGGAGACCACTGTAAGGTGAACGGTGTCTACAAGAGCTATATTAGACAGTGGCTCCCAAGTGACAATTATGTTCCAAGATTGGTATCAGAAGCATTTGTCAGACGTACCTTACAACCATTAGAAGGACTGCATGTATGGGGGTTAAGTGAAGGCCTACCCATTCCGGTATATCCGAATTTGGCTGTCTTTCCCCACCTCCGTTGGCTGGAGTGGCCGAACAAGTAGAGACCCTAGCCTTAGTGTGTCCCCCCACTGGACTGTATGATGGTGTCCCTTTGTTGATTGGAACAAATGCTCATATGTTCGGGAAGGCTGGCACAGTTGTGTTATGAAAAACAGGGTCAAAGACTAGTAGAGCTTTAGAGTTCCGGCTTTAATTAAGAAGGCCTATGAGCAGAGAGATGCTGAAAAAACAGAACCAGAGGAACGGTCGATTGTATGGAAGAAGGATCCTGAGTCTCTGATCCTGGCGCCAAATGCCCAGTGTACCTTACAGGGAGAGGTCCGTATCAGAAAGGATGTTAAGAATAAAATATTAATGTTGGATGCACCAAGCGATGGAAAATTGCCAGAGGGACTGCTGGTCAAGCCTAGTATTTTGCCCGCTAGAGCCCATGCTTATGCCAGAAGGGTAATGGTCCAAGTTCATAATGTGTCTGAAAGACATTCGAGTAAACAGAGGTTGCATCTGGCTGTGCATTGTGCAGACACTGCAGTGCTACCCAGCAGCAAGAGTTCAAGGAAGAATGACAGAGTAACGCCCTGACTTGTTTGATTTCGCGACTCCCGCTGCCAGCTGAATGGAAAGTGAAGATCAGTGAGAAGCTTGCCCAGAGACCAGGTGTTTTCTTTAAAGGAATGGGATGTAGGATGCGTGCAAGAGCTGAGCACAATATCCGGCTGCATGACGAAAGACCATTTCGTGAGAGGTCTCGACGCCTGGCACCTGCTGACATAGATGATGTGAGGCGGCATCTGCAAGAGATGTTAGCTGCTGGTGTAATACAAGAATCCAGAAGCCCTTATGCTTCCCCATTGTGGTAGTGAGGAAAAAGAATGGAACAGTAAGGATGTGTGTGGATTATCGCACCTTAAACCGCGGACTATCCTGATCAGTACACAATGCCCCGCGATTCAGGATGCTTTGGACTGCCTAAACGGAGCAAGTGGTTCTCTGTGCTGGATCTCCGCAGTGGGTACTATCAGATCCCGATGGCCCCAGAGGACCGTGAAAAAGACAGCCTTTATCTGTCCGCTTGGCTTCTATGAATTCATGAGGATGCCTCAAGGGATTGCAGGTGCCCCAGCCACTTTTCAACGATTGATGGGCGTGCAGTGGGGACATGAACTACTAGAGTGCCTGGTATACCTAGATGATGTTATTGTGTTTGGCAGCTCACTGGAGGAACATGAGAGCAGATTATTTAAGGTATTGGACCGACTGGAGGACTTTGGCCTTAAACTGTCCATTGATAAGTGTCAATTTTTCAAACATCAGTAAAGTATGTGGGACACATAGTATCCACCGAGGGAATAGAGACCGACCCAAGTAAAGTTGAGGCCTTGACCACCTGGCCACAGCCCAAAAATCTAAAAAGAACTGCAAAGATTCCTGGATTCTGTGGTTATTATCGGCGCTTCATCAAGGACTATTCAAGAGTGATCGCCTTTACTTAACCTTACTCAAGGGTATCCCCAACCCACAAAAATACCAAAAGTCAGCGTCCCTCAAGACTGAAAGAGTGTATTTTCATCCGAGTGAAGTATTTGGGGCCCGCTGGACTCCTGATTATGAGACTACTTTTCATGAGATCATATATCAACTTACCCATGCTCCAGTGCTGGCCTATGCCGATCCAAGAAAACCTTACGTCCTGCACACTGATGCTAGCTTGCAAGGGTTGGGGCTGTGTTGTACCAAAACACGAGAATGGCCTGAGACCAGTGGCCTTTGCCAGTAGAAGCCTGACCCCATCCGAAAAGAACTATCCTGTACATAAGTTAGAGTTCCTAGCTTTGAAGTGGGCTATTGTTGACCAATTCCATGAGTACTTGTATGGGGCTAAAATACTAGTAAAACGACAATAATCCTTTGACCTATGTGCAGACCTCAGCTAAGTTGGATGCCACTGGCCATAGGTGGCTTTCTGCATTATCTACATATGACTATGCTCTCGAATACGAGCAGGTCTGAACCACATAGATGCTGATGCTCTCTCCGGAGGCCTGTTCCCCAGAATGATTGGGTCCGATTGGCAGAACCTGACATTCAGGGCACTCTGCCGAGATTTGACAGGGAGGAACAAATGTCCATGAGACGCAGTGGACTGCATGGTGGATTGCTTGGGAGCCTCTGAGGTGCATACCTGCTGCTTATTGCCACTTTTCTGCAATAGACATTGGTGCACTGCCTCAGCTGGACAATGACAGTATTCAAGGGCTCAATCCCGCGATCCCATGATCAAAGCAGCTTTAGAAGCCCTCTATGCAGGAAAGATGTGTCCAAATTACGCTCCACTGATTTGAGAACTGCACTGTTATACAAAGAAGGTCCTAAGTTGAAACTGATCAATAAACTGTTATACAGAGAAACAGTAGACAGAGGGGGACAAGTAGACAAACAACAACTAGTGCTGCCCACTGCCTTTCGAGACTCAGTACTGAGGTTCTTGCACAACCACATGGGGCACCTTGGTATAGACAGAACACTTGACTTGGTGAGATCCAGATTCTATTGGCCTAAGATGGGGGCTGATGTGGAGCAACACATTCGAACTTGTAGTCGCTGCTTACAGAGAAAGCTTTGCCCCAGAGGCTGCTGCCCCTTGTTAACATCACCACCAATTGCACCCATGGAGCTGGTCTGTATTGATTTTCTAAGTTTGGAGTCAGATCAAAGAAATATCAGTAATGTGCTGGTGGTCACTGACCATTTCACGAAATATCCCAAGCTTTCCCACAAAGACCAGAAAGCATCCACTGTGGCAAAGTACTTGTAGAAAACTTTTTTGTTCACTATGGGGCTCCACAAAGAATCCATTCTGATCAAGGAGAGACTTTGAAGTCGTCTGATCAAAGAGATGCTTTCTCTGTAGGGAGTCGAAAGTCAGAACCACTCCTTACCACCCCAGGAGACCCACAGCCTGAGCGTTTCAACCGCACTTTGCTGAGATATGCTAGGCACCCTGCCCAAAAGACAAGCCTGAATGGAGCCAACAAATTAGCACCCTGGTACATGCTTATAACTGCACCAAAAGTGATGCCATGGATTCTCCCCTACCGCCTGATGTTTGGAAGAAAGCTCGACTACCAGTAGATGTGTGTTTTGGGTCTCTCCTGATGGGGTTCAAGCTGACAACTATTTACAGTATGTGCAAAAGTTAAGGCCCAGCTAACTCATGCGTACCAACTGGCTCAAACCATGGCTGCCAAAGAAATCTGGCCAACAAAGAAGGTATGATAAAAGGTGAAAGCACAGGAACTCCAGGAGGAGATCGGGTATGCTAAGAAATCTGGGATTGCATGGCAAGCACAAGATTGCTGACAGATGGCACCATCTCCCTCACATTGTAGTGGGCAAACTAGATGATCTGCCAGTGTACAAAGTAAGGCCTGAGAATAATTCAAAAGATGTAAAAACAATGCATAGAAATCATTTACTGCACATTGGACAAATCTTAATTGAGTCTGAGCCCCTAGAAGATGCCCCCTCTGGACCAGTGACTAGAGCTGCTGCTAAGAAAAGATCAAGAAAGTCTGCACCTACAGAAGCAAAGTTAAAGTGTTCCCCTCCACAAGTCCCAGTTGAGCATGACTGTCAGTCCATATCGGAAGAAAGTGAGAGTGACTTTGAATACTATCCTTCTTACGAACTGAGTCAATTGTTTCGGGGCAATCCCCTAGTCAATACTGGAGACAAAGCTGGGCCTTCTGGACTGTCTAAGCCCCCAGCTTCATCCCTGGAGCCAATGCTCCCAGAAAGTGAAGTGCAAATCATCAGATCAGATGAAATGGAATCATTGTGCATGGTTGAACTGTTTGAGCTTTCAGGGGAGGAAAATGATAGATTGGGGCAGACTGGTGATACACCCGAACAAGAAGAGTATTTTGAGTGCCCTGACAGTCCACTGCCAGTGTCCGAAAGCTCTCCATGCGAGCCAAATGTTGTGGACTCAGAAACTGTAACTCCTGGAGCTGAAAGTGCCCCAAGTTCTAGCCTCTCTACCCCATGGAGACTCCCCTGACAAGTGTGGACAATGCTGAAAATGAGGCTCAGAGTGCAGAGACTGTAACAGTTCCCCTAGAAAGACTGGTCGAGCTGTAAAGCCTGTGGTGCACCTCAGTTATGATTCCCTTGGGAGGCCTGTGGATTTGCCTCTCAATGTTGTCCATAAAGGAGTGTATGTGTCCCGAGCTCATTGCCCAAACTGAGCGTCAGTGCTAACTCAGGTTACTTGTGTTTGCCTCTAAGTATGGTGCCTTGCCCGTCCAGCCCCAAGGTAACTGATGAGGAAGGCCCCTCTCTTCAGGTTTCATGTACAAGAGGTAATAACTTGAGTTATGGTACAATGGCATGTAATACTGTGTAAGAGTGACGTACTGCAATGTTTCAGAATGTGTTCTTGGTAAAATGATATATTGACTGATGATTACATATGTGAGCCTAATGCAAATGTATGTGGTTGCAGTTGAAACTTATGGGGAGTACTTGCTTGACGCTGACGCCAAGCCTTCCCAGGCCAGGAAGGGTGTAACCCCTGCAAATGGGGGTTCCTAAAAGACTTCAGGAGCTTGCTTGAATGCTCCAAGCCTGAATGGTGTTTGGCATTTAAGCCATTTATCAGTGAGTGTTTTTAGAACCTCTGGTACTGTCTCTTTAAGAGCTGTCTGCTTGCAGACATAATTAGTTGTATGGGGACTGTGTTTCTTTGATTGAGTACCACTCAAGCTGCTGCCAATTCACTTCATTTTTGCAGTCACTAGGAGTGCAAGGAACCTATCTGAAGGATGTAACTGTTTGCCAGAAATTATTTAGAGTAGTAATGAAATTACAGTTTGTCTAACCTGCTTTCTTTGCAGTCAGAACTGTGTCTGTTAGTTCCCATTCTAGTTTTGAACTGCTGAACTGGACCAATCAGTGTGGACAAGCTAGCTCTAAAATGGTGCCTTGGACGTAATCAGAACTTGGACTCATAATCTGAGCCAGCCACAAGAGGATTGTATGGGCAGTGACTCTGGGAGATGTAGTTTAGACTTCAGTGCCTTTTTGGACCAACAGCAGCAGTCTATTGTGAGTGACAGCCAATCCAGTCAAGAACTGGAGGAACTCAAAGGAAGTGCCGGTTTTGTGGTTGGAGTTTCAGTTGAGCTTTGGCAGTGAAGAAGGAAGGAGCCCTGTGCTTTTTCAGTGTGCAGTTTTAGTCAAAAAACGGTGTAAGGCCCAGAGTTCCGGTCTGCAGCTTGTGTAACAGCTTAGGACTGAACCTGTCCTGTGAAAAGAATCAAAGGATCTCTGAAGAGAAAACCAGGCTCACCCTGTAGAAGACTGGAGGAATTGCTGAAAATTGCACTCTGTCTGTCAGGAACTGAATCTGCAGTGTGTTCTCCACGGTATTGTGCAGTAATTGCGATCGGGATACAGATGCAGCCTGCCTGGTATAGTGCTTTCTTTTATATGGATGTGAAGAGGTTTGTGCATCAAGTGAGCCCTGCTGACATTGAAGGACCCTATCTTATTTGGAGGTCGTGAGTACTAATTCAGGGTCGCCTCCTGTTGAATTGCCACATTAAATCCAAATGGAATTACTGTACTGCTGACTGTTTAATTCTCCTTTTCTTTGTGTGAAAGGACCCTACCAGCTGCCACGGTTTGGACTAGCCACTAGGGCTTGGGTACCCAGGGACAGTAACTGATAGGGATAGGCCTGTGCACAGAGCCATAGGTAGAGTATTAGAGTGATAAGCTAATTAACCTGATTTCCCCCTGTCCTTGTTATATCCCCCTAAATAAATCAGAGCTGCTTGTTTCAGCAAAGTTATACCGCCTGAGGTATTTGTCTATGTTAAAGTACTGTACTGTGATTGTTGCACTGTATCTCATTTCACAGGAGGTCCCAGTGCCGGAACCAGACCTGGGGGTAAGTGTATACTGTGAAGGTAATTCTGATATATTGTGTGGGCCACTAGTGGGAAGAAAGGGGGGTTGCAGTGTCCCAGAGGGCTGTGACCAAGTTAGTTTAACTATTGCAAACCCTGACCTCTGGGTGGAGGCACCCGCCATTGGATCCAGGCCCCTCAACCTGTTAGTGGCAAATCAGGCAGGGGTAGTAGCCCCTGGGATAGCGCCATCTAGGGGTTACACATGCATCTAACTGGACTGCGGGATGAGGTAGCCAGACTCAGAGCGGAAGTAAACTGGGTCAGGAGTACCATCACCCCTATTCAGGGACCACCCAGTCCAATGCAACTGCCTCAAAGGATGCCGAGAACGAGGAGCACTTGGATGACAGTGGGCTCAGGGAGGGTTAGAGCAGTCAGGCAGAGGCACATCCCAGATCCTATTCCACTCAAGAACTCATATGCCACACTGGCAAAGAGAGACAACCAAATACAGGTACCCAGAGAAGTGGAAGGAAAGGATGTGGAGGTTAGCCAAGGAGGTGACCTCAGCGGGAAAGCAGTGGACCCCAGAGGAGGAGGAAGTGAATCCTGGTGGGGACTCCATCATAAGAGGGATCCAGCTAGGAACACAGGAGGGGAGGACAGGAGGTGAGGTGCCTACCAGGTGCCACTGCATGGAGGGATGGAAGGAAGATCCTGGGATCACTGGAAGGCAAGACGGAGGGTGAGCTGGATGTCATTATCCACCTAGGTACTAATGACCTGGCAAATGAGGAGCCAAAGGAAGTTCAGGAAGAGTTTAAGAAACTGGGGAGGTCTCAAGCAAGTAGCTACTTCTGTCACTTTCTCAGAAGTAGTACCTGTGAGAGGCAAGGAAAACATAGGAGTGCATGCACCAGGAACTTTAACTCATGGTTGAAGAACTGGTGCTGTGAGGAAGGTTTTGATTCATTGGTGACTGGGGACCCACCTGAGGATGGAGGTTTGTTCAAGCCTGACGCCTGCATCCATCCTGGAGGGGAATCCAAGCACTCAATGATAAGTTTAAATGCTACATTGACAAAGCATTTAAACTAGCAAAGGGGTGGCAGGCCAGCAAGGAGGGGTACCTACTTGCTCACCCCCACAGCTAGCAGTGGAACCAGGGAACCAGAGGGTGGCTATCTCTGCAAAGCAGTGTGCAAAAGATGGAGATTAGTGCCCAAGAGGTGGATAAGCAGAAAAGGGCAAAATTCAGCAGACAGGCAGACAGCAAGGAGAACCAGGGATAAATGATAACCAAGGAAGGGGCTGGAGTAGAACAGTGAGACAGTCTAGGGAGGTCAAATCATGGAAAGCCATGTGTGCAAATGCCAGGAGCCTTAGCAACAAGATGGAAGATCTGGAGGCTGTCATGGTGCAGTCAGACCTGGACATTGTGACCATCACTGAAACCTGGTGTAATGATAACCATGACTGGGAGATGGCCATACCTGGCTACAACATATTCAGAAGAGGCAGAGCAGGCAGGAAGGGGAGGAGGAGTGGCACTCTATGTGAAAAATGACATAAGGGCCACAGAGATCCAGGAGGAACAAAATGGGGGAGAGATACTGTGGGTTAAGCTGGAAAGGAAAATGGGGACAGCCATCTGCACAGGTGTGGTCTATAGACCACCAGCCCAGGAGGAAGAAACAGATAAGGAGCTGATGCTAGCCATCCAAAAGGATGGCAGACAAGGGTGAGGTAGTACTGGTTGGAGACTTCAATATTCCAGACGTGGACTGGAGCATCCCAGCAGCAGCATCAACTAGGAGCAGATTTATCCTGAACTCCCTTCAGGGTGCCTTCCTCAAGCAACTGGTCATGGAACCAACTCAGCAGAAGGCAATACTGGACCTTGTGCTCACAAACAGGGACAGTGTGATGGGGGTAACAGTGCGGGAGCACCTGGGAAACAGTGACCACCAGTCATTGTGGTTTGAAATCACAGAAAGAGCAGAACCAAACCACACAAAAACACGTATCCTGGATTTTAGGGGGGCAGACTTTGGGAAAATGGGGAGATACTTGAAAGATGTATTAAGGGGAATGGGACAGGAATCAGGGGTTGAGGAACAGTGGGCAGTATTTAAAATGGGATTACAAGAACAACAGAATTATGTATTAACAGGTTAGCAAGAGGAAAAGGAAGAGGAGACCATTATGGTTTCCCAAAGAGGTAGCAAAGAAAGTGAAAGCCAAAAAGATTGCATTCAGGCAATACAAAAGACACAGGCAGAGGGGATAGGGAAATGTACCAGGAGAAACCAAGGGAGGCAGGAGGTCAGTAAGGGAAGCCAAAGCTCAGACAGAAGAACACATTGCAAAATCAGTGGGTAGAGGGGACAAAACCTTTTACAGATACATAAGTGAAAAAAGAAAGACAAAGGGAGGGATAGTGAGACTGAAGGGGGAGGATGGGGGCCCGTGGAGGATGACAACAGTAAAGCTGACATATTGAACAGGTATTTCTGCTCAGTCTTTACTGAGGAAGAGGAGGGTAATGGGTCTGAAGGGAGTACAAGGGGTGAGAATGGTGCAGAAATGGACACAAGTCCCTTTACGATAAAGGGTCCTGAAGGAACTGGAAGTAGTAAGAGTTGATAAAGCAATGGGGCCAGATGGGGTGCACCCAGGGTCCTTAAGAACTAAGAGAGGTGGTGGCTGAACCTCTGGCTATCCTGTTTAGCAGATCACTGGAAACAGGGAGGTACCAAAGACTGGAGGACAGCAGATGTAGTCCCTTATACAAAAGTGGGAACAAAGAGAAGCAGGGAACTACAGACCAGTCAGCCTCACCTCGGTAGTGGGGAAGATCATGGAAGCACTACTGAAGGAGAGATTGGTGGAACATCTGGTTGTCAATGGACTACAGGACCCAAGACAGCATGGTTTCACCAGGGGAGGTCATGTCAGACCAAACTCATTGAATTTTGACTGGGTGACTAGGAGGTGGATCAGAGGAAGGCAGTGGACATGGCCTATTTGGACTTCAGCAAGGCCTTTGACACTGTGCCACATAGAAGACTATTACACAAACTGGGAATATGGGTGTGGGTAGGACAGTAGTGTGGTGGGTAGGTAACTGGCTGGGTGGCAGGACACAGAGGGTGGTGGTAAATGGCTGTCACTCCACAGAGGGAAGAGTGACCAGTGGGGTACCACAGGGATCAGTGCTGGGACGGTCCTATTCAACATCTTCATCAGTGACATGGCGCAGGACCTAGAAGGCAGAATTTCACTGTTAGCTGATGACACAAAGCTCTGTAACAGAGTAGACACACCAGAGGGTGTAGACAGAATGAGAAGCGACCTGCAGAAACTTGAAGAATGGTCAGGGGTTTGGCAGTTGAAATTCAATGCAAAAGTGCAAGATAATGCATATGGGGCACAAAACCCTGGCACAATATATCAGTTGGGGGTGAGGATGTAGCATGCACCAAGCAGGAATGGGATCTTGGGGTTATCATCTCTGATGACCTCAAGGTAGGAAACAGTGTGACAAGGCAGCAGGTAAAGCAAATAGAATGCTGGGATGTATAGGCAGGGCATTACCAGCAGGAAAAGGGAGGTCATAATTCCGCTATACAAGACACTAGTGAGGCCCCACCTGGAGTACAGTGCACAGTTCTGGAGACCATACCTACGTAAGAACATAGACAGGGTAGAGAAGGTTTAGAGGAGGGCAACAAAGATGGTGCATGGATTGCATCACAAGTCCTATGAAGACAGGTTGAAGGAACTGTCATGTACTCCCTGGAGGAGAGGAGGGAGAGAGGGAATATGATAGAGACATACAAGTATCTTACAGGGAGGAACAGGGTGCAGGAAAACACTATTTTTAAGCGAAAAAGATGTTCCAGGACTAGAGGGCATGAGATGAAGTTGGAGGGAGGACGATTCAGAGGAAACATGAGAAAGAATTTCTTCACAGAACGGGTGGTGGACAAGTGGAACACCCTGCCAGAGGACGTGGTGGGGGCTGAAACAATCACGGGATTTAAGAATGCATGGGATAGACATAAAGGAATTCTGGAGGTCAGGGGTAAGGTGCAACAGACTTCTAGGAAAACAAACTGAACTTGCAAGTTCAAATGGGCAGACTGGGTGGGCCATAGGCCCTTATCTGCCGACACTGTCTATGTATCTATGTATGTATCTATGGGTGACAATCAGATGTCTCGCTATCTGTATCCACAAATTTTGTACACAAAACTGTTACAGTTGTAGGAGTCATATGAGTCTACTGGCTGTCATCAGAAGGGTGAGGCCTACAAGACAGGGTGTCAACATCTGTATTGTTTGTGCAGTTCCAGTATTCAAGAGTGAAGTTGTATGTAGGAAGGGCAGACAGGCAATGGTGACTGGCTGCATCCAACTTAGTAGTGGAGTTGACATAGGTAAGAGGATTATTGTCTGTTCTTACCATAAACTTGGCCCCATAAGGGTAGTTATGGAATTGATCCATAACAGCTCATTTTAAGGCTAAAAACTATAGCTTGTGCACTGGGTAGTTCTTTTTACTAGGTGCCTCTGTCTGACTGGCAAAAGCAACAGGTCTCAGTCCTTCTGGGTACTCTCGATACAGTACTGCTCCCAACCCATCCATGTTGGTGTCCATGTGTAAGAAATAGTGCTTGTGGGATCAGCAAAGGCCAGCACAGGAGCTTCAGTAAGTCTTTTAATTATTTAACTGAAAGCATTTTCACTGTTCTGATTCCATCTGTTTCCAAATGGTTAGTTAACTTTGTAGTAAGTCTTTTGGGGCACTTTCTTCCTCTTCTGCCTCTTGTAATTGGTAGTGGGTACCCCTGCAAGAGATTCATGAGCAGTCAGACCACCTTGGAGAAATTCTGAAGAAACCTCTGATAATAGCCGCAGAAGCCAAAAAAGGGTTGTAACGGCCAGGTAATGAGGGTCTTGACCTTATCAGGGTCAGTTTGGACTCTGGCTAAGACAATGTGCCCAATGTATTTTACAGAGGGTTAACAGAATAGACATTTGCCTATTGACGCTTTGAGTCCAAATTCTTTGAGTCTGTCCAGAACTTTCATCAGGCATTCTTCATGTTCCCCTAAGGGGCATCCAAAAACAGTCGGGTTGTCCAAATAGACTGTTACTTGCAGCAGATTCATATCTCCCATGGTATTTTCCATCAACCACTGGAAAGTGGCTGGTGCCCCCTGAAATACCTTGTGGCATCCATTCAAACTGATAAAATCCCAAGGGGCAAATGAAAAATGTTTTTTCCTTGTCCTCTTCAGCCATGGGAACCTGGTAATACCTGCTTCGCGGATCCAGGACAGAAAACCATTTGCTTCTGATGAGGCAGGCCAGAGCATCCCCCACACGTGCTACAGTGCACTGATCTGTTATAGAGTGCTTGTTTAAATAATCAATGAACAAGTGGACAGCCACATTCTTTTTACAGGATACCACAATGAGGGATGCATAAGGGCTTCTGGATTCAGATATAATGCCAACAGCTAGTAACTCTTGTAAGTGTTTGCAAACATCTTCCACATCTACTGGAGCTAGTCATCTAGACCTTTCTTGAAAGGGTTGGTTGTCACTCAGACATATGTGATGCTGTTCATCATAGGTCCATCCAACATCAAGCTCACTGGTCAAAAAAATTAGTCCTCTCGGCTAGCTTCTGTCTCAATTTCCACTTGTAAGATTCAGGTATTGGAGAATCCCCAAAGTTGAACAAGTCTGGATGAAGCTTTTTAGTGGTTGCTTGGTTTGGAACCACAAGTCATACCGCCTCTGCTCGGTAGACATGTACTAAGGTCTGTTCTTTTTGAATAGTCATTTCCTTGTCGGTCTCGTTCCGCAATAGGACATTAATCTTCTTAACTCCGGTAGGTGTATAGTGTGTTGGCACCACCCCTCTCTGTACAAGCAGGCTGTTGGGTCACTCTCCATCCGTGGGCGTGTCCACAATGTAAGCATGGCTTCTGGCAGACAACTCAAATTCCATTTCCCCCATCACTTGGCATTCAGCACCTCAGGGTAACACGAAAGGGCTGGCATCTCATCTGAGAATCACATCCACTTGTTTATCTTAAGTGTCTGGCTTACTGGAAGTGGACCCCTTCATATATAAATGTCAAATCCAGGGGTGTATCTGTGGGCTATGTATTGACTGCGGGCCCTTCATCTCTCGGCATAGCTAAGCCAGTCTGAAACATTTTGGCATTGGTCCCAATCAATACTGGGGTCTCTCCTTCCATCCCAATATTAGGGCACACCAAGGCAAGCACTTCTATAGGGGCATGGACTTTAGCCACACTTTGAGGAAATTCGATATTAATATCAATGTATCCCTGATACAGGTAAGGCTGGCCACTCACTCCCTCCCCAGACAGCCAGTCCTTCCACAGGTTTCAAATGCATGTGACTCAGATATTTTTGGTACCAATCTTCAAATGCAACAGTCACTTGGGCACCACTATCAAGTAGAAAAGTACAATCCACCCCTTCAATCTTGGCTGGGACACTAGCAGATGGTCTTATTAATCCTGGAGGGATCTTGGGGCCAGTAACGTTAACAGGTTGCATCTGTTTAATAGTGCTAGTTTGGTCTGGGACCCCAGTTCACTCCTTCACTAGATCCTACTGGCGTTTCTCTGACATATGCTTCTCTTTCAATAACTTCTGCACAACCTAATCAGAATTTTCAGGTGCTTTGCAATACCTCCTTTGGTGCCCATCTTCATCGCACCAGTAGCAGAAAAATCCATCACTACTGGCAGTATTTACTTTCTCAGACTCTGTCAGGGCAGATTTCTGGCCAGTGGTGTAATATCTCCGACCCCCTGAGGACGAAGTTGTCTCTCACTGATTGTGTTCACTAGTAGTCTACAGCAAGCTATTTATTTGGTCAGTTCTTTTATTTGTCTCTTAAAATCCTCAGTTTCACTGTTGTCTTGCCCGGACAAGTCTTGACTTACAGGAGTTTCTATTTTTCTCAGAGGCACTGCCATCGGGCCTTGCTGTGCCATTCTATTCTCTTTCTCTCAGACCTCATACATCAATTCACCATCGGAAGGAGGATTACTCAGCCGCTCATCCAACCACAACTTCATCAGAAATATTCCTGAGAGTTCAGCTCCCTCTAGGCAGTCACTGCCCCCTGACGGTAAGCTCTCTGTATTAATTGCTTAAGATGTAAACTATTCAGACAGCTTTTCACCTCCTTGTTGTACCGTCCCTTGCAACTTTGTCAGACCTTGAGTGCCACTGTCAGTATTGAACATGCCTTCCAGAGTGTTAAGGTACATGGGGAGAGGAACAGGGTCCTACCAGAGTACTTCAGTTCCCTATAACCTTATCTACACTGATCTTGCTACCCTGGCTATAATCTTCTCCCACTAATTCCTGTCCTTTACCCCAGCCCTTATTACTCCCTTACACCTCCTAGTATTAGCCCCAGCCCCTGTCCGAGTCCCCTATACCCTCCCTTCCATGTCTTTTACCAGAGGCTGTGATCACCATTTTCTCAGTCACTCAAACACTGTGTCTCCTTGTCTGCATTGGATTGCCCTGGAACTTGGAAATTTTTGGGTGCCTTATGTTGAGTGTATGCCTTGATTCCTCCACTGGGATATGTATATACTGTATTATCTAGTGTACTTTTCATATGTCCCTACCTTGTCGTGTTATGTTTTAATCAACTTCTGTCTTTTGATTATGTATATATAATTATTTTAAATGTATCTGTTTATGTACCAACTATTGAACCTTGACCTTATCAGGTCCATCTTGCAAATGAGCTCTGCTCAATGATGGTCACCTGAATAAATAAAAGATTTGATTGATTGATTGATTTGGGCAGTAGCATTAGGTTGGATACCTTGCAAGCTCCAATGCCATCCATAGCAGGTCCTCTCAAACACGCCCACAGCTGACATTTCTTTTCAGCTACGAGACACTGGGGATCTTGCGCCGTAGGAGTGGCTTGACCCATCCAACCCTCAAGGTCATCTTCCCTGGATGGCACTGGCTTCCTCCTGGAGAAGGGTCTTAGCCTCTGGTAGAATCCTGTTCCTCTCCCCAGTGCCCGAGCAACTAACCAAGTTGGGGGTTGAACAGTTGGGGTGCAACTGTCAGTTTTATACAGTCCTTGTACTTCTTGGGGAGTCCTCCCCCTCTGCCTTCAACTATAATTCAAATTTCACTTCAAAGTCGCCTACAGCTGATGGACCCTTGGACATTTCTTGACACTGTTATGAGTCGCTAAGGTTGAGCCAGACCAACTCCTACATGGGGAGAGGATGGTAGGCAGCTTGGCAACATCAGTTTCAGTATTACTCTTGATCAATGCACTTACTCTGTTACTAGTACAGTTTTGTATTTTAGTCCTTGAACCTTAAAATTGTCAAAACATTCCAAAGCCAACAGTTCATCAACAATTCTGAACGTTTGAAGCCTTCTGAAATACCAGTTACTAAAAGGGCTTTTTTACAGTCCAAGTTTTCCTCTCAGTACCAATCTTCTAAATCCTGGAGTGCCATTTTGCCTTTTCCAAATGCTCCAGGACAATTTTTTTGAGCAATATTTCTGCTTTTCGAGAGTCAGCTTTTTGGGGTACATGTGTGGGGTGTGGGCAGATCCCAGCAGTGCCCACACTTGTGACAGTCCCCCCCCCGACTCACCTTGGCTGATCCAGGGCCCTCGGGTCCACACTGCACACTCCTCTGAGGGGGCCGGCCTAGGTTTGCAAGTGGACAGCGATACACTGGAGTAGAATGGTGAAGTGCCTCCACCTGGGGTAGTAACATAGGATACTTGTGGGATAAATTCCAGGTTACCACCTCCCAGAAAAATACAGTAACTGCCCCCACCGTACCCTTCCACGCAGTACATGCATACACTTTCCAATAACCAGCAATATTAAATTGTACCATAAATCAACTTTCCGTTTTATATACAGTGGGGGTGAACAGGGGAGAAAATAGCACAACAATAATAAATGGCAACAACTGTCCTCCACACTGTCTCCCACATCTCCCACCTGTGGGTGCACCCGACGTTCCCCCAAATGGCCATTAGAAACAGTCAGTAGGTTGTGCTGGGCACCTCACTGGAGTTGCTCCAAAAGGTAGGGATGCGGTGATTATAAACAGTCTTGCAATTAGAAAAAAAGGATATTTTTGTTGGGGCCTGATAACTTTTCAACAGATGCAAACTTTAACTTTTGTTCTGCTTGAGCTTATCTTGGTGCTAGCAGAGTCCCAACCAGGTTTTAACACCCTTTACTAACTAGCTAGGTAGCTAAAGTAGAAGACTCCTCGGAGTCGCAGCCCAGATGTACTTACAGTCTGGAGATCAAGGGGGTTCAGCAGACAAATTATTTCAAATGGTACTATTCTGGTATTAGAAGTTGCTGGTGCACCATGATAGCAGTTTACGGATGAACAGCAGCTAGTCTTCACCTGTTAGGATTTCAGATCTTCACCTCTGACATCTTTCTATGCAGTATTCACCTGACAGGCCTCTCGACGTCTTCTTCTGCGGTGATCTCTTCGGTGGTCTAGAGGACTGGGGCTGGCTAGGTGTCCCTAGACTTTTTTCTGGTTGCAAGCAACCTCTGGAAGCACACTGGCAGCTGGGCCTTGGCTCAGTCTCTAGTAATGATGGGCGAAATCGCCCCAATTCGCTCCATGAAGTGATTTGCAGAGTGAAGGCGAATTGGAGTGCTCCTAGCAGCGACCCGAGTACTTTCGTTATAATGGGTAACGGAAGTCCATTGAAAACAATGACTTCAGCATTCGCTTCCACTGGCCTCACTGCTTTGTTTTTAAGCTCCAAAGGCTAATTTTGCAGTGATTCATGGGATTTCAGGTCACATGGGCTCTAGATTGTTCTGCACAGCCTCAGTTTAGGGTAGTGTGTGTAGGAAGCTGTAGGAGACAATCTGCTCTGAGAGCTCTCTGCGACTCAAACCTTCAAAAAGCTGTTAAAAAGCCTTTTTGAGTCATTTTTCTTGCTGAAACTTTAGTTCATCGATTATAGGAAACCCTCCTGTGCTCATGTCATCGAGCATTTATTGTTTGTGTATGGATTTTGAATGTTAATGTACAACATTCAGTCTGTGTACTAAGAGACAGTGGAAGTGTGCTTTGGGGGAGGGGCGTATCTGTGGTGTAGGTAGATTAACTTGGAGAAAAAGACAGTGCTTTCTGTTTTGCTGATATTTTTCTTGTATAACTGTGTTAATGTACACACAGTAATATTTTCAATATTTCTTGCCATTTTTTTGCTGATTATTGTAGTGCAGCAGTGCATAATTTTAGTTTGTTTAAAATATGTGGTTATATTACTGAAGTTTTCAATTTGCTATGCATTACTTAGTGTGTGTGTGAGTATGTGTGTGTGACGCGTGTCATCAAATCACACACCGTTTATTGTGCCCCATAATAATTTCAGCAATGTGAAGCTGTTATCCACTGCAGCTATGTGAGTTTTGTACTTCTTTGTGGTATCTTTACTGGTACTAGTACTAGTGACTGTTACTGCAGCAGTACAGTACACTGCCCCCACCCCGCGGCCACCCCAACCGGCAAAGGTATTCTTTTCCAGATTTGAATTTCTGATGGTGAGCACTGGTTAGCTGTTGTGCCTTTGTGTCTGCATCTCTTCAGTGCACAGTGCAATCTTAATCTGTCTGTGCATTTGCATCTCTTTAGGGCCCAATCTCCATCTGTAACTTAAGTCACAGTTGCACACTCTAAATACTGCCAACAGTTCCATTCTAGATGTGGTACTAACCACCCATCCACACAAAATATCTCATTTGGCAGTGTTTCATAACGACATGAGCGATCATGGAATTGTTGCTTGCATAAGATCTCAAATTAAGGCCCAGCCACAACCCATCTTTATAACAAAAAGATCCTTTCACAAATTCAGTGCAGTAAACTTCCTATCTGACCTGAGCATGATCAGATGGCAAGATCTTTACCTAGCCAAAGATGTCAACAAGGCAGCTTGCATCCTTAATGACAAACTCACTACAATAATAAATAAGCATGCCCTTTCATCAAAGTAAGGCATGAACAATTCAACCCCTGGTTCACCTCAGATCTCAAGGCAGCCCTTATAGCTCGAGATAAGCTCTGGGCTAAAGCTAGACATTCCAAAGAATCTTCGGATTGGCAGGCCTTTAGAACAGCCAGAATAACTGTGTGAAAAACTTTGCTCTGCTAAAGCTAACTATTATATTTTTACTCTCGAACAAGCTAAAGGTAACCCTCATAAAATATGGAAGACTATCAAAGCTATAGAAGGTGCCCCATGGCCCCTCTGTCCCAACAAAGATTGTTGCAAGTGGCAAAATTGTGGAAAACAAGTCCCTAATCCTGGAAGAACTTAACTCCCACTTTGCCACAGCTGGATTAACTTTTGACTCGTCACCTTATGCTGGTGCTGCGGTGAGCCAGCATACCTCCCGCCATCATCTGGTCCTGCACCCAGCCCCTTCCAACTGCGCAAGATAACTTATAAAGAAGAAGATCTTCTTAACTTTAGACACCAAAAGCCGCAGGGACTATGGCTTTGAACCCTTTTTTCCTTTAAGGTCAGGCTTACCATCTCACTGCTCCAATTCTCCACATCAAGCCAATCTTTCCATTACATCTGCTACTGTGCCGCCCTGCTGGAAATCAGCACATATCCTCCTCTATTTAAATCTGGTGACCCATGCGATGTAAAACAACTATAGGCCTATCTCCATATTGCCTATCCTTTCTAAAGTTCTCGAAAACTGATCCATATTCAGTTAAAATCTCACTTGAAACCTTCTCTCCATTAACCCAGCTCAATCTGGCTTCTGGGCTAATCATAGCACAATCACTGCACTAGCAAAAGTAACCAATGATTGGATCTCTGCTATAGATGCTAAGAAGGTAACTGGTGCAGTCTTTTGGACCTCAGCAAAGCTGTTGATACTGTTGATCACAAACTATTAGTCAATTGCCTTGCAAAGTTGGGTGCCATACCATACCACCCAGTGGTTCTCTAGCTACCTAACTGGAAGATTCCAAAAGTAAAGGCGGAAGGCTTTTTCTGCTGCCTTGCCAGTTGCAAGAGGAGTCCCCAAGGATCCATCTTAGGCCCTATCTTGTTTCTCTGTACATTAATGACTTAGATGCTAACATATCTACGTCCAATCTGCACTTTTGCAGATGATACTGTATTGTATACTTCTGGCTCATCGTTATCTGAAGTCAAGGGAGTGCTTCACGGACTTCGCACAACTTGAGCATAATCTAATAAAGGCAAAGCTTCTGCTCAATGCTAAGAAGACTAAAGCGATGATATTCTCCAGTGCTGTCACAGGCCCCCCCAATACCCTTGCCCAAGACTTCATTGTCACCACGCTAAACGAGCCTCTGGAAGTTGTAACCAAATTTAAATATCTAGGTATCTGGATCGACAATAAATTATCTTTCAGTGACCACGTCAAAGATGTCTCTAGAAGGTTAAAAGCAAGGTTAGGTTTCTTCTACAGAAATAGGCCCTTTCCTTTGAAACTCGAAACAAGCTTGTACAGGCCACTTTTCTCCCCTACTCGACTATGGTGATGTAATCTATTCTTCCACCACTCTTGCAAATCTAAGTAAACTGGACATCCTTTATCACCGTGCGTTACGGTTCATTACCAACTCCTTACCGTTCGCACCACTGTGACTTATATGCAGCTGTTGGTTGGACATCCCTTACTACGAATCCTGCTCCATGCTGGGCTATGGACTCTTAAACTGCTCCTGCAGAAATTGCCAACTATCTCTCTTCCCTTATTAGTATCTCACATAGTGCATACTCGTTAGAAAATCTGACTTTATTATGCTTGACATACCAAGGACGACTTCCTTTGGTAAACGCATATTGCATATGCCCTTCCTCCATTTGGAACCAATTATAAACCGTACTGAAACTGACTAGCACAGTTTCAATAAACTTCTACAAATCGCTAAGTTCAGCCAAAATAAAAGACACCTGTAACTGTCATTAAGTCTCTTCCTTCCCCATGTGTGCCATATTTATCCACTGGTAAGGTACAATTGATTTGTCATATTAACTGCTTTCCCTTCCCCTTCTACTCCTGGCTTTATCTTTGCTTACACTCCACTGCTACTCTATCAAATCACTCCCCCATATCAGTTGTAGACTGTTGTTTGTTCTAGCTGCAAAATACTATATATGTATTGTACACACCAGTCATCATGTTTCATTTATCAGTATGCAACCTGTAAGTCGCTTCCCTGTCTCATATCAATGTTTACCACCTGCGGTCACCCTATGTGGTACCCTTGTATGTATATCCAGCCTGTATCATGTAACGTGCATTTCATGTATATACTGTTAGTACCTATCTGTGTTTGTACTTTAAGTGTTTATGTCACAGGACCTCCTTGTGAATGAGCTTGCTCAATGGAGTTTTCCTGCAATAAACTTGAACTTGAACTTGTTTCTTTGGCTTCCCTTCAGAGTACTGGACAGGTGTGGTGCTTAATTCTGCATGAACATTGTACTCATTAATATGCGTTTTTAAGTCAGGACCATCATCACGAGTCACTCGTGATGCAAATCACGTTCTTCATCATCACGGTCACAAATGCAGTCACAAATCACGATTCACGATCATTCACGTTACGAATCACAACATTAATTTTTTTTCTAGTTACTTGGATGTATTGTAAGCCTGTTTTGTAGTATCTCACCAGGCTTCACCACCCCACCATTGTACTCATTGATACGTGTTTTTAAGTCTGGGAGTTTTAAGCTACAGCTCATCAGGGCCTGGGGAAGTACAGCCATAGGCATTCATGTTTCTTCATCATCACGGTCACAAATGCAGTCACAAATCACGATTTACGATCACGTCATGAATCACAACATTAATTTTTTTTAATAGTTACTTGAATGTATTGTAAGCCTGTTTTGTAGTATCTCTCCATGCTTCACCACCCCACCATTGTACTCATTAATGTTTGTTTTTAAGTCAGAGAGTTGGACAGTGTCTGCAGTACATACACAGACTGGAAAGAAGACTGACTGCACACATGCAGTTTAGCACAGTATACTTGCACTGCTCAGAATACAAAGTGTCACGCATATGGAAGACAGCAAAAAAAGGGCATAATTACATACAAGGGTCGGGGGTGGTGGAGGAATACATTTTATAACACAGCAAGGAAGGTGTGGGGGGGCACATGGTGTGAGGAAAAAAAAAACTAATGTGGGATCCCATGGTGATCCAGCAGCAGTTCCAGCATGGACATAATTTGCAACTGATGTCCCTCTATGTGATCCAGCCGCTGCTCCACAGCACTCACCCTCTCGTTGTTATCCTCAACAGCACTCCAGAGAACTGCCAAGTCAGCCTGTGTTACATGCAGTTCTCTGGGGTCCACACATTCTACAGGCTGACCTGCTGGTGGTGGCGGTGGGGGGGTGGAGGTGCTGGTGGAGCAGCCGGTGCTGCTGTGGCCCTCCTCTTCTTAGGGATGTCGCAATGCACAGCATCATCCTCTGCCACAGAACTGCCAGCAGGTGCAGGCATGGTCCGTTCTGTGGCAACTTGCCACTCCAACTGCTGGTGATCGAGCATATTGGTGTGCTGGCCCCCAGTCCCCAGCTGAGTCCCCGGGGGCCACGGCGCACCTCCACCTCACATAGGCAGCACTTGACCACACTGCTGTCTCCCCCCGATACAGTCAAAAAACTGCCAAACAATGGAGGTGCGGGGAGCACCAGGCACAAGCAGGGGATGGCCAGATGAACTGGCAGCCGGCTGGTTACGGTGCTGAACAGGGATGGAATCCACACCTGGGCCCGGGGGAACAGGCTCATCCTGCTCCAGAGGACCTGGTGCTGGACTTGGTGGTGGCGGTGGTGGTGGTTCAACTGCCTCAGAATCAGGACAGGAGGCGGTGCTGGTCCTGCTGCTGGGGGGGCACTCACAAGTTTTGAGCGGTCCAACAGGAATGGGCACCCATGCCCTCCATACATGTGCACGGTACAGTGCTTACCACTACCACACCCTCCCAGAGCTGCCCCCGCCCCAGACATTCCCTCACCATGGTTCATCTCTCTTACTGAGCTCCCTCAGTCCAAACAATCACTACTCACACTGTCACACAACACACACACACAGTCACACAGACACAGACAAACAACTAACTACTTATAAAGGTAAGAAAAATAAAATTTACAGAAAGAACAAATTAAGTAAAAAAGAGTACAGAAAAGACAAAAAAATGTAGCTTTTAAAAAGGCTGTTGGGTCTAAATCAAAGTTTAAATCTCTTCCTCACTCTGATGTAAAAGTATCAGCAGTCACAAAACACACTACTCTCTCTCTGTCTGCACGGGAGAAAGTAAAAGTGTCTGCTTGTATGACTCACTTTCTTCCTGCCTAGCTAAAGAGCATGTGACTTGCAGTATTGTAAGCCATGTGATGTGTAGGGGGGCTGCCAAATCTGAAACACCAAGTGGATCACTTAGAATCATAATGAGGAACGCGAAGTCCATTAAAAACAATGACTTCACCTTACTTCGCATTGCCATTCCACCTTAACGCGAAGTGGTAATGACAAGGCCGAGTGAGCACTTTGCATTGCCCACTCCGCAACATGAAGTACCCACTTCACGTTCACTTCGCCAGCGGAATTTAAATTCGCTGCATCTCTAGTCTCTAGCCTCAGCACATACACTACTTCTTGAGTAGAAGCAATTGCACAGCATTCACAGTCTTGTCCCTCCAGGGGGAACACAACTTGTTCAGTCTTTCTCTTCTTGGCAGCAAAGTGTCTTTCTCTCTGCTGCAAAATCCCATTATTCTCTTCTGCAAATTCATCTTTATTCTCCAATGCAAATGCACTGTCTCTAGCTCAGGCAGCAAGCTCTATATTTCCAGGCTGCAAATTAACCGCCTCCCTATTTTTTCAGGTTGTAAATCACAAAGGTCGAAATTTGCAGCAGCAGGTTCAAATCTCACCCAGGGAGCCACTCACACAGTTTAGCTCTTTCCCTATTGCTACTTGCTTTCCTAAGGCACTCTGCAGCTTGTCCAGTCCTGGGGCCAGCAAGGTCAGTGGGACAAACAAACAGGCCTGCTGGGCTAGGTAGCCCACAACAGTCTCTCCTGCTTTGCTCTCTCTCTCTCTCTCTCAGACTCCCTCTGCAATCTCCCTTTTTTGGTTAACTGCCAGTCACGTTTATAGTTTTTACAAAGTCCCCTTATCATTGGGTACTATTCTCCTGGGCTTCTGGATGCCCCTTGACATTTCCCAGTGGCCCCTTGCTGCGAGAGTCCTATTGGGGGATGCCATATTTGGTTTCATACTGCTGCTCTGGCAATCCAACCCATAACTTTCATTCTAAACCCTTTCAAAGACGCCATGGAGGGATAGCTGAGGATGAGCACCAGTGGCTGCATTGAGTCGGAGGACACCACTGATTGAATTGTTGGCTGGCGGTCAGTGCTTCTTTTGCTAAGGAGATCAAGGGAGGGCTGTAGTCACTTTAATTTTATTTTCATTCACTGGGACTAGGAGTTGGAAAGGAGGGAAGCTGCAGAACAGCAGTGGGACCAATCAGTGGTGAGGAGAAAAGGGCTCCAAGTTCAGCAACAGTAGAGCGGCCCTTTAAAGCTGAGAGAAGGGAGCCGGAGCCAGATGCCACCGAGGGAGAGCTGAGGACAAAGGACCAGATTTTTGGCCCTCCCTTCCACCCCCCACCTATCAAATAAGTTAAATATGAGTTGAGCTGAGCAAGCAGAAGGAAACACAGCAGATATAGAGAGGAATGAGAAGGCAACAGAGGCAGAGCTCAAGGAGCTGAGATCAACCAGATAAGTGTGACTTTGTGTTGGGGGCTTGTTTACTGTGTGCAGAGGGATTTTTGTGATTTTGTGTTGGGGCTTATTTACTGTGTGCTTTGTGGGGCATTTTTGTGGTTTTGTGTTGGGCTTACTTACTCTGTGCATTGAGGGGTTTTGCAGTCGTGTGCTGGTGGATCTGTGGATTGAGGGGGTTTTGCAATCATGATTGCTGGGGGCTTACTTATTGTGTGCATTTAGGGATTTTGTTATTTGTGTTGGAGCTTAGTTGTTGTATGCTTTGAGGGGGTTTGTGTCTTTGAGTAAGGGGCTTACTTACTGGGTGTATTGAGGGGTTTGTGAATTTTGTATTGGGCTTGGTTTTAAGTACATATCCCTGAATTCGGTTTTTAGTACATATCCATCTCTATGAAAAGTAAACTCAAACAAACAAACAAGAAATAATGGGGGGGGGGGTCTTGGATCAGAAAAGAGCTATAATAAGTCAGAGGGGAAGATGATGGGAGTGGTGCAATGCCGTGGCTGTGGGGCGGCAGTCTTCAGGAGGATCTTCTAGATACTGCGGTGCTGCTCCATCTGCAGGCACCTCTCTGGGCTGAGGACAGAGGTTACTAGTCTCCAGGCTGTGTTGGCTAGGATTCAGGGAACCTCCTCCCACACCCAGGGGCCACCAAGTATACCTTCGCTGCCTGCAAAGTTGCCTACCAGGAAGGGAGTTTGGACTACAGTGGGCTCAGAGAAGGTGAGAACGGTGGAAAAGATGCACATTGCCCATCCAGTGCAACTGAAGTACTCCTCTGCTGTATTGGAGGAGAGGGAAGGTCCCACAGTGACACCCGCAGTTGTGACCAGGGGGGATGAGTGGGTCCTCCATAAAGGAGCCACAAGGGAGGGTGGCAAGGGTCACCAGAGGAGAAAGAAGCAACTCCTGGTTGGGGACTCCATAGTCAAAGGAGTGGATTTGGGGACAGGTAGAGAGGGGGGAGGGAGGTTAAATGCCTACCTGGAGGCACAGCTTGGTGGGATGGAGAGAGGATCCAGAAGAATGTTGGAGTGGTAGCAATGAGGGGGGAGCTGGATGTCATTGTCCAGTTTTAGACAAATGACCTGCCTAAGGAAGAGGCAGGGTTAGAAAGGGTGCAGTGGGGCCAGTCAGGTGGCGCTGAGGGTTGAGGCGCTGGACGCCACACCTCATGCCACGCCAGTGACCCGGGTTCAGGAAATGACTCAAGTCATTTGGGGGTCGGCTGGGAGAGGTAAGGATTGAGCATCTGGATGACTGCTCTCCTTCCTCGGGGGGGGGGAATGTGTTGGATGCTGTTGGCTGGGTGTCAGTGCAGTCACCAGCACACTAGTGGTAGGCCCCACATCCAAGGTGCCAGGCTGCCTCTGCGGAGGTGAAGACAGCCATTGTGCCCATTGCACGGATGGGGGCACAGGAGAAAAACAGAGGGGAAAAGGTTGGGACCTGACAGAACCAGTGATGGCCCGATCACCCTCGTGGCAGCCCCCAAATCTGGATTACTGCCTCTGGGGATGGGAGTAAGCCAGCACTCCCAGACCCCAGCCCTGCTGAAGGGGACAAGCCGTGGGTGAATGTTGGGGGCTGCAAGGCAGGGTGATCAGGGCTGGAGGACGTATCCCACTGTAAGAGGGGGGATTGTAGCCCCTGTCGGGTCTGTGGGGAAGGATAAAGAGACTATATAAAAAAAAAGGAAGGGTGCAGGAAGAATTTAGGGAGTTGGGGAGGGGTCTTGGGCAGGTAGCAAGCTCCATGACTTTCTTGGAGGTGCTGCCTGTCCATGGTAAAGGGGGGAGGCTAGGGATCTCCATACCAGGGAATTCAACACATGGCTGAGGAACTGGTGCAGAGAAGAGGGTTTCGGCTATATTGAAGACTGGGGACCCACCTGGAGGGATGAGGGCATATACAAAAGTGATGGCCTACATCCATCTAGAAGGTAGACTACAGTCCTTAGTGAGCAGTTTAAATGCTACATTGGTGAGCATTTAAACTAGACAAGGGGGATGTGGTAGGAGACAGGGAAACAAAAATTGCCTTCCACAGTAGTTCAAGAGGCCAACAATGGGAATGCTGAGGGAACAAAGCCAATAAGGGATGCAAATAAAACTGGCAGCCAAAAGGTAGAAGAAACAATTATGACTGTAAAATATAAAGGGCAAACTAGGAGTGGGCAAAAGGGAAAAGGGAGGGGGTTGTAAACTCAACCTGGAGAGCCACGTGTGCAAATACTCGAATTCTATGCAACAAGATTGCTGACTTAGAGGCCACCATTGTGGAGGCAGACCTAGTCACCATCACGGAGACTTGATGCAGTGAAAACCAGGATTGGGAAATGGCCATTTCAGGATACATTCTATTTAGGAGGGACAGGGTAGCAGAAAAGGGGGAGGAGTGGCTCTTTATGTAAGGGACAATATAAAGGCAATAGAAATGCAGGGGAAGCAGGGGGAGCAGCGATACTGTGGGTCACTCTGGAGAAAAGGAAAGGGTCTGATATTTGCATAGGAGTGATCTACAGACCTCCAGCACAGGAAGTAGATGTGGATGGGGAAATAATGGAAGAAATCCAAAGGATGGCTCAAAAAGGGGAGGTGTTACTAGTGGGAGATTTCATTCTACTGGACAAGGACTGGAGCCTCCCTGCCGTGGCAGCTACAGGCTGCAGGGACATAATGATCTGTATGCAAGGTTCGTTCCTCAGGCAGCTTGTACAGGAGCCCACCCATGAGGGGTCAGACTGGACCTAATACTGACAAACTGAGACAGTATTGCCAACGTCACGGTGAGAGACCCCCTGGGAATCAACGACCATCGCATGGTGTGGTTTAATATAAAGACTAGACTAGAATTGAACCGCACCAAGATGAGGGTCCTAAACTTCATGAGGGCCAACTTCAAGGAAATGGGAAAATGCCTCAGGGATGCCCTGGTTGGGATAAGGAAATTAGCGGGAGTCGAGGAACAGAAAAATTTAAGAAAGGCATTGAAAAGGCTACGGATCTTTATGTCAGACTAGTTAGCAAGTGCAAAAGAAAAAGAGACAACTATGGTTCTCTAGCGAGATAGTGGAAAAAGTAGGAGCAAAAAAACTGACTGTTAGGAGATACAAAAAAACACAGAAGGAGGAGGACAGGGTAGTTTATCAGGAGATACAAAAAGAGGCAGGGAGGGCAGTTAGAAGAGCTAAAGCACAAACAGAGGAAAATACTGCCACATCACTAAACACAGGGGATAAGGCATTTTTCAGATACATGAGTGACAAGAGAAAAACCAAGGGAGGGATAGTCAGGCTGAAAAGGGAAGGAGGGGTTTGTGTGGAAGAGGATCATCAAAAAAATCAGACATACTGGACAAATACTTGTGCTCAGTTTTTATGGTAGAGGGCCCAGGCAGCAGATGAGAGATGAAGGTCAAATGCAGTAAGGGTAGAAGTATGGGCACAAGTCCTTTTACAGTGGAAAGGATGCTACTGGGACTAGCATTGTTGAACATGGATGAGGCAATGGGACCAGATGGGCTCCACCCAAGGGTATTTAAGGAGCTCAGGGAGGAGCTAGCTGCACTTCTGCCAGCCCTATTTAAAGAGCTGGTGACACGACTCAGGCAGGCAACTCATTCCAAAGTTGCCTGCCCGATTAGCTGAATAAAGTTGTGCCACAATTGTTTCGGTGAGATTACATGCCAAAATTTTAACTTACAAAGCCTGGCTCATACCGTCCATGTACAAGCCAAACAGCCATCTCAGTGCTGCAGCCCTGCCCTGAAATTCAGCACTTTGATAACTTAAGGTATGGGTCGGGGCTGCAGGCGCTCTATATAGTAAGTAATAGTACAGGAATAGGATCAGGGGAGGGGGCAGTCTAAATGTACTAACGTTATCTTTGCTGGCAGTTATACATGTATGGGGGTGATATATCACATATATAATTTCCTCATACATATATAAATGCCAGCAAAGATAACATTAGTACATTTAGACAGCCCCCTCCCCCGATCCTATACTCATCCTATTACTTACTATATAGAGAGCGTCTGCAGCCCCGACCCATATCTATCGTCATCAAAAAGCAGATTTTCAGAGCAGTGCTGAGATAGCTACTCAGCTTGTACATGGATGGTACGGCTTTGTAAGTTCAGATTTTAGTATTTAATCTCACTGAAAAAATTGTGGCTCAAGTTTATTCAGTTAATCAGGCAGTCAACTTTCGAATGAGTTGCCTGCCTGAATCATGTCACCAGCTCTTTAACTTATCACTGGAAACGGGAGACCGTAGGAAGGCTGATGTAGCCCCACTCCACAAAAGTGGAAGGAGGGAGGAGGCAGGTAATTACAGACCAATCAGCCTGACCTCAGTAGTGGGCAAAGTTATGGAATCACTACTGAAGGAAAGAATTGTGGAATACCTTGTGGCCAATGGGCTGCAGTATCTGAGGCAACATGGTGTCACAGGGGGAAGGTCTTGCCAGACAAACCTGACTGAGTTCTTTGACTGAGTTACCAAGGTAGTGGATCAGGGAGGAGCGGCTGACGTGGCCTACCTGGATTTCAGCAAGGCCTTCAGCACTAGTCCACACAGGAGGTTGATGAGCAAGCTGAGTAGCCATGGGGTGAGTGGGTCCTAAAGTAATAAGATGGGTAGAGAGCTGGCTGGAGAATAGGAGTCAGAGAATGGTGTTAAATGGTGTCCACTCTGGGGAAGGCAAAACGACCAGTGGGGTGCCACAAGGGTCAGAACTAGGCACGGTCCTCTTTAATGTCTTCATTAGCGACATTGCAGAGGGATTGGAAGGGAAGGTATGCCTGTTTGCAGGTGACACAAAAGTGTGCAACAGAGTAGACACTCTGGGGGGGATGGACAGAATGAGGGAAGATCTAAATAAGCTGGAATTGTCAAGAGTTTGGCAGATGGGCTTCAATGCGCAATGGTGCAAAATCATTCACTTCGGGCAAAGAAACCCAGCAGCTCAGTACATAGAAACATAGACTTTGACGGCAGATAAGGACCGCTAGGCCCATCTAGTCTGCCCACTTCCCTACCTACAGGATAGGCCGCAGATCCTAGTTAACCAACAGCCTATTTCTTCCTACTCCCCACAAGAATTGCCTTATGTCTGTCCCATGCATTCTTGAATTCTCCCACAGTTTTAGACCCCACAACCTCCTCAGGAAGGCTGTTCCATGCATCCACTACCTTCTCTGTGAAATAATACTTCCTCACATTGCCCCTGAACCGCCCTCCTTCTATCTTTAAATTGTGTCCCCTTGTTCTTGCAAGTCTCTTTTTCTGAAAGATGCTACCCTCTTGGTCTTTGTTGATTTCACTGAGGTACTTAAAAGTTTCTATCATGTCCCCCCCCCCTTCTTTCCTCAAGGGTATACATATTAAGCTCCTTTAGTCTCTCCTCATACGGCTTCTTTTGCAGACCCTGCACCATTTTAGTTGCCCTCCTCTGACTGCCTCTATCCTGTCTATGTCCTTGTGAGATGGGGTCTCCAGAACTGGACACAGTACTCCAGATGGGGTCTCACCAACTGTCTGTACAGAGGGATAACAACTTCCTGTTTTCTGCTGATGATGCCTCTCCCTATACATCCCAGTATACCCCCAGCCCTCCCTACTGCCTTCTCAAATTGCTTGCTAACCTTAAGGTCATCTGATATGATTACCCCCAGGTCCCTTCCTTTTTTGTTGTTGTTACTACCTCCCCACCCATTGTGTATTCTTTCCCTGGGTTCTTGTTTCCCAGGTGCATTATTTTGCACTTCTTTGCATTGAATTCTAGCTGCCATACTTCTGACCATTCCTCCAACCTTGCCAAGTCCCTTTTCATCCTTTCCACACCTCCTTGTGTACCAACCCTGTTGCAGATCTTTGTGTCATCTGCAAAAAGGCATACTTTTCCTTCCAGTCCCTCTGCAATGTCACTGATGAAGACATTAAAAAGGACTAGACCCAATACTGAACCCTGTGGTACCCCACTAGTAACCCCCCTTTTTTCAGAGTGGACTCCATTTACAATTACCTTCTGTGTCCTGTTGTCCAGCCAATGTTTTACCCAGGCTACCACCCTGGGACCCATTCCCAGGCTGGTTAATTTGACTATTAATCTTTTGTGTGGGACTGTGTCAAACGCCTTGCTAAAGTCTAGGTAGGCCATGTCCAGTACCAACTAGGAGGAGCTGGGCTAGCATTCACGAACCAGGAAAGGAGCCTGGGGAAAATAATTTCTGATGACCTGAAGGTGGCTAAACAGTGTGACAAGGCAGTGAGTAAAGCTAGCAGAATCCTCGGATGCATAGGCAGAGGTATCACCAGCAGAAAGAGGGAGGTAATAATACCCCTGTATAGATCATTGCTGAGACCCCATATTGAGTACTGTGTCCAGTTCTGGAAGCCCACCTCTGCAAGGACATAGACAGGGTGGATGTGATACAAAGAAGTGCAACCAAAATGGAAGGGCCTGCATCAGAAGCCCTATTAAGAAAGACTCAAGGAATTAAATATGTACTCACTTGAGGAAAGAAGGGAAAGGGGAGATATGATAGACACATTTAAGTATCTCACAGGTATAAACAAGTTACAGGAAGGGGACATTTTTTATAGAAAGAGATGCTCAAGGACAAGGGATCACTCTCTGAAGCTGGAGGGGGGAAGCTTAAGGGAAAAGTGAGGAAGTTCTTCACTGAAAGAGTGGTGGATGCTTGGAACAGTCTAACAGCAGAGGTAGTAGAAGCTAAAATAGTCATGGGTTTCAAGAATGCATAGGATAGACACAAGGGGATCCTAGAAGTTAAGAAAGTGAGGGAGGGAGGGAACCAAGGGTCAAGAGGGGTCTGAGGTGGCACTGTAGAAAGAGAAACTAGGGCAGACTAGGTGGGTCAGGAGGCCCTTATCTGCCAACAACTTCCACTTTTCTATGTTTCAGGGGCTAACCATTATATATCCTGGCCCTGCTTTTCCCTATGGGGCCAGGACTCCCTTCATTTGCTTGTGGGAGCTCCCATTTTCCTATCAGGGCTCCTGAATCCAGAGGCGCCCTTTTCATGCCCTTTCGCCACTCTCACACGTGGAGCTCCATTAAGATCTCTGGCCTGCAAGTCTCGTATGCACAATTGGTGAATGGCGGTCATCTTTTTAATTTACATTTTAGCTGGTCCACATCTTGGCAGCTCCCCAGACTGGTAAACCATTCCTAAGGGCCTGGAGGTGCGAAAACACATTCTGGACCTTGGCCTCCATTTGCTGCATGGGGTGAGACACAAAACTCTGCCAGCCGCAGCAGTGAAGATTTCACAGGTAGAGCATGCTTGAATCCCAACCCCCCCCCCCGGAGCCACTTAAAATCCCTTTGGTCCCCCCTTCCAGAAGCGCAGGGGACTGGAGGCACAATAAGGATCCCGCAGGGACATAGCCCACAGAGGTAAGCCCCACGCAGGAGTGAAGTGTGCTTAGAATATCATCTTGCATATTTAATAATCTCATCAATTAGATAAAGAAACAAACACACAAGCAAAATATTGCTGCTAGGTGCTTTGAAAGGCCCCTTTACCAGCCTGCTTTTGGAAAAAAGTACAGCTAAGTTAAGCTGAGGCTGTTCTGAAGCAGCAATAATAAAAGGTGTCCACTAGGTGGTACCAGTACACCACACAGCTCTGGTACATCCACCAGAACATCTTACTGTACATTGTGGGAGTGTTTTATTGTATTGTTTTTTTTTATTTACAGACTTTAAGGGCAGTACTGGCTAAGAATTACAGAACCCCTGAAACCTGGCCTTCGCTTCTAAAATGGAAACAAAAGCTCATTGTGGTTGGAGACGTTTGAATCTAACTGAGCAATTAGCATGTAATTTCCACGCAGTAAGCAAATCAATCAATCAATTTTAATTTATACTGGAACGTATGTGAGCAAAAATGTCCATTTTCACAAATGTCCAGTTGAACAGATATTTACAAAAGCGTTAAATTATACAATAATTTTGAAATTAAATCAGAATCAGAAACATAAATACATATATACAATGGCAAACATTTTTTGCAGTGGAACATAATCATTAAGAGAAATACCATGGCAGAAGATACAGTATCAATCATAAATACAGAGACTCATCGTTGTTGGGAAACAAGCTAACAGTCAACTCCTTACAAAGCAGGAAACAAGGGGCCAACATTGGTAGCAGAGGAATTAAAGGTGTAGGGAAAGAAAAGGTGAGGGAGTGTAAGTGGGGAGGAGAAGAATGTGTCAATTGGCCTATAAGCTGAGGAAACTCATCATCATTCTTATTTCTTTCGGAGAGGCAGCTGACAGGAGCATACACAAATGGTGGATTTAAGAAGGTGGTTCTTGAGAGTAAAGTTGAAGGTATTGATGGTGCCACATGTGTGAATATCAGGGGGCAGTTTGTTGTAAAGTTTTGGGCCCTTGTAAGTGATTGAGTTCTGAGCATGTGTGGTGTGGTAGAATGGAATGTCAAAAACATGACTTGAGACCCCCTTGTACAGCTCTGAGGGACCAATCTGGGGAAGAGTGAGGAAATGCTCGGCGGCAATAATGGTATTTACTCACCTGGTAAAGGTGATTATACCTGCCACCTTTATAGTGCTCAGAGAGTAACAACATCTGGGTATCCTCCGCCTATTCCATTGGACGATGCACTATCATAAATCTTTTTGGGTGCTAGAGGCCAGTCCCCCTAGCTCCAGCCAGAAACTCCAGTATGACACTTCCCTAGCAGAGAGATGAAAAAGACAACACAAACAACCCCCAAGACAGGCAGAAAAACTGCAACACAAGATAACAAGGAATAACACCCACAGCAGATGTGCAGTGAAAAAAACGGTTATGTTTACTCAGCAAGTAGCAGTAAATAAAATACACATGGTACCTAAGACACACTCAGGTGGTGGAACATGACCACCCAGACATATAATACTGTCAGAAAGTACATATAAAGATAGAAATATAAATCACCAGAAGAAAACAGCCTGCTGCACTAGAATATAGCAGCACGCGGGCCCTTGAGAGAAAAACATATCACAGAAACAAGGATCCCCAGACCCTAAGGGGACTGGTACAGACTTCCAAATGCTGCAAGTCTGGTTCATCCATCCAGGGTGGGACTCTAAACACTGTAAAGGTGGCAGGTATAACCACCTTTACTAGGTGAATAAATACCATTATCCCCTCCACCTTTCTAGTGCTCAGAGAGTAACAACATCTGGGGTTTTTGTAGCAGTACCCAGGAGAAAACCCACAGGTGGGACAACACGAACCACATTATGACTGACAACCTGCAGCAGCCTGAAGCACTGTTCTGCCAAACCCAGCTCTGCCATCAGACTCCACATCCAGCCGGTAGTGATGGACAAATGTGTGTGAACAGAGGACCAAGTAGCCACAGCATAAATATTCTGCACAGAAGCTCCACATCTTTCCACCCAAGAAGTTCGAGGGCTCGGGTAGAATGCACTCAAATGCCCTGAGGGGGGTCTTTACCCACCCCTTGGTAAGCCACCACAATGGCCCTCCTGATCTAGCCCACAATGGCATCCTTTGAAGCTGCCTGCCCCTTCTTTTTACCAGAACAGAATACAAACAGCCAATCAGATCTACGGAAACTGTCTGTCATATTCAGATAAACCCTAAGCAGAGAAACCACATCCAGTGGATGAGGAGCCCCATCTGGACTCCCTTCTTCCCCCGGCATGTTTGGTAAATGAGTCACCTGCTCCAGATGAAATGAGGACAACACCTTCAGTGTAAACAAAGGGATAGGAACCAGGGACACCCTGTCATTATGGAAAGTCAGATACGGTTCCCTGCAGGAACACACTTGCAGTTCTCCCACCCATCCAGCAGAACGCATGGCCATCAGGAACACCATTTTAATGGCTGTCCAATAAGGAGAGGCAGTAACAAATGGCAATCTGTGTAGGCCTTGTCAAACCCAATTGAGGTGCCACAGTGGACATGTGGGTCGAACCCATGGAGATGCAATCCACATAGTTCGCAGAAGACGAACCACATCTGGATGGTAATCCATGGGTCCCACCTTAGGCATGGAACCCCTTATAGAAAAAATAGCAGATGCCTGCACCCATAATGATGAATAGGCTAATTCCTTTTTGGTCTCATCATTAAGAAACTGTAGAATTTGGGGAAGACCCGCCACTGAAGGAGACAAGCCTTTTGCTATACACCATTTACAACAAATCTGCCAATGACGCCGATATGTTTGATTAGTGGAGTGCCTTCTAGAGCTCAACAAATGTTCTACCACCCAGGGTTGGTAAACTTCTTTTAACAGTCTCATTCTCTCAGCATCCAAGCCATCAATGAAAGGATCTGGGGACTGTAGTGCAGTATTGAGCCCTGCTGGAGCAGGTCCAGATGCTGAGGAAGATGCCATGGAGCGGCAATCAGCATTGCTTGTAGAAGAGAGTACCATGATCTCCTTGGCCAATCCAGTGCCACCATCAGTACTGTGGATCTCATGTCCTGTACTGTAAACAGCACTTTTGCAATCATCAGAAGTGATGGAAATATGTAAGCTTTTTTGAAACTCCACCTTGTCACCATTGTGTCGACCTCCTCGGCCTGACTGTCTGGAAATCAGAAATGGAAATGGGCCAGTTGGTTGTTGTGGCTCGAAGCCATCAGATCCACCAGGAATGGCTCCTGCCTCTAGTCGAGAATCTGAACTACTTGGCAGTGCAGTTGTCACTCCGCCTGGTCAAACGTCATCCAACTGAGCCAATCTGCCTGCACATTGTGCTTTTCCACCAAATATGTCTCTGATATTCATTGCAGGTGTTTCTCTGTCTAACGTAGAGTCTGCAGCACCTTCTGAAGCATGGACCTGCTGCAAGTGCTGCCTTGCTTGTTGAGGTACACCATTGTTATCTGATTGTCGGTTCTGATCATCACCAACTGACCTTGGATCAGTGGAGCAAAAAATAACAGGGCCCCGTATACTGCCCTCATCTCCAGAATATTGATATGTAGCCTCTCTTCTATCAGAGACGACCTGACCTGCGTCACGAGATTCCTCAGCATGGCCCCCAGTCGTGGAAACTGGCATCTGTTGTGATGGTCACTCTGGGCAAGAGTGACAGTGGTACACCTTTGTCCAGATTGCGCTAGTCCATCCACCAGCCAAGGCTCTGAAGGATATCTGGACTGACAGGGAGCTTGAACCCGAAGTCCTGAGTCTACTAATCACATGCATCTAACAGGTACTGTTGGAGGGGCACATGAGAAGTTAGGTCCATGGTACCATGGCTATCACTGCCACCATTAACCCCAACAGCTGGAGATAGAGGTGCACTGGTCTGTATGGACAGACCCTTATGAAATCCAAGAGCTGCAGTATGTTGGCCACCTTTTCCTCTGTAGGGTAAACTCGGCCTGCAGGTGTGTTGATCCAGGCACCCAGGTGCGTGAGCACCTGCGTGGGGTGCGTCTGACTCTTGTCCCAGTTTATTACCCTGTCATGGTCTTGGAGGCACTGGGCTATGGTCTCTGTGACCTTCTGTGCTTGACCCAGGTGCCCAGCCTGGATGGGCCAATTGTCCAGATATGGGATAACATGTATCCCCTTTCTTCCAAAATCTGCCACCAATACCACAAGCATCTTTGTAAAGACTTGCAGTGCCGATGCCAATCCAAATGGGAGGCATGTGTACTGGAAGTGCTCTCCATGTATCTGGAAGCATAGGAAAAGCTGGTGACAGGGCCAGATGGAAATGTGCAGGTATGCATTCTTGAGATCTATTGAGACCAGGAAACTCCTGGATGAATGGCAGCCAGGGTCAACTATAGGGTCTTCATTCTGAACCTCTTGTAGAGCACAAGTTTGTTGAGGAATCTGAGGTCAAGGACATGTAAAAAAAACAAAAACGTTTTGCTTGGGACCATAAAAAATGTAGAGTACACCCCTGTGCTCCTTTCCTGAAGGAGAATTGTAACAATCACCCGGCTCCTGATGAGGTCGGCCATAGCCTGTTGAATTGCTTCCACCTTCCTGGGGCCCTGGGGTGCAGGGGAAGTCATCAATCTGTGTGGAATTGTCTCTTGAGTGAATTCTATAGTATAGTCCTAGGATACTAGTTCCCAGACTCACCTGTCCATAGTGGTGTGGGCCCAGAGGACGTCAAACAGTTGTAATCGACCCCCCACCGAAGGATCGCCCACCAGAGCCCCCCTGACTTCATTGGTTATTAGTGACAATAGCAGCATCACCAGACATGTTGCTCCTGAAGCCCCTTTGCTTGCCAAAGTTTCCCTTGAACTAGGACTGAGCGTTTTGGGATTGGAAATGGGATCTTGTGGCCCCACCCCTCTGGGAGTGGGTTGCAGCTGCTCTTGCCTGGCTCCTCTGACTTTGGAATGAAAGGGCCAGCCTGATGGGAGGAAAAGGTCCTTCTTTTCCAACATCTGCTTTCTAACCACTTGATCCTTGAGGAACGGAGTTAGGACTTCCCCAAACAGATGGTGTCCTTTGCAGAGAAGCTTCATCAGAGTCATCTTTGACTTGGTATCTGCCTGCCAAAGCTTGAGCCATAATGCCTGTCTGACTCTGTTGGTCAAGATGGAAGCCCTGGCACTAAACTTAATGGCATCCAAGGAGGCATCCACCATATATCGGGCAGCCTGCACATCACAGTCTGCCTATTCCCCCAGTGGGGAATCCTCAGAGAGTCCATCCGAGATGGTCTCCACCCAGCGCAGGAGGGCTCTTGCAGCATACCACATTGCCGTATCTGCAGATGTGGCCATCCCCGTCACTTCATGAATCCTCTTATTTCTTTCAGCAAGAGAACACATCACACCAGCAAAGCAGAACTGCTGTCATGACCAGAGTGACAGGTCATTGGTGTACACTGCCAAGCCCATTGCAGTTTCAGCTATAATTAGCTTGGCAGTGACACACCTCTCAAATGCCTTACAGTCCCAAGACGTTCCTTGCGCAGGCGCAGTGAATGCAAAAAAGCCAGCTTCCCACACCAGTCAAAGACAGCCACTAGAGTCAATTTAAAGTCCTGAAAAAGTGCAATTTTATTTACCAAATGTAGCAAGTGCAGGCAGCAGCACAATGCCCAATGTTTTTGTACTGGTGTCTGGTTTGCATCAGAGCTCCACAAGTCTTTATGAGCCAGCTCTTCATTTTGCAGTTTCAGTGGACATTTTACCGTAATGTTGCCTTCACCTACATTTTACACTTGATGCTGTGCCAGGGTTGCTTGAAATCCGAAGATTTCATTCCATTGTGCATATGACAGATAATCAGAACTTCTGATTCTGACTGATTCTGTTCCAATTCTAACTAAGTTATCAGCATTGGAATTACAGCTAGAATCAGAAAATCTAATTCAGCCTTTGATTGCACCTTAGAATGCAAGAAAACATCCTCCCACCCAGTACAAACATGAAAGAGCCAGAACTCCCACCCCTTCCCACACTTGTCTCCCTCCCTCCCAGGCCCCTTTGCAGTTGGGGTCATTGTGTGGTGCTGTCTACTGTGGGCTGGAGGACAGAGAAGGCAGTGAGTGTCCGACTTCAGTTCATCCAATTTTCAAGTAGTTTCCACTAGTCCACAAAAATTATCCTGTTCCCAGCAAACCACCAAACACCCCCCCAGTAACCTGGACTTCTGCCCCTAGTCCTGACACCCCAGACCCATTCATAAGAGAGACTAGACTACGGCATAGAGTTCCGACACTCCTGATCTGCTGGCTGCTTATTGCTTGTTATGCCAGCAACTAGTGTACTAAGCTAAGAGAAAGACCAATCCATCTTCTTACCCATCACATTGCCAAATACCCAGCAGCCCCTGTGTGTGATCAGATATGTCACAAGTCCACTCCATACAGTGTCCTGTGACTGTCCTCCAGTGTCTCCTCCATGCCACATGTACATGGTGATGTTGCTGCCTCCTGCTGGTACCACTAAATGCAGATGACACAGACCCATGCGGCACTTAAGGTGAGGGGATGGGGGGTGGTTAGAAAGGGGGTGGGCTTTTCTCTAGAACCGTTAAGGCATTTTGCTTGGTAGGAGAGAGAAACTTTCCTCCAGGGCATTTTATTGGGTGGGGGGAGATTGTTACTTTTGAGATACACAGTCCAATATGATTCTGACTTCTGAGTCCAGCTCCGATGCCTTACTAGGTTTTGGAACAGAATCAGATACAGAATTGGATGTTCTAATTATCCACTGTCTTACCAATGGAATGGAATCAGTAGATTTGGAGCACCCCTACTAGAGCGATGGATAGGGGCTGGGTCGTGGATGTATTGTGTCTGGACTTCAGCAAGGCCTTTGACATTGTACCACATGGAAAACACATAGAGAAAGTCCCACAGTATAGAGTCTACAAAGTATACAGGAGGTGGTTAGCAAATTGGCTGAGAGGTAAGAAGCAGACAGCGGTGGTAGATGGTCACCATGCAGAGTGAAGGGTTGTGCTCAGTGGATTACCTCAGGGATCAGGTTTGGGACCATCGCTTTTTAACATATTTTATAAGTAACCTGGAAGGGGGAAACAGCAGAATGCTGCTGAATTGTGGTGATGAGGCTAAACTGACAAGAAAAGATGACACAGGACCAGACGTGATTGTTTACAGTAAGCTAAGGTCAGGCAGACAGTGTGCTGCTACAGTCAAGAGAGCACGTACAATGTAGGGATGCATTAGGAGGGGATAAGGGACTGGTTAAGGCAGAAAATCCTTCCCCTGCACAGGTTTTGGTTAGACTGTACCTGAATTACTGTAGTGTATTCAGTTCTGCCATAACTCCCTGTAGTACAGAAAAGACACTGAAGTGATTGAGAGGGTCTGCCCTAGATCCACCAAGCTGATTTCTGATTTAGGAAGAACAAAGTATGAGGCTAGATTGGAAAACTCAAATAATTTAGTAAAGAGAAGGCTGGGGTGGGAACATGATCATGGTGTTACAAGTACCAATGGGGATGAACAGTTTCTTATCCCTGTTGACTCTAGCGCCCCCCCCATCTCTTTATGAGCCCTCTCCCAGCCTTGACACCATCATCTCTGCCATTTACCCCCTTCCTTGCCGTCTGTCCAGTATGACCAGGCCCTTAGGTTAGTGTCCACCTTCAGTCCATGCTTGTTTGGGAAAAGTCTGTGGCATGGGGCCTGGGAGCTCTGGAGTCATCCTGTGCACTAGGGAATTTACACCTTGTTCTTTTTCCCAGGTGCATGGGTGTGACACAGAGAATGTACAAAGCATGGTACAGCCAGTCCATCAGTGCCCTCCCTGTGCTGAAGCCAAAGCATGGTACAGCCAGTCCATCAGTGCCCTCCCTGTGCTGAAGCCAAAGCATGGTACAGCCAGTCCATCAGTGCCCTCCCTGTGCTGAAGCCAAAGCATGGTACAGCCAGTCCATCAGTGCCCTCCCTGTGCTGAAGCCTCAAGCTGCATCACCGCCTGTGTTCATCAGATGGCAGTAATGCAGTGGACCAGGGAAGGTACCCTCTCTGGAGGAGGAGACTATACTCTGTGACTCTGGGACACTCAGTCTCACATCCCCCAGCAACCCTGTGGCTCTCTAGTTTCTGGGTATGACCCCTGATCACTGGCATCATATGTGACAAGGCTGCCAGTGTGTTGATAGGCCAGCCTGCTAACCAATTTCGTATCATCTTGCACATTTAATATTCTGAGCAATCTGAAAAGCAAACAAACAAGCAAGCAAAATATTGCTGCCAGCTGCATTGAAAGATCCCTTTTCCCTTTGCTGCATGCTTTTGGAAAAGGTATGGCTGAGCCAAGGCTGTTATGAAGTTGTAATAATGAAAGATGTCCACTAGGTGGTGCCAGTATACTGCACACCTCTGGTACATTCAACTGAACTTCTTACTGTACGTTGGGGGACTGTGTAATTATTTTTTTTTTATTTACAGACTTTAAAGGCAGTAGTGGCTAAAAATCACAGAGCCCCTGAAACCTGGTCTCCAGTTCTAAAATGTAAAACAAGACCTTATTGTCGTTGGACAGGTTTGAATCTAACTGAGCAATTAGCATGTAATTTGAATGCAATATGCAAATAAATTTGAGATGCATTTAACTCACTGCTCACGCTCTGCCAGGTTGCTTAGTTGTCCAATGATTAACATTATCTGGGCTAGATCCCCTCTGGGATACATTTTTTTGGATAACGCTTACTGTATTGGGAATTATTTTTCCTTATCTAGGGTCATTATCCATTGCAGAATGCTCGGATAGCCCGGATAACTGCAATTTTAGACATGGGCTTTAGTGTCCAGTGGGGACAAAGAGGTATTCTGGTATTATATTTATTCTGATGAACTATCTGGGATTTTCCAGCCAAAAGTATCCACTATCCAAGACACTTCTACCAGCTAGAAGGTAAAATACTGAGTCTCCGCTCTGCAAAAAAGACTCCAGCTTACCCAGAACAGAGCTCCCATCATCCGTATATTCTGTTCTGGCCAAACATCATGACATCTAGTTATATCTGGAAATGTCAACAGATTATCCAAACCACTCTAAAATAATTGCAGGTTTCTAAGATGAAAAATATTATTTCTTTTTAAATGTTTTGGGTTAACTAGTGCCATTGCTTGGCATAGCCACTAACTAGAATTAGGGATTGGCACACCAATTCAGATACACTCAGAACCCTGCAGAGGAACCTGTGTCATTTTCTGTAAAAGAACCTTATCAGAACTTGTTTCTGGTTCTGATAAGTGGTTCTGATCATTTCTAAAACACTGATTTCAGAGCTTAATTTACTCCTCCAGAAGGTCTTTATCCTGAAAGAAAACTGCTGGTGGTGATCATGTGACCCAGAGTGGAGACTGAAGGTAGAGAAAGGACTCAGTACCACGTGTGTATTAAGGGCTGTAGTCACAATGGTGTTATATATGGGGTACTAACTAGGCATATGACACTAATAATATTCATTGAAATAACTATGTTAATGCACAAGTCAGCATTGCAGCGGCAAAGTGCATAAAAGTAGGGAAATGCAATGTTAGGCTAACAAGTCCATTGAGCATTGCTGAACCACTGGGGTTGTGTTCCTCATGGTTTGAATGATCACATGATGTGGTGTTGGGGTTGCCCTGACCTTGGCATGTCTCTGAACACTGCTGTGTGAATGTTGTGTCTCTGCCTTGACAGACAGTTTTGAAGTTGGGCATCACTAGGGATGTGTCACGTGATTGTTCAAAGAATACAATGTCATAGATGCAACAAGGCTCAGTGGACTTTTTAGTCCAGTACAAACAAGCATTTGTCAATGCCAGATGTTTGCTTTCTGGCATTAGCATTGGGAGTGCAGGAGTTAGACAGATGCAAAATAGGAATGGCAGTGAAGTATTGAACTGATGCCAGCCCCATCCCCACCCTGCAGAGATTAAAGGCACTGGGGTGTGCCTTTGGGTCATCACCTATAATGCTCAAGTAATTTCACCTCATCTACCCTGTAGATACCGACAAATGTCAAGGTGTGCCTTGGGCTGTTCAGGCTTTACACTCACCCCACTCCATAAGGAAATATACTGAAATGGGTGTAGTATAGGAGAATGGGGTGAATTTTGGGACTGAAGAGTCCAAGGCACACCTCGGTGCCTGTCACTGGCTGCAGGGTGGGGGTTGGGGTGAAATGGCGTGAGCATTACTCTCGACAATCCCAAGTCACATCCCTGATGCCTGTCACTCCCTACAGGGTAGGGTGTTATGGTCGAAAACCCCAAATGCCCTGGGAATTTCTTATTATTTTCCTTAAGTTTTCAGCGTGGGCTTCTTGTGACCCCATACGAACAGTGACACTATCAGTTCGTTATCGAAAGGTGATTTTTGCACAGCCATTGTGCCATTTGGCGCCACAGGTGCGAAACACATTTCAGGCAGGATGTGAAAAATGACAGTTGTACTGTTCATGAGGAGGTGTAAAAAAATGGTAATGTTGAAAATCTGGAGTGAAAATATAAAAAAACTGGTGAAGTCACAAGCATGCGTAGAAACTGCACAACGCACACCCGTAATGCAATTATTTTGGGGGAATTTTTACACCACATTTTCAAACATAGGCATTTTGGGACCTCTGCTCATGAACAGTGACACTGTGATTTTCTTAATCTGTCCCAAACATTAATTTTGCACAGCGACTGCGCCCGTTGTGTACCACAGGTGCGAAAACATGTTTTGGGAAGGATGTGAAAAATTACAGCTGTACTATTCATAAGGCAGTGCGCAAAAATGACAATATTGAAAATCTCAAGAAAAAATATAAAAAATTGGTGAAGTTACGAGTGTGCATAGAAAATGCGCAATGCATGCTGGTAACGAAATTTGTTCACCAAATTTGTAACATGGGCTTTTTGGGATCTCTCCTTATGAACACTGTCACTGTGATTTTCTTAACCTGTCCCAAGCATTGATTTCGCACAGCGAATGTGCCATTGTGTGCCACATGTGTGAAAACACATTTCGGGCAGGATGTGAAAAATGACAGCTGAAGTGTTCATAAGCAGGTGTGGAAAAATGACAATGTTGAAAATCTGGAATGAAAATATTAAAAATTCTCGAAGTTACGAGCATGCGTCGGAACTGTGAAATGCATACCCATAACACAGTCATTTTGGGGATTCTTACCACCAATTTGCAATATAGGCTTTTTGGGAGCCCACCTCATGAACAGTGGCACTGTTGTTTTGTTAATCGGTCCCAGAAGGTGATTCCATGCAGTGACCGCAAAATCACCTTTTGGGACTCAATAACGACATGATAGTAACTGAGTTCATGAGGTGGGGTCCCAAGAACCCCAGGTTGAAAATTTAGGGCCAAAAGTTACAAAAATGGCCAAGATAACCACATAAGTTGAAACCCCCTATTTATGCCATTATACAGCTTACCGGCATGTCTTCAGTTCGCGGTCGGCTTTGAAGAGTGCAGACGTGTTCCCGCTCCATGAAAGATCATTGTGTCAGACTCCAAAGGTAAGTATTAGGTGAAGGGGTTGCAGACAGGTGGGGTGTGCAGAGGGTGGGTGTGGGTTGGGGAGGGAACCTGACGGGAGGAACATTTTCTGTGTTTCAGGTTATAAAAAAACCACCACAGACCGCTTTAGTTTTTACAGGTGTAAGAGTTTTGGGGTCATCTGAGTCACAGTGTGGCACACAATGGGGTGGGGTGGGGGCAGGAAAATGCTGACATGATGGGGTTAAACATGCCGACAGAGGGATTGGGCACCCTGTCAGCAATCATGTTTGTGTTTGGGGAGGGGGATGATGCCAAGGGGGATTGGGCATCCCCCTCGGCAGATTGGGGACAGGGCACTGAAGCCGATGGGGATTTAGCCCCCCCTTTGGGAAGCATGTCTGTGTTTGGGGGGAATGATGCCCAGGAGGATTGGGCACCCCCCTTGGCAGACAAAGCACAGCAAAGTGACTCATATGCTGACTGGGATTGGGATTCCCCATCAGCAAACGAACTGGGGAAGGGGCATGCCGACAGGGGGATTGGGCACCCCTGAAATTTGCTTGCCAGGGACTGTGAGAGGCAGATGGTGACAGCCGCTGCCATGTTTATTGAAATGTTACATCAGGCAAGGCACACCGTACAATGAGGGGGCACTCCCTCATTGCAGCGGCGAAATAGTTTAAAGTCGGTGGCACGCTTGCAGACTACTGTCATAGCCATTGTGCTCCTTCATTGGTGACACACAGATGAGCCCCAAAAAGCAGTGGCGGCACTGGCCACAACACTGCCACACCTCCACAACCTGCTTCTCCAGCAAGCTGCCACAACATGTTTTGAGCACATGCGTGCAAGCAAACAAAAAAAATCCAGTTTCCCACACCAGTCAAAGACAGTCACTAGAGTCAATTTAAGGTGCTGAAAAAGTGCTGTTTTATTTACAAAATGTAGCAAGTTCAGGCAGCAGCACAACGCCCAAAGTTTTGTACTGGCGTCAGTTTGCATCAGAGCTCCACAAGTCCTTGTGAGCTAGCTTTTTGTTTTTTCAGTTTCAGTGGCTCTTTCCCCTTAATGTTGCCTTCTCTTACATTTTACACTTTGTGCTGCACCAGGGTTGCTTGAAATTTGCTGATTTCATTCTGTTGTGCATATGTCGGATAATCAGAACTTCTGATTCTGACTCTGATTCTATTCCATTCCAGCAAAATCTGATTCGGCCTCCAACTGCACCAATCAACACAAGAAAATCTTCTCCCACCCAGCACAAACATTAAGGAGCCAGGAAAAAAGCCTCCCTTCCCACAATTGTCTCCTTCTAATGCCCCCTTACCTTAATGTGCTGCTGCTGGCCTGCTGCTGGAGTCCATGTGTGGTGCTGTCTGCTTTGGGCTGGAGGACAGAGAAAGCAGCTGGTGTCCAGCTTCAGTTCATCCAGTTTTCAAGTAGTTTTTGCTGAGCCACAAAAATGACCCTGTCCCCAGCAAACCACCGCACACACGCCCAGTAACCTGGACCTAAGCCCCTAGTCTTGGCACTTCAGATCCATCCATAAGAGAGACTAGATTACAGCATAGAGTTCCCCTACTGCTGAGCTGCATACACTGCTTATTGCTTGCCATGCCAGCTAATGTACGGAGCTAAGAGATAGACCAGCCTGTCTTCTTCCCCATTACATTGCCAAATACCCAGCAGCCCCCATCCTTTCTGAGTGATGTGGGTAGAGGAGGTGGCAGACCTAAAGAAAGCCCTAGGTAGCAGGCTCTACCAGAGGCCCTACTGGGAGAAATGTCTGGTGAGGACAGCCCAGGGTTTTTTAGGTCAGCCACTGACCCAGGTAACTCAGGGAGGACTGGAGCCTGCTGGGTATTGGACAATATGATGGGGAAGAAGATGGACTGGTCTCTCTTCGACAACTCAGTGCACAAGCGGCAATAAGCAGCAGATTGTATGGACTGAGAGCAAGCCCTGGGTTGCAGGCAGGCAAGCATGCACTACCAGAGTAAGCATCTGTATTTCTTGCTGGCAACCCAGGGCTTGCAATCAGTCAGTCACAACTTGGGGAGAGAGGAGAAGGAATGGAATGGGAGGGATTCTGGGTAAAAAAAGGGAGGAAGTCACGTTAGGGTCTAGTCAAGTGGTCAAAGGAGGAACATATCAGGCTCAGCACCAGCTGTAGTAACTAGAAGAAGAAGAGAAGGTCAAGACACTGCAGAGTGGCCGGCCCAGTGGCGCTGAGGGTTGAGGCGCTAGACGGCACACCTTGATCCATGCCAGCAACCTGGGTTCAAATACAGGCTCAGGGCACTGGGGGTTGGCCAAAGAGGAGGAGGGTGAGGAGCTGATTGAGCTGCCAGCTGGCAGCTCTCAGCCTTGGGAGGAATCTGAGGGGCTCCTTGGGTTTTGGCTGCCTTCTGGTGGAGGCCGGATGGCAGCATCACGTTTTAGGAGCCCTGATGCTAAGCCAGGGAAGGGTGGATGAGGCTGTGGACCAGAGCTACAGTGTGCATGTGCACCTCCACGTGCATGTGTTACCACTTCTGGAGCCTAAGGATAATGGGGAACAGGCAGAAAACACCCCGGAGGATATAGGGAGATGATGGAGGCCCCATGAGCCAAAACCCACATTCCAAGGCTGGACTATCATTCCAGTGGGCTCTCCCAAGCCCTTCGAACTGACCCAGGACTGACTCTCTAATTTCAGAAAGGCCACCAGGTAGGTGAGGCGGACCCTGCCCCAGGGGTGATCTGGGGGGCTGGAAGGTTCCTTGGGTTTGGGGAGAGGGTGCTTGGTAACTGTGCTCCCTGGAGGAAGGTGGTTTTAGGCCATGAGTAGAGGTCATTGTTGAGTGGGCACTCCTGAGAGATGCCCTGATCCCCCTGTGAATAAACAGAATCTACAAAAAAAAAGACACTGCAGAGTGTCACTCATCAGTTGTCAGGTCAGGTGGTTGAGGTCCAGACAGGGTCCTCCCTTTCAGAGCAGGGACAGGGGGTAGAAATGGGATTCACGGAGAAGGGACTGTTAACTTGTGTGCCAGCTATGCCTGTCTGCCTGCCTAACCATAGCTGATTTCTTGTCTGGGACAGGGAGAGGGGTGATGTGATCAGATATGTCGCAAGTCCACTCCGTACAGTATCCTACAGTGTTCTGTGACTGTCCTCCTGTGTCTGCTCCATGCCACATGTACATGGTGATGTTGCTGCCTCCTGCTGGTGGCACTAACTGCAGATGACACTGACACATACTGCACTTAAGGTAAGGGAATGTGGTGATTAGGGAACGTGAAAAGCTTATCTCCAGGACGATTCGGGCATTTTGTTAGGTGGAGAAGGGGGCTCTTCTACATGACCTTTAGGCCATTTTGCTGGGTGGGGGAGGTTGTTACTTTTGATATTCACAGTTGGAAACTATTCTGACTTTGGAGTCCAGCTCCAATGCCTTACTAGGATTTGAAACAGAATCAGATACATAATGGGATGTTCTGATTATCCAGTACATTACCAATGGGATGGAATCAGTAGATTATGAGCACCCCTGCTAGAGAGGTGGATAGGGGCTGGGTGGTGGATGTACTGTCTTTGGACTTCAGCAAGGCCTTTGACACTGTACAACATGGAAAACTGTAGGGGGACGGAAGGTACCCTAGACAGGACAGGCGAGATGAATCTGGAAGGAGAGGCAGGAAGTGTACTCAGTGACCAAGATGCAAGAGGTTTATTTACCCGAGACAGTAAAAACAAGATAACGATTTTGTACAATGTGACAGGACAATAACAGAAATCAACAAACAATACAATTAGGACCAACAATTGGTCGAACCAAGAACAGGGGGTTGACCCCTTTGAGTCCCAGTCCTACGTGCACTTGGCCGAGATGATGGAGCCTGATGAACCAAGCTTGGGCTTTTTCTGTGCCAGCTGATCAGCATGTGGGCATTGACCCCACAAAGTGCTTGTTACAAATGGGGCATAACCGGGTGTCCCCCAAATGAACAACTCACAAAGGAGGAACACTGCTAGCTGGATGATGAAGAACTTGGCGATCCCCTGTGACTCCAGACAAGAAGCTGACGACTTCTAGCCGACAGATAGTTCCCTGGACAACCTACTGCAATGACCAATGGCAGATCCCCAGCCCCAGATGACCTCTCAACAAGATGACTGCTGATGGAATGATCTTCAGGCTACCTCTGGGGGGGCGACATGGGCATGCACACACTTAAGGCTGGCAAAATAATAAAAGGGCATGCACAACGTTAACTGTGGTCCCTAAAGCTTGAGCCGGGGTGGCTCCTAAGCTGACTCACTACTAGATACCTCACTAGCGGCTCTGTACCACTTACCATTGTGACGCTTGGCCAGCTGGTTATGATTGTCGTATGATATTTGTAATATAAACATATAGTATGTGAGCCTGTGGTTCCATGGGTGCCCCCCACCAGGTTTCAGTGAAGCTACAGGATATGTAAGACTGACCAAGAACCAGTTAATTAATTACCTTCCTTCCAGAGGGCATTTTTTTATCTTTTACAGCCTGTTGCTGCTTTGAAGTCGAAAAGCCAACTGTAACTTTATGTGTCTGCCAGAGGATGAGCCTAATAAACTTTTATGACGTTTTAAGAGGAACAGGCCATTGATAACAACATGGTGTTAACAGTTGTAAAACCCTTTGAATCTCCTTGGGATGACAGGAACCAGCCACCAGTTCAAAGGAAAGGCTTGATCAAAGACTCATAATTTGGGAAATGTGTTTTTGCTAATGTCACCTTATTTACAATACCTCCTGATAGGACATCATGTTTGTATTTTTTTGATTCTAAAAAGGAGGAGCTAGATGACTCACAGAAGGGATATGGAGACACAGTTTAAACAGATACTAGTGTCTGAGATGAATGATATATACCATCTTGGGACTCTAGAAAGACACAGCTCTCTGATATAACTTAACTTCCAGAGGTAATACATTAGATAGAAAAGGTCTAAATGTATTTTGGCAGGAGTTTGTTCTGTAGTTTTCCTTGTTTTTTCTTTTAAGTGATTATAAGCTCTTTGATATACTGTTCTGTCTTTACATTTTTCATATTTTTACCATCTTTTAGTAAAGAATGTTTTATTTAAAAGACTGCCTGGGTGTCTGCCAGTTCTTTTTGCATGTGATATGCAGATGGTTAAGTCTGACAACTGTTCAACAGCTTTATGTGTTACTGAGCTTGAGTAAAAAGGTAAGAATATACCTAAGGTCTCTCACAGAGTTAAAAGGGTTAATTTTGGAAGCCTGGCTGGGTGCCCCTGGCAAAAGATTGTACCGCAATCCCCGAAGAGGGTACATATCTGAGCCTATACATTGGGTATGCTAGCATAAGATTCACAGTTTGAAACCCCCAGAACTTGAGACTAAAGGTGATTCGGACCCAAACGCAGACAGTAGAGTTACCCCGTCTGTTACCTGTTCACACTACTGCACTCTGAGTTGGCACTTTTGGGAGCAGAGGGCTTGACCTGCTGAGTGCATTTGTGACAGATGTGGTGGCAGAGGTGGGATCTGAAAAATTTGGTAACACACGCTTTAACTGTTCAGTATGTCAGCTTAATACTGTACAGCTCACTTGCAAAATAAGGCAGTGATTTATTTTTTTTAAAAAGGAAACAGAACTATATAATTTTGCTTACAGTCAACTTCCTACCTGTTTTATTTTTTTTCAAAGTGCAAGTTAGAGTAGCCACATTTAGGGAAGAAGATGGCTTCCAACTGCAGCGGGCACACTGCAGACTACTTGAGGCAGTTGTGCCAGGACAGAGGAGTCCTGCACGAGGGGAGAGCCACCAAGCAGAACCTTGTGGATGCCCAGATGGCAGCAGATGCCCAGAGTGTCGAGTCACAGACTGTGACTGTAAAGGACCGAACCTTGGATATGGAGGGGTCAGCGGCCAGTGCAGTGTCCAGATCTGGTAGGGAGGACAGCAGGGCCAGTGCAAGCCCAAGGCCACAGTAGCAGGGGAAGGTCACCAGCTTTCTGAAGCCAGAAGCAATTAGGCTGCAGACTGAGTTGCGCAGAATGGATTTGGAGTTCCAGAGAGAAGAGAAGCGAGAACAGTGAGCCACAGAGGAGAAGAGGGATCGTGAACAGCGAGAGGCAGCCCGTGAAGAGCGTGAGTGCCGGAGGCGACATGAACTGGAGAAGTTACGACTCCAACCACCATCACAAGAGCAGGTAAGTGGCTTGGGTTTAACTGGAAAGACAGGACTGGGTTACAAATTAAATTCCAAATTGATAGCTGAATTTAAAGAGGGGGAAGATATGGATGCCTTTTTAAATTCCTTTGAAAAAGTTTTTTATTCAGGCAAACATTCCTAGTGGGTCCTGGAGCTTCCAGCTATCCCTGCTACTAACCTGAAAAGCTTGGGATGCATTGGGTCAAATGGACAATGAGGACAGTAATGATTACAGCAAACTTAAAGCTGCACTGTTAAAAAAGTTTGGTTTAACTGAAGAAGCATACAGAGCTAAATTCCGTAAGCTCAGGAGAAGCCCTAACATGAGCTAAGAGGAGCTAACCATGAAACAATGTCAGTGTTTAAAATGTTGGTAGGAAGGAATTGAAGCAAACTCTGTAGATAAAATTGAAACTGCTATATTGTTAGAACATTTTTTTTGGGCATGCCCAGCAGAGCTGAAAACCTGGCTGGAGGACCGCGATCCCAAAACAGTGCAAGAGGCTGCTGAACTGTCAGACTGCTATGCCAAGAGCAGACCTGCTCTAAGAGCGAATGGGGTGGGCATGGCAGAGCAGAAAGGGAAAAGCGTGCCTTCAGGACAACTAAAACCCTCACTGCCTCCACCGAAACCAGTTAGCCCCGGGTTTCAAAGAAAATATTTTTCTGAGAAAAGAAACCAATGTTGGGTTTGAAAAGAAACTGGACATATTGTCAGACAGTGTCCCAAAAGGTCGAGCAATATGCAAAATGGGGTTAGGAAAGAAGTGGGTTGTTTGTGTGTCCCTGGAAGCATGCCTGTGAACATGAGAGAACACATGCACCCAGTCACAGTGAATGGTGTACAGACACAAGGGTTAAGAGACACAGGGACATCCTTGATGCTGGTAAAAGGGGATCTGGTAGAGCCTGGTCAGCTTATACCCAATAGATTTGTAACTGTACAAGGGTTCACTGGTGAGGAGACAACATTGCCACTCACTAGTGTTCTCCTAGACTGGGGTGATACAGGGGGAACTGTGCAACAGGTGGCTGCAGCCCAAACTTTAGCAGTTGACGTCATCCTTGGCAATAATCTCAAACAGGGGATGGTGTGTGCAGTTACCCATAGCCAAGTGACAAGGGAAAATTGTAGTTCCCTGGACCCCACAGAAGCCATTGTGGAAACCACTGGAAGGCTTGTTCCCCAGCCTGTGTCTCCTGATATGGAGACTAATGAAAAGGGGGTAGAAATTTCCCCAGTGGCAGTTAACCACAGAGCTACGGAGGGTTACTCCGAAGAAGGAGGGGTGACCCATTGTCAGAGGGTTAGGGATGACAGTGATCCTGAGTGCCATGATGCAAGTGCTAGGGACCCTACTTTGGAGACTTAAGGGGACCTGTCCCATGCCTTGGGAATGTGTAAGGAGTTTGCAGCTGCTCAGAAAAGTGACCCTAGGGAAGAACAAAAAATGTCCACCTCAGGGAAAGGGTCTCAGTTTCTTTGTTGTACCCCCTAACTCCAGGGTACTACAATCCACATAGAGAAGGTACCTCAGTATAGAGTCTACAAAGTATACATGTGGTGGATACCAAATTGGCTGAGCGGTAAGAAGCAAAGAGTGGTAGTGTATGGTCACCATCCAGAGTGAAGGGATGTGGTCAGTGGATTACCCTAGGGGTCAGTTTTGGGACCATTGCTTTTTAGTATATTTTATGAATAATCTGAAGAGGGGTATCAGCAGAAAGCTGCTGAAGTGTGGTGATGAGGCTAAACTGACAAGAAAAGAGGACACAAGACCAGATGTGATTGTTTACAGTCAGCTAAAGCCAGGCAGACAGTGCGCTGCTAGTCATGAGAGCAAGCACAATGTTGGGATGCATTGGGACGGGGTGAGGAACTGGTCAAGGCAGGTGATCCTTCTCCTGCACAGGATCTTGATTAGATTGCACCTCAAGGAATGTAGTGCATCCATCCACCATATGATTGAGAGGGTCTGCCACAGAGCCACCAAGCTGATTTCTGATTTAGAATGAAAAGGCTATGAGGAGAGACTTGAATACTGAAATAATTGATGAAAGCGAAGGCTGGGGTGGGGGCATGATCATGGTGTAAAGAGTACTAATGGGAATGACCGTGGGGAGTATGCACAGATGCCTTAGCTGCTGAGTACAAGCAGAACTAGAGCACGTGCACTCATACTGAGGGGACGAATATGAGGACTCATTAGAAAGCATTACTTCACACAGATGGTGGTTACCTTGTGGAATAGCCTACCCAGTGAGGTTAAAGAAGCTTTTCAAGGTTTCAAACTTGAAAGCAGAACTAGTCAGATTTCTGCGGAAGAATAGCACTGAGGGTTACACAGCAGCAGGGGCAGCATTTTGGCTGATAAGCTTGGATGCATGTCTGTATTCATTTTTTTGGTTCAGTCAATTACTGCCATCTTTCCACCTTAGGATTTGTCCTCAACCATGCCCAAGATGGCAGGTGTTCCCTCATAAATACAGCCAGACGCAGTGAGGTGAGCGGAGGACTTGCTGAGGGATTTCCAGGACTGGAGATGATGTTGTTTGGGTGACATGGTGATGGAATGTCAGCATCCCTATACAACCAGCAATCTGCCTGTTTAATATTCCCTTCCCACAAAGATGATGTGCCGTCACTGCAGTGCATATGCATCCTCTCCGCTAAGCCCCCAGCTACACTGGTTCTTCTGGTCATCCAGCTCGCAGTGTCACAGCTGGGTCCACAGCCATCCCTCCCCCTCCTTCTGCTGCTGGCATTATTGGCAGCTAGGGCTCAAGTCACAAACCTGGATCCTCAGTATCACAGACAGCACCTGCTGCTACTGTGCTGTCAGGTAATAAAGGGCTGATATTTGAACTCTCTGAGCTGCTTTCTCATTGAACACCTGCCCGTGAAGGTCAGGAGGGCAGAGAACAGTGAGGAGAGTGAAAAAGTGGGAGAGAGAGAGAGGGGCCGAAGAGAGAAAGAGAGAGAGTGGGAGAGAAAGAGAGCATAAGCGAGAGAGAGAGAGAGAGAGAGAGAGAGTGTGAGAGAGCAGAGAGAGAGAGAGAGAGAGAGAGAGTGAGAAAGAGAGAGAGAAAGACCTAGAGGGCACTGCCAGAATTAGTAGTCCTGTTCATAAAAAAATCTTTGTGGAGACTGATTACCATTTTCAACCTCGATTAGGCATTTGGTGCATAATGATTAAACAAAATGGCTGCAGTAGCAGCCCTAACCTAGACTGCTGTTGGTGGTGAGTAATGCGGTCCAACTGAAGACAGATTATTTAAGGAGCAAAGTGCTTCTTAAGACACAGCCAGACATGATGGAGCCAGGTAAATGAAACAGGGTCAAACTTAGTGATAATTTCCTGCCCCCCCCCCCCCACACAACTCTATAAATTCTCAATGATCAGGCAACAGGACTTGGAGTGGAGTCCAGATAGCAAGTTTCCAATCAGGAGACCCTTATAGAACCAAAGATATTCCTGGTTAAACTAGGTCAGAGTACACAAAGGCTGCCATGGGAATTGTGGGATATGATAGCGTAACCCTCCCTACAAACGGGGGTTCCCAAAAAGTCTTCCTTGAGCTTGCTTAAATGCTCACTGCCAGGCTGGTGTCCTGCGTTTTAGCAGTTTAAATGTATTACCAGAGAGTGCCTGTATAGCCTCTGTGTAAAGCTGTCTCTTTAAGAGTTGCCTGGATTGCAGTCATACTTTGATGTGGAAATTCCAAGGTACCAAGAAAAAGCTCTGCAGAAAGCTTACCGGAAAGGAGGGGTAGACGCCAGTGATTTGAACCGTGTGAGATTGGGGCACATACTGCAACATGCCAAGCATTCTAAACTGCAGATCATCCAGTTAAGGCTCCAGGATAGGAGATGTAACCCACCTGACTACTGTGACTTGATAAAAGAACTCCGGGAGGTAGAAGGTGAAGAGGGAGATTGTAATTATGGGGTGAGTGCAGTCCAAGTGATCATGGCACCAGAAGGCCCTTCCGAAATGGAGAGACCACTATGAGTGTCCTGCCAGGCTTAACGGTGGGGGGGGGGGAGTTGAAGGAAGTCAGAAAAGTACAACCAGGTGCATTCGCTGAGGTATCCTCTGCTGACAGAGACCCTGGCCCCTGTCAGGACGTGACTGTTATGGGGTGGGGGTGCATCCTCAGGCATCCTCTACTGAGGGTGGCTTCTCGGCTGAGCTCAAGGAATTGACTGCCACCCTAAAGGAACTTTTGAGTCATGGTACACTACCAGCAGACATCAGATCAAAATCTCCCATCGATGCTCCAGCATTCCCTGCTATGTTTCCCCCAAGGATGCCTCGAGAGCCTGTCATTTGTCACAACTGCGGCAAGGATGGCCATATGAAGAGTGAATGCCAGTCTCAGAAGGACTTAAAGAAAGTGGTGAACTGGCTTTAAGGAGAGCTTCGGAAAATGAGTCAGTGGTCAAGGACTGCATGAAATGACCACAGTGAAGGCTCCGGCCATCCGAACTCAAACCCCTCTGTGGCTAAATCGTCTGTCCAGGCCCCTTGCTGTTGTCCCTCCAGATTGGTCCAAAATAGTGGGCCCTTCAATGAAGACTACTGTGGCTGTGAATGGTATTCCTACTCGGGCTGTGCTTGACAGTGGGTCGCAAGTGACCATTGTATTTCAGGACTGGTATGACAAACTCTTATCTGATGTGCCATTACAATCCCTGGAAGGCGTATATGTGTGGGGGCTGAGCGACAAGTCTTATCCCTACCTAGGATATGTCCGCCTTGGTTGCCTTTTCCTGCAACTGTAACTGGTGTAGAGGGGCAAGTAGAGACACTGGCCCTAGTGTGTCCCCCCACCAGACTGTATGATGGGGTTCCCCTGTTAATTGGAACAAACGCCCACATGTTTGGGAGACTAGCACAATTCTACCATGAGAGACAAGGGCAACTGACTGGATGGGCCTAAGAATTCCAGCCTTAGTAAAAACGGCATATGACTTACAACAGAAACCCAATGAAGAGGACCCAGATGAGCCAGTGGGGATAGTGTGGAAAAAGGAACCTGACTCCTTGGTATTGGCCCCCAACGCCCAGTGCACAATCCATGGAAAAGTCCACCTAAAGAGAAACGTAAAGAACAAAATATTAATGCTGGATGCACCAGGTGATGGAAAGTTGCCAGAAGGATTATTGGTTGAACCCAGCATCTTGCCTGCCCGTGCCCATGCCTATGCACAATGAGTGATGGTCAGTATTCGAAATGTGTCAGATCAGGAGGTCTGGGTGAACAGAGGGTGCACTCTAGCTACAGTACACTGCGCAGACACTGCAGTATTACCCAATAACAAGTACTCTGGCCAAAAGGAGAGAGTGACCCAGGACTTATTTGACTTTGGTGATTCCCCACTGACAGCTGAATGGAAGGCTAAGATTAGCAAGAAACTTGTCCAGAGAGACCAAGTGTTTTCATTAAAATAATGGGACGTGGGGTGTGTCCAGGGTGCAGAGCATCGTATACACCTGCATGATTACCGGCCATTTTGAGAGAGATCCTGACGCCTCACCCCAGCGGACATCGATGATGTGAGGAGACACCTGCAGGAAATGCTCGCTGCTGGCATGATACAGGAATCAAGGAGCCCATATGCCTTTCCCATTGTGGTTGCGCATAAGAAGAATAGGTAGATGAGGATGTGTGTTGATTATTGAACCCTGAACCGGCGGACCATCCCAGATCAATACACCATGCCCCGTATACAAGATGCCCTGGATTGCTTGAATGGGAGCAAATGGTTCTCAGTATTGAATCTTTGCAGCGGATATTACCAGATTCCGATATCCACGGAGGACCATGAGAAAACCACCTTCATCTGTCCTTTGAGGTTCTACGAATTTCTGAGAATGCCACAGGGGATTTCGGGTGCCCCGGCCACCTTTCAGCGACTGATGGAATGTGTGGTGGGAGATATGAACTTGCTGGAGTGCCTAGTGTACCTAGATGATGTCATTGTGTTTGGACACACATTAGAGGAGCATGAGACCTGACTATTTAAAGTCCTAGACCGATTGGAAGACTTCGGCCTCAAGCTGTCCATTGACAAGTGCCAGTTTTTTCAAACCTCCGTGAAGTATGTGGGGCACATAGTATCTGCAGAAGGGATAGAGACTGATCCCAGTAAGGTCGAGTCACTGACTACTTGGCCCCAGCCCCATAACTTGAAAGAACTACAACATTTCCTGGGGTTCTGTGGCTACTACCGCAGGTTCAGAAAAGACTATTTCAAGGTGATTTGCCCGCTCCTGAATCTCACCCAGGGTTCCCCCCTACCAACTGTAAATACAAGACAGGGGCTGTCAAAGAACCCGAGAAAGTATAATTCCGAACAGGTGAAACCTTTGAGCCCCGCTGGACACCTGAATGTGAAGCAGCCTTCCACAAAGTCATATACCAGCTCACCCATGCCCCCATCCTCGCCTATGGTGACCCTACCAAGCCCTATGTGCTGCATACGGACACTAGTCTGCAGGGCATAGGAGCTGCGCTGTATCAAGACCATGAGGATGGTTTGAGACCAGTGGCTTTTGCCAGCAGGAGCTTGACCCCATCAGAACGAAACTATCCTGTGCACAAGCTGGAGTTCCTTGCCCTAAAATGGGCCATTGTTGACCAGTTTCATGAGTACCTCTATGGGGCAAAGATATTGGTGAAGACTGACAATAACCCGTTAACCTATGTACAGACTTCAGCTAAGTTGGATGCCACTGGGCACCTGTGGCTCTCTGCTTTATCAACCTATGATTATACTATCAAATACAGGCCAGGACTGAACCATATTGATGCTAACGCCCTGTCGTGAAGGCCAGTCTCCAAGAGTGATTGGGTCAGGTTGTCTGAACCAGACATCTGAGCATTGTGCCAAAAGTTTGATAGAGATGAACAGATGTCTATGGACACAGTGGACTGTTTAGTAGATTGCTTGGGCCCTCCTGATACCTGCATACTGGCTGCCTATTGCTATTTCTCTGCTCTAGATATTAGTGCACTACCTCAATTTGACAATGACAGCATCCAGTGGGCTCAATCTCAAGATCCTATGACTCAGCCAGACCTTGATGCCCTACGTGAGGGGAAAGATGTGTCCCAGTTGCATTCCCCTGACTTGCAAACTGCCCTATTGTTTAAAGAAGGCCCCAGGTTGAAGTTACACAATCAGCTGTTATACAGAGAGACAGTGGATCGCAGTGGTCGAGTAGACAAGCAGCAATTGGTCCTACCAACGGCCTTTAAAGATCTGGTATGGAGGTCCCTCCACAATCACATGGGGCACCTCGGTATTGACAGAACTCTCGACCCAGTATGATTTTGGTTCTACTGGCCCAAGATGGGGGCCGATGTTGAGCACCATGTAAAGACCTGCAGTCATTGCCTGCAAAGGAAAGCCCTGCCTCAGTGGGCTGCCCCCCTTGTTAATATTACTACCAGCACCCCCATGGAACTGGTCTGCATAGACTTTTTGTGTTTAGAACCTGATCAGCGGAATATTGGCAATGTGTTAGTGGTTACAGATAATTTCACATGGTATGCACAAGCTTTTCCAACTAAAGATCAAAAGGCCTCTACCGTGGCCAAGGTGCTAGTGGAAAATTTCTTTGTCCACTATGGTGCCCCCCAGCAGATCTACTCTGACCAAGGCAGAGACTTTGAAAGTCGGCTAATCAAAGAAGTGCTCTCTCTGTGGGGGGGTGCGGAAGTCAAGAACCACCCCCTATCACCCGCAGGGGGGCCCTCAACCAGAACGTCTTAACCACACCCTTCTAGACATGCTGGGCACCCTCCACCCAAAAGACAAGCATAAGTGGAGCCAGCAGATTAGCACCTTGGTACACGTGTACAATTGCACCAAAAATGATGCTACTTTGTTCTCCCCCTACCGCATCATGTTTGGGAGGAAGGCCCGCCTGCCAGTTGATGTCTGTTTTGGGGTCTCTCCAGATGTTGTCCGAGCCAAAAACTACCTGCAGTATGTACAGAAACTGAAAGCTCAATTGAACCATGCATATCAACTGGCCCAGACAATGGCCGCTAAAAGAAATCTCACCAACAAAGAGAGGCATGACAAGAAAGCAAAGGCTCAAGAGCTACGGCCCAGAGAGCGTGTGTTGTTACGCAATTTGGAACTACATGGCAAGCACAAAATTGCTGATAGGTGGCACCATCTTCCTCATGTAGTAGTTGGAAAGTTGGATGATCTACCAGTATACAAGGTACGCCCAGAGAATAACTCCAAAGCTGTCAAGACCATGCACCGTAACCACTTGCTGCCTATTGGCCAAGTTATTATTGAAGCTGAGCCAGGAGACACTGCCTCCCCTGGTCCAGTGACTCGTGCTGCTGCAAAAAAGAGACAGAGTCAACCTACTCCAGTAGTTACAGAGTTAAGGTTTCCCCTGCAGCAGGCCCAGAATGATAGTGAATGTCAGTCCACCTCTGACGATAGTGAGTGTGACAATGCCTATTACCCCTCCTATGAATCGAGTCAGCTTTTTCTAGGTAACCCTATAACTAATTGTGGGGTGAAGCTGGGTCTTCTGGACTGCCTAACCCCCCAGCTTCATCCTTGGAGCCAATGTTCCCTGCAAGTGAGGTGCTAAACATCACATCTGAGGTTGCAGATTCTCTGTGTCTTGTGGAACTGTGTGAATTGCCCGAAGAAGGGGGTGATGGTCTGAGTCTCCCTGGTGACACTCCAGAATGTAAACAACAATATGAGAGTGCTAACAGTCCCTCTTCAGTGCCACAAAGCCTAATTGTGCCAGAATGTTCTCTAAATGAGCCAAGTGTTGTGGAAACAGAGCCTACAGAGCAAGAAACTGACAGTGCTCCCAGTTTGGACATTCCCATCCGTGCAGAGGCACCCCTCACGAATGACGAAAGCTCCAAAGTTAGTGCTGAAAGTACAGAGACTGTGGCTGTTCCCCCCAGAAAGACTGGCCGAGCAGTCAAGCCAGTATTGTGCTTCAGATATGATTCTCCTGGGAGGCCAGTGGATTTGCCTCTCAATGTGGTTCACAAACATGTTTATATTTCTCAGAGCTCACTACCCAAACTGAGCTTAATAGCCAATTCCAGGGTGATTGTTCTTCCTTCTCAGTATGGTGCCCCTGACCCATCAAGCCCCAAGTTAGCTGATTGGGAAGAGCCCCCTCCTACATTGTTTAATGTACAGGAAGTTATTACCTGAAGCAGTATTGCGATGTTACTAATGTGTTAATCATAGTGGAATCAGCATTACCTGTATGAAACATGCATATGTATTGTCAATATGGATGTAGTAATGCGAAGTATATTGAAAGGTATAGTGATGTAACAAGCTAATGATATATATGTCTCGTTTATATTGCATTTTTGATATTGTGATGGTACAGACTTGATACAGATGCCAAGTTTTCTCCAGGCAGGGAAGGGTGTAACCCCCCTACAAATGGGGGTTCCCAAAAAGTCTTCCTTGAACTTGCTTAAATGCTCACTGCCAGGCTGGTGTCCTATGTTTTAGCAGTTTAAATATATTGCCAGAGAGTGCCTGTATAGCCTCTGGGTACTGTCTCTTTAAGAGCTGCCTGGATTGCAGTCATAATTAATCTGAAAGAGAGCTCTGTTAGACTATGTACTTGTTTGCTGATCATTTGTTAGAGTAGTAATAATATTGCAGTTTGTGCTAACCTGCCTTCTTTGTAGCATGGACAGTTTTGTTTGTTTCCATCATCTTGGTCCTGGACTGTCAGAATGAGCCAATCAGTACATTTGGGACTCTAAAATGGAGCCTGACTACAGGGGCTTGGTGGGGCCAAAACTTGTAGGAATAGTAGTTTTGGGCTTTTGGTGCCTAAAATAACCTGGAGGGGTAGCTCTTGTTGTGCCTGACAGACAGATCAGCCAACCGAACCTTTTGGATCTTGGGGAAAGTCCCACACTGCTTGCAGTTTCAGTTAGATCTGAGTTGGGAAGTGAAGAAGTAACAGCTCGAGATAGTTCGAGCAGCAATCCATAGTGGATTAGCCCGGGAGAACTGTGGAAAGGCCTGAGTTTGGCCTGCATGCCTGCCTGCTGTCCCTGAGAGGGAACTTGTGCTTTTTTTGAACTGCATCCAAATTTAAAGCACGAATTAAGCCACTGAATTGTGACCAGGCTTTAACCTGAAGAACACCAAAGATTTGCTGAATGCGATCGGCCTGTCAGGACTTCCAGCTACCTCTGAACTCCCGGATTGTGCATAGACTCTGTAATTGCGACCAGAGAGCCATTTGCCTGTTACGGTGGAATTTCCTTACATGTGAATGTGCTGTGTGCTTGTAGTGGGTCATGATTTGGTTCCCCACTGTGTGTCTGAACTGTGTTTTGCTTACTGGAGGCTGTATCCAGTTCCACAGACTGAATCTGTATCCATTTCTGTTTGCCTGAGTCCTGCTACATTGGCTCAGCCAGAATACCTGCTACGCAGAGAAAGTCATCGACGAGAGACCGGCCTGAGGATCAGCCCCCTGCTCAACGCCTTGTACAGGAACGATGCCTTGATAATTCGTGTGGGCCCTGCTTCTCTAGGCACTCCACATCAACAGCCTGCAGTCTTGATTTCGTCCTGCCTATGTCCAGTATTGGGTATCGTGAGTAAACATCAGGGTAGCTCCCTGCAACAACAGCTAAATCTAAAAGTGTTGTCATCTGATTGTCTTGTTGCCTTTTCTTTCATGAACTGAGCCCTCTGGCTCCAGATTACAAATAGTGTGTGTTGTGCATGTTGCTTTCTTCCACCTCAGGGCCCCAACCAGCTGCAACGTTCCTGGCTAGCCGGCTGTTTTCCTACCTGGGTACCCAGAGTGTGTGACTGTGTAGGGACTCTGAACTGCATGCATAACTGTCTGATTAATATAGCTTTTAAGCAAATCAACCTGATTATGCCCCTTCCTTGTTCAAGTCCCCTGAATAAATCAGATTTAACTTTGTTTGCATTTAACCTGACTGTGGTTCCAGTTTGTGCCAAGAGTATTGTACTGTTGCTATTTGCTGCGCTTAACCTTATTTTACAGGGGTCCCCAGGGTCAAGCTAGAGGAATCAGCCCTGGTTGTAAGTGCAAACAGTGGGGGTAATTGCCTGGTGAATAAGGGTCACTGTGAAAGTAATTATTGTATATCGTTCAGGCCACTAGAAGGGAAAAAGGGGGGGTTACAGTGTCCCGGAGGGCTGTGCCCAGGTTAGCTTGACCACTAACAACCCTGACCTCCAGGTGGAGGCACCCGTTTCATTACCCAGGCCCCTTAACCTGCTACTAGCCAAGCAGGCAGGGGTAGTAGCCCTTGGGATAGAACCACCTAGGGGTTACAATAGCTTAGAAGATACTGTCAGGGGTGCTTCTAACTTGCCAGTGATGCTGGAATTACTGTCCAGGCAATGTTGAGTGAGGGGTTTCCGAGTTGCTGCATGCTGAGATTGCAGATACTGGGATGAGTACTGAGCTGTTTGGGGATGCCAGGATGTTTGCCCAAAATATACTGGAAAGTGTGTCACTGAGTTGTTGATGAATGCTGACATCACTGGGAGGAGAGTATCTGAGTTGTTGGTAGATGCTGGGGTTACTGCCCAGAGCGTACTGGAGCTTCTGAGATTTTGGTGCTTTCTGGCATTGCAGCCCAAACCATACTTGGAGAGGTGTTTCTGAGGTTTGAGTGGATGCTGAGATTGCCTCTCAGAGGTTCCCAGGATGAATGTTTCAGAGTTACTGCACAGTAGGATTGTTGCCCAGACCATTCTGGGATGGTTGTTACTGACCTAATGGTGTATACTAGGAATTGTGCCTACTGTACACTGTTGTGGGTGTTTCTGAGTTGCTGGTTCATGCTGGACTTACTGCCCAGACTGCATTGGGAAGGGTGTTACCAAGTCGATGGTTCACATTGGGATTGCTGCCCAAACTATATTGCGAGGGATGTTTCTGAGTTTCTGATGCATGCTAGGATTGTTGCCCAGACTACACTGGGAAGGGTGTTGCTGAGTTGCTGGTGGATACTGGGAGTACCATCTAGACAATTCTTGGATATGTATTTCTGAGTCACAGCTGGAGCAGAGTGCCCAGCTGGTACTGGGATAGATGTTTCTGAGTTTCTGATGGTTACTGGGATTACCGCTCAGAGTACATTTGGATATATGTTTTGTGCTGCTGCTATATGTTGAGACTGTCATCCTGACCCTACTTGGATAGGTGTTTCTGAGTCCCTCACATCTGCATTGGAGTGGGGGTTCACAGTTGACAATGTGACAGATTTTTCTGATTTTCTGTTGGATGCTGGCATTGCTGCCCAGATTATACTGGGTTGCTGCATTCTAGGATTGCAGATTATACTTGAAAGAGGAGTTACTGAGTTGTTGGTGCATGCTGGGACTGCAAGCCAGGCAATGCAGAGAAGGGTGTTTCTGAGTTGCTCGTGACTGCTGGGACAGTCATCCAGACAATATTTAGAAAAGTGTTTCTGAGTTGTAGGTGGCTGCTGCGGTTTTCAACCAAACAATATCTGGGCAGGTGTTTTTGAGTTGCTGGTAGATGCTGGGATTGCCACCCAGCCAATATGTGGATGTGTTGTTCTGAGTCCTTTACAGCGGCATTGGCACAGGCTCCCTAAAGTACAGTGGACTGGTGGTTCTAAGTTGCACACAGCTGTGTAAGAGCCAGCTGCCCAGATGATAGTGGACTAGTGGTTCTGAGTTGCTGGCAGCCTGGGTTGGAGGTGGGTTTCCAGTGCACTTACAGGATTGCTTGACGGTGGCTATATTGGAACGGAGAGCAGACCACTGATGCCCCCTCCCATATATGTATTCCCACTTCTGTACATTGTGGGTAGGATTTAAAAGCCCAAAAGTGAATATAAGCAAAAGCTGCATCCAAAAAGATGGAATTCACAACCAAAATGAGTGTTACCCTAGTCACACAAATAGATGCCTCCAAAATGCAGGTGACTTACATCCAAACCCGTCCGTGTCCAAACTGCTGAGTACCAGCATCAGGCTACACCCAGAGTAAGCACAAGCAAATGTGCAGGGGCCAGTATAGCACTGCAGTGCTACTTCCTGCCAGATACATGCTCCAAGGGCCCTTGCATGCCATACCCACCGCCTTCTCCAGTTCCATGGTGGACAGTGGTAGCTTGGGCCAGCAGCACCAGCGAGACATGAATAAGGGGGTACTTCACAACATGATACACTTCAGAGTGCTGACCATCCCCATACGTACTGCATAAATCCCGACCACCTCACAGGGAAACTGCAGCAGGGAAACTAGTAAATAGACCTCCACATGAGGTACTAGTGCCTGAAAATATTTATTGCTGGTACACATCTTCCTGCATCCGTTTTGGCCTCTTTTAGATGCAATAGTATCCTATATCATTGTATCCACAATTCTGGATATACTTTGTGAATACACTGTAATAAGCAGATGTAGTGCTTCGAGACTAAGTACATTTGTGGTAATAACATTACTTGCTTGCTTCCTGTGCCTCTAGGCCTCTCCCATGACAGTGGGGGCAGGAGTTGCCCCCCTACTGGGCCCCATCATTCTCAGGCTGCAGCCCTAACTAAATGCCCCTATTCTAGCCCCCAGTGTGCACACTAGGTGTGAAGAAGAAATGATCGGAAGAGAATCTGCTAACCCTTTTGCACACTTCCTGCTCCAAGAGTTTCCTGTCTTAGCATCAGCTTTCAAATAAATAAAAAATATGGATCAATGATACCATTGTGGTGGTTATCACATTTCCACGCCTGCTTACAATGCACAATGGGAGACCAGAAGGCCATTGATAGTCCAAGAAGTTGTATAAAAGGGCACGGATATTGCTTTGTCCTATTTTGCCACCATCAGAAGTGACGATTTGCAGTAGTTACCAGTGAAGACAAGAAACTCTCTAGCTGTCGTGTTTGTCATAGTTCTCCTGGCTGAAAGTGTCCTCCCAAAAGGGGCAGGTAAGCGACAGCATGGTATCTGTATTCTGTCTGTTTTGACTGATGGCTCAAGCTTGGCAACAAGAGTGTGTGTGTGTGTGTGTGTGTGTGTGTATGGGGGGAGTTTTGCGTAAAACGAGTGCCCTCTGCTGTAGCTTATGGTTGGTGTTGTCAGGAGCAACTACAATAACTACAAAATGATGCACTTTAAATTCTAAGAAAGACTTTTTTTTAAAAGCTCAGCAAAGTATGTTAACTGGAGGCATCCACCTCTGAAAGTTCGAGTCATGCATGCAGTCAGAACACAGTCTGCAATAATTGTGTCAAAGAAAGCTTCCAAGTGGGTGGTGGATTCTGGTGGTTAGAGCACTAGACTATGAACCAGGCTAGCCCAAGTCTGAATCCAACAACAGCCTGTGGCTACCAATGTGACCCTGAGCAAGACACTTAACCTCCCTGTTCATTAGTTCCTCCCAGCTGAAACAAGCATTTGTCAATGTCGAATGTTGATAGCGTTGGTCCGTTGAGCTCACTCACTGCCCCTGTGTCACTCGCTCGTTCTGTTTCTCCCGGTGCTGTAGGCTGCTGTTTTGTACTGGGCTCCTGCCTGCATTGGCATGTTTTTCTGCCCACAAAGAAATCTGCAGGTGTCCTGACAGAGGTCTGTTGAGGTGGGTCACTCCCCCCCTCTCTCACTCACTCATTCCATTTCTGCTGGCGTTGCAGGCTGCCCTTTTGTACGGGTCTCCCACCTCTGTTGCCGGCTTCTTCTGCCCACAAAGAAATCTGCAGCAGTCCTGACACAGGTCTGTTGAGCTAGCTCACTCCCCCTCTCTCGCTTGTTCCATTCCTGCTGGCGCTGCAGGCTGGCCTTTTGTACTGGGCTCCTGCCTGCATTGCCACCTTTTTCTTCCCACAAGGCAATGCGCAGCAGTCACGATAGAGGTCTGTTGAGCTTGCTCACTCCCCCTCTCTCACTCGCTCATTGTGTTTCTCCCGGCGCTGCTGGCTGCCCTATTGTACTAGGCTTCTGCCTGCGTTGGCACCTTTTTCTGCCCACAAACAAATCTGCAGCTGTCCCAACAGAGCTCCATTGAGGTCGCTCTCTCTGCCTGTCTCACTCGCTCATTCTGTTTCTCCTGGCACTGTAGGCTGCTCTTTTGTACTGGGCTTCTGCCTGCATTGGTATGTTTTGCTGCCCACAAAGAAATCTGCAGCTGTCCCGACACAGCTCCATTGAGGTGGGTCACTCCACCTCTCTCACTCGCTCATTCCGTTTCTGGTGGCGCTACAGGCTGGCCTTTTGTACTGGGCTCCTGCCTGCATTGCCACCTTTTTCTGCCCACAAAGAAATCCACATCAGTCACAATAGAGCTCTGTTGAGCTCGTTCACTCCCCCTCTCTCACTCGCTCATTGTGTTTCTCCTGGCGCTGCAGGCTGCCCTTTTCTACTGGGCTTCTGCCTGCGTTGGCACCTTTTTCTGCCCACAAAAAAATCTGCAGCTGTTCTGACAGAGCTCTGGTGAGGTCGCTCACTCCACTCGTCTCACTCGCTCATTCTGTTTCTCCTGGCGCTGCAGGCTGCTGCTTTGTAGTGGTCTCCTGCCTCTGTTGGCACCTTTTTCTGCCCACAAAGAAATCTGCAGCAGTCCCGACAGAGCTCCGTTGAGCTCGCTCACTCCCCCTCTCTCACTCACTTGTTCCATTTCTATCAGCACTGCTGGCTGCCCTTTTGTACTGGGCTCCTGCCTGCATTGCCGCCTTCTTCTGGCCACAAAGAAATCCGCAGCAGTCATGATAGAGCTTCGTTGAGCTTGTTCACTCACTCCCCCTCTCTCACTCCTTTGTTCTGTTTCTTCCACTGCTGCAAGCTGCACTTTTGTACTGGGCCCATGTGTGCATTGCTGCCTTTTTCTGCCCACAAAGAAATCTGCAGCAGTCCCAACAGAGCTCCGTTGAGCTCACTCACTCCCCCTCCCTCATTCACTCGTTCTGTGTCCCCTGCTGCTGCAGGCTGCCCTTTTGTACTGGGTTCCTGCCTGCGTTGCCGGCTTTGTCTGCCCACAAAAAAATCTGCAGCTGTTCTGACAGAGCTCTGGTGAGGTCGCTCACTCCACTCGTCTCACTCACTCATTCTGTTTCTCCTGGTGCTGCAGGCTGCTGCTTTGTAGTGGTCTCCTGCCTCTGTTGGCACCTTTTTCTGCCCACAAAGAAATCTGCAGCAGTCCCAACACAGCTCCGTTGAGGTCACTCACTTCCCCTCTCTTACTCGCTCTTTCCGTTTCTGCCGGGCCTGTAGGCTGGCCTTTTGTACTGGGCTCCTGCCTATGTTGTCGCCTTTTCCTGCCCACTAAGAAATCCGCAGCAGTCACGATAGACCTCCGGTGAGCACGCTCACTCCCCCTCTCTCACTCGCTCGTTCTGTTTCTCCCAGCGCTGCAGGCTGCCCTTTTGTACTGGGCTCCTGCCTGTGTTCGCACCTTTTCCTGCCCACAAAGAAATCTGTAGCTGTCCTGACAGAGCTCCACTGAGGTCGCTCACTCTCCCTGTCTCACTCACTCATTCATTCTGTTTCTCCTGGCACTGCAGGCTGCCATTTTGTATTGGGCTTCTTCCTCTGTTGGCATTTTTTTCTGCCCACAAAGAAATCTGCAGCAGTCCCGACTGAGCTCTGTTGGTCTCACTCACTCCCTCTCTCTCACTCACTCATTCCGTTTCTGCTGGCAGTGCACACTGCCCTTTTGTACTGGGCCCCTGCCTGCATTGCCGCCCTTTTCTGCCCACAAAGAAATCTGCAGCAGTCACGATACAGCTCAGTTGAGCTCGCTCACTCACTCCTCCTCTCTCACTCATTCGTTCTGTTTCTCCCGCCACTGCAGGCTACCCTTTTGTACTGGGCCCCTGCATGCATTGCTGCCTTTTTCTGCCCACAAAGAAATCCACAGCAGTCCCAACAGAGCTCCGTTGAGCTCACTCACTCCCTCCCCCTCCCTCAAACGCTCATTCTGTGTCTCCTGCTGCTGCAGGCTGCCCTTTTGTACTGGGTTTCTGCCTGCGCTGGTGGCTTTTTCTGCCCACAAAGACATCTGCAGCAGTCCTGACACAGCTCTCTTGAGCTCGTTCACTCCCCCTCTCTCACTCGCTTGTTCCGTTTCTGCCGGCGCTGCAGGCTACCCTTTTGTACTGGACTCCTGCCTGCATTGACACCTTTTCCTGCCCACAAAGAAATCCACAGCTGTCCTGACAGAGCTCCATTGAGGTCACTCACTCCCTCTGTCTCACTCGCACATTCTGTTTCTCCAGGCGCAACAGGCTACCTTTTATACTCTATACAGCTCACTTGAGCTCGCTCACTCACTCCCCCTCTCTCACTCATTCGTTCTGTTTCTCCCGCCGCTGCTGGATACCCTTTTGTACTCAGCCCCTGCTTACATTGCTGCCTTTTCCTGGCCACAAAGAAATCTGCAGCAGTCCCAACAGAGCTCCGTTGAACTCACTCACTCCCCCTTCCTCACTCGCTCGTTCTTTGTCTCTCGGCGCTACAGGCTGCCCTTTTGTACAGGGCTCCTGCCTGCATTGTCACCTTTACCTGCCCACAAAGAAATCCAGAGCAGTTCTGACAGAACTCAGTTGAGCTCAGTCACTCCCCCCCTCTCTAAGTCGCTCGATGCTAATCTGTCTTAAACACTGATTTCCGACAGCGACTGCGGTATTCTGCACTGGAAGCACGGAAGCACATTTTGGCCAGGATGTGAAAAATTACAGATGTACTGTTCATAAGGAGGTGTGAACAAATGCCAGTGTTGAAAATCTGGCATGAAAATCTTACTAATTTGCAAACTTACAAGGGTGCATGGAACCTGCACAACTCGTGCTCGTAACACAGTCATTTTTTGGAGTTTCATCACTAAATTTTCAACATAGGCATTTTAGCACCTCTGCTCATTAACAGTGTCAGTGTGATTTTCTTAATATGTCCCGAACACTGATTTCCCACAGGAACCACGCTGTTGTGCGCTGGAAGGCCAGGATGTGAAAAATGACAGCTGCACTGTTCATAAGGAGGTGTGGCAAAATGGCAATGCTGAAAATCTGGAGTGAAAATATTGCAAAGTTACGAGCGTGCATGGAAACAGCGCAATGCACATTCATAACACACTCATTTTATGGACTTTTGTCACCAAATTTTCAACATAGGCATTTTAGGACCTCTGCTAATGAACAGTGTCACTGTCATTTTCATAATGTGTCCCGAACTTGGATTTCCCACTGCAACCACACTATTCTGCACCGGAACTGCAAAAACACATTTTGGCCAGGATATGAAAAATGACAGCTGCATACTATTCATAAGGCGGTGCAGAACAATGGTAATGTTGAAAATCTGGAGTGAAAATATTATAAATTTGTGAACCTACTAACGTGCGTGCAAACTGCGCAACGCACGCTCATAACACAGTCATTTTATGGAGTATCATCACCAAATTTTCAACATAGGAATTTTAGGACCTCTGCTCATGAACAGTGTCACTGTCATTTTTGTAATCTGTCCTGAACACTGATTTCCCACAGCGACCACGCTATTCTGCGCCGGAAGTACGAAAACACATTTTGGCCAGGGTGTGAAAAATGACAGCTGTACTGTTCACAAGGAGGTGTGAAAAAATGCCAATGTTGAAAATATGGCATGAAAATATTGGAAATTCGCAAAGTTATGAGCGTGCGTAGCAACTGCGCAATGCACGGTTGTTAAACAGTCATTTTTTTTGATTTTTCCACAAAATTTGTAACATAGGCTTTTTGAGAGCCCACCTCATGAACACTGGCACTGTCGTTTCATTAATCGGTCCCGAAAGGTGATTCCATGCAGTGACCACGAAATCATCTTTCAGGGCCAATTAATGCCATGACAGTGACAGAATTCATGAGGAGGGGTCCCAAAAACCCCATGTTGAAAATTTGGTGTCAAAATTCCAAAAATGCCTGAGATATGCATCAAAGTTGAAAAACCCTATTTATTCCATTATACAGCTTACTGGCATTTCCTCAGTTTGGTCGGCTTTGAAGAGTGCAGATGTGTTCCCGGTCCACTGAAGATCATCGCGCGGACTCGGAGGTAGTCGGGCTGAGGGGGTGTGGGGAGGCAGGGTGCACAGTGGGTGGGTGCAGGTTGTGGGGGGCAGGGAGACTGCTGAGGACCATACCTTCTTTACAGGTAAAAAAATGACATCATGGGACCATTTTTAATTACAGGGCATGTGGCACACTGGGGTGGGCTCAGTGTGCCAATGGAGTCTTCTGTTTGGGGGGCAGCTGTAGCCAATCGTGGATTGGGCACCCCCATTGGCACACAAGAAAAGGGGGGGTTGGGGTAGTACAGTATGCCGATGGGGATTGGGCACCCCGTCAGCAGACACCAAAAGCCAGGGGGGAGTTACATAATGCCGATGGGGAGTGGGCTCCCTGTCGGCAACATTACGGCACTGAAGCCGATGGGGATTGGGGCCCCCGTCGCAAACAACTGGCACAGGCTGCCAAGGGGGACTGGGCCCCCCTTGGCATGGATGGTGACATTGTTTGTGAACACAGTGGCAAGCTGCTGCCGTGTTCACAAACAATACCAATGTTTCATGGTTCCATCCTGCAATGACGGGTAGCTCCCTCATTGCAGCGAATGGATGACGCTGCAATGACGAGGTGGCCCCTGATTGCAGTGGGTCATTTTTTACAAGTTGGTGGCACGCTGGCTGAACTAGTGTCAGCAGCAGCATGCCACAGCATTGGGGGAAGCGGGCCAAGCCTTTACAGGGTGTGGGGGCATTGGCCATAACAGTGTCACGCCTCCACTACCTGCTTCTGGAGAAAGCTGCCGCAATATGTTTCTTGCGCATGTGCGCAATCAACATTAAAATGGATCTAAGTAGGACCTCACCACAAATGAGACATTGCATCTCAGTTGGGCTAAAAAAAAGACTTGAAGGGCAATTCCTAAGATACTATACTGGGCTTTTTTTTTTTTTTTTTTTTTGGAAAGTCTATTGCATTACCTTCCTTCTGTGGAAGTCATCAGGGGAAAAATGTAATTTTTTATGTTGTCACCTTCTGGAAGGAAGGAATGGTAATTTGGCCGCCTAAGGATATGGCCAGCTAATCCTTCCATTACCTGGTGATATGGCATCACCCTTTGTTGAGACATTTTGTGACATTTAACTAGGGAGAGTGCGAGGTTGTGCCCCATTTAAGTTCATGGTTCAATTTTAATACACTATTTACATACATAATAAAGAGCAGCTGACACCTTCAGGAGAACTTTAATAAAACTTAACATTTAAACATAGTTCAGCTTGTATTTCACATTAGTTTTGTATTCTTCCTCCCCCTAATTTATTACTGAGGTAATTTGCCTGTAAACAGGATCTTTGCTCTTGAAGAGTTCCTCTATTCCTGTTGCTTTCTCCCTACCTGAAGTCATAATGCCCTGCTTGTCACATCAGTTACTCCCATGGCAACAGACTGTGATGTCACAACATAGCATTCTGACTTGAAGTAGGGAGTAAGCTAGAGAGGCAGATAAAATCTAAGAGAAATCTAAGGGATAAATATTTAGGTACTCATGCAGATTTACTCGGTAATAAATAACAAGGAAGAGAAATGTATAGAATATATATGGAATGCAAGCTGAATTGTATCTAATTATTATGTTTTTCAAAGTTTTCTTTTTGGAGTCAGTAGCTCTTTAATGCATCCTTTGATATAAAATTAAGTTAAAACTACCACTCAACTAACAAGGGTGTAGGCTAGTTAGCAGTCTGTGCTGGTGTGAAGCTACCAACAGAGAGGTATTCACCCCAACTGAAGAAATTTCACATGCACTTTTTGTTTGTCTGCTGCACAATACAAGACTGTGGTTACTGATACAAACTGGATTCTGTGGAATCTTTTTAAGTGAAGTCTCTCCACAAGTCTGACTGCATCCTGTGGGGTATCTACCAGTAATAACTGAAACCTGTCAATCCTCCATCATTTGTATCAATATCTATTCTTTTACATTTAACAACATTAATGCCTCTCCTGTAATGTCTTCCTAATTCCAGCAATAAAAAGATTCACAGTGTAATTACCAAAAAGGCTGTGCAGTGCAATACACATTTATTTTTTATATAAAAAGCATCTTCCATGCAAATATACCTCCAAGTACTTTCCATTGAAAATTGATACTGTAACATCATAGAGGAATAATACAAATCTGAGCAAGCCATACACACACAAAAGAGGACATGAAACTGGAGTTGAATTGGGCTGTTACTTACAAACTGTAATGCAGGGTAACTGAGAGAGTAAATAAAGCACAGTTCTTGTCAACAAACAAGCACACCCTTTAAAATATAACAAAAATGACTAATGGCTGGTTGCATTTGCCTTCTTGAGGAAATGGGATAGGTTCTGGCATAGGAATGACTTCTACAGGAGAACTGAGTTGCTCCTAAATAGGAATGGTGCATGGGTACCAAAAAACACGAGGGCACAGTCTGTAGGTACCAAGGTAAGCATTTAGAGGGAATAAAAGGAAGTTACACTGTACCCAGAGGGTAGTGGAAATCTAGAATGACCTCCCTGGAAGTGACTGAGGTGAGAACTTTCTTTTTTGTAGTTAAACATTTTATTAAATTTTCATAATATATACAGACAAACCTTTTACGTTCCAGTACAATATGAGTTTTTTAAAAAGTTAAGGCAGCATATAATAAGTACATTGCTACTATAATATGAGGATCATATGGTATAAGATATGGCGAACAATAGTGGTCATATAATTGAAATAAGCTTGACATTTGTAGTGCACTTAAAACAAATAGTATGATTAGATACTGTTAACATTAAAATGTTACATAATTATATATAATGCTGCAAAAAGAAACAAAGTACATTCGTAAAAGGATTGTGGAGTAATAAAAAAAAAGAAGGAAACAAAACAGAGAACAGGAAAGGAAAAAAGTGAGAGAAAACTGGAGGAGAGATAAGGAAACAATAGAAATAGGAAAGAAGAGCGAGACCACAATGAAGTATCAGTATGAGGGGGAAAAACTTATAAATTACGTCCATACAATGGTGTTGGAAGATTTAGATGATTCCAAAAAATTAAAAAAGCCCTGCCAACAATTGTTAGATATCATGAGTCGGTCAGACGGGATATATGTCATACGGTCTAGAGAGGCATATTGCTATAGTTGTTTAATAATATTGGGAAGGGTGGGGATTATGTTAGATCTCCAATGAATGAGGATTGTGCGTTTAACTTGCAGAAAGAGTATATTTAACTATCTGTTCTGCAAATATGAGATTTAAAAAAACAGTAATTAAAAATACCAAGAATGCAATGTTTAGGGTCCAGTGTAAAGGGCTGGCCTAACACTTTCATTGCAAATGTATGAGTACAGTGCCATAACTTTTGTATGTGGGGACAGTTCCATAAAATATGCAATAAATCCCCATTGGGGGAATTGCAGCACAAGCAGTTATTATTGTTCAATAAACCCATTTTTTGTAATACAACAGGAATTCTGTACCACAAATGAAGGATTTTGGTTTGAATAAGGGAGCTGCATTTATCATTAAAAGATTTGTGACAGGAGAACCAACACCTGGACCATTGTGCATTGGTGATGTTATATTGTAACAAAGTACTCCATTTGTTTTTAGCATTAACAGAATAGTCAGGAAGGATATCACAAATATCTTTGTAAACAGTGTTATTTAGATTGGATGCTATTTTTAACCATATTGAGATGTATTTATCATACAGGGAGTTGATAGAGAAGGGTGCGAGGTAAGAGTTACATGCGGTACGAGGTTGGAGATATTTCCAAAAATCCTGAATGGGAAGATTCCATGTCCTTCGTATGTCGGTATAAGGTTTTAAATTTAATGACTTGGGTTCAAGTATATCCTGCAAGAAGAGAATACCCTTATTTTTCCAGGAATGACACAGAAGATAGGGTGATTATCAAGAGATATATGGTGGTTACCCCAAATGGGGGCATAAGCTAAGGGTCTGGAGTTTGATTTAAGATGTTTGTGAATCATTTTCCAATAAAGTATAGAAGCAGCTATGGTGGGGTGAGACTTTAAAGAGGAAGTGAGGGTATTATAAAATAAAGAAGTAGTCACATTACCAGGACATAAGGATGCTTCCATATTGACCCATAAAGGAGACTGGATGTTGGGTTTGTTAAACCATTTGATTGTTTGAGATGCATGGAAGGCCCACAAGTAGGCTTGGATCCAAGGAAGACCGAATCCACCTTCTGACCAATGGGATCTAGGTTTATTACGACTAAATCTAGGCATTTTGCCTTCCCAAATAAAGCTGCAAATAATTTTTTCTATTTTGGTAAGGAAACTAGAGGGAAGTATCAAAGGGATATTAGAAAATAGGTATAATATTTTAGGAGTTATAGACATTTTAATGGCGGAAATGTTACTATTAAAAGAAAGTTTAAGTAGCTTCCATCTGTTGAATGATATTTTAATATTGGTTAACAGAGGGGAAAGATTAGCATCCCATAATTTATTCAATGTCGGGGTGATCCGAATGCCAAGATAAGATATACCTTGGTGGGTCCAATGAAAGCCCAATGAATTATTCATAAGGGGACTGCAAAAGGAATTCAGTGTTAGCATTTCAGATTTGTTAAGATTTAGAGCTATCCAGAGATGGAGGTGAAATCATTTAATAGTTTAGTTAAAGGTTGCCCGTAACTTTCAAGATTTTCACGTAAAATAAGGAAATCATCTGCATATGAGAGAGAGGTATAGTGAGAGTTACCAATAGTGATGCCTATAATTATACCAGATTGACGTATGGATGTAGAGAGAGGTTCCATGGCAAGTATAAACAGTAAAGGTGATAAAGGGATTCCTTGTCTGGTGCCTCTTGCTAAGTAAAACGAGGGGGATAAAATGGAGTTCGTGAGAACTTGAGCTGACGGGAAAGTATACAATAATTGAATCCAAGCACAAAACTTATTTGTAAAGCCAAAATGAGATAGCACCTGGTATAAATATTCCCAATTGAGGGAATCAAATGCTTTCTCAAAGTCAATAGCTATTGCAGCTACAGGGGTTTTAAGAGTTTTTGCTTTATGGAATAAATTGAATAGTGAGTAAAGGTGATCAAAACTATTCCTATTTTTGATAAATCCTGACTGAGAAGTATGGATAAGTTTGGCCATTAAAGATTCTAAGCAGAGAGTTAATAATTTGGCAAAGATTTTCCCGTCAGTATTAAGAAGTGAGATCAGTCTATAGTTTGAAGGAAGAGAGAGATCTTTGTCTTTTTTTGGTAAGACTGTTATAATGGCTCCTGTCATTGTGTATGGGAGTTTTTTTTTGCGGCTGCTTCCTGGAAAACGTTGACTAATACAGGACAAAGAGTGTTAGATAAAGTTTTATAAAAGTCAATGTGGAACCCATCACTGCCAGGTGATTTACCATTTTTTAATGAAGATAAAGCAGTTTAGATCTCCTGTAAAGTGATTGGTTTATTCAGCATAGCTTTGTCCTGAGGGGATAGGTGGGGTAAATTCAATTTATCCAGAAAATGTTGTATTATGTTGGGATTTGTAGTATTTAGGTTGCAAGTATAGTTAATGATAAACAGACTGCATAATACGATTGATTGAAAGGTTGCTGTGTGTGTTTGACCTGATGGATCTTTTAGGCCTGCTATATGTCTCTGCATCTGTTGAGTTTTAAGCTGGTAAGAAAGCAACTTTCTGCATTTATCCCCTTCTTCCCAATAGCTGTGTTTAATCCTAAAAAGAGCAAGTTCAGCCTTCCTAGATATCAACTCGTTAATTTTAATTCTTAACTGTAGAATTTCCAGATGAAGCTTTGAGTTATGATTGGGTTTATTTAATTTATAGTATAGGGATTCTTTTTCTTTAAGGAATTTTTCTAAATTAGCTAACTGTTGTTCTCTTACTTTCTTTCTATGTGCTGCATAACTAATAATTTTACCTCTAATAGTGGCTTTTAATGCTTCCCAGATAGTGCCTTGAGACATATCTGGAGTGTCATTAATAGAAAGAAAATCTTGAATCTGAGTTTTAATCCAAGGGGTGAATTCAGGGTCTCTGAGTAAAAGTGGATCTAGATGCCAAGATGGGGATTTAGAAGAAGGTGGGCCCCAGACTAAGTGCAAACTTGTAGGGGAATGATCAGATACAACAATAGGGAGAATTGCTGTGTCAATAGTTTTTTCAGTAATGGTGGGAGAAGAGAACCAATAATCAATCCTACTATAAGATTTATGTAAAGGGGAATAAAAAGTATAGTCACGTTGTCTAGGATGATGTAATTTCCAAATGTCAGAGAGCCCTAAATCCTTCATAAGCATTGATAGAGCATTAATACTGTGGGGGTGGGCATCATGAAATAAGTTACTTCTATTTAAATATGCTTGTAGTGCTAAGTTAAAGTCACCACCAATGAGAATAGGTGAGTTATTTTTATTATTGATCATAATTTATTGAGACAGGTTACGGAAAAAGATAGGTGAGTCAAAGTTGGGTACATATACATTCACTAACATAAGCGGACCTGCAGTAGTGTTGAATAGAGTTATAATCCACCTACCATCTGAGTCCCTAATAATTTTTATGGGGGACCAATTAAGAGATTTGTATATTAAAATAGCAATCCCCTTTTTTTGGATGAAGAAAATGATGCATGCACTTGACCGTCCCAGTCCCTTTTAAGCCGGTCGACATCCTCTGGTAAAAGTTTAGTTTCTTGTAAGAAAGCAACATGTGTTTTATGTTTTTTTTAGATAAGTAAGTACTTGCTTGCATTTACAAGGCGAGTTGAGTCCCTTGACATTCCATGAATGTAAGATTAAATCACTCATGGTACTAAGAGATAAGGTAATTAGTTACAGATAGGAATGATGGACTCAATATCGTTAAAATGGAGGATGTCACAGATTCAAAAGGAAAGTATATATAATAAACAAATGTATACAGGGCTATTAACTTGTATGAATTCAGGATATTTAAATATGTGTAATCATTTTGTCTTGCAGAGAGAGAGAGTATAGAAATAGAAGTATCAGGTAATTAAACATTAGAACTAACAAACGTCAGTTTAAACTCAGTAACAAGAATATTAACACAAAACTTCTATGAAATGCAGAGCAATAAGAGTCAGTTAACATACCAGGACTCTTACTCTACACTACTAGGCGTGTAGAGTAATTAGTAAATCTCAAGATTAGGTATCACCTTATAATCTTGAGATACTAAACTTGTATAACAGGCTATTAAAGAGTTGTAATTGAAATTTGTGCTGAAGTAATTAAAGCATTACCCTGGAAATGACCAAAACATCATTCTGGCAAACAGAGAATAATAATATAAATAATATTAAATTCCAGACATAGTAAATAAGCTTGAACCTAAAGATTAGTTCAATATTAAATAAAAAAATTATACCAACATGATGGTATATAATGCTAGAACAGTGTGAGCCAGATTTAAGGATGCCCAATGTGTATTAATCCACATAAGCTAGGTTAGGGAATAAAGTATGTACTATAGGTTTGTAGTGCATCAGTGTATTGTGGAATCATTATAGTAAATTCCAATAAATTAGAAAATGAAGGGTTTAATTTTATAGGACTGAATGATAAAATATTAACACTGTTAATTGTAATTATGGAAATTCAAAATATGTCAGACTTCAAGGAATTGTATATGTCATACATGAGTTTGACATTAATAGTAGCACATATCTCGAATATTGCCTAAAGGGAGAAAGAGAGTGGTTTCATAAAGCGAGGGTAACCTGATCTACTAAAGACCAGGTAAGCCCCAACTATGAAGATAGTATTGTATTTAAAAGGTTAAGGCTTTGAGAATAACTGTGCTATATTATTGCTTATGATTGTATCTTTATATGATGAAATACAATATCCTTGAATATAGCCTGCAATAAAAAAAAACTGAAAGAGATATGAGAGACCAAATAGTACATAAATAAGTGTTTTAAATGTATTAATATTTGCAGGAAATTAAGAGAAGAGGTGGAGTAAAATTGGGCGAAGAATAATGTGAAAAGGCAGAAAGCATCTTGTGTAGAGATACAATAAGAAGCATAGCTTGGTGCAAGGTCTGTGGTATATAATGAGAATACTCCTGATGTACTAAAAATCAGAAATGATGCAACATGAATGTTAAATGAATACTTTAGAATAGTTGTCTAACCAACCTCCACATTAAAAATGATAGGGTTATGCGGAAAAATGCATTAATAATTAGAGCTAAGGGCACACTGATCTGAAATGCAGAATTATATATATTTATGTGTACCGTGCCTGACCACACAGTGGTGCTAGAGTTTATGAAAGAAAGCAAACAAAATTGTAAACAGCACAATCTGTACCAATGTCTGGCACCACACGAGGACCAACTGAAAGAGAGCCCACAAACTTTGAGTAATCCATTCTTTCCCTGTACCTTCATTCCTTTTTTACCATGCATGAAAGTTTCACGTAGACTGAACAACTCCAGTGACAATTTAATCGCCTCCCACCGAAAAATGCAGACTCCTCAGCGGCAATCGCGATTTACAGCTTTAAGTGCTCCAAACGTGTTGGGTACAATAGAGATTGTGATTGCAGCAAATGCACCACAGGGATCGAGTGAAATGATGTAAAGTGGAGGGATTCTGGTGAAAAATAGCTAATGCCACGTCTGATTATGAGCATTTAGTATTCACTACAATTTGAGTTGGTAGGGAGAGCCTCAGGTTGCTTTGTTCTTCATTTTCTTTCTCCTTTTTTTGGGGGGTGAGTCAAAGGATTTAAAGGTGGGATGGGACACAAGATCAGCTCAGGAGGAGTCGGGAGAGTTATTACACGGTAGGAACTTTTTCGGGTCATTAGTAATCGATTCTGATTCAATGTCTTGCAGATCCTCCGCGGATGATTGTAAATCCTCTTGGAGTGGGGATAATTTGTTGAACTTGGTGAGAGGAGTCAAAAAACTGATGTGGTGTTCCAACTGGGAGGCAGATGAAGTAGAACTATTATTGGAGCAGCAGGCTATTTAGTGAGGTACCCGGTGCTTTTTTTTCTTGTATGCGTGCAGAGCTTCTGGCAGGAGCTGCAATGGCAGACGTGGCAGCTGCAGATTTCTCAGGGACCTGAAGGACGGTTTCAGCAGAAGGGGAAAGATATTGTGCTTGCAAAGTGTTTATGCTGGAGCAGGAATGAGCTGCATTGCCATCGCTAGGTAATATGGGTGCGGGCTGAATCACATTCAGGAAATCAGAGAGAGATTTTGGGGTACTAAAATCTCTGGTTGAGTCATTCAAAAAAAGATGCATTGTTGCAGGGTAACGCACTGCAAACTTAATTCCATGTTGATGAAGTACTGTTTTAATGGGATTACAAGCTTTCCGTTTGTTAGATAATTCTTTGGAGTAATCTTGGAATATTAGGATTCTGTTTTCTTGCCCAAAAAATGCACCTCATTGCCACGCTTTCTGAAGAATCAGTTCAGTATGTGCATGGTTTAGAAATCTGGCAATGATAGGCCTGGGTTTCTGGTCGGGTCCAGGCCTCGGATTTAAGGTACAGTGAGATCTCTCGATTGTAAGGTCTTGGCCGGCTGGTAGTTTAAGCAAAAAAAGGAAGAACATGAATTAGAAAGGCACTGGTATCTCCTAGTTCAATCCCTTCAGGAAACCCCAGAAATCTAAGATTGTTGCGTCTATTTCTATTTTTGATATCATCTATTTTGTCCTGGAGGTTTCTAATAACTCTGTCCTGTTCCCTGATTGTAGCCTGTAATTGTAGATGGAGTCTTCATTTTGAGATGTTTAAACATCCGTAGCTCTGATTTTTTGATCAAGTGCCTGCATATTGTTGATATTTTGTTGAGATGCAATTTTTAATACATTGATCTCACTGATTAGTTGCTGGAACATTGCCTCTACTCTAGTAGGAGATGTATTATGTAGAGATTGGTCCGTCATGATTGTAGACCTTAATAGAGATATTGTAAAGCTGTGGATAAGTCGTTCAGTAATTATGAGGCAGTAAAAATACTATACCAGAGCTGTTCTGTGATGTGCATAGAGTTAGAACTCAGCTGTTGGTGAAGGTAGGAAGTCTGGAGTAGGATTGGTGATGATGTTTGGTAAATCCAGGGAGATGAAATATCAGGCAGCCATCTTCAGCACAGCCAGACCAAGGTGAGAACTTTCAGCTGCTTCCAAATAGCCCTGTACAGATACATGGCATTTTGTAAACATCAAAACACTAGTACTGACCATAAGGCATATGATCCTGATAGGCATCCAGGCCTCCTTCCGGGCTATGTTGCCTTAGTATAAATCTTAGCACAAGGGCCATAATCGAGGCTTGGAGTTTTGGTGCAGCAGCTTAGCCGTGTATGTATAAAGCCCCCTCACATACCCTGTCACACAATATGTCTTACATGTTAAACTCCATTCTGTTTGCTTTCCTTTAGGGAAACTGTTGTGTGCAGTATAAGTTTTAAGGCAACTTTAAGATTCCCACTTTATCATTCAGAATCTGTTTTTTTCCAATGATATTTCAACCAATCTACTGTATCTCTCTCTCTCTCTCTCTCATCCTTTCTCAGATGGAGCTGGTTGTCTTGAACATACAAACATATGAAAAAGACAACAGAATGAGGCCATTTGGTCTGTCTAGTCTGCTCATATTTCAGGACCCACAGCTTAAATTACTGACCCTGCCCCCTTCCCCAATCCTCCCATCTTTTCCATTTGACCCCATGACCTTACTTTCCCCTTAAGTCTATGACAGCCTCAGTTGAAGCTGCCCACATATTAAAATAGATCACCTATCCTGTCAGCACATTCCAACTGGCCACCACCTTCTCTGTAACGAATTGCTTCCTAGCCTCCCTCCTAAACCTGCCCCCTCCAACTTAAAACTATGTCCTCTCGTGTTTCAGTTGCCACTCAGCTTCAAGAGATTCTCCTTATTCACCTTATTAATCCCCATCAAGTACTCAAATATCTCAATCATGTCCTCCCTCTCTCTTTCCTCTCCTCCAGGAAGTATATGTTGAGGGCCCCCAACTACCCCTTTATGCTCTACCCTGCTGGCCCATGATCATCTTAGTTGCCCTTTGGATAGTCTCCAGCAGGTTAATGTCCTTTTTAAGGTGTGGGCACCAGTACTGTACTACACACTCCAGATGTGGCTTCAACAGTGATGTATACAAGGGCAGTATAACCTCCTTTCACCTACTGCTGACCCCCGATATGCAGCCCAATATTTTATTGTTTTTGCTGCTGCTTTCCTGCACTGCGTGGGGTGCTTCAGATTGCTAGTGATCATCACTCCCAGATCCTTCTCCTCCTTTGTTTCAGATACTTGGCCCACTCCAAGGTTGTACTCTGTCTTGGGATTATTGTCTCCAGTGTACGTAACTTTGCACTTCCTTGCATTGAAGCCATGCTGCCAAATCTCAGACCACCTCTCGAGCTTTTCCAGGTTGCCCTGTAGGTCCTGTTTCCTGCTGACATTGTCCACCCTCCCACAGAGCTTAGTGTTATCCATGAATAGACACATTTTGTCATTAATTCCTTCCCCAATATCATTGATGAAGACATTGAACAACACTGACCCAGCACCGAGCCCTGCAAGACCCCACTGGTGACCTCCCTGTTGCTAGATAATTCTCCCCCCACCATTCTCCTCAGGTTCCTGCTCGTCAGCCAGTTCCTTACCCACCTGGTCATCTTCTCCCCAATCTGAAGATCTGCCAATTTTCTGATCAAACTATTGTAGGGTACAGAGTCAAAGGCCTTGCTGAAGTCCAAGTAAAGGATGTCCACTGCTTGGCTCCTGTCCAGTATTTTAGTGATCCAGTCAAAGAAGTCAGTCAGATTCATTTGACACAACCTCCCACCCATAAACTCGTGCTGCCTTGCATCCTAGAGACCATGCTCCTCTAGATAGTCTACTAACCTTTTAAGTGCCCTGATCCCTTGGGATGGGGTGCTATACAAATACAATTACCTTGCCTAGATCCCTCCACCAACGAAAGGAGCATAGAAGACCCTCTAAAGAGTAAAGTTTTGAAGTGTAAGTTAGAGGTGATCCAACTGGCAAAAAAATGGCATGATAACCAGATTCTGCATTCCCCCTTCCCCCCACACACACATGCAGTCACATGACTGCTTGAATCGCTTGTCCTTCTCCTGGCTTCAGTAAGGCAGCAAATAAGCTCCAAGTTTATTACCTGAAATATGCTGTACTGCACTGTCAGGGGTGTGGATTTTTAACCGGTCTTTGACTTCCTCACTTTCCTGCTTGTCTCCACCAGTCTGCTGATGCTGACTTGCAGGTTCCTGTTGTATACCTGAATCAAAGTAACTGAGAGGCATCAAGCTGTCCAAAGCACAGAAAGGATCCCACAGGAAATGAGATGTGGCATCTCGTCTAGGCTATCCATTCTAAATGATTACTTCTGCCCAATTTTCACAGTGCAGAACAGTGGACCTCTCCTGAAAAGTGGCATAAAGGTTGCTGACGGGGATTCCAGAAATGAGGCAAAATAAATTTATGAGACAGTGTCACAAGAAGGCTTTCATCTCTAAAGAGAGATAAGGCACTCGGTCCAAATGGGATGCATCCAAAAGGTTTCAGGGAACTGACATTGAAAATTTCTGAACACCTGGCAGGACTATGTAACTGTTCAATTCAATCAGGGATAGTTACAAAAGACTGGAGGGAAGCAGACATAGTTCTGCTCCATAAGAGTGGTGAAAAGAACAACCAGGTAACAAAAGGCCTTTGTAACATGGCATTAATTAAAAGACAGGAAATAAGCAATATGATTAGTCCAAATGCTTCAGGTGACACATTTTAGCCGTGCATTAATTCCTTAGATATGCACGGCTGAGCAGTACCAAAATGAACCACAAAACAAATGCATGATATATGAACACTGGAGAACTAGTAAGAGTGAGCAGAATAGTAAAATGTAGAACACTTAGTGCTTCCGACCCACTCACCCACCCAGTGGACAGAGTACAGACCACAAGAGTCCTATTAAAAATCAGGGGGAAAAAGGTAGATAATGTAATAAGTGGTATCATATGCACAAAGCACCTCACGGGGACCTCAAGTGACCAGCTGTACAATGGACGAGAGCGGTAGTAACACAGCGCACAGTAGACACAAGAAACATCCCAATAGTGCAGCGAGTGAAAGTAGTACACGGCAGTACAAAACAGAAAGAGACAGTAGAATAATCACTGCTTCTCTCTGTTTGTACATGGCAGTTTCAGACAGTAAATGTTTCCAAAAGCACAAAACAACACAGCTTTTAAAAACGCTCACCCACACATTCAACGGAGGTTGACAAAAAAAGCGGTTATTGTAGGCAACACTGGGGGATGTCAAAGTTCTTGGCAGTCTGCATGCTTAGTGTAAGTATGGAAAGACAGTTGTGTTTGTCGCAATCGTTAAAAAAGTACATATCTATTTAGTTATCGCGTTATGCAAATGACAGCACGCGGACCACAATGCACCACGTTCATCAATGAAATCTGAAATCAGAAATGTGACATAAGTACGGAATGGCAAGCACTGAAAGTTTACACTAGAAGTAGCGATATTTTGATCGGTATGTGTATTATGTGAGTAAGTGTAACATATAAAGCTGTATCACATATTAAGGTGCTTGTAAGGCGCAACATAAATGTATGTCAACTATTGAATGTGCACATGCATGCTGACAGATACAGACAGCATGTTCCAACTGTACATGTCAGCAATGTTTAGTAACACAGAATTATTTCTCAAACTTATCTTTAATGGGTGTCACAGTACACAATATATAAGTCATACCTAGCTTGCATTTGCCATGTTACAAGTGCATTAATCACCTCAACAGGAGACATTTCCCAGGAATTAATTCATGGTTGGGTGGTGGGAAGCCCTTGGCCTTCGGCATCAGGCACCCCCCAACCATGCATTAATTCCTGAGAAATGCCTCCTGTCTCTATGATTAATGCTTATATCAGTCTTACCTCTGTTGTAGGTAAACTGATGGAGACACTAGTCAAAGAGGACCTAGTGGAATTCTTACACAGAAGGTAACAGAGCCAACTAGGGAGGGTAACATTCTGTACCTGGTGCTGATGGACGATGAACAAGTCCAGGACATTGGGGTGGAAGACCCGCTGGCAGGAAGTGACCACCACACAGTGTGGTTCTCCCTCAATCTAGGAAAGGAGGTAGCCACAACCAAGACTAAGGCCCTGGACTTCAAAAGAGCAGACTTTGGCAGGATGGGAAGCATACTGGAAGGGCACATAGCTAAAATCCGCCCAGACATGGACGCTGAGCAAAAATGGGCAATCATCGAGATGGGCCTGGCTGAGGCCACTAGCTCAAGAGTAAAGAGCCAGAGTAAGAAAAACAGGATCAAGAAGCCTAGCTGGATGAACAGGGAGGTTGTGGTGAGGGTGAGAGAAAAGAGGGTTGCTTTGAGGAGGTAAAAAAAGATCCAACCGCGAGGAGGCTAGGAAGGAATACTTGAGGAAATCCAGGGAGGTGAGTAGAATAGTAAGGGCAGTCAGAGCATAAAGATAACTGAGGCTAGTACAGGGAATCAGAGAGAGGGAAAGGATTTCTTTAGGTATATACGGGAGAAGAGAAAGAGTAAGGCTCAGATTGTTAGGATAAAGAATGATGGTGGATGGGCAGAAAAGGGGACAGAGCAGGCAGACATACTCAGTGAGTACTTCTGTTCAGTATTTACCAGAGAGAGAGAGAGAGAGATGGACCCATGCCTAGGGGGAAGGGTGGGGCGGGAGTAGGTGGGGGGGTTATAGATGGGGAGATCCCAGTGGATAGGATGTTGGAAGGCCTTAAAGGTGATAGGAAACTGTTTTTACACCTTTAGAAGTCCTCTAATTGTTCTTTTATTGGCAACCCAATATTCTAAAATGTTTTTTACCTTTGTTGTTAAATTAATAATCTAATTTTGTTGCCTATTTAAGGACCCTGAATCCCTCTCTCCGCAGCAGTTGCTGCTGTCTCTTTTCATATTGCCTGAGCATTCTATAACATCACAAACACCTATCGAGGACATTCAGATGAATAGTATGGAATGGGAGTTTCTGATGTCATAGAATGTTTTAGAAATATGAAAATCAAGAGTAGTAGCTGGTAAGGAGAGTATAACTCTATGTAGAGCTGAATGAACCCCAGAGCTAGATTATTTATTAATCAAAAAATCATCAAAGCCCTTCTTCCCTGTTTTCTCCCTCTCTCCTTCCCTTCTTCCTTGCCTTTTTCTCTCTCTTTTCTTTCTTTCCTTGCACACTTTTCTCTAATCTTCACATCTCCATTACTGAACATTGTTCATATTACCACATTTATCACTTTTTGCAGTTTACTGAATGCCTTGCCATAGCCTGCCCTAGCATATATTTCGTACATGATTGCTATTTCTGATCCTATAATACCCTATTGATTGTAACCCTGCATATTTTATTATCAATACATGTATATAAGGCTTCTCCAATATGTTTACCCTAAATACTGTGTTTTGTTAAGTGATATTTTATACCTTACATGGGGGATAGTCTTCTATTATATAAGATGTGTGCTTTCTTATATACTCAAATTCAATAAAAAGATAAAATGAAAAAAAAAATCATCAAAGCAAATTAGAATACATAACTGGCAATTAAAGGAAGATGGAAGGGCAGTTAACTATGCAAAAATAATTTCCTATTTCCTTTAAATCCTTGAGGGTGGATAAGGTGCCTGGGCTGGACGGAGTTCACCCTAGAGTCCTAAGAGAGTTGGCAGAAGTCGTGGTGGGGCCGCTGGTGGACATAGTCAACACTTTCCTGGGTACTGGGTGCATACCCAGTGACTGGAGGATGGCACAGGTGGTTCCCCTCCATAAGAGTGGTCCCAGGGATGAACCAGGGTACTATAGACTAGTAAGCCTTACCGTCATTGTAAGAAAGCTAATGAAGGCTACCCTCAAAGAGGCTGGTGAAGTTTCTGGAGGAAGGTCTCTAGGATGGCAAGCAACAGGGGTTTATCTTGAACAGTTCCTGCCAGACAAACCTGGTTGACTTTTTTGATTGGGTGATGTGGGTACTGGACAAGGGTCATGTGGTGGATGTTCTTTACCTGGACTTCAGCAAGGCCTTTGACTCAGTGCCTCACGGAAGGCTGACCAGCAAGTTGGGTAGCCTAGATGCGGGAAGGAAACTGGTTAGATGGGTCAAGAGCTGGCTACAGGATAGGCAGCAGAACGTAGTAATGGGGGTTGAATTATCAGAGCCCAGAGCTGTGATAAGTGGGGTCCTACAGGGCTCGGTACTCGGACTGGTGCTGTTTAACAATTTCATTGGTGACATATCGAATGGGATAAAAAGTAACATCAGCCTCTTCTTTTTTTTTAATTTTACTGGATTACTGGATTTTATAGGACAAAAGAAGGCTCAAGGCCCATTGCGATTGTCCCCTGCAACAGTTGGTCACTGATGATCGTGGGTTAAATTTAGCCATTTATCAAGCTTTGACTTGAATATGTTGAATGATGAAGAATTAATCAACTCCTGAGGTAATATATTCCATTGTTTAGCAGCTCTTACATTAAAAAAGCTGTCATGTCTGCTTGTATTAGCCCAATGAACTTTGAGCTGCTGATTATGCAATCTGCCCACAGTACGTTTATTGGCTAATGTTAGCTCACATTGTTTCAATGATAGTGGAGTTTTGATGAGCTTGTAAGTCAGCAGAATATCACCCCGTTGAGTCCTTAGGTGAAGGGTACAGAGTCCTGTTTCCTTAAGTCTAGTGTCGTAATGTTTTGATTTCAGTCTTGGGATTGTTTTTGTAAATCATCTTTGAACTTGTTCCAGTCAGTTTATGATGTCCTTCAGGCTGGGGTTCCAGAAGGGGGATCCATATTCTAAATGAGGTCTTATATGTGCCCTATATAGGGGTATCAGACAATATTCTGATTTATTAATAAATGTTCTCCTAATCTGTTTTATGATTATATTGGAAGTTCTGGCTATTTTATTACAGTGACTACTGGATGATAATTTATTGTCAATCAAAATACCAAAATCTTTTTCACAGAATGTTGATTTAAGATAGGTGTTATGGTGTTATTTAAATAATAGTTATTCTGTAAGTTGTTATTTCCGAACTGAAGTACAATGCATTTTTCAGTGTTAAAGGTCATTACATTGACTTTAGCCCAATGTTCAATATGTTCTAGATCATGTTGTAATAATAACATAATAGCTGTTGAATCAATTCTACCCCTGAGCTTTGTATCATCTGCAAATTTTGAGATGATGTTGTTCGAGGAGATGTCCATATCCAATATGAAAAGATTGAACAAAGTAGGGCCAAGAACTGAGCCCTGAGGTATGCCACTTGTGACTCTTCCTATATTTGACAAGACTCCATTCACTCTAACCTTCTGCGTCCTATTGTGAAGCCACCGGGAAATCCAATTTACTAAGTAAGATGAAAAGCCAAAACTGAGAAGTTTGTTAATCCGCAACGTATGTGACACCTTATCAAACGCCTTACTATAATCAAGTAAAATAAAGTTTGAGGGAATGTTTTGATCTAAATTTAATATAATTTATTGAAATTTTAAATCAACAAATAAACATACAACATTACAATACAACAAATAACACCAACAAACAATACAACAGCAGACTATAACATCACCATGGCAACAAATAGAACAACCATTATACTTGACAGTGTTGATGAAGGAGGCCCATCCCACCTCCTACCCACCCCCACCACTCCAAACAGCACAGCAACAGAACACTAAAATACAAAACATTGGGGCCTTAAGGCACCATTCGGGACAGCACAAAAATTCAAAGGGGGAGCCGGTTTGATCAATATTACACTCGACCTGGACCTAGGAATAAAAGGGTGAAGAGAAGGTCCTATCTTGAAGTAAATGTATGGGACTGCTTCCTACTATTGGCAATGTGTTTTTCAAACAGGAGGGCTTTCATTATCTCACAATGCTACTCTATGATGGATGGAGTTGAATCATCCAACCAGTATCTTAAAATTACCAATTTTGCTGTGGTAGATACAAGATACAAGAGCTATGTGAGCTTTATGAATATTATCAATCAATCAATCAATCAATCAATCAAAATCTTTATTTATTCAGGCGAGCATCATTGAGCATAGCTCATTTACAAGATGGACCTGATTGGTCATAACAATATAAAGGTACAATTTTACACAAATACAAGATACAGATAGAATATAAAAAACAAAGACATTATAAATTAACAGATGCAAGAATATTCACATATATACAAAGCATTGAGCCAATGAAACTGGGTTATAATAAAAAAAGGAAAGGAATAAGACAGTACTGAAAGATTAAAGCGAGGGTGATGGGATTTTGGGAAAAAGGTCTGGTAAGAGATAAGTGGGTGAAAGCTAGAAAACAAATTAAGGTGGAAGTGCAAGAAAAGGGGTGGGGGAAAAAGGGGGTATGATAGGACTAGGCCTTGTGGAAACAGTTGCATGGCTCTGGAAAGAGACTAGTGTATAGATTTTTGAAGGATGCTATTGGAATGAGGGTATTCAACTTCAAGATCTTTTGGAGAGCGTTCCAGATAAGTGCTAGAGAGTAGCTGATTGCAGCCCTGCCATACCGGGTATAGGTAATAGGTATCTTTAGCATGATGATACTAATAATACTAATAAGCCCCACCAGAAAATGCCCTATTAAACAAATACTAGGGAGAAAGAGTTCCTCTTGGCCGAGGAGTGGTTCCAGGGAGTTTCTGATTGCTGTCCAGAAAGAGGCAATGTTTACAGACTGCCATAACATGTGATAGAGATTCCCCTCTGCCTGACAGCGTTGAGTGCATAAAGGAGAAGGAAGCTTACCCATGGTAAATAATTATTTGAAATTGCATCAATCTAAGCCTGTCCTGTTTTATGTATTTGTAAAGATTTTTCCAGATTGTGTGCCAAGTTTTAGAGTCTGCAGTGATCCCTAATGCTTGTGTCCAATAGTAACACCCCCCCCCCCCCGATGGGGCAATGGGATCTATCTCCTGGAAAAACTTGTAGATGGCTGCCACTGGATGAGGTTGGGTGGCAATCAAAATAAGCTTATCCAGTGAAGGACTGTCTAATAATTTCCATGGTTTAGGGCTGTACATGGAGGATATAACGTGGGTAATTTGGAGAAATTTAAAATAACATCCCTCTGGGAGAGAGAAAAGCTGTTCCGTGGCCAGAAATGGAAGAACTTTCTTGCTCATTAATAATTCTGCTAAGCCTACTCCTTTCATTTGCGGTAAAAATGAGGACAGAATAGGACATCCAGCAATCTTAAAGTTTAGATTGCCTGCCACAAGCTGAGTCTGCGCACGTGATCAGTCCCATCTAAAATAACGTTCAGTCTGCATCTTAGCTTTGATAGACCAGCCCAATGGGGAAGAACATAAGCTGTTAGGGAGCAAGCTAAAACTTGTATACAAAAGGCTAGAAGGAGTAAGACCATAACTTCGGAGCAAAGAAGCTTCAATTTCTAGCCACTGGAGACAGTAACCAGAAGCTCGGACCATATCAGTCCATACACCCCATTGGAAAAATCTGTGTGCATGCAGTGCACAATAATATAAAAAGAAATTTGGGAGAGATAAACCACCATTGAACTTAGGGACCATCAGATTAAAGAAAGAATGCCGTACTGTCTTCCCTTTCCACAAAAATGAAGTCAATATTGTCTGGAGGTGGAGGGAAAGGGAAAATTGTTTAACCAGGAAAGGCACACTAAGCCGAAGCTTGTTTCCAGGTGCATCCTGGGAGCACAAGGAAGTTAAGTGACTTGCTCAGGGTCATGCAGTATGCAAGTGGGGGCCATGGGATTCAAACCCAGGTCTCCAGGTTTGCAGCGCAGAGCCTTAAACCACTGCGCTATACTGCCAAGACTTGGGCAAAAAGAGACCTAGCATCCCAAGAGAGTAGAGCAGACGGGATAAAATATTTATTTTCATGACACTTACTCTACCCCACAGAGGTAGCGGGAGAGATGACCATCTATCCAGATAGAGTTTAGTCTGTCAAAGTAAACCTGTGAAATTCTCCTTAAGCATTAGTGGGACTGACCACGTTAAATAAACACCCAGGTATAGTAGGAGCTAAGGCTACCAAGAGAGGCCAAGACCCAGAATATAATGTTTGGACACAAGACAATTTAAGGGCAACATTTTCATTTTAGTGACATTAAGTTTATAAGTTGAGTATTTGGAGAACTGTTTTATGTCTACCAGAATAGCAGGCAAGGTACGACCCGGGTTTTCAAGAAGTAAAAGAAGGTCATCAGCATATGCTGATAAAAGATATTGCTTCCCTGCCATCAAGATACCAGCATGACCATGGGTGCCCTGCAGACTAAGTAGTAATAGTTCTAGGTATAAATTAAAAAGCATCAGAGAGAGGGGGCAACCTTGGTGCATGCCACGATATAGGGGAAAAGGAACGGAGAGTATACCGTTGCACCACACCGGCGCTGAGGGACAAGAGTACAAAATGTGGATAGATCTAATAAACTCTTCAAGAAGACCAAATTTGTTTAAAACTACAAAGAGGAAAGGCCATGAAACCCAATCAAGCACCTTTTCTGCGTCCAGGGATACCTGTGCCAAAGGGGCCCTGAACTCCCTAGACGCAGCCATAAGATGATGTAATTTCCACAGATGGTCACTCAAAACTCTGCCCTTAATAAACCCTACTTGTGTCACATAGAAACATAGACTTTGATGGCAGATAAGGACTGCTAGGCCCATCTAGTCTGCTCATTTCCCTACCTACAGGATAAACCGCAGATCCTAGTTAACCAACAGCCTATTTCTTCCTACCCCCACAAGAATTGCCTTATGTCTGTCCCATGCATTCTTGAATTCTCCCACAGTTTTAGACCCCACAACCTCCTCAGGAAGGCTGTTCCATGCATCCACTACCCTCTCTTGAAATAATACCTCACATTGCCTCTGAACCGCTCCTTCTATCTTTAAATTGTGTCCCTTGTTCTTGCAAGTCTCTTTTCCGAAAGATGCTACCCTCTTGGACTTTGTTGATTCCACTGAGGTACTTAAAAGTTTCTATCATGTCCCCCCTCTCCCTTCTTTCCTCAAGGGTATACATATTAAGCTCCTTTAGTCTCTCCTCATAAGGCTTCTCTTGCAGACCCTGCACCATTTTAGTTGCCCTCCTCTGGACTGCCTCTATCCTGTCTATGTCCTTGCGGAGATGGGGTCTCCAGAACTGGACACAGTACTCCAGATGGGGTCTCACCAACTGTCTGTACAGAGGGATAACAACTTCCTGTTTTCTGCTGATGATGCCTCTCCTATACATCCCAGTATACCCCAGCCCTCCCTACTGCCTTCTCACATTGCTTGCTAACCTTAAGGTCATCTGATATGATTATCCCCAGGTCCCTTTCCTTTTTTGTTGTTGTTACTACCTCCCCACCCATTGTGTATTCTTCCCCTTGGTTCTTGTTTCCCAGGTGCATTATTTTGCACTTCTTTGCATTGAATCCAAGCTGCCATACTTCTGACCATTCCTCCAACCTTGCCAAGTCCCTTTTCATCCTTTCCACGCCTCCTTGTGTATAAACTCTGTTGTAGATCTTTGCGTCATCTGCAAAAAGGCATACTTTTCCTTCCAGTCCCTCTGCAATGTCACTGATGAAGACATTAAAAAGGACTGGACCCAATACTGAACCCTGCGGTACCCCACTAGTAACCCCCCTTTCTTCAGAGTGGACTCCATTTACAATTACCTTCTGTGTCCTGTTGTCCAGCCAATGTTTTACCCAGGCTATCACCCTGGGTCCCACTCCCAGGCTGGTTAATTTGACTATTAATCTTTTGTGTGGGACTGTGTCAAATGCCTTGCTAAAGTCTAGGTAGGCCATGTCCACAGCCCCTCCCCTGGTCTACTACTTTGGTCACCCAGTCAAAGAAATCTATTAGATTCGTCTGACACGACCTTCCTGCTGTGAATCCATGCTGCCTTGGGTCCTGTGTTAACATCTGGCATATTCAGGTCTCCCATCAACAGTATCTCTCCTTTCTCTGCCATTCTAAGAATGCCTTCTATCATATCCTTGTCCATTTCTTCCCCCTGATATGGGGGTCTGTACACAACCCCTGTGCGGATTGTGGTGCCCTTTCCAGTCTCCAAGGTGACCCACAGTGCCTCCTCTCCTCCCTGTTTACTCTTTTGTTCAGTTGCTTTTATCCCTTCCTTTACATAGAGAGCTACTCCTCCCCCCCTCTTCTCCCCTGCCTGTCTTTCCTGTAGGTTATGTACCCTGGTATGTTAACATCCCAGTCATGGTTCTCTGTGTACCATGTTTCTGTGACTGCTATGATATCCAGGCATCCCTCTTCCATTAAGGCCATCAGCTCAGGGAGCTTGTTGCCCAGACTACGGGCATTGGTACTCACCCTCCATTTCCTGATGGCCTTACTCCCTTTGCTCCATCCCTGTCCTTCTTGCCTTTGTCACTTTCTCCATTTACCCCTGCCCTTCTCCCTATCGACACCTCTATGTTGGTGTTTGCCGCACTTACTACCGTGATTATTTGGGGGCTAGGATTTTCCTGCTCTTTCCAGTGCCTCCCCTTGGCTAGTTTAAAAGCTTGTCAATGAAGCATTTAAACCTATCACCTAGGATCCTGGTTCCCTCCCGGACAGATGCAGCCCATCATGCCAGTATAGGCTTGCATCACTCCAGGTGGCCCCCAGTCCCAAATGAAGCAAACCCTGAGTGCCACACCAGTTTTCAACCACTGATTGAATCTCATGGTGCGGAACACCCTAGCCTCTCCTATGCCATAGATGGGTAGCACCTCTGAGAAGGTTACCGTGTGCTACTTGACTAAGGCCCCCCAATTCCACAAACTCTTCCTGCACTTCTCTAATCCCTTTCTTAGCCAGGTCATTTGTCCCTGGTGACAATGACATCCAGCTCCCTCCCCTGTGCAGCTGCTCCGGCAATCCTGAGGATTCGCTCCCTGTCCCTCCAAGCCATGGCGCCAGACAGGCACCTCACCTCCCTCTCCCCTTCCTCCCCCAGTTCTACCTTCCTAACAATGGAGTCCCCCACCAGGAGTTGTTTCCTTCCCCTGCAGGGTCCCCTGCCACCATCCTGTGGGTCTCCTTTGTGGAGGTTCCCAGCATCCTCCTTGGTCTCCACTGTGGGTGCCTCCATAGAGGAACCACACTTTGCCAGAATGGCATAGGAATTGTGGAGAGGTACAACAGGAGGGATGCGCCTCTGTTCTACCACCCTCACCCTCCCTGAGCCCACTGTGGTCCAACCGCTCCTCTTTCTTGGCAACCTCTGAGGCAACGGCAGTGGCACTGATGGTCTCTGGATGGAAGGGGAGGTCCCACAAATCCTGGCCAACTCAGCCTGAAGATGAGCAACTTCCTCCCTCAGCCCAGAGAGGTGCCTGCAGATGGGACAACACCGCATCCTCCAGAACATCTCCCGGAAGACTGCTGCTCCACAGCCACTGCACTGCACCACTCCAATCATGTCTTATTTCTGGCCCTTTAACTGTTTGCAATCCTTACTCTTTCCTCTGTTTTTTTTTCTCTCTCTCCTTACTTTCTGCCTGTGTGCCCTTTAAGCTCCTTATTGTCCTGTTCTGAGACAAGAATATCCTATATTTCGCAGTAGACCACTTACTTGCTCAGAGGCAGACCTCCAGCAGCTAGAGGGGGCCGGAGAGCTACTCTTGCCCTTCTAGGATGGTGGGTCCTTGGTGGTTCTGTGATCACTCACTTCCTGCCCCTAAACAGGAAGTTCCTGTTGTCAGTCAAATCCTGTGCCTATAAAAATAGAACTAGCTTTGGGTGGAGGGGAGGGAAGGAGGGCAATATAGTCCCAGTAGAGAAGTTCAGTCACACAGCAGTCCTTTCTCCTGGTGCCTTCTGCCAAGCTATTAGCTGAAACTTTCTAAGGCAGTCTTTAAATGTAGCTTCCTTCTAGCTAAGCCACTCCCCCTACTTACCAGATCTTTCTACAAGTAATTTAAACCTCACAGCAGTTAAGTCCTTTCAGTCACCTGAGATTTACACCTAGATAACTCTGCAGATACCCATTCAGTTCAGTTAACCCAAACACACACTTTTTTTTTTGTATGTTAGTTTTTTTACCCTAAATTAAAGGTCAAATACAAAAGTTCTTCTACTTTAGTCCCAGCAGAGAAGTTCAGTCACACAGCAGTCCTTTCTCCTGGTGCCTTCTGCCAAGCTATAGCGTCAGCGTGATAAGAGAGTCGAGAACCCCCCGAAAGTCTAGCACCTGAGATTTTGGAGAGAATCTTGATGTTAGAGTTTATCAGTGAGATGGGATGATTGCTGCTAGTTAGTAGCTCATCCTTGTCCGGTTTCTTAATTAAGGTAAGCAAAGTCTCAAACACAGATGAATCTGAGATACCTGACCGATACCAGAAATGATAGAGTCTTGTTAAAAATGGGTCTAGTTCAGAAGCACAAGTAACATAAAAATTGTTGGTAAACCCGTCTGGGCCCAGTGTCTTGTCCATAGAGAGCTGTTGAATAGTGGAGTGCACCTCCTGACTTGAGATATAATAATCTAGTAAGCTCCTCAAGGATGGATCCAGGACCAGTAAGGGCAAGGAATCTAGATACGCTAAGATTTCTACGGGGTTGGAGGCTATAGTAGGCTCGTCTGAATATAAAACAGAGTAATACTTGCAGGAAAATCTCTGCAATTTGTCTGGGACATGTCTCTATCTCCCCGTTCTCTTCTGAGCAAAGCCTAAATATTCCCTAAGCCACATCAAGTTGTCGCAAATGAAGCCCCAAAAGCTTATCGTCCCACTTCCCTGTTTCAAGGTAGCCAAATTTAGCATGCTGTAAGGCAAGCTTGGCTTTCTGAGTAAATAATGTAAAGTACTGCGTCCTCAGCTCATGAAGCCTAGCCCAAGTTTCCTTCAGAAAATCCGAGGAAACTCTATGCTCTAATTCCCTAATTTCATGTAGCAGGCAAGTCAATATACTTTTTCTTTCTGATCGTCACTAATCTAATAATTTCTCCTTTAATGATGCATTTAGTTGCACTTCATAATACATACAGATCAGCTATTGAGCCCTCATTCTGCACAAAAAAGTTCTTAAGGAAACCCCAGATCTGTTCAATAATCTCAGATTCTAGTAAAAGTTAGTTATTAAATCTCCACAAGGTATCCCGATCTGATGGTCTATCTAAAATGTGAGTACTAAGAATGGGCGCATGATCGGAGACCACAGTTTCATGTATGTGAGCTGATAGCAAGCCCCAAAGAGTTTCCGAGCTAAGAAGGAAAAAATCAGTGTGTGAGGATGTAGAATACACCGAAGAATGGAAAATATACTGGGCTGGATATTCAAACTGCGCTATTTTGTGGCACAAGCCCTTGCGCTGCACAAAATAGTTGCGCAGGGGTGTGACCGGGGTGATATTCAACGGAGTTGCGCTATTGAGCAACTCCTTTGAATATCACCCTCCAGCCACAGCCACTGTGCATGGCGCAGTGGAACTTGCGCCACCGCAAATGGTCAGAGTGGAGCATTCAAGATGCAGTGGTGCAAGTACCATTGCGCCATGCGCAAATTTCTGATATTCAAAAGGTGACATGCAAATGGGGCCATAATTCATGCAAGGTGCAGAGGGATCATTACTGCATCTATTTATGGCCCAATTTGCATGCCATTAGCATGCAGGTGCGCCGATCCCCGAGGACTTGCGCCTGGCGCCCTGCCAGGCAGTAGCTGTCGGGGACCGGCGCCTGCAGCCTGATCGCGGGCATAAGTTAAAAATCCCCCCACCCCGACTGGCCCGATCACGGGCATGTTAACCTCCCATTACCCGACTGGCCTGATCACAGGCATAAGTTAACCTCCCCACCCTCCGACTGGTCCGGATTGTGGGCAGCAAAGATTTAACCCCCCAAGGACATATCCTTGGTGGTCCAGTGGACCGTGAAGCCCGATCGCAGGCAGCAAAGAGTCAACCCCCAGGACATCCCTGGTGGTCCAGTGGACCGCGAAGCCCGATCGCTGAACAGCAAAGTGTTCAAACCCCGAAGGACCACCTACCCTGGTGATCTGGTGGCCCCCCACCCACCCACCCACAAAAGCCCCACCACCTGCCCCCGTTAGCCGACGGGCAGTATCCCACCTGCCTGTCACACCACGACTGACTGCTCGGCTGCACCATTGGTTCAGAGCAAGAGCCATCGGGCGGCAGACCATACTGTACAAAGCAGTCCAGATATGTGAATGAATTACCATATAGAAGTTGACAGCAGATAAGGACTGCAAGGCCCATCCAGTTTGCCCATCTCTTTTTCTACCTTATAGATGTGCCATCAGCCTTTGCTCTGTCAATGGCTTATCTATTCGCACTCATCTGTATTGCTCCCTTATGCCTATCCCATGCCTGTTTGAAGCCCTGCACTGTATTCATAGCCACCACTTCCTGAGGTAGGCCGTCCCATGCATCCACCACCCTTTCTGTGAAGAAGAACTTCCTCACATTACCCCTTAATCGGCCTCCCTCTAATCTCATGCTGTGTCCTCTTGTCCTGCTATTTTTCTTATATTGAAACAAGTTAGACTCTTTCACCTTGTTAATGTCCTAAAGGTGTTTGACTGTTTTGATCATATCACCTCTCTCCCTCCTTTGCTCTAGGGTATACATATTGAGCTCTGTTAATCTGTCCTCATATGTTTTCTGATGCAGTCTCTGCATAATTTTGGTTGCCCTTCTCTGGACTGCATCAATTTGGTTAATGTCCTTGTGAAGGTGTGGCCTCCAGTACTGCATGCAGTACTCCAGATGGGGCCTCACCAGTGTCTTGTTAAGAGGGATTATTACCTCCCTCTTCCGACTTGTGATACCCCTACTAATAGACCCTAACATCCCTCTAGCCTTACCTACTGCTTTTCTGGACCCAAGAATAACCTGTGACAACCCTACTACCACCGTAGAATGATATAGCACCCTATCCAGATCCAAAACCTCTTGGAGCAACCTAAAGGACACCTGTCGAGCCAAAAGAATAGCTACTCCTTCCTCCATGTGCTCACCCACACTCTGTAGGCTTGCCCTACACAATCTCTTCTAAACTATCATACATCATCCTGTAGTAAATGAGTCTCTTGTAAGAAATCAATCCTAACCTGGAGGTGTTTAAGATGATGGCGCATATTTTGCTACTTGCATCTGTCTCAGGCCCCTTTCACATTCCACGTAGCTATCCTATAACACCCTGACATTTTAAAATAGAGTAATACAGTAAGGATACCACGTCTGACCATAGGGTCTAACTCATAAAGAAACCCCAGGCAGTTGCTGAGCTGTAAGGATCCCACCCTGTCCCTCCGCAAGAAACCCAAAAAGGTAAAACTGGAAACTGAAATAATAAAAGGTAGCTATACAGCCCCTCAAGATACCCAATACTCCCCCCAAAAAACCCAGCCCACCCACCAATCAAAGAAAATACTAAATATTACAATCTGAACAACAAGAAAACAATTATCCCCAGTCCCAAAGACCGTATCTCCTTCAGGAACAGGTCCATGATGAGTTATAACCACCAGGCTGAACCCTCTCCCTCTCCACCTCTGCCGTCTCAAAAGTTAAATAACAAAGCTATTAAAATCTAAACAATATTATTAGTTCCCACCTTAATTATAGTCAAAGAAGCTCCGCCCTCTACTGTGCGAAAAACTGAGACCCAAAGAGAGGTTCTAAAGGAGCTACAGGGGACATCCTATATTTCTGAACTATAGAAATTAAAAATGAACTGGTACTCACAGGATAATGATTATCAAGGACCAAACTATTTCCACACAGCAGGAAGAATTCCATCTCCAAGGTCATCCCACAGCCACTATAGTATGTAACTGATAGAGATCACAAAAAAAGATGACAGTGTGGTTAGAGCACTCCCTACTGAATAAAGTCAAAACTACCATAGCTCCAAATATCATCTGTACCCAGTTACGCTTTCTTGTCTGTACCACTAGGAAGCTATGGAGCTGACAAGACGTTTCAAAGAGCCAGAACAACCCATATAATTAGGAAATGCCGTCTAAGTGAAATTCCAGAGCCCCAGAACAAGTGCTGCTGGATACGCTGGAGCAAACCTATAATAAAAGGAGAGGGACAATAAAGGGTGACGAGCCCGCAGCCCTGGCTTGGAAAGGCTGTATCAGTGCTAGCTTCAATTGTACTTTTTATGCCCAGTTTCAGTTAGATCGAACCCACCGAGACACCAATGTCCCCCACAACCATCTGGCAGACCCCCACAAGGGGATGTGCACCCTATCTCATAGCCCTTGCCCTCTGAGGAGGGCCCCATGCAGCCCGGCATCCAGTATTGACCCCTTCACTCTACCTAATCCTGAGCAAGTAGAAACATAGCAAACAAAGGGCAAGTGAGGCAAATACTGATAGCCAGTTGGATGCTGTTGGAAGCTGTTGGGGGGGGGGCTTCCTCAAAGTGGGGATCTGGCCTAGTGAACCCCCTGTTTGACTCCAAGCCCAGATCAATCCATTCAGATACACCAGCCAGCATAAAAGCCTCTCCCCCAAAAATGAAGCTCAGGAGCAGTAGCTTGGGAGAAATCAAAAAAGTGGGCACCAAGAGAGGACAAGGGACCCCTCATCTGTCCACAAAGCCTTCCCAGTAGGGCTGGCAACAGTCAAAGGAGTCCAGTGCAGTTTCTCATTCAGCAACAACTCACTTAGGTGGGAGAGAGTGGAACTCCCAGGTATACACAAAACTAAAATAGCGTCCTCCACCAGAGAAAGCGGCACCTCTCCATCCCCCCTCAACCTGATCAGCAAGCAATATTAATTCCAGTATGTACCTGGGATACCAGGACTGCCACCCCAGTTGGCAATACCTAACAGGCCCCCGATTCTGGACTGCACAGTGGAGCAGGTCCCCTTCCAGAAGATTCCATCGGTCCACATATAATGAAAAGAGAAAGAAAAAAGCCACTCCCCAGAATCTGGCCATATCCTCTGAATTAATGGTACTCTCAGAACATGCTGAAAGTCTATGGGACATTTAGATAGTAGCCAACAGAGTGGGAACCCCTGGTCAGAGACCATTATGGATGGTCAGATCTGAAAAAGAACCAGCAGTATAAGGTCTGTCTCTGCTAAATAGAAAGAACGCTCATGCTGCCCAAAATATCCTGCTGTGTGCTAGCCCTTCCTAAAGAACAGCTCTAACCAAACAAAATCAGAATGCCTTGGGAGAGCTCTAGATATACTCATAGTAAGCCCAAGCATATCAGATGGTTATACATCACCATGTGCCATAGTCATTCATTCAAAGGGTTCCTCATAAAAATTAGGACAGTTGCAAGGTGTTCACAAAGGCAAACTTGAAGTAAAAAACACACATTGTATATAACACCAGTTCACTAGTACCATAAAATCCAACTATTGCAGTTTGGAAAGTTCTGTGGTGAGAATCCTCCAAAAGTGCAGGTCACTAACTAGCATAGTATACAGAAAAATGTAAGCGCCAGAGCTAGTCACCTTCATACAGTCAAGTCAGGTTCTTAAATAGCTCAGGAAACATCTGGGGTAGTTCTTTCTTTGCTAGATCAAAAGAATCAAAAGATTTTGTAGTCCCTTTATAGGTAAACTCCAGTGTTGCAAGGTACACCATTCTGAATCTGATATTTGCTGCAATAAATATAGAGATAACAGGCCCATATGCTGCATGTTTCCACCTGACTGAGAGAGGAAGATCTTGTGTGTGACCCTCACTTCCCGGCCTTCCCAGTACAAATCCTGAATGTCGCTGATCTTTTGCAAAATAAAAGTCCTGTCAAAGAAGTTCAGCAATTTAAAAATTAAAGGCCTGGGAGCTGAGCCGACCAGAATGGGACACAGGGCCCTATGTGCGGGCTCCACTATATAAACACAGGCCCATTTGGAGAGGGTCTAGTAACTTTTTGCAGAATGTCTGTACAATTATGAGGGCATTTTGCCCATCTGAACCCCTCCAGCAATCCAGTTATGACCAGATTGTTCCATCTACTTCATCCCTCCAGGTCCTCAATTTTTCCCTTCTAGTAGCATTAGCTTTCAGTGGAGGGACACTGTTTCAGGCTCAACCCAGGCTCTACAATCTTCTGTGTAGCTCGCCTTTACTTCAACATCCCCAGGGCCCTATGTGCAGGCTCCACTATATAAACACAGGCCCATTTGGAGAGAGTCTGGTAACTTTTTTGCAGAATGTCTGGACAATTATGAGGGCATTTTGCCCATCTGAACCCTCTAGCAATCCAGTTATGACCAGATTGTTCCATCTACTTCATCCCTCGAGGTCCTCAATTTTTCCCTCTAGTGGCATTAGCTTTCAGTGGAGGGACGTTGTTTCAGGCTCAGCCCAAGCTCTCCAATCTTCTATGGAGCTCACTTACTTCAACATCCCCAAGTCTCTGGGCATGCAGTTCCAAAGTAGCCCTTAATGGTTTTAGGTCCTCTGAGAGTTGCTGGATTATGTCTCTAAGAGGGGAGAATTCTTGACGGAAGTGTTCTTCTGTGAGGGGGAGAGGTGAAGCAGCTGCCAGTTTGTTGGAGGAGGATGGTGCCTTTCTCCTCTTTGGGGCCCTTTCTTGCTCTGGGGTTGTTGGTGGCATGTGTTGCATGAGAATGGATTTCATCTCTGCTTCCATTCCGTCAGACCGTTCTCAGTCCACTGTGTCCACAAACAGCAGAAAACAACTTTTCAGGTAAAAAACTGTAGCTTTGTTGGTTAAAAAGTTGTATTATTTAATGTTTTGGTAGATGAGGTACAGAGCTGGAGGGGAAGACAACCTACTCGACCTAGTAAATCATATGACTCCCTAGATCAGCCTCTTCACAGATGAAACAGAGATACAGTATGTGCGGAAGTGGATGGGGGGAAGGTGGTAGAGTACTCCAGGAGGATTTAGCAAGACTGGAGGGCTGGACAAACACATGGCAACTAGAGTTCAACGCCAAGAAGTGTAAGGTCATGCACTTGGGGGCCAGAAATCCTAGGAACAGTTACTGGTTGCAGGGAGTGTGGTTATTCACATCAACATAGGAAAAGGATCTGGGAGTACTAGTGACAGGTGAAATGAACCACTCAGCCCAGTGCAGGAAGGCAGCAGCAAAGGCCAATAGAATGCTGAGGCGCATTGCAAGGGTAATCACTTCTAGAAGAGGGGAAGTTGTCCTGCCCCTGTACAGGTCCCTGGTGAGGCCACACTTGGAGTACTGCATGCAGTACTGGTGCCCCTACTTGAAAAGGGACATCAAGCTACTGGAGGGGGTGCAGCATAGGACAATGAAAATGATACTGGGAATGAGTGATAAACCAAATGAGGAGAGACTGAGGGAGCTCAATATGTATTCCCTGTAGGATAAAAGGGAGAGAATGGATATGATTGAGACCTTCACGTACCTAAAGGGCATAAACAAAGTAAACACAGAGAGTGTGTTCAACCTGAAAAGGTGGGAGGGAAACTAGGGGACACAATCTGAAATTGGAAGGTGGAAGATTCAGGAGGGACATGAGGAGGCACTATTTCACTGAAAGGGTGGTTACAGGATGGAATGCGATGCTGGAGGAGGTGGTAGCATTGAGGCCAGTGAGCAGCTTCAAGAGGGTGTGGGACTGGATCAAAGGGAGGATGCAAACTGAGGGTGGACGTTTGTATGTGAAGAAAGCAAGAGGAACTAAAGAGGGGGGCAGGGGGGCAGCTGCTGTCTAAATAGCTGAAGTGCTGCACACTTGAGCAGACTAGACAGATTGTAAAGACCTGTATCTGCTGGCAATTTTGTGTATTCGTATGCTTATAATTCCTGTAGAATAATGGGCTCCATGATACTAAACAGCATGGTTTTGTGGTAGGGAGGTCTTGTCAGATCAACCTGATAGTATTTTTTGACTGGGTGACTAAAACAGCATATAAGGGACAGGTAGAATTACTCTACTTTGACTTCAGGAAATTATTACACTCCATGTGCCATGTGTAAGGTTGCTGAAGAAACTAGGGGATCCAGATGTGGTGAAAAATTTAGTTGGTTTGAGGTGAGATAGCAGAGGGTAGTGGTAAACGGAGTCACATCTGGAGACAGGGAGAGGTCACACGTGGAGTGCCACAGGGTTCAATCCTGGGTCCAGTCCTTTCCAATTTTTTCATCAGTGACATGGAAGAAGGAATCCAGGGCAAACTGTGTCTCTGTAGCTGACACTAAGCTCTGTGGTAGGATAGACAACGCTGAAGGGGTAAGGGAGTTACAAAAGGGCCTGCAAAGGTTGGAGAGGTGGTCTGAGATTTAAAGCAAGGATCTATTTTGTCCTATCCTATTCTGTCACTTGTCTATTTCTTGCCTGTCTGATTGCACAACCAAATTTTCTTGTGACACCTAGGAACTGGCCACTCTGTTGGTCCCACAATTTCTCCATTTTCTCCCTTCCTTCACTTGCTATTTCTATCCTTTCTCCCTTTGCTTCTCTGTGGTTAAAAGAGGTATACATGGGTCTGTATGGGAAACTGGGATGCCCTGGTTTGCAAATATATATAATTCAATGGCCTACGCAGCCAGTATAGTGTTATGCTTGTGCAACTGTGTTAGTTTGGTTTTGGCTGTTTGCACTCTCTATTCCAGAGGAATTACCAGCCTGCAGGGGTACCAAAGGCAAGGAACCCTCACAGAGGGTTCTACCTCTAGAGGTGCTGCAGGATGATTCCCATGGCTAAAGGTACCTTAGGAAGAATTCCCAAAAAGAATGAAGTAGTACGAAGCATATAAGTAAGCAGTAGCTGTGATGTAGTAGTAGACAAAGCGTCAGGCAGCTTGATAATGTAATGAGATGTACAGGTTAGCAATAGCGTGAGTTTGGTGGGTAGCACTAGAGAATGGGGGGACCTCCTGAGGAGAGAGGGAACGGCAAGTAGGGACACCATGTATCTCCATCCAATGGAACCTACCTGATACAACTAGGAAACACTAACTACAGCTAACTAACTTTTATGACCTGAGGCACAGAGAAGAGAAAAAAAAAACATTTGAGGAAGAAACCTCTGGGGATCCAAGGCCTTGGTCGCCTTCCCTCCAGGCTGGGATAGTTTACTTAGTGATGCACTGCAGCTGCGATTTGGAAATCCAATTAAAGGGAGGTGGACAATATTCCAGTTTGGTGGTGAGCAAAGGAGGAAGGAGCTGCTGGTATAACTAAAACTTCTCTGCTGGAACTATACTGCCGTCCACCCCCCCATACCCTAAACCAGTTCTACTTTTATAGGCACAGGATTTAACTGACAACAGGAACTTCCTGTTTGGGAGCAGAAAGTGAGTGATCACCACAAAGCCACCAAAGACTCACCATCCTAGAAGGGCAAGAGTAGCTCTCCGGCCCCCCCAGCTGCTGGAGGTCTGACTCTGAGCAAGGAAGGAGACTACTGAGAAATATAGGAACTTCCTGTCTCAGAAGAGGAAGATTAGGAGCTAAAAGGGCACAGAGGCAGTAAGTAAGTAGTGGAAGAAAAAAAAAAGAAGAACATAAACAAGCAGAGGAAAGAGTAAGTATTCCAAACAACAGTTAGGGGACCAGAAAAAAGACATGATGGGAGTGGTGCAGTGCAGTGGCTGTGCAGCAGCAGTCTTCCGGGGGACATTCTGGAGGATGCAGTGTTGTCCCATCTGCAGGCACCTCTCTGGGCTGAGGGAGGAGGTTGCTCATCTCCAGGCTGAGTTGGCCAGGATTTGTGGGACCTCCTCTCCCACCCAGGGACCACCAGGGTCGCTGCCGTTGCCTTAGAGGTTGCCAAGAAAGAGGAATGGTTGGACCACAGTGGGCTCAGGGAGGGTGAGGGTGGTGGAACAGAGGTGCATCCCTCCAGTTGTACCTCTCCACAATTTCTATGCTGTTCTGGAAAATGTGGTTCTTCTATGGAGGCACCCACAGTGGAGACCAAGGAGGATGCTGGGAACCTCCACAAAGGAGACCCACAGGAGGGTGGCATGGGACTCCACAGGGGAAGGAAACAACTCCTGGTGGGGGACTCCATTGTTAGGAAGGTAGAACTGGGGGAGGAAGGGGAGAGGGAGGCAAGGTGCCTGCCTGGCACCATGGCTTGGAGAGACAGGGAGCGAATCCTCAGGATCACAGGAGCAGCTGCACATGGGAGGGAGCTGAATGTCATTGTTCACCAAGGGACAAATGACCTGGCTAAGAAAGGGATCAGAGCAGTGCAAGAAGCATTTGTGGAGATGGGGAGGGGCCTTAGACAAATAGCACACATGGTAACCTTCTCGGAGGTGCTGCCTGTCTGTGGCATGGATGAGGCTAGGGTGCTCCACACCATAAGATTCAATCAGTCATTGAAAAACTGGTGCAGAGCTCAGGGATTTGGCTTCATTTGGGGACTGGGGGTCCACCTGGATGGATGCAGGCCTATACTGGTGTGATGGTCTGCATCTATCCAGGAGGGGAACCAGGATACTAGGTTATAGGTTTAAATACTTCATTGGCATGCATTTAAACTAGCCAAGGGGGGAGGCACTGGAAAGGAGCAGGGAAATCCTAGCCCCCCAAAAAAATCAGGGTACTAAGTGAGGTAGACACCAACATAGAGATGTCAATAGGGAGAAGCATAGGGGTAAATGGAGAAGGTGACAAATGCAAAAAGGACAGGGATGGGGCAAAAAGTGGTAAGGCCATCAAGAAATGGAGGGCAATGAGTACCAACGCCCGTAGTCTGGGCAACAAGCTCCCTGAACTGGTGGCCTTGATGGAAGAGGGATGCCTGGATATTGTAGCAGTCACAGAAATATGGTACACAGAGAACTATAACTGGGATGTTAACATACCAGGGTACACAACCTACAGGAGAGACAGGGAGGGGAGAAGAGGGGGTGGAGTAGCTCTCTATGTAAGGGAAGGGATAGAAGCAAATGAACAGAAGAGTAAACAGGGAGGAGAGGAGGCACTGTGGGTCACCTTAGAGACTGGAAATGGCACCACAATCTGCACAGGGGTTGTATACAGACCCCCATGTCCGGGGGGAGAGAATGGGCAAGGATATGATAGAAGGCATACTTAGGATGGCAGAGAAAGGGGAGATACTGTTGATGGGGGACCTTAATATGCCTGATGTTAACTGAGCACCTTTGCAGCCACATCCAAAAGCAGGGCCATTCTTGATGCCCTTCAGGTGGCATGCCTCAGACAGCTAGTTTTGGAACCTACTTGTGAGGGAGCAATCTTAGACCTCGTACTCTCAAATGGGGACAGTGAGAGGATCTCAGATCTAGAAGTGGGTAGCCATCTGGAAACAAGTGACCACCAAACAGTGTGGTTCATGATAAACTCAGCTACAGAGTCAAGCCATACAAAAGTAAGGGTTCTGGACTTCAGGAGGGCTGACTTTGGCAAGATGAGAGAGTGCCTTAGAAAAGCACTAGCAAACAGGCTAGAAGGAGGGGGTGGAGCAACAATTGGGAAATATCAAAACTGCCATCACAGAGGCAACAAACCTTTATGTGAAGCAAATAAACAAATCAAAATGAAAGAAAAAGCCACTGTGGTCCTCAAAAGAAGTGGTGGTGAATGTTAGGGAGAAAAAAGATAGCATTTAGGAAGTATAAGGAAACACAGAAGGAGCAGGACAGAGAACTGTACCAGTTAAGGCAGAAGGAAGCAGGGAGGGTAGTCAGAATAGCAAAGGCACAAACTGAGGAAAAGATAGCCAACTCGGTTAAGAAGGGGAATAAAACCTTTTATAGGTATATCAGGGAGCATAGAAAGACAAAGGGAGGGATAGTGAGGCAGAATAGAATGGATGGTGGGTAGGCAGAGAGTGACAGTGAAAAAGCAGGGATACTGAATGAATACTTCTGCTCAGTATTCACAAAAGAGGAAGTGGGGGAGGTGCCTAATCCAATTAACAGAATCACTCTTGAGGAGGGGTCGATCCCCGTCCTTTCACAGAAGAAAGGATTCTGAAAGAACTCCTAAAACTGAAGGTGGACAAAGCAATGGGGCCAGATGGAATTCACTCCAAAATTCTAAAAGAATTAAGCAGAGAACTAGTGACACCACTGACTACCCTTTACAACAAATAATGGGAGGATGATGTGGTACCTGAGGACTGGAAGAAGGCTGATGTGATTCCTTTTCACAAAAGTGGGAGCAAGACAGAGGCAGGAAACTACAGACCTGTCAGTTTGACTTCTGTAGTAGGGAAAGTGATGGAATCACTTTTGAAGGAAAGAATTGTTGAGTACTTAGAGGCCAGTGGGGCACAGGACCCAAGGCAGCATGGGTTCACAGCGGGAAGGTCATGTCAGATGAATCTAATTGATTTCTTTGACTGGGTGACCAAAGTAGTAGACCAGGAAGGGGCTGTGGACATGGCCTACCTAGACTGTAGCAAGGCATTTGACACAGTCCCACACAAAAGATTAGTAGTCAAATAAACCAGCCTTGGAGTGGGTCCCAGGGTGGTAGCCTGGGTAAAACATTGGCTGAACAACAGGACACAGAAGGTAATTGTAAATGGAGTCCACTCTGAAGAAAGAGGGGTTACTAGTGGGGTACCGCAGGGTTCAGTACTGGGTCCAGTCCTTTTTAATGTCTTTATAAGTAACATTGCAGAGGGATTGGAAGGAAAAGTATGCCTCTTTGCAGATGACACAAAGATCTGCAACAGGGTTGATACACAAGGAGGCATGGAAAGGATGAGAAGGGACTTGGCAAGGTTGGAGGAATGGTCAGAAGTATGGCAGCTTGGATTCAATGCAAAGAAGTGCAAAGTAATGCACCTGGGAAATAAAAACCCAGGGGAAGATTACACAATGAGGGAGGAGGTAGTAACAACAACAAAAATGGAAAGGGACCTGGGGATAATCACATCAGATGACCTTAAGGTTGGCAAGCAATGTGAGAAGGTAGTAGGGAGAGCTGGGGGGATACTGGGATGTATAGGGAGAGGCATCATCAGCAGAACACAGGAAGTTGTTATCCCTCTGTACAGACAGTTGGTGAGACCCCATCTGGAGTACTGCATCCAGTTCTGGAGACCCCATCTCCACAAGGACATAGATAGGATGGAGGCAGTTCAGAGGAGGGCAACTAAAATGGTGCAGGGTCTGCAAGAGAAGCCATATGAGGAGAGGCTAAAGGAGCTTAATATGTAAACCCTTGAGGAAAGGAGGGAGAGAGGGGACATGATAGAAACATTTAAGTACCTCAGTGGAATCAACAAAGTCCAAGAGGGTAGCATCTTTCAGAAAAAGAGATGTGCAAGAACAAGGGGACACAATTTGAAGATAGAGGGGATGGCTCAGGGGCAATGTGAGGAAGTATTTTTTCACAGAGAGGGTGGTGGACACATGGAACAGCCTTCCTGAGGAGGTTGTGGGGTCTAAAACTGTGGAAGAATTCAAGAATGCATGGGACAGACATAAGGCAATTTTTGTGGGGGGGTAGGAAGAAATAGGCTGTTGGTTAAATAGGATCTGCAACTTATCCTCCAGGTAGGGAAATGAGCAGACTAGGTGGGCCAAGCGATCCTTATCTGCCGTCAAGTCTATGTTTCTATGTTTCTCTAGCGTGAACGCAGTGGAAGGTTGTGAGCGCTACTCTACAACAATGGGCAACCAAGGTGGGAGGAGAAGAGCAACAACTACTTAGGCACTCACCTGGCCTATTCGCCTTAAGCACAAACCAGGTGAACCAGAGGCAGTCATAGGAAGAATAGCGTTGAAGGGTGCCTCCGAACCCATTCGGGCAGCTAAAGGGGCCCCCATGAGAGCCCCACCCCTTCACGCTGAGTCTTAACTTCTGAAACTTGAGGTGCCGTCAGTACGGTTGTTGACTGAAGGTCCACCCAGAGTGAAGGCATTCTCAACTGCAGCTGACATCGCAGAGGCTAAAGCCAAGGGGATGGTGGTAGGCATAGAGGTGGAATTGATAATGAAAGTCTGTGATATCATTAATAGGTAGCAGATGTAGGATCCACAGCTCAGCGGCCAGGTGAAAAGGACCCCACCCCAAGCTTTGCATGCTCAAGCTGCAGACTCTTGGTGCAGAGCAAGACTGTCGGCTGTAGGCAGCCCTGTGCCAGAATGGTATGGCTGGCATTCCCCAGAACTGATAAGGAGCTAAATGAGCATTAAGTGCTGAGACCTTGCAAAGGTCAGATGCAGTAGTGAGTGCAGCAGACATCCTAGAGCCTGAAGGTGAGGGGATGGTGGTAGGCATGACGCAAAGATTGCATAAGCAAGAGTGGACCTGCACGTAGGTGAATAAACAGTGTAGCACTAGTCGGAACTGCACATAGGTCTGTAAAACATAGTAGCAATACAGCAGCACTGTGAATAGTGGGGCAAGCCAGGCAGGCATTCAAAAGCCAGTACGGGTGACATATACTGAGGATTTGTCAGCGGCTAAGACAGAATTTAGAACATAAATAATTATCCACACAGGACCATGACTCCCCAAACACCTCCAAGTCCTCGTCATAGGAAAAACAAGAAAGTGATGGAGGGGGCCGAGAGCCACATGCAGGTATTGAAACTAGTTGACAGCATCAGCAGTAGCTTAGCTGACCTCAGAGTATACCAGTGTGCAAACATAGAAGCAGCATCTATATTGAGTACACTGAGTTGTAAACTTCAATAAACATAGACAGAAAGGAGACTCCATGCTCTGAAGCAGCTATCACCTGGCAGTGCAATGAAACTGCAGCAATGAGGTAAAGAGCATGAGTGAGCTGAATAGCTAGGGTTCATAATGAGCCTGAATCGGGTGAAAACAATTAAGTGTGCAGCGTGGAGAGAAGCTATGGTTGAGCTGAAACACACAGATAATTGTTGCAGTTGCATTGCAAGTAATTTGAGAGTTGTAACTGAGAGCAAGTAATATGAGCTCTGGATTAGCAATATGCTAGGAGCGTAGAAACAAAGCCCCAAAAGACAAAACCAAAACACACAAACACAGAGAACAGGGGAAAAAAGGCCCAAAACAAAGACACACAAACACAGAAAACAAGGAGTAATGACAGAAAGCAGCACAGAGCCGGAGGCAAAATACAAACCAGAAGCAGGAAAACAAACACAGAAGTCCAGCAGAGACAAACAGAAGCAGCATGGCAGGGAGGAAAGAGGGCACAGGCCCCAGTAGGCCACAGCCAGCTGCAGAGGACAGACAGAGCCTCCAGCTAGAAAGAAAAAAGTGCTTCAGGAGGCTAAGAGGAACTGCTTATATAGCTCAGGAAGTGGGAGTGGCTGGCTGCTTGTCCACTGAACTACAGGCCAAGCCTTCCAATTATATTGTTGAAGTGAATACAGACAGCAACCTGGGTTTATTAGAAAAGTTAGCAGTTTGGAACACATGAATGTGACCTTGAGAAACCTTATGCCCTTCACAAGCTTGTTGACAGAGTTGGCAGCAGAAAGCCAGCTCTGGACAGAATGTATTCATTGTTGGCACCTGTTGAGAAGTCTAAATGTATTCTTAAGGCTGGTCATATGAAGGGCAATCACAAAAGTTTTTTACATTATGTGAAAACAGGAGCTATAGCTTAACAAGAAAAGGATGCAGAATTTACTTGCATGGGGAAAACACCTTAAAAAAAGACAGCAATGTGTTGTTCAGTTAGTTAGAGAGAGACTGAGATTTAAATTGAAAAGAAACTCTCAGATGAAGGGAGTTGCTTTTTTTTTTGTTTGCACTGCCTTTGTGAAGCGCTATCCTGCACAACCTTAATTTTTATTTTTTATTTGTTAATAATAATAAAACACTACTTGTGAATTTTACAACTTCTCCTGATCTGCCTATGCTTCTCGACCTATGGCTCAACCAGATGATGCACACAGGTAACGAGAACCACAGGACTGAATATTGGATGGGATGAGATGGGTTAACCTGGGTACAACTACTGAGGGTAGAGACCTGGAAGTTGTCATAAGTGACTCCCTTAAACAATAAAGCCAATGTAAGAAGGCCTATAGCACAGCAGCTAGGATGGTGGGTGTATTTGGATGGGTTTTGATAGCAGGAAAAAAGAGGTATTACTACCACTCTGGAATTCACTGGTGAGGCTGCACTTGGGGTACTGTGCCTAGTTCTTGAGTTCTTACTTAAGAAAAGACTGGGACACGCTGGAAATGGTGCTGCATAGAGTAACCAAAATTACTCATGGTCTGCAGGACAGATCCTATGAGGACTGGCTTAGGGAATTGAACATGTACTTGCTGGAGACAGAAGGGAGATGGTCGATATGGCAGAGACCTTCATGTTTCTGAAAAGTATGAACAAGGTAAACTGTAAGGAACTATTCACCAGGTGTAGCAAATCTAGAATACAGGTCTTGAGTGGGAGCAAGGGGTGGGAAAGTCAGCAGGGACGAGAGGAGGTTCTGTTTTACAGAGTGAGTGGTTGAGCCATAGAATAACCTGCCAGCTGATGGGAAGGGGTGCCAAAACATTTAATGGCTTCAAGTGCTGCTGGGACAATTCAGGGCTTGATAATTTCCTGGGGGGGGGTGTAGTAAGACAAGTAAAATGGAGGGGGGGTGGTGGTGGTGGCATGGGCACAAACCCCACTTAAATAATAGGTTTCAAGGTATGATGGATCATTATGGGCACAAGTTGAACTGTACTGGATTTCAGTTTGCTTGATCAGCAACAATAAACAAACTTTTTATACAAGCAATGCCACCCACAGAGGACCAAAAAACAGAGTATTTTACGTGGCCCAATCTACTGCAATAAAACTTTTCATACAATTGTATGAGACACCTTATCTAGTTGGCATGACATGCATGGGATGCAGCCTAACACAAGGGTACATTTGTAAATCTCTCCAAGACATACAACATACATTCTTAAAGCCAGTAACTCAGTGCAAAGCATAATGGGTGTGCAAATCCTTGAGTGTGGGGGTGGGGGGGTTAGAGGAACTTTATGGAGAAATTCTCAAATCATGGCACTACATTCTGTTGGCCATGTTACTGCCCAATCCTAACAACTGCATCGACTCGCACACACTAAATGTAAAAATTTTTTAAATCATCAAAGGCTGGCTCGTTGGTGCAGGGGTAGGATTTCTGCTTGCAATGCCGGCAACTTGGGTTTGAATCCAGACTCAGACCATAGGAGGGCAGGCCGGGGGGGGAGGGAGAGGATTGAGTATCCCATGGACTGCTCTTCTCCTCCAGGGGGAGGGGGTGTGTGATCCAGTGTCCGGTGCAAAAGTGCGGCCCCCTGGCAGAGGCTGGGTGATCCGATGTGACCAGCGCCTGATACATGAAGAGGTGGGATGGACGTCGGGCTCGTCCCACTGACGTCATTGCACATCTCGCCTCCTGAGGGGATTAGCATCCACAAAAAATGCCTGTCCCAGGGATGATGCCACCTCCTGGTACTGTGGACCCCCAAAGTACCCGACCTTGACCAAGACCATGTTCCGCTGGATGGCCCACCCCTGTGGCCCCACCTGGGGGGGTGTAAGCCTAAGGAGCCCTGACAATCATGGTGATATGGACAGTAACCTGGACCTGTCTCTGTGGGTGCGGTCATCTCAGTGGCCCTGCCTTGGGAGGGTAAGCCAGGGCGAATCGGGGATCAGTTACCGGAGGGGTGGGTCTGGGAGGTAGGGCAGGCATTGCCAAAAAACAAAACCATCATAAAAGAGTACACATGATGTCAAGAAGCGATGTAAGCTATACCGGCCAACTAAAAAAAAGTCTGTAAATAGCAATGCCATCTGGCTATAAGTCGAGATACTGCAGCAACAGAGTCCTGCAGAGTTGAGGATTAATAACATGGTAGGCAAAGGGCAGGAGTGGAAACTTAAAAACTTCAAAATCCCATATCTTAATTTAAGAATGCAGGAAAACAAAAACCAAAAAATGGGTATAGTAATGTTTTTTGCCAGAGAAGTACTATTGCTGAAAATAATTACATGGTGACTAACAAATACTGGTGCTTTAGATCTCAAAATGTTTCTTTTAATAAATTGTTTACGTTAAAGTGTTTTTCTGTATATCTAAAAGATTTTAAGAGGTGTTTCTGTAGGTCTAAACGGTTTTATTTTAAAATATCCTGGTTCATCTAATATGTTCATCTGTAATATTACTGTGATTTCGCCGTCCTGCATATCATACTTTATGAAGAGGTGAATATTTTCTGTCAATTTTATTAACCACTTTGGTATACAATTTCATAGACAAACTCCAGCATGCTACAGTATTATGAGTTACTACAGAACACTATTTTTAATTTCACTTGTTTTTCCATGTTTTACAGCATGTTTTTCCAACTCATCCAAGGATTTTGTATAAAAAAAGCTTTCATCTGGGTTTTCTGACTTCACAGTACTCTTGTTATGACATAATATTTAACATGATAGTAGACTATAGTGTCACACGATAGCAATTGTGAGATCGACTGGGGACAGTCAGATGTTTTTTGATACAGAGTAGAATAGATAACTTATTTATGTGAAATATTTAGAAACAAACGGGTCATGGCACACAACTAGAATCCAAGAAAAAGATGAAACTCAGTGCAATTACTAGAAACATAATGGTTTTAAGCACTTTTTGTAGCTACCTCCACTTTAAATATGTGGATATTTAACTGTGACCCAGTTTTGTTGAAAGAGAAGGGTGACAAAGTTACTGACAGGTCCATATCCCTAACTGAAGACACAGTACCAAGGGAGTTCCATCTCAGTACAGTACTAGTGAAGTGGGTGACTGTTTGTAACATCCAATCATTCCCAGAGGTGTTGGTATTGTATTTATAGAAGAAACTGATGCATTGGACTGGTAATTCCAGTGATCCCATGGCACTGTGTGTGCCAGTGCATGAGACAAGACAGGTGAGGAATATATTGAGTTTGTGACTGATGTACATCTCAAGGGTTAATAATGCTGGTAAAATAAATAATCTTCAATCAACTGAAGGCAGGGTTAAAAGCGATGTGTCCCAGGCTCAGTACTGGGGCCTCTGTTCCTCAATGTTTTTATAGCAGACATCACTGACGGACTGGAGGGGAAGGTGTGTCTGTTCACAGATGACTCCAAGATATGTAACAGGGTTGACACCTTGGAGGGAGAGGGCAAGATGGAAGCAGACCTTAAGAAACTTGAAGAATGGTCTGGAGTATGGCAACTGAGATTCAGTGCCAAAAAGTGCAAAGTCATGCACATAGGAAACAGAAACCCCCAAAAAAGTATTACCTAGGAGATGAATGACTGGCTGCCTCAAACCAGGAGTGGCACCTGAGAATCATAATCTCAGATAACTTGAAAGTTGGAAAGCAGTGTGAGAAGGCAGCAGTAAAAGCCAACAGAATACTGTGTTGCGTTGGGAGGCAGGAGAAGAGAAGTGGTTCTCCCACTGTACAGATCACTGGTCAAGCCTCACCTGGAGTACAGAGTCCAGTTCTGGAGGCCTCACCTCAGAAAAGACATAGACTAGGTAGAAATAGTGTGGAGAAGGACAACAAAAATGATTCGGAGGCTGCAGAACATGACCTACAGGGAGAGACTGAGGGAACTGAATATGTACTCCCTGGAACAGAGAAGAGAAAGTGGGGACATGATTGAGACATTCAAATACATAAAAGGCATAAACAAGGTACAGCCACAGGAACTATTTCACCTCAAAAGGGGCAGCAGGACCAGGGGACATGATCTCAGGCTACAAGGAGGGATGTTCTCTACCAGCTCCAGGAGGTTTTCATCACAGAAAGATTTGTGGATGCCTGGAACAGCCTGTCCTCTGAGGTTGTGTGGGCTGGCACCATGGTGGGATTCAAGAATGCATGGGAGCCCTTACTCCAAAGGACAACTAGGGTATCAAAATAAGAGCACTGGAATAGGTCACAGAATGGGCAAACTAGATGGACTTGGTGGTCTCATTCTGCCATCAACTTCTATGTTTCTATGTTAATCTTAACCCATATTTCCTGACTCCTGCTATGTTGTCCTACTGAAAGGCAGGATGACAAAGGCATTTCCTCCTTGCATTTAACCCCGCTCTCCCAGGACTCACAAGTATACATGACAGCACAGTGGTGCTGGGCCACAAAGTTGTGTGTTGTCTCTCCACCCCTGCACATCAGCTCCACACTCAGTTTTTCTTCCCCGGGCCACCAAAGTGCAACAACATGCCATTCTCACTTAACCACCCTTCCTAGACTAGTGACAGAATCATATTTTTGTAAACTGAACTAATAATAAACAAAATCCTTTCTTAGCATTCCAGTAAGTGATCTGAAAGTTATTATGGGATTGGCCTTAACTGTTGCCCAGAAATAGTGGGATACATTTCTCTCCTGGTGTGATAATTCTTCTCTGTCTTGTTTCTCTAGAGTTTATGCACTGTTGTCCTGCCATGATCTAGCCATGAAGAATACGCCATTGAAAAACCCTGACATGGTGCCAATGGGAGGACAACAACATTCTTTTTAAGTTTTATTGGTCTTCTAGCATCTGGCTGATATAACCCTATATTGTACCGCTATTATCGATATCCTGCATGAATGCTATGTTCCCTGATTGATCTTTCTTCTGTTGTAAATGTACATTTTGTTAACAGAAGGGGCTGCCTGTGGTAATGGATGTTGCCAGCAGTGCAGGTGTTTCCCAATTGAACATGCTGGCATCGTCTCTCCCTCTTTGTACAGTATCTGCATTGCATTAAACCAAGAATGCGGCAAGAACTTGTTTTTGACTGTTTCAATGTATCTGCTGATTACACAGCACCACAGACAGCCCATCATTCCACGAGGTTGCCTAGGAGAGTTTTTTGTGCTTTCGGGGAAAGAGGAATGTTATAGTACAATGGACCCCCAAACTACTGGACAGTGCATGTATCCACCAATAGTCTGACCTGCCTCTGACACTTGCAAATGATGCAAAATGGCCTCAATGAGGATATGACACCAGCAGAAAAAAAGTTCCAGTGATACTGAGGGGCTTCACGCTGTCCCAGGCATAAGCAATACCCCACAGAAGATGAGATGTGGCATCTCAGCCATCCTGTGTAAATAAATTGCTTGTAAAGAACTTTAGCATATGGTGTACACAAAGTGCTACATAAATGGAAATTCTGTCCCATGCTATAGTTCATGCGCCACTAATATTTAATCAACACACCAATGGAACACAAAGATGCCTATTACATATTTCTCACGTCACCTTCCTATTTTCCTTGGCGGCTTACATTCTTTTTCACTCACTTCCTGGATTGTAGAACCACAGGGAGTATCAGATTGTATACCAAGCAGCAAACCAATGAACGGCCATATAGAACAATAAGATTATTTAATCACGACCAGCATCAATATGACAAAGGCAGATGTCCTACAGTATTATTGCCGGACATACCATACCAGGAAGAGAGCATATAAGAGATGCAATTTGGAAGAAGAGCAATGTGTAGTATGTGTAAATGATACAAGAAGACACATCAGTTCCAATATTATTTGTTTTGGGTAAATTATTCTAATACAAATTCATTCTAAATCCTAAAACCTAGTGTAAAGCATCATGAGTATGCAAATCATTGGGTGAGAGTGAGCGGAATAGGACATTTTCAACTGGTACTATCGTACATTCTACCAACCATATCACCAATGCTGCAGCCTAGGGATGCTTGAATGCACCAAAATCTATTCTGCCAGGAGTATTTTGGATGCATCCAAATTAGATTTGGATCCAATTGTGATGTACTGATCAGAATCGAATTCAAGACTCGAATTCCAAAATTTAAAAATCCTAATGAAAAATCTATAGTAAAATACTGTATAACACTATTAACAATAAAATGAGGTGATATACTAAACAACTTAAGTTTTAACCTTGCAGTTTACAGTTACCCTGCCACCCTGCTACCCTGGATAACCCACGATAGACTATACACGCGGTAAACGAAGAACTGACACATTTTGTAATAATTAACTGCACTTACCTTCTATCTGTAGTAGATAAAGTGACCTACCTGATCTTTATTTATTTATTTATTGAAAACTTTGGAAAATTACCTTTGAGCAGAGGTACTCATTTATAAAGGTTCCATGTCAAATACATAATCAAAAAAAACATTACAAGTACAATAAGCAGTTCCAGAGATAATGCAGTCGAGTCTGGCTCAAAGCAATTAAGGCAGAACAATTACATACAGTTTTGAAAAAAAAATAAAAACACACAGATCATTGTATAAAAAGTTACAGGTAATGTATAGAGAGAAACCAAATAAAACTAACAGTTATAATTGCATTGGGCTGCAAAGCCTGCAAAGATTTCTTAAACTGATTAAACTTGGGGAGATTCAGCAGTATGTCAGGCAATTCATTTAGCCAGTTAGTGGCCCTGACAGCAAATGACTGCTTGCCCAGCTGAGTATGACTGAAAAGAGGTTTCAGGGCATTATCTTTATTGTTGAAGGTAGTCAACAAGTTTGTGTTGATGTGAGGATAAATTCTGTAGCCAAGGGTCATCTGGTAATAATGCATGAAAGTGAAAAAACACCTATGAACATTATCTAGAAGCAGACTCAAAGGCACCCATGCCCTGTGTCGTTGTAATTTATCTGCAATGCTTCCTCAAGATTCTTCTGATGTGACATCATGGTAGCCATCAGCTGCTTATTTGAAGAGCTGATGGCCTGCTCCGTAGCTTCTTAGGAGATGTCATCATAGGTACTTGACTTTTGTGTGACCAGCTTTCTTGAGTTTGTTGCAATATTTGTTGATGGTGAAGCATCGCTGGGATTGTTGTTGACAATGAGTGATGTTTCATAATGGATGGGTAATAGTGGCTGCTGTTGTATAAAATAAACTGAGCCACATCGCTGGAAGAGGAAGAGATATTCTTTTGTGCTGGAGGAGGATGCCTTTGTGCCGGAGAAGACTGTGTGCCGGTGCCCTCTATCAATGACTATACCTACCAGACAAGGAGAAACCAGGGGACATGAAAAGACATTTTTAGTCAGGGGGTACTAGCAGCCTGGAGTATTGTCATTAGCAGCATAGTGCACTAGCTCACTGTTTTAGATACACAGCATCACAGTGGATGAAGCTGCCCTTCAAGGTACACCCTAGTTTTGGAGGAGGCTGGCTGTTCCGGGAACTACACTGGCACAAGAGGCTGAGTTTGCAGTGTTGAAGGAGGAGGTGTTTATGCTGGAGGAGGAACTTTTTTGCTAGAGGAGGAGGCTTTTATGCTGGGGGAGGCTCAGAACTGGTTCCCCACTGGCAATGGCTTTACCTGTAGGGCAAGAAGACACAATGGGACAGGAAAAGACAGTTTTTGTCGGGGTGCACTAACAGCTTGGAGGACTACCTGATATACCTGTGGAAGGAAATGTACCCTATGTGTGCATGCTCACTGTTTGTGTCACTTACCTTTGCAGTGGATAAAGAAGACCTCAGGCATACCCGAGTGCTGGAGGAGACTTTGGTGCTGGAGATGGCTGATTGATGACGTTGCCTAGCCAATGGTTATACCAGCAGCCTAGTAATACACAAAGAAATAAGAAAAGAGTTTTAGTTGGTGGCACTAACTGCACAGAGAACTGCCATGACATATCTGTGGGTGCAGGGAAATGGACATTAGCAGCATAGCATACTAGCCCACTGTTTTAGACAATCACCATAGCAGCAGACAAAGATGCTCTTTATGTACACCCTAGTGCTGGAGGAGGCTGGTTGTCTGTGCTGGGAACTACACTGCCACAAGAGACTCAGTTTACCTTTTACCACACCAGTGACCCAGGCTCAGGAGTAAGCTCAGGCCACCGGGCGTTGGCAGGGGTGAGGTAGGGTGAGCATCTGATGGACAGCTCTTCTCCTCTGGGGAGGAAAGGTAGTGACTCCCCATGTATCAGTGGCACCCAGTGGAGGCTTGATGTGCAACAGACAGGCCATGGAAACATGGGTGGAGGTGATGGTGGACATCTGTGGACCGGGTGCATGCCCAGGCATTCTGATTTCATTGCACATCCGTGCTTCTGTGGGCAATGCAATAAAGCAAGAGGAAACACTCCAACACATGGAGAGAAGACATTGCTCTATGGCCACCACTTCCGATGCCAGACTCTGTCCACATGGGTCTCGCGTATCTCCGTCCGCCCCCTCCCACCTACCAGTTCATTGGATTCAAGGAGCACCAAGTAGGTGATGGTGGCCCTGCCTTGGGAGATAATGACCAGGGGGGTTACCTGCAGGTGGTGGAATGGAGATTGGGGACCACATGCTGGAGGGTCTCAGGTTGGGAGGGATCAGATGGGGAGTCAACTGATGGGGCTCCATGAGTCAGTGACCAGAGTGAAAAAGAGCTGATAATAAATAAATTAATTCATTAAAAAAAAGAGACTCAGTCTGCAGTGCTGAAGGAAGAGGGTTTTGTTCCAAAGGAGGCAGCTTTCATGCTGTAAGAGGCCTAATGCTAGCTCCCCGCTGGTAATGGCTATTCCCACAGAACAAGGAGACATAAGAGGACAGGAAAAGGCAGTTTTAGGGTGTACTAATAGCCTATAGGATTGCCGTGACAAACCTGTGTAGGAAAATGAACATCTAGTACCCTATGTGTGTTGGCTCACAGTCTGAGACGCTCACTTTCATGGTGGATACAGAAGGTCTCAGATATACCCTAGTGCTGGAGGAGGCTTTGGTGCTGGACGAGGGTACCTGCTGGTGTTGCTGATATCAATGGTTATACCTACAGGATAGAGAGACACAAAGGGACAGAAAAAGAGAGCTTTAGTCAGGAGGCACTAACAGCATGGGTTACTGCCATGACACACCTGTGGAAAGAAATGGACATTAGCTGCATAGTGTACTGGCTCAATATTTTAGTCACTCACCATGTGAGTGGACAAAGCTGCCCTTCAGGAGGATATATGTTCGAGAGACTGACAGGCTCTTCCCCAACACCCAGAATACTGAAGCTGCATTCCCAACACACGATATCCCGACAGTGAAATTTGAGGTTATGCAATGTTTAGGGGGGCTGCACCCTCCAATGCTGGGGGGGGGCTTCAGCCATGCACCCCCCTTAATTAATATAACAAACTCAGCCACAGGCATAATTTCAATGTTGGGCTATCGTGTGTCGGGTATGTGGCATCAGGATTCTGGGTGTCGGGCTGTTTCGTTTCTGTCAAGCAAAAGTATACCACTTCAGGGTATACCTTGCCATACTGCTAGAAACTATAATGGCACAAGAGACTGGGATTGCAGTGCTGAAAGAGGAGGGTTTTTGTGTTAGAGGTGGAGGCTTTTGTGCTGGAGATGGAGGCTTTTGCTCTGGAGGAGGCGGTTTTCTTGCTGAGGAGCAAAGATCAAAGGCTTTGGGTCCACGATCCCTGGTGCAAGGCTGATGCTGACAATACAGTGGTTTGCCTACCCCTGTATTAAGAGCCAACAGTAAGTTGTGGCTCTCTGGGACAAAAATAATTTGTCAGGGGTGAAGACTTCTCATAAGTTGAAGTGCTGGGGCTAGTGGCAGGCAACTCCTGTTTTCTAATGTGAATGATAATTGTCTGAACATTTTTCTAATAAATTGCACAGCGCTGTATTTCATCTCCAGCTTTGTTATTTTTGTTCCAGAGTGCAGCAACCTAATGGTGTTTCTTGCTTAGAAAGATGCTTTTGTGTTGGAGGAGGCTTGTGCTGTTTCCCTACTGGCAATGGCTATACAGTATCTGCATGACAAGCAGAAGCAAGGGAACAAGAAAGACAGTTTAAGTCGGGGGGGGGGGCACTAACACCCTAGAGGACTACCACAACAAACCTTTGTGGGGAAACGACCATCTCATAGCCTATGTGTGTTGGCTCACTGAGACACTTATCACTGCAGTGGATAAAGAATGCTTCAGGTATATCCTGGTGCTGGAATAGGCTTTGGTGTTGGAGAAGGCTGGTTGCTAGTGTCACCCTCATCAATGGTTTTATCTGAAGGATATGGAGATACAAGGGGAAAGGAGAAGGCAGTTTTAGTCACAGGCACTAACAACATGGAGTACTGAGATTGCATACCTGTAGAGGAACACAGACATTAGCAGTATAGTGTACTGACTCATTGTTTTAGACACTCACCATCGCAGTGGACAAAGGTGTCCTCCAGGGAACACCCTCGTACTGGAAGAGGCTGTCTGTGCCAGGAACTACACTGGTGCAAGAGACTGGGTTTGCAGTACTGGAGGAGAAGGCTTTTGTTCTGGAGGAGGAGTATTTGTTACAGCAGGAGGCTTGGTATTGTTGAAGGCTTGGTGCTGATGCCTTGTTTGCAACCTGCAGCAGAGAGCTAAAAAGAGTCAAGAATAGACAGTTTTGTCAGGGGATACTAACAGCCTGGGAGTACTGCCATGAAATACCCGAGAAGGGGAAACAGAGATGGCCTTGGATGTACCCTGGTATTGGAGGCTTTGTGAGTGGAGAAGGCTGGGTTGTGTCACTGCTATTATTGGTTATACCTGCAGAAAAGGAAGAAACAAGGGGACATGAACAGACAGTTTTAGTCTGGCTGAGTCAACAGTCTGGGGACCTGTGGAGGGAAACAGACATTAGTATAATGTGTGTTGTAGTGGTCATTAGTACTGTCACATGCACCATTGACAGACATTAGAATAATGTGTGTTGTAGTAGTCATTAATACTGTCACATGCACCATTGACAGACATTAGTATAATGTGTGTTGTAGTGGTCATTAATACTGTTACATGCACCATCGACAGAAATTAGTACAACGTGTGTTGTAGTGGTCATTAATACTGTCACATGCACCATCGACAGAAATTAGTATAACGTGTGTTATAGTGGTCATTAATACTGTCACAGGCACCATTGACAGACATTAGTATAACGTGTGTTGTAGTGGTCATTAATACTGCAACATGCACCATCGGCAGACATTAGTATAACGTGTGTTGTAGTGGTCATTAATACTGTCACATGCACCATCGCAGCAGACGGAGAAGGCCTTTAGGGTATACTCTACAGTACTGCAGGAGGTTTTGATGAATGCTGGCTGGCTCTACTGGTATCAATGCTGGCACAAAATGTCAGGTTTGCAATGGTGGAGGAGGATGCTTTGGTGCTGTCAGATAAGGCTTTGGTGCTGGCTGGCAGTTGGAAATAGGCCTTACACCGGTACAAGAGACTGAGTTGCTGGAGGGAAGTTCCTATTTGGTTAGCAGTTGGCACTGGATCTTATGCTGGCACAACACTGAGTTGCTTTTACATCAGATATATGCATTCTGGGTGATTATGGTAGGGGCCTGATCAGTAACCAGAAATGGCATCTCGCACTGATAGCGGCATGTACCAAGAAAATCATCCTCAGGCATTGGTGTGACCACTCTAACCCTTCATACTGAGAATGGTATCAGGAAATACTTTTTGCCTTACAGGCTGAATGTACTATAGCTAATACGTCAAATGCCAGAATCAAATTTCAAAAGATCTGGTAACCTCTTTATACTTTGCTCACACTTAATGCTTGACGATGGTTGTATACCTGGACTCCTTATGCCTCATCTCTCTGAGCTAGCCTAGGTAGGGTATGTAAGTGGTGTCCTGTGAGATTGGGTTTTCCCCTTGAGTGTTTGCCACTTCCCCTGTGTCTATCACATTGGGATATAGTTCTCTTAAGCCTTCAGGTATAGCTAGGCCTTGGAATATGTTGTATTCAGGGCTGGTTGGTTTTCCGGAGAAGGGGATGGGGGGGCCAGTATTGTTTTTGGGTGGGAGGTGGGGGGGGCAGAATCACTGCACTCCTCCCGTTTAGTTGGCTCCATTGTATCAAGTTTTTTTTTCTTCATGTGGACACCCTTTCTTGCATTTCATTAGATGTGCTTTGATTATGTGGGTGTTCTTTATTATTTTTATACATGTATGGATCTTTGTTTCATGTGATCCGGTCTTGTGTTTTTTCCTACTATAATTTCAATAAAGTTTATTTAATGTAAAAAAAAAAACCTGAGTTGCTGGAGGGACGTTCTTTTTTGGTTGATAGTAGGAACTGGGTCTTACATTGGCACAAGAGACCGAGTTGCTAGAGGGAAGTCCTTTTTTTGGATGGTATTTGGCAATTTGACTTACACTGGCTCAATAGACAGAGTTGCTGGAGGGAAGTTCTTTTTTGGCTGGCTGGCTGGTGGGTGATTGTTGGTGTCTGGCATTTATCAGGTGTTACACTTGCCCAGGAGTTTGAGTTGAGCCTGGCTGGTGACTGATTATTAGTGTGCAGCATTTACCAGGTGCTATGCTGGCCCAAGAGTCTGGGTTAAGGCTGGCTGGTAGTTGGTTGTTGGTGTCCCACATTCACTTGGTGCTACACTGGCCCAAGTGACTGGGGTGGGGTTGGCTGGTGACTGCTGGATGGTGGCTGGGAAGTTGGCATTAGTGGTGTGGATGTGGAGGAGTCAGACTGAGGATATCTAGTTTGGACACAGGTCCTACGATGGCACCAGAGACTAGGCTGCCGATGCTGATGACTTGTTTCCATGTGCTACTGTGTCAAGCATCTAAATTACGATCCATGTTTATGATGCAAACTGGCAATATTGTCAGTACTTATCTGCATTATCAACAAAGAAACGAGAAGTCAGATGAAATGAAAATTTGCCCTGGTGTAAAAGTTATTAAACAAGAAGTGACATTACAATTGTTTGTCACTCACCTTTGTGGTAATGATGCAAAATGGTATCGTTCAGGTTACTGTCACAGAGGAGATCTGCATGAAAAAGGCCTTTGTAGGATGCTCTGTTGGCTGTCAGCCTTTCACTGCAAGGTTCCTGGCAGAAGAGTGGATTTAAAAAGACACGTTTTATAGTAATATCAAATTTATGACAACAGTGCAAGTTTGTAACTTGCTAGGAAATGTTGACTCTAGAGATGTTGCAAAGCTTTAAATCTGCAGGTGAAGTTAAGGTAAAGTTGCCAAATTTGCCTCCGTAGATAATTTCACCATATTTTTCTATCTAATAGGAAATTCACCATTGGTAACCTTGCCTTGCAACTTCACCTGTAACTTCTTGGGGGACACCAAGACAAAGTTGGGTCAATTCGCCTTGCAGCTTCACCTGTAACTTTTCCTTGGGGTAAACCAAGGTGAAGTTGGGTTAAAATGCAGCTACTGACAGACAAAAGTCTCAAGGTTAGCAAACTTTTGTGCAAATCTGTTTGAACAGGAGTGACGCTATTAAAGTGCAAAGTTAGGGGTTTAACCTCTCTGAGGTTGCAGTTTCTGTTGGTAGGGTAATGGAGGCCCTCAGGTCCCTGAAATCGATAAAGCACCGGGTCCAGATGGCCTTCATCCCAGGGTGCTGAAGGAGATGGCGGATGTCCTCACTGCACCCCTGGTGGACCTTTTTAACTCCTCTCTTCAGACGAGTTGGGTGCCTCAGGATTGGAGGATGGTTCATGTCTTGCCTATCCACAAAAGTGGCTCACGGGAGGAGCTGGATAATTACAGGCCTGTCAGTCTGACATTGGTGATGGGCAAGATGATGGAGCCCATCTTGAAAGAGAGGCTGGGGTGTTCTGTGGACATGGGGACACCTGGATGACCACCAACATGGCTTCGTTCAGGGAAGATAGTGTCAGACTAACCTTGTGGAGTTCTACAATTGGATGAAAAAGGCGCTGGACCAGGGAAGGCCAGTGGATGTCTTCTTTCTGGACTTCAACAAGGTGTTTGACTCAGAGTCACACTCAGAGTTGCTGGACAAGCTGGGGGGAATGGGGGTGGGGGAGAGGATGGTGAAGTGGATAGGGAATTGGGTAACTGGGTGGTTTCAGAGGGTGGTGGTTGAGGGGTATCATGTTCTAGAAGGGTTATTAGTGGGATCCCACAGGGGTCAGTGTTGGGCCCACTCCTGTTTAATGCTTACATCTCGGATATTAGGGATAATATCAGGAGTAAGATGAGCCTCTTAGCTGATGACTCAAAGCTGGGGGTGGTGGTGGACGGGGAAGAGGGTAGAAGAACCCTAAAGGGGGACCTGGAGACTCTGGAGAGGTGGTCACACACTTGGAAACTGAGATTTAATGTCATGAAATGCAGTGTTCTCTGCTTGGGGCTTAAGAACCCTGGTCATGAGCACTTTTTGGGTGGGGAGAAACTGCAGACCTTGGGGGAGGGAGGACCTTGGGGTGGTTATGAATGCCAAAATGAATAACTCTGAGCAGTGTAGGAGGGCTGTGGCTACAGCAAATAAAGTGCTCAGGTGCATTACCAGAGGGATAACTTTCAGGAGGCAAGAGGTGCTCCTCCCTCTGTATAACTGCCTGGTTAGACCACACCTAGATTACTGCATGCAGTTTTGGTGCCCGTACTTGAAGAGGGACATTGCACTCCTGGAGCGGGTCCAGAGGAGGGCGATCAGGATGATACAGGGTCTGGGGGAAGATCCTATGAGGAGAGAATGGAGGAGCTGAACTTGTACTCCCTGGAGGAGAGGAGGGATGGGGGGATATGATTGAGGTCTTTAAGTACCTAGGATACAGGCAAATGTTCCATCAGTGGTAGTGGTCCCACTGGATTAGGGAAAGTGCCTCCTGTGATGTTTATGAGTGGGGTGTACCTATTGGCTAGGGGAATACTTGCCCCAAATTGGGGTACTTGGCTTGTAGAAGGTATACCGGGGGGCTGTCTGGGTCCCATTTGTGTTACTATTCATTACCTCTTGCTGGGCTATTCCAGCGGAGCAATGTTCAGGTGATGTAAATCTCTCACCTACCCTTCTATTACTTTTATGGATTGTATTTCTTACCATTCATCATCTAGGTCAATTTATGTCAAGGATACCATTGAATGCCATGAAATTAACATGAATACACCAGATGGAAATGAGGTTGAATCTATATGGCTTAAAGTGAGTGGATCCCATGGTACCAGTTTTTCCCTGGCAGTCATATATAGACCTTCAAATAGCACCCATGAGTCAACCTCCTTACTTCTGGATCAAATAACTAGTGCTACTGAATTAGGAGATGTTGTCATGACAGGTGACCTTAATTTGCCAAACATTAACTGGCCTAAGGCAAAGGCAACCAGTTTACATGATCAAAACATCATAGACCACCTAAATAACCTAGAACTGCAACAACTGATTACAGAACCACTAGAGGTAAAAATATCCTATATGTAATACTAATCAGTTTTTGGATAGGATATGTGACATCGAAATTAAAGCACTACTCTCAAACAGTGACCACAATACAGTATATTTTTCCCTGGTAGATAAGAACCCTATCAAAACTGCTAAGGGTAGTTCTGTTTTCCTTAATTATAACAAAGCTTATTGGAGAGCCATTAAGCAGCAACTCTCAACAATAGATTTACCGAATAAACTCATTCAGCTAAATTCGGCAGATGCTTGGTGTCTTTTTACTGGTACAATACACAGTCTGGTCAACAAGTATACCCTCAAGAAAAAGGTCTATAACAACAAGGGGAAGAAACCAGTCTGGCTAAATTATAAAATACAAAGATTAATAAATAAAAAGAAGAAACTTTTTGCACAAATAAAAAAAAATCTCTTTCTAGCATCAATAAATACAAACTAATACTAAAAAATCTAAAACAATCTATTAAGAATGCATGGTCAAATACAGAATTTAGCCTTGCTCACTCTAAAAGGAATTTAAACAGTTTCTTCTCATACATTAACACAAAAAAGAAGACCTCTAGAGTAATAGGACTTCTAATTCAAAATTACAGTATTTATAATAAGCCAGGAGCTATAGCTACCATATTTAACGACTATTTTTGTTCCACTTATACACAGAGTACAAACCCTCCACCCAGACTAAACAGCAAGTGGTTGGTGCAAGATTATCCAATCCCTTTATGTACACCAGAAAATATAAAACAGAAACTGGTAAAATTAGATATCAACAAATCAGAAGGGCCAGATGGCATTCACCCTCACCTGCTTAAGAAACTGTCAGATATCTTAGCAGCACCTATCTCTATAATAAGGAACAAAACACTCGAGGAAGGTGTTGTTCCAGGGGACTGGAAAAGGGTCATTGTGGTCCCAGTCTACAAAAAGGGAAACGAAAATCTACCCTCGAATTATAGGCCTATAAGCCTTACCTCCGTTGTTAGTAAAGTGATTGAGGGAGTAATCAAAGAAGAACTTACTCAGGACTTGAGGTGCAGGGGACTCTTAGACAAAATTCAACATGGATTCACAGAGGGTAGGCGTTGTAACACCAGCCTGCTTACGTTCTACAATACTGTAACAAAGAGCCTAGATCAAAATAATCCAGTAGACGTTATACTGTTTGATTTTTGAAAGGTTTTTGTTTCTCTACCACATAGTGGAATAATAGAAAAGTTGATCAAATTAAAGATCAAAGCAAATATTATCACATGGATATCATCCTGGTTATCCAATACAACACAAAAAGTCAGTGTAAATGGCTTCCTATCGCCTGATGTAGGGGTAACTAGTGGAGTTCCACAGGGATCCGTATTGGGTCCTTTGTTGTTCAATATCTTTACACAAAACCTACAAATAAATAGTCAAAATCTTCTTATAAAATTCACGGACAACTTAAAACTTGGCAGAAATGTCAGTAACATATACGACTGCTCTAGTATGAAAATGGACCTTCGACATATTATAAACTGGGCAGATACCAATAACATGAAATTTAGTTATGATAAATGTACCGTAAAGTACTGCGGCAAGCAGAACCCTGAACAAGTATACAAAATCCATGGTACTGTTTTCCAAACAGTGGAAGAAGTAAAAGACTTGGGAGTAATCATATCAAGTGATACGAAAAACAACAATCCATGCAGGGCAGTCTGAGTAGATGTATAAGAAAAACATTTTCTAACAAAATCACAGTCCATAATGATGCCTTTATATAAAACATATGTACGACCACACCTTGATTACTGTACGCAGGTGTGGGCCCCATCCTAGAAAAGATGTTGAGATTTTAGAGAAATCGCAAAGAAGTTACTCCAAGCAAATTTTTTACTTGAAAAACACAAACTATCATATAAGACTTTCAAAGCTAAAGCTATGGCCTTTGAAATTGAGGAGGTAAAGGGGTAACATTCTTAACCTTTACAAAATACACAAAGACACAAAACTTACATCTGCCTTTGATATTAAATTTAAAGTGAGTAACTATAATTTAAGAACACACAACAGGGCAATTATGATATTAGGGGCCAAAACAAACATCAGAAACAATGCTTTCCTTCCAAGATCAATTAGACTGTGGAATAAACTACCACAGGAGGTAATAGACCAACCAGCCTTTTCTAGATTCAAAATCAGACTAGATGCTCACTTTGATATTATGTATAATAAATAACCACTGAGAAGTGGGGATGACTTACATGGGCATGTAGCCTTCTGTCATCCTAATACCACAGTATAAAGGGAGTGAACAAGGTCAGCTTAGACAGGGTGTTCCAGCTGAAGGAGGAAGGGGCCTCAATGGGGCATACGAACATACGAATGTGCCAGCAGAAACAGAACACCCGGTCTATCTAAGTCTGCTGGAGTGTGCAGCTAGCACCCCTAGTTTGCAGCTCCCCCAACCCCTCCCCATTGTCATCCCACTGCTGCCCCCCACCTCCCCCACCCTCACTCTCCCCTGTTCCCTGTCCCATACCCTTTTAAGGCTGTTCACAAATTTACATGATACCATTCATTCTGGTAGTGCATTCCATTTTGCTGCCACCCTCTCTGTGAAATAGTGTCTCCTCATTCCCCTCTTAAATCTTCTCCCCTCTATTCTTAGCCCGTGCCCCCTGGTGTCCCTCCCCTTCCTTAGCTTAAGGACCCCATCTACCCCAAGCTTATTGATTACCCTCAGATACTCGAATATCTCTATCATGTCCCCCCTGTCCCTTCTGTCCTCCAGGGTATACATATTCAGGTCTCCCAGCCTGCTCTCATAGTCTCTCCCCTCCATTCCACATATCATCTTTGTTGCCCTCCTTTGCACCCCCTCCAGTAGCCTGATATCATGCTTCAGGTATGGCCTCCAGAACTGCACACAATACTCCAAGTGCGGCCTTACCAGCGACATGTAGAGAGGGAAGCTCACCTCTCTTCTCCTGGAGGAAAACCCCCTCGCTATGCACCATAGCATTTTGTTCACTTTTGCAGCCATTCTCCTGCACTGGGCAGTGTTGTTCATGGTCCCTGTTACCATTACCTCTAGGTTCTTCTCCTCCTTATTGATCCCCAGCTTAACCACCCCCCCCCCGCCAGTATTCTCTCCTTGGGTTCTTTGTTCTGAAGTGCATAATCTTACACTTCTTTGCATTGAACCCAAGCTGCCACCTCTCTGACCACTCCTCTAGCTTGCTTAGGTTCCCCTGCAGCTGCTTCCATCCTTCCTCTCCATCCACCACTGCTCCCATTTTGATGTCATCTATGAACAGACTTACCTTGCTCGCCACCCCGTGCTCAATGTCTGCTAATACTGGTCTCAGTACAGAGCCCTGTAGCACCCTGCTTGTCACCGGCCTCGGAGTTGAGAGCTCCCCTCCCACTACCACCTGTTGCAGCCTCCCACTCAGCCAGCTTGTAATCCAGTTCATCATTTTTACCTCTACCCTTACACCAGTTAGCTTCCCCCCAAGACACCCATGAGGCACCAAATTGAAGGCCTTGCTAAAGTCCAAGTAAAGAACATCCACCGCATGACCCTTATCCAGCTCACCTGTCACCCAGTCATAATACTGTATCAGATTGGTTTGACAAGACTTTCCCAAAATGAACCCATGCTGCCTCACATCCTGGAGGCTGTTGTCCTCCAGGTACGACACCAGTCTTTCCTTTAGTATCTTTCCATGAGTTTGCACACTATGGAGGTGAGATTTACTGGATGATAATTACCCGATTCATCTCTTGGTCCACTCTTGTGTAATGGCACTACATGTGCCATCCTCCAGGCCAGTGGCACACATCCCGACTCCAGTGAGGAGCTGTAAAGATCAACCAGCGGCTCTGCCAACTCCTCCACCATCTCCCTCAGCACCCTGGGGTGGATACCATCCAGCCCTGGTGCTTTGTCTACCATCAGTCCCTCTAGGACTCTACCTCCCTCAATTCTTCCATCTGTCTCCTCCTCTCCCCTGTCCCCACCCTCCAGCCCATGGTGGCAGCGGTCCTCACTTTTCTTCCTTGAACACTGAACAAAAGTATTCATTCAGTGCTTCCCCCTGTTGCTCCCCATTTTACGTCCCATCCCCATCCTTTTTTAGTCTCACTATTGTCTCCTTGCACTTCCTTTTCTTCCTGATGTATCTGAAAAAGTCTTTCTCCCCCTGTTAATTTCCTGCACTAATCTAAGCTCCCTCTAGGCCTTGGCTTCTCTCACTTTTTCTGGTCACCTCCCTGGACCATCTTGCATACTCCTCCTTGTCCTCTTCCTTTCCCGTCCTCCTATACCTCTGGTATGCCTCTCATTTTGCCCTCACCACCCCCCCACCTCGCTGTTCAACCAGCATGGTTTCCTTGCTCTGCTCCTCTTACCCTGTGTCTTGGTGCAGGCTTCTGTTGCCTCTGTAATCCCCATTTAATGATATCCCATTTCTGCTCTGCATCCATATCCTGCCTTATGCCCTCCAGTTTCCCTTTCAATACTTCCCACATCCTCCCACAGTCTGCCCCCCCTGAAGTTTACCACCCAGGTTACTGATTTATCTGGCTCCCCGCACATCGTGATATCAAACACACACCGTTTGGTGATCATTGTTGGCTAGTGAGTCCTCCACCCATATTTCCCCTACTGCCATCCCATTCAACAATACCAGATCTAAAGTGTTCTTTAGCCTTGCAGGTACACTGACCAACTGCATCAGGAGAACCTCCTGGATCACATCCAGGAGTACTTGCTCCCTAGCACTGGAGGTGACTGGAATACTCCAGTCAACCCCCAGCAAGTTGAAATCCCCCATGATGACCACCTTCCCTTTTTTTACATATCTTTCTGATTTGTCCTGCTAATTCTCTGTCAAGCTCCTCAGACTGGGGCAACAGCCTGTATACCACCCCAAACCTCAGTTTGCTACCCCTTGAGTCTACGAGCTGCAGCCAAATTGCCTCTGTTCCCCTTTCCTCCGCCTTGTCCCTTGTGATTTGATCTCATCCCTCACATAGACTGCCACACTACCCCCCCCCCCACAATCCTTCCTGTATAATTTGTACCCTTGGATTGCTAGATCCCAGTCTTGGTGCTTGGTTGCCCACATTTCCATGACAGCTGCAATATCCACCCTCCACACTGCCATGAATGCCTGTAGCTCGGCTGATTTGTTGCCTAAGCTTCTCACATTCAGAAAGATCACCCTCCATCCTGCTCCCTTCCCTTCATTGCCCTCCATCTCCTCCCTTCTACTCCCTCCCTTTTTGGCCACCCCACGTCCTTCCCTGCTAGCCTGGGGGATAGGCTGTGACTCCACTCTATCGGATCCCTACCTATCTGCTGTCCACTTGCCACCCCCCATCCAGTTTAAATACACCTCTGTCACAATATACCTCTCCAGTCTTTGCTTTAATACCTCCTTCCCCTCCCCACTCAGGTGCAGCCTATCGCTTGCAAACAGATTGTTAGTATCCCAGGTACTGCCCCAGCTGCCCACAACCCCACACCCCTTAGTTTGACATAATTCGGCATTAAATGCCATGAGACTGGTCAGTGGAAGGCTCAGGGGGGAGACTAGAAGGCACTTCTTCACTTAGAAGGTGGTAGACCCCTGGGATGCGCTACCTGCAGAACCAGTGGCTGTAGATATAGTGGAGGAATTCAAGAAGTGCTGGGACAGGTATAACGGTAAGGTAAAGCTGAGGAATGCCAGTACTGGAGGTGTAACTCTGATAGGTGATGGGGTTGGGGGATTCATAGGGAGGCGGGGGGGCAGGAACGGTGTTCTGACCGGGTGCTAATTTTTGAGCAGACTCAATAGACCTTTAGGCCTGCTCTGCTGGCATCTTAGTATGTTAGTAACATTAAACAGGCTACTCAACCCTAACTATAGTGGTGCTTCCGTAAACACTATACATATATATATATTTTTAGGTGTGAGGTCGCACTCTGATATACGCACCCAGCCGCAGGCCGAGTGAGTCAACCACCCAAGGCATGCGTATATCAGAGCGCGACAGCACACCCTAAAGTGGGTTATCTATCTTATAAAATGGCAAAATTGTTTTGGAGGGGGATAAAAGTGCAGGTGTGCGGTCACGCTCTGATATACACACAGTCACGTGATGTGTGTTGTACGATCAGAATATTGTATTTGTATTTGCTTACCCATTTTGTAAATATATATACATATATATACACACACACACACACACACACACACACACATAGTCTAGATGGTTTGGAATTTGGTCTGAAATTTTCAGGGTAGAAAGGGCTTGCCGCAGAATGCTGCCTTTCTTTGGTTTGGTGAAAAAACAATCTGTTCACAGGTTATAAGGATTTGAAATTTTGGTTCTGAGAATGCTCAGTAGGGTATCAAACATATGTCCAAAAGACTGTACTGAGTATGCTCAGAACCAAAATTTAAGATCCTTCTAACTTGGGAACAGATGAATATTTTTTCAACAAAACAACGAAAGGTACCATTATGGGGCAAGCCCTTTCTGCCCTGAAAATTTCTAACCAAACTTCCAAGCCATCTGGGCATTAAGTGATGACAAAAACCCCCAGCAAAACCCCCTATTTTTTCCTAAAAATGCACTATACAAATCTTAGAATCTGCACATCTGACCAGAATGGTACTTGGTAGGTCAAGAGTCTTTGCCCACCCCCTCCCCAAGGACTGGCAGTATAGCCTAGAGGTTAGAGTAATGAGCTTGGTACATCCAACAACAGACCTGGGTTTGATTCCCACAACCTCCAGTTACATACTGTGTGACTCTGACCAAGTCACTTAAACTCTCCGGTACTACCAGGTCGCCCCTGAAAACAGGCACTTATGCTTAGTGGGCCATACCTGGTTACCAAAGAATAAAAAAAAGACCGTGCATATCTGTTGAGCAGGGGGAAGCTGTTAATGTACAAAGTTAGGTGTTTAACATTAAACAGCCTATTTAACTCTAACTGTGGTGGCACTATCGCACCACTATACTATATGTATCTTTTATTTATTAACCTTTGGATTAGGATTCAATAAATTCTACCTGTACTGATTTAAGACATAGAATCTAGGAGTCATTCTGGACAAGAGGCTGTCATTTGAGGCTCAGTTGTCAGCAATAGTCTAGAGTGGCTATTACTATCTCAAGAACATTGCCTCGATTAAAGCTTTAATCGTCCCAGAAGACCTGTAATCTGGTACTCGCATCTGTGACTTCCAGACTTGACTATTGTCAGGATGTCTACCTCGGGGGTTGGAGAAAGTGTCCTATGACACTTGCAGCTAGTGTAAAACACAGTGACTTGATTGCTGATAGGCCTTCTGAGGTCACCCAGTCATACAAATAAGACATATGCTCCCTGTGTGGTCATACAGCCTGCCTAGGAGGTGTCAGGAGGGCTGCAGTGATCACTGTCTGCATTTCCTCAGTCTCTGAAAATGTTGTCAAGGGAATGAGGGGGTGATTTGGTGTTCAGTGCTACGGTGGGGGTGGAGGCACTAGACCCCAGGGATTGCTACTGTGACACAGGTGTTACTAGTGATTGGAGGGGGGTACCAGGACACACCAGGGACTCATGTTTGTTCTGTCCCTGCACTTACAATTTACATAGAGCATCAGCTCAGAAATGAATGGTGTTTCTGGTAGAGGGACAGGGATCAGTGACTGAAGGGGCCCACTGGACACCAGGGACATCTAATAGCCACAGCAGCATGGGACTGGGGGTTTGGGACTCTGGCCACTTGGGGGGTTATCTTTGCGTAGCTTCCTGGTGATTGGTGGGGGGGCCACTAGGCACCAGGGATTGGAGATATATCGGCTGGGCTGTGCATGGGAGGGTGAGTGGATCACTAGGCACCAGGGATGATGGATATACCGGTTGGGCCGTGCATGGGAGAGTGGCAGCAGGAATCAAGGATATACTGGTCAGGCCATGCATGGGAGGGTGGGGGACCAGTAGGCACCATAAATTTGGGACATACTGGTCGGGCTGTGCATCAGAGGATGGGGGACCACTGGGCACCAGGGAGACTTTCGGTGGGCATGGGGACAGTGACTGGAGGGAGGGGGAATGCTAGCCACCAGGGATATGCTCATGAATACCTAATCCCGGCCGGCCATGGGTGCCATGGACAACTGGGGAGGGTAGGTGTGCTCCCCCACTGAACAGCCAGGTCGTTTGCTGCAGTACCTTCAGTAGCTCCTAGTGCTGCATGGAGTACGAGGATGTTTTAGTCAGTGGTATTTGCACTGTACAAAAGGACCGTGCCACTGGTGTAGCATGGATATTCATGGGCACACCATTCCCCTTGCCGAACCACATACATTTTGTTTTGCATGAGTGCTAACCCTATTTACCTGCTAAAATGCCCTTTTAGAATATGGCGGTCCAGCACAAAACCCTGGTTTTCATGGGCAAACACCTGTTAGCACCCATGCAAACCTTTGAATATTGAGCCCATAAAGTTTAGAAAATGAGCAAGATGTAGCATGCATAAACACTTTGGTGTTATGGCTTACCTGGAGCCCCCTTACAAACACATTAGGAGTACACTGACTTTTTCTCTTCCAGTTAATTCAAGTTGCAGAAACAGTTCATGATGTCACCAATTATACAATGGCATTAAAAATACCTGAAACCTGATTGGCTGACAGCCCCCAGAGACAGTGATGTTATTAATCAATAACATCACTGTATCTAGGTCTGACAGCTGTCAACCGGCTTACCGCGCTAAAAAGAAATCACTTCTCCTACCTGACAGCTGTCATGAGCATCCCTCGCGTCTCGTTTAACCTCCTCGCTGACAGGACGATGGAACAAATCCTCGCAGACACATCCAGCAGCACAACTTCCACTTCACGACCACCAGATCAACCAGAAAACACCTTAAAAAAGAAAGAAAAAAAAAAAAGACATTTAAATATAAATTCTGACGACCTCGATAAAATCGAAACGGACCGCAACGAAGAGAACACAAAGCGGCAGACAGCTTGGGCCGTTCGCGTCTTCAGCGACTGGCTAACCGAAAAAGGCAATCTTGTGTGAAATAAAACAAATATCATCAAAAGACCTAAACCAAATCCTGAGACAGTTCTACATAAGTGTCCGAAACAGTAGTGGAGAACAGTACAGCATCTCAAGCTACATCAGTCTCCGTGCTGGACTTAACAGATACATAAATGAGCCGCCCAATAGCCGCTGCTTCAACATAATGACAGACCCTGACTTCCAGCCTGCCAACAACGTATTCATCGGTCACCTAAAAAACATAAGAAGACAGGGCAGAGACATAGCAACCCACCACCCACCTATCACGAAATCGGACTTAAAAAAAATCAGACTATCGGAAGCCCTGAACCCAGACACACCAGCAGGGCTAGTACGAAGAGTATGGCTCGAGCTTCAACTGCACTTCGCTCGAAGAGGCTGTGAAGGACAGAGACAACTAAAATCTGATTCCTTCACAATTAAACACAATGAACAAGGCTTAAGATATGTGACAATGTCATTTAACGAAAAGACTAAAAATCACAACAAAATAATGGAGGCGGGACCGAAAACCTTCGATAGTGCCATGTTTGAGATACCAGGAAACCCCATCTGTCCCGTGAGATGCCTTGAACTGTATCTCTCAAAGCTACCATCTAACCCTCCCTGCCTCTTTGTACACCGAGAAAAAAGCCATACATGAACTAATTCAAGAGCCCATCTGGTACACTGTCGAACGATGGGAGTAAATTACTTGTCAGCATGATGCCCGAATCTGCAAGCTACATAGACGTGACAAATAAATACACAAATCACAGCCTGCGAGCAACCGCGGTACAACTACTAAGTGAAGCGGGACTCGAAGCCAGGCAAATTATGTCCGTCACCGGGCACAAAAGTGAGATGTCCCTCAAATCCTACTGGGGTGCAAAACTCACCGACAGACAGAACTGGAGCAAAATCCTCTCCACAGCGGCTACCGAAACCAGTCAGAAAAGCAACATGCCCACACAGGAAGCACAACATGACCCGGAACAAGCCACCCGATTTGCAACACGCCCAGACAACAACTGCCTCAGCAAGACACTCAACAGTGTACCCAACCAAGACTGCTTCAACATACAAGGCAACACAATATCGTCTTCAACTTCTACCGACAATAAGCACATCCTGAAATGACAGTATTACATTAAATCAAATCACAGTTCATTCTTCACTATTCAACTGTTAAAAATGTAAACGTTTATCAAATACATCTGTTAAAATGTTTTAAAGCTTTTAAACAATTATATACAGTATTTTAAACCTTTTAAAAATGTTATGTTGTTATGCAGTTAAAAGAATAAATATCTTTAAGCCTTTCAAGTTTTAACCAACAATTTAAAGGGACTATTTTTTTCTCTAATTTAGTAAAACGGCTTCCACAAATAAAATTATTTGAAAAGACACAAATCAGCCTATGTCTCTTAATTACACAACTATCCAACTAAAAGAAACACACTGAGCCATTGTATAATAGCAATAAGGCACTCCAGGGTGTGTGTTATCGTGTAATAACGTCACTCCTGGGGTGGTGGAAGCACTCGGCTACGCCTCGTGCTTCAACCCACCCCAGGAGTGTGATAACCAACGATAACAACACCCTGTCGTGCCTTATTGCTTAAATAACACATGCCACGCCAGACTGATGGTTCATATGTGTTCTCTGTTACTTGGGGGAATTTGGTTTCAAAGTAGTTCACACCGTGTACTTCATTTTATGGTCAACTGTGATCAGTGTCCTGTATCATATGTCATCAGCACCTAGGCCCATAGTTTATGCAAAGACTTCTCACAAGCACAGTGCTTAGGTCACAAAGCTTTTTGTAAGACTCTTCCAGCCACTACTTTTCCTTTCAGTGCCCCTATGCACTACTCCAACCAATATGGGAGCTATTGTTTACAGATTTGGACAGTGATTACAGATAACATGCCTCTCCTTGATCCCGGTATCCCTTGTGGACAGTCTCATCCCACACACGAGCCTTACCACATTCTTAAATTATAGGATACATGCTTTTATCTTAGTCTTGCTGCTATCTCAGGCAGTTACCTCCTTTGGGGTACCTGTTAAAGATGCCACTGCAACACAGCCCGGTTTTATACTTCTCCTGTGGCATCTTCAGGGAAACTCTTTAGGTCTGAAAGCCATGGATGAGTGCATGGCCAACTAGGTATCCACTTTTGTTATCCGTAGCTGCTGTTGTTGAATCAGCGATGGGGTCTTCCTTGGGGTTGTCAACCCTAAAGCCCACCCTTTCCTCCCAGCCCATAGCTTCCTGTCTGAAGCACAAGGTACAGCTGCAAGCCAGTGCCTCGGGGTGATAAACTGTTCAAAGATAGAGAAGTATGGCTCCCCACATACTGCCAACGGAATCTGTCACAGCTTTCTTCACACAGTGCCCTGCCGGTCCTGCATGTAGAAAAGAGATCACATCTGACCTCATTTGCTCAGGGGAGGGGGTGGGCATTAGGATTGACAACCCCAAGGAAGACTCCCCCCACTGATTTTCCAATACTCCAGATACACAACACCCTAGTGTTTTTTCATTTTCCTACCTTGCGTGCTTTATGGTCTTTAACCTTACTGTCTGCATTAATATAGTTTTTTGCAGTTAATTTCCTTTCTTTTTGTGATAGTGGAATTGTATCCTCATTTGTGCAGGTCTCTTCAGGTCCTGCATAAAATGAAAGAAATACAATACTGGAGACAGTCCTGACCCTGTGCATGGGCCCATCAGACCTCGACATGTATGTCAATACTTTGTGAAGGAAGGTTCCCCAACCCACTATAGGGTGTCGTGTGTGTGCCAACACACTGCTCTGTCCCTCTCCAGGATGGGGCTGGTGATGCAGACGGCAGCATCTTTCCCACCAGCCTTGGCCCATTAAACTGGTTGACTTAGATCACACCCGAACTCAAGTCAGTGGCACGGGAAGGCAAAGTGGTCCCCACTAGGCCAACAGACATCCCTACAAACAAAGTTACTGCATCATTTTTTTGTTGTTGTTGTGACATTCTGACCCTAACATTTCAACAGAGTCTTTTTATGACCCCTCTGAACATGACAGGTGTCATATAATATCATACTTGACAAAACGTAATTTTGCACCAGCAGTGAGAAATCACATATTGGTCAGGATTTGAAAAACAACAGTTGTCACATTATGAGGTGGTGTGACAAAATGGCTATGCTGAAACTTTGGTGTTCAAATATTACAAATTACCAAAGTTCTGAGGGTGCATAGAAAAATGACAACATACTGCAATAACTATATTGCTTTTTAAGATTTTGACCCCAACCTTTCAACTAAAGACATGTTTACATGGCGGCAGTGCTGTGCCATGTGCACCACTCCCTTCCCGATTTGCCAGCTGCATTTGTGTTTACATGGCCTGCTCTAGCAGTGCTGCAGGTCGCTCTGAGGAGGGGCTGTTAATTCAATGGAGGCTGATGAAAAACAGTCTTTGTAGTGGAGCAAGTGCAGCAGAGCAGTCACACTGCCATTTATGGCTCCACTGTTGATCCCACAACTGAGTTGGATCAAAAAAATGATCCGATGGGCACTTACGGCTCTCCTGGCAGTGTTTACACTGCCGGCTTTGCGGCACATCAACCCGTGTACATGGGTTAATGCGCTGCAAAGTCGGCAGTGTAAACAGGATTATAGTCTTCTTATGATCCCGCCTTGTGATCCCCATAGATAAAAACATTTCAAATCCTGGCCAAAATGTAATTTCATGTAACATGTGTTAAAACACATTTTGTCCAAGGCGTGGAAAACAACAGCTGTAATGTTTATGATTTGGTGTGAAAAAATGACTGTTGAAAATGTAGGGCCAAAATTTTGAGAAATACCAAGGTAATGGTCATGCATAGAAACATTTCCTACAAACAAAGTTAATGCATAATTTTTTTTGTTGTGACATTCTGACCCTAAAATTTCCCTATTAACTTTTCCTGCTGCACCCACCCTTCCCTGTCCACTCCAGCCTGGCTAAAGTCCCACCCCATCCATAGTAGTGCCCCAATTATCTACTCCTCCTCCATCATTATATGATAAACAAGTACATGACAGCCATCGTCACTTTCTGTGGTTTTAGCCCAATTTTTCCCCCAGTCATTGGTAATATATCCCTCCTCTTCTTTACCTCTCTAACCTGCCACCCCATACATGGCCTCTTTCCCCCATATGTGTAGTTGCCGGCTGCCTCACTCAAAAGATCTCTGCTTATAACCCCTGTATGCCTATGGTTGATTGTACATCTGCTGACTTCTTCAATTGTAAAATAATGCTGTTTTTTTTTAATTTATTTCAACCTTGTATTCGTACTGTATACACTGTATATACTTTTTCTTCCTTGTATACTATTGCTTTTTGTATACCTACTTCTGTACTGTACTTTGATGTATTCATGACCACGTCCACCTTGCAAATGAGCCTTGCTCAATGGTGCCCGCCTGGATAAATAAAGATTTTGATTGATTGATTGATTTCTACATACATTCATAATGGTCATTTTTATGTATTTTTTCAGCAAATTTTCAGCATGGCCTTTTTGGGACCCCACCTAATGAACACTGATGGTGAAATTATGTTAATCAGGCCCAGAATGTGATTTTGTCTAGCGACCTCAAAATCACCTTCCTGACTCAATTAACATAATTTTACCATAATTACTAAGGTGACGGGGTCCCAAAAAGGCTATGTTGAAAATTTGGTGAAAGAAATAAAAATGACCAAATTATGAAGATAAGTTCAAAACACCACTGAAATACATTATATGACACTTACCTATTTTCTTCAGTTCCAGGTTCAACATTAAAAAGTGAAGACACGTCTCCAGTCCAGAGAGGATTATGGCATTGGACATCGACTCAGCAAATATAGGGTGGGAGGGTTGTCAGGTGCTGAGTGGGAAGGTCATGATGGGAGGTTGAGGATGGCAGCAGATGATATGAGACCATTTTCCTTATTTCAGGATATAAAAAAAAAGACAGAAACATCATAGGACTGTTTTCTTTGTTTCAGGAACACTTAACACTAGTTCCAACACTGAGTATTGGGCAACCCCTTGTCGAAAGAATACTTTGGGACACTGGGGGTTTGGCACCCTGGTGTCCCAGACTGCAGAGTATGGGGGGGAGGAAGGTTGTGTACCCTGAGACTGAGATTGATCATCCTGGTGTCAGCAACTTGACACTATTTAATGACATTAGATACACGTTGATTGAGCGGTAATCTGTTGTTTCTATTCGATATTATCAATGACCCCTACTTGATGACCGAACTAGGTTTAGAGTTTAAATCTAATACATGCAATACCAGAGGACATCCATTACAACTGGCTGGTAAAAAATTTCCATTATAACAACAGAAAATATTTCTTTACATTACGGGTTATACATCCCTGCAACACATTGCCATTAGAAGTTATTATCAGTAAATTAAAACATGAATTCAAAAAATGACCTGATTCTTTTTTACTTTGAGATGAGCAATTTAAGCACTACTAATTTAGTAATTGGTTAGTATAGGAGCACCTATGAGCTTTTAGCTCCTTTGTTCCTCGCTTTTCTTAGTATGAACCTTAGTATGAATTATGGGCTTATCGTGGGTGGGACTGTACAGAGGGGAAGGTGGAATGAACTGACAGCAGGGGTGGGCACCCTGGTTTCAGATTATAGTACTAAATCTCATATTTAAACTGGCACCAGGGATTGAGTCCCCTGCTGTTCAGTTAAAATGAATAAAGCCACTTATATGGTTAATAGCGGCAGAGCCAGACACATACAGTGAAGCCCACCAGAATGAAGTGCAGTGTCACAGGTTTACTACATGACAAAAGGGATAAACTACCATTGAAACTGCATTGTTTGCTGCAGTAACTTTATTGCAGAATTCTGCAGTGCTGCACTTCATCCTAGTGGGCTTCACTGTACATTGCAGTCAATGGCGACAGAGACACACACACACACACAGAGCCCACTCAGCAGGGTTGGGACTACACACTGACACATAGCCGCATCCCTGTTGAACAAAAACAGTGGGATGGATTCATCAGCAGAGAGCTGGGCCTGAATTATTTAGTTGATCTTGCATTCACTAAGCAAAGAAAACAACTAAAAGGTAGGACTCTCTATAAACATAATCACCGGAGGCCAGCACAAATTAAAAGAGACAATGGGACGGGGGGGTGTAGATGGAGTGAATGAGTGGAGTGCGCCTTCAGTCCTGCCATCCCCAGCCTCACAGCATGCCACAAAAATTTTTACAGGCCCAACATTTTGAGATCGGATCCATATTTTACAAATAATAACACATAGATAAGTGAGTATTTCAAGGCAGAAATACTATCTCAAGGAATTGGGGACTTTGGGAACCTCTTGAGCTTTGCTCTTGAGGTTTCAAGTCCCCATAACCTCGCAATGCTATTACTGCCTTGTAATACCCACTTATCTATTAGTCTGTTTATTGTGGACATTTCCATGAATTTAGAATCCTGCTTTGAAAGCTGGACATTTATAATTGTGATACATTTGCATATCTTTACAATTCTATTTTGAACATGGGGTTATTTATGTACTTTCTGACTGAATATGACTTTTTGGGATACTAATTTATTAACATTTCTGCTCAGTAACCTGCCCTGATATGTATCTGTGTATCCTGTATCTTGTGGAGACCCTTATAGTAGGATCCTAAATATGTGGGAATGCCCTGCAATTGTAAATGTCCAGATTTCAAAGCAGGATCCTACATGCATGCAAATGTCCATAATAATGCACTGTGCGGCAGCAGTGACTGAGAAATCACTGTAGTTAACGCATATAAGAAGTAATGTTTCCATTTGGTGGACAACATTAGTAATGGCACGCCATGGTTTACAATGTAAGCAATCACTCCTACTCCAATTAAATATTCCTTGGGTGTTCGCTGGTTCCTGTAGGTTCATAGTATGCGTTACAAGTTCGGTAGACTTAGGCCCATTGAGAACTTGCCACCCTATTGTATTTAAGGGAGATATATTTTTTGAGCCCATAAGTGTATCTAATCTGTTTGTAAACGTAGCTATGGTATCACTTTCTATTATATTTTGGGGTAATGCATCCCACTTATATATTATCCTCTGTGAAAACCATTTACTCCTCCTTACTGTATTATTCCTGTCTCCAGTCATCTGAAAATCATGGGATCTAGTGTGTTTCTATTTAATATGACTCACTATACCAATAGTCTCCTGTAGGAAGGAATCATTCTTAGCCTTAAATGCCAGCCAAAGATCTCCTCTAGTCCTTCTTCCTGCATTCAAACATTCTAGAGTCACCATACTATAAAGCTCCCAATGACTTCTCTCATTATGGTTGGCACGTGTCACAGTTATTTCCCTTTGCTGTGGATCTGGTACATAATAAAATATTGCATGTTGTACTGCAGGTGGAGTCTTAATGGGGTAGGCAGTGAGCCACAAGGCAGGGGCAAGTGTGTTAACATAACAAAGCTGAGCATATATCAAGTTGATCACATAAAAGTGACACATGTTTTGCAGAATAACTGCAGTCAGAATTGTACATAGTGATTGAGCAAAGGTATGCGGTAGCCTGGGTAGACTCTGAGGCACAGTGCAGAGCCAATGTATTCATGACACTCAATGAGGGCCATACAGTGGATATCCTGTATCTGGACTTCAGCAAGGCCTTCGACTTGATGCCACATGGAGGGTTACTCAGTAAACTGAGAAACTTGTGAGCCTGGGAGAAACTGGTAGGATGGGTTATGAGCTGTCTGCAGGATAGGCAGCAGAGGGTAACAGTGGTGGGAGAACTCTCAAGTCCCAGAGCTGTAACCAGTGGGTTCACACAAGGCTCAGTACTAGGAACAGTGTTATTTTAACATCTTCATTGGCAAAACAACAGACAGGATCAAGAATAAAATCAGCCTGTTCGTAGATGGCACAAAGGTCTGTATGAGTGTGCACAGGTAGGAAGGGAGCCAAGAACTCCAAGAGGACATGGCAATGCTTGAGCGCTGGTCAGACACATGGCAGCTGGGGTTCAATGCTAAGAAATGCAAGGTTATGCACTTGACAGCCAGAAACCCTGGGACTAGCTACTGGCTAGGGGGTATGCAGATAGCCATTTCAGAGGTGGAAAAGGATCTGGGATGCTAGTCACGGGGGACACGAAACATTCTGCAAAGTGCAGGAAGGTGGCTGCCAAAGCAAATAAAATGCTGGGGTACATTACCAGAGGAATCACCTCAAGGAGTGAGGAAGTCATCCTGCCACTGCACAGGTTGCTGGTGAGACCACACTTGGAGTACTGTGCACAGTTCTGGTGCCCACTATTTAAAGAAGGATGTCAAACTGTTGGAGGGGTGCAGTGTAGGGTGACAAAGATTTTCCAAAGCCTGGGGGACAAACCTTATGAGAAGAGACTGAGGGAACTCAACATGTATTCCCTGGAGGATAGAAGGGAGAGAGGGGATATGATTGAGACCTTCAAATACATAAAAACTGTAAATAAGATTAGTACTTAGGGCACTTTCAGACTAAGGGGGAGAGAATCACAAGGGGGTACAGTCTGAAATTGGAGGGGGTACATTCAAGAAAGAGATGAGAAGGCACTATTTCACAGAAAGTTTGGTAGCAAGGTGGAACAAACTGCCGGAGGTGATATCCCTGAAAACTGTGGGCAGTTTTAAGAGGGGATGGGACAGGGTCAAAGGAAAGATTAAAACTGAGGGAGGGAGGGGAGGTGGGTGGTTGGACTCAGAGGATAAAACAGGTGGAAGGGAAATGGGTGGAGGGGCAGCTGCAGTAGACTAGACTGGGAGCTGCAGACTAGACAAACCTTTATGGCCTGTATCTGCTGGTATTTTCTTAAGTTCGTATGTTCATATATCAGAAGCCGATCACACCAAGTGACTAGGTTTGCAGAACACCTCCTCTCACAAATGTACGTGATGATGGAGCCATGGTATGTGCTCACAAGGATATGCAGTGAGACTCAAGGCAGAGCAAAGTGTGTTCACATAACTCAGGTGAGCGTATATCAGAGGCAGATCACACAAAGTGGCAGGTTTTCAGAATAAGTGAAGTCACATTTGTACATAGTGTTCAAACAATGGTATGCAGTTACCCAGGTAGACACTGAGGCACAAGGCAGAGCCAACTCCTTTAACAGAGGGTAGTGTATATCAGAGGCTGATTACATAAAGTGAGACAAGGTTTGCAAAATAAGCACAGTCACATTTGTACATAGAGATGGAATCAAGGTATGCTCTTTCCCAGGTATGCACTGAGGCATGAGATAGTGTCAAGTGTCTTCATGTAAGCAAGGTGAGCATATATCATAGGCCGATCACACACAAGTGACACAAGATTTGCAGAATAACTGCACTCACAATTGTACAATGTTATGCAGCTCTGGCATGCACTTACCAGTGTATCCAGTGAAGCATGAGGCAGAGCCCAGTGAATTTGTGTAACCCAGGTGGGCATATATCAGAGGCCAATCACAGAATGAGAGTGAAGGTTTTCAGAAAAACTGCAGACAACTGTACACTGTGATGGAGAAAAGGTACATTGGTAGACATTGAGGCATGAGGTAGAGCTAAGTGTACTCATGAACACAGGTAGCATATGTCAGAGTCTGATCACACAAAGAGAGACAAGATTTGCAGAATAAGTGCAGTCACATTTCTGCAGAGTGATAGAGCCATGGCACACACTTTCTGGGTATGCACTGTGGCACGAGGCAGAGCCAAGTATGCTCATGTAACCTAGGTGATAGTATACCATATCAGACGTCGATCACACAAAGTGAGACAAGGCTTGCAAAATAACTGCAGCCACATTTGTACATAGTGATGTAATTATGGCATGTGCGTTCCTGTGTATGCAATGAGGCATGAGGCAGAACCATGTGTGTTCCAGTACCCTAGATGAACATATAGTAGAGAGGGAATCACAGAAAAGTTACACAAGGTTTGCAGAATAACTGCAGAACCAATTGTACCTTGTGATGCAGCCATGGTATGCACTTATCAGGGTATGTTGTGAGGCACAATGCTGAGCCAAGTGTCTTCATGTAACCCAGGTTGGCGTACATCAGAGGTTGATAACATGAAGTGACAGAAGACTTTTTCAGAATAACTACACTCACAATTGTCCATTGTGATCAAGCAAAGGCATGCAGTTATCTGGGTAGACACTGAGGCACAAGGCAGAGGCAAGTGTTCAGTAACACAGAATAGCATACATCAGAATCTGATCAAGCAAAGTGAGACTTTTTTGCAGAATAAGTGCAGTCTCATTTGTACATACAGAACAAGCCATGGCATGCATTTTCCTGGGTATACGCTGAGGCCTGAGGCAGAGCCAAGAGTGTTCATGTAACCAAGGTGAGCACATACCAGAGGCCTATCACACAAACATAGTGCAAGGTTTGCAGAATAACTGCACTCACAATTGTGCACTGTGAAACAGTCATGGTATGCTCTTTTCAGGGTGTTCAGTGATGCGCAAACAGCTAGTTTCCAGATGTATCCTGGGGAAGGGTATGGAGTATAGTACAGTAGGAAAAAATCGAATAGTAATGAACTGCATTACAAAAACAATAGTCATATACAGCAATACATTACATCAAAGGAACATAATTATTAAATGTTGCAATTATACATATTTACAGAAAATAAGTCTCTGAGATCCTTATTAGCAACAGTTTGCTGGTAAAACTGCATTTTGTGTAACATCACTGTCTTTCTTGCTCTGATGACATCATTCTCCAGCAACTTTGATGGGAAAATGGAGGAAAAACACAATGATAAATACTGGGGGCTGTAATTTTGTTACCTAGGTGTTCGGCTCAGGTGGCTGAAGGGAATTGTTATCTGTGCAATTAACTAAGTGTAGAAAGAGCTATGAAGTAGGGAAGTGGCTTAACTAGAAGGAAGCCAGGTTAAAGCCATATTTAAAACCTGCCCTAGATAGCTTCTGCCAGAGAACAGGCAGAGGACACCAAGAAGAAAGAGCTGCTAACTTATAACTATACTTCTCTACTGGGACTATATTGCCCTCCTTCCCTTCCCACCAGCCCTCTACCCTAAGCCAGTTCTACTTTTATAGGCGCAGGATTTGACTGGCAACAGGAACTTCCTGTTTGGAAGCAGGAAGTGAGTGATCACAGAGCCACAAAAGACTCACCATCCTAGAAGGAAAAGAGTACCTCTCTGCCCCCCACCAGCTGCTGTAGGTCTGACTCTGCGCAAGTAAGGAAACTACTGAGAAATATAGAACTTCTTGTTTCAGAACAGGAAGATCAGGAGCTTAATGAGCATAGAGGCAGTAAGTAAGTAAGTAGGGAGAAAAAATAAAAAAATAAACAGAGGAAAGAGTAAGTGTTCCAAACAACAGTTAAGGGTCCAGAAATAAGACATGATGGGAGTGGTGTAGTGCAGTGGCTGTGGATCAGCAGTCTTCTGGGAAACATTCTGGAAGATGCAGTGTTGTCCCATCTGCAGGCACCTCTCTGGGCTGAGGGAGGAGGTTGCTCATTTCCAGACTGAACTGGCCAGGATTTGGGGGACCTCCTCTCCCACCCAGGGACCACCAGGGCCATGGCCGTTGCCTCAGAGGTTGCCAAGAAAGAGGAGTGGTTGGACCACAGTGGACTCAGGGAGGGTGAGGGTGGTGGAACAGAGGTGCATCCCTCCAGTTGTAACTCTCCACAATTCATATGCCTTTCTGGCAAAGTGTGGTTGCTCTATGGAGGCACCCACAGTGGAGACCAAGGAGGATGCTGGGAACATCCACAAAGGAGACCCTCAGGAGGGTGGCATGGGACCCCATGGGGAAGGAAACAACTCCTAGTGGGGGACTCCATTGTTGGGGGGGTAGAACTGAGGGAGGAAGGGGAGTGAGGTAAGGTGCCTGCATGGCACCATGGCTTGGAGGGACAGGGAGAGAATCCTCAGGATCGCTGGAGCAACTGCACAGGGGAGGGAGCTGGATGTCGTTGTCCACCTGGGGACAAATGACCTGGCTGAGAAAGGGATCAGAGCAGTGCAGGAAGAGTTTGTGGAGTTGTGGAGGGGCCTTAGACAAGTAGCACGCACGGTAACCTTCTTGGAGATGCTGCCTGTCTATGGCATCGATGAAGCTAGAGTACTCCACACCATGGAATTCAATCAGTGGTTGAAAACCTGGTGCAGAGCTCAGGGATTTGGCTTCATTGGGACTGGGGGTCCACCTGGAGTGATGCAGGCCTATACTGATGTGATGGTCTGCATCTATCCAGGAGGGGACCAGGATCCTAGGTGATAGGTTTAAATGCTTCATTGGCAAGCATTTAAATTAGCAAAGGGGGGAGGCACTGGAAAGGAGCAGGAAATCTAGCATCACCCCAAAAATCAGGGTAGTAAGTGAGGTAAACACCAAGATAGAGATGTCGATAGGGAGAATGGCAGGGTAAATGGAGAAAATGACAAAGGCATTAAGGACAGGGATGGGGCAAAAAGGGGTAAGGCCATCAAGAAATGGAGGGTAATGAGTACCAATGCCCGTAGTCTGAGCAACAAGCTCCCTGAACTTGTGGCCTTGATGGAAGAGGGATGCCTGAATATCGTAGCAGTCACAGAAACATGGTACACAGAGAACCATGACTGGGATGTTAACATACCAGGGTGCACAACCTACAGGAGAGACAGGGAGGGTAGAAGAGGGGGAGGAATAGCTCTCTATGTAAGGGAAGGGATAAAAGCAATGGAACAAAAGAGTAAACAGGGAGGAGAGGAGGCACTGTGGGACACCTTAGAGACAGGAAATGGCACCACAATCCGCACAGGGGTTGTATACAGACCCCCCCATGTCAGGGAGAAGGAATGGACAAGGATATGATAGAAAGCATCCTTAGGATGGAAGAGAAAGGGGAGATACTGTTGATGGGGGACCTGAATATGCCAGATGTTAACTGGAGCACCTTTGTTGCAGCCACATCCAAGACAGGGCCATTCCCAATGCCTACAGGTGGCATGCCTCAGACAGCTAGTTTGGAACCCACTTGGAGGGAGCAATCTTAGACTTCATACTCTCAAATGGGGACAGTGAGAGGATCTCAGATCTAGAAGTGGGTAGCCATCTGGGAACAAGTGACCACCAAACAGTGTGGTTCATAATAAACTCAGCTACAGAGTCAAGCCATACAAAAGTGAGGGTACTGGACTTCAGGAAGGCTGACTTTGGCAAGATGGGAGAGTGCCTTAGAAAAGCATTAGCAAACAGGCTAGAAGGAGGGGTGGAGCAACAATGCGGAAACATCAGAACTGCCATCACAGAGGCAACAAACCTTTGTGTGAAGCAAATAAACAAATCAAAATGAAAGAAAAAGCCACTATGGTTCTCAAAAGAGGTGGCTGTGAAGGTTAGGGAGAAAAATATAGCATTTAGGAAGTATAAGGAAACACAGAAGGAGCAGGACAGAGAACTGCACCAGTTAAGGCAAAAGGAAACAGGGAGGGAAGTCAGAATAGCAAAGGCCCAAACTGAGGAAAAGATGGCCAACTCGGTTAAGAAGGGGGATAAAACCTTTTACAGGTACATCAGGGAGCATAGAAAGACAAAGGGAGGGATAGTGAGGCTGAATAGAAAGGATGGTGGGTGGGCAGAGAGGGACAGTGAAACAGCAGGGATACTGAACAAATACTTCTGCTCAGTATTCACAAAAGAGGAGGAGGGGGAGGTGCCTAATCCAATTAACAGAAGCACTCTGGATGGGGGGTTGATCCCAGTCCTTTAACAGAAGAAAGGGTTCTGAAAGAACTCCTAAAACTGAAGGTGGACAAAGCAATGGGGCCTGATGGAATTCACCCCAGAATTCTGAAAGAATTAAGGGGAAAACTAGTGACACCACTGACTACCCTTTTTAACAAATCATGGCAGGATGGTGTGGTACCTGAGGACTGGAGGAAGGCAGATGTGATTCTCCTTCACAAAAGTGGGAGCAAGACAGAGGCAGGAAACTACAGACCTGTCAGTTTGACCTCTGTGGCAGGGAAAGTGATGGAATCACTTCTGAAGGAAAGAATTGTTGAGTACCTAGAGGCCAGTGGGGCACAGGACCCAAAGCAGCATGGGTTCACAGCGGGAAGGTCATGTCAGACGGATCTAATTGATTTCTTTGACTAGGTGATCAAAGCAGTAGACCAGGGAGGGGCTGTGGACATGGCCTACCTAGACTTTAGCAAGGCATTTGACACAGTCCCACACAAAAGATTAATAATAAAGGGTGCTAGCCTAGGTAAAACATTTGCTGGACAACAGGAGACAAAAGGTAATTGTAAATGGAGTCAACTCTGAAGAAAGAGGGGTTACTAGTGGGGTACCGTAGGGTTCAGTACTGGGTCCAGTCCTTTTTAATGTTTTTATAAGAGACATTGCAGAAGGGCTGGAAGGAAAAGTATGCATCTTTGCAGATGATACAAAGATCTGCAACAGGGTTAATACACAAGGAGGCATGGAAAGGACATGAAGGGACTTGGCAAGGTTGCAGGAATGGTCAGAAGTATGGCAGCTTGGATTCAATGCAAAGAAGTGCAAAATAATGCACCTGGGAAACAACAACCCAGGGGAAGATTACACAATGGCGGGGAGTTGTAACAACAACAAAAATGAAAAGGGACCTGGGGGTAATCATATCAGATGACCTTAAGGTTAGCAAGCAATATGAGAAGGCAGTAGGGAGGGCTGGGGGGATACCGGGATGTTTAGGGAGAGGCATCACCAGCAGAAAACAGGAAGTTGTTATCCCTCTGTACAGACAGTTGGTGAGACCCCATCTAGAGTACTGCGTCCAGTTCTGGAGACCCCATCTCCGCAACGACATAGACAGGATGGAGGCAGTCCAGTGGAAGGCAAATGGTGGGACATCTCTCATTGGCTGTTCAGCCAGGCAGTGCATCCCGACTGGTCCGCTGCCCTGCCCGGGACCCGAAGCCAAATTTGCTTCACTTTTGGTCTCCCTCCGTGGTTTTTAGTCCAACTCCCCCTTCCTAGGCCATCTTAAATCGCCTTCATCCCCACCCAGCCATCCATCCCCTCATTGGCTTATCTCCCACCTGCTTCGATTTCCTATAGGCCCCATTTCATTGTCATCCCTCAACTATACCCCCATATCTTGCCGCCTCACTCTGGTTGCGCTCTAGAAATATACTGGTTTTCCTAGCAGCTTGCATAAATCCCTGTTAAAACTCGTCTTGATCCGTGAAAGAAAAAGATAAAAAAAAAAAAAAAGGGGGGGGGTTAACTTTAACCGTACCTACTCCCAGGCTCTCAAATTGTCTCGCTCCTTGTAGATCTATGTCCCTCATACCCCTGCATCATGGACTCTGGCATATTAGCACGGAGGATGTGGATTTTGTTCTGTCTTCTTGTGATACTATTTCCCTTATTATTATCAAATTCCTCAACTCAGCCCTTTCCCACCACGACAGGGAAATACGCCTACATCCAGGATATTGTAGACATCGTGGGACTTGCCCATTGTCTCATAGGCTCCCTTAGTTCCATATCCCTGAGTCTGGACACACACTTATCACATCATAGAATTACTCTCTCCGATTACTCCCCATTCCTCACTTACACATCTCCTCATACTGCCCACCATACTTCGTACCTCGCTGGCAAGGTTCTATTATATGCAACTCTATACCAGACAAGTTTTAGCCTTAGGGTCCCACCATGCCAGACCATGTTCCCCATAAGTGGGAACGCATCAAACTTTTAAAACTGATCCTTGGATCTTGCAGGAAGCTTCTGCTTCTCCTGCTACTATGCTCAGGTAACGTTGAGTTGAACCGGAACCACCCTCACCTATTGGATCTCCGGCAGACTTACTTAACATTAAAGGCTTAAGCTTTATGCACATGAACGCATGCAGTTTGTTAAAAAAAAATAACCTTCATCCAGGCCTGGATATGCCATACCACCCCTGACATTCTGGTTGTTACCGAGTCCTGGCTCCGACCAGTGACCAACAACAATGAAATGAATCTCCCCTCTTACTCTCTATTTCGAGCAGATAGGCTGACTAGAGGTGGTGGGGTGGCTATTTATGTCAGAGACAAATTTGCAATCTCCATGATTGACTTAACCTCAGTCCCTTACGAGTTTGAAAGTCTTACACTGCAGGTCGAGAGCTCACCAGGTCTATCACTTTGTGTATCAGGCTGTTATAGGCCCCCATCCGCCAGGCTGCAACTCCTAGATCACTTAAGTCTCATCTTGGCACACAGGTCATCTGAAGTTATATTACTAGGGGACCTTAATCTAAACTGGTTGTCCAGTGCATCATCTCCCCTGAAAACACTCTGCGACTCCCTCGGGCTGACACAACTCATCAGAGAACCCACCCCCCCTAATAAATCAAACCCCTCTAACAGTACCTTGCTGGACGTTATCCTTGTCAGCAAACCTCACTTATTCACCCATGCTGATGTCTTTTTTTCCGAAATCAGTGATCACTGCTACATCGCCTGTGTGAGGTCCAAACATACTCCCCCAGGTGCATCGAACTTCACCTTCAAAAGGTGCCTCCGGTATCTTGATCCCTGCGCTTATGTCTCAGAGCTATCTCGCTTTGTTCACTGGTCTGACTTTTACTTAGCAAGTTCAGTGTCTACCTCCTATGACATCTTCCAAAGCATTGTATTAGGTGCTATTGACAGGCACACACCCATTGTGAAAACCCGTGTTAGGAACAAGCTGAATGAAGCTTTGTGCAATAGAGATACGTTGTGGAAAAAAGCTCATAAATCCAGACTTTCGAATGACTGGAACCTCTTCAAGAGGGCAAGGAATCTCTGTGCCAAAATGATTAGAGAATCTAAGGCTAAGTTTTACCAGACTCAATTTGATCTATCAGCTAAATGCCCCTCAAAATTCTGGAAACTAATTAAAGATATTGAAGGCCGTCCTTTCGATGCCTCATTGCCGCCTAAAATTTCGTCTGGTGACAAATTACTCACTGACAAACCATCAGTCTTTGATGCCTTCAACAACCACTTCGCCACTGCAGGGCTCGCCTTCGACACTTCCCCAGCCAATATGCTCCGATCGCAGCTGGGTCTCAATGACCAAGGTATCCCCTTTCCTAAAGCATCCTTCGCATTCCAGCCCACAACCCTGAAGGAAGTTGAGAGCCTCCTGCTCCAGTTGGATGTTAGGAAAAGTGCCGGAACTGACCTCATTGAGCTTTACCTCCTAAGGTTAGGCTACCATGCCCTCGCAGTGCCTATTACACACTTGTTCAACTTATCCCTCTCACAGGGTGACCTTCCCACCACCTGGAAAACAGCACATGTTATTCCCCTGTTTAAATCGGGAGATCCCAGTGACCTGAATAATTACAGACCCATCTCCATCGTAACAACTTTGTCTAAGTTACTGGAAAAAATCGTGAACACCCAGCTCAGAAACTACCTGGAGTCAGCAAACCTGTTCAAACCTTTACAGTCAGGCTTTAGGGCAAAACATAGTACAATCTCGGCCCTGGCTAAGGTCACAAATGACTGGCAGTGTGAGTTGGACAGCAAGAACTTTGTCTGTGCAGAGTTCCTGGACCTAAGCAAGGCCTTCGATATTGTTGATCACGACCTGCTCCTCTCGGCCCTCCGGCATATTGGGCTGGATTCCTTATCCACCATTTGGTTCAGGAACTACCTCACAGGCCATTATCAGCAGGTAAAAGCTGAAGGTGAAGTTTCACCCCTAAAACCTCTCCTGAGGGGTGTACCACAAGGTTCCATCCTGGGACCACTGCTATTCGCTGTCTACATCAACAGGATAGATGTCTCCATAAAGAAAGCCCAAATACATCTCTTCACAGATGACACTGTGCTTTATGCTAGTGGTCCCTCTCCAGACATGGCATGTGCAGCTCTACAGAATGACTTCAACTTACTTCAGCACTAGCTCCTAAACCAAAAACTACTCTTGAATGCCAAGAAAACTAAAGCTATGTTCTTATCACCTTTTCCCAACCTTCCAAATCCGGCCTTGGCAGGGACTCTCCCCTCAATATCTACAGCCCTAGGTGAACAACTGGAGTATGTAAATCAATTAAAATACTTGGGTGTATGGCTCGACAATAGACTCTCCTTTGCAGTTCAAATAGAAGAATTGACAAGCTTCGTCAAAGGCTTGGCCTTTTTAGGATAAAAAGACTTCTCCCCTCTGATGCGAAGACGAGACTAGTCCAAACTACCTTCTTACCCCTGCTAGATTATGTGGATTTCCTCTACAGCCAAGGCCCAGTCAGTGCGCTCTCTAAGCTCGATACGCTCTATCATAGAGCCCTAAGATTTTTATCTGATCTTCCACACTCCACCCACCACTGTTTGCTGTATTCTGCCATAGGTTGGTCCTCCCTTACCCTAAGACATCATAGAAATGCCGCTATCTGGACTTATAAAGCTATTGCTAACAAATTGCCTGACTACATCTCTGCCTGCTTACCGCTTTGCACTTTAAGTAGATATGCCCTGAGAAGTGCCTCATATATTACCTCAAAGGTAACAAAGGCTAGCTCCTGTTTTGGCTGTGCTTCCATTAGCCACGCGCTCCCTAAGCTATGGAATAACCTGCAAAAAACCCTGAAATTAAAGTATATAGTCAGCACCACAACCTTTAAAACACTCTACTTACAACATAACACAGAATACTGTGCTTGCTACTCCGGATCAATTGCCTCCCTCTCTTAGGATGTCCCCTGATCACCCTTGTATCGACCTATCCCTGGATCCCGGTAACAGTTTCAGCATGGTCACCTTCCTCCCTTCCTCCTCCACTCCTCTCTACCTCATCACCCCCCCTTCTGTCATCCCGACCTCAGTCTCTGCCTGGTCCTCTCCCTTTCTCCCCCATCTACTCTCCCCTTCCATTATCTTCTCCTCTCCGCCCTGTTCCTTATTCTATATCCACTCTCATCCTCTCCCTCCCCCTCCATTTAGCTCCCCTCACCTGTTTCCTCATCTCCGCTACCCTGGTTCTCATTCCCTCCCCTTTGGCCTACGACCCATGCACACTCCATCTCTTCCCCACACCTCTACACCTACTCCAGTCCCCTACATGTGCACAAGGGCCCGGTTGACTGGTCACAGTAATCCAGGGCACAGTCTACTTGTCTCGGTATTCCAGGGTCCTTATCGAGTCGCCATGGTTCTTGTCACCCCATCTCTTCACATTTGCTGACCCTTCAGAACTACTGTTGCTAGTTCAGTTTAATATCTGCAAAATGTTTGTGTCACTTACCCTGTATGTCTGCTAAATATTGTGTTACTTATCCTGTATCTGGTCATAGTGCTGACCTTACTGAATCACTGTTACTAGCTCAGTTCACTATCTGCTAAATATTGTGTTACTTATCCTGTATTACTGCAAAATATTGTGTTAATTTTCCTGCATCTCCTTACAATGCATTGTCCATGCTTATGTTGACCATGTTTGTGTATTGCTATTCTTATGTATTACACTGTTAGCTGTATTTTTGCTCTCCCAGGTCCACCTTGAAAAAGAGCTTTACTCAATGGTGTTCACCTGGTTAAATAAAGATTTTGATTGATTGATTGACTGATGCATACCCTTGAGGAAAGGAGGGAGGAGAGGGGGAACATGATAGAAACTTTTAAGTACTTCAGTGGAATCAACAAAGTCCAAGAGGGTAGCATCTTTCAGATAAAGAGATATGCATGAACAAGAGGACACAATTTGAAGATAGAAGAGGGACGGCTCAGGAGCTATGTGAGGATGTATTTTTTCACAGAGAGGGCGGTGGACGCATGGAACAGCCTTCCTGAGGAGGTTGTGGGGTCTAAAACTGTGGGAGAATTCAAGAATGCATGGGACAGACATAAGGTAATTCTTGTGCGGGGTAGGAAGAAATAGGCTGTTGGTTAACTAGGATCTGCAGCCTATCCTGTAGGTAGGGAAATGGGCAGACTAGGTGGGCCAAGCGGTCCTTATCTGCCGTCAAAGTCTATGTTTCTATGTTTATTTACAAACCAGTTTGGGACAGAAATAGGACTGCTGGCAACTGAAGGAGGCACACAACACTTACACATATAGACTCAGGAAAATATTGCTGTGAAAAGATGTGAGACTTCCCCTCAACTTGTTTCTGGTTACTGAATTTTTAGCAAGGCAGAGGGGATCATGCTTTGATTTTTCAGCACCTGCAGTTCTTTCTAAAGCTCAGATCTAGACACATCGGTAGCTCCAGTTCTGATTTATTCACAACAATGTGCTGCAGATGCTGGGCCAGCTCAACACATTTTTAAGTCATACAAACATACGAAGAAGCCAGCAGAAGAAGGCCATTTGGTCTATCAAGTCTGCTCATATTGCAGGGTCCACAGATTGAGCTACTATCCCTGCCCTCCCTCCCACTCCTCCCATCCTCCTACCCATGATCCTTACTTTCCCCCATGCCTATCCGAGCCTCTCTTAAAGCTGCCAACTGTCTTCAGAGAGATGACCTCTTCCGGCAGTGCATTAAAAGTGTCCACCACCCTCTCTGTGAAGAAGTGCTTCCTGACCTCCCTCCTAAACCGCCCACCCTCCAGCTTAAGACTGTGACCCCTAGTGTTATGGTTGCCACTCAGCTTAAAGAGACTCTCCTTATCAATCTTACTTATTCCTTTCAAGTACTTGAAGGCCCCAATCATGTCCCCTCTCTCGCTCCTGTCTTTCAGGGAGTACATGTTCAGTGCCCTTAACCTCTCTTCGTATGCCTTACCCTGCTGACCCACTATCATCTTTGTAGTCCTCCTCTGGACCTTCTCCAGCAGGTTAATGTCCTTTTTGAGGTGTGGGCACCAGTACGGAACTCCATACTCTAGATGCGGCCTTACCAGTGACCTGTACAAGGACAGTATAACCTCCTCTCTCCTGCTACTGATCCCCCAGATATGCATCCCAGCATCTTGTTTGCCTTTGCTGCTGCTTTCTTGCACTGCATGGAGTGCTTCAGGTCACTTGTGATCATCACTCCCAGGTTCTTCTTCTCCTCTGATGCAGATACTAGGACTCCACCCAGATAGTACTCTGTCCTGGGATTCTTGACTCCAATATGCATAACTTTACATTTCTTGGCATTGAAGCCAAGCTGCCAGATCCTGGACCACCTCCCCAACTTTTCCAGATCTTCCTGTAGGTCCTGTATCCCTTCAGCAGTGTCCACTCTCCCGCAGAGCATGGTGTCATCTGCTAATAGGCACATTTTGCCCTTATTGCCATCCCCAATGTCATTGATGAAGACATTAAACAACACCTGCCCCAGCACAGAGCCCTGTGGGACCCCACTGGTTACTTCTCTGGTACCAAATAACTCTCCTCCCACAACCACCCTCTGGTCTTCTCAGAAATCATAACAGCATGTTAGGGAACCAGGAAAGCGCAGATTCTTCCCAGCCAGAAAATGCTAGGAGGGCTTTTATGTTGACATAGACATACTAAGTTACTGTTCACTGGGCATTCCTGTATGAAGGACAAATCTTTTCTTTAAAATCTCTCCTCCTCCATGGAGAAAAACACACACACACACACACACTTTGGAGAGAAATGTAGTTTGAATCTCTGCTGGGGCAATGCAGTCTCATTACAAACTCAGTTTTGACCAACAGGCATTGTTTAGATAAAAATGTGTAAAAAGCAGGTTTAGGTATCCTTTAAGACTAAAGACAGCAGAGAGGAATTGTTCCAGTGATGCTGAGTTTAGCAAGCTGCCTGTACCCTTTACAATGAGCATATCCACTGATAGTAATTTGAGCTGGCATGAGTATGTTGCATGTAGGAAAGGAACTCCTTCTCCCCCCCCGCATAGTCATTTTATATGAACATATGAACATATGAAACTGCCAGCATAAAAAGGCCATTTGATCTATCGAGTCTGCTCGATTTTGCAGCCAATATCCTACTCTGCAACTGCCCCTCCACCCTACCCTCAAGACCCTTCCTTTTGCCCTATCCAGCCCCTCTTGAAGCATGCCACAGTTTTACAGGCTACCACCTCTGCCGGTAGTATGTTCCACTCTGCTACCTCCCTTTCCGTAAAGAAATGCCTCCTCATCTCCCTCCTAAACCTTCTACCCTCCAATCTCATGTCATGACCCTGAGTGTCTCGCCCCACCCTCCCCTTGAACAGTCCCTCTGTGCCCGTCCTGTTTATTCCTCTCTTGTACTTAAAGGTCTCAATCATATCCCCCCTGTCCCTCCTCTCCTCCAAAGAGTACATGTTCAACTCCCTCAGTCTAATCTCATATGGTAACTCCCCCAGACCCATGATCATCTTTGTTGCTCTGTGTTGCATCCCTTTCAGCAATCTAATGTCCGTTTTTTGGTAAGGGCACCAAAACTGAGCAAATTACTCCAGGTGGGGTCTGACCAGTTATCTGCATAATGGCAGAATCACTTCCCTCCTTCTACAGGTTATACCCCTTGCAATACAACCCAGCATCTTGTTGGCCACTGCTGCTGCTTTCCTACACTGTGTTGAGTTGTTCATTGCTCCTGTAATGAGCACCCCCAAAATCTTACTCCTCCTCAGTCACAGCTAGCTGCACCCCCCCAGATGGTAGCTCCTCTTTGGATTCTTTGCCCCAAAATGCAGCACCTTGCATTTTTTGGCATTGAAACCTAGTTGCCAGGTGTCAGACCATGTCTCCAGCCTTGTTAGATCTTCCTGCAATCCCTGCCACCCCCCTTGGTCATCCACCACTGCTCCCATCTTGGTGTCATCCATAAATAGACTGATCTTGCTATTTACGTCTACCGAGATGTCTGCAATAAATACCCCCAAATAACACTGGCCCCAGCACTGACCCCTGTGTTTCTTATCTGTTAGTACAAGAAGGTATGATTTAAATTTATATGTAGCCTCAATATTAGTCTACCACTTGGAGTACTTAAAGTCCTTAATTTTTTATAAGTCTATTTCTTTCCAATACTCTTTGATTTTCTTATTAAATTTTCCATACTGACTGCTTCCCTTTGTCACTTTCTTTGAGATGTGTGCCAGATCAACTCCCCATACAAACTGCATTTGAAGGCCAACCAGAAGACATCTTCCCTTTCAACGGAACCCTAACTCTGCTGTATAAAGCCTTAGATGAATTGCTTTATATGAGAAATAAACATTTTATCTTTGAAAATGTGGTTATTCAGTCTCCATTTCTTTTCCCAAATTAGTATACAGGTAAATTACAATGACAGAATTACAGGGGAGTGATACAACACAACTCTAGCATGAATTTCACAGTTTCCCACCCCAGTCAAAAGCTCCTTGCTCATAAGAATCTAATCTAATCTGTACAGGGAGCCATGTACTGGTGAGTGAGATATGAATTAGTTGATGGTGTGGTACAAAGTATGCCAGGGGTCCACTAAGCCCAGTGTATCTATTATGTCTCTAATTGCCCTTTGTGCAGGGGATAAGCTGTGCTGGACTGCAGGCTCCTTATCTAGACCAGAATCCACAATGACATTCCAGTTGCCCACTAATAGAATTGAAAGATGAGCCACTGTACCAGTTTATGGACTAAGTCCATAGACAAGCCAGGGTGGTTGGCATAGGGTCCATAAATGGTGCAAAGTACCACCTCCTTCTGTCCAAGGGTACCTCTAACCAGGATGTACCTGCTTTCCTCATCTGCTACCTCCTTGAACAATTTAAATTGAATTGACCTGGCAAACAAGATCACCATGCCTTGTTTGTTAGTGGTGTCCCCCTACTCCATATACCTACCCGACCTAATCTCAACGGAGCAACAAAAGCTGACTTATCTTAAAATGCATTTCTTGTAAAAACAGAAATTTGGGCTTGAAGCATCTTCAAGTGTTGAAGCACTTTATGGCATTTAGTGTGGTTTTGTGTACATTTCACATTCCAACTGACATATCTGATTTGAATACCCATTAGCATAATTGAACAGACAGGTTTATAGCCCTGTGAACAGGATAAGCCCCAGCGCATTTACCAATCCACCCGAGTTAGCAGATTGTGTTCTACTACACCCCTACACTGATCTCACAAATAAAACAATACTGAGAATGCCAAAAACAAATAGAATTTTCACTGCAGTTCTGACTGAAGTTAAACCTATCTAACCTGTACATAACATCAGTTGCAACATGGAATGATAAACAGGAAAACTTGCAGCCCACTGTTTACCTCTAAAGTGGGAATAACTGGTAATCCTGTTCACATGGGTAATTCCCACTAGGCACCATTATCACCTATCACTAGCTGGTTCATGCAGCCATGAACATGGCCACCAAGGAGGAAGGACCACCTGGTTGGAAATTATTCCCAATATTACTTGCAGAAAATCCCACAACACACATATAATGGAAGTATCAGTAACCATATGTTGAAAGGTTGAGAGAAAAAGAGAGAGAAGAAAAAATAAATTTTGTTAGACCTGCTGGCACCTCTGGGGAAAACTTTGTAAAACAACATTTAGAAACTATTCAGCTTATTGGTTATTTACCATCTATAGATTTCTTCTCTCTCTTATTTATTACTGAGGAAGTTTCCACAAAAATAGGATCTCTGTCCCTTAGAGTTCATCTGTCCCTACAGCATTTCCCTACTTGAAATCATAGTGCTCTGTTGTGACATCACAGCTGGTTAACACAGGAATAAATGTGATGTCACAAGCAGAGTATTATGACATCAGGTAGGGAATAAGTAATAGGAGCTGATGAACTCTCAAGGAATAAAGATCCTATTTTCATGCATATGACCTCAGTAATAAATAATGGCAAAAAGAAACGCAGAAATAATAAGCTACATAAGCTGCTTTCTGTCCAATATTATCTTTTTCAAAGTTCTGCTGGAGGCATCGGTGGCTGTTTAAATGAACTCTTCTGACTAATAGTACCCCAACCAATGATAAAAAAGGAAAACATGAAAAGGGGGGATGAAAGAATGACTATCAAAATGCCTAAGGGAAAACCAGTCATTAGGAGCTGCAAAACGGGATCCAGGTTATCATGTCCATCCCCTCTCTTCCCCATTTGCCATGCAGTAAACATTGGCACAAGGCCTGTCTCTCCCCTCTAAGAAACCTTTCCTCTGAAACCCACATGGGACTACTGATATTAAAGTTCAAATCTGGAGTGTCTGAGAATGTACCACTTCCAGAGAGTCTGGGTGTTGTTCAGTCAAAAAAAGGTTCAGTTGTAAATCGGGCAGCCAGCAGCCAGTCCCACTCACATGAACAATACAAGAAAACCCAGGACAATATGAATAATATGTATATAATATGTGAATAGTCATTACCTTGGCTACCCAAGAGGTGACAGTCTCATGAGAGTGGATGAGGGAGAAAAAAATAAAAGGCATCAGAAGGAGTGCCCCCGTCCCCTCACAGACACCACACACTCTTCCTACTAAAAGGGGGGGGCTGTAAGTTCACCGACTGCACCAGTACAATTACATTAGTCTGGTAAGGATGTTAAAAGTCCAGGAATTAGCTTGAACAACAGAGGGCTAAGAAGCATAGCGTGTCTACATGGCACCAAAAACCAACAAACCTAGAAAAACAGAAAGTCTGCATTGTGCCAACATAGTGTGGTGTCTCTGAGAAAGGCAGCTGGCTCCACGGGGGATTGTAAACAGAACTTTACGGCATGCAATCAATGGAGACAGATATGTGGCATGAGTTGGAACTCCCAGGTTGCGATGTTGTAGAATCATCCTGCTGGGAATGGAATAAGCTCCTCTAATGCTGTCCCAGTTTGCTGCGTAACATAATAGTGCTGAAGAGGGGATGGGAGGGGCAAAACAATAAGACACAGTTTAGAGGTATAGTGGCCAGTTGCTGATAAGTACTAATCAGACAGTCCCAGTTTACATTAAAGAGTATCAGTAGCTAAATTTCTTGCTCCACTTACAAGCAGTGCTTAATGTGATGCAGCCCTGATGGGGATTATGTGTTATTCTAGCAGGGAGAGGGGGGGCATGATAGAAACTTTCAAGTACCTCAAGGGAATCAACAAAGTGCAAGAGGGTAGCATCTTTCAGAAAAAGAGGTGTGCAAGAACAAGGGGGCTCAATTTGAAGATGGGGGTGGCGGCTCAGAGGTAAGGTAAGGAAGTATTTTTTCACAGAGAGGGTTGTGGATGCATGGAACGGCCTTCCGGAGGAGGTTGTGGAGTCAAAAACAGTGGTGGAACTTAAGAATTCATGGGACAGTCATAAGGCAATCCTAGGGGGTGGGGGAAGGAAGAAGTAGGCTGTTGGTTAAGTAGGATCTGCAGCTTATCCATTAGGTAGGGAAATGGGCAGACTGGGTGGGCCAAGCGGTCCTTATCTGCCATCAAATTCTATGTTTCTATGTTTCTCATTACAGCCTTTAGTTTGATATAGATTGTCCCTTAAGTGTAAATATTAAGCCATTTATGGCTTGTTGAAGTGTAAATGTGTAAAAAACAAGCACTAAAGTCCAAAATCATTTTCCATATGATGGGATCCGTTTTCATATAAATGAAAAAGGTCATACAAAACAAGTGGAAGTGAGTCATGAAAAAGGATGTGAGAATAAAAAAAAAACACATTTGGGGGTAATTTTTACAAAAGTTAAATACAGTATCCACCTAACAGGGTCCCAGTCAGCAAGATACATGTATTAGTGTCTCTGCAGCATGTCATTTTTGTGAGGTTTTAATTTTTTTGGGTGCAAAACAGAAAACAAGATGGCGGCATATAAATCAGAATTTTTTTCATAAGGAAAAGGATTATCCCCCACATGAAACAGAATCCTGATTCGTATTTCCAGATTCTTTTTTTATTCCAAACATGTATCCTGAAGTGCTTACTGACCATGCTCAGAACCCAAAATTTTAAAATTAATAACTTTGGAATGGATTAAAATTTTTTTTACCAAAGTAGCAAATAGCACATCTGTGGGACAAGCCCTTTCTACACTGAAAATTTCAGACCAAAATAACATGCCATCTGGGTTCTATGGGTGGACAAAAAAACAGTAATCCCCACCCCCATCACTTTTTTTGCTATCTGGATCTCAAAATCTGCACATGTGACAGAAACAAAACTTAGCACGTCAAAAGATCTCCCCATGAGACCATGCCTGCAACAGTTTGTGCAAATCTGTTGAATAGTTGCGAAGTTATTGATGTGCAAAAATTGAAGTTTAATATTTAACACCCTACTCAAGCCTAAATATAGTGGGGCAACCAAGCTACTATAATAAACATATATCTCCCCAGTGTCCCTTGTCTCCACCCCACCTACTAAGAGACAAAGCAATTGGTGCACTGACACTCAATGCTTTGATGGAAACTCTAGTAACAACCCACCCCCTTTCTTGGCCACCTACCCTGGTGAAGATCCAGATGGGTTGAAGTGCTTGGGCTAGGACTCTAGTTGACTACTCTGGAGCTGCTGCCACAAGAAATAACTTTTAACTATATACTGCCTTGGAGTTTGCTTTGGAGTGCAATTTACCTATCTTTGTCTATTTTTGGGCTGGCCACCCTTCACTAGCACCACCTTGTTTCTCCAGAAACAACTTTTTTTTGGTTTTTCTTGTTACACAAGAAAACAGATAATTTCAAAATGATGTGATTTTTGTAAATCTTTCAAAGACAACTCATTTATTCTACATCCAAAAACCCAGTGCAAAGCATTATGGGTAGGACAGTAATTTGGCCATGGGAATTTGAGGAGAAAATCTTTATACTGTTGGGGTCAAAATGACAGAACTCACTGAAATATTAAAAATCATGAATACATTGCATGTCAAATAAATCACTTCTAGTTTAACATACTTTGCACACAAGTACATATGCAAAAATGTTAATGTTTAAAATATTACATTATTGGGGCTGGCCCACTAGCAAAAGGCTGAGCTGCCATCTGGGACACCAGGGCTGATGTACAAGTCCCAGAATCCCACACTATGATTGACAGGGGACCAAGCTCATTGTGAAGGTGAGGCACACAATTATGGGTATGTCATTTGAAAACAACACAAATTTTGCTAATGCCAAAAATCATGGAGTTTCTATAAAAATTGGAAAAATCATGGTATCCATGACCATGACTTCCACAACAAAGGCACAGACTTAATCATGGGTATGTAAAAATGGGTGGCAAGGGAACTGGGAACATTCTCAACTGGTACTAGATTCTGTTGACTATGTAACTACCTTTAATGGGGAAAATGGAGTGAAAGATTCTGGGAGCAAAGGATGTTTCAGAGTGGGGTGGTAATGAAACAATGCTCTTTATCTACAGATTCCCAGAACATGCCTAATGCTTGATCTTTGTACAGTGCCACCCACCCAGATCAAACACTTTGTACGAGATGTCACAGTTTACTGTATGACAAACTGAAGTAATTTTCATTGAATTATAGTTAAGTTCCTGCAGTATTCTGTAGGATATCACAGCTGAAACTGTAATAAGAGCACTCGATCCTGATAGGTGTCATTGTATGGTGGGAAAACTTCCTGACTAGTGACACTGTACAGAAGTAAAAGCAATCATCTTATGGTATTCCCAAGGGATATCAGGGCATGCTGTGGCAATAAGCATAGAAAATGATACTATGTATAGATATGCATAGTTTTTTATATACAGTATATACTGTATACTCCTTTGCTTTCTCCAGCTACTCCCTTCTGACCGACCCCCAGCCCCCGCCACCTCGGAATCACCGGGACTTACCTTTATGCCTGGTCCAGGTGTGGAGCCTGTGGAAGGTCAGGCATCATCCTGCAGCCAGAGTGTTTTTCCTCTGTTTTTCTCCCATTCCCCATTGCTGGGGCACACACAGCCAGACGTGTGTGCATGGAGGCACGCACACATCAGCAGAAGTCCCTCAGCACCCTCCCTTCCTCTGGCACCCTCAGATCCATACCGCCCGTGGGCCTCCACCTGAGGGCAATCATTCATCGGGAGTGCCAGTCCTCCCTCCCCAGGAGAGGAGAGGAGAGGAGAGCTGTCCTCCAGATGCTTGAGCCTGTCCCTCCCCAGCCGACCCCCAGCAGCCCGCTTGCACCGCAAACACAGGTCACCGGTGTGGCTGGAGGCAAGGCACAGATGCCTCAGCCCTAAACACCTATACTATGTATAGTATGTAATCAAAAATGAAGCAGGAGGAAGGCAGTTTTTTAACTGAGATCAATGAGCGTGATGTAGTAAGGAGGCACACTGTCGGTGTTTAAGTGCTATATTCATCACTAAAAGTCTGTTCAGGACTAGAGTTACATGACCAGCAGTTCTTCTATGTCTATAGTTTTGTACTCTTTAGGGTTTATGAAGATGATCACATTTTTTTCTTTACATGAGTTTTTCTGTACAAGTATCACTTCAGACCCCCTCCCCAGGCTCTGAAACCTATTTTGACACAACCCTCAAATTAAAAATAACCCATCTCCTCAGCAGACTGTGTCATCAAGTAATGTACCTATACCAACTGCTGAACAACCAGGCCACAAGAGTTTAACAGATCCAAAAGGCATGACTTGCTAGGAGGAAAAATGTTGCTTCTGATTATTGACTGGCATCTTAGCAATATGTAGAAAAGCAAAACACCAGAACTGCCTCTCTAGAAAGAACAAGGCACTCTGATGCAGAAAGAAATGAGGATCTAGGCATTCTAAGTCATACTGTAGGAACATCATCTCTACGAGGCAAAACCTAAAATTGAGCCAACCATCCATGTGGCTCATCCTCTTCCTCATGATAGCTGCCACAGATGAACATTCAGTTTTAGGAAAGAAAACATACCATTAGTCCATCTAGTTCTTTCAACCCCAGCTCAGTAGGAATACTTCACCACCTCATTTTCTTCCAAGTATTTCACCATTTAGAAGTCACCCCATTTTGTATCCACCCTTGAATAGAAGGTGTAGATAGAAAAATGTTAGCAGCAGAAGGCACCCCTGTTTTGTAGCTTTATTTAGTTGTTTTAACCAGGTATAGCACACTAAGCTGAAAGCTTTTTTACAGGAGCGACCTGGGAGCACAAGGAGGTTAAGTGACTTGTTCAGGGTCACACAGTATGCAAGTGGAAGCTGTGGGATTCAAACCCAGGTCTGGTCTGCTGGATGTCACCAAATTTGCAGCGCAGAGCCTTAGACCACTGCGCTATACTGCCTCAAAAGCTGCAGTTTCAAACAGTGAAATTGGTATTAAGAATGGACTGCCCTCCATACCCTCTCTGTACACACAGCTGATCCACTGAAAGATCCTATGGTAGCATCACACCTCCTTCCCCATTTGTAGATGTTTACAAGATTTTTCAGCATACCTGTTCACTCCAGTCTCAGACTGAACCACAGCCAAAATTCTCAAAACTCAAAAACATTACACCTCTCCTGATTCTGGTGACATGGGAATTGAACCCTGCCATCAGCATGTGACACCTCCTTAACTATCAAAGGTACAGTCAAAAATATATTGAACAATTGACGGAAAAAAGCTGCAATTCCATTGTGGATTCTAGTGGTAGGATAAACCACAGGGCCAAGTTGTGTAAGGAGCCACCTCAACCCTAAGAGATATCTGGTTCAAAGTTTCCCTCATAACGTCAATGTTTTACTTTATTTATATTTATTTATAGAGATGACCCTCAAACATTGGATGCTATGGGGCCCTCCACCTTTGGAGGTGATCAGCAAGGTTCCTACAAGTCTTGTGGGGCCACAGGTGGAAATAAATAAGAGAGCCTTTAAATCATTCGCTGGTGTTTCAGAGTCACATTTTTCTGATGCACCTGAAGATGTTTTTAGTTCTGTTTGCTACCACGAATACATTCATATATGTATGGAACTATTATTACATTAATGAATTACCCAAGTATGTTATGTCCAGCTAAGGATGCAAACAGCATGACAATGAGGAAATAAGCTGCCATAACTCTAGTTATTGGCATCAGTCAAGATACTATGCCTACATATCTGTCTCACTTTCTTTCTTTTATATTAAAGTATGTGTCATTAAGTATGTATGTATGTATTTTTTAACAGTTTGAATGACTTTGGGGCAATTTTTTTAATTTGTTTTATTAGTTGCATTTGCCCTTAGTCAACCGGCTCTGAACCTGTCGTTATGAAAGCAAGTGCATCCCAAAACAGAATGGCAGCGCCTACAATGCTGTGTACTTCTTTACTAGATTTGTAACCATCTTCTCTATCCAACAGATGTTTTGTGAAGATGAAAGAGGATTTACATGGCTTACTACAAAAACTATACATGCATTTCCACATTTTTAAAAATGTTAGTCCAAGTGGTGTGCCGTAGTGTCAGTAGTATATACTTTATTTTAACATTGTTGGCAAAACTCAGCAAACGTCTTGACAAATGCTATGCCCTTGTTTTATTGCTTCATTTGCACATATGTTGACACCTGAAACAGTTATGTTGCTACTAATAAAATACTCAGACCCCTTAGGAAGAGAAAGGTTAAGATAAAATGAACAGTGGAGATGAGAGTGAGGTGGGAGGTTGAGGGCAAAATGACAGAATGAGTGTAGTCTAGTATTACATTTGTATATGCATATAAACTAACAAAACAAGCCACGTACTGTTTGTGCACCTGCTGTTACAATTCAATCAACCAGCAAAGGGCCATAGACACCACTCAAGCCTTCTGGAATGATGATGTTCAATTCAGGTAGCATAAAGCAGCAGAGACCAATGCTGCAAACCTTCTGCACTGCTGAAATCCAGCCAGTAGAGGGCACCAGAGACCAATACACTGCCGAAAGTTAATCTTGGTAAGGAATCTCAACAAGAAAGAGATGAGAAAGTTACCTTGGAGCAAAGGGACCATTGAACACATGAACTCACCAGGCGGGGTCACCTGGGGTGGCTCTCTACAGTCCTAGGTTAGGAGTTCAATCATCACTCTACCATAATTTGGAGGGTCCCTCAATCCAGCCAGTTGCAAGAATGGGTAGAAGCAGGAAATCACTGAAAACAAGATATTATTCTTAGCTAGCCTCATAGTCTGGGCATATAAGCTATAATAATAAAATAATATTCTCTGTCTGCTGTTTTTGGCAACACTCAAACAAACTGCACAGTGCAAAGTGAGGTACAAAAGTAACAAACTTATTGAAACAAAACAGACAGCAGGCAAACAGCAGCTCCAGCACTTTGAGGTGCTCTGCCTCTTCTCCAGTAAGCCTGATAAATAAACAGATACCTTGAAGTGCTAGAACTGCTGTTTACCTGCTGTCCAATTTGTTTCAATAAATTTGTTACTTTTGTACCTCAGTTTGTGCCGTGCAATTTGTTTGTGTGTTGCCAAAAACAGCAGACAGAAAATATTTTAATTTTACAACTTACATACTCAACTTATGTACCACAGTTTGCACCATGCAATTTGTTTTGGTGTCTTAAAGTGTGCCTATTACCAGCAGCATCTGAGACACCTGTTAGTGCTCTAAGCTTGGAGACAGTGTGCTATTTTTGATACTACTGCCTTTTTAAAGAGCTAGTGTACAGTCTTCGTCTTCATCTGAGGACTTTCCCCACAATTTCATCCTTATGTGATCCAATAAAAGCCAAACATTTGGATGGACCTATCCAAGTTGCATGACTTGCACAGGAATCCAGATCAGTGTTCCAGGTTACCAGTGTACAAGGACCTCAGACACCACAAATGTCTACTCTCACAGCATGCATCCAGCAGCAACGAACAATATTCAAGCTCATTATGTCTGTCAATATTACAGCTCAGCTCAACTTCTTCCTCTACCACATCTGTCAAAACTCTGCAACCACCATGACAGCCACCTGCTCAGTCATCACCTTCTCAAGAACCTGTCACCTGCCATTGGTGTGGATTCAGAGGACACACTGTCACAGTTTGCAGAAAGCTGCAGTATAACAATAGGAATAAGAGGGACCAAGGACATCCACTGCAACATCATCAGCAAGATGAATGCAAGTACTCACAGGATCAGGGAAGCGAGTACTGCTCAACAAACTAAGTGCTTTTATTTGGCAGGGAAACACTTCAACTGACCACCCTCTTGCTGTCTCACCTCACACAAGTTGTGTCATTCAACTCCTAACACCAAATCTGGTACCATCTCACTTTCAGGAGCAGTTGTACCTGTCATCAAATCACCACTTCTAGTGAACGTCTCGGTGACCATTGGAGACTGGTCTACACATGCTTTGTTTGACACTGAAGCAGACATCTCAGTCGTCAAAACCAGCATCCTGAAGAACAGATATCTTGCTCAGTCACCTCATGTCCCATCAGCTGACTTGAAATACATCATCAAAGCAAATGCCGCTATGGTACCTATCACTGGTGCTGTACACCTTAAGCTACACTTTGGCTCACAGCAAGCTACTGTCAAATTCTACCTGGTGCCTGATCTATAACCATCAGTGATTTTTGGCATGGACTTTCTCAAATACCACAAAGCCATCTGGACTTTGCTTCAAACAGTCACTAGGACCACTGGAGGCAACTTGCAGCTATGTACTCACTCACTTTGCCTCCTAAGACAGAGATGATTTTGACTGCCAAGATTCAAGGTGAACCACTGCCAAAAAGTGTTGCTGACATCATCGTGTGATGCCCAACTCTGCATTTTGTTGGGTCTTCTCCAAGGAAACACATTGTCTACTGTGCACAATGACACAGCAGTCCAAAAATGCTGCAACTTACAGATGAGCCAGTCATCAACTCCAGAGGTGCCAATGTCAGAGCATTTGTCTGCCTGTCTGCTGAAGACAAAGCTCCATTTTATACAGGAACCTCGACCTGGTTTCACCGCCTCTACAACTCTCAGTTCTACCACCATTCTAACAGCTGCACCAGTGTTATCCCTTAGTAAACAGTTACCCTCTTCCAAACTTCTAGCACCTCCAACAGAAAAACAACAGCTTTTGGATTTCTTGGAAGATTACCCGGATGTCTTTATTGGTGCAGACAACATATTACAATGTAATATATCCTGCAACACACCATCAAGGTGCAGCCCAGTCAGAAACTCTGTCAGCAAGTCTGTAAAGTGGGACACAGACAGAAACAAGTCCTAGAGGACATGATCAAGGACATGCTGGAACAGAACATCATTGAAGAATCTATGAGTCCGGCCAGCCCGGTGTTGCTGAGGGTTGAGGCACTGGATGCCACACCTCACGCCATGCCAGCAAACTGGGTTCGAGAAAGGACTCGGGATGCCAGAGGTCAGCTGGGGAAGGAGAGGATTGAGCATCTGGAAGACTGCTCTCCTCTCCTGTGGTTGGTTGTTGGGGTTGCTTCACTGTGTAGTGGCCTCCAGTGGAGATCGGGGGCACTACAAGTAGCGAAGCCATAGAAGGGGTGGGACAATGGCGGACGTCAGCACTAGGTGTGCAGATGTCATTGCACGTTTGCATCTCGGGGAAAGCTCTACACAGAAAAACCCACCAGCCACACAGCATGATGCCTCCAATGGGGTCCTGCCTGCCAAACCCCAAACTAAGCTCAACTCAAGGGGCAGGGGCTCAAGGATGATGCAGTCTCTCTCCCCATCCCAGCCTGGGGGAGGACCCTCTGTGGGGGGTAAGCCACAGTCCTCCCTACTTCAGCTGGATCATGGTGGAGGCTGGTGTGTGCAGCGCATTGAGACCCTGCATAACAGGGCCGATCGGGGGAAAGGTCCCCTGTCGTGGCACGGAAAGAATGAATAGAATCTACAAAAAAGAAAAAAAAAAGAATATATGAGTCCATGGGGTGCACCATATCTGCTGGTGATAGAGAAGGACTACGGGAAGCTCAGTGCCTGTAGGGTGCTGGATGCTCATCCTTTACCCACAACATAGGACACCTTAGAGAGTCCTAATGCAGCCAGCCCAGCCTGCTTCACCACTCTAAACCTTCAAAATGGGTTCTACTAAGTCTCCATTGATCCAGCTTCTCAGCCACACACAGCTTGGGGCTGTCATTTGGGACTTTTCCAGTTCAAATGACTGCCTATGGGACTTTGGAACAGTCCAGCCACATTCCAGCATGTTATTGAAGCAGTACTGCATAGGTTTTCTTGGAAGTCTTGCCCAATGCCTAGTTTAATTGAGCAATGTTATTGTCTTCAGCAGAACTTTTCTGGAACACCTCAAAAAAGTGTGTGTATGCCTCTGAAGAGTCAGTCTCAAGCTCTGCACAGAGAAGTGTTGCTCTACTCAGCATCAGATTAATTACTTGGGACATGTTAGTTATTAAAGCATCTCTTCAGACTCAGACAAGCTCTCAGCAGTCAATGACTATCCAGAACCTAACAACCTCAGAGACCTCGGAGCTTTTCTAGGTCAGTCAGGTCATCACAGAAAGTTCATCAATAACTAAGCCAAGAATGCAGCTCCACTGTATGCCCTCACCAAAAAGGGATGGGCTTGCACCTGGGCTTCCATGTGCAAAGAGGCCTTTGACACTGTTAGTGACAAACTGATCTCTGCTCCTGCATTTGCCTACCCTAGGTTCAACCAACCCTTCAAACTCTACACAGATGCTGGTTCTTTTGCAGTGGGCTCTGTGCTATGTCACGTTCAAGATGGAACAGAATGAGTTGTTTCATATGCCGGATGCTCTTTTCTTCCACTGAGCATAACTCTGGCATCACAGAAAAAGAACGTCTTGTCCTGGCATTTGCTGTAAAGAAATGTGACTGTTATCTCTTCTACTTTTTAGTCACAGTTATTGTTGCTCACTCTGCCCTCAGATGGTTGTCTGAAATGATGGAAACAGTAGGAAAGTCTGCTCAATGGATTACCATGCTCAAATCCTACAACTTCAAAATTCAATACAGACCAGGCTGAGTTCACACCAGTTCAGATGGTATTAGTTGATGACAGTATCTCCTGGTATCACCCTCAACAAACAAGGAATCCTGATTAGAAGCTCTCCCTTTCCATGCCACAGATATGCTCCTTTGGGAAACTCCTACACCCCATTAAGTTGCCTTGCTGTTTCCAAATGCTTCTTCAGAAAGCAGCACCGATCCCCAGTTACTGTAATCCACCAAAGAGTTTCTCACCTCCTCTGCATCTGCACTCTCCCTGGCAACTGCCAAAGTTTAACAAAGAGCAGACCTTCAATTCACAGACAAAATTATTTACTTGGAGTCTGTAAATCTTCCACAACAGAAGCAACATCACCAGGACGTTCTTTTCCTTGCTTCATAATACTTTGTCAAGGTTGGTGTGCTTTTTCACATCCTGAACAAAGAAGGCAAGGGTCATCGCATGAACAGAACTCAGGTACAGTTAGTAGTGCCTGCCTCTCTAATCAATAAAGTTCTTCTCCCCATTCATGCCTCTTCACTTTCTGGAGGTCATATGGGAATCCACAGAACTCTCAAAAAGACAAGGTTCCACTTCTTCTGGCCTCACATGAACAAGGACATTGTCTAATTTGTTAGGTGCCAGCCCTGTTCCTAAAGAAAGCCTCTTGACAAACTGTCAAAGGCAGACTTCATTCTAATGCTTGTAGCCACAGAACCATTTCAGTGAGTCAGCACAGAGATTCTTGGACTGTTACCAACATGCTTTGACTCTGGCAATAAATACATTCTCGTCTTTATGGACTACCTTACAAAATACCTAGAGCTAATTCCACTAAAGGATATTAAAGCTTCTACCACAGCAAATGTCTTTTTCAACACAATAATTTGCTGTCATGGTACACTCTGATACCTGCATTTAGGCAGAGGCACTAACTACTTTTGCAGCATTGCTTGAGAGACTTGCGGACTCCTTGACATACAAAAGACTCACACAACAAGCTATCACCCACAATACAATGGACAAAGTAAAAGAACGATGGGCCGGCCCAGTGGTGTAGAGGGCTGAGACACCTAGCGCCTTACGTCTTACCACACTGGTGACCCAGGGTCAGGAACGAGCTTGATCTATGGGGTGTTGGCTGAGGGGAAGAGGACTGAGCATTCATAGGACAGTTTTCCTCTCCCAGGGTGAGGAGGTTTGTCAGTTCAGTCCCTGGCTAGCCCCGGGCAGAGGCCCGGAGGTAGCACTGGCAGCTAGAGTGGCAAGACTGGAGGGGCTGGGGTTACATATTGAGTGCATGGCTCCATGTGCACACACTTACATGATGCCTTGGCTGAGGAACGAGGGGAGAAAACAGAAAAATTGGTTGGCATAGGCTACATGAAGTCCTGCCCACCTGCTGCCATTCCACCTCCGACCCCATGCCATTGCTGGGTCTCTGGGCAACAATCTGGATGTGGGTCCCTGGGTGTTGGGAGGACAGCCCTCGCTTTCCTGACCCCAGCACATTTGGCAATATGTGGGGGATCTAGGGTTTGGAGACCAGGGAGAGATGGTTGCTGGGTGTGAAGAGGCGGGGACAGGGCTGAGAGTCTGCCCGTGTTGACCAGCGGGGAGAAAAAAAGATGATGGAGAAAGTGAAAGAATGATGTCTACCATTCTCAATACACTCTCTAAGTACCTGGATAAGACTCATAACACTTGGGAATGCTTTGTTCCTTTTGTCCTGTTTGCCTGCAACACTTGATCTTGTGTTGACAGGCACAGTGAACGCTCCATTCCTCTTGGTTCATGGACACCACCCAAGAACTCCACTGAACATGGATCTCTCACTGAGGTTCCAAAATCAGCTTCCTTGTACATCATCCCTGTACAAGAACAGTTTAAACTTGTCAGTTGTGTTGCAGTAACCACATTGGGACAAAGAAAATCTGTCCTGCAAAAAACGTCAGTAGCCCAGTCACATGAAATATTCATTTTCTGAGGGGTACATTGTTTACTTGTATCAGCTTGTCTCAATTCCAGACTAGTCCATTCTACATAGTGGAAAAGCTTTCCCCAGTTCATGCTGATCTATGACATAAGTCAGATGGAAAGCTTGTGTTCAACAAAGTCTGCATCAACTGTCTGAATTATGGGTACCTAAGTAACACCCTCCCAAATGATCCCACTCCTCCCAACACCAAAGCTGCACTTGAGCGTGTCATCCTTCTTACTAAGGTCCATACTAAGGTGTCTGGGAGCCAGCATAGTTGAGGTGTGGCCTAACATAGGCCAAATTCAGAGGGTAGATAACATTTTGATTCCTTAATTTAATGCTTTTTCCTGGCAGACAAAAAGATCCTATTTGCCTTGGCTATAGTTTCATTACCTTGCCTTAGACTTTCAAAATCATCAGAAATAATCACCCCCAAGTCCCTTTCATAACTTGTTTCTGATAACTGTTTCCCACACAGAGTGTAATGTTGTTGTAAGTAATTTTTACATAGATGCATGATTTTACACTAGTCGATGTTAAACTTACTTTCCCATTGCTCTGCCTATTCAGACATTTTATCTAAATCGCATTGAATATAACTTCTTTGTTCAGGTGTTGCATATGAGCCTCCTAATTTAATGTTGTCTGCATATTTCGATGACCAGTTATTTTTTTTTTGAGTGATCTTTTTCTCCCCCTACATGCTCCTCAGCAGCCACTCCTTCAGGCTTGCCAAGGCAGTCCCCTGATTCATCCTTTTCCTCTGAGACTCCACCTGCCTCAGATGCAGCCGATCCCCAGGGTGACCAGCGTAACCACTTGCGGATGGTCACCTCCTCAAGAAGGCTTACCAGCCAAGTGGTAAGCCAGCACTACTATTTCTTTTAGCCCCAGGGATGCTGCTGAGGTGGGGAGCTCAGTAGGACTTTTGATGGCCTCAGAGCGCCGGGCAGCCATCATCCGGCTACCATGAAGCAGTATTTCTGCTTTTCTAGTTATCCCCTCCTCTTGCATGTGTCAGCAGTGCTCTTGGTCTCCACCAGGGGCCGCTGCAGTGCGACAAGCTCCCACTACCCACCTCCAGGAGAGGAGAGCAGTTCTACAGATGCTCGATCCTCTCCTGTCCCTGCCAGACCCCGATGACCTGAGTCCGTTCCCGAAGTTGGGTCGCTGGCGTGGGCTGAGGTAAGGCGCCAGCGCCTCAACCCTCTGCGCCACTGGGCCGGCTAGATGATCAGTTATTAAGATCGTTGGAGAGGTTGGATTTGAATATTTGAAAGAGAACTGGGGCCAAGTCTGAGTCTTGAGGGATGCCGCTCGTAACACATCCAATCCTAGATGTGTCGGTCGATTATTATTCTTTGCGTTCGATTTTTCAGCCAATTTATTGTCCACTTTAGCAATCTAAAACCAATATTATTCTCTTCCATCTTGTTAATGATTGCCCAGTATGTTACTAGATTGAGTACTTTGCTGAAATCCTAGAAAGCTATGTCACAAGGAGTATTTGTATCCAGAGAATCATTAATTGTTCATAAAAACATAGCTAAATCTGTGAAAGCACCCTATAGTGCATCAGTCTGCCTGACATCTGAGCTGTTATTGTGTGCCATATACTATTTTTATTATCAAAAGTACTATGTGTGTCTTAATCATAATCATCTTTATTTATATTGCGCCTTTCAAATATCAAGGCACATCACAAAATATAAAATAACAAATAAAAACAGCAGCAACAAATACATAATAAAATGCAGAGGTAATTACCTAATTAGTCACAGTATGCCTTGCTCCACAAATAAGTCTTCAATGCCTGTTTGAACCCCCCCAGGGTTGTGCACTCCCGAATCAGACTGGGTAGAGAATTCCAAAGGACTGGGGCTGTGTACACGAACGCACGGGCCCCTGAAGATTTAAAATCTACCCTTGGAATCTGTAGCAACCCCTCTTCTGCAGAATGGAGCAATTGCTCGGGGTGATAAGGGAACAGAAGCTCTTTCAAGTAGTTAGGGCTGAGTCCGCGTAGGGCTTTATAAGTCAGTAATCCGACTTTGAAGGTGATCCGCCACTGAACTAGCAGCCAGTGCAGTTCGTGCAGCATGGGCGTCATATGGGAAGTCCAAGGAGTCCCTGTCAGCAACCGGGCCACAGCGTTCAGCACCAGCTGCAAGTGGCGGATATCAACCCCCGGAAGCCCAAAGTAAAGGGAGTTGCAATAATCAAGGCGCGAGGTCACAAAGGCGTGGATCAGTGTGGGAAGATCACCGGACGGAACAAGGTGCTTGATCCTAGCGTTGTTCCTCAGGTGGTAAAAGGAAGACTTAACGACGGCTGACACCTGAGAATGTAGTGTCAGCCCATTGTCAAGTATCACCCCTAGGCCCCGCACCTGTTCAGAGGTCGGGAGCTGGGAGCCCCCCAAGAAAAGCCCCAAGAGGTGACCCACCCCTCACCCCCCCATCCGGCATCCTGGATCCATAACCATAACATCAGTCTTCCCTTGGTTCAACCTCAGCCAGCTGGAATTCATCCAGTCCAGGATTTCTTTTTTTTTTTTTAATTATCTTCTTTATTTAGATTTTATAACATATTTGCATACAAATCAGCCAGATCAGAGTAGTTAAATACATTTGTAACCATCATATCATATTCAGCTTGGGTACAGTCCATAGGGCCATGTTTACCACAGCAATGTCCTTAATAGGTGAAGTCCAAGAAAAATAAAAAAGGGGCGGCAGAGACCAATATATAGTTCTCTTACCCCCCCAGATAGTGGCTTGATTTCCAAACTTCTTCTGTGGTGGGTTCCGCTAAACTTCCAGGGTTTCGTGAGCAGCAGGATCTGCTGGATTCCATATACGCACCTTCTATATGCCATAGTATGTGGCTCTTACAGTTGCGAATATTGCCCTACATCGAGACTCCCATTGTCAGAGGGTGTGGTCCTGAGAGGCGGACCCCAGGGCCCATTATTCATCTGTCCCCTCATCCCCCTGACACAGACCCATAAGGGGGGGAGGGGGGACCTCATATTCAAACTGTTACACCTTTAGGGCGTGAAGGTGGGGTCTTTTAACATGTAGTATATCTGCCACCTGATCCATCTGCTGGTGAATTTTTCTTTTTGGTCATTTAGGCTATGTGTTATTTTTTCCATAACATAAATCTATCTAGTAGTTTCCCATCAATCCTGAATCGTAGGAGTCTTTGGTGACAACCACAGCTTGGTAATAGTTTTCTTTACTGCGGCAAGAAGTATCAAAAGCAAATATCTAGTGACTGAGCCAGAGGTGTTCTTAGTAGCACAGAGAATAGAAACATCTCCATAGATAGATGAAGCTGGGGTCTAACAGCTCCTGAAGGTGGGTCTGCAAATGTGTGAAATATGGTTGTAGGGCTGGGCATCGCCACATTATATGTGTGTGATCTGCCCTATCCTGGCCGCAAAGGCGCCAGCAGCTAGATGGGTGGTTAAGTTTTAAGTGGCTGGTTATCACAGGGGTTCTGAAGTACCTGATTAGGCATTTCCATGCAAATTCCTGCCAGATATGCGAGCTTGAGAGTCTTGCCATGTATCTCCAGGCTCTCCGCCAGTCCTGGGGGGTAATCTGGTAACCGGATTCCTTGATCCATTGCTCCATTACCTTCCCTATTTGGGCGTCGCCATGCAGATTTAAGGCCTGGTAATATTGTGATATCAAATGGCCCTGGTTTGGGGCCCCATTAAGTATAATTTGTTTCTGTATTCATAATGGGTGTCCCTCTTGCCCCCACACCCTCCGGGGTAAGCCGTTTACGTAATGTCTAATCTGCAGATATCGAAAAAAGTCTCGATGTGGCAAACTGTACTTCCTTTGAATTTCCGTGTATGACTGCATAACTCCTTGGGAAACTAACTGCAGAAGGTATTTCAGCCCGCTTACCTCCCATTGCCGAAAGCCAATATCCAAATTATTTGGCCCAAAGTCACCCAAGCTGGGGATTGGGCATATGAAGGGTAGGAAAGGGCCTAGTTGGTAGATTTTCCTAACACCTTGCCATCCCCGCAGTAATGCCGCTATCCAGGGATTCATGTGGTGATGTGGGGTTCCAGCTATTGTAGGGTGATAAATAATTCGGTGGAAGGTGTAATCATCTATCAATGCTCGCTCTATGTCCAGCCAGTGTGGGGAGTACCCCTGGTTTTGTCTGGCCATCACGTGCATCACACAGATAGCCTGCTGATAAAGCCTCAGATCTGGAAGGCCTAGGCCACACCTCTGTCTCGAGGCAGCGTAAGGATTTTCAGGCGGACTCTTGGCTTGCTGCTAGCCCAAATAAATTTAGAAATGTGACGGTTTATTTCTTTGTATGTCATTAATGGTAAGTGAATAGGGATGTTTTGAAATAGGTATAGGGCTCTTGGTAAAACAATCAACCTTACCAGGTCGATCCTCCGAGCTAGGCCCAAAGGGAGCATCATCCAAGAGGCCAGGTCACTCTTAGCCTGGAGCACAAAAGGAGAGTAATTATATTTATAGAAAATCTCGGGGGTTCTTAGGAATGGAAACCCCCAGGTATCTTAATTTATCCAGGTTCCATCTGCCTGGAACAACCTCTTGTACTCCAGGCGCAGGGATATAATGGAAGGTGAGCAGTTCAGTTTTGGTAAGATTCAATTTGTATCCCGAGACTAGTCCAAAGTCTTGTAAGGTTTGTTTAATTAAAGGAAGGGACTGATCAGGGTTATGCAACTAAAGGAGGATGTCATCTGCATATAGGGCTATTTTATGTTCGATCCCTCCTAATTCCAGCCCCTCTGTTCTCCTGTCCTCCCTTATTTTCTGGGCTAATGGCTCGACAAAGGCTGCAAACAGAAGAGGGGAAAAGGGGCACCCCTGTCTTGTCCCCCTGTGTAAAGGGAAGTAGGCAGAATGGTGCCCGTTTATTTTTACACAGGCCTGTGGAGAAGCGTAAATGTTTTTAAGTGCTGCAAGTAAGGCGGGGGAAAAACAAATTTATGTAGGGTTGCATATAGAAATGGCCATGCCACCCTGTCAAACGCCTTTTCAGCATCTAGACTGGCCAGCAGGGTTGGAATTCCTGAACTTTGTACATGGTGGACCAGGTGGAGAGTCCGCCTTATACTATCTGCAGTGGTGCGGGACCGGACAAAGCCCGTTTGGTCTTTATGAATTAGTTGTGGGAGTACCTGGTCCACCCTATGGGTTAATATATTCATAAATAATTAATAGTCTTGATTAAGTACCGAGATGGGCCTGTACGAGGAGCAAAATTGTGGGTCCTTATTGGCTTTGGGGATTACAGAAATCGAGGCATATGACAAGAATGGGGGGGCGTCTCCCTCTAACACAGCGTTAAAAACGCCCAGGAGGTTAGAAGAGACACATGGCCTGACTACTTTATAAAATTCCGCGCCATAGCCATCAGGGCCAGGGGCTTTCAAAGATTTGGCATTACCGATAGCTTGGCCTAACTCACTCTCGGAGATCGGGACTACCAGGGCTTCACTCTGTTCCTCTGTGAGTCGCGGCAGGGCAATCGACTGAAGGAATTCCGATATGTGCTGCGGGGAGGCCATACTTTCAGAGGTTTATAACGTTTTATAATATGCGGTGAAGGTCTCCACAATGTCATGCGCCCTGGTTAGGTGGTGACCACGACTAGGGTGGTATATTGATAGAATTGTGGCAGCCTTTTTTTGTTTTCTGGATTTGATAAGCTAATAACCGCGTTGCTCTTGGCCCCACCTCATAAAACTTCTGACGTAAAAAGGTTAAGGCTATCTCTGTTTGCTGATATATAAGCCTGTCCAACTCATACCTGGTTTGCTGCAGTTGGGGGAGGATCGATGAGTCCCCCTGTTTATGCGCCATCTGCAGAAAATGGAGGGAGTCCTCCAGTCTAAGCCTTTGCACCCTGCGCTGTCGTTCCTGTTCCGCCATGTATTTTATGATATGGCCCCTGAGCATGGACTTAACCATGTCCCAATAGATTGAGGGATGTGATTCTGCAATTGGGTTATCTACTTTAATCTCTTGAATTTTCTCTACAAGAAATTCCCCGAATTGTTTAGAGTGCAGATAGTATGGATTAAGCCGCCAGAGTGTCTTTTTGGACTGGAGGTCGAAGTCCCACAGGGAAGACTGAGGGGCATGGTCAGAGAGGGAGATGTCGCCAATCTGCATCTCGTGTAATAAACCCAGGTGCTCGACCTGTGTGTATACTTGGTCAATCCTAGAATATGTACGGTGCACTGGGGAATAGTAAGTGTAATTCCGGGATTGCGGAAGGAGCTTCCTCCATACGTCGCACCAGGCCGCTTCTCCTATGAATTTCTTAAAGTACCTTTGGGTTGCCGACATTTTGGGGGGTCTGCTATTCAAGGAGTCCAGATTAGGGTCGATGGTAAGATTAAAATCACCGGCCATCATGAGGACTCCCTTGGTCTTCTGTATAATCCTATCCAGCAGAGGTTTCATTTGTGATTTCAGGGTACCTGGGGGTAAATATATGTTTACCAGGGTTACTAATTTGTTGTTTATTGCACCCTGTACTAATACCATACGGCCTTCTGGATCAGCCCAGCTGTACTCTGCCTTGAAGGGGATACTAGGAGAAACAATAATTGCAACTCCCCTCCGTCTGCCAGCCCTGGCCGAAGAGAAGAAGGTCTGGCCCTTGCTCAGTTTAGCCAGTTTGGCATGTTTGGAGTGGGTCATGTGGGTCTCCTGTAAATACGTTAAATCTGCCTTAGAGCGTTTAACAAATGAAAGGGTCCTGGATCGCTTTATAGGTGACACCAGACCATTGACGTTGAGTGACATCAATTTAACTCTGGGGGAACTCATTACGACTCATGAATATATGAGATATAAATATAATCCCTGCTCACCCGCCTCCCAAGAGCCTCGGGTCCACCACCCCCGGACCACAACCTCTCCGCTCCCAATGACTCAGACCTGGTGATTGTGACATAACAACAAATCATATTTATGAATAACAATACTTAACATACAACAACCATTTAGTATTGCAATCAAACTTAACACACAACCAGTACTTCCACAGATCAGAAAGCCTGATCTTGTGGTAAGGAAACCCTTACCAATTGCCCAGAGCCCTGAGCTGTAGCACTTTGTGGCAAGGGAAAGGGGAAGTGGAATAGGTGACCGGCCTAGGTGCCATATGGCCCCCCCCATGATCCCTTTTATAGTATAGTGAGAGAGGGAGTATTCTTTTTAGGAGGAGAGATATCCATCCCGGGGTGTATAGGAGAGATCAACCTAAGTTCCCCTGGTTCCATAATGGCAAAAGGGAGACACGGCCCCCCCCATCCCAGCAAGGGATATAGGATACTCTAGCACCGTGTACTAGTGCCCGTAGGGTTAGGGACAAACCAAAACATGGTGGGCGAGCACCGTCCCTCCAAGGCCTCTCAGTCCAATCCCTCAGGGGTACCTCCAGGACCTTATAGGGTCTGTCAGATAGGGGTGTTTACCTACCCATTGCTGCCCCGTGGGGTGTGTGTCGGGCCACCATATCTCTCAGCCTCTAAATGCAAGGGCGGAGAAGGGGCACGACCACCAGGCAGCCCATGGGCACCCCATGGCTGTGGTCTGGAATCCGTGGGTCACCCCCCTCCCCACAAGGGCTCAGACCCCACCCGGGGTCCCAGGTTCAAACAGAGTGAGTGGATCCCCGAGCCCAGCCATCCCTGGCAGGACGCAGGGAGGGACCTGCATGCAAGGCCTCAGAGTCCAGAAGTGGGCAATCCGGATCACCGCCCCCTTTCAAGGGTGTCCATTCATCCTCAATCAAACCCCCATTAGAACCATATTTCCCTGAGGGACCTCAATCCTGAAGCTGAGCCTGCCTCCTTTACAGCTCTAAATTACCTTGGAACCAACGAAGGCCACTGACAGGGTGGATCCCACCTCTCCATTCCCTTCCATGCCCTCCCCACCTCTTACACCACATAATGGGACTGCAGAATCACACTTGTCTCGAAGGCCCTTCTGGCCTAAAACAGGCCTCGATGTCTGGGTAGCTCCCACCTCCCCCTCCCTATCCGTATAATCTCCCTCCTCCCTACCCCCCCCCCGGGCTATCTTGATCATCAATGGTAGTCTTGTTGCTGCCTTGCCGCTAAATATCTCCCTCCGAGGCCAGCATGTAAAAGTAAAATACTTGCAGCAGTTTCAAGTGTTCACTTCAATCCTTCTGCTGTTGTTGCTTCTCTGTGGCCGGCTGAGATGCTCACAAGGTGCCCACAATCTTCTGGAGGGCCTCCAGGCCCTGCCTGTGCCGTGCGTTCCTCTGGCCACTGCTCCACATTTTCTGGGCCAGTTTGGATGAGACCGAGGGTTCCTTGCCGGTGTTGATCTGAGGTACTTCCAGATTCCTGCTCCGAAGCTCCACCGTGGCCTCCTCGGCCATCTCAAACGTGTGTGTGCCTTCGGGGAAGAGGACCGCCATCCTAGAGGGATACAGCGTGTGAAACTTGATTCCCGCCAGCTTCAATGCTCTCATGGCAGGGGCATAGGCTCATCTTCATGCCATTATCTCCGGGGAGTAGTCGTTATCAAAATACAGGTGGTGTTCTACCAGGAGTACTTTCCCCAACTTCCAGGTGGTGTGCAGGACAGCTTCCTTCTCTTGGTATCTGAGGAAGCGGATTAAGATAGTGCGGGGGCGGGGTCCCGGCGGGGGTCTCGGGCCCAGAGTGCGATGTGCTCTCTCGAGCTCCAGAGTAACTGTATCTGGTAGGTGAAGCAGCTCTTTTAATATCTTCTGTAGACAGGGGATCATTTCCGACCCTTCAGAGCCCTCCGGGACCCCTGACAACCTTAAATTGTTTCTCCTGCTCCTACACTCGGCATCTTCTGCTCAGGCCTGCAGAGCTTTCAGTTCCTTATGAATCTGCACCATGGCTTGCTCTACATTCACCATCCGGTCCTCCGTTGCAGCTATGCGGCCCTCCCCACTCTCCTGGCGCTTCTCTAGTTTATCAATGTCGGTGCTCAATGCCGTTGCCGTCGATTTCATTTCCTTCCTGAAATCTCTTAACTCGGCCAGCGCCTGGGCCATTTGTTTCTGTAGAATAATGTGCGGGGCCTGACCTAGGCGCGCACCGCTCTGATGTGAGGAACCTGACGCCTGGGAGTCCTCACTGCCTGACCCCTCATCGGCCGATCTCTCCTCTTCGTGCTGAGCCAACACCGAAAAACTTGCTTCCTCCCATTTCCTGGGCATTCTTGGTGCCCTCCGGCGAAAAACTTTGAAGGATGGTACTGGATTTGTGAACTTTGGAGGGCAGTTGATGGGATCACTCAGGGGAGCCACTCGAACTAGGCATCCATAGTATCCATGACGTCACCGGAAGTCCGCAGTCCAGGATTTCAATGAGGCAGTTATTAAAAACCAAGAGTGCTCCATCCTGGTCAGGTGCAAAAGACAGGTAGAGCTGGGTATCATCAGCATAGCAGTGAAACCTCAGTCCATACCATCTTACAATGTCTCCGAGGGGCAGCATATACACCGCGAATAACATGGAGGACAGCACAAAGCCCTGAGTAACCCCACATGACAGAGAGAGAGGATCAGAGGAATAAATCCCCGACACCACCCTCTGAGTTCTGCCAGTTAGGAAAGATCTAAACCATCTGAGGACTGAACCTATCAGGCCACAGATGAACCTCAGGTGCTCAAGCAGTACCCCATGATCCATGGTGTCAAAAGCTGATGAGAGATCAAGAAGCACCAAGATGGACAGGTTTTTTTTTCAATCTCTTGCCATCAGGAGATCATTGAGCACCCGAACCAGCGTAGTCTCAGTACTATGCCTCTTTCAAAAACCAGATAGGAGAGGTTTGTAGATGCTATGGATGGTCAAATAGTTCTCCAGCTGTACTGCCACTACTTCTCAATTACCTTCCCCAAAAAGGGGAGGTTGGAGATAGGTCTGTAGTTTGCCAGACAGTCTGGATCCAGCGAAGCTTTCTTCAAGAGGGGTGTCACCACTGCCTCCTTCAGGGAGCTAGGAAACTCACCTGACTCAAGGGAGCACCAGACTATCTACACCAAGACTGGGCTGTTAATATCACAACAACCCATAATCAAGGGAGTTGGGCCTGGATGTAAACTACAGCACATAGGGTGCATATCCTGGACAATCGCATAACATCCATGATTTCCAGCCGGTCAAAGGTACTCCAAGAGAAGTGAGAGACAGTGGCCAAGCACCAGTCATCAGCAACTCTCATAGAGTGTGTTGATCGAATCTCCACCCTGATGTCGGCCACCTTATCAGCAAAAAACCGAGTAAGCTCCTCACACTCCAATTGTGAAAAGGCTCTCCAAACCTGCAGACAGGCTGGGCTGCACAGCCTGTCTACAGTTCGGAAGAGCTGAGCTGGTCAGTTCTGAGTGGCAGCAATCTCCCTGAACAGGAACCCTGTGGCCTGCAGCATTCAGGTAGAGAGTCGCAGCACATGGCAACTGTTGCTAGGTGTGCATAGCGCTGAATAGAAAAATTAATACTGAGACCTTTTAAACACTGTTTCACTACGTTACTATAAAGTAGACACGCATGAGTGTCAGCACAGAGTGTAAATCAGTATTTTGATATATATAGGGGTATATTGACTCACAAGGGTGCTGTGACCCTGGGAGATACTTCTAGGTCATGCTAGGTATTTTAACAAGCCCTGCAGTGAGCAGGATGAGCTCAAGCAGGGCGCGCGCTCGTGTGCACGGAGACGCACACAGAGACACGCACATCAGTGTGTGTTATGCATGTTGCGAGGGGTGTGAGGAGGCAAAGAAGCCTGGTAGGACTAAAATACATATTTGTTGTAAGGCAACAAGCCACTATATCTTATCCTTGAAAGAAATGATGGATTTTAATGCTTTATTTCTGGGTAAGCAGGGGTCTCAGTGTATATTGTGTGAAATATACCTATTTTCTGAGATACCAATCCTTGACAACCCTTTCATTTGTTTAAAATGTAAACAAAATGTTGACATGCTTGTGGAAATAACAATGTTTGGCATGTGGCTACAGGCCCTTGAATGTAGCCAAAAAATAAATGAAAGAGATTGTGGTGAATCACAAGTTCTGAAAAGAATAAATGACAAAGATGTCGATAACAAACCTAGTGAGCATGTATGCAGATCCACCCTTCAGCAAACCAATAAGAAACATGATAGAGGGAATTTAGATATTGGTAAACTTGTGTTACATAGTAAAACTCCAACAAGAAAGAGAAATAGAGTAGAGGAATTTGATGAAACAAGTGATGAAAGTTGGTATACGATTCAGGGTACTAGGCAAGCTAAAAAAAAGAGAAGGAAGGCAAAGGATTTATGTTACCCCTATCAAATAACTTTGATCCTTTGATACAGCTTTTGGACGAAGTATCTAAGTACAGAACTAATTCCTACTCGCCAAACTACCTCCTCAAATCAGGCCTTTCATGCCCAGCCTAATCCTGCACCCCTCCATGGGAAAGGAAATAGTATTGAATCCTTTCTGGCCCCCTCTCCTAACATCGATAGTGCTTTTACTTGTCCTGTAGAAATACATCCTAGCACTGCCAGTAATGAAAACGGAATGGAATCCCTCCTGGTCACCACTTCAAACATTGATAGTGCTTTTACTTGTCCCGAAGAAGTTCATCCTAACATTGCCAGTAATGAAAATGGAGCATTAAGCCCAATTATATTGCCTGACCAAATTTACATTCTGGGGGATTCAATTACCAGATATGCTGATAGATATACCACTAGGGGAAATAAAGATGTTGCAAGCTGCAGCTACAGTGGTACAACAATAAAGGATGTGACTAATATGTTCCCAGGCATTTTCCAAAACATCATAAATCCAAAAACAGCCATATTACATGTAGGGACAAACAACTTCGGGAAACAGGAAGTCAAAAAAATAATTAAAGATATGGAGGATGCTGTAAAAATATTAAAAACCTTAAATGTGACTCCCACCATCTCTGAAGTTTTACCAGTCCCAAGAGCAAACAATTATAGAACATAAAATATCAAACATACAATAACCAGCTACAAAGATGGTGCCTCACTAATAATATCAAATGTATAACTACTTGGGAAATATTTGAAGGAAGGGACTATTTGTACTTTTATGCTGGATTACATCTAAATAAAAAAGGCACAAGAATACTAGGGTGCATTATGTATAACAGTATAAAAAATTATATACCAACAAAAACTAAATCCCTGGGGGCAAAGGGAGATGACTAACAAAAAAATCCATAAACCACCTTGACAAACAAACAAAACATGGGCTGACCTTCCTTCTTATGAATGCAAGAAGCCTCCATACTACAAAATTAGATGAGTTACAGATATTACTCCAAAAGAATAGCATTGATATTGGTGCGATCACCGAAACATAGTGGGGAGATAAATCTAGTGGGAATACAAGCATAACTGGATACAACACTGTATATAGAAATATACGTTTAAAAAGGGAGGAGGGATAGCTTTCTTTATAAAAAAAAACAACATTAATTATAAGGCCATTAATGTACTTGATGGGGAAATATCTAACACAATATTATGGTTTGAAATTTTAAGACAGAAACATACAAAATTTACAGGGGGGCTTTGTTATAGACCACCTGGTAGTGATCTATCTGAGCATCAGGCAACACTAAATAGCTTAGATTCCAAAATGAATAATTCAGATATTATACTATTAGGTGACTTTAACTTCCCAGGAATTGATTGGAAAAATGGTATAGCCAATAACAGAATGGAAAATACATTTCTGGAACTATGTGAGTCACATGATCTAGTTCAACTTATACATACCCCAACAAGAAAAAATAATATTCTCGACCTAGTAATAACTGATATCCCCCATCAAATAAAATTCAGAACCCCCTCCAAAACAGTGACCATTGTGTAATAACCTTTGAAACAAAGACAAAAATAGAACGTAACCTGGTAAAACCACTATTAAAGATTATGGTAGGGCTAACTTTGATATTATAAACAAAGAAACAGCATGGAAATGGAATACTGGCATTACATCTCCAGATGAACTTTGGCAGTTATTAGTCAAAAAAAAAATACTTAATATAGAACAAAAGTGCATGCTAGATAAAATAGGGTATAACAATCGGGGCAAATTACCAATATGGGTAACCTCTACCATACTATATTTGATAAAAAAAAGAAAAGCATATAGAGCATCAATAACATGTAATAATGAATATAATAAAAACAAATACAGGGAAATATTAAAAAGGTGTGAGGCTGCAATAAAGAAGGAAAAGAAAAAAGCTGAATTTAAATTGGCTCATATTAATGATGGTGGAAAAAGCTTTTATTCATATGCTATTAACAGAAAACAAACAACTAAAACTATCAGCCCACTAGTCATCAGTGGTAATACCATTCAGTCCTCCCTAGAAATGGCCCAGGAATTTAATAATTATTTTTGCTCAATCTTTAGCCCTATGCTAGATACAAAAATTGACACCGAGTGTGTAACAAATAGAATTGTTTATGATATGCCTGAAATAAGTAAACAGGAAATAAAAAACAAACTAGATGTAATTAAAACAAACAAATCCCCAGGTCCCAGTAATCTTCACCCACGGTTGCTGAAAGGAACAGCATCCTGGTTGATTGATCCATTACACAAGTTGTTTAATTTGTCCTTAACATCTGGATTAATACCATGTGACTGGAAGTCTGCACTAATAACACCAGTACGTAAAAAGGGCAACAAGAGTGAAACATCAAATTATAGGCCTATTAGCCTGACTAGTATTTTGGTTAAAATATTTGAGGGTATATTAAAAACTAGAATAGAAGATGACCTAATACTAAAATATCTTGTGGGTCCCAACCAGCATGGCTTCAAAAAGAAAAGATCTGCCTAACTAGTAATTTAGTTTTTTGTGAGAGAGTAAGTAGTCTCCTCGATGAAAAAGTACCAGTGGATATAGTACATCTGGACTTGTGTAAAGCATTTGACAAAGTGCCACATCATACCCTGATACACAAAATGAAATCTTTTGGGATGCATCCCATATTGGTTAATTGGGTGAAAGAGTGGTTAAGAAACCGTACACAAGTAGTACGCATAAGAGGACACACCTCAGCTACAGGTACAGTTACTAGTGGAGTGCCACAGGGATCTGTTCTGTGACCCATTCTGTTTAACATCTTTGTGTCAGATATGACAAATAACCTTAAGAATATGGCTATAAAATGTGCAGATGACACTAAGATTGCAGCCAAGGTGGGGTCACCAGATGAAATAGTAGACTTTATTAATGACCTCCAGGAACTTGAATACTGCTGTAATCAAAATTATATGGACTTTAACACTAATAAATGCCTTATTATGCATTTGGGTGATAATAATCCTAATGTGCAGTATAGGTTGAAAGGTTCAGAACTGATATCAGTAAAAGAGGAAAAAAGATCTTGGGGTATTTATTAATGCAGGCCTTACTTTTTCTTCACACTGCAATTACATTAAAAAAAGCAAATAATATAATAGGCTGCATAAAATGATCTTTTGTTTCAAGAAATAGGGCATGCATTCTCCCATTATATAGAGCATATGTTCATCCCCACTTAGATTATTGCTCTCCACTATGGAGTCCCTACCTTAGACGTGATATCAATGCACTAGAGGGTGTGCAGCGCATGATCACTAAGACAATTGATGGTTTACAGGTTAAAGACTATGGGGAATGACTCCAGGAGCTGGGGTTGTATTCACTGGAGACAAGAAGAACCAGGGGGGAATCTGATCCTGATGTTTAATATAGTAAAGGACAATGAGTTTATGGCACAATTGGATATGACATTAAATATAAGAGAACGCAACCTTAGAAGCCATCAATTTCAATTATCTCTAACATTTCCCAAGCCAGACATTAGACGTTCATTTTTCACCCAAAGAATCATATCTATATGGAATGGATTACCTAAAACTTTGTTGGACACAGAAAATGCAGAAACTTTTAAGACTAATCTAGACAAATTTTTATTGCAAAAGGTATAAAGATATCCAAAGTCTGGAGATGCACTTATATGGGCCACATCCTTCTGTGCATCTATTACTCTTAGTATGTAATCATAGGGTCAGATATTCAAAAGGGTTGCGCCATGCACAATAGGTTTGCGCCTGCACAAGTTCAAACTTGCTCCATTCTGCGATATTCAGCAGGAGGCAGTTGCGCCAAAGAAAACATGCTGAGCAACAGCACAGTGCAAATGAATGCATGCTGAACTGTAGGGGGAGGAACCATGCATAAACTGCATAGCCCGATATTCAGTCGGGCAGTGCAGAGTTGTGCAGGCGCAACCCCCAACCTGCGCCTTCACAGCTTTGAGCCAAAAAAAAAAGGCTCAAGTCGGGGGCCACTCACAGGTGAGCTGCTGCATTGCAGGGCGCAACACAGCAGCTGCCACCTGTCGCTGGCCCCCAACCCACCCCTGTGCCCCCTGCAGCCCGATCATGGGTGAAAGAGTGAAAATCCCACCACCACCCCCACTGGCTCGATCAGGGCAACATGCAGAAATGTTTCCCCACCCACCAGCCAGTCCCTGGGCTGCATTAGATTCAAACAACCCCCAATACATCCTGGTGGTCCATTGGACCAAGAAGTCTGATCATGGGCTGTATCACTTTAAAATACAACCCCCTCTCTTCCCGAACATAGCCCTGGTGGTCCAGTGGACTGAAACTCCCGTTCGCGGGATGTAAGCAGTAACCCCCCCCGAACATAGCCCTGGTGGTCCAGTGGACCGAAACTCCCGATCGCGGCATGTATGCAGTAAATACCCTCAACACATCCCTGGGCCTAGTGTCCCCACCCCATCCACCCATAAGCCCCACCACCCGCTCCCCGGCGGCGGCGGGTGGCAGCATCCACCCGCCTGCCCCCCGCCACCGCCGACTGACTGCTCGGTAGGGCTGCAGCCCATTGGTGCAGAGCAAGAGCCAATGGGCGTGCAGCCCATACTAGCATAAGACAGTCCAATTTTGTGAATGAATCATTCACAAAACTAGACTGTCTTGTACGGTATGGGCTGCACGCCATTGGCTCTTCTCTGCACCAATGGGCAGCACCTACTGGGCAGTCAGTCGGCGGGTGGCGGGCAGCAGGCGGGTGGATGCTGCCGCCCGCTGGCTGCCGGGGAGCGGGTGGTGGGGCTTCATGGGTGGGTGGGGTGGGGGGACACTAGGCACCAGGGATGTGTTGGGGGGGTATTTACTGCATACATCCCGTGAACGGGAGTTTCAGTCCACTGGACCACCAGGGCTATGTTCGGGAGGAGAGGGGGTTACTGCTTACATCCCGTGAATGGGAGTTTCGGTCCACTGGACCACCAGGGCTATGTTTGGGAGGAGAGGGGGTTGTATTTTAAAGTGATTCAGCCCACGATCAGGCTTCTTGGTCCACTGGACCACCAGGGATGTATTGGGGGGGTTGTTTTTAAACTAATGCAGCCCACGATCGGGCTGCAGGGAGCGTCGGTCCCCGACAGCTGCTGCCTGGCAGGGTGCCAGGCACAAGTCCTCGGGGATCGGAGCACCTACATGCTAATGGCATGCAAATGGGGCCATAATCAGATGCAAATGGCCCCCCTTCGCCTTGCATAAAATATGGCCCCATTTGCATGTCACCTTTTGAATATTGGGATTTTGTTCATGGCGCAATGGTACTTGCGCCACCGCAAGTTGAATGCTCCACTCTGACAACTTGCGGTGGCGCAAGTTCCACTGCGCCATGCACAGTGGCTGTGGCTGGGGGGTGATATTCAAAGGAGTTGCTCAATAGCGCAACTCCTTTGAATATCGCCCCGGCCACACCCCTGCACAACTATTTTGCGCAGCGCAAGGGTTTTCGCCTCAGAATGGTGCAGTTTGAATATCCAGCCCTTAGTATATTAGTTATGCATGTTCATATTGCTTTTGAACCCATGTTGTTCTGGATCTGTGTCTGTGATTGATGATGAAATGTTATCTTTGACTATAGTTTCCAGTCTTTTACCTGTTATTCACATTAGACTAATGGGACTCTAATTATCTGGGTCAGTGGGTTGCTTTTATTTCCCCTTTTATATATTGCAATTACCTCAGCAGTTTTCCAGACATCTGGTATCTCTCCAGTATTTATTGATCTTTTAGAAGAGTAGTTTGAGTAGGGTCGCTTTCGCTGTACTCACAATTTTCAGTATTTCTCCACTAATTTTGTCTGGACTGGGTGAAGAGTGTTGTTCGAGTTTTGTTATTATGTCTGAAGTATCCTGAATTTAAATTTTAATGCTGTTATCATCAGATATTTTATGGGCTGTTATTTCCTTATTTATTTGAGCAAAAACTGAGCAAAAATAAGTGCTAAGGATATTAGCCATTTCAGTACTCCCACAGTCAAGTTATTGACAATTAGTGGTCCTATGTTGTTGTTTTGCTTGTTTTAGTGAATTAAATAGCTGTAGAACTCTTTACTATTTGACTTGGTGGCTGTCTTAGCAAGCATATATTCCTTTTTTTTGTTTTGCTTTCTTTATTTACCTCTTGCAATCCTTTGAAGTAATCTTATATTGTTGCCATTGTCGGTGGTCTCTTATAAGCAGATGAGGTTTATGTAATTTATTTTTCTTATTATTCATCCTTTTTAATTTTTAAACACCTTGGCCAAATTTTCTTTTTTCCATTTTTTTTATTTTAGGAGTATGCTTGTTACATGCTTGCATGATGTTGTCTCTGATTAACAACCACATACCCTCTGCATGCTTCTTGTTAAAAAGTACCTTCCAACAAATTTTTCCAAGGTCATTTTTTTATTCTAGTTATATCTGCTTTATGGAAGTTGGTAGATTTGAATTATTCCTGATGACCCTTCATAGTTATTGTCAATACTGAATTATGAACCGGCGATCGTAATTCGAGCAATCTGATTGGCCGACAGCTCTCTAAAGCCGTGATGATATCGGGCTACATCATCACGGCTTTAAAAAAGCTCCGGCAACCAGCCTCCTCGCTGAAAAAATTCCCGCTGTTGCCAGCATTCTCCACATCCCTCACGACCCTTGCAAAACTCTCCCGTCAATAAGCTGTCCTACAATGGCATACAACGAGCCATATTTAAACAAAAAATCAATCCGCCATTAAACGGAGTCGAGCGGTAGCTGCACAGAAGCTACGGTCGGTAACTTCTGACTTGGTTTCGAAAGCAGCACCGCGCGACTCACAGTAACGGGTGATTTTCTCTTGTACCGAAAATAAAAACAATCGCTCTGCCATTAACACAGCAGCTGCAACTACTCCATTTACTTACTCACCAATGTGCAGTATTTCAAACTGACTCGCTGACTCGACAGAAACCTCTTCAAAATACCCACAAATCACATCCGCAGCAACGAGAGATGAGTTCACAGAGGCACAACAGTCCCACTACTGTCAACTACCAGTATCATAGCGCCACCTACTGTCTCAAGAACTATTTTACCAAAATGTCACCCTACACCACCCAAAAACTCGTTTTAAAACCTGTTTATTTTACTTTTTTATTTTTAAACATTAAAACTAGTTCATAATAATAAAGCACTTCAGGGTGTATATATGGGAGATATCACTTCTCGGTCATTGGACGACTGCCTACGGCCTTGTGTCCAACCACCCGAGGCGTGACGATATCCCACGATATATCACACCCTGTCGTGCCTTATTGCTTAATTATACAATGGCAAGAAAATTTCCTGGACTCTGATTGGTCAGTGTGTGCCTGAGACAATGATTATATTACACAATAACAGCACTGTGTTGATTTTTTGGAGGATTATATGGAATTTTGTTTCAGAAACAAAGATATACTGCCTCACTAAAAATCTACTAAAAACATTTTTATTTTTATTTTTGTTTTGTATAACATCGAGCCATTGTATAATTGCAATACAGTCATTCTTAAGGTGTGTGTTATCGTATCCGTTACCTCTGGTGGTGGAAGCACTTGGCTTTGCCTCTCGTATTTCAACCCACCCCAGGAGTGATGTTATTACATGATAACACACACCTTGTCATGCCTTATTGCTGAAATATACTATATTATGGTTACTACTGCCTTGCAGTGCACCAAATATGCAATTTGAAATAAATATGGAATTAGCACTGGGGGCAACGTCGTGTAAACTATCTCCTCTTGTTGTACCCTTCACATCCTGTATCAGGTTTAGCTGTTCTGTTATGCTAACAAATTATTTACTTATATTTGTGCTTGCTTTTTCTTTCTCCCAATAGATGTCCCTGAAATGCAAGTCTCCTACAAGGAAATATCTCCAATATCACTCGCTTAAGTTTATCCGAATATTGCGTGATAGTTCAAGTGAGGTATTGGGTGGCCTATAGCATATTCCAACTATGAAATTATTGCTTTTCATATTATTTATTTTTATCCATAATGTTTCAACTTGTTCTGATAAAGTAGAAGTTTTCTCGGTGATATTGATAACCTAGAAATGTTTCTTAGTGTATATATTGCTACTGTACCCCATTTTTTGGTGTGAATGCGATCTTTTTGATACAAATTGCATCCATTAATGTTCCCCCTAAATAACTGAATTACTCCACTAAGTTTCAGAAATGGCAACAAAAACAAGTTCTTTTTCATTAATTATGATCTGTAGCTCATTCATTTAGGATGTTAAACTTATTGCATTTATTAATGCACATTTTATTGATGTTTTTCTCCAAATTATTTTTTGTTTCACACTCTATTTGCCCTGAGTTTACCTAAATGGTACCCCCTTTTATAAAGTTTAAACTAAGATTTCCAGTGCATTAAGTAGTCTGTGACCTTCTTCTTTCACCACCACCCCCCCCCCACATTTATTCAGATAGAGGCCGTCCTTGGAGTAAAATCTCGGATTGCTGGAGAAGGTTTGATAATGGTTTATAAATATAATATCTTCATTTCTACACCAGTTTGAAAATGTAGCACTGATTCCTTCTATTTGGAAGTATAACAATGATTCTTTCAGGCATGGCTTGGCAGCCAAAAGGAACAGATGCAAGCTTGTTTCATTCCAAGGGAGATCACTTAAACTGTTAAAATAATCTCTATTTTAACTTCATTTTTTTTAACAAGAGCCTGGATAATGTTTTATAGCAAGCACAACATCCTAACAATGGGTTGTCAGACAGGAGCAACAGCACAGTGGGACTTCTTTAAACTGAAATCAAGCACTCTGCCTCAAGCAAAGAGGCTGTGGATTCACCATCCCAGGCCATGGGGGGAGAGATTACCCTAGCCACAGTTAATTCTATACTCACCCAGCTTTACTGATCGGTCATTGATATCGACAAAAACTGTAGAAAGTGACTGATTTGGAGTAGTGCATGTATATTGTACAACTGGTTGTGGAGAAGATGAAGACCAGTGCTGGGAAAGCCTGAGGCACCTCTGTAAAGCTGATCCAAGAAAATCAACTTTTCCATCAGAGGCTAGAGGTGGTAAAGAATCTGTCTAGGGCTTGCAACCTATGCATCGTGGGCCTTCCCAAAAGGGAAGACCCTATAGGTTTTCTTGAGTCCTGGCTGGCCACTACTTTGGGGGGTTGATCAGACTGTACACACACTCCACTTTGAAAAAGCCTATCGGGCCACTCTGAGGCAGGCGGTAGCCCATAGTGATGGACCACGGACTTTCTTGGCAGTTTGTGCTGGAATGGTTATGAAAGAACTGTTACTGAAGGCTACCAGGCAGCAGCATGATGTTAAATTCATAAACAAGGTGATCTTACTGTACCCAGACGTCTCATACAGCACTCAGCATCCCAGGAAACAATTTGACTCAATGCAGTGGGATGTTCATGATCTCAAACTTCATCAACAGCTGCTGCGTCTTGCTAAGTTGTTAATTTTTGGATGGGGATTGTACATATATCTTTTCAGATCCCAAGGAGGCAGCGAAGTTTGTTTCCATAAAGATGGCAGAGAAGGTACAGAGCATGGATTTGATAGATGATGGCTGATTGTGTGGTTTGACAAGAACTTAAATGTTTCTTGTGTTCAGTATAAGGATCTTTATATGCAGGTATGGTCATTTATGGGGGCTGTGGGTCCTAGAGTACTCAATTTTACAGTTGGGAGTTTAATTTGAAAATGTGAACTGTAGTTTTCAGTTCCCACATTTTTATGGACACTTTCTTTTTTAAGCTTATGCTCCTCTGGCGTACAAACTTAAAATATTCTTCCTGCATGTGACTATTTGGCTACCTCTGTTTCCATTTCAAGGGGGACCATTGATGCTCTACAGGAGGGAAGCCTTATTACCATTGGTATGGATTTTTCTAATGTAATGCTGTTAAAGGCTTATGCTATGTTTATGCTGTGCTATTTCTTGGCAGTTTATATGGTAGTCTTTCTCAGGGAGGTGGGTGACACCTCTTCTGAATTTATATGCATTCTTTACTATATTTGGTGCCTATTTTTTGACCATTTGGTCTCCATGATGGCTAGCTATCCTTAAATGTTTCCTGGACTCTCTAGGCACCTGCAGTTACTGCTATACGTGTTTGTATTGTATTTTAAAGTTAACTAATTAGTTTACTTCCCCACTTGATGTAGCAATTTGAGAGTGACTTTCTATATACTAATTGTGAAACTGCCTATATTATATTGTTGTATCTCTCATGGATTTTGTGTTGCATGGATTCATGCAAAATCAGTAAAGAAAGTTTTTTTTATAAAACATTGATTCATTCTATTGTTTTTTTTTTCTTCAACGTGAGCTTTTGGGATGGATAGAATGCCAGAAATTGCAGTTGTACACCTGTTTTATTTGACCTTTTTTCCCTAGATCTAATAAGTCACGAAAGATCTTTTTCATGGGGTTTTCCTATGTTATTCACTCCAAGATGTAACATTACAGTTGAGTACCTTTTTTGAAGGTATTGTTCTGGGCAGTGTGGATTCTACCTCTTGTATCCTGGCTCCTGACAAACATGCCACTACAGTGTTTATTTTATCATTTCTGCATATAGTGAAACCTGTGTATGTGAAAATCAAATCCCCCACCACTAGGTTTTTGTTAGGTGGTGGATGGTCCTGTGGTTATCTCTTTATCTAGTATGGTGAATCTGTTTGACAGAGTAATATTCATGCTTAAGTTTGACATTGCCCATCTGCCCCTTTTATTCTCCCTGAAATATGTTGCCATGAACCAGTCATTAGCTTCATCATCATCCCAAACTCTTTTGTGGTCTTCTGTCTTTCACTTGAATTGATCATACTATTACTTCTGTCCTGACTGTTTTTAACTTTCTGTTGTGCTTTTTAATGGATTTTCAACAGAAATGTGATCACAGCATTTTGGATATTGTTGATTTCCCGTGCATTCTATAATTCTGATTTTACTTTATACAGCTCTATACAATAGGAGGGAGCAAATAACTCATTGCATAAAAACATTTATTCTCACTGCAGTGGAATAAATCCATTTATTTCACTGTGGTGACATCATCAAACCAAAAGAACAGCAAAAAACGCAGTCCTATTGTATAAATACATTATAGCCAGTGGTGGAATACACTATTTATGTGAATGACTGGAGAGTGACCTTTGCTACCGTCACTCATGGCTCTGTTGCATTTCACCACTCGTGAGGATATCTGAGGTCACTCGCCACTCATTCAGATAAATAGCATATTCCACCACCAGCTAGAACATATCTCCACTCATTTAGATAATAGTGCATTCCACCACCTGCCATAACATATCCATATATATGTGTGTGTGTGTGTGTATATATACATTATAGTGCCACGGTAGTGGCACTATAGTTAGAGTTAAGTAAGTACTTTAATGTTAAGCCTCAAATGTCACACCTCAATAACTTTGCTACCATATGATTGATTTGCCTGAAATTCTGCATGAATGGTCTGGGACCATAGATCTCTGGATCTGGTAAGTTGCATTGCAGTCAGATACATGGTTGTGGTGCTGCAGAGCACCAAAAAAATGCAAAAAAACCCAGACTTTTTTCGTGTTTCTTTGCTCGTGTCCACAGCCTGCATGATTTGTCTATTTGGTCTGAAATCTTCAGGGAAGACGCAGTCTGGGTCACTGATGTGCCTTTTGAAGATTTGGTGTAAAAATATTAAACCATTCAAAAGTTATTCAAAAAACAAATGTCCCATTATAACCAAAAGGGAAAAAATATATGCGTCTCACGAAAGTGCTGCAAGTACAATTTTCCTTTCGCAAATGGCCCTTTTACTTTCATGCTGCTGCCATCTTGTTTTTGGTTAGTGAGAGAGAAAACTGCCCGGTGTTTAAATTTGGGACCACCTAGGTAAACACTGACTGGTTTACCTAGTCATGTCCTGAGTATGCCAGCCCTATCTTTATTTTGGGATAACACCCCCCCCCCCCGAAATGTCATTTTAAAACTTGGAGCCCCAGTACTTTTGCAAATCATGGGAAAAACTGCAGCAACACTTTCATAAATGCAAAAGTTTTGTGCTTTTTTTTGTGTGAAACTTTTGCAATTTGTGAAAGAACTTTGGCCAAAAACTACAAATTATTGCCATCCCCTGCAGCAACACGGTTGAATCATTTGGGCTGAACTTTGCAGGCTGGAAAGCCCTGGTCCCACAGATGTGCATTTTGGTAGTTTGGTGCCAAAATATTCAACTGAACCAAAGTTACAGCATTCTGAATTTGAGAAATTTCCCATAGGATAACATTGCAGCGCCCGTGACGCCTTTTGGCGCCTGCATCTCAAATATGAAGTGAGATACGGAGTTTTGGCTACCCACAACTTAGATCACCTTTAGGTGAACTAACTTCCTGAAACAAGTTTGGAAATTATAGATTACACCAGCAGTGGAATTTTTTTTCCTACTTGCTACGGTTATGGAGATACTGGCAAATTAGTGTCACTAGGGTTGTAAGGGTGCCTTTCCAGTTGTTTGGAGTGGATTTGAGTGTGGCAGGCATCAACACAGCAGTGCACTGGTGCCATTGCATGTCCAGCTCCAAAGGAGAAAATTCAGGTGGAAAATTGCAGGGTGGTCTTGGCGGCTGATGGCTGTCAGCCACGCTCCCGGACACGAGATGTGTAGTTCCCAGATATCAGGATCCAGGTTCCCATGGGGGTGGGGATATGCATGCCAGCCTGTGTGGAGGAGAGCATGTTGCTGACCAGACTGGGTCCAGGGGTGCAGATGCCGGCAGCTGGAAGTCCGTCAGCCCACTCCACAGGTAGGAGAGAAAAGAACGTAGTGCTAAAAAAAAAATTGTTTGGGCCCAGGTTAAAACAAACAAACAAAAAAACTCACATCAGAATACACCTCTTTAGCAGTGTTCTCATTTTTTTTTTTAAACGTTGTGTACGTCAGTATCTTCCCTAAGTGGCAGACAAGATGGCGGCCACAAATAGAGCTCAATGGATCGAACATCTGTGAACTGTGCAAAAAATACCAGCAATCTTTGTTAAAAGAAGCTGGTATTTTTCACACAGAAGCTGGAATTTTTCACACAGTACTGCTATTGTGCGAAAAGAATCTGATATTTTTCACACAATACTCATATTGTGTGAAAAATAATATTTTTCATGCCAGACATAAATCTTCCCATTGGAAATAATGGGACATTTTGAAGTGTCATAACTTTTGAATATCAATATTTTTCACCACTCCTTCAAAATCTATGACCCAAAGGCTTTCTACCCTAAACATTTCAGACCATAACATAAAGCCATTTCTGAGATCCAGCTGTAGAAAGAAATGTCAAAAAACACTGGGTTTTTTTCTGTTTTTTTCAACACTTTATATCTTAGAAACTACTCAATGGATTCCCACGAAATTTGGCACGTCAGGAGACTTACCAGTAGAAATTATGCATGCCAAATTACATGCAAAGCTATTGAATGGCTCAAAAAATTATTAAGCTTCAAAGCTTGGATGTTAACATAGAAGTGCAGTTTCAGATAACACCAGTATAATACATATATTTATATCTATATATATATATATATATATATATATATATATACACACACACACACAAATACACACACCACTATAGTTAGGGTTCAGCAGGCACTTTAATGTTAAACCTCAGATTTTGCACATTAATAACTTTGCAATGGTTCAATGGATTTGCAGAAATTTTGTGTGCCCAGGCTGTTGTGGTACACCTCTGGACCATGCCAAATTTCATTTCGGTTAGGTCTGCAGATTTCACGCAGCATTAGTGAAAAAAAGGTTAAAATTCACCTTTTTTCTTTCTTACAGATTTTTGTCATCATGCTGTGGCCAAACTGTTTGAAATTTTGGTCTAAAAATTTCAGGGTACAAAGTGTTTGCCTCTCAGAGCATCTCTGCATTAGTTTGGTGAAAAAATATGAATCCGTTTTATAAGTTATTTAATTTTAAAATTTTGGGTTCTGAGCATGCTCAGTCACTCTTTTGGATAGATTCCTGGAACAAAAAAGGATTTTGCTCTGATGAAAAAGGATCCTTTTTTCTTGAGAGACCAATCCGTTTTCATCAGAAAAAAAATCCTTTTTCATGAGCCACCATCTTGTTTTTTCTTTATTTTATTTTTGGGCAGAACAAGCTGTCATAACTGTGCACAGGGATGTCTTCTCAAGACATCAAATCACGTATCTTGCTCATCGGGATTTCCTTTAATGTACTGTGTGTTTTATAATAATTAATATGGGCTCAGGACTGTTTTTTTTTATCAATTTAAATCCTTTCTCATGACTCGCTTACCTCCTTTTTCGCCAATCCATTTTCATTACGGCAAAAAATTAATCAGACTCTGGCAAAAAGATTGGGGACTTTGGGCTCGATTCCAAGACGGGCTATGCTGGCATAAGCGGAGCTATGCCAAACCCCATGGCATATCTCACGACTTGCGCCATGCGTTACACCAGCCCATATTCCAGGAGGTGCCCTGCGCCATGTTGGATGTGAGCTACGACAATCATGGGTTACACCACCCACTACGCCACAGCCCACACCTACATGACGCAAGTGCAGGTTACGACAGCAACTTTGCCCAATTTCAGGAGGGCAGCTGTCGTAACCCACAAGCATGATTACAAAAGCTGCAGTGGTGTGTCTAACTTAGAACAGCCCTGAGCTAAATGCCTTGTACGCAGAAAGACTAGCTTATTCATTTGCTAACGCATTTGCCAGGTTCCAAAGATATTGGGGTGGGTTCTCTCAAAGCCTTATAGACAGATATAACTGCTAAAGATGGATGCCCTACCGTTATTATGGATCCTTTCTTTTAATAACTACCTTACTAGGCCCCCACCTTATTGTTAATTTGGTAAGTCTCTCCCGTTGGGCAATTAATATATGCAGTAACTAGTGTTTATTAGCCTAGCAGCTAGGTTTGATGTAATCAGTTTTAGGATAGCTGCCGGGGCTAAGGGGTGTGGAGGGGGATGTTTTCTTTTTCTTTTCTATTTTGTTTGTCTCTCTTTTGTTTGTGAATTGTAAAAACTACCTCATATATTTGTGTATTAAGGCACTTAAGATGTATAATGGTTGGAGCCTACCTGTACTTCATTCCTGGTGTGTGCATATACTCTGTCTCATTTTCTTAATAAAATAAAATTATTTGCAAAAAAAAAAAAAGAACAGCCCTGAGCTGTGCTAAGTGGCAACCGATGGTGCCATCCATCAACTGCCCACCTCTTGGTGCCACAATGACAATGCAGATGTGTCCCCCAGGCCCCCACAGGCATACCCCTGCCCCCCAACCCCCAAATCTTGGGGACCCCGGGGGTCTGTTCTCAAGCATGCCCAAGACACCTGTGCCTCCTGTTCTGCCCCCCCATGCCGCCTGGTATGTATCATGGTGTTCTGGGGTGGGGGGGCTTCAGGGGCGTTAGCTAGTCATGACTTGCGACACGTGCGTCAGTTACACCATGCCTGTGGTGTTAGCCTCTGCATGGCATAACCCACATGTCACAAGTGCTGGACCCTGCCACTCTTGAAATGCGGTGCAGTGTTCCTGGTATAGCGGTAAATGTTGTAACTCACAGCCTCCTGCGACTTACACCATTCATCCTGGAATCAGCCCATTAAGTTTTTTTTTCCAATCCTTTTTCATCAGTCAGTTCCTTTTTTGTCATTCCATTTTGTCATGATGAAAAAGGGAATTGGGATCATGCAAAAGGATTGAAAAAAAAAACCCTAAGTCCCTAACTGTTTTCCAGGAGCTGATTTCCTTTTCCGCCATGATGGAAATGGATGGTGAGAAAGGAAATGTCCTGGTGGAAAAGGGCATAAAAATACAAAGTCCCCAGTCCTTTTTCGCTGGAGGGAATCATTTTCCGCCACCACAAAAAAGGACTGGTGGAAAAGGAGTTCTGCCAGCGAAAAAGGATTGTATGCCCTTTTTTGATGGGTTCTTCTTTGAACCCGTGATAAAAATCCCTGGTGTCTAGTGGCACCCCTACCCTGAATAACCATACTGCCATGTTTTATTTTTTTCCTGATTATTAATATTAGTGGCAGTCTGCCAATCTATCCCTGGTGTCTAGTGGTGCCTGCCCACCCTCTGATGCCCATTTTTATATTGCATTGGTGGTCATTGGCATCCCCCCACCCTCCTGTCTCCACGTTTGCTTGAAACTAAGAAACCCATCCCTCAATGTCTTTTTTTTTGGTTTAACCTGTAAAAAAAAAGTCCATCAATGATCACACCCTCATCCCCCACCCAACCACCCACTAGTGCACACATCTTCCGACACTCCCTTTGACACTCTCACACACACCCTCACTCACCTAATGAGGTCCAGGTTCAAGATCTGCTCTTTCGATTGAAGATATGTCTTGTTGCTGGAACCAGAGATTGTAATATGAGAAATTAAGGTAGCTGCAGTTCAATGTAATTCAATGGGGTTTTCAACTTTAATGCACAACTCTGCCATGTATTTGAGATTTTGACCTCAAATTATCAACATGGCCTTTTGGGGACCCCACCTCATGGACAATACGACCATCAGTTCACAACTTCTGCCTAAAGGTGATTTACTGGTCACTTGCTGAATTCACCTTTTGGACGGGATTTGCATAATGACATGCATATTGTACATGAGGTGAGATTATAAGAAGGCTATGTTGAAAATGTGGGGTAAACATGTCACAAAATGGCGGAGTTAAATCCATTTATTGCAATTTCGTTACGCACGCTTGTAACTTTAATTAAAAATATTTTCATCCCAAATTTTGAACATTGACTTGTTATTACTCCACCAATGTGTATCACAGCTGTCATTTTTCAGATCCTGGCCAAAATGTGTTTTCACACCTGTGGTACGGAAATGGCATTACTGTTGTGCAGAATTATGTTTCGGTAGGGATTTTAATATTTTTTGTACTGGGTACATCATGTGGGTTAATAACATGGCTATGCTGACAGTCTAATCACTCTTGTGCTTTAAATGGAAGTACTCTGGGCCCTGTGCTTCCACAGCTAAGTACATATAAGTATCGATGGAGGAAGGGGGGGGTGCACTCCCACAAGCATAGTACGATATGATTATACTATCTCAAAAAGTAAGGCAAAAAATTGCAAAAAACATTGTTAATGCACCTGTTAGGATGCTGCATCAAAAATAGGGAAATGTGGTGCTAGGATTTTTTGACCCTAACACCCCACCCCCACCCTGCACAGACCAAGAGGCAGTGCTGGGGTCATCAGCCCTAGCGCTCACCCCATTCTCCTATTCTGTACTGACCTAGCTTATTTTCCAATGGAATGGGGTGAGCGTTAAAGCTGATGACACCCAATGCTGACCCCCAATGCCTGTTGGAATGTGCATGGTGGGGGTGGGGTGTTGGAGTTGGAAACCATAACACCACATTTCCCTGCTTTTGTTGTGGCAACCCTAACTGATGCATTAACAATGTTTTTGCAAATATATATATATATATATATATATATATATATATGCATATATATATATATATATATATATTCATTGCAAAACACTCTGTTAATACATCAGTTAGGGCTAATAGCACAGTGACAAAAGTTTGGAAATGTGGTGCTAGGGTTACACCCCACCCCTCCCCACCCCCACCCTCCACACACCAACAGGCATCAGGGTGTGCATTGGGTCATCAGCCTAACTCTCACCCCATTCCATGTGAAAACAAACTGAGGTGATGCAGTATAGGAGAATGGGGTGAGAGTTAGGCCCGATGACTCCAACGCACACCCCGATGCCTGTTGGTGTGTGGAGGGTGGGGATGGGGTTGTTATGGTAGGGGTATAACACTAACACCACATTTCCAAACTTTTGTCGCTGTGCAATCAACCCTAACTGATGTACTAACTGAGTTTATTGCAATGAATTTCCCTTCTTTTTGGGAAAGTGTAATGTAACTAGTAACTCTTATGTGGTAGCCGGAGCGTGGACCCTCCATGCCCTGCGCTCCCTACACATTGCCCATTTTTAGCATAATGGTATGCGTATGTGGGAGCATGGGCCCTCCAGGCCCTGTGCTCCCACTCACACATAAATATGGAGCCATACAGCAGCGCCATAGTGCTACAAAGGAACCCTTGTAACACATTTTTGCCAATATCTCTGTAACTGTAGCAAGTAGGAAAAAAATTCCACTGCAGATGTAATCTATGATTTCCAAACTTGCTTTTTTTTTGGCTTAGATCACCTGAGCTGTGGGTAGTGAAAGATCTGTATCTTGCTTCGTTTTCAAGATATGGTTGCCGAAAGGTGCTGCAGGCACCGAAATTTTATCCTATGGGAAATTTCTCAACTTCAGAACACTGTAACTTTGGGCCCATTGAATATTTTGGGACCAAACCACCAAAAGGCACATCTGTGGGACCAGGGCTTGCCACCTTGCAAATTTCAGCCCAAAAGCCCCAACCTTTTTGCTCGCCTCTTTGCATTAGCACTCCTAATACACACAGTCGGCGGCTGGCCGTTGAGGTGAGAGGTGGGCTGTGCCAGTCGCTGGCTGGGGAAGGGTGGGGGTGCTGGGTGGCTGAACGGGTTGGTGGGAGGGTGGAAGGCCACTAGACTACCAGGAAATTGGAGATGCTTATCTATTTTATTATGATGGGGGCTGCTAGACTACCAGGATATGAACAACTATAATAATTTAATACAGATCGGGGGGGGCACTAGACTACCAGGGATATAAAAAATCAATATGTATGAAATACACATTGGGAGGCCACTAGACTACCAGAGCAGGAAATTCCAGATCATTATGTATTTTATTATGATGGGGGGGCACTAGACTACCAGGGATATGAACAACTATAATAATTTAATACAGATCAGGGGGGCCACTAGACTACCAGGGATATAAAAAATCAATATGTATGAAATACACATTGGTGGGGGCCACTAGACTACCAGGGAATTAGAGATAGTTATCTTTTTAATCATGATCGGGGAAGGGGCCGCTAGACTACCAGGCATATTGAAAACATTATTTTTTGTATTCAGATGGGGCAGAATGAAGCTCCCTGAGCAAAACCCACCCTCATTTAACTTGCTAGGGCATCCCTGGGCTGAGAAAATCGATTTTTAAATAATGGGAAACTTGTTTTTTTAATAACTTTTGAACTGTTTAATATTTTTTCATGAAATCTTCGAAAGGCACATTGGGGACCCTGACTGCATGTTCCCTGAAGGATTTGGACCAGTCACGCAAACTGTACAACCTGTAGATGCGAGCAAATAATACACAAAAAAGCGTAATTATCACATTCTACGGCACTATGTAGTTCCACAACCATATATCCGACCATTACAAAACTTGACAGATCCAGAGAGCTATAGCGCTGCTTCATGTCTGCCAAATTTCAGGCAAATCCATCATATGGTGATAAAGTTATTAACCTGCCAAATTTAGCACTTTAACCTTAAATGGGGTACTTAACCCTAACTATAGTGGTACGATATATATATATATATATATATATATATATATATATATATATATATATATATATATATACACACACACACACACACACACACACACATATATTGCAAAAATACTTTTTAATGCGCTAGTTAGGGTTAAACCAATAAAAGTAAGGAAATATGGCATTAGTGTTTCCAACCCTAACACTCCACCACCACCCCCAGGCAGCAACAGGGAGAAACCATTATGGTTTGTCATCTCCTGCATCTTTGCAAATCAGGTGTGGGGTGTGCCTCGGGGTTGTCAACCCTAATGCTATTTAGTGATATTTATCTGCTGGAAAACAAGCATGACAATATAGATTAAAGTCAGAAAGTTTGAGACCTGTCAATGAAACTGCTGACATTTTATCCTATGAATAACATAGTGATTTCTCAGTCCAAGTAAATGTAGTAACAACCCCTTCTTGCCAGCAAGGGGAGGGTATATTTACTAGAAGCCTAGATTACAAAGCCTACTAATGAATAGAGATGGCAGAATGATAGAAGGATGCAGCATCTCTCTGAGGCACCCTCATCTCAGGGTCACTAGCCAGCCCACCTCAGAAGGCAAGGGCCCCTCACAGCAGCAGCTGTCTGTGGATGCAGTCTATGAGTACAACAGATCTCGTCCATTCATCTAGTAGCCTTCTGAAGAGTTATTTGAAGAATTTTTATAGTACTGTAGATCATAACTTTTGTAGACATGTCATTAAAGTCAGACTGCCAGAATTGATAAAAGGAAATACACACATATCAATGTTTAAAGTGCAACCTAGAAAGGTTTTTTTGTATTGATTCACTCTGGTTATACTATTTACATATCTATAATTTAAGGAGCTACAGCACAAATATTTTATATATAATAATTAGTTTGTGACTAGAATATTTGAAGTTATAATTAAAGAACTGACAAGGCAAACCTTAATGTGGGAAGTATTTGAAGGTAGGCATACCTCGGAAATGGTGGGGATGGAAATTGGAGCCCCAGGTGAGTTAAAGGGTAGAGTAGATGCAGCTATACTGTACAGTGGAAGGATGATATGGAAGAGAAATTGAACACCAAATGCCTTTGGACTCTACATCTGTAGTCACAAATTAATTTGCCAAGCTTAATCCCAGTTCCCTCTTTGTCTCAGTTTGTGTGTAGTCTCTTGTTTATTGGGACCCCAGTGTATTGGCTCATTGTGCCCCTACTCCAGCATTCCAGGCACGAGGTGGTAGTAGTGTGGCTGTGCAGGTTCACATTCTATCATGTAAGATGGGTACTCCATCGATTAGACTACCACCATATACCCCTAGACACAGGGGGTGCCCCCCCCCATCTAGGTTTCTGTAATTTCCCTCAGGTTATTGGTAATTTTTGCTGGACTTTGCGCTAGGTTATTAATGCTTGGTGCTCTGGCAAAGCGCCATGTTGCTAGTCCCCCTTTCTCTGGTTCTACTCTGACTAGCCACCATTGTAGGTCATTTCCTGCCTCCTCCCTTTCCTGGCAGTGGAGTCTACCCATGGCCAGGTAGTAATGCTTTTGATATTTCTATATAGTTCTCTATGTTTTATATTATTTTTTGTTTATTTATTTGAATTTTGGTAACTGGGTAAGTCCACTGAGACAACAGCAGTCCCTTTTTAAGGGATGATCCAGAAAAGCAAAAATAAGAAGTACAGTACAGAGCAAATTCAGAGTCATATAATTTCAATACAGTGCAGTATCACAGAGGGATAATTGCTGTAGCAAAAACATGACGTAAAGCACAGTAATATACAATAATGGCAGCAACATATATAACAAATAACAGGCTAGGCATCTAAAATATTACAGTTATACAAAAACTAAAAAAGTTGACCCATGAGATCAAGTGCAGAAAGGTACAAAAGGTTGATCAGGGAGGAAGGCAGGGAGTGAAGCATGGGTAGGGAGTCAGACACAAAGAGACGGAGGGAATAACAGCAGGGTAAGAGTATGCTAGGTGTCACCTGAAGCAGGAGCACGTAGAAGCAGCAGAGAGAGAGGTAAGCAAATTGGGTTGGAACGTGGGAAGTGTGAGGCAAGATAGGATGGAAGGAGGAAAGGAGTTCCAATCAGACACTACTGCAAAAGCGAAGGACTAGTCACAGATTTGGTCTTATGAGAAGGGGGTAGGAGGCAGATATAAGAGCTCAAGGGGCTTATCTATGGTGCACAATCTCACTGATGCAGGGAGGTGTACATTTATGGACCAACTTATGCATGAGACACAGGGGTATACCTCAGTTTAGACTCATATGGTAGCCAGCCTAAAGCAGATAGGACATCACAGTGATGGTGACGGGCGTTGACCCCCAGAACAAACCTATCTACTCTATGATATGCCTGAGCCAGGAGAGACAGGGTAATGATGTTGGTAGATAGTAATAGAGCAGCACCATAAGTCAGGAGATGGAGAAGGGAAGAGGAAGCAATTTTAAAGCAAGAGGCATAGGTGAGAAAGGGACAGATACGATAGAGGAGACCTAATTTTTGTTTCAGGGATTTAACTATAGTGGAGGCATGGATATTAAAGGAAAGTGAGGAATCGAGGGTGATGCCCAGGTATTTAAAGGTGTGGACAGATTCAAGGTCATCCCCTTTCAGAGATGTGATACTAAGCGGGGGGAGGGTTCTAGGAGAGGACGATGCATGCGAGAATAACACACTTTTACTTTTTTTTGTGTTCAGAACAAGATGATTATGCATGAACCAGCCTTCAAGGGTGGAGAAGTCAAAGGCAAGGTCACTGTTTATTTGATTAACATCAGGAGAGGAGTGGTATATAATAGTATTGCTTGCATAGAGGTGCACAGATGCACTACCACAGTTGCTGGGTAAATCATTGATAAACAGGGAGAACAAGATTGGCCCAAGAATAGAGCCTTGTGGCACCCCTTGTGCTACAGGTTTAATGCTAGAGAGGGCTCCATCCCACTTAACCCTTTGCGAATGGCAGGACAGATAGCTGTGGACCCAACCCAGGACACTGTTATCAAGACCAAGCTCAAGAAGCCATTGTAGCAGAAGACCATGATTCACCAGGTTAAATGCTTTTGTCAGATCAACAAAGATAGTACCCATGACAGCACCTTGGTCCATGGCCTGGAAAATGTCCATGGTTACTTTAATCAAGGCTATGAGGATGCTATGATTCTTTCTGAATCCATACTGGTAGGGGAAGAGTAAATTGTGGTGTTCCAGGTAACTCTGCAGGTGATTATAGACTGTGCATTCCTGTATTTTAGCCAGGGCACAAAGGATAGAGATTGGTCTAAAGTTTTCAGCTACTGAGTTGGGGCCACACTTGTGCGCAGGTATGACTACCACTACCCTCCACTTGTCAGGGACAGTACTTGAAAGGAAAGAGCGATCAAAAAGGTCTCATACAGTGTAGGTGAGGGCAGTTGCACCACATTTGAGGAACTTAGGTTCAAAGGTGTTATGAGCAGACAAGCTCTCAGCCTTCAAGTTAGCCAGAAGCCTCTGACCTCCTTAATGGAGGCCAGCTTCAGGTGGAAAGAGGGATGAGCCTCTAGGTTGTTGGGGGCAGATGAGGCAGAAAGGGACAAAGGGGAGTTGTTAAAGAGAGAGGTATACCTGTCAAGGTCAGTGAAGAATTCATTGAAGCCAGTAGCGATCGATGGAGGGTCAGTATGGGTAGTGCCCTGGGCAATGAGGGAACACAGAAGCTCAGCAGCTTTCCCTTTAACCAAGGAATTGATCTGTCTCCAGAATGCTTTAGGATTGCAAAGGTGTTTGGTTTGCAGCAATTTGTAATGGTGAAGTTTTGCTTTATGTAGGGAGTTTTTGCATTTATTTCTGAATTGCCTGTAAAGTTGTCAGTCAGAAGGCAGGCCGCTTTTTTTGTAAGGCCGCCAAACATGGTCACAGGATGACATACAGTGAAGTCCACCTGGATGAAGTACAGAACTGCAGAATTCTGCAGTAGAGTTACTGCAGTAAACAATGCAGTTTCAATGGGCGTTAATCCCTTTTGTCGTGCAGTAAACCTGTGACACTGTCCTTCATCCTGGTGGGCTTCACTATAAGCATGCTGAGATCCTTATTGAGCCAAGGGGCCTTGACACCTTTGAAGCTACATTTTTACAGAGAAGCATGCTTATTAACAATTTTAGTGAATGTGGAGATAAAGAAATCCAGGATCTGGTTGATAGGTTTAAAAGGAAAACAATGGAAAAGACACAGCTTTCCTCAGACACTACAGAAACTCTCAATTAGTGCTATCAGACAGTAACAGCTATTTTAAATTATTTAGAACAGCTACTCACAACTTCCACTTCCTGTTGCTGGCAGCAGCCATTTCATGAGCAGCAGTGAGGCTCCTGAGCTCACTGTATGCTAATATGCCTGTTTGACTGCTGCTATTGGTTGGTAGGTCATATTAGCATAAAGTGAGCTCAGGAGGCTCTCTGCCACTCATGAAATGGTGGCTGCTAGTAATAGAAAGTGAAAGCTGAAGGTCACTGCTTAAAATCACTAAAAAAGTAATTAGAGGAATTAAAAAAAAAAGTTACTGTCTGAAAGTTCTAATCAGGAATGTTTGCAGTGCCTGGGTAAAGCTGCACCTTTTCCATTGTTTCTCTTTAATAGGTCCCTAGTCAGTGTTGGATATAGTATTAATGAAGCTGTCAGTATCAAGTCAGGACATGTCATGGACAAGAGAGATCTTGGGGAGGATTGGGGCAGTTATTCCTCCAGATGTAAAGAGTTGGAGAATGATCATTTAAACAATCAGAAAGTACGCCCACAGTTTTAATCTTCTGGGGGCAGTTAGTGACCAACCCAGTCAAGCAAGGTATGTTTGCTGGTTTTGTTATTGATGTGAGTTGGGTCTTGGAAGAGCTGAGCTAGGTTGTAGTCAGCAAGTGATGAACACAATTTGTCAGTGGCTGGGCTGAGCCAATCAATACTGAAGTCACCACAGAGTACAAGGTCATGATGAGGGAGGTTGGTATGAGAAGCGATGAAGGATGGGATGCCTAGGGGAGCCTTGTTGGGCGCAAGACTGGCACAAGCAATGGTAAGCTTCTTGACATTACCCAGTGTCAGGGAGAGGAATAAGGACTCTACATCTGCAGATCCAGAGTCAGGATCTGGGAGTTTGGTTACATCCAGATCAGACCGAGAGTAGATAAGAATACCACCACCCCTTTTGCCAGCCTATCTGTCCTAAAGCAGTTATAGCCTAGAGGTGCCACCTCGTGGTTTGCTAGAGAGCTTCAGCCAGGATTCAGAGACACAAACGATGTCTGGGGTCCTTTGGACAATCCACGCTTCCAGCTAAGCCATTTTTAGTCAAAGGCTTTGAATGTTCATATGAGCAATCTTCAAGCCTTTGGGGTGGGATTGGGACATAGACATATAAGTCTGATTAGGGATGGGCAAGGGGAACCAGGACTGAAAATGTCCCCTGCTCGGACTAGCAGGAGGAGGAAGGACATACGTACCCAGACTGAGACATTATGTGGAACAATTGCAAGGGCAGCAGATGACATGGGAAAGTGCAACTGCCTGTGGAGCCAGAACTCTAGGAGTGCGGTGTCAGGCTTCGAAGACATGGAATATATAGTAGCACACAGGGGAGTCAGGTTAGATGTAACATGGCAGGGGAAGGTTACTGTCCAGGGTGGGGTCGCTTAAGGATAAGGCAATAAACTGGTCAGAACAGCAAAAAAGGATAAGGCAAGATAGGTTGAGTAGCCAGCCAGAGCTACCCATTGTGCAGCAGTCAAGAATGACTGGCCACTAAGTAGCAAAAGCGAATAATGATCCAAGAGAACAGAAATTAAGACCAGGAGAGTATAACAACCAAGTTACAGAAATTGCAAGACTAAAGATGCAGCAGAGACAACAGAGCAGGCCAAATGAGTAAGGAGAGGGAAGGTAGCAAGGGATAAGCCAAAATAATTAACTATCTGCCACTTTAAGATTCAGGGTCAAGTAAATGTTAGCGTCCAATAGAGAAATATTTATGGGAAGAGAAGATGGGCCAAGGCATATTTAATTAAGGCCGGGGTGGGGAGGGGCGGGCCAAACAATCCCCAAGAGAAAAGCCATAAAGAAAATTAGGGTAGCTTGCAGCCACTGAGTCCCCTCGGCACATAAGTCAGAACACAGAGCAACTCAGTTCAAGAGGGGCTAGCAGTGTTAGTAAATCAGGAGCTTCGGTTGGCAGTTCTAGCCAATTAGCGGCCATGGTGGTGAAGCGGAAAGAGAAGCCAGAGAAGGGCCATACCTGGTGCAGAACTTGTGGTTCTGAAGGCTGGAGAGAGTGGCTGGAGGAGGCACCATGTTTAGGTGATGGTGGTGGATTCAGGTGCACCCATTCAGGACCGTTGAATGGTGCTGAACTCACGATCCTGAAGGCTGGGCAGAGCATCAGGAGGAGGCACCATGTCTTGGTGATGGCAGTGGATTCAGGCATGCCCGTTCAAGGGACACCACCTGGTACTGAACTTGTGGTCCTGAAGGCTGGGCAGAGCGGCTGGAGAAGGAGGAGGAGGCGCCATGTCTCAGTGATGGCGTTGGATTCAGGTGCGCCTCGTTCAGGGGACACCACCTGGCACTGAACTTGCAGTCCTGAAGGCTGGGGAGAGTGGCTGGAGGAGGCGCCGTGTCTCGGGGATGGCAGTGGATTCAGGCGCACCCGTTCAGGGGGCACCGTCTGGTGCTGAACTTGCAGTCCTGAAGGCTGGGGAGAGTGATTGGAGGAGGTGCCATGTCCCAGGGATGGTGGTGGATTCAGGTGCACCCATTCAGGGGCCTCCGCCTGGCAAAGTACTTGTGGTCTTGAAGGCTGGGGAGAGCGGCTGGAGGAGGTGCTGTGTCTCGATGATGGCAGTGGAATTAGGCGTGCCTGTCCAGAGACCGCCACCTGGTCCTGAACATGTGGTCCTAAAGGCTGGGGAGAGCGGCTGGAGGAGGTGATGGCATTGGATTCAGGTGCGCCCTGTTCAGAGGACACCACCTGGCACTGAACTTGCAGTCCTGAAGGCTGGGGAGAGTGGCTGGAGGAGGCACTGTAGTCTCGGTGATGGCAGTAGATTCAAGCATGCCCATTCAGGGGACACCACCTTGTTGCTGAACTTGCAGTCCTGAAGGCTGGGTATAGTTGCTGGAGTAGGCATCATGTCTCGGTAATGGCGTTGGATTCAAGTGTGCCCATTGAGGGGCCACCACCTGGTGCTGAACTTGTGGTCCTGAAGGCTGGGGAGAGTGACTGGAGGAGGCACCGTGTCTCGATGATGGTGGTGGATTCAAGCCCACCCATTCAGGGGCCAAAGGCAAGTGGTACTCACTTTCATGACTCTGGGGGCAATATGACATTCATAGTTAAGCATGACTTGAGGAGAAGGCCTGTAATCTCATGTTAGTTGTGCAGTTACTAAGGACAAACAACAGTGACTTATCACTGTACCTGTGAGAGCTGATATAAGAGGGAATACTTGAAGCCATGCAACCAGGCAGGCAGGTTTTTGTGTCCTGACAGTTTATCAACAAAAGCAGTTATCCAATCAGTGTGGCATGTAATGGCTTAGGTATCTTGCCTAAAGAAAAATAAGGTAATGTAGAAGAATCATTTAAATCTGTTTCACAGAGATTATTTTACTTTTTTTTTCACCACAGCAGGATGTATTTATTAGGATGGCTGCATCAATATTTGTAAATTTAAGATGTTTATCTGCTTGAAAAGCATGAAAATACAGATTAAAGTCAGAAAGTCTGAGACCTGTCAATGAAACTACTGACATTTTTGTCCTGTGAGTGATTTCCCATCCAAATAAAGGGTGTTGTAACAACTTAATCATGCCAGCGGTTGGGGGGGGGGGTGTTTACTAGAATCCTAGACCACAGAGCCTGCTGTTGGTAAAACCTCTGACAGTCACTTTTGGTAGAGCTTAGAATGACAGAGTAGTTGGCAGGACAGTTGGTGTCAAGATGGCAGAATGACAGGAGGGTGCATGTGTGCCTCTGCGGCACCCTTGTCTGAGGGTAACTAGCTGGCCACCTAAGGAGGCAAGGGCCCCTCACAGCAGCAGCTGTCTATGGATCTAGGGTATGAGTACAACATAACTCCTCTGTTTGTCTTGTAGCCTTTTCAGGGAGCTATCTAAAGAATGTTCATAGTACTGTAGATTATAATTTATTGACATGTAATTAAAGTCAGACTGCCAGAATTGATAAAAGGAAATACATAAATATCAATGTTTAAAATGCAACCTAGAGAGGTATTTATGTGTAGATTCACTCTGCTGATACTATTTGCATATGTATGCTTTAAGGAGCTATAGCACAAATATTTTGTATATAATAATAGTAAGTTGGTGTCTATATGATTTAAAGATACAGTAAAAGCACTGACAAAGCAAGCTACTAGACCTTGATATGAAAAGTGTTACTCAGATGTTTACTTTAAGAGATTGGCAAATTACAGCTGATATAATATGCAACCAAGGTCAAAATGTCACCAGTGACAAAAGGTAATGAATGGATATCAATGATTAAGGCACAATTTAAACATTTGTATATGTAATATTATAGGTAGCTATATAATCAAAAAAGATGAAATGGTGAGCATTTGATTTTTTTACCCTATGGGAGACATGGGACAGGATTCTCAAAACTTTGCCCAGGTGCAAACCCAGTTTGCATGGGGCAAACTGGGTTTTGCCTGGAGGTGGAATTCACAAAGCCCAGTTTGTCCCCAGCAAACCGGATCTGCAACTGGGCAATGCAGGGAAGGGGTTACAGTGCAAATAAGGGGGAGGGTACCTGCATATCGGCACAGTCACATTCACAAAACAATTTCACCATGCAAGGGACAATTGCAGAGGTCCCTTGCATGGAGAAATTACCACCGACAAAAACCTGGTAGTAATCTGCGCAATCGTAGTGGTTGGCAGGGGTACTGTGCCCCCCCACCCCTTCCTCGGTTCCCGATCGCCCACCGGATCTGTTTAAAGACTTTCCATAGTGCAATGTCCCACCCAGGTCCATGATCTCCCACCCTAAAGTGAAAAAAACAATTTCCATAGTGTAGTGCTCCCTCCTCACTCCCTAGTCACCGACTGCCATCCCCAAATGTCATAAATGTTAGTCCTTGACAGTCTAGGGTCCCTCCTCCACCCCACCCTTCAGTGAAACCCACTGCCCCCTCTTCTTATCCCAACCTGTGATCGGCAACCAGCAAAGCCCTCCTCACACCACCACAGCTGGCCGCTGACTGAGCCCTCAGGGAGCATGTACTGTATACAGTACAGCTCATTGACTGTGATTGGTCAATTACAGTCAGTGATGAGTGCTGTATGCAGTACATGCTCCATGATGGTTCAGTCGGCGGCCACTCTTACTGGTGTGAGTAAGGCTGTCCTGTTTGCCGATCACGGGTTGGGATGTGGAAGAGCAGGGTGGTGGGTCTCACTGGATGGGCTGTGGGGTGCGGGGTAGGGACCCTAGACTGCCAGGGACTGACGGTTACCACATCTGGGGACAGTGATCGATGACCAGGGAGGGTAGAGGGACCACTACATTATGGAAATGACTTTTTCACTATTGGATGGGGAGAGACCACAACACTATGGAAATTATTTTTTCGATATCGAGTGGTCGATCGTGGACTGGAGTGGGACACTACGCTATGGAAAATCTTTAAATAGATTGTGTGGGCGATTGGGGACCAGGGTGGGACACTGCACTATGGAAACTTATTTAAACAGATCAGGTGGGCAATCGAGGATGGGATAGCACCACTGCACTATGGAAATTTTACAGCATGTGGGGACAGCATTCAGTGACTGGGGAGAGGGGAAGGACCACTACACTACAGAAAGAGGACATTTGTCATGGGGTCAATGATTGGGTAGGAGGGAGAGACCGCTACACTACAGAAAGGTTTTTTTTTATTATGAGGTCAGCAATCGAGCAGGGGGAGAACCATGGACTACTACATTACTGTCATTGGGGACGGTGATTGGAGGATGGGGGACATTACACTAGGGGACTGCGGCTACATAGGGCATGTGCTGGCAGGGGGGGGCCATGCTATGCCAGACATGGGCCATGTAAATGGGCCCATAATAGGCATGGAAATGGACTATTACACCTTGCATGGCCACATTTGTGAATAGGACCTTAGCACATGTGCGCTATTGTTGCTGGCCCATTTGGGGACAGCATTGCTGGGGCTCCTGGTGGTTTTCCTGGATTAGCACTGTCCCTGCCTGCCCCTATTCACAGTTGGTAGTGTGCTATCTGACTTTGAATAGCAGCATTGCCCACCAACGCAACCGTGAGGTGCAGTGCAAACTTTTGTGCAGCACTTTGTGTTTCTTTGTTTATCCTGACCTTTGTCTCTGTTAAGGTAGCGATAGGTAGGAGAACAAAGCCAGAGATCAAGTAGGGTCTATGATTTTTGCAGCAGGTAGGGAAAATGTGCAAACTAGGTGGGCCCGGCGGCCCTTATCTGCCGTTAAATTCAATGTATCTATTTTGAGCAATATGTTATAGGCCTGGATTCTCTCTGGTAAGACGAGTTTTAATACAATTTCCCGTGTTTTATATTTCAATGAAAAAAGAACTGCATATTCAGGAGGGGCATCTGAGTGTATGACTAGATACATAGAGGGTGTGAACCTGAACCATGTATGCTAATTTGCTAAGCCTATTGAATTATTTAGACAAACACTGTGTGTCACAGACTCTTTTTCTCCCATAACTCAGTCTGCACTACTACCAGTTTTACAACCCAATAGGTACCTGAAAAGGTTACCTTGGTATGCTGCCACCAGTCAGCCACAACCTCAGTTGGGTATCTCTAGGTCTCAATCCCACCAGAGCCACTGCTCACACAGTACAGTGCTCCTTCCCAAAAGGCAAATGTACCACCCTTTTTGTCACAGCTCAGAATACTTTGTCTTAGATATGATAACGTTGTAGTCTGCCTCTTCGTAAACAGATCACATATTTGCCATTTTACCCCTGGTTATCTGTATACTTGAAATGACTCAGTCACAGATAGCATGACATATATAACAAGCATTTGTCAATGCCGAACGTTCACTTGCAGGTATTTGCAGTGGTGTTTGGCACGTATGGTGCTTTACCCTAATGCCCTGTGCGATTGCTGGTATTTGCACAATAAATTTTCAGCATGACCTTTTTGTTACCTCCATTGTGTGCTACATAGGCGGAAACACGTTTTGGGCGGGATGTAAAAAATGATAGCTGTACTGCTCATAAGGAAGTGTGGTAAAATGGCAATGTTGAAAATCTGGAATGGAAATATTGAAAATGCGCAAACCTATGAGCGTGCGTGGGAACTGTGCAACTCATGCTCGTAAAACAGTCATTGTTAGGAATTTTTTCACCAAATTTTCAACATTGGCATTTTAAAACCTCTGCTAATGAACAGTGTCACTGTGATTTTCTTACTGTGTCCCATACATTGATTTCGCAAACCGACTGCGCCATTGTGCACTACATGGGCGGCAACACGTTTTGGGCAGGATGTGAAAAATGACAGCTATACTGCTCATAAGGAGGTGTGGTAAAATGGCAATGTTGAAAATGTGAAGTGAAAATATTGAAAATTCTGAAACTTACGAGCGTGCATAGGAGCTGCGCAATGAACACTCGTAAAACAGTCATTTTTAGGAATTTTTTCACCAAATTTTCAACACAGCGATTTTAAGACCTCTGCTCATGAACAGTGTCACTGTGATTTTCTTAATGTGTCCCATACATTGAGTTCGCACACTGACTGCGCCATAGTGCGCTACTTGGGCGGAAACACGTTTTGGGTGAGATGTGAAAAATGACAGCTGTACTTCTCATAAGAAGGTGTGGTAAAATGGCAATGTTGAAAATTTGGAGTGGAAATATTGAAAATTCGCAAACCTACGAGAGTGTGTGTAGGAACTGCGCAACGCACGCTCGTAAAACAGTAATTTTTAGGAATTTTTTCACCAAATTTTCAACACAGCCATTTTAAGACCTCTGCTCATGAACAGTGTCACTGTGATTTTCTTAATGTGTCCCATACATTGAGTTCGCACACTGACTGCGCCATAGTGCGCTACATGGGCGGAAACACGTTTTGGGTGAGATGTGAAAAATGACAGCTGTACTTCTCATAAGAAGGTGTGGTAAAATGGCAATGTTGAAAATCTGAGTGAAAATATTGAAATTCGCAAACCTCACGAGAGTGTGTAGGAACTGCTGCAACGCTCCATAAAACAGTCATTTTAGGAATTTTTCACCAAATTTTCAACATAGCCATTTTAAAACCTCTGCTAATGAACAGTGTCACTGTGATTTTATTAATGCATCCCATACATTGATTTCTAGACCGACCGCCATTGTAGCGCTACATGCGGAAATGCATTTTGGGCAGGATGTGAAAAATGACAGCTGTTCTGCTTCATAAGGAGGTGTGGTAAATGGCAATGTTGAAAAATCTGGAGTGAAAATATTGAAAATTAGCGAACTTACGAGTTCCTGCATAGGAACTGCGCAATGCACGCCAGAACAGTTATTTATTGAATTCTTTGGTCATGGCGGACCCTTTCATGAATGATGTCACTGTCAGGCGTGGTGATTTCAGAGTGATTGCACAGTGACTGCAAAATCACCCTTCGGCCCGAATAACGCCATGATAGTGAATCATTAATGAGAAGGGGTCCCAAAACCTACATGTTGAAAATTTGTGCAAAAATTCCAAAAATGCCTGAGATATGCAATAAAGTTGAAAACCCTATCTAGCCCATTATACAGCTTACCGGCATTTCCTCAGTTCGTGGTCGGCTTTGAAGAGTGCAGACCTGTTTCCGTCCACTCAAGATCATCGCGCCGAGCTCCGGAGGTAAGTATGGGGGTGTGGGGGAGGCTAAGCGTAGTGGGTAGGTGCGGGTTGTGGGAGGGGAGACTGGGAGAAGCGCCAGGGGACCGTTTTGCTTTACAGGTGAAAAAAAAAAGACTAAGTGGGACGTTTCCACGCTGGGGTGAGCTCCCAGCATGGCAGAAGGATAGCTAGAGACAAAAGGGCCGACGGAGGGATTGGGTACCACGTCGTCAGGCAGCCAGACGTTTGCCACACTTGGGTGGGCTCCCAGCGTGGCACCAAAGCTTTGGGGGGGGGTGTGAGGCCTACCAGCGCTGTGTATGACCGCGGTGGTTTTCTTTGAAGCAAAGATCACCGCTGTCATACACAGCTCCCGCACCCATTGAAGCAGGACAGCCACGCCTGCTCAACGGAGCAGTGGACTGAAAGGGAGAGGCACACCTCCAAAGTGTGCTACTTTCCCAAAATGTTCCTTGCGCATGAGCGCAAGCGAATGTAAAAATAACTAGGATAATACACACTAAAGATTATGGGGAATACAGTATTTCTACAGAGATAAAAATTAAACACATTTGAAAAGACAGAGGACACACAGAATCATCTAACTCAAAGCTATCTAAATTCTAAGTAGAGTAAAACAAGCTTACCCCTAACTGAAGCTTGGTGAGTTGTGGCAGACTTGAACCCATGATGTTGCTAGCTCAAAGTCTCAATTATGACTAACCATAAGAGCAAACACTTACAGAAATATCTTCAGCTGGCCAGCCCACTACAAGCAGCAAGGTGAGTGTCTTGTGTACAGGTAGAGAACAGGAACAGGGAGTCTAGCCTTTGTCTGCGATCCAGACAGGAGCCTGCAGTTCCAGGGATGGTGGCAGAGTCCCTGGTCCAGGTGGCACTGGTCACTGTCCAGGTTTCCAGAATTCTTCCAGCAGACACCAGGAGTATGGGTCTCCTAGGAAGTTCTCAAGGACCCCAGTGAGAATGAGGACCAGATTGCATACCACAGAGAGTGGAGGGACACACATCAAGGGTGGTCACTGGAATCCTTGCAGATCCATTCCAACCAAATGCTGCCAGGCAGAACTCGAGTGTTAAATGTAGCAACCATTTGTATGGGCGGGTGTAAGTAAGCCTTGTATAGAAAATGTCCAGTTATGCCTAGGTAAATATACTGAAGCAGTTCCCCATGACAAGTGGCCAAGGGAAAAGTCAATAGGAGGAGGGGATCTGACAAGAGTTGGGGTCGGTAAGTCCCCTTATGAGGGGCCAGGCATGGAGCCTGTATCTTTGGGCTATTAGTGCTATCAGTACACTGTCAGAGGGAAGCAGGTATGGCTGGACCAACTATATCAATTTAGTAGCACTGTCACAATGCTGACATGCTGTTCAGTTTAATATTGCCCTTCAAGGGCAGATAAGACATGTGCTTGTGCGGGCATGGACTTGCTCTGAGGACAGTGCTCACCCTACCTGGAAGCATGCCATATACAAATGGTCTTGGGAGTGCCAGGGCTCCAGGGACACCATATGGAGATTAGGGTTGTGTAAAAAAGTGCAAATGTATTTGGACTCATGCCATTGATTGATGTAAATAAGAATGCCTCTCAAGTGCTAGGTAAACCTGGAAACCTTAATGTAGGAAGTATTTGAAGGTAGGCATACCTCGGAAATGGTGGGGATGGAAATTGGAGCCCCAGGTGAGTTAAAGGTTAGAGCAGATGCAGCTATACTGTACAGAGGACGAATGTATGAAAGAGTAATTGAAAGGCAAATGCCTTTGAACTGTACATCTGCAACTGCAAATTAGTTCAAGTTCAAGTTTGTTGCAGGAAAGACTCCATTGAGCAAGCTCATTCACAAGGAGGTCCTGAGGCACATACACATACAGTTCACAATTACATAGACAGGAGATATAAAATGTAGAACAACAAAGAAAAAAAATACATATGTATAATACAAGAGGTATACACAATAGAAGTCCTTATGCTATATATGCAGTACATTCCAGCTTTAACCGTGCCCTAAATTATGCAACACAATTAACTGCACCCAGCTTGATCCCAACTCCATGTTGGTCTCAGTTTGTGTGTGGTCTCTCATTTACTGGTGCCCCAGTATATTTGCTCATGGTGCCCCTACTCCAGGAGCCCAGGTCCGAGGTGGCAGCAGTGCGGCTGTGCAGGTGCAGGTTCTATAATGTAAGGTGGCTACTCTACTGACAAGACTACCACCATATACCCCTAGACACAGGGGGGTTCCCCCTCTACCTACGTTACTGTAATTTCCCTCAGGTTATCAGTACTTTGCCCTGGGTTTTGCCTTAGGTTATTCATGCTTTACCACATTACTGATACTTTATCACAGCTTGTGATTGCTTTAGTAAAGGGTTGCGATGACATACTGTAAATTATTAAGTCTTTACCCATGGTTTTTGAAGCATGCCTCCAGTTTTTTTTTATTATTATTCTTTTTATTTCTCTATCACTGATGCTGCCTCCATTTGTCCTATCTCTCAGCCCTTTTTCATTTTCTCTCTGGCACTTACCTCCAGTCTCACAGTGCCACAGTGTAGCTTCTGCCCTGAAGTGGTTTCTTTGGGAGGTCTTCATTTAGCAGTCCTCCTCCAGCCCTCTAATGCAGGAGGTGGACTGACCAGTCAGGAGGGTGGGGCCCGAGAGCACTGGGAATCAAGCTTCAGGGTTTTTCCACTTTTTGTAGCACCCTTCCCACTCACACACCAGCAGCAAGGGCACCATGTGCACATGCACATATACTATATGCATAGCTTAGCTGGTGCCAGCCATGGAGTTCAATACAGAGAGAGGCTAGAGTAATGATTCCAATAAGCTCCGAGATTCAAGAGCTACGCGTCCACAAGTAGAGTTGAGAATTGCAGCTGAATGTAGGCCTTCTGGAAACTTAAGATAGCTGTACGGCACACTGTTTTGACAAATGTCGAGTAACGCACTGCTTATATATAAGCAAAGAACAAACGAACATACTTTGTTTTTGTCACCACAATGTGCGTCTGCTTCATCAGTTCCCTGCTGTCAACGATGCTTGTTACCCAACAGGATTAGAAGATTTCTGTCAAAATTGTGTGCCGGTGCCACTATCTTAAGTTTCCACAAGGGGTCCTGTTATCTGGTAGTCCTTCAACCCTCCTCTAATATGGCAGATGCACGGCTTCAACTGAGTCATTGGAGTCCGCACTCTAGCCTCTTTCTATATTGAACTCTATGGTGCCAGCAGGCATCTTCCCTTCCTGCAAGCTGCTCCAACTACACTGCCATCTATAGGAGGCAGTATAGCATAGTGGTTAGTGGCACTGAGCTGCAAACTGTGAGACCTGGGTTTGAATCCTACCAACCCCCACTTGCAAATGGTGTGACCCTGAACAAGTCACTTAACTTCCTTGTGCTCACAGGTCACACCTGGAAGCAATCTCTGGCATAGTGTGCCTTTCCTGATTAAACAGTTTCCTCTTTCCCTCTATAGTTCATGCTTTGCCCCTGGTTATTGATACTTTCATCACAACCTCCAGAACCATGGTACTGTAAATTCAGGTTTAAAACAGAAGCCCACAGACTTCACCCTGTTATGACCTTTAGTTACAAGTATACCTTAGTCAAGTTACTGTACCTCCCTTTCCACTCTGACCTGTTGACTTGATAGGCAAAATTGGGTGTATTAGAAACCCATTAAAATGAGCATGATCCTAACTCCTAACGTGTCCTAACTAGTCCATCTTTACCAACTCTAAGAAAACTGAGTTTAAATAAAAGAATCATTACAATTTGACAGCGTGAGCAAGAGGAAGAGAGAGATGAGAGTGAGAATGAGACAATAAGGGAAGGGAGGGGAGAGGGAGGTAGGGAGGGCAGGACACAGACACAGACAGACAGACACACACACACATACTCATACAGTGTGCTTGAAATCGTGGATGAGTGGAAATGGAGAGGAAGACAAAGGGAAAAGAGAAGGAGGGAAGAGGATGGAAGAAGAGGGAGACAGTGAGAGAGAGACACACAGAGACCAGGATAGAGAAAGAGGGTGGGTGGAGACAGAGATAGAGTAGGGGAGGAAGAGGATGAGAGAGAGAGATGGTGAAAGAGTTTGGGGGAGAAAGGGGGCAGCTAGAGGTGGAGAGGGAGGGAATAATAGAGAGAAGGGGATGGATAGTGAAATAGAGAGAATGAAGATGCTTGGGTGCATAGCGAGGACTATCACCAGCAGAAGGAGGGAGGTGGTGTTGCCACTGTATCAGTCGCTGATGAGACCACACCTGGAGTACTGTGCCCAGTTTTGGGGACCACACCTCAGAAAGGATGTAGAAAGGGTAGAAGGCATCCAAAGAAGGGTGCAGGGGCTGAACCAAATGTCCTATGAGGACAGACTGAGGGATCTAAACATGTAGACCCTGGAAGAGAGGAGGGAGAGGTGGGGCATGGTATAGATCTTTAAATACCTCATAAGGGTGAATAAGGTACAGTAAGGGAGAATTTTTCAGAAAAGAAGATATACAAGAACTATGGGGCTTGCAATGAAGCTGGATGGTGAAGGTTTAGGAGGGATGTCAGGAAGTATTTCTTCACAGAGAAGGTGGTGGATGCCTGGAACCATCTTTCAGCTGGGGTGGTGGGCTTCAAGAATGCATAGGTAACCCCTGCTCCCCTCTTAGATTCCTGTTGTGACTTTCACTTGTATACACTTATTTTTTTCACTGCTCCTGCTCTAGGCGCTCATCTAGATGTTTTACAGTCCACAAACCTGCAGGCAGTACACGTACTCCCAGTCTCTGAGGTGACAGCAACAGTTTGGCTACACTCCTCCCCTAGGGGTTTTGATGGAATAAAGTTTGCAGAGAATGGGGGGGGGGGCACCAGCTCCTGACTAGGAAGTTTACAGCTGTGTAGCAGGGTAATTAAAACACACAGTGCCTTTGTCATGTAGTCGCAGAATAGGGATTCTTCTTTTGATGGCGTGAACTCCGTCGAGGCACATGCTGGCTCGGTCTCTCTCCTCCCATACAACTGTTAGGCTAGGGCTCAGATTTTGGTTTCTGAGGGAAAACTTGGTTAGAAACAACATCCAACAGTCTTTAACTCAGACAGCAATGATTCGGTCCAGGCAGAAATTGGATACAATCAAGCACTTTTATTTTAACCACTTCAAAGGCTCAAGCCACAAACAGAAAATTCCATGGAGTTTTGGGACAGTTACAGTTCTTTCTCTTTCCACACAGAATGCTATGGCAAAGCAGCTGTGGTACAAGCTGCTTGGGGGACCTGGGTCCTGAACCTGGATACTTCTTGCAACTTTTCCCTGCTGGTGAGCCATAAAAGGGCTCCTTCTCACCCTTGCAGCACTCTGGGAGTGCTTAACACATCAGTCTCTCTTTCTGGTTGTTCCCCGCCAGTGGGAGCATGGCAATCCTACCTCAGGCACTCTTCTCCTCAGGGGCTCTGATGTTAAAAAGGGCCCAGTCCAACCTCCTGAAAATTGTCCGCACTGCTGATCCACGGGCAGGTTTCACACAGGGTGGTAGCCACCATACCTCTAGGCACAGCACTCTCCCAACTCCTCCACAGCAGCTCCAACTCCTCTGGGTGGACATGAGCTATGTTTCGGGGGTCCAGTTCACCACTCCGAATCCTTCGGGTCCACTTCTCTGCCACTCTGTGGCCCAGTCCCTCATGGCAGCCACCGCAACACTTAATTCTCCTGACGCAGCCGGATGGGCTCCTTCTCGTTGCCTCTGTTCTCTGCTGCCACAGTCTGCTGTCCACCCTCCCCACCAGTGACTTGTGGGGGTCCTCCTGCTGCTGGGGGGCAATCTCCCCACCCCAGTCCTGGGCCTCCCCAGCCCCTACTGGCGGTCTGCCATGAACGGTTTATGAGCAGGACTCACCTGCTGCTCACATGCCACAAACTTCTCGATTACTCCCCTAGCTGCCAACTCCAGTGCCAGTGGACACTTGAACAAACCCTTGCACTGCCAGATTCTGCCCCCTGGCAGATCTGGCACCACACATGCATGGCTACCGATGCCAACAGGGCATTAATAGTAACCCCTCAAATTGGCACAGAAGTTACACATAGGATAGGTATAAAGGAAAACTGGTTTCGGGGGGGTGGGGTAGCCAGAGACCATGTAGGGTCTGCGGTGGCAAATTAGGCAGGGAAAAGAGGATCAGACTATGTTGGCCAAGTGGTCCTTATCTGCTGACCAATTCTATGTTTTGATGTTTCTATAAAAGATAACAACGAGGGAGAACAAAAGTATTGAGTAGGGAGGAAGAGGGGAGGAGAGGAGCTCAGAAAGAAGGAACGAGAATGGTGAGAGGGATATCATGACAGAGAGAGAGAACCCCAGCAGAAGGAATGCACTTAGTATTTTGTAAGTACATACTAAAGACTCACAGAACTGCTCCTAGTAACGACTGCAGGTCTGGACTGGGATGATTTCTCTGTTGCTAAATATGCAGAACACAATAGTTTCATTCTAGTCCCAGTTAAAGAAAAGTGAAGCATATTCCTGCTATTTCCAAGCACTAAATCAATTAAAGCAGAGAACAGACAAAACACACAATGCACACTTATGTGTCCATGCTCTTAGGTCACAGTAATATCTGACATTAAAGACTATGACATAAGGAAACCTAAACATGATTGCACCTTATTCGGAGCACTACAGATTAGTGCTGTATGGAATGGGGAATTCCATTAGCAGAATTAGTGTGGACGTTCTGCTAGAATTTCACTGGTTCTTCTGTGAAATTCTACCTACTGTGATCCCACAGAATAATATTCTGTGGAACATCATTTTTCTGTGGAAAATCATTCTACAACTATTTTTGCAGAAAATATTGAGATGTGCAGCATAAAAATGCATGGAAATGTTGTGGAAAACTCATTCTGCATTTTTCTGCTGCTGAATTCTGCCATTCCGTTTCTGGTGAAGTTTGGTGGAATTTCAGCGAAATTTTGAAAATTCCATAAAATTCCATTCCACTGGAATTTGAAAATTCCACACAGCTCTACTAGAGACAGCTCTGTAAAACAAATATATTCTAGGAACAGCAAATCCAAACTCAAACAAAACCAAAGTGCTACAGATCCCTACACAAAAAATTCACAGTACTGTAGCTGCTTAGCTGCGTACAATTAAAAAAGTGGCACACAGACAAATTCTAACCAACTACAGAATCAGAGATCACAGTTCAAAAACAGAAACAGGCAGAACCAGCCTTTTGGTATGGAGGGCTGAGGTGCTCGATGCTTTAACGCCTGCCATGCTGGAGACCTGGTTTAGCCAAAGGAGAATTGAGCATCCCAAAAACAGCTCTTCTCACTCGAGGAGGGAGGTCTCTGAGTCTTGTCACATGTCTGTCAGTAACAGGGGCCAGCTGGCAATGTTGATGGAGCCATCTGGCGTGGGGGAGCTGGGCACGTGCCGATGCAGCGTCAACATGCACATCACACCACACACAGGTGCCCCACATGAGAAAATGGAGGAAAATGCCCTGACTCACTATGTGTCTCCCGCAGGCACCGCATGACCCTGTGTGGCAGGCTACCTGCCAATATGGCTCTGTGTAAGTGGTGGTTAACCTGTAAATCCTTGAGATGGGTTGGTGACTGGGCTGAGGGATGTAATGAGACTCGGGGATGGATGGCAGAGAAAAACCTGTATAACAAGCATTTGTCAATGCCGAATGTTTGCTTGCTGGCATTGGCAGTGGTAGTGTAGAAGTTACAGAGCTGCGTAATAGGAATGGCAGTGAAGTATTGAACTGAAGCCAACCCACCACCACCCTGCAGAGAGTTACAGGCATTGGGGTGTGCGTTTGGGTAGTCAGGCATAACGGCCACGCCATTTCACCACACCCCACCCTGCAGACACTGACAAGTGCCACGGTGTTCCTTGTGGTCTTTGGCCCTTATGCACACCCCATTTCATTAGGAAATATGGTGAGATGGGTGCAATATAGGAGAATGGGGTGAAGTTTGGGGCTGAAGAGTCCAAGGCATACCTCGATGCCTCTCAGTGACTGCAGGGTGTGGAATGGTATGAGCATCACAGGCAAGAATCCAAAGTCACACCCCTGATTCCTGTCATTCTCTATAGGGTTGGGCGTTATAGTTGAAAAGCCTAATACCTCAGGCATTCATTGATATTTTCACTCCAAATTTTCAACATGTTTGTTTTGTGACCCCACCTCATGAACAGGGGGAATATCAGTTTGTTAGCCGAAAGCTGCTTATGCACAGTGACTACAGCATTTAGCACCACAGGTGCAAAATATTCCGAACAGGATGTAAAAAATGACAGCTGTACTCTTTCATGGGGAGGTGTAAAAAATGGCTATGTTGCAAATGTGTAGTAAAAATATTTAAAAAAATGGTGAAGTCACGAGCGTACATAGAAACTGTGCAACGCACACCCGTAATATAATTAGGTTGGGGATTTCTTACAGCAGATTGTCAACTCAGGCATTTTGGTGCCTCCGATCATGAACAGTGTCACTGTGATTTTCTTTATCTGTGCCGAACAATGATTTCCCACAGCGACCATGCATCTCTGCACTGAAAGTGTGAAAACACACTTCGGCCATGTTGTGAAAAATGGCAGCTGTACTGTTCATAAGGAAGTGTGGAAAAATGCCACTGGTGAAAATCTGGACTGAAAATATTACAAAGTCATGAACTAACGAGGGTGCGTGGAAACTGCGCAATGCTCACTCATAATACAGTCATTTTATGGACTGTTGTCACCAAATTTTCAACATAGCCATTTTAAGACCTCTGCTCATGAACAGTGTAACTGTGATTTTCTTAATCTGTCCTAAACATTGCTTTTGCACACCAACAGCACCATTGTACGCTACATGTGCGAAAAGACATTTTGGGCGACATATGAAAAATTACAGCTATACTGCTTATAAGGAAGTTTAATAAAATGGACATGTTGAAAATCTGGAGTGAAATATAAATTTTGCAAACTTAGAGCATGCATAGAACTGCGTAGAACGACGTCAGAAAAGTCATTTTTAGAATTTTTCACCATTTTTCAACATAGCCATTTTAACACCTCACTTCATGAACAGTGTCACTGTGATTTTTCTTAATTGTCCCACGTCATTGATCTAGCACACCAACTCGCCATTATGCTTCATGAAGCGGGCTGCGTTTTGGGTGAGATGTGAAAAATGGCAGCTGTACTACTGATAAGAAGGTGTGGTAAAATGGCAATGTTGAAAATCTGGAGTGAAAATATTGAAAATTCATGACCTTACGAGCGTGCGTAGGAACTGCGCAATGCACGCTCGTAAAACAGTCATTTTTAGGACTTTTTTCACCAAATTTTCAACATAGCCATTTTAAGACATCTGCTCATGAAAGGTATCACTGTGATTTTCTTAATTTGTCCTGTACATTGATTTTGCACACCGACTGTGCCATAGTGCGCTACATGTGCGGAAACACATTTTGGGTGAGATGTGAAAAATGACAGCTGTACTACTCATAAGAAGGTATAGTAAAATGGCAATGTTGAAAATCTGGAGTGAAAATATTGAAAATTCGTAAACTTACGAGCCTGCGTGTAGGAACTGCGCAATGCAAGTCAAAAACAGTTATTTTGGATTTTGGCACCAATTTTCCAACATGGGGTTTTTTGAGACCCCTCTCATGATTGATGTCACTGTCATGGCGTTATTCAGGCCTGAAGGGTGATTTCTCAGTCACTGCACAGTCACTGCGCCAAATCACTCCTTCGGGCCCGAATGACGCCATGACTGTGACATCAATCATCGAGAAGGGGTCCCAAAACCCCATGTTGAAAATTGGTGCAAAATTCAAAAATGCCTGAGATATGCAATAAAAGCTCACCCCGTCTAGCCCATTATACAGCTTACCGGCATTTCCTCAGTTCGCGGTCGCCTTTGAAGAGTGCAGGCGTGTTCCCGGTCCACCGAGATTCGCCGCTCGGAGGTCCGGAGGTAAGTATGGGGTGAGGGGGTGGGGAGGCTGGGTGCGCAGTGGGTGGGTGCGGGTTGTGGGAGGGGTGGGAGACTGGCTGTGGAACCGTTTCTTTTGGTAAAACAAAACAGACGACGGGATTTGCCAGCTGGGGTGGGCCTCAGCGTGGCGGCAAGGACGTTTGGGGCGCTCAGCTGACGGGGATTAGGCACCCCGTCGGCCTAAGAATACTTTGCCACGCTGGGGTGGCACCTACCACTCGGGGTGGCAGGACAGTGTCCCCGTCGGCTATATGATTATTTGCCACGCTGGGGTGGGCACCCAGCGCGGGCATTTTGCAAGCCTTTGGGGAGGCGGGAACGCGCACAGCCGACGGGATTGGGCACCCCATCGCTATACAGTGCGTGGGGCGCGACGCTCGCGCGTGCCGCGTAGGTGGGGAGCGCGATGAGCAGGCGGTATATCTGATCGCTGCTCACTGAAGCGTAGCTCCCTTTCAACTGGTGCACTACATTTTGGAGCGTGTCATAGACAGCTCCAAAATGCATTGGCTTACAGGGGCCGCGCCTGCCAGCACACTGACTGAATTGGAGGAGGAGGTGACATACCTCCGAAATCTCCGATGATGGCACTATGTTTCTTGCACATGCGTGCAAGCAAACATAAAAATAGAAACAGAAGCAGATAGGCAGGAATTAACCTGGAAACCTAAGGAAGCTTGACTCTGCACCCAGTGTGAAAGTAATGAAACTGATACAAATGCATTTTATTCCACACTTTACTAAATACAGCTGAGTACGAGAATGTTTTCTAGAGCTATCACAATGGATAGTGGATTTCCATGAATGATGAAGCTAAACTTTGTGTACTGCTGGGAGAAAGAAAGAATGTAGCAGTATTAGCTGCAAACTATATAGCATCCTGCCACCAGCTTCGAAATACCACAGAGGTATACAGTAGTGTATGGTGGAATGCTGTTCTGCCTGGAAAACCATGTCTAGAATAGAATTATAGTGTATGGTCGAATGCTGTTCTGCATGGAAATCCATGCCTGGGACAGCCTTGTTGTGCTGCAGTAGTGACAACATGCTGTTGTTATGCTGCACTGAGGATGTCACTTCTGCAGCACAACAACATCGAATGTCATCGCGTGGCAGCCTCATTCAAGTTGCAGCTCTGATCACTGATGCAGAACAGCAGTGATGATAATAAAAGCTGTGGGTTTTTGGCAATCATGCGACCAACGTCTGTGACAGTGAGAGTGACTCATCCAGTTGGGTGCTCATACACTATAAAAGATTGTGTTTGGACACCCATACACAGACAAGCCAGTGTCCAACTTTCAAGGTTGCCATGGCAACCAGTGGACCTTTCGAGCTGCACTTCTGAGGTCTCTGGTTGCCACGGCAACCTCTTGAGTCATATACAGCCTTGTTGTGTATGGGTGACCATATACAATCCTCTATATTGTGCTGCAGTCATGACATTAGTATGTCATTGTGCTGCAGCAGAGATGTCATTACTACAGCACACCAACTTAGAATGTCACAGCACAGCTGCTTTCTTCTAGCAAATTGAGCGGAAAGCTGTGTTTTTTTAACTTGAGCATATAGTGCAGCAGCAATAGTTCTTCTATCTTTAAGGAATTTAGACAGCATGACTCGTTCCAGATCTGTAAGCTTCTTCCACAGAAACCTTTTCCCAATGATTGATTTATAGCTTTACTCTCCTTACTCTCTACAGAGGGAGTGATTTACTCCTTCCCATGCCAGCCGAGCCATTTAGGCCTCGGGGCGCAGCAGCCTAAGCCTCTATAGCTGGTCCCAAATTGAACCCTTCCATTCCACATAACCTCTGAGCCGTGAGCCTTTTGAAGGGGCACTCTCCCTACCAAACTCCAGCATGAAGCTGTAGTAAAAATTGCGGCACCATTCCTAATCTCCAGAGTTACTGTTGCTCATCAGGAAACCCCAGGCTCTTAATGGTCTGTCAGACCTACCCCAGACATGGGCATGGTTGATCCCAGGGGGAGTCACGTGATGGCATCCACCTAAGCAGCAGCTGGGATACTGAGCTCCCCCCTCTGGCCGCCTTCATTGTGTAATTTACACTGTACTTCAGAGCTTTTTCGATAAATTTCGCCAGATATCAGTTGCTCTAATAGCCTACCATCGATTGGAGACTTTACCTTTGGGAATTAAGTTTTTGCTGGGTCGCGATGGAGGTGGATGGGAAGCAGGCCCTAACTAAGCATACTCCTCCTGCATCCCCGGAGAAGGCCGCAAAAAAGCAAAGAAACCAGGCCCCTACTAGGCCGGACCGCGGAGGAGATAAGATGCCACAACCTACACCACTGTCGGAAGATAAATTCTTGCAAGAGCTGAACCCTCTAAAGGATCTTCTCCTGGATTTGACTGGTGAGCTTAAATCTTTGCAGAATGACCTGTCCTCGGTCTCTAAAAAGGTCTCAGATGTGGAAGTCAGGGTCGCTTCCTCGGAGCAGTGGAGATCCAGGGCCAAAAGGAAATAGTTGAGCTCAGGCAGCAAGTGAAGAAGCTGCAGCTTAAAACTGAGGACTTGGAGGGGTGAAACCGCCGAAATAACTTGCTGATAATGGGCCTTCCTGAGCTGGAAGAAGGCCCAGACCTTATGGCCTTCCTACAAAGATTTCTTGTTAAAATAGTAGGCCCATCCCCTATAAGTTCCTCCTACCACCTGGAAAGGGCTCACCGCTCACTGCGCCCTCGACCTGCAGCTGGATCTCCCCCACGTCCGATCATTATGAAATTCTTTAGTTACGTGGAAAGGCAACACATTTATTTGAAGGCCCGAGAGCTGAAGGAGATTCTGTGGGGAACATCGAAGATCCGAATTGCCCAGGACCTGCCAAAGGAAATCCGTGAGAAGAGGGCAGCATACCACCCTATTGTACAGAAATTAATCGCCGCAGCAATCTCTTTCAGGATGGTATATCCTGCAACTCTGAGAGTGACTGTCGGAGGCTCAGCTATCAGTTTTAGTACCCCCGAAGCGGCCCACAAAGAACTCGAAATAGACTGCCGGACTTGTTTAAAGGGACTGGCTGAAATATATTGCAGTGGATTTTGGATGGCTGTTTTTGCACTCTCCTAAACTGACCTTTTATTTTTGATGTGTCTGTCTCTGGTCCCTCCCTGGTAATCTACTTTCCTTTCTTTGGCCTCCCGTCTGCGTCTATCTTTCGCATTCTTACCTGTCTTGGTCTTTGTTCTTCCTGCTGGCTGTCGCTTTCCTGTTCTGGCTGTCGGGGGTTTTTCCCTTCTGGTCCTTTTCTTGGGCTCTCTGTTGGGGCTGGAAGCAGATGGATCGCTGGGTCTGGGTGTTGGCTGGGGCTCCCGGTCCATTTTTGGCATCTGTATCCGCTGTGGAACTCCTGTTTGGCGGTTGCGGTTTCTGGGAACTTCGGGATACGGACCGCCTAGGTCCTATGGTGATATCGGTCCTCTGAGACGGCAGCCCTCGACCTGGCGGTTCCAGGATGTCTCTTATCGCCTTTGGAGCGGTATCTGAAGAGCTGGATTTTATGCCCAGGGTCGATGGAACCGGGTAGGTGTGCTTAATATTTTGCTATGGAGGGAGATGATGGGGATTTGTTGGTTCCGGTGGGTGACTCGCTTGGTTCTTCATAAATTTGGGACCTTGTGGCCTTGTGTGTTGCCTTTATTTCTTTTTCTTCCGCATGCCCTATCCTCATATCTTTTTGTGTTCTGGTCTGCTTTATCTACATGTTGGAGGGCTGGGGTGGAGGAGGGCTGCTATGGGGGGAAGGGACTTAGTGAGCTGGTGGATGTGGGATTGCGGACCGCGCATTAGGGGTTGCTAACCTCTGCCCAGGGCTGGATTGGGGAAGGACTGGGTTTAATATCATTGGGGTGCTCCTCTCACTTAGGGTATACTTTATTTTGCAGTATGGATACTCGCTACAGCTCTGGGGGGTCTGGAGGTTCCTGTGGGATTATGGAGGTCAGTAACTCGGGATAACATACCATATCTGGGACTATATCTTACTGGACCTCAATTGTATAAGTTTTTGGGGTTAGTATTTAGGCGTTTTGTGGAGTGCTAATGTATAGGCGCATAATAGTTCTGATCTTTTTGATTTCGTTGGGCGGAGGGGGTTTTCGGCACTTATGGGTTCCTACCATGTTCTGGACTCAGGCCAGGAGGGGGTATCTCGGGTGGGGGCTGTGGTTGGCTATTTCGTCTGACTTGTTTATATCCTGATATTTCGCTTAAAGGGTTTTTTCCTGGTGGATATGGCTACTGGTGGGTTTCTGGATTTTTGGGGGTGGGAGGGGAGGGAGGGTTATTATGGGGTCTCAGATCTTTATTTGGGAGGTGCACCTTGTTACCATATCTGATAATTACTCTGTCTGGATATCTGGTTGGTTTGACATAATTTTAAATGGCTAGTAGTACAGTTAAATTAGCATCTTGAAATGTTAGAGGGCTTAGGGATCGGGTCAAGCGTTTGCAGGTTTTTAATCACTGTTCATTGCTCCACATTGATATCCTTTTTGCAGGAAACACACCTATGCCATGGTGAGGCCAAATTGCTTTCTCGTTTGGTTTTTCTCAAGTTTATCTGGCGGGAACTCTTGTTTCAGCAGGGGGTCATGATTCTTCTTAAAAGGCATGTTCTGTTCACCAAGACCTAGTTCTCTCAGACCCAGATGGGAGATATGTTCTAGTGAAAGGTAATCTAAACGGAGAAAGCGTAGTTCTTGGCTCAGTATATGGACCGTGGGGGAACCTGAGTTTTTATGACTCTGGCCAGTAAATTAGCTAGCTTTTACCTGCCCAAATTATATTGGTGGGGGACTGGAATGTACCTCTCATCGACATTGGATAGGAGCCTCAGGATAGGCGCATGCCTTCCCCAGCTCAGAGAGCTTTCTGTGAGATGATCTCGTTGCTGGGTCTGGGTGACCCATGGCGCCTTGCCAACCCTTCCTGTCATGCTTCTTCCTTCCAATCCCAATCACATAGTACTAAATCAAGATTAGACTTGATATTAGTCAGTCTCTCCTCTCTCCCGAATGTGTCTCTGTCGGGCATTGAACCGATCATCGTATTGGATCATGCCATAGTCTGGGTCCAGATGTCCTTAAACCCTGATTACTCCGTGACTCCATGTGGCGATTAAATACCCAATTACTAAAAGATCGTCAATGTGTCTCAGAAATCAGTTCTCGGATATCTCTTTCTGGCTGATAATATGGACTCTACTCTCGGGTTGATATGATATGGGAGCTCTAAAATGTTACCTCAGGGTGACTTTATCAAAATGGCCACCTTTAGAAAGAAGGCACGCTTAGCTAGGTCCTTGGAGTTGGTAGGTAAGATCAGGGATTTAGAAAGTAGGTATTCGCAACTTCCTCGGTGCTGGACCTTAAGGAGCTTTTAGTTAAGAATGAATACTCTGATCTTCTGAAAGAAAAGACAGAATATTGCTTGCTGAGAACCCAGGCTAAATATCTGGACCTAGGTGAAAAATCCGTAAGTTATTAGCCTTGCGCCTCGTGAACTCGAGAGTTCGAGGATCATCCTCCTGACCTTCCTGTCTGGTAATAGTGTCTCTTCACCCAGAGACATTGCATGGTTTTAAGTGAATATTACTCGGATCTCTATAGCTACTCCCCGACAAACCACTCTATAACAGATGTCAAAGAGTATATAAGAGGAATAGGTGTTCCGAGCTTATCAGACGCCCAACAAGCGAGTCTACTAGCCCCTATCTCAGCTGAAGAAATCACGAGCACTATTGCTTCTTTGGCCCCAGACAAGGCGCCGGGGCCAGACAGTTTTCCGGCAAACTTCTATAAAGTTTTTGTCAAGGATTTAACTCCCATTCTCCTTAAGTTATATAACTATCTCCTGGTTTTGTTTGAGCTTGATCCTGCCTTATTCGAGGCTACTATAGTCTTAATCCCTAAGACAGATAAAGAACCCTCTGATCCGGCTAGCTACCGCCCTATCTCCCTCCAAAATTACGACATTAAAATACTAGCCAAAATACTTGCTGATAGGATCAAGAAGATCTGGCTGGAGCTTCTGAGTCTTGAGCAGACTGGTTTTGTTCCTGGAGGTCGGCGTGACCATTTGAGGACTTTGTCACATATTTCACAGTATGCCCGGTCTATCCCAATCCTCTTGACTTTAATCTCTCTTGATGCTGAGAAAGCATTTGACCGGGTTGACTGGTCCTTTTATGGACAGTAATGGAAGAAATGGGCCTTCCGACCTCCTTCTTGAACACGATACAGGTATTTTATAAATGCCCTTCCGCTAAAATTTACTGTAATGGGGTTTTGTCCTCCTTTCCCGCTCCATGCCAGTACCAGGCAGGGTTGTCCCTTTCTCCTTATTGTTTAATTTATATCTGGAGCCTTTACTGATTAAACTCAAGTCTTCTCCTGTTAAAGGTATCAAGCTCCATGAGGAACTAGTTCTGTTCATGATGCAGATGATGTCCTGCTGCATCTGATGGAACCGTAACATCCTTAGAGGCAGCCTCGATATTATTAGGCAATATAGCTCTTTTCTGGATACAAATTAAACATCTCCAAATGTGAAATTTTTCCTTAAATAATTATACGTTTAAACAAGATTTCCTTCCCTTTGGAATGAGGTGGACCCCCAGATCAATTAAATATCTTGGAATTCACTTTTCCACTGAACCCTCCCTTCTTAAAAAATTAAACTTGATTAGAGTCAGGGACTCGATTAGCCAGGATCTGCAACGTTGGTCAGCCCTCCCTATTTCATTGTGGGGTAGAATTAATATTATTAAAATGAATGTTCTTCCCTGGATTTTCTATCCGTTGAACCTTACCAATCTCTGGGTCCTCTTTTCCTTCTTTCACAGCTGCACCGACTGATTTCCACTTTTATCTGGTGGGGAAGGGTGCGACTCCCATGCCACCTTATCGCCCTCAAGGATAAGGGGCCTGAGACTTCCTAATTTTCTTCTGTATTATTGGGCGCCCATTTGTCTAGGTTAGGGAAGTGGTTCTCTATGAATGCTGAGAGTTACTGCCCAGTCTGGCTTCAGTTGAGAAGGCTTTTCTTTCCGATCTTAGAGTTGATATGTCGCTTTATTCTACCAGACCCGAAAGCCCTTTCACAGCTGGTTTCTGATGAGACGGTGGCAGTTTCTCTTAGGTCATGGGTGCAATGTCTCAAGTTCTTTTCGGATCTCTAGTTTCACGGATCTGGGGCTCCGTTAGTTCTCAATCCCAGTATTAGATTGGGGAAGTCTTGGATAGGTCCAAGTTGGCTTCCACAACTCAAAGATTCTAGGGTGGAACATTTGTTTGGACAAGACTCACTCCTTACATCAGATGATATTCTTACTAGGTTTGATATACCAACCAAATGTATTTTTAAGGTGTTTCAGCTCCGGCACTTGGTAGGTACCAAATTTGGTACTACGGTCACACATTCGGTTGTACACCCCTTTTTATCTGACATCATAAGCTTCGCTTCTCAGCCTCATTCCATCTCGCTGATTTATTCCTATGTTTTGAGTTTTAATTCCCAAGAGGAGGTTGGGGGTTCCCTGGTCTGGACAAGTCTTCTCCCTGATGATGTCCCGCTCTGGGGAAAGTATTGGTCTAATTTACATAGATACCATACCCAGGATAGGTTTCGGTTAGTACAATATAATATTGTTAACAATCTTTATTATACTCCCGCTAAACTTTTCAGCGTAACTGCTTGCTACTTCAGATTGTTTCAGGTGTTTACAGGCCGAGGGCAATTTAATTCATATTTTTGGGAATGTCCTAAAGTTGCCCCACTGTGGTCTTTGATCCGGGACAATCTGGATCCCTTCTGGGTCTGAGTAGGCTCTTTCTCCTGGAATCTGTGTGCTGGGTGATTTCTCTCGTATAGACAGTGTGGAGCGCAGATACCATATGGCCTTAGTATCTATGGCAGTTAAGAAACTGGTTTTAAGACACTGGAAGGATCAGTTGGTCTTATCATATGCTGACTGGTTAAAGGAGCTAATGTCGTATCTCCAATCCGAGAATTTAATTACCAGTTACAAGGACCGTAGGGACTTATTTCATAAAAGATGGGGTAAGCTGCAGTCCTTATGTTTACCTTAACAGTCAGGCCTGATGACTCGATCCCTTGGCCCTCATATAGCTCATATGGTGTTTCTTTAGCTTAGTATGTTATTATGGATCCTAGACCTGTTCTCTCTCTTTGTTAACAACTTAAATGGTCCTAGGTTGCTATGTTACTCTGTAAATAGGCTATGGTACCCAGATTCCAGATTTTTTGTGTTTAAGGTCTTAACTGGTGCACCCTTTGGGGAGGGTGGGGGAGGTGGGGGATTATGTACTTTCTTGGAAGTTTGGTTGCAAGATACATATTTTGTGTTTACTTTATCTTTTAAATCTTTCCTGATATCCTGTACATTTGTTTTAAGGGGGTTGGGGGTGGGTTTTTTTTTTTGCTTGTTTGTTGTCGGTTTTTTGTTTGAGTTGTATTGCTTGAAACCAATAAACTTAAATTTCAAAAAAAAATGGTTGATCCCAGGGCCTGTCCCAGATATGGGCATGGCAGGCCTCAAAGCGACTTCCAGGCCAGGGACTCCCACCACCTAACTGTTACCCTCAGGTAGCGTGCCACATGGGTAAAGATGTCCAAGAGCTGCCACCATCAGAATGCCTTGCGTCAGTGCTGCCACCACTGACGCAGCCCCACTACTGACCTTCTCCATCCTTAAGCAAGCTCGGTGTCCCCATATTAATCATCTGTGTTAACCCGATGACCTGGGGGCACCCGTCTCAACCTTGAGCTCGTACTCTAAACACACCACTGAAACCATCACGCCACTGCTACCTTTCTGCCCTCCCAGCATTATTTTTTCCGGCGTTCGTCTGTGATGGCTGACCGGTCACGCCCTCGCCTGTTTTCACCACTGTCTGCTTTGTTTCACTTCCCCATCTCCTCTGATTTCCTGGCAATCAGGACTTTATACTTTGTGTTGCCCCTGCGACGGCACATTGTGTCGGACACCTCAGTTGCATAGTTAGAGCTGAGGAAAGTTAAATGGTAGTAAGCCCCACTCCACTGGGGGTTACTATGGTGCAGACACTATAAAAGATAATGTATGGCATCCATATGTAACCCCTCCACAGGTGGGGCTTACTAGCTATTTTGGTTTCCTCAGCCCCTCCTTTCCTCTTGTAGCTCGGTTAGTGTGGGGGGGCCCCCGGCCTTGATTGATATTGCTGTCACCAGGGGGCAGCCTCAAGGAGGGTATAAAAGTCCTGGTTTGCCCAGGAAATCCGGGGAGGATGGGGAAGTGTGAAACAGAGCAGGAGTCGGCAGTGGTAGCAGAGACAGTGTTTGAGGGGCCCCTTGGCCTAGTCAGTTCAGCCATCAGCAGCATTGGAGCATCGGGAGGTTGGTACTCTGCTGGGAGGGCAAGGAAGTGTAGCAGAGGTCGAGATGGTTTCAGTGGGTGTGACCCTGTGTGTTTTTGGGGGGGACATCTCTGTGGCTTAAGGTTAGAGGTAGGTGCCTCAGGTCATTGGGTTACTGTAGACACTGAATATGGGGACACCGGAGCTCGCTTAAGGATGGGGAAGCTCAGGTAGTGGGGTTGTGTCAGTGGTGGCCACTTTTTGACATCTTTACCCATGTGGCATGCTCCCTGAGGGTAACAGTTGGGTGGTGAGAGGCCCTGGCCTGGAAATCGCTTTGGGGTCTGCCTTGCCTATGTCCAGGGCAGGCCCTGGGACCTACTGTGCCCATGTCTGGGGTAGGTCTGACAGACCATTAAGAGCCTGGGGTTTCCTGGTGAGCAGCAGTAACTGTGGCGATTAGGAATGGTGCCGCCGTTTTTACTACATCTTCATGCTGGAGTTTGGTAGGGAGTGTGCCCCTTCAAATGGCTCATGGCTCAGAAGTTATGTGGGATAGAAGGGTTCAATTTGGGAGCAACTACGGAGGCTTAGGCTGCTGCGCCCCAAGGCCTAAATGGCTCGACTGGCATGGGAAGGAGTAAATCACTCTCTCGGTAGAGAGTAAGGAGAGTGAAGCTACAAATCAATCGTTGGGAAAAGGTTTCTGTGGAAGAAGCTTACAGATCTGGAACGAGTTCATGCTGTCTAAATTCCTTAGAGGTAGAAGAGCTATTGCTACTGCACGCTGTTTGAGAAAGTAGAGCAAGTAATGAAGTAGGAAAGAAAATGCTGTTCCTGAATCTGCCATTTTGATTGTTTCTACCTGTCTCTCAGCCCCATGGAGTTGCTCCAATTTAAATCTTGATTTTGTCTCTTGGCCTAATCATTTTCAGGCCCAGAACAAAGTTTTGTGGTTTTTGGACATTGGTGGTGTTGGTGATTCTGTATTTGATTTTGTAAACATAAAGTACTGCTTTCTAATAAATTCTATTTTAAATTGCTTCAACTGTGGCGGTGGGTTCTGTTCAAGTTCCAAGGTTTGAACCCCCATCCTAAAGGGGCCATAGCAGCAGAGGTGTCCAGAAGGGGCTGTTCCTCCTGAAATTCATCCACCACCTTGGGAACTTTAGCAGTGCTGGCTAGGGGCGAGGTGAGCTGATTCTACAACTTGAAGACGTCACCAGGTAGGCCATTTCATTCCTGCTATTTTTATGCTCTGCAGAAAAGACTTTTAGAGAGAGTTCTGGTCCATTGGTTGTGCCCCTTCCCATAACATCCACGATACCCCTAGACCTAGCAGGAGGGGGGGGCTACACATACGCAGACAAGCATGTTTTCATCTTGAGTTTTCTATGGCAACCAGAGAACCTCTTGAGCTTTGCTTTCGAGGTTTCTGGTTGCCATAGAAACTTCTCGATGCAGACTCAGGCTTGTTGTGTATGGCTGCCCATACATTATCCTCTATGTACTGAAGTGTACTGGGGAATGTTTATGTCTTGTGAATAGTTTGATGTATAAACTTTGGCAATACCTGTTTACCTTGTCATGCCAATAAAGTTATTTGAAAGAGAGAGAGAGTGATAGAGAGGGAGAGGGAGAGAGAAAGAGACTGTTTTTTTCAGAGCCAGCTTATTCTTGAAAGGTTCCCTTGTTGCAGCCTTGCGGCCACTGTTCTGACGCATTTATAGACTGGTATATAACATTTTTCATGTACACTCTGTACAGGTTGATGGCAAACATCCCCCTCTTTGCCTCTGTTTCCACACATCCGGAAGTGTTTGCTACTTCAGTGTGTCTGACAGATGGTTTCAGAAGACAGTGTGAGACCTAGCACAGAGCCATAATCAGTGCCTCTGTAAGACAGGGCAGTGGAATGTGTTTCTCTCACTTCTCCTCAAACAGGATTTCAAAAACCCCGGAAACTGGAGCCAAAATGAGACCCCTGCACATCAGTAGTCAACTGGTGGGACATTCCAACGCTCACATGGTGTCTTCACAGAGTTGCCTAATACCCAGTCTGACACCCACCTCAGGGAAAGTGACTTAAAGAGCAGCCATCATGATCAAGAGATCTTTAAAAAAAAGCATCAGATTTAGACACAGTTCAGCCCATAGTATACTTTACTTCTCCATTTCCCCCCATTATTTATTACCAAGGTCATGTACGTGAGAAAAAGGATCTTTGTTCTTTAAGAGTTAATCTGCTACTGGTACATAGTCCCCACTTAAGGTCATAACACTCTTCCTGTGACAGCACAGTAATTTCCATGGAAAACGATTGTAATGTCATAAAACAGGTTTATTGATTTTAAGTAGGGAATAAACTGAAGGGGCAGATTAACTGTAAGAGATTACAATACTCTTTTCATGCAAATTTCCTAGGTAATAAATAATGTGGAGAAGAAATCTTTTCAAGCTATATGTAATACAAGCTGAATTGTACTTATTTTTTTATTTGCTTTACCAGGTGTTAAACTCATTTTGAGCCACACGTGACATGAAAATAGCAGATCTTATATTGCATGCAGCTGGCCACCTTCGTGCAGTGTGCTTCTTTCCACAGCTAAGTCAACTCCTTTATATTGTACAATATATTATGCCTGTGATGCTGTTTAAAAAACAAGAAATACCAAGGTTAGCACATAGTGCTTAGTAGAAGGGATCAAGGAGATAGGTGCAGTATATTGTTTTGCTATTTTTAAAACTTTTTTATAACTGCACAGCTGTGACCACAGTGGAGTGGTAACCACACAGTATACTTAGTTGTTGTGGGGCTAGCAGCACATTGTGTTGGCTGACGGTCTTTGTTTTGGCCATTGTAGTAAGTTGAGAAAGGATACATAGAAAGAGTGGTGTTGGTGGAGGTATTATATATATTGTTTTATTTGTTTATTGTTTCCCTTAATTTTTATTTCCCTTTTCCCCTGCACAGTAATCAATAATGTTCTGCTCACAGGCTAATGTTGTGCCTGTGCATGAAAGTGTGCACTGTCCCTATAAATGTGGCTAGAGTGAGTGAGGGACTCAGTGTTATGCTGTCTTGCCCACCACTGTGGTAACAGTGCTGCCCCCAATGTATTTACCCCATTGTTAATTGATTTTCAAATCATTGCCTGTATATTTAAATATTCACATTGTGGTCTGCAGTTGCAGATTGGTTAGTGCTTTTAACCAATGCCCTCTGTGCTGGTTGGACATTTGTGAGCATAGCTGCGCTCTCCACAAGATGGCAGCAATGACTGTCAGTCAATCTACACTGTCTGGAGGCTGCCTGTACCCTTAATCCCGCATAGATGAGGGGGTGGTATAGAGCTTGTCCGAGATCACAACAACAAGTCTCGTGATGATATTTGTCACAGCTGCCAATCTGGATAGGCAAGTTAGGTTAGTCCCTCAGTGTTCCTCCTCCTCATGAGACCTACTTTGTTTCTGGTGTTTGAGTCAGGCAGATGATAGAGGAGTTTCCTCTACCTTTTGATAGAAGAAGTTGGTGAGTTTAAAAGACATAATGTGCCATAAAAACCTATTGAGAGCATATCATTTTGAGGTGAGGCACAGAGGGACTGAGAAAATGATTCAGAAACTGTTGTGTTATGTCTTGAGTGAGCACTTCAGGTGCTACTATCCTTGTAATGGGGAACTGTGGCACATGCTTAGTATTTTAGCAGTCTGGGATGTTGGCAGGGTACTTCTGATGTTCTAAGGTGGCCACTTTCTCATTTAATAGTGGATAGACTCTGGAGCTGCTGGCAGGGGCTCCTGGTCATCCGGCACCTTAGTAAAGTGGTATGCTTGTTCTGGACAGCATGTAGGGGGACACAAGAGTATATTCCCATTTAAGGAATGAGAGCCTTTAATTATTCCATAGCCCCTGATGTACTGAGCTCCTGTGGCTGTGGAATTTATTTAGTCATCTGTGAAAGACCTCTGACAATACATGGCTCTGTTAGTATCCTTTAAGTTTAGCACCCTTTAAATTTCAAAAATGTGATAAATTATGTTGTTCAAGCCTTTTTTTTTTGTATAAAATTAATAGGGCTAAGTCATGCATTCACATTAGTATGCATCACTTTGTCATACACAGTACATAGTAGCGGCTCCTTAATTAATATGTGACTGTGCCATTAAGAGAAGGAAACTGTGGATACCAGTAACAGAAATGACTATTAAAGTACACTATTTCCCAAATAGTTATTTTAGAGTAATCACACTTTCTTGTATATTGACCCAATATAATACAGTACCGTGTTTTATTTATTTATTTATTTTTAATTTTTATTTTATTTATTTATTCTGGCCCCTTTTGTATTCCTTGGTATTCTTTAGGATAATGTAGGCATGTGACTTTAAGAGGGGGGAGGTGGGCTGGATGTCTTAGGTAATTATTGCCTTGAGTGTGGCAAGCTGAGGAAGAATCATCTGCATTTTTTTTCTCTTTAAAATATGTTTCTTCAATTGTCCTTCATGGTCAGTGTTAAAAGTTAGGGGTCTTAGGCTTGAGAAGCTGTACTATTGCTAGCTCCATTCTCCATTGCAAGATATGTTGGATTTAATCAAATCTTGTTTATCCTCTGAGATGGTGTCAAAGATCTCGCGAGAGCTGAGAGTCAGTCAGCTTGCAGTTCTCATGGAGCATAAAATTTGGAAACTATGAAGAAGCTTGGGGGATGGTCATGCTGTTTGAGAAGCCATAAAATAACATTTGAGTGTCTCCATTTTGGTCCCTAGAGCGTCCTTTTCTCTGTGGGTGGTGTTTTTGGATAGAAATAACATGAAATGGTTGCCGGTGCTTTTATTTACTGCCACGGAATTCGAGGAATGGCTGAATACAGCATGGGCATGTTAAGCACCTTCCAATGCAAGGAAACTTTTCTGGATGAGTTTGTGAGTAATCTTTTTACAAGTTAGTGATGTTAGTGGGTCACCATGTTCTTGTTGGTGAATAATACAACTCAGGAACCGCAGGCAAGAGAGCCAGGTTGATTATATATTATATTACCTCTTGTAAATCATTGCATAGATTCTGTGTTCTTTTATGTGGGTCAGATATTGCTTTTAGCTCCTGGCACTGCTAGCAGGGGTGTTCAGGTAGCTATTAATCTCTATACCTGTATGATGTGATAATGTTCATAATTTGAATACTGTGCTAGCAATTTCTCAGCTAATATTTTTCTAGACAACTGACGCTAGTAGAGGCCGCAGTGCTAACATTTCCAAGACTGCCAGTTTTGCAATTTTTGAACAATTGCATATGTGCCAAAACATACTCTGGAGCTGCTGTGTTGAAATATTCTACAGTATATCTAAACACTATCAGGGGTACCAGTTTTATTTTGCAATAATGTCATCATTTATTGTCTGCCCCAAGGATAATCAGTTACTGTGCCCCGTCATTCAGTCACTGTGTAGTTGAGTCAGGATCTTGCTAGGGAGAGGAAACATGCATCAACCAGAATCTTTTTGGATGGGCTAACTGTAAATGGATTGCACACCAGAGAAGCAGGCTTTCTTCCCCCAAAATGAGGGGTGTAATGTAGGAGCAATATTTTTGCAGAAATCCAGTCACGGATTACAAGGCAGCAGAGTAATATGAGGCATCCCTGAGAAAACTACCCCTATGGCTGCTAGCAGGAGTCATAGGGGATTCTCTGCCCAGTACTATGCAGTAGTGGATGCAGGAACTACACTGGGACCGCTAGCAGAGGTCACAGAAGCCTGCTCATATTTATTTTCTCTTATCATCTTAGACTTGCTAACAGAGAGTCCAAGGAATAACCATGGAAGTATTTTGAAATGTTTTTTATTTTTTTAACTTTCCCTGAAAGTATTGCTGCTTGGTGTGCAGTGCAGAATCTTTTCAGGGCAGGCAATAAATGGTATTCCCCCTGTGAGGGAAATGCCAACAGTAAGCAGTGTTGAGCCCCATAATGTTGTATTGGTGGACATGCCCCTTTAAGAGGTTCATAACCTGCTTGTGGGCTGCCCTTTTAAGAGGCTCATTCTGGATGGCTGAATGAGTGATGGGATAACCATAATGCTTCTGTTCCCCTCTGTTTGACTTAATTTGGTTCCTTTTATAGTAGCAGCTGCTCTCTACACATTGTGGGCATTAATTAGCGCGATCGAAAAGCGGATCACTATCGCGCATGCGCGAGCACTCCTTGCGTGTGTGTGTGTGTGTGCTCCTGCCCCTCTTCAAGATGGAGTAGCAGGGCATTGCGCATGTGTGATTGCTGCAAGATGTGCTGAGCATGCGTGAGGGCTCTACAGAGCATGCGCGGCAGTTTAGGGTGACAAAATGGTGACAGAACAAGCAGGGAGGCCAAACATCTCCATGTTTGTTATTTTATGACCCCCTTAGGAGTCGCATGGCCCCACAGCCAGACAACGCTCATGAGTGGGACCAGGTTAGCCAATTTTTTAAAAACAAATGCAATGGAACAGTAGCGAGAGCCAGCGGTAACAGGTAGACCATGTTGGGGGGGGGCTTGTTTAGCCCGAGAGAGTCTTATTTATGTTAGTTTCGACGAAAGGGGGCAGAGGCACAGTGCACCTCCATCTCGCTCATGAGGGAGACGATGAGCAGGATCTCCTATGGACAATCAATAGAGGGGAGCCCTTTTGTAATTTGTTTCTTTTGGTATTGTGCCTCCCTCTAAGCAGTCACTGGTCAGGAACTGCTTAGGGGACAGAAACAGAATATTCTCGCTCATGAGGGAGGAGTTCTGCTGGCGGTATATTCAAAGTAGCTGGCTCATGCTCAGAATTAGATTGCTATCTTATAACTGTAAATTATTTGTGCAGTAACGCGATGCTCATGACGCAAACCTGTCTCAGATAGATAATGCCTTATCCTGTGCTCTATTTCTTGCTATACAGATATTGAACCAATGAGATAAAAATAACTGTTTGCCCTCTGAGCAACATTACTAGCCGCTTATACTGTCTGTGCAGTTGTTATTATTTATTTCATTGTTGTAATTACCTTTTTCTTTGCTGATATGCTGGAGCTTGGGACAGTAATGCAGCCTGTTATCAGATGCACAAGTTAAAACTGAAGACACCCAGGAGGGGAAGGGGCTTGGTGGAGACCGAAATCCGAAACTTAGGTCACATGTGCATCAGCAGCCTATCAGGCGTTCATAACCCTAAGGTAATGGATCGGAGGTGCCATGGATATACAGTAACACAATCACCTTTACTAGGTGAGTATACTACCGTTATCATGGCAGTTTCCAATGTGGTACTGTTTATTGAGATGGCACACAAATTGTGGCTAATGCTGCTTTGCCCTGAGACCTGAAGTATATGAATATTGAGTCAGTTATTCCCAAACAAGCTGTTCTGTAGGACCCTGATGTGTAAGCATACATTTTCTTCTCACTTCCTCTACTATCATATTCCATGAAGTACTGTGCCCCTCCCAACCCCAGAACACAGAAGGTGCAAGGAGGTGGTAGTGGGGGGTTAGCAGATCTGGACTAAGTGTCTATCTTTGGCAGCCTGTACTAGTTCTGTGGACAACCAATGTGTAGTGGTGGTGGTGGGGTAATCACATCTCTATATCCATGTTTTTGCCCTATCCGCTCTCTATTACTTTCTGGATTCTAATAAAAAATTCACAGTTGGCATTAGCAGAACTTTGTTATGTAAAATTCCGTACGTAACTGAGTCACTGTGCAGATGGTACAGGTGTTACTTTCTCAGTTACTACTGTATTCTTGCCTTGCGCCCATGGGGGCCAAGGAAAATTGAGGGGTCTGAGCTCATTAAACTCTTCATGTGAGAGTGCTTGTTTTGGATGAGAAATAGTGTGGTGTCTCCACCCAGAGAAGGAAATAGTGGGCCTGCTGACGAGTAGAATACCAACCCCCTGTGAAGTAGTTTGATCCACCTCCCCAACAACTTTCGGACAAAACCCTGGAATACACTAATACCAGTACCCACATTTTAATTGCAATTTCAATCACCTTTGTACCATTTAGAGTAGATCACTTATAATGTGCTCACCCACCTTCTTTTAGAGACTTGCAACAGGACTTTATTAATCAGTAGTTCTGGTCCTATGAAAGAAATAAGGGTTACACCAAACGGTTCAAACAATGATTTGGGGGCAATAACAACATAATTGTTCCTGTTAAGGAGATTTGCCAGTCTTAGCATTAGCACCTGCTAGTTTGGTGCATTACCCCTCTCTGACATTACTGCTGAGGATATTTTGTCCAATAATCCAAAAATTAAGAAATGGCATCACTCGAAAATTTAGCCCCACCAGGTCCTGAAGACTTCCCGGTTTCTGGGGCTGCCCATACTCCGCCCCCTCACTCACTAAAGTTGTGGCGTGATGCTAGGGAGAGTGTGGGGACGAGCACCATTATATTCTATTGGGAGTACTTTTCAGATAGTTTTTTTATATTGTAATGGGCAGTTGGTGAAGAAACATGGGCACCGGCCGACTAATAAGTCACCAACAGTCTGCACGATCAGGATATGTTCACATTAGAGTATAGATGACTATGGGGCAGCATGTGTTTACTATTTAAATCTAAGTGTAACCACCTGCCCCCCACTACTTTACACAATTAGCTACCCCTTGGTACCCTTGACTGGGAACAAACTACTTCAGAAATTGGTACCATTCCTAGCTTTGGGAATGTATACCAGGCTCATTACTTCTAGAGGTCAGAAAAAGGGGTGGGAGTTACAAAAGCAAAACTTATGATCAAAACCCAAGTGCTGAGGAGAGAACTTTTTGCTAGGGCTATGCTAGATCTATACTTCTGGAGGGGTACTCAGTAACTCCACACACAGGAAGCAAAAATGTAAATGTTCAAACCAGGTTGGGGTTCTAGAGTGTGACTTTATTCCAAAAGATCTTCTCTAAAGCAAGGGTGGACCCCCACGGTTTACACATCGTGGCACAAGGAATTGCAGAATAACAAAACGACTGTATCTGACAGAAACTCTACATATTCCCATATTTTATAGGACATTGAATTCCCTTCAATGGTAATGGCACAAAGTCAAATCTACTCACAGTTAGAACAGTACAGGCAGCTTCAAATTGTCCTGGATTAAATAGGGGATTGCCCCTAGGTTCCATTCACTAACAGTCCTTTTCATCACTCTGGGGATGAAAATCAGGAGATCCTACTGTACACAATGGTTTCCACCACTTCTCTTGGCAGGCTGATGACTTTCAGGACCTAGGGTGAGAAAATAGGCTCTCCTCTCAGAGCCCACTGCAGCTCTCACTCCGCACACTTAAACTGCTGACTCCAACTGACTCTGCTGACAGGCTCCAACTGACTCAATATTCTAAAACTCCCCACTCACAGCCAGCTACTGTGGCTTATGCTGTTGCAAGAGTTCTGAATGACCTCATCTCTCTCATCTGGGCTGAGACCAAATAAACAAGAGAATGAGTAGGTGAAACATCCATTTAACTAGTTATTCATCAGCTGCTTTCCCTACCTAGCACTGACACTGATGGGATTCTAGTAACCCCAAGGGACTGGGTGGTTACACTCACCCTTGCCAGGCAAATGACTGCCCGCAGTCATCTCTCTACCAGCACCAGGCCATCCTATCCTCTGGAAGAGAAGAAAACACAAAAACACATTCTGCATTCCACACAGTGCCTAAACCTCCATATGAACACTAAAGAACCCCAAAAATATTTTTCTATAAAAGTAAAAAAATGGAAAATAGACATTTATACAATACATTTGGGGATGGAAGGCCCTAAAAAGGTCAAGACTAGTGACTAGATTTCTGTTGCCCAAAGGCATAGTCCATTAAAGAGTCTGACCTAGGCCACAGCCTGCTGAAAAACGGTTCTTGGACAGGACTGGGTCTGTATAGCACTGCAATCCAGGGGAGAGCCTTTGATGAAAACTTAGAGTTCCGTGGACAGTCTTCAAATGTAGGATGTGTTGTGCAAAGTCAGTAAAGTAAACAGAAAATGTGGTCTTACCAGTTCCTTGAAGACCAAAAACAAATGATCACCTTACTTCTACTAGCTGAGGACCCTCTCCCTTCAGACCAGGTGGCATCTTCGGATACTGCTGGGTGGATGTCCTCTGAAAAAACAAACCCTGAAACAGGAAAACAGCTGGATTGATGTCATCTGGAAAGCCAGAATGTGAAATCGGAAAAAGCTGGGTTGAAGTCATTTGGAAGGCCAGGCGATGGAACAAGAAAACACTGCTGGGCTGACAAGTCTGGATATACCTGAAGAATCCTGGAACAGCAGAAGAGCTACATCTTCCTCCATGGATACCACTGTTTGCTTCCCTTTAGGCATGCTGGGAATATTCACAGGGAGTGGCACCATCAACGGTAGTACCACTCAGGGTGTGGGGCAAGGACTATGACCCTGTCTGGGTGTTCAAAGTTGATGTTGTAGAATGTCTCATTCCCAGCCCCATCCATGATTTACACAGTGTCCATAAACAGAGTCCTGCCCACTCTCCAGAATTTAAGTCGATCACTTATGACTTTGTCCTTGACACTTCTGCTGCACCAGAGTACAAATTCTTGCTTGTCTCTTCCCACAACCAGGATTGCCTGTTCTGTTTGATTTCCTCCTAGACTCGGTGAGGAAAGCTAGGAAAGAACTTCCTATAGATGGCATCAGCCCTCCTATGTACCAGCCTCTCCTTCTTGCTACTCTTCACAAGTCTGCAACCAATGGCCTGGCTTAGGGGTGGCCAGTCCTGGTTGAGTCAGTGTCACATACTTAAAGAACTAAAGAACTTGTCCCCAATCATCTCTGTGGGCAGGTTACTGGAGCCTTCTTCTTCTCGCCCTGGCTCCTTTGAGGCAAGAGCTTGAAGTGACTCACTGGGAGCTCTCAACATGAAGATACATTTCTTCATCCTCCTCTTCCTCACTCATGATCTGAGCCCAGGAGTGAGCAAATGTCCTCATTCCTGAGACATTCCAGTCGTCACTGGGCCTGGAGGTGGACACCTCCCATTTCAGTGTCTCTTGCAGTTCATCCTTCCTCACTAGGCTAGAACTTGGACCTTGGCTACACAGGTCCACGGATCCTTCCATTGCACTGTCCATCTGGGACACAGGCATGGAAACCTCTCTCTGTTCCTGCCCTTGCAGTGGATCAACGTCAATTTTACTCTTCTGTGACATACTCTGTGGAACGTTCCCCAACAAGTTCAAACTCTGTGGAACGTTCCCCAACAAGTTCAAACTGGTGCTGCGTGCTGCTACGGGCTGAGTCCCCTACTCAGGTCCATGTGGAAGCCAATCGAATTCTTGATAACCTCTCTGGTGCTGCACAACTGCTCATTCCATGCTTCACAAGGCAGTCTGAGCAATGGGTATCAGAAACACATCCCTTCCAGTCTTTAGGCACACAATGCACAGTCTCACTGGATAGCTAGTGATTGTTACATCTGGGGGCAACCTTTCACCATGGAAAGTTCTCTCTATTTTTCTTAGTGCTGCCACCTCCTCTGTGATCATAGCTCGGGCATGATCCGGATATTGAGAAGTTCCTGAAGCCATGTCTGAAAGCAAACACACACACACAAAACTTGTTGTTACTGAATTGCTCACTAGTCTCTTTACTGTCTCACAAAATGGCTCCCTGCTTCTGTGTTTACATTGCTGACCCCACCCTGTAACGGCAGCGGTAACTTTCCTCATGCATCAAACTTTGTTCCCTTGCTAAAACTGTGTTTTCAACCTTTCTTGGCTACTGAATTTACTCAAAACTGCAATTGATTGCTCTGCTGGTATCTTTCAGCACATTCATATGATTTTAAACTTGACTTTGGGATCGGCATCAAGTCAGAGAACTATTTACACATGCTCAAAGTCACTTGTAAGCCCCACATTCTGTCTTTGCACAAGATTGCCTGTTTGATGCAGTCTCACTATACAACTCACAGTCCCTTTTTGCTTAAAAATATTTCCTGTTGCTGAACCCATTTTCACTTCTCACAGTCTATGCTCAGAATTTTTGTTTGTTGCACTTGCTCTAACAATGCACAGTCCTACTTTGCAAAAAAGTCACACTGCTTGCACACAGATTCAGATGGCTTGATAATCACACACAGTTTGTTTGCACTGATTACTGGTTTTACTCACTGAATTCAGTAGCTGGCTTCCTCTGGGGTGAAATGGGCTGGCGGTCCTGCCGATCGTAGCTACGAACACCTCGATCACTCTCTAGTCGGTCAGACAACAGGTTGAGCCCGAAATTACACAGTAATAGTCGGTTTACTACAGTTTAGAATGTTCACAAGCCCCTCAATGGTTGATCCTGGTTTGATCAGCTCACACGCCACTCTCTCTCTCCTCCTCGAACACTCTGCAGTGCATAGACACTGGTCAGGGGGCCGGAGTAGATCCAGTCACACCAATCACTCAATGCCATGCAAATGAGCCTCTCCTCGCTTGTTCTTCCTTCACAGCGATCGCCGAGCAGGAGCAAATTTAAACTGCAAACTGTATCTTTTTTCTCGGCTGCAATTTCAGTGGTGCGAGCACCGTTTTGACCATTTTCTCCACAGTTTCTCTAGTGACTCCCTCAATTTGCACACGAAGCACATGAAACGTTCAGGGTTCATATCTGAGTCTGTTTCCTAAAGTCCACACTACTTTTTGCATTTGAAAATTGCAAGTTAAAAGTTCTGTAAACACTTTTGGTGCAGAGACTAGGACACACACTACAAGGCTTTACTGTCCATTGCAAGCTGACAATACACAAGCAGCGCTCTGTTCTTTTCTGTTCTAGCTGGCACACAAGTAGCACATTTGGATAGCACTTTTCTGGGCAAAAATTCTCCTGTCCAAAGCTTCCTTGCTGTTTGGGCTACGCCACTGCCAGACAGAAAGATACTAGCCATACCCTTAGCAAAAATCTCTGGATCTCTCCCCAAATTAAACAATATCAGATAAGTCCACATTTTCTGTGTTGCACTCTGCCATTTTAAACATCTTTGGACAAGCCCCCATTTTTTGTAACCACTCCTCTACTACTTTACACAGTTAGCTACCCCTTGGTACCCTTGACTGGGCACAAACTACTTCAATAATTGGTACCATCTCTAGCTTTGGGAATGTATACCAGGCTCATTACTTCTAGAGGTCAGAAACAGGGGTTGGGGTGTACAAAGGCAAAACTTATGACCAAATCCAGGTCCTGAGGAGAGACCTTTTTCTAGGGCTATGCTAGACCTATACTTCTGGAGGGGTACCCAGTAACGCCACACACAGGAAGCAAAAACGTAAATGTTCAAACCAGGTTGGGGTTCTAGAGTGTGACTTTATTCCAAAAGATGTTCTCTTAAGAAAGGGTGGACCCCAAAGGTTTACACTTTGTGGCACAAGGAATTGCAGAACAACAAAATTACTGCATCTGACTGAAACTCTATGTATTCCCATATTTCATAGGACTTTGAATTCTCTTCAGTGGCAACTGGCCATAACTGAACATTTCTTCTAGTGACACTGGCCACAACTGAGCACACTGGGGCTCATAATTAGCACAACTCATACCAGGGGGTAAACTTTCTCTTCAGACATTGACCACCATGTCCTGAATAACCAGGCACCCTTTCAGAACTTGTAGTGCTGAACTGGTTATTCCATCATGGCACAAGGAATTGCAGAACAACAAAACGACTGTATCTAACAGAAACTCTATGTATTCCCATATTTTACAGGACACTGAATTCTCTTCAGTGGTAATGACCGCTACTGAACATTTCTTCTAGTGGCACTGGCCACAACTGAGCACATACATTTCCCATATGGCATAGGACTTTAAACTTTTTCAAGTAGCAACTGGCCACAACTGAACCATTTCTTCTAGTGGCACTGGCCACAACTGAGCACACTGGGGCTCATTACTAGCACAACACACTCCAGAGGGTAAACTTCTCTTCAGACATTGGCCACCATGTCCTGAATAACTAAGCACCCTTTTAAACCTGAATTGTTGAACTGGTTATTCCAGATGGGGGGGGCTGCTCACACTTCACTTCCACGTCCATACCCAGCCCTTCTTTCAGAGCTACAACTTTAAACTTCTTGAAAACACTTAGATAAATGCATCTTTGAATGAACTTTCGCATCAAGCATTAGAAAACACTACTCTGGGAGTGTAGGAAATTAAAGTCCTGAACAATGTGCATTAGTCTGAGTCTGGACCCCACAATTATCAGCAAGCTTTAAGCTGAGAAAAGTCTCAAATTTAGAATGGAACTTGTGTACCTTTCCCTTTTAACCAGAGAAACACCCAAGCAGAGGTACTTTCTTCAGGAAGCACAAAGTCAAATCTACTCATAGTTAGAACAGTACAGGCAGCTTCAAATTGTCCTGGATCAAATAGAGGATTGCCCCCAGGACCCATTCACTGACAGTCCTTTTCATCCCTCTGGGGATGAAAATCGGGAGATCCTGCTATAGACATCAGTTTCCACCACTGCTCTTGGCAGGCTTATGACTTTCAGGACTAGCGTGAGAAAATGGACTCTCCTCCCAGAGCCCACAACAGCTCTCACTCCTCACACTTCAACTACTGACTGCAACCGACTCTGCTGACAGACTCCAACTGACTCAAGATTCTGAAACTCCCCACTCACATCTAGCTGCTCTGGCTTATGCTGCTGCGAGAGTTCTAAATGACCTCATCTCTCTCATCTCAGCTGAGACCAAGTAAACAAGAGAGTGAGTAGGTGAAAAATCCATTTAACTAGTTATTCACCAGCTGCCTTCCCCACCTAGCACTGACACTGATGGGATTCTAGTAACCCCAGGGGACTGGATGGTTACAAATGTCGGATGACAATTTATGGGATTTGCTAGGAATGGAGCTTAGAGATCAAACTCATAATACACGAGCTCATCCACTACAGCTTTTTAGTGAAAAATGTCATTCTTACAAAAGACAAAAATGTTTTTCACAAAGAGTGGTTACTCTTTGGAACTCATTACCAGCGGAGGTTGTGGCAAACAAAATGATTAATGAATTTAACGTTGAATTTAATAATTATTGTATAAAGAACAACATTCTAGTTTATGGATGAATCTTTGGTGAGCATTATGAATGGAAGTCTTCTAGCTCTGTGACTACCTATGATACCTATGTCACCCATTATCATTATTGAACTTGATTTGGGGCAAAGACCTGGGGTGATGTAAGTAGCTTTATCCACTACATGCATGGGCAAATCAATAGAAGCACCTGACCAGGGGCATCATAGGAAAGTTTTAGAATTGACTTAAATGGCCTTTCTGAACATCTTAGTCATACAGTCATTCCTTCTTCAGCACTCAGGTATGTGTTTCCTTCCTCCTTGTCCAGCAAGATGTGCTCCTCAGTCAGGATGGCTTGTATGACCTCCTCAGGTGCACAGAGTTCCTCCATGGGCTCTGTCATGGATTCCTCCATTACTGTAGGCTGAACATCCTCTTCAATCACTGGTCTTACAGTTTCAGACACAACAAACTCAACTTCTCAGTTCACAGGAGTGTTACATTTGCTGGGTTTCAGCAAAGCAGTGACCTTCCTTAGAAGGCCACAAATGTCCTCTGTGGAATTGTACTGTGCAGGTTCTATTTCTTTTTTATATACAGTAACTATGCATACCAAATATATGTTCTTAATACACTTTATTGCATTCTATATTGTTTGGACTACCCTGAATATAGGACTTTATTATTATGCCTATTTGTCAATCAGTTAAACTAAAAAAATGTAAATCATATTTTATATATCCATTGTACAAATATTCTTAACAGGACCACCTTGAAAACAGGACCTCGGTCCTAATAGTGTGTATGTGCCATCTTATTCCTGTATAAAAATACAGATTTTCACTACTACTATTTCAGCAATAGATGAATCTTCAGGTGCTGCCAGCGGAACTACAGGTTGTTGTGTACTTGTGAATTTTTGTAGTTTAGGATCATCACTAAGATGAGATGTGTTCAGTTTTCTGTGGGTTACATATCTGGTTTGACATTTTCGCGGTGGCTCAGGCGCCTTCTGATTTGCTTTTGTTTCTATCTGTCCATTTGGCAACAAATGATTTCTATGGGTCATCCTTGATCCTTCTGATTCTCCTACAAGCTGTATTTTGTACACTGGCATGCCATTCAATTGCTCTGCAACTACTTCAGGAAACATCTACCCAGTGATCAGCAATCTTGTGTTTTCCAGACAAACCTAGATTCCTCATCAAGACCCTGGCTCCTGGCAACAGTCCTTGGGCTCTCACTTTCTTATCATATCTGACTTTGTTGGCTTGGTACTCTTCCCAGAGATTTCTAAGGCAAGTTTGTATGCGCAGTCTAACTGATCCTTGAGCCTTTACACATACCATAGATACATTTCTGGGCATGTTCCCTTAGCAGAAACTCAAAAGCAAATGTCCACAGGCAATCTAGCTTCTTTTCCAAACATGACATAGTAGGTGAATAGCCAGTTGCATCACTTTTTGTACAACTGTGAGCATGATTGAAGGTTCTTAGTTGTTGGCTTCACTTTGACTTTTAATTAGGATCTAGGGTACCAAGCATATTTAACAAAGTCCTATTAAACTGTTCTAGTTGAGGGTCACCTTTCAGGTGATATGGAATTGTTCTGGATTTGCAAATGCCCCACAGGGAGAGGAGTTCTTATACCAGTTTGCTTTCAAAGTCTCTGTCTTGACCTGAATGGATTCTTTTTGCCGCAC